>CM051824.1:79236284-81636284 GCA_028451465.1 Erethizon dorsatum
GGAAAGAGAGCCAGCTTTAGAGCCAGATGCACTTGAGTCAGACTTCATTCAGTCACTTAGTAATCGTGTATAACCCTAGCCACTTAAACTCACTCAACCTTGTAAGGATTCATAACATAGGTAAATTACATAAAGCATCAAGTGCAATTTCTAGCACTACCAACAGTACTTATTACCATTTTTCTCACCTATGGTCTATAATTGATAAAAAACGGCCTTCCCAATCAGAGAAGATAGAACATGTTGGCAAATGCAAATACGAAATTCTATCAGGCCAACAATTTAAATACTACAGCACTGCTTTTGAGGTCACATATTCCTTCCAGAATCTAATGAAAACAGGGCCCCTAGTTCCTAGGAAAATTCCAGGAATTTCGGAAAGCACTATGTGTCAGGGTCCTTATATTACAGGGAAACTAGTTTTATCTGGACTTACCATGCAAAAGTCTGTAAGCTATCTAGTTGCTTTTGTGGCTGAACCATACATTACCTTGACTCACAACGTAGCAAGTAAATCCTGCTTTCTTAGACTAGACTTCTAAAGTTAAAATATCTGGTGTTGTGTGTGAAAATAGAACTTGATAAATGGAACTACAAATCATGCTACAATTAGTCCAAATATTCCTAAATACGATGATTAACACGCAACCCCAACACCGAACCAAAAAGGAAAAAGTCCAGAAAAGCAATAAATCTGGTTGCATTCAATTTTTAAAAAGTCAGAATCAATTCAAGTAATCAAGACTCCTGCAAAAAAAAAAAAATCTATAAACACGGAAGTGTCACAATTCACACACAAAAAGGTGGAGCCAACAAATATAACTGAGCCACTTCAGTTTACTGAGTGTAGTTTATCCTTCTGCTTCCTGCGTGAAAATTTTGTTTTAATCCTTTGACTTGGGCTTCTTAAACTCGCTGGGTTAATAACTTCATCAAACTGTTTAGCGGTGTAAGAATGAAGTCAGAGTATCGTAGACTCTGGTCTCCAAAAGCGCAACCCTCAGGGAGCTCGGTACTGAACCAAGTTCTGCCCCAGTGACCTTGGTCCCAGAGTTCCCTCCCTTCCTCCTGCCGGTCCTTCCACGTGCTGCCGGCTGCGGTAAGCCCGCAGATGGCTTCATGTCGGGCAAGGCGCTAAGGGACAAAATGCACGAAGGGAGCAAGGGTTGCTAACAGCACCCGGACAGTGCCATCTCTTCCCTGTAGGCACCAACTCCCCAACGGCGCGGCAGCCCCCAGATGTCCCCGACCGGCACCCTGCCGGAGAACTCCGACCTCCCTCCCGCGCCCTGCCCTGCGACCCAGGCTGCCGGCCACGGTGTGGGCTCAAGCCGCGGCACAGGATTCCTCCATTCTACACCACTACATCCCAACGACCGGGTAGGGAAGGGAACATCCCCAGAAAGGAGGGAACCAAGGCAGAAGGCAAGTAGGATGAGGAATCCTGCGCCACGCCACCTCCACTTCCAGGGCTCCCCGGAGGCCCTTCCCGGTCGCCAGCCCGCGGGCGGCAAGGCCTGACGCGGCAGGGCCGGCCGGAGCCCCGCGGGTCCCGGGCTCCCGGGGTCCCGGCGTCCTCACCATCAGAACTTTGGCCGCGTTCTCCAGCTGAGCGATCACTTCAGGGGGCCCCAGCGCCGCCGCCATCATGGTCTCTCTTCAATGACGCGCCATGCGCTGCATTCTGGGAGCCGGCGCCGCGGCCGGCCAATCGCCGCAGCCACCCCGGAGCCTCACGGGCTCCCGCGGCCGTCGCCGCTGCCGGCGAAACCGGTGTCTCGGCTTTGGCGAGTGTAGCGGAGCAGCTGGGTCCTGGGCGGCCGGGAACGGAAGAGCGAGAGCCGCACCGCAGCGCTGAGGCTAGAGCGGCAGCAGCCGGCGCCGGGCGAAGCCGGGCGGGGGGCCCAGACGGCTGCGGCCGCCGCGCGCCGCGCTCCCTCGCGCGCATGCGCCCGGCGCCCCGCAGGCCGCTCGCACCCGCCTCGCGCGGAGGCCAGCCCTCGCCCTCAGTCCGTCGCGCCTCCCGTGGCCTCCTCGCCCCTCCTCGCCCTTCCAGGCTCCGGCGCCGTGTAGGATTTCTTAGCCTTGGGACCACTCTCCAGAGAGCACCTCCTTTTGGAACCTCTCTGTCGCCGGCCTCCTGCTTCTCTGCTCTTTCTTGCCCGAGGAGCGAGCGTCCAGGATAGAACGCTTCCTCCTGATGGGGCTCCTTCAGCCGGACAGCCATCCGCGCGGCTTTGTACAGCGCGTTGCGGTGGGCCCTGCCGAAGAGCCTCGGGGCGAGGGAGAAAGTGGGGACGCGAACCCCAGACCTTGACCACCTGGCTTCGTGACCCCAGGAAGACCTGTGTGGCCGCCAGGTGTGTCGTGGGTAAGGAATTTGTAACACCAGTGCTAACCTGGAGTCCGATGGAAGGGTCTGGAAGAGTGTCTGTAATCCAGCCTTCCCGCAGTGCTTCAGTCCTTAGGGCGTTCCATGCAGCTGACCTCCGATATTTCCGCATTCAAACCAGGTGTAATTGTTAGAAAGCTTGTTTGAATCGACATCTCTTTCTGTAACGTCTATCTTTTGGTGCCTGTCTGGCTTCTGAAACTAGAGTCAAACTCATTTCAGTATTTATAAGTTTCTTCTGTTGAAATCCTTATTTTTTTTATTCTAATTATAAGTAAGTCGTTCTGTTGAGGTTTTATTTTTTGTCACTGTGACAGAATTGCATTATTTAACTCCACTGAAAAACATGTTCTTTCTTGTATTTGGTATTTCTACAAGTTGACGTTGAGGAAGTAAATTGATGAGATTCGTATTGCTTGAGAAACTGAGGAAATATCTCAGTTCGATTAGATATCTCAGTCGGGTGACCCAAAATGCAGTTAATAGACCTTTTAAGAATTGTGTGAACCTGCCCGGCGTGGTGGCACATGCCTGTAATCCCAGCACCCCAGGGCCGAGGCCTTGAGTTCGAGGCCAGGCAGGGCTGCACAATGAGTTCAAGGCCTCCGTGAACTACATAGCCAGACCTTTTCTCAAAAGACAAAACAAAGAATTGTGTGAATGTAATTTGTTATCATAGTGCCTGACATATAATGGCCTCTCTGTAAATTTTCAACCAAGTATGGCAATGTGAAAAAATTGCAAAATAACTATCTCTAAAGTATTATTAACCAAAGATCAATTATGTAACTACAAATAATAAATAGTTTGTAACATTGTTTGAGGCTTAATGTTCATATTCAGCCTGATTCCAAGGCATTTGTTTTATATAATTACAAACAACATAGGCTTTTTTTTTTTTTTTTTAAGTTAGGGTCACACTGTAACTCAGGCTGGCCTTTAACTGAAGATCTTCCTGTCTCATCCTCCAGAATGCTGAGATTACAGGCATGTAGTGCCATGCACAGTAGAGACAGGCTGTCAATAAAGAGAAAAAGGGTAGAATGTGGTAGAATGTTTGCCTGGTATGCACAAGACCCTGGGTTCCATCCCCAGCACTGCAAAAAAAGAGAAGAAAAGAAATATGCTTCCTTTCAAATTAACATAATTTTGAATTTTGAGACTTTATAAAGTGGGTTATAGACATCTCACATAACTGGGAGCCAAGAATTTCAGGCAAAATTAAAGTTGTAGGATCTCAATGTTGGAAAGCACTTTCCAATTTACCTACTTGTTAACTCTTTCCCAGTGCCTAACTCATTATTTCTTGATTTATTTTTTGGTAATAACACTTGGGGTGAGGGTAGGATAGTATTCCAGCCTCACCACATGATTTTCATATCCTAAAATAGAAGAGGAAAATAGAGTTGTTCAAAGCTGGGCGTGGTGGCACGAGCCTGTAATCCCAACACTTTGGAGACTGAGGCAGGAGGATCACTGTGAGTACAAGGCCAGCCTGAACTGCATAATGAAACCCTGTCTCAAAAAGACAAAAAAAAAAAAAAAACCTACAGTTCAAATTCAAATAATTTGTCACTAGGCATGAGCAAAGTGTTTATAGTCTAGAAAAGGATAGGTGCCTGGTTGAAATCAAGAACATTTCACTAATGCATCCACCTCTATTTCAGACTATTCTTTTCTGCCTATGATGTCGTGGACTCCAAAATCATTCCTACTTGTTCTTCAGCAAAAGTGATTAGTTGAATATATTATAAACTTTCCCATGGGAAAAGGATTGTTAGTTTTTAAATGGAAGTCAGTGGAATTGGCTTTCATAGCCAACTTTATTTTGTGCCTTTCCTAAAGCAGTGCCTTGCTGGGAACATTTGTTAAACAAAAATATAACTCTGCTATTAATATTCTGGTGCAAAGGAAAAGCTAACTGTTGTGCATAACAGCTAATGATACTTTAAAACTAGAAGAGAATGTAGAAATTATAGATTTTAAGATTTTGAAACTGAAAATATTTTAAGGATTCCCTGTTTTACAGATTTAGAAAATAAAACCCAAGTCAGGCATGGTGGCACATGCCTCTAATCCCAGCACTTGGGAGACTGAGGCAGGAGGATCTCTGTGAGTTTGAGGCCAGCCTGAACTACAGAGTGAGAGCCTGTCTCAAAAAACAAAAAAAATTTAAAAAAGAGCTTACACTGGGCATGATGGCGGAGGCTGAGGCAGGAGGATCACCATGAGTTCAAGGCCAGCCTGAATTACATAGCAAGAAACCTGTCTCAAAAACAACCACCCCCACAAAACCTTAGGACATGTCCTAGAGTCAAGTATCTTCTTGTTGTTGGAATTCAAATCAGAGGAATTGGATTTGCATTGTATCTCTGCTTCTTATGAACTGTGTTTACTGAATAAGCAACTTGACATCTCAGGACCTCAGTTTGATCATTTATAAAATGGAGATCTTTCCAAGTGTGTGAAATTCAAAGTAGATAATACGTTTGAAACAATTTTGTAAAACCATGAAATCTAATATGAATGTAAAGTTTTGCTGTTATTACAGCATAGCAGTCACTCGAGTACCTATTTTTTACAGTGCACAATGCTATGTAAATCATTGAGCTTGACATCATTGTCTTTTCTCGCAGAGTTTGAGGTCTAGTTGAAAAGATAAGACTGACACATTTAAAATAACAGCAGTGGGCCGGTGAGATGGCTCAGTGGCGTAAGCGCCTGCCCGGCAAGCGCGAGGGCCCGAGTTCGACTCCCGAAACCCACATACGAAAAAGGGGCCGGTGATATCGCTCAGTGGCACCGGCGCCTGCTGGCGCGCGAGGTCCTGAGGTCGACCCCCCGGTACCCACAAAAAAAAAAAAAATAAAATAAAATAAATAAAATAAAATAAAATAAAATAACAGCAGTTGGCCAGGTGCTGTGGTGCATGCCTGGTAATCCCAGCACTTGAGAGGCTGAGGCAGGAGGATCGCAGGGAGTTCGAGGCCAGCCTAGGCTACATAGTAAGTTCAAGACCAGCTTGAATTACACAGTGAGACCCTGTCTCAAAAAAAAAAAAAAAAAAGGGCCAGTGATATAGCTCAGTGGCATAAGTGCCTGCCTGGCAAGTGCAGGTCCTGAGTTCGGTTCCCAGTATCCACATAAAGAAAAGAAAAAAAAAAAAGCAGTCATTTGGCCCTAAGAGACCTCATCCTAAGTCATCTGACTTTTCCAGTTGTGCTATAAAAAATGTGCTTAGAGCCTGGTGTGGTGATTCATGCCTGTAAACCTAGCACTCTTGGGAGACTAGGGGAGGAGGATCACACATTTGAGCCCAGCCTGGGTAACTTACAACTTACTGAAACTGTGTCTCAAAATGAGAAATAAAAAGCTTGGGGATGTAGCTTAGTGCAAAGGTCCTGAGTTCAATCCTCTGTACCAAAAAAGTTAATTAATTAATTAATTTAAAAGTTTGGTATTTCTCCCTGATTCCTAGCACAGAGCACCTAAAGCCCTTAAAATTTCCTGGAGTAGAGGGATTACCTTTTATTATTCATAACAGGCCCCTTTCAATCACAGCTGAATTTGAGCTAAGCGGTGACTTAGGATGGAGTGCCTAGGTTACCTCAGAGTAGGCTGGTCATCAGGAAGATGGAGTGACTAGAGGGCTAGACTTTCGTCTTACCCATTGGTCTCAGAGAACAAGCGAGGGCTCTTCATCTATGAGATCCACCTTGGTGAGCACCTCCACCCACATGCAGGGACATACTCCAGCTTAGTGAGGACAGAGATGCCTGTGCTTGGGGTCCTCCCACATCTCATCCAAATACTGCCTCATTCAGCTATTCGTTTGCATTTTGGATAATAAAGTGGTAAATATAAGTAAAGTGTTCTGAGCTCTGCAGATCATTCCAACAAATTATCAAAGCTGAGCAGCGGATTCCTTTTTTTTTTTTTTTTTTGGTACCGGGAATTGAACTCAGGACCTTGCGTTTGCCAGCCAGACGCCTGTTTTCATTTATTATCTCATTTAATCCTCACAACAACAACTGTTATTTAACCCAAATGACAGATGAGGAAATTGAGGTATGGCAGTTAAATTACGTGCCTCAGAAATAATAATAATGCCTACAGTCTATTCAGTCTGGGAAGATGAGGCAGGAGGAAAATTCAGGCTCAGATGGACAATTTAATGATTTAGAGAGATCCTGTGTCAAAATAAAATTTAAAGGTGAGGTGAGGCTGTGTTCAAAACCAAGTATGAAAGAAGGAAAGAAAGAAAGGGAGGGAAGGAGGAAAGGAGGGAGAAAAAAAGTGGAACTGGGATTTGAAATCACAGTGTCTTTTCCAATTACAATGAAATAAAACTAGAAATTAACAGTATAAGGAAAACTGGGAAACCCACAGATACATGGAAATTAAACAACACACTCTTCAAAAACCAAAGAGTCAAAGAAAAAAATCACAAGAGAAACTAGAAACTATTCAGAGACAAATGAAGTAAGAACACAGTTTACCAAAAGTTATGGGATGTAGTAAAAGCAATGCATAGAGGAAACTGTAACTATGTGGTGGATCCTACAGATTCCAAGCTCTTATGTACAGCGAAGAATTGCAAAATGTACTTTCCATAGTGAGGGGAAAACAGCTGTGTTTATTGAAGATCAGGAACAGAAATGGTTCTGGGGTAACAGGAAAGGAACACTGCATGCCAATGCAGATAAATCAGGCTCTCAGGCTCAACAGCAAGAGAGGGAAACAAGGCAGCATGTGCTTTGCTCTGGGGTTAGATGAAATGCTCCTAGAGTGGCACCCAAGCTCAAGCGGTGGAGGGGAGAGATTAGGGTGGGATGGCCCTAGGGTGCCACCCCAGTTTGAGTGGGTGGAAGGGATTGAATTCCTCAGCCCCAGGATTCTATCTGAAGGATAGCTATAATTTATGCACATTGAAAAGAAGAAAGATCTCAAATCAACAACCTAACTTTACGCTTTAAACAACTAGAAGAAAGAACCACACCTAAAGCTAGAACAAAGAAAATAAAGATTAAACAGAGATAAATGAAGAACGGGAAAAAAAAAATCAATGAAACCAAGTATTCTTTGAAAATATCAACAAATTTGATTATCTAGATTAAGAAAAAAAGAACTGGACTAAAATCAGAAATTGACAAAGGGAACATTGCCATTTATTATAGATAAGTAAAAAATATTAGGAGAAAATCCTAAACCAGGCTGGTGGTGCACACGCCTGTAGTCCCAGCACTCAGGAGGCTGAGGCAGAAGGATCACTGCAAGTTTGAGGCCAGTCTGGGCTACATAGCAAGACCTTGTCTCAAAAGAAAAAAAGAAGAAAAAACTAAAAATTGTGTCCCGACAAATTGTATAACCTAGATCAGTGATAGCAACTCTTTTAGCTTTCAGTGATACAAACAGCCTGCTGCAGCACGAGTGCCATAGGTTCACCACCACTGACATAAAATAGAAAAACACAACCTATCAAAACTAAATCACAAGAAAGTGAAAAATCTAATAAACCTGTAATTCGTAACTCCTTCCTAGTTGGATCAGTAATCAAAATACTCATAATGATCCTCAGCGACCACCACAAACCTAACAAAGAAAAGCCCAGGACAAGATAACTTCACTGCTAAATTGAGATTATACTGTAATTAGCACCACCTGGCCCAGTGGGCCTTGATAGGCATCAGACACATAGATGGGTGATCAAAAGATTTGGACCCATACTCCCCTCCCTTTCCAAAGAATGCCTTTGTTCTTTCCTTTTAACCTTGCTGCATGACTCATATCCCTATTAGACCACTATTAGCTAAGCAACTAGTAATCCTATAGTTTGATTTAGTCTGACCCACAGTGTACTCATGTTGTGATTTTGCCATCTAAATTACCCCTGACAAAGAGCCTAGGCGGCCACCCACTTGAGACCCCTCTGGGAAATCCAGGAGTTCTCCTTATTTCCAATGAAGCTCTCCCAAATTCCTCCTTTGGTTTGTGACTTCATTCCTTGATGGTGTGAGGCTACGAACCTGGTGCATTTGTCTAACAGGTTGGGAGTTACATTATTTGCATTTCACCAATACACCACTCTAGGATCAAGCTTTTAAAATACTGAACTTTGGAGGATGCTGCTCCATATTCAAACCCTACCAATGCTGAACCATCTTTGTGTTGCAAGAATAAATCCCACTTGGCCATGCTATAATCCTTTTGATGTACTCTTGAATTTTGTTACTATTTTACTGAGGATGGTTTCCTCAGTATCAGAAATATTGGTCTGTAGTTTTCTTGCATTGGCTTTGGCTTTGGTATCAGGGTAATACTAGCCTCATACAAGGAGTTTGGACTTGTTTTTGCCTCAAATTTCTCAAAAGAGGATTAACATTAATTATTCTTTGTTTGATAGAATTTACCAGTGAAGTTATCTTGTCCTGGGCCTTTCTTTGTTACGTTTGTTGTTGTTGCTGGAGATCATTAGGAGTATTTTGATTACTGCTCCAACTAGCAAGGAGTTATGAGGTTATTAGATTTTCAGTTTCTTGTGATTCAGCACTATGAAAGGATGAGGCAAGAGGATCATAATTTTGAACACCGCCTAGGCAGTTTAGTGATTTAGTGAGACCCTGCCTCAAAACAAAAAAATAGAAAAGGGCTGGGAATATAGCTCAGTGTAAAGGCCTTGGATTTAATTCCCACTACCTAAAAAATAAATAATAAAAGATAATCAGTAGAATAAAAAGTCAGCCAGTATATTTGCAATGATATGTCTGATAGGGGCTTAATATTTAGAAAATATAAAGAACTCTTACAACTTGACAACAACAAAAATAACCTGTTTTTAAAAGGACAAAAGCAGCTGAAGGTATAGCTCAGTGGGAGAGTGCTTGCCTAGCATGCCTCAAGCTCCAGCTTTGAGGCCCAAAACTGAAAAGAGAGAAAAAACAAAGCACTTTCATAGACATATCTTCTAAAAGGATATAAAAGTGGCCAACAAGCATATGAAAAAACACTCAACATCAGCAGTCATTAAGGAAATGTAAATCAGAACCATGTGAGATATCGTCTCAGACCCATGAGGTTAGTCACTGAGAAAAACAGTGACAGTTATCAGTGAGTATGTGGAGAAATTGGAATTTTTGTGCAGTGTTGGTGTGCATGTAAAATGACTCAGCTGCTGTGGCTAACAAGCAGTTCCTCAAAAAAGATAAATACAGAATGACCTTATGATCCAGCAGCCCTGCTCCTGCGTAGATATCCAAAAGATAGACATAACACCCATGTTCACAGCAGCATTATTCACGATAGTCAAAAGTGCAGAAAATGGAAACACAAATGTCCTTCGAGGAATGGATAGATGAAATACAGTGTATATGTATGTACACACACGCACAATGGAATATTATTCAGCCTTAAAGGGAAGAAAGCTGAGGATATAGCTCAGTGGCACAAGTGCCTGCCTGGCAAGCGTAAGGTCCTTAGTTTGATTCCTGGTACAAAAAAAATTAAAAAATAAAAAAGGAAAGAAATTCTGACATATGTTACGGTACAGGTGAAACTTTAGAACATTATACCAAGTGAAACACAAGCCAGATACAAACAAATACTGCGTTGTTCCACTTAATATGAGGCCTGTAGATTAATCAAATTTATTGAAGCAAAAAGTAAAATGGTAGTTGTCAGGGCTAGGAAGAAGGGAAAGAGGAAGTTCTTCGACAGACTCAGAATGATGAGATGAAAACTTTAATTATACTTAACACTACTAAATTTAACACTACTAGACTTTAATTATACTTAACACTACTAAATGTGCACTTAAAAATGGCTTGGATGGTAAACATGCTCTTCATCATAATTAAAAACTTTTGAAGAACAGCATAAGCATCTGTTTAGTCTTGTGAAATTTGGCTGCTTTGCTTAAATACAGAAAATTACTTTCACAATTAAAACTAATATATTGTTCACCTTTCATTCCCTCTCAAGTGAACAGTGGAGTTTTCTAGATGCTACCAAATATGTGATATCACAAAAGACTGAATGCAGAGAATTGTGTGGAAATCCAGGAATCTTCTGTAAATACAGACAGTAAAGAAACTTGTACAAATGTAAAAGAGTTCCAGTTCTCTCACAAAATATTTTCCTTTAACAAGTGATTTTTCATAAAAATATGTTAGCTTATAATGGGTTTATTATTTTAAATGAATAAATAATTATTTAATTTCTCATTGAAATTTTTGAATACAATAAATATACCTCACATATTCAAATGTCTTTTGGGTCATCAATAAGGTTTGGGTTTTTATTTTCATTTTAATTGGTTTAACGCTTTATTTTTTTAATGTTTAGAATATTTAGGGGAACTTAACTAATTTGTTAATATTAGAATTAGATATATATATACACAATTAGCAACTAAAATGCCACATTTTCAAATAATTAAAATAGGTAAGGTAGTGCATGCCTGTAATCCCAGCACTTGGGAGGCTGAGGCACGAGGAGTGCCGTGAGTTCAAGGCCAGCCTGGGCTACATAGTGAGTTCAAGGCCAGCCTGAACTGCATAGTGAAACCCTGTCTGAAAAAAAACATAAAAAAAAATTAAAACAAAAGAAAACGATACAGTCTAAAATGCTCTCTTGAAAAATAAAAGAATACTGGGAATTGAATGCTTAGAGTGTTCCCAAGTGCCAGAGAAGCCTGGGCAAGGCCACTCTGGACTAGGTTTCCCATGCTGTCATGCACAGTGACTGTGATCCTGTGTCCCTCCAGCGTGTACATCACTGGGACAGATGCCATTCGGCTAGTGCCAGTCAACTTCACTGTGTCAACACCTACAGTTCACACACTAAACCCAGCGGCTTGTCCTCCTAATACTGTGGTGGTTCAGGTCACTGGAGGTGTGCATGTGACCTGGAAGGCATATCTCCCCCCAGGCTTCCTCCTCTGCTTCCTGGCTACCATGACATGAGCAGCTGTTCTCTGCTGTGCGCCTCTGCCACACGGTCCTCTGATTGTGGGGGACACGGGCAGTGTTTCTGCTGTGAGTAGCTGTTTTAGTATTCTGTTGTACCTAGAGAGGCCCTTGCCATCTCCACCACGTCGTTGTCACTATGTAGCCCTGAGAGATCTCTGTGATATAAGCGCTGGCCCTTCAGCCACTGCGAGCCTGAAAATAATGTGCTATTATTCATGGCAACTTTACATATTCACCAAAGTCTCTATATATCAGCTGGGCACCGAGACAGACCTAACACACAGACAAGGGTTTTTGTATAAAAGGGGTTGGTTTTAGCCAACTATTAGCAATTTTCTGATACTTCTTGTTTCCAATTTTTTTTTCCTCATTCTTTTTCCTTTGCAGGCCTTCCTAAGAGAGTGGGTTATACACTCCAGGGTCTCTGGATGTGACATTCTTTTTTTTTTTGTGGGTACCGGGGGGTCGACCTCAGGACCTCGCGCACCAGCAGGCGCCCGTGCCGCTGAGCGATATCACCGGCCCCTTTTTCGTATGTGGGTTCCGGGAGTCGGACTCGGGCCCTCGCGCTTGCTGGGCAGGCGCTTAAGCCGCTGAGCCATCTCACTGGCCCTGGATGTGACATTCTAGACACAGAATAAAGTCCCCTTTCATCATCATGAGTCTGCTGATAGCAGGACTGGCCCTGGCAGCCACAGAAGAAGGGGAAAAAGTGGCCTCCTTGCGGGACTTGGCTCTGGCCAGCCATACATGATACCCAGTATGAGAAGCAGGAATACTTCTTGCTCAACCGGATGGCTTTCAAGAGAGACTTACGTGTGGGCTAAGAGTCTGTGGCTTTTGGAGGCTCCTGGTCTTAAGAGTATAAGGAGTTCCAAACAAAATTTCAGAAAACCACTCCATTCATAGGCTCATTGGACTGGAAAAATATCCTGATAATTTCAGTCTAGTGGAAAGGATGCCAGGATTCCATGTGTTTTTCTTTTCTCCCTTCTTTTCTTCCTTTCTGTAAGGAACGGCATGAGGCAGAGACCAGCCGAGAACACCGGGCTTGTGTAAAGGCAATACAGCGTGGAATTTATTGTGCCTGGGTGCAGGCAGACAGAGGGCGAAAAGGCCATCTGTAAGGAGCAAAGAGAAGCCAGCTTTTTTTTTTTTTTAATAAGGCTTGAAAGAAGGTAAGGGATATTAGGTGGGAAGATCTTAATAAACCTCAGTGGTCAAAGTTCTCTGGATGTTTCGTGCCTCAGTGGGCAAAGTCCTTGAGGTGTCGGTATAAATGTTTGGGTGTCTTCAGATGTCCGGGTGTTTGGAAGATTCCCTGCTCTATCTTACCTATTTTATGACATCCTGTGTTTCCCGAGGGCACTGGTGCTGAGCTGAGAACAACGCCTCTGCTGGCAGACAGGTTGGGTACTGGGAGAGTCAGGTCCGAATCAAGTCTTACACTTTCTTTCTTTTTTTGTCTTTGAGACAGGATCTCGCTATGCAGTTCAGGCTGGCTTGAACTCAGCTTGTAGCCCAGGCTGGCTGCAAAATCGAAGTGATCCTCCTGCCCCAACCTCCTGAGTGCTGGGATTACAGGCGTGTGCCGCCATGCCCAGCTTTCCTTTCTTCATTCCTCCCTTCCTTTCTTCCTTCCCTCCTTTCCTCCTTCCTCTCTCCCTCCCTCCCTTCCTCCCTTGCTCCCTTCCTCCCTTCTCTTTTCTTCAGTGCTGGTGATGAAACCCAGGGGCATTCTACCACTGAGCTACATCACCAGCCCTTTTTATTTTGAGACAGACTGTTACCAGGTTGCTCAGGCTGGCCTTGAACTTGCACTCTTTCTGCCTCAGCCTCCTAACTGCTATTTGTTTGTTCTTCAACAACAGAAGTTATGCTCCGCCATGGCCAGGCTGACCCCACTGTCCCACAGACCAGCCACACTCACCCCATGGCCATGACACCATCCCTGCCTCCTGAAAGGATTTGTATTCTGTTATTCTCCCAGCACATCTCAAGCGCCCATCTTATCAAGGACTGCCCCAACCAGCTCTTCCCTGTCCCTATCTATTTATTTAAAAGGGAGTCATATTGAAGCAAAGCCATGTTCTTTCTGTAGTCTTAAAAACAATTTTCTCGGGCCGGTGAGATAGCTCAGCGGCATAAGCGCCTGCCCGGCAAGTGTGAGGTCCTGAGGTCGACTCCCGGTACCCATATTAAAAAAAAAAAAAAAAAAAAAAAAAAATCTCCAAAGTTCTAAATTCTAAATTTGAAAGGTAAAAAAATAAAAAATAAATAAATTTGAAAGGTAAATACAGTAATACCTTGGTTCATGAACGCTTCCATTTGCAAACAATTTGGTTCACAAACACAAGTGTTTGGCTAAACTATGCTTCCATTTGCAAGCTGCATCAGGTGACAAACATGACCGCAGCTGTCTTCCCCACACAAACACAAACACAGCCATCTTCCCCAACATCGTAAAGCAAATTAAGGTCGTAAACTGAGGTACCACTGTACTATATATGTCAAGGGTAATGAAAGTAAATAATAATGACCTACAGAATGTAATTGAATTAAATAATCTTATCTACTTTACTGTTACCTACTACTGTTCTGCAGAAACTTGTGTTCAATTTATGCAAACACTCCTTATGTATCTTTTTGTTGATTTAACATGGAATTAACAAATACAGGTGCCCTGAATGGTTCCAGAGCACCGTAGGCCAGCCATTCAAGGCCTTTTAGCAATTTCGTTATGTTTCGGGCAGGGAGGGGTTTGGGTCATAATGAAGATTTGACTGAATATAATAGAAATTTGCAAACTATGTCTTGTTTCTAAGTGACTGTTTAGGCTCAACAGCAGCTTCCTGGAAAACACATAAAAGGAAATAAATAAGAGAAAACATTGCTGTTTACAGGTAGTTTGATAAAGAATGCCAACCTTGCAGTCCTTGGAAATGCATGCCAAGAAATTTTGGGGACCCTCGAAAACAGCACAAACCTCACTTGCAAAAGCACATCACCAGCCTCTCTGCAAACAGGCAGGCCCATGCCCCACCCAAAGAACTAGCAGTCCTACGGCAGACAACACCTGCACCACACGAGCGAGCAGGGTACACAGCCCGTGCCGCCCTGCCCCGTGCAACGGGGAGGTCATCCACCAACTCTCCCCTTGGCACAGGGCAGCAGAGGCAGGACTAACCAACCAACCTGACCCTGGGTAAGGACAACACTGGGGAGAGAAGGGAGCCACCAGACCCTGTGGCCATCGATACGCAGTCCAGCCGTCCACCTGAGCCCCCACCCCGGGGCCTCCATCCGGTCCAGACCAGAGGGTTGTGTTTCCCATCTACCAGCAGGAGCAACCACACGGCTTGGCTTGGCCCGTACTACAGTCTGCGGTGAACAAACAGAGCGGCCTCTGGTGCAGGCCGTGCACCTCAAAAAGCCGTAGGACCTAAAGCTAGGCAGAGAAAATTGTGACTGGCTGGATCCCAAAACCGCAGATCTTGGAAAGAAACCATTCATTCAAAAATACGGTAATTCTTTGACTCAGTCTTTTTTTGTGATTTTACTATTTTTTATTATTTTTTATCTTTATCAGGTTTTCTGGGGCCTTGGGTGTTTTCTCCCATTTTCCTCTCTTTTAAAAGGCTTCTTTTCTCTCCTATTTTCTTTTCCCCTTTCAACATTTTTAATTTCCTTATATTTCTTTCTTGCATTTTGCTTTTTTTTTTTCCTTCATTCTTCCTCCTGTCAGTTCTCTAACAATAATTTCCTTTTATTCCTCAATGGAACCCCCATCTCACTTTTTTGTCCTCCTTTTCGTATCTCATTGATTAATTTCTCAAATTTAGCCTTTTTCATTCTCTGGTTCCCACCCCTTGTATCTTTACTAGTATAACAATTTTTTATTTTATTTTATTTTATTTTATTATTTTTGTCTTTTTAAGACAGGGTTTCACTATGCAGTTCAGGCTGGCCTTGGACTCACTTTGTAGCCCAGGCTGGCCTTGAACTCACAGTGATCCTCCTGCCTCAGCCTCCCAAATGCTGGAATTACAGACGTGTGCCACCACGCCCGGCTTTACTAGTATAACTATTAAACTTTATGAGTCTCTAGATCGGTTGTTAATCAACATTATTGCTATTGAATACTGTTCTATTGTTAGTAGAGGATAAGTTTTTCCATTTAGTCGATATTTACTGTGGGTCAATATTTGGTTTGTCTTAGTAGTCATACTATAATTATAGATTTCTTCTATAGCTAAGGGTGGTACATTAATGGTCCTTATGCTTTGTCAATACTCAGTTTGTATTTGATGCTACAATTGATGCTGATTTTATTACTATAGCCAAGGTGACATAGCTGTTGCTATTAATTGGTTTTCTTGGAATGCCAGTATTGGGATTGCTTTGGGGTCATTAGCAATGCTGTGACCCATTCCTGGATGTTATGGCTTCTATCTAGATGGCCCCCTAAAGCCACATGCACTCGTAGGTGGGGATTTGAGAGGTGACTGTATCGTAGGTATCTGATACTGGATCATGGGTGTGTGACACTGGCTGAGTCCACTGATGGGTTTGTAGCTGGGTGTGACGTTGGGAGGTGAAGCCTGCTGGGAGGAAGTGGTCACTTTGGTCATGGCCTGGACATACTCCTGTGGGCATGGCCTGGATATACTCCTATTGAATAGATGATATAAATATAGGTAGCTATAGATGTAGATATAGATATATATCCCCCCCTACTCCCTTGAGCTCTGCTTCTTCCTGCCTGCCTTGCCATGAGCTGTTTCTCCTCTGCCATGCCATCCTACTTTGGAGCCAGCCAGCTATGAACTGAAGCCTGCACAAACCGTGAACCAAAATAAACCTCTCTACCTTTAACTTGTGGGTGTTGAGTATTGTGTCCCAGCAATGAGAAAGTAAAACACTAGAGAACTGGGTGCTGAGCCAAATACACTGCAATCTCCCGTCCCAAGTAAATGGAGGTTGTTGGATCCTGGGACAGAGGCAAAGCCAATGCCCAGAGGACACCACTGAAAAGTAGACATTAACTAAAGAGATGACCATACTAGAAATAAAGCTTTCCACTACAACCAACCTGCAAGCCTCAACGCATAAGCAAACACACAAACAAAAAAATAGAAACACGAGAAGCCAACAAAATGGCTCCAGAAATTTCCAGTTCCTCCAGAGCTGATCCATGGGGCATCAAAGGGGAGGCAGCCAAAAGCAACACACCTGAATTATTCAAAATGATAATGGGAGATTACCAAACAGATCAATAAGGCATTTGGCAAGCTCACAGAAGATACAAGTAAGAAGCTAGTGAGCCAAATGAACAAGATGATCAGCAAGTCTACAGAAGACACTAATAAAAAGCTAGCAGAGCTAAACAAAATGATGCAAAGCATGAATAACCAGCACAGAAAAGAATTAGAGTCCATATAAAGGCTCCAAATATAAATGTAGGAGATTAAAAGTTCTATCACAATTATGGACAGCAGAAGTGACCAATGTGAGGATAGTGTCAAAGCTAGAAGACAGGGCTGTTGTCAGTGATCAATTAATGAGAGAAACCCTAAACAACAATAGAACATGAAAAATGGATCCATCAGCTCCCAAATGAGGCAAAGACAAATTTAAGATTAACTGGAATAAGTGAAAAATCAGAAAACAGCATGAATGGCATACAAAAAACTTGTTTACTGAAATAGTAGTAGAAAAAAGCAAAATAATTTAACATACAGATAAGTGTGGCATAGAACCCAAATAGCTACAAACAGAAAAGAACCTCCCCACAACACATGGTCAAAATCGCAGAAGTCCAACACAGTAACAGAATCTTACAAACAGAGAAAATCAATGAATCATTTATAAAGTGATATCAGACAGAACCCATTAGATTTACAGGAGACTTCTCAACACAAACCTTAAAGGATAAGAGAGCTTGGAGTGAAGTGTTTCAAACTCTAAAAAAAAAAAAAATTCCTACCCCAAATTATATATCCTGCAAAACTATCTTTCAAAGCCAGGTATGGTGGTACACACCTATAATCCAGCACTTGGAAGGCTGAGGCAGGAGGATCACCAAAAGTTCAAGGCCAGCCTGGTGAGCCTAGTGAGCTCAAGGCTAGCATGAACTACATAGCAAGACCCTGTCTCAAGAAACAAACAAATGAACAAAAACCAAAAAACCCAAAACAAAAGTATCTTTCAAAATTGTTGGAGAAGCTAGGTATGGTGGCACATGCCTGTAATCCCAGCACTTGGGAGGCTGAGGCAGGAGGATTGTCATGAGTTCAAGGCCAGCCTGAACTACATAGTGAGACCCTGTCTCAAACAAACAATAACAAAAAAAATTGTTGGAGAAATATGATATTTTCATAATTAAGGGCACCTAGAAAAATTGAGGGCCACCAAACCAGGACTCCAAAAAATCTGAAGGATATTCTAGAAAGAGACAATGAAGCTAACAGTGACAAAAGAGCTAATAGAATGAATACACCAGGTAGGGTGAGGAGTTAAATAGAAGGGAAAGATAGGGAATCAGCAACAGGAAAATAAGGCAATGACAGGAAAAAGTCAATACCTATCGGTAATAACTCTCAATGCGAATGGTCTCAGTTCCACAGACTGGCAGAGTGAATAAAGAAACAAAATCCAACTGTGTGCTGTATACAAGAAATACATTTAGCTGAAAAAGAAACTCATAGACTAAAAATGAAAGGATAGAATACAATATTGCAAGCAATGGAAATCCCTCAAAAAGCAGGGGTAACTATGCTATACTCAGACAAAATGTACTTCAAGCCAAGTCTGGTCAGAAGAGGCAAAGAAGGTTACCACATACTGGTTAAGGGAACAATCCGGAAGGAAGAGATACCAATTATTAAGGTAAGTGCACAGAACAGTGCACTCCACATCATCAAACAAATACTGCTGAACACAGAAGACCAGATAAACATAGACACAATTATAGTGAGGAATCTCAGTAGTCCACTCTCACAAACACCAGTAGACGGATCAACTAGACAAAAAGTCTACAAAGGAATATCAGAGTTTAATAAAACCTTCAAATGAATGTACTTAGATACCCACAGAGTGTTCCACCCAACGACAAAAGGATACACATTCTTTTCAGCAGCACAGGGAACTTTCTCCAAAGTAGACCACGTACTAGCCCATAAAGCAAGCTTAAATAAATATAAAAGAATTAGCCAGGCGTGGTGGCACACATCTGTAATCTTAGCACTTTCTAGGCTGAGGCAAGAGGATTGCTGTGAGTTTGAGGCCAGCCTGGGCTACATAGCGAGACCCTGTCTCAAAAAAAAAAAAAAAAAGAATTGAAATTATACCATGCTTATTATCAGATCATAGTACAATAAAACTAGAAATCACAACAAAAGAAAACCTAGAAATTATACAAATGCATGGAAACTAAACAATAATACACTTAACGATGGATTACAGAAGAAATCAAGGAATAAATAAGATAGTTTCTATAACTAGACAATAATGCCAGTACAACATACCAGAACTGATGGGGCACAATCTAAGCAGTCCTAAGAGAGAAGTTCATGGTTGTGAATGCTCGCATCACAAAAAAAGAGCAATCCCAAATAAATATCCTAACGACTCACCTGAAGGTCTTAGAAAAATAAGAACAAGGACAATTCAAATCCGAACCTAGTACAAGGAAGGAAATTATAAAGATCAGAGCAAAAATCAATGAAATTGAGACAAAAAAATATAAAGAATCAAAGACTCCAAGAGTTTTTCTTTGAAGGAATATACAGAGACATTAACCAAAAGAGAAAAACCAAACCATTAACCATTAACCAAAAGATAAAAAAGACTCAAATCAGTGCTATTAGAATTGAAAAAGGTGAAATCACAAAAAGCACTGTCAAAATCAAAAAGATCTACTTCACCAAACTGTGCGCCAATAAATTGGAGGATTCAGAAGAAATGGATAGATTCCTAGATACACGTGAATTATTAAATCTGAACAAAGAAGATATAAAAACCATGAACAATCTAATAACAAGCAAAGAAATTTAAGCTGTAATTTTTAAAAACCTGCCAACTAAGAAAAGCTAAGGTCCAGATGGATTCACTGCTGACGTCTATAAAAACGTCAACACTCCTCTAACTCTTTAATGAAATTGAAAGGGAACGAATGAATACTCCCAAAGTCATTCCTGAAAGCCAGCATTACTCAGATTCCAAGACCAGACGAGGATCCAGGTAAAAAAAGAGAACTATAGACCAATGTCTTTAATGACTATAGACGCAAAAATCCTCAAAAATATACTGGCAGATGGAAAAGTGAGTGCCAGCAGCTCAGCTTCTCCCGGACAGTTTCTAGAGTCTGGAAACCAGTAGCTGGGAGAGGAGTCGAAGTGAGAGGAGGTGACCCGGAAACCGGGAGGGAAGTGATACCGAAGAAGTCACATCAGGGAGGAGAGAGGAAGATCCCCGCAGGCGCAGCCCTGCAAGCCGGGTCTGGCCGGCTGCCGGCTGGAAGACAGGGCGAGGTGGACATTCTGCTCGGGGAACCGGAGGACCACCGAACCACAGAACCACATCGCGGGGAGAGAAGCAGTGGCAGTGGGAACAGCAGGGAGAACACGGGACCCTGCCTCCAGCGCGGCCTTCCACAGGCAGTGGTTGGCAGTGACCGCGGTGCGGCGTCCGCCGCCACAGTCCCAGAGCAGGAGCTGGGGTCGCCGCTGTAGGGAAGGGCTGAACGTTTGAACCCGGGGCTCAGCTGCCTGGCTGCGAGCCCCGGTCCACACTGTCGAGTTCCCGGAGCGGGTGAGGGAAGGACGGCCCGGGAGCTAGCCAGCAGTCGGAGAGCGGGCTCCGGCCGGCAGAGGCCAGGCGCAGGGTCGGAAGCTCACGCCCGCACCTTGTTCTCACCGCAACTGGATGCCCGCACGCAGCGCCATCCGGGGGACAGTGGCACCTCAGACTCCCAGCACAACCAGAGATACCGCCTGGCTTGAGCTTTGCTCCTTATCCTAGGCTGAGGAACAGAGCCGTGCATTAAAAAAAAAGAAAACTTTCTTTTATTATTTTTTTGCTTTATTGTATTCTTTTTTATTTTAGTTTTTAAATTTTGGGGTTTTTTTTCTTTTTCTCATTTTGCTGCTTTCCTCATTTTGTTCATCCTCCCATTTCTATTCCAGTATTTTCTCCTTTTTTCTAATATAAGCATGTCTGTTTATGTGCTTGTCTTCCTCTTGCCTTTCTCTTCCAATATAGTTTATAGAGGCTAAGGGAATTCTGCCCCATCTTTATCCGTATCTTCTCGCTAAACTTCTTTCTCTTGTTTCTTAGTTTTCCTCAATTTTTCTTCTCTTTCTTCTCTCCCTTTTCATTTGCCTCTAACTTTTTCTCTTTCCCTTTGCCCCATAAATATCCTCTGAAAACTCTCAATACTAATCCTTCAGCTAAACTAAAAGTACCCCAGTAGAATCATCCCCACATTGACCTTTTCTTCTCATCTACCGCTGTTCCCCCTTTGAAGCTCCCGCTTAGTGTCTAACGCTCCTCATCCAGCCTCCTCCCATTCTCCCCAGCCCACCTCGCCTACTTCACTGCAGAGCAACCACAGTAATAAACTGTCATTGTGCACAGATGATAGACAAAGCGGGAGAGTAACTGCAAAGCCTGTCAAGTGGAAGTATAAGACTGAATCCGTGGCTGCTGTTATAAGCGGAAGGAATTCTTTCAGCAAAACAGGGAGAGTCCAAATCACGCGAAATAACAGAAGGAGTAAATACGGGCACTGGCCATAAAAAGCTTAAAATCATTCACAGGGAGACCACATCCTACTGAAAAGCTCCATGGGGGAAGAAGGAAAAGAAAGAAAGGAGAATAGAATGAAAGAAATGGAAACAAAGCTTTTGTAAATGAGGAGGGGAAGAGGGGTTGAAGGGAGAGGAGGGGATTGGGGAAAAGGGAAGATTCAAGATCTGTCATGTACAGGTACAAATTCCCTATGATGAATGCGATCATTATGTATATCTAAAATATACCAATAAAATTAATTAAAAAAAAAGAAAATCCCCGATTCATCACTAGTCCATCAATTCTTTAAATTCAGAATTCTAAGACACACACACACACACAATAATTAGGGAGCGAAAACACAGTCATATTTGAGGCAAAAACTTTATTTTCTTAGCCTGAAAATATTTCTCATCCTCAGTATGAGAAATACTTGAAATCTATTACATGGGTTCTACTTGTTTCTCTTTAATAAAAATAAATTTTATCTGGGCAATTTAGTGATTAAGAAAGACCCCGACTCAAAATAAAAAATAAAAAATGGCTCATGATGTAGCTCAGTGCAAAGCCCTGGGTTCAACCCCCAATACTTAAAAAAAAAAAAAATTACACCCATGGATTCATCTGTGAAGTATATTACTTTAGTTTCTAGATAATTTTTTTGCTTCTATATATATGATATCATATTACTTATTATTATTATTTGTTTGCTTTTTTGAGATAGGGTCTTGCTGTGTAGTTCAGGCTGGCCTTGAACTTGCTTATGCAGCCCAGGCTGGCTTTGAATTCATGGCGATCCTCCTGCCTTAGCCTTCTGAGTACTGGTATTACAAATGTGTGCCACCACACCTGCATACATATTACATTTTTTCTAGCTCATAGAAACCCCAGATTTAATTTGAAAAAGCACTTAGTTGGAAAAGGGAACCCATTATGTTTTTACGAAATAATCCTTGGATAAATGGAAGAGAGAGGGTGAGAAAGATTGCCTCTGAAAACATATCCTCTAGGGGAAAATCTTTTCTTGTCAGCGTAGACCACAGCTGGTGTGAGATCGTGAGTGCTTTAGGTTAGTTTCTAAGCTAGTTAGTCATATTACACGAAAAATGGGCATCCATTCAATAATCTAAAAATAATATTTTGAGAAGTTGTTTTAATTATTTTTGTCTTTAAGTCTCAAATCTTCACATAAAGCAGCAGTTGTGCTGGGTGTGGTGGCACATGCCTGTAACCCTAGCACTGTCTGGGAGGCTGATGCAGGAGGATCACAAGTTCAAGCCCAGCCTGGGCAATTTATTTTTTATTTTTTATTTTTTTTGTGGGTACCGGGGGTTGAACTCAGGACCTCGCACTTGCCAGGCAGGTGCTTATGCCATGAGCTATCTCACCAGCCCAGCCTGGGCAAGTTAGCAAGACCATGTGTTTATTTTTTTTTTAAAAGGGTTTGGGATATAGTTCAGTGCAAAGGCCCTGAGTTCAATCCCCAACAGCAGTTGTTCAATTCCTCATTTGCCCACTTTCTCTCCTGGAATTCTGATTTTATGAAATTTATGTCTTTAAATTTACTAATATATGCAACAGGATCCCCACATGGAGGAATAAAGAACAATCCACAAAGATAAAGTACAAATGTAATTGAAATTTAGATAAGAAAATGTAACATAATATTGGTTTTTCCCCTTGTACTATAAAAAGAAAGGACCCAATCTCTTGTTATTAGACAAATCAGTGGGGTTGGGGATATAGCTCAGTGGCATGGTGCCTGCCTGGCAAGTGCAGAGGTCTTGAGTTCAATTCCCAGTACGCCCCCCCCAAAAAAAAGAAAGACAAAGAAAAATCAGTAGCATTCAGTGATTTCTCTTTGTTTTTGTTTTGTTTTGTTTTGAGACAGAGTCTCACTATGTATTTCAGGCTGGCCTTGAACTCACTCTGTAGCCCAGGCTGGCCTCAAACTCATGGCAATCCTCCTGCCTCAGCCTCCAAGTGCTGGGATTACAGGCATGCATCACCACACCTGGCACATTCGGTGATTTCTGTACCACCCACAAATTTTGACTAAATAACTAAATGTTTTAACGTTTCTTTAATGGGATAGGAATATTCTCTTTTATCTTTCTCAAATAGCTGGTTGAATTTAGAAGTGATGAAGAAACAACTTGGCTTTCTATCTTGAGAAATTAATCTCATTTTTAAAAAATGGAAATACAGGAATTCCTCACTGAAATTTACTTGTTTACTTTTTGTGATGCTGGGATAGAAACAAGGGCCTCCAGTACACTATATGAGTGCTCTCTTTCTCACTTAGCACCCCCAACCCTCCAAAAGAAACGCAGAGTGGGCGATCCCAGTCAGAACAAATGGTTTTCCTGTCTGATTTTCAGTCTGATTGAGTATGTCAAAATAATTAACACATTAAGTTTTTAGACACAACCCTAGAAAATAGTGACATATAGAAATCTTTAAAATGTTCACATAGAAGGAAAGTCATATTCAAACAATTGCTTTTTTTTGGTGCCAGGAATTGAACTTAGGGCCTCACGCTTGCCAGGCAGGTGTTGTGCCGCTGAGCTACATCCCCGGCCACAACTGGTATTTTTTTCCTTCTCAAATTAACATTTTTCTTTTATCCAAATTGACATGTTTTAAAAGATAATATCCAAACTTTGCACAAAGGTAAAATAGAACAGGTTTAAGGCCTCAGATTGTGAACCCAGCACTGTGTGGGTTTGCACTTAAACATAGAATATAGAGTTCTTAACATCTTGCGGCAGGGACTTTGGGTCTCCGCTGCAATTCTGGAACACAGAAAGAAAACCTACAAGGAACATCATGTCGTGTTTTTATTCAGAATACAGAAATGAAATATGTGAAGAATAAAATTCACAAGAGCTATCATGAAATCAGCTTTCTCACAAGAGTATGAATGGGGGGTGGGAGAGGATTTAGCTTAGTGGCGCAGAGCCTGCCTGGCAAGCGTGAGGTCCTGAATTCGATTCCCGGTACCCCCCCCCAAAAAAAAAAGAGTATGAATTGGAACAACCTTTCCAGGAAATCAATTTGGAAGTATGTAACAAGATACCTAAACCTAAATGCTGGACAACGTGGCACATGCCTGTAATCTCAGCGCTCGGGGGGGCTGAGACAGGAGGATTGCGAGTTTGAGCCCAGTTTGGGCGATTTAGCCCAGAGAGACTGTATCTCAAAATAAAAATGGGCTGGGATGTAGTTCAGTGTGAGAGCCCGGGGTTCAATCACTAGTACCACCACCACCACCACAAGAAAAAAGGAAAAAGAGTTCTTAAGGATATAGAGATGCAGAAAAGGGTTGGGTCCAAAGATGTCTTGGTTACTTTTCTCTTATTGCTGAGACAAAATACCCAACGCCCAAAATTAAGGAAGGAAAGGTTTATTTAGCTCACGGTTTGTGGAGGTTTCAGTCCACACTCAGCTGGCTCCAAGGCAGGGTGGCACATGGCAGAGGGCAACAGTTCATGGCGGCAGAAGACAGCAAAAGCAACAAGAGCAAAAAGGGAGGAGAGAGCCCAAGAGAAGACTTTCTGTCCCTTATATTGTAGCCAGGCTACCCACCCCAGGGTGGGTGTAGCACTCACACCCATAATCTCAGCACTAGACAACAGATCAATCACAAACTCTAGATTCAGCTGCCCCCAAGACTGAATGAGGCTTTGGGGGGACATCCAGACACAAACCATAACAGATGTGCATTATGACATTATTTATAAGAAATATTTCTATTTTCAATTATTTAAAATAGGAAATAACCTACATTTGCAATAGCAAATGAACAGCTGATAAAGTGCTAGATCACCGTATGGAATATGCCATTAGCCATTCAAAGCCATAGTTGTTTGAGTTTAGATGCCTCTACTGTATTTTGAAAGGTTTCTAAGCTTTTGCTGGTGAATTTTAAAATTTTATCTTTTTTTGTGTTGCTGGGATCAAATCTAGATGTGCCCTGCACATACTAAACACACGCTCTACCGCTGAACTACATTTCTAGCCTCTCCAGTGAATATTTTCATTGCTAGTTTTCTATATGGGCACAAGAGCAGCAGCAGGTGATGGGGCCTTTACGGGAGTGGTTGATGGAAACACATCTGCAGGTGAACCTGACCCCAAGTCATCGTGAAATTCTGAGATCCTGGGAGCATCTGCCAACTGTGTTGCTGTGAATGCTCGCTCCAGCTGAAACACGGCACTACAGCAGTGATTCTCAAACCCTCTGAGCTCAGGGTCCCTTTATACTTGCTACTGAGGGCCTGAGAGAGCTTTCAGTGTGTAGGTGAAGGGTGGCATAGTCACTCCTCTGTATGGGTTCTGCACCCTCGTACTCAAACAACCACAGGAAGAAATTAATCAAGGAAGAAAAATTGTGTCTGAGGTCGGGTGTGGTGGCACACACCTGTAATCCAGCACTCTGGGAGGCTGAGTCAGGAGGATTGTGTTGGAGCTCAGTCAGGGCCATTTCGCAACTTAGTGAGACCACAGGCTCATATTAAAAGTAAAAAAAGGGCTGCAAATGTAGCTCAGTACAGAGGCCCTGGGTTCAATCTCCAGAACAGTAAGTCCCCGATCTATGAATGAGTTCCACCCCGGGAGAACATTTGTAAGTCAAATTCGTTCATGATGGGCAAAGCGAGTTTTAAACAGTACATTGTGAATCTCATACAGTACACCTGTGAAAGTTCACAAATTGAATGTTCATAAGTCAGGGACTTACTGTACTGAAAAGAAAGCATCTGCTTTGAACTTGCACAGTTGTTATTTATTTATTTTTTTTTTTTGCACATTATGCAACTCTTTTTTATTATGAGAAGGTTAGTTAAGGGGTACTTTGGGAGGTTCAGAACACATTATCGGTATTTCCATTATTATTATTTTTTTAATTTTCAGTTGTTATTTCTTAAAGAGTAAGTATAACAACTATATGGCACTTGCATTGTTTTAGGTATACTGTCACCTAGAGATGATTTAAAATATATGATGTATTCTATCCAAATAAAGTTCAAATACATCTGAAAGTTGTACTATCTGTGGGAAGCCCTGGATCCACCACAGATATCAAGGGACAAATGTATTTATACCTATTTATCATATTAGAAATCAAAACTGAGAAATTTAGAGTATGTGTTAATTGAAAAAATGCAAATAATGTACTTGATGCAAAATAACTCTCCTTTCCAAAACAAAAGTTAGTGGATGAGTGGCTTTTTCTTGTTCTTTCTTTCCTTCTTTTTAATATATTACACAAATCTCTTGAATATTTGGTTTAGTGGTAGACAATTGAATTCTTATTACTGCCTCCATTCAGTGTTATGACCTTCCTTCCTTTTTTTCCTCCTGGTACTGAGGATTGAACTCAGGGCCTTCACACTGTGCTACATCCCAGTCTTATTATTATTATTATTAATTATTATATCATCATCATCATCATCACCGAGACAGGGTCTTGCTTAGTCACTACATTGAACTTTCAATCCTCCTGCCTCAGCCTCCTAGAACGCTAGGATTACAGACATGCACCACCACGCCTGGCTGTGACATATCTTGGTGGAGTCCAGTCCTCTGTAGGTATGTACTGGTGTGGGAAATGGAAGAGGGCAGATCCCTCTCAAATTTTAAGACCACACTTTGGACCTCTGCTGTAGTCTAAAAGTCACAATTTTTGCAATCATATAAACAATACTCTAGCAGAAACTAGTAAGTTAACCTCTTAACAGAGACTAAAGATAAATTTGTTTTGGGAAAGTGTTTCCTAGGAGTCCCTATGAATCACACAGCTCATTTGAACATTTTTATTGCACCATCGTGGTCTGCACAACTCTGGCCACCAGGTGGCGCCTGCTCCCAGTCTTTTCTAGAAGGATCCAACTCAGGATGTTTCATTTCCTTGGTGAGGAGCTAGCTGTCCAAGGCATGAGGACCACATTTCGTTTTGTTCAGCCAAGAAAAGAGTTGGTTGAGTAAGGAGAAGATTAAGTTGACGAAAGGGAAGTTTTAAAAAAGTACAACTATGATTTCATGTGGGAGTTTATTTTTAAAAATTTCAAAATGGTTGATCTGAATGCAGTTTGGCACCTTCAGCCTCTCACCTGCTGTGGTGGCTTTCTCCCTTTTGTTTGTACTGGAGTATCACTGCCTCCACTAAAGGAAGGCATCATTCCCGGAGCTGCATGGACTCAGAAGAGAGGTGCTGGGAGGAACCGCTCCACTCTGCCAGAGGCCTGGCCTGGCCTAGCTCATTCTCACGTTGATGCTGGAGGGTGACTTATATTCCTAGCCTCAGTGATCCAGCCAATCTAAAAAATAGGGCTATTGATATCCTCTGTGCCTAGAGACAGGGTCTCGCTCTGTAATTTAGGCCGGCCTTAAACTATGTAACCCACACTGGCCTAGAACTTTTGGCAATCCTCCTGCGTCAGCCTCCTGAGTGCTGGGATGACAGGTGTACACCACCATGCTCAGCTAGATGCTTGATTTTAAACCAGATTTTCCCTAGAGTTACTTGCTAGCTTTGAGGTGTATAAATCAATGAATAAGTTTGCTTGTTTGTTGAGACAGGGTCTTGCTCTGTAGTTCAGGTTTGCCTCGAACTCACAGCAATTCTCCTGCCTCAGCCTTTTTGGGATTGCAGGCATGCACCACCACGCCCAGCTCTGATGATTCAGTTTGAATCCAGTGGCATTCTTTGGTTGCAAGCAACAGAAATCAACTTTGGCTAACATTGCTTTAATAAGACTCATAAGGTTCCCTCGTCTTAACCCAGGTTTGTGCCTCCAGTCTCAAGTCTTCTTCAGCTGCACTCATGTTGCCACACCCCACCAGCACCCCATGTCTGTTGGGAGGTCTCAGGTAGCCTTCACTTCCTCCCGACTGCCGTCCATGACTTCCCGTCTCAAGTGGGTCTTCTCTGTGATCCAGCAGCATCCCCCACTTCTCCATCACACTTTTTCTTTCTTTTGGCTTTTTAGGACAGATATTTTTTCCCATTATGTAGTTCAGGCTGGCCTCGAACTCACTGTGTAGCCCATGCCAGGCTTGAACTCAACCTCCCAAGTCACGGGATTACAGGCGTGTGCCGCCGTGCCCAGCTCTCCATCATATGTTTGACAGTCCTGCATTATAACTTTTTAAATACTTTCCCCAGTACACAGCATAGTACCTGGCACAGAGCAGGCAGCCAAATATTTACTGACTGAGTGGAGAAAGATGGGAAGACGTCTCCCCTTGGATAGTGCAGTTACATAGTAGGTGTTCATTAAACACTTGTAAAACTAAACTGAGAACACGGAGACTTAATAGGATACTTAAAACCCACTGAAAGAGACACAGATACTTGGATTTTGATAAAGAATGGATTCACCTAGTATCACAGAACTATTAAATAGCCAGTCAGAGATCTGATTCACAATTATGACATTTTTCATAATAATCCTGTTTAGAAAAAGGAAATGCTTTCTTCTTCACTGGGCATTAATCGTAGTAAAGAGCCTCTTTAGGACTCACAGTTACCCCCTGGAGGGGCTGGAAAGACCAGACACCCAGAGCGCCTGAGGAAGGGTATGTGTGACCAGCAAGTCCCAGCGCGATCAGACTGAGGAGGGAGGGGAGACTCACACCCTGCCTCAAAATTAAACAACAGAAAGACAAAAAGCTGCGGGGTGTAGCTCAGTGTGAAGGCCCTGGATTCAGCCTCACATGCCGCCACCACCACCGAGAAAAGGAACATCAACATGCCCAGCTGTCCTTTGCAGGACTGTAGCACACATGCGCCACGAGAACGGCTCCTCACAGGGCCCCGTGTGGACCCGTCCGCCCCAGCCCCGGCAACCACACTTTCACCCTGTCTCTAGGATCTGCCGTGGTCCCTTTTCTAAGGGGACTCGTGCAGCGTCTGTCCCTGCAGCAGCTGACGTATTTCACCTAGCCTTGCCGTCCTCACAATTCGCCGCCTTGTACCATGGGTCAGAATTTCCTTCTTCATCAAAGCTGAATAATTACGCAGCTGTATGTGTAGGGCACATTTTCCTCACCCGTTCGTCCACTGATGGACACTTGGGTGGTTCCCACCTTTTCAGCTATTTGGAGCAATTCATGCTCTGTGAATATAGGGTTGTTTATTTTAAAGAAGAATGGATTTCTCTTTCCTGAACAAAAATTTTAGCCAGGACAGAGGAATCTGAAGCTTCGGGTTCACAGCACGGAGGGGACAAGCGGTAGTTTTGCGAGGCAAAACTCCCAGTCCTCAGTTTCCTAACCATAAAAATGCGATGCCAGGATTTATTAGCTTTCATATGTGTGGCAAATATTCAATGCGATCACGGACGGGAGAGTCTGTGTAAGCTGAAAGCCAATGTAACCATCCGGGTTTCTGTGACCAGCCAGTGTGACTAACAGAGACTGAGATCTGTGATCGCTGATTCCTGGGAGGGACAGACGTGATGAATTCTGCACTAAAAGCTGATCGACAGCTGTGTCAGGTTAGTAGCTGAAAGTAGTTTTTCCTGTATTCTGCAGACATTTAAGGAACTTTTATTAAAGAATTAAATCAAAATCACTTCTCAGGTATATTCCAGGGAAGCTGCTCTCGACCTTCTCCCCTGTTCACAGGTCCTGAATTACAGATTTCTTAATACAGATACCCTTTCAGGGCCTGCGAGTGTGTTAAACACCGGCTTAAACAGAGTTACCACGGAATCTCGTTTTCTTATTGTGGTGAAAGAAAAGACAAAAGTTTTTACATTAATCATTTTAAGGCCACAGTTCAGCAGTGTAAAGTACATTCGCATGTGAAAGGCAATTACCAGCACTTTTTAGTTTTGCAAAACTGAAACTGCACCCACGGAACAACTCCTCTTCCCTGGCCTCCCAGCCCTGAGGAGCAGCCTTTTTGGTTTGCTTGGAAGGAAGCTGTGTACTTTCTGTCCCCTGATTTTGATTATTTCAAGTTCCGCACAGAAGTGGATCACACAGTATTTGTCTTTTTTGTGACGGGCTCACTTCACTTGGCATAGTGTCCCCAGGCCCTCTCGGTAGCATGTGACAGAAGTCAGGCTGAACAGTGCTCCGTTGTACGCATAGGTCACGTTTTTATCCATTCTGCTGTCCGTGGAAATCTGGCCCCCACTTCCTGGCTATCGTGAATGGTGTTCCTATGAAGATGGGTCCACAAGTATCTCTTCAAGAGTATCATGGCATCTTATAACAAATACTCTGGAGAGCTAGCAAAGCTTTAGAAGAAAGTTAGTCCTACTCTGTCCTTTTACAGACGAGCACACTGCAGTGGGAACAGTTATGGGACTCACCCACGGTGACATGATTTGATGGTCCTGAGCACTAACACATTAGAAGAGTAATGGTGACCTGGACACTGGGCCGGATGGACACCTTACCCAGAGGGCACCGGTTAATACCAAAAAACCTGTGCCGTGGGTATGGTTGCACCATGCTTCATGATGCAGCTACATTCTGAGAAACGCACTGCTGGCCAATTGCGTTCTGTGAACAGCAGAGGGGAGGAGCCATTAACAGTGACTAATTTTCATTCATTTATGCAGCAAATAACTTTCCTTTTCTTTTTTTCCAAAGAAATGATTTTGTTTGAGAGTAAGTGACTGCAATTTGGGTAGCAGGTACCATGAGAAACCATGGGAATGGGGCATAGGGTACACGGGTGTGGCCTAGGTATACCTAGGGAGCAAAAGAAAGCAGGTGTTTTTAAAATCAGCAAGCACTTTTCATGTGCCCTTCGTGTGCTACACTGCACTAGGTCCTGGTGCGAGACAAGCAGATCTTGGTGCCTGCCCCCAAGCAGCTCAGTCTAGAGGAGCTATGGGCTAGGAAACTATTGTCACATGATATGACGAATGCTGAGCTGCGGTTCGCAGGCGCTGCTGTGGACCAGAAGGAGAGGACCACTGAGGGATACCCAGGGGAGCTTTCAGCTCCAAGATAGCCCTTGGGCGGTGATCCATGGCCACGGGGCAGTTTTCAAGGTGAAAAGTGGAGGGAACAGCATTTTAGGTAAAGGTAACTTTGCAGGGACAATGAAGGTCTGAGGGGCAGCATGCAGCAAGGGCCTGGTGAATGACTGTGGCCTGGTCATAGCACAGGTTTGTAGAAGAGGGTGTGGAGAGGAAAGGGAGGGGAGCTGGCACCCCGAGTGGAGCCTTTAGGGCTCTCCAGCACTTTGTCCATGCTTTTTGCTTGGATCTCACCTCAGCTCTGTTATCTTCACAGCGTATTGAGCCTCAAGTTAGGGAAAGTACACAAGGTCACATGGCTTCAAACGAATTAGGAATTGATGCTGCAGAAGGCTCCATCCCATCACTGAGGTGAGGTAAGCGGAGCAGGATTTGGGGGCCTTGAACGCTGGAGTGAGGTACCGGGACCTTACCTCTGAGGTGGTGGGAATCAGAGACAGCATTTACTGTGGGGGTGAGCCGACCAAACGGGGCTGTCCTCAGAGGGAATGCGCGAGCAGTGCTGTCCTCGGGGCAGTGGTTCAAGGAGAGACACTTCCGGGGACTCTGATGACAGGGTAGGACGAAGGTGACAGGAGCAGGCTGTGCCCAGTCGCTCACGCTTGCCGCTAGCAGTGAAGCTCCTCCATAGCTCTCCTTTCTTAGGTGGTTCTCATCCTTCCTCCTGGCAGGGGAAAAGTAAAAGATAAGTCCAGCAAGAACACACTGGGCTCGCAAGCCCTGTCCAAAGCAGGAGGGGCTGTGCTGGAGCCCAGTTCTGCTCCCCAGCTTTGCCTTTGGGGTCCCAGCAAGTCCCGTCCCTGCTCACTGTGGCTGGGGCTTCTGGAGACGTGTTTTTCCTCAACGGGTTGAACTCCATGATTGTAGTTGACTATTTACTTGGTATTTGGATAGATGAAAATTAAAAAAAAAAAAATCTGTGTCCACGCATGGACTCTCTACTAATATTGACTTTGTGTGTACTTCCCAAAGCAGGTGGTATTTATTTGAAAAGAGATACCACGCTACTCTGAGGTCAAGGTTGAGATCAAAGGATTCTCGGGGCAGTGGAAGCCTTCGTGTCCTCATACTGCAGACAGCTAAGTTAGTTATAAAATTACCTGCAGGTAGACAGGGCTGGGCCCTCAGCACAGTAGACAATCGTGGCCGGAGGCGCATTCAGTGAAGGCCAGGCTTCAAGAAAAAGAGAAACGGCTATACCACGTGCTTCCCCTAGGGATGAACAGCAGTGATTAACATTTTAAACAGGCATCAATCACCTTGGGTGGAGACCAAAACCTCTCTAGCCCATTCTTTCCCACAAAATCCTTGTTTGGTCCATGTGTGCTTTGCTACGTGGTTTGTGTCCCAATTTAATCAATATTACCTACGCAATTATACTTGTACTCTTATTGGTTCACCATAGTTTTGTCCCACCTCACACCCACCTTGTGATTTCCCATTGGATCAATATTACCCAAGCGACTACACTTGTCATCTTATTAGTTGACCAGAGTTTTGTCCCACCTTGAACCCCCCTCACCTCATGGTTTTGCTCAATAAACACCTTTGAGAAGCGGGGTTAGTGGGCACCCCACTTTCCAGGCCCCTTTCTGTCCCTCTCAGACAGAAGTTTTCTTTCTCTCAGTAAATTCTTCCTACTCTTAACCTCTGTTTAGAATTCATTCCTCGATTTTAGAGAACACGACCTTGGGGTTTCGGACATCGAGCAGGTTGGGAGTCACACTATTTCCCTTACATTATTTGCAGGTCCATATAACAACCCTGTATCACAGGCCCTGTACCACCCAGGGCCGCTGACACATCCCTTTCTGTTTGGTGCCATTTCTTTGAGCCTATGTCTACTTCTAAGTTGGTTTAATTTCTTGTTTTAGTGGAACACCTTTTCCAACACCTTCCTGAAAAAGAGTGTAGGAAGAAAATGTTTTTAATTCTTGAATGTCTGAAAATGTCTTCATTTCCCCTGCACATTTGATGCACACCTTGTCTGGGTACAGAGTTGCGAGTTACACACAGTGAAAGCCTTGTTCCACTGTTCTTTAGTATCCAGGACTGTCGAGTATAAAGCCATTCTGACTCTTGGCCCTTTGTATTTGAACTTCGTATGTGAAATTTTGGGATGACTTACATTTGTAGAGGTTTCTTTTTAATCCATCATTTTTGGTATTTGGGGGCCCCTCTTAATCTAGAAACATGCACATTAACTCTAGGATATTTTCCTGAATTACTGCATTGATGCTTTCCTCAGCTCCATTTTAAACTTTTTTCTAGTCATGTGTGGTGGCAGGTACCTGTATACCAGCTACTTAGGAGGCTGAGGCAGAAGGACAACCTGGGCAATTTAGCAAGACCCTGTCTCAAGAAATAAAATCAAAAGGGCTAGGATTCAATCCCTAGTACCAAACACATTAAAAAAACTATTTTTCTGAAATTTCTCTGATACATAAATTAGACATTGACTTATCTTCTAATTTATCATGTTACACTCTTATTTTCCATTTCTTCATTTTTGGTACATTTTTTTTCTGGGAAGTTTCCTTGACTTTATTTTCTAAGCTTTCTACTGAGTTTTTAAATCATTGTTATTTTTTAATTCCAAAAGGTTCCCTTTTGTTTTCCAAATATTCTTTGTTTTAAACCAGCAGCCTGTCCCTCAGAGATGTGGCGGGGACATTCGAACCCCAGGACTTCCTCTCCTTGCCTGGCCGCTTGGTGAGGGTGGGGTTTGATGTTGCTGCTGCTGCTGTTTTTGTCTGTATCTTCCAAGGGAGATGCTTTCCTTTGAGTTCATTTTAGTCCTCAGAGGTTCCTGCTTTTGTTCACTTTCTGTTCTTATCACTGAATTACAAGATCACAGACTGAATAATTTATATGAAGGTTTGTTTGTGTGCAGTTCTGAAGGCGAAGGTGGCTGCCTTGAGCGGGGGGCCTTCTTGCAGCGTCCAGAGCGACACAGGCCATTAGCATAGTGAGGACCCTGAGTGTGCTGGCTCCGGCGCTCCTCCTCTTCCTGCAAAGCCCCTGGCCCATTGGGTTTGGGCCCCATCCTATGGCCTCATTTAACCTCCGCACCTCCAAAAGTCCCACCTCCTAACAGCATAGCGACTAAGTTTCTGTCCTCCTGGTACCTCACGATGGGAACTGAATTTCCACACCAGTTTCGGTGAGGACATTCACACTGTAGCATTTCCTCTCTGACAACAGCGCACTAACGCTGCGTGGAAGGGGAACGGGTGGCTGGAGCCTCAGAGCGGCGTCTGCCTGGGCTCCAGCTGGAGAGCGCGGTACCAGTATCTTGGGCTGTTCAGAGGCCGCTGAGAAGACCACAGTCTCCTGGACAGAGAATGAATCCAGGAGCTGCATGGCGGCGACGGATGGAAGATTCAGCATGCACGTGTCCTTTTCACCCCACTGTGGACAGTCCGAGTCTGCCCCAGCTGCGTGACGTGGCGCTGGGGTGCAGCTTAGCATTGAGGCGCCTGCCCAGCATGCACGAGACCCTGGGTTCACTCTCCAACCCCAACTAAACCCTAAAAGAGACCTTGGGCCGGTCCTCCTCGGGGTAGTGTTCTCCTCACTAATTCTGGGTTCTAGGTGCTGCCGTTCTCCGAGCCTTTTCAGGAGTCTGTGACGTGAGCTGGGTTGGTTTCACTTTCTCTGATGCCCGAGGAGGACTCAGAATTCCTGCGTCTGTCCTTCTGTATGTGAGCTTCTAAATTGTGTTGTTTTCTTCTCTCCAATTCTGGGGTTTTACCTTTTAAAAAATCTTCTTGGGAATTCTGTTTTCTGGTCCAGCATATGAGAGCTTGGCAGCCACCATTCCACCCTACCAGGTAAAAAACGTTTTAAACAAACTGAAAAATCAACAGTTCTTAGGTGCGTGACGGGAGTGAGCTCACAGGGAGAATCCCAGCCCTACAGTCAGAGACAGGCAGTGGAAACGGTCACCCCTCGCCCGGGTCCCCGGGGACAGCGAGGAGGCCTGGACTGTACCGGACACGCGCTGGAGGCTCCGCACGCCAGGTCCACGCCCCGCAGCGCCGGGGTCCCCACGCTTCTGTGCGTCCCGCCAGCCGCTCTGCCCGGCTTTCACGGTGAATCTTAAAAAACTGTCCGCTGATCCCAGCGGGGGAGGGAAATCGCTGTCCTGAACACGCCAGCGCACTCTTAATAAGGCTTGCTTAGCACGCGTGGGGCCCTGCGTTCAATCCCCACCGCCGCCGTGAAAATCAGGAGCGCGTCCGCCCCACGCCGCGCAGGACCGGGCGGCGCCCCGCGTGCGTCCCCTGCCTGTATTCCGGAAGGGTGTTTGGAGGAGTTGCTGCGGTTTATCGAGAGGTCCACAAACGCCGAAGAACTGTCTTCCGCGGGAGCGAAGATCCGGACGCCGGCGGTCCCGAGGCCTCCCGGACAGACGGTTTTCTAGCCTCCGGGAAGGGCACCTGGGCCCCCTCTGTGGCGTCCAGGGGGCATCTCGGGGCTGACTGCGAAGGTGCGGACTCATTACGCAGCAAAGAGCGATCGACACCCTCAAGGCCAGTCTCCACGACAGGAGACTCCGTGCCCGGCCTTCCTGCCGGCTCCGCGCGGCGAGGGGTGAGCGGGGGTCAGGGACGTGGGCCGGGCGGGCCCTCGACGCCGCCTGCTGCGCCCTGCTCGCCGCCGGGATCGCGCACCGCGCGGGCCTGCAGCCAGGACTTCTACATACTTGGGGAGATCTCATATTTAGCTGAATCACACTGAGCTGCTGAAAACAGCTTCAGCAAGAACCAAGACCTTTCCCAAAGCTCAAGGTCCTTGGAAAAGTTGAGACAATTGTTGACTTCACAGCTGAAGTCTTCCAGCTCAGGGTGCAATCCGCATCCCGCTGTTAAGATGGAAACGGCCGTCTAGAGCGCTTTCCACGTGCTATTGGAAGGAAATGTCCCTGCTTAGAGCTTGAGTCTGGGTGTTTTTGTTTCTAAAGAAAAAAGGAAGCAGGTCAAAAACTGTCAGCGACCTATCAGTGATTATTCGTTAACTTTTGAAGATACTGTCACTGGCGGATATAAGGTGCTTTTTAAAATTTTTTTTTCTTCAATCAGATTTTACTGGTACATTTTAGATATACATAATGATCACATTTATCATTTAAAAAATTTTTTAGTAATAAAAGATCTTAACTTTAGTTAATTCACTGAGGGTGCACAAAAATGCTAAGATTACGAACAAATAACAACAGTGAAAGTTTCTATATTCCTAGCAAAAATGAGTGTATGCATTTCAGTTGTACATGATGAAGGTGGTGGATTTCATTGACTGTGTAAGCTCTTCTCTCAAAACTGAAATAACACCGTCAGTCAAAATGTATAGTTTGTGAACATTTCCAGTTACATTTGTTTTATATATTCCTGTAATAAAGGATTGCTTTGCACTGAAAAAAACAGAGCAGAAATCAATAAAATTGAAAACAGGAACTCCATAAAGAATAGCAATGAAACCGAAAGCCTATTCTTTGAATCCTCAATAAAATCACAAGCCAGGTTAACTTAAAAAACCAGAAGATACAGATTATTAATCAGAAGTGAAAGTGGTGATCTCACCAGAGAATATGGACACTAAAAGGATAACCAAGGAGTGCTACACACCACTGTATGCCCACAGGTAACCTACGAAGCAAACCAATTCCTAGAAAGACGCAATCTACCAAAACTCACACAAGGAGAAAGAGGCAATCTGAATAGCTCCACATCTATTAAAGAAATTAAATAAAAAATTAATAACCTTCCAAAACAGAAAGCACTGAGCCCAGATGGATTCAGTGAATTCCACCAAACATTCAGGAAATTATACCACATCTCTATACTCTCATTTGAAAGGTAGAAGCATTCGAAACACTTCCCAACTCATTCTCTGAGGCCATCATCGTCCTTATATCAAAATCAGACAAAGGCATTACAAGAAAAGAAAACTAGAGGGAATGGAGGGGGTGGAGGAATAAATAGAAGTAAGATGTGTTATGTACATGTGCCACTCCTTACCATGAATGTAATCATTACATACTGCAATCGTGTACTACTAAAAAAAAGAGACAAGGACAATGGGATAAGTGTATTTGAATCAAGGGGGAGTATTTTAAGGGGGATTAATGGCAACATGTCTTTTACTGTAGTAATGTTTTTAAATTAAAAATAAAAAGAAAGAAAGCCAGTGTGGTGCTGCATGTCTGTAATTCCAGCACTTTGGAGGCTGAGGCAGGAGGAACACTGTTAGTCAGAGGCCAACCTAGGCCTCACAGTTCAAGGCCAGTCTGAACTACATAGTGAGACCCTGTCTCAGTAAATAAATAAATAAATAAATAAATAAATAAAACTAAGGACCAATATCTCATATACATAGATGCAAAAATCTTCAACAAAATATTATCAAATTGAATCCAATGATATATAAAAAGAGTTATGCAACATAACCAAACAGTATTTATCCCAGATATGCAAGGCTGGTTTGACATTTGAAAGTTAATTAATCTATCACTTTAACAAGTTAAAGAAAAATCACATGATCATATCATTAGATACAGAAAAACCATTTCACAAAAATTCAATAACTATTCATGATAAAAACTCTCAGCAAACTAGCAGTAGAGGGGGAACTTGACAAGAAAAAGAAATAAAATTTATGTAGATTGAGAAGGAAGAAGTAAAAATGTCTTTGCAGATGACACCACTGTCCATGTAGAAACTCTCGAAAAAATCAACAAAAATCCTGCTGGAAATAATAATCATTTATAGCAAGGTTATACATTACAAGGTTAATAACGAAAGTCAATTGTTTTCTTATATATAGCAATGAGAAAGTGGAATTCGAAATTAAAAATGTTATCATTTACATTAGTATAGTAATACTAAAATGAAATCCTTCAGTATAAATTTAACAAAATACAAGATTTATATGCTGAAAACTATAAAACCGATGGAAATAGCAAAGAATGGAATAAATGGGGAGCTATTCCATGTTCACGAATAGGAAGGCTCAGTAGTGCCAAGAAGTCGGCACCTCCCAACCTCATGTAGAAATTCAACACAGTCCCAAGGTATTTTGTGGATACCAACAAACCAACTCTAAAATGTATATTGAATGAGGAAAGGTCCTGGAAAAACAGCCCAATATTGAAGAACAAAGTTGGAGCACTGATAGTACAAGACTTGAGGATTTAGTATGAGGCCACAGTAATCAAGAGAGTATAACAGTGGCAACAGAATAGACAAATACATCAATGCAATAGAACAGAGAGCCCAAGCCAAGTGTGTTGGTGCACGTGTAGTCCCAGCCTTTGGCACCCTGAGGCAGGAGGATCACTTGAGTCCAGAAGTTTAAGGGCAGCCTGGGCAACATAGGGAGACCCTGTCTCTAAGACCAAACAAACAAATAAATATAGAGCTGTTATTAGTCACTTTTCTGTTACTGGGGCAAAATACCCAAGATCTGCAACTTAAAAGAGGAGATGTTTTGTTGGGGACCATGTATTATAAATTGAGTTTGGGGACATCCAAGCTTGTCCTTATCCTGCCCTTTTGGGCCAGATTGGAACATGGAAACTCCCCGTTCTTTTCTGGTCATTGTTGGAAGCCCTAGGGCTAATGACTGCTGTGGCGCTCACAGGGCAAGACAAGACCTGAAAAAGAGGATAAGGCACCTGGGGAAACTCTCATCCTTGTCCTTGTCCTTGTAAGAATGTTTTGATCTTCCTAGCCCACCGTAGTGGCCATTACTGTTCCTGGAAACAACCACTAAACTTCACCCATTATCCTTGACTCAGATATAACAAATAATTACCAAGAATCTGGGTGCTTTGTGGCCTTTTGTTCCTAGAGAGCAACTGGCCATCCCAGCTCCCTGCTATGCTTTCTCTTTCTTTCCTTTCCCACTAATAAGCCATAAGGTTTATTTGGCTCACGGTTTCAGAGGGTTTAGTCCACACATGGCCAGATGGCTCCAAGGCAGAAATGGCACAGTGACAGGACATAGTGGAGAAAAGCAGATCAATCCATGCCAGCCAGGAAGCAGAGAGAGGAAGAAGGGCAGAGTGGGGACAAGAATACACCTTCTAATCATGCTTCCAGTGACCCATTTCCAACCAGGCCTCACCTCCTAACAGCACATTCAGTTACAAACTCATTGATGAATTAATCCACCAATGAGTAAAGAGCCCACATGATCTAATCACCTTCCAAAAGCCCCATCTCAGAACCCATGAGACTTTTGGGGGACATTTTAGATTGAAAATGTAATGAAAGCCCAGAAATATATAAATATGGCCAATTGACCTTTTCTTTTTCTTTCTTTTTTTGTTTTTTTTGAGACAGGGTCTTGCTTGTACTTCAGACTTGGTGCAAAGATAGTATTTTCAATAAATGGTGCTGAACAAGTGGAAACTCACATATTAAAAAAAAAAAAAAACACCAATACAGACATTATGCCCTTTACCAAAGTTAACTCAAAATATATCATGAGCCGGTGATATAGCTCAGCAGCATAAGCACCTGCCTGGCAAGCACGAGGTCCTGAGTTCAACTCCTGGTACCCGCATATTAAAAAAAAAATCTATATCTATATCATCTATATCTATGGACTACATGTAAAATGCAAGACTATAAAAACAGAAGATAACATAGGTAAACTCTAAATGACCTTAGGTAGAGCAATGACTTTTTAGATTCACTGTTAAAGGCACAATGTATAAAAGAAATACTTGATTAGTTGTGGTAGGAAGAAAGGAAAAGGAACTGAGCTCCATAGTAGAGGACAGGCTTTATTAGGATTGAAATCTGAGAGGGACCAAGGGCCAGCACCAGACCAGTGTCTCTCTTACAGGCTGATAGGTTTTTATGAGCTTGTAGGGGGAAATTATTGATATCTGGAGAGGAGGTTGTGTCTTTGAAACGTTTCCTGTGACTGCTGGGACCCATGGTTTTGACAAGGGCTCATAAATCTTAAGGCTTGAGTTAGCCCTCTTACGTTACTCAAAGGCATGTGTTAGCATCGGGTCAGGAGGGAGGAATTTCTCAGGATCGCCCTTGGATGCATCATAGAGTGGTTTGGCCATGACAGCAAAATTACAGATCCACAACCTGGAGCCCCAGAAAAGAGAGGAGCTCGTGCTTAGTCTCGGGGAAAGGTAGGGAAGGGATAGTGGCCCTTCAGTCTTCTGTAATCTCGTGGGTAGTGGGGGCGACACGGAGACCCAGGTGAGTCACGACAGGAGACGCAAGTGGGGCTTTGTGTTTAGAGACCCTGTAACCCCTGTCTGCTAGAAAGTCAAGGCGGACGACGGTCTGAGTGCGGCTTATATCCCTGGTGGGGCTACAGAGAAGGAGATCATCAACATATGGAAGGAAGATGCTAGGGCCCAAACTAAGGTCAGAAAAGTCTCTTTGGGGTGCTTATCCAAAGAGAGGGGACGATCATCAAGTTCCTGTGGCAGAACCGTCCACCTCAGCTGCTGTGTAAAATTAGAATCAGGGTCACTCCAGGTGAATGCAAAGAGGTTGTGCGCAGGAGGACCCAAGAGGAATTGTGAAGGAGGCATCTTTGAGGTCTAGAACTGAAAAATGGTTCCCAGGCACAGTCTGTCCTCCGCTGTTGAAGCCTGCAGCAGAGACAGGGCACCAGAGATTGACCAGGGGTTTTGTGAAAGGCTGCTCCCAAGTTGCAAGCATGTTCTTAATGGGGACATCTGTCATCCAGTGTCCCACTGACCACAGGTAGGGCATGGCCTGGTTGGAGCATGAAGGTTAAGACAATCTTTCGCACAGTGCCCAACGCTGCCACATCTGTAACAAGCTCCAGGAGAGGTGGGAGAGCCTCTTTTGTAGGTTTATGAATAGTGGAGGCGAGCATTTGGCATTTTAATTTAGTGCATTTTCCCTTTTGGGCCCATTGCTCATCCTCCCAGTCATTAAAAACACAGATGTCAGCATTTATGAGCTCGTGCCTAGGAGCCTAAGGTTCCTCTTCTAACTTTCGAAGCTTTTTTCTAATATTAGGAGCAGACTGGAAAATGCACTGGAGGTGGAGTTAGAGCCACCCTTACCGGATCCGGGATTCATGTTAGTATATTTTATTACAGCCTCAGTGAGGCAGGGCATAAAAAGGGCTGTATCTTCACCTGATTCTTGAGTTCTCTCTCTCACTTTGTCACAGTTTACTGCCTTATTCCTTTCCATCCTGGTCAGGCGGCATCTGACCATGTGGTTACGGCTGGTGAGACCCCATTCCCCTTCCTGCTATGCCCAGGTGGGGCTCGTGAGATTTATTCTGGGGACCCCTTGGGCTGCTACTGATATAGGGGAGATATGACTCCCAACCTGCTGGATGTCTGAAACGCTGAGTTCCTGTTCTGTAAAGGTGAGGAATGAATTCTAGGAACAACGGAGGTTAAGAGTAAGGAGAATTTACTGAGAGAAAGAAAGGTTCTACCTAAGAGGGACAGAAGAGGGCCTGCTAAGTGGGCTGCCCACCAACCCCGCTTCTCAAGGGTGTTTTATTGAGTAAAGCCATGAGGCGAGGCGGGTTTAAGGTGGGACAGAACTATAATCAATCAAGATTAGAAGTATAGTTGCTTAGGTAATATTGACCAATGGAAAATGATAGGATGGGTGTGAGGTGGGATAAAACTATGGCCAATCAATAAATTTACAACAAGTAAAGTCACTTGGGTAATACTGATTAAATGGGGATCGAATTGGGAAGCAAGTCATGTAGCAAGCGCACATGGGACAGACAAGGACTTTCCTGGAAGGGATGGGGTAAGGAGGTTGTTCCTCCACCCCAAGGTGATTGATGCCTACTTAGAATATCAGTCACTGCTGCTCATCCCTAGGGGAAGTAGATGGGTGAGTGGTTCCTCTTTTTCTTTCTTTTTTTTTTGTGGGTACCGGCAGTCAAACTCAGGACTTCACGCTTGCCAGGCAGGCACTTACACTGCTGAGCCATCTCACCGGCCCGGTTCCTCTTTTTCTTGAAGTCTGGCCTTCAGTGAATGCGCCTCCAGCCACAGCTGTCTTCTGTGTTGACCTCTCAAGGGCCCAGTCCTGTCTCACTGCCTACAATATTTCTACCTAACTTAGCTATCTATAATACTATCATGTGTACTGGGTCATTTGGGTTTTGTTGATGGAGTTCATCCGCATAAAGCTGAGCTGTTGCCAAACATGCTCCCTCTTACCTGGTGTGAGGGTGGGAGAAAGGATTAAGTAAATGTCTTGAAGTCCTGTGAGGCTGAACGCCTGGGTTATGCAGAGAGACTCCTTTCTATACTTAGTAGGGTTTTCAGAAAAAGATCTCAGGCACTGTTCAGTTTGGGCCAAATCATTCATGGAAAAAGAAACATGAACGTAGACCTGTCCCTCAATCCTGCCACCTGTCGGAGTAGGAGAAAGGCTGGGATGGAATGGGGACGGGTGACTGGTAGAGAGGGTAAGGGGGAGGAGTGGAGGGTTGAGCTGGTCCTGAAGCTCCCTGGGCTGCATCTGCATCAGGAGGCAGCACTGATCCAAGAGGGGTGGAGGGGGGAAACTGGTACAGTGGAGGCTCATCTGCCAAGTTGGGATCTTCTAGAAGGCTAGGTGTGGGTATCTCCTCCAGAAGGAAGACCTTCTGGGTAGTACAGGTTCAGCAAGAGAGGGATGTGAGCAGAGAGCAAAAACAGCTTGTACATAGGGGACCAATTGCCACTTCTCTGCAGGTAGTTATCAAGGTTGTGAAGGATTTGCAAATCAAACTTACTGAATTCAGGCCATTGGCTTTCATTGTCTAATTTATAATGAGGTCAAACTGTGAGAGAATAAAAAATAAGGCATTTAGGTCAAATGTCCACCCTTTAGGCCATGAGGCAAAAGATTTTTGAGAAGACAGCCCAAAGAATTTTGGAAATTTGGGAGCCCACAGTGGCTGATAAGAGAATGGCCCACAGTCTGTAGCTTGTTTCAGGGCATCCCCTGGACAAGATTAGGGACACAGATGATTCTCTAGTGGGCGCGGCCTGGCCACGACAAAGAAGCGATTTCCTGAGAGACTGGGCAGGCGTCCCCATTTCGACCTCTAGGAAGTCCCTGTGTGGAGCCTCCGAAGGTCAAGGACAGCTGACCTGCACTCCACCAGATGCTGGGAGGGAGACAGGGGCCATTCTTACCAGTCCTGGGCTGGATTAGACATCCTGGGTTGCGTGGAGATCAAGCGGGAAACAATAAATGGACTCCTCTGTTGGCCAGAGCTGGTGAGGGAAAGGAATAGAAAAAGGGGGGGAGGGGAGAGAGATGGGGGTCCTGCTGAGAAGCACCTCTCGGCTACTGGCAGATTGGTATAAGCCCCTGACTAGGTCTGGCCAGGGGTCAGGTCCTTGCAGGACTGCCTGAGGCTGTACGAGGTCGTAAAGCAGTGCAGCGCCTGCCTGAGCGTGGCTTTCCTTCCACAGTCGGGCAGTGCTCAGGGGGTGCCAGATGCTCGACAGTCACCATCCCGGACTCCATCCCAGCTGGGTGTGAAAGGAGGGAGAGAGGAAGAAGTGGGGGACACTGCAGTGACCCCTGTGACCCCTCCTCACACGGGGCAGCAAATGTTAGGAAGAAAGGAGAAAGGAAACGAGCTCTGCAGTAGAGGACAGGCTTCGTTAGGATTAAAACCTGAGAGGGACCACAGGCCAGCACACCCCAGGCCAGTGAATCTCTTATGGGCTGATGGGTTTTTGTGGGCTTGTAGGGGGGAACTGGCGATATCTGGATGAGGTTGTGTTTTTGAAACCTTTCCTGTGACTGCTGGGAACCATGGTTTCGACAAGGGCTCATAAATCTTATGGCTTGGGCTTGTCCATGTGGTGGTTCTCTGACTCCCTTGTTCCTGGCCTCCGTGGGCCCGCAAATCTTGAAACTTGAGCTGATCTTTACCTGGGCAAAATGGTAGTTCTCTGACCCTCTCAAGTTGGATTTCAATGAAATTAAAAACCTCTGCCAAGCAAAAAATAATGGCAAGATGATGAGAAGACAGACCACAGAATGGGAGAAAATATTTGCAAAAGGTACATCTGATAAAGGGCTGTTGTCCAGAATATCCAAAGAATGCTTACAAGTCAACAATCACAAACTGAACAACCTGATGTAAAAATCATCAAAATATGTGAACAGATATTGAAACAAAGAAGATGTACAGATTAATCAAGTAAACAGATAAAAAGATGCTCGACATCATGTATTGTTAGGGAGTTACAGTTAAAGTAACAATGACCTCTTAGAATGGCCAGACCTAAAACACTGACAATATTACAGTAAGTCCCCAACTGACAAATGAATTCTGTCCTGTGAGAATGGTGATAAGTTGGATTTGTTCATAAGTCTGACAAAGAGTCTTACACTCTTTTGACACAAATATGCAATGTAAACCATAAAAACTCCAAACACTCACACAAAAATACTGTAAATAATTTTTACTTTTACCTTAAAATGGTGGCACAGTACAGTACGACTGTGAGTAAGCTATTTTTACTTTTCTATTTACCGTAAAATGGTAAGGTAGACGTGACCGACTGCTGCGACTTGTTCGCATCTGCGAATGTCCATACCGTGTGGTCTGTTTGCACCTGTGATGCTCACAGCTCGAACGTGTGGAAGTCGGGGACTTACTGGACATTTTGGAGGAATGTGGAGCAAGGAGACCTCTCGCACGCTGCTGTTGAGGATATAACACGGTTCAGCCAGTGTGGGAGACAGGCTGGCAGTTTCTTCTAAAACTAAACATTCTCTTACCACATAATGCAGTAGCTGTACTTCTCGGTACTTCCCCAGAGGTGTTTAAAATTTATGTCAACACAAAAACTTGTACATCGATGTTTATAGCAGCTTTATTTATACCAGCCAAAACGTGGAGGCAACCCAGATGTGCTTCAGTAGATGAATGGTCAAATAAACTGGGACACCCAGGCAATGCAGTGTTATTAGACTCTAAAAAGAAACGAGCAATCAAGCTATGAAAAGACATGAAAGTGGGGCCGGGGATACAGCTCAGTGGCACAGTGCCTGCCTGGCAAGCACAACGTCTGGAGTTCAATTCCCGGTACCAAAAAAAAAAAAAAAAAAAGACATGAAGGAAACTCAAATATAATTACTAAATGAAAAAGGCAATCTGAAAAGAGGATATATGTATATTTTTGTTTTGTTTTGTTTTCAGTGGTTGCCAGGGTTTGGGAAAGATGGATTAGACCAAGCACAGAGGATACTTAGAGCAGCGAAACTATTTTTTTTTTTTTTTTAGTAGTAAATTTTATTGGGGTAGAGACAGCTCCTGCCTGAGAGGGACAGGAGGGACCTGGAAAGTAGGCTGCCCAGTAAAACTATTACGTATGGTACTATAATGGTGGATTAATTAATACATTTGTACAACATCAAGAGTGAACTCTCACATCAACTATGGACTTCGGGTGTTGATGATGTATCAGTGTAGGTCCTTTGATTCCAACAGATGCACCACTCTGGTGAGGAAATCTTGATAGTGAGGGCTATGGATGGGGAGGCTGTGTGTGTGTGGAGACAGGAAACCCATGAAAGTCTTTTTAGTTTATGCTCATCTTTGCTGTGAACTTCCAAAAGAATCATAATACCCTGGTGGTGCCAGAGGCTGAGTAACAAGGTGCCATTTTTCAGGAAGATATCAAGGACTGAGATTCCTGAAAGAGTGAGAACACGGCTAATGGAGAAGCACAGGAAGGGCAGACTCAAGCTGGGGAGCAGGGCCTGTGTGTTATGAGTGTAGCCTGCAGCCCGAGGCCATAGAAGGCCTGCACTTGGGTATAAAACCACTAGCAGGAAAGTGTAGCCAAATACGGAGCAACCCAAGTGACAAGTACACAGGTAAACACACAAACACCAAGCAGAGCTTCTAGGTGGCTTCTTGTTGGCTTGATACTTTAAATGCAAATGGGTGGCCAAGGATCTCTCTATCGACTAATTAAATAAAACTGGAAGTCCAGAAATAAACCTTTACATTTGTGGTCAATTAAATTTTGCTGTTGTTATTGCTTTGTGGTCCTGGGATTCAAACCCAGAGCTTCACAGATGCTATGTAAGTGCTCTACCACTGGCTACCCCAACTCTGGTAAATTCATTTTTTAAATGAAGGTGTCAAGGCAATTCAATGAGAAAAGAATAGTCTTTTCAAGTGGCTCTGGAACAGCTCAGTATCCACACACAAACTAATGAAATTAGATCCTTTCTTCTCATCCCATCCACAAATAAATTTAAAATGAATCATAGGCTGAATGTGAGAGTTAAATTATGGAATACCTGGAAGCAAATATAGGAGTAAGTTTTCATGAACCTGGGTTAGAAAAGACCTTCATGTAACACAACAGGCATAAGTACTGCAGAAAATAAATTGTACTTCATCAAAATTAATTTTTGTGTTTCAAAGGATACCATTAGGAGAGTGAAAACACAATACATTCCAGGTATGAGAAATAATATTTGGAAACCATATTCCTGATTATGAGAATAAAGATTTCTCAACTTAATAATAAAAACAAATGGTCTAATTAAAAGTAGGCTGAGTTAGAAAAGATACTTTTTCATAGAAGATATAAAAAGAGCCAATCGGCACATAAAAAGAGGCTCATTATGATAAGATATATCTTTAGGGAAGCTCAAGTTAAAATCACGGTGAGATACACTACACGACCAAATGTCTATAACAAAAACAACAAATAACAGTGGTCAGTCCAAGCAGTGACAGCGAGCCTATCTGACCAAACTGCAACCCCAACCCCACTTATTTATCACAAAGTGCCAGCACTGCAATTAAACCTGAATACTGAGGTTTTAGTTTAGAAAAAACAACTTGTTAGGCTTGACTCAGGTGAGACTTTCCAGCACTCAACCTGTTTGTCGGCAGCAGCATCGTTCTCAGAGAAAACCCAGCTCGGAACTAGTGCTGTTGCCCTCTGCAAACACAGGATGTCGTAAAAAAAGATAAGGTGATGCATGGAATCTTCCAAGCACCAGGACATCTGAAAACATCCCCACATTTACACTGGATGCCCTGAGGACTTTGACCACCGAGCGCTGGACACTTGGAAACTCTGACCATGGCTGTTCGTTCAGATCTCCTCACCTGAAGTCCCTGACCCCCTTACCGGATACCTTGCCTGATCTCCCCACTTGGCCCCCTTTGTCCAGGCCCTATAAAAAGGCCCCATTTTTCTCTGTTCCCCACGGACAGTCTTTTCGCCCTCCGTCTGCCTGCACCAGGTATTAAATCCTGTGCCTCACTGCCTTCAAAAGCCTGTCAAGTGGTCTCTGCCTCGAGTCATTTGTTTACACAACTCATATATTAACATCTTTTGTCTTAAAAGAAAAACAAGTATCATGCGTGCCATAGGTTCGCCACCACTGTCCAGAGCGAGAAATCGGGGCCCGCATACACTGCTGGTAGAAAGAGAAACTAGCGTAGTTGCTTTGGAAAACTGTAGCGCAGGCTGTGACCTGCTGTGAATTACTGTATAGAACAGTAGCTTTCAGGCAGAGCTTTGCACAGAGTGACCCCACTTTACAAAACAGTGGTTTGTTCCTTTTTCAGTACAAATGCTGAGGCAGGATGAGTTGGTAGCTCATCTGTCCACACAGAAAATCACCAGGTGTTGGACGCAGCAAATTTACGAAAAGAACAACCTCCAGTCGCCCAGCATAGTCATAAGGCATAAACTGGCAAATTAATCAGGCTAATAAAAAACTATCACTTGTAAACTTATCAAATCAGGGGCACATCAGAGAAAATCAGGGCTGTGAACTTATTAGACACACCAGACCCAAGAATGAAGCAACTCCCTCCCCAGATCATAAAAGAATAAGAAGCACCCCACTCGGGGGCATGAGAGTGACACACACCAACGTGGCCTCTCATCAGACCACCTGGTGGATTCATCACGATGATACCACACGGTGGACCCGACAGATAGATTCCAGGATCTTGTGTATGGCAAGCAAAGAATTGCAAGTGTCCCTCCAGTGGTAAAAGGAAAAGCAGCTACATTTATTGTTCACTCTGATTAAATTACATCCATGAGATGCAGTCCATATTTATGAACTTTTTTTTTCTTGAGACAGGGTCTCACTATGTAGTTCAGGCTGGCCTTGAACTCATGTACCCCAGGCTGGCCTCAAACTCAGTGATCCTCCTGCCTCAGCCTCCTGAATGCTGGGATTATAGGTGTGCACCACCACACCTGGCTTTATGAACCTTTAATGAGCTTTGAATGTGGAAAAAGTGACTGAAGGTCAGGCCATAAGGTCTATCATACATGTGCTCTGGCCTGGAGATATAGAGATTTCCTGGGTCTTTGTTAGTTTATTTGTTACTTCTTTCAGAACAAAAGAAGGAGGATTGGCTCTATGGTGTTACCCAAATCCAAGTGGGTGGAGGGGAGTTTTCTCCCAGCCCCAACTGTGCTCCGTGTATTCTTCCCCTCTGAGAGACCTGGCTCCTGAAAATATTTAAGGGGTGCCAAAGGAGGAAGGTCCATCTTTGTCTTAGTTATTTTTCTCATTGCTCGGACAAAACGCTCAACACCCACAAGTTAAAGGAGGAAACGTTTATTTTGGTTCACAGTTTGTAAAGGTTTCAATCCATAGTTGGCTGTCTCCAAGGCAGGGTGGCACGGCAGAGAGGCATCGCAGAGGAGAAACAGTCTATGGTGCGGCAGGCAGAAGGCAGGAAGCTGCAAGCAGCCTCTCTTTTCCTTTTATCTTAGCCGGCTTACAGGGCTTTTGGGTGGTCCCACCCACACCCAGCATGGGCCTTCCCATTATCCACATCCAGAACTATGTTCAGCCAATCAGTGGACTAATCCAGTACCACACACCCTTAACCCCAGCATCACACAGCCTAGATCCAGCCAGCTCTGAAAAGCCCACCTATGAGCGCATGAGGCTATCTAGACACAAGCTGTAACAGTCTTCCATGGCCGCTTCTTGCTGAATAGGGGTGTCGGCCCTAAGGAACTCTCACCCCATCTGATTTATGTGGTCAAGAGAGCTGTGCTCCTCCTCCGAGGATTTCTGCTGAGCCATAGACAGGGAGGCAGGTTTTGGTCGTGGGCTTGGGGCATCACTAGTGGTTTAACGGCTATCAAACAAGAAGAAACAACTTTGACTAAGAGATTAAGTATGAAGGATCTAAATAGTACAGTTACAGGAAATACTAATAAAAGCCATATCCAGGGCAATAACCAAGATCCTCGATGCTATGTATTTGGCCAGAACATCCATGATTCAGTTTCTGGTGGGTCTTAGAAGCATGGTCGGCCAGTTCCTGTGCTGTATCTTTCACTCTTGTAGACCAGTTGACATAGGAACTACATTTTTCTTTTAGAGACAAACATAATCCCTCTGTTTCAGCAGTTAGGAGATGTAGTTCCCTACAATGCTGGGTGGCTATCACTGCCAGTCAATCTATTTGATGCTGAAGGATGGCAGTACTCTGGGCAAGTAGTCTTGGCTGTCTGCCAGATTCCTAGGTAGCTGTTGATGATAGGAGAAAGGTGTTATTAACTTTAAGGTTTTGTGTAGATAATTACTGCTTATTATCTCTACTTGAGGCAGTTTTTGAAGCACCCAGGAGAATCCCAAAAAAGAAACAGAAAAGAGCCAAAAGAGGTTGGGACAAGGACCTCAAGTGTAGCTAACAAGAGAGTAACAAGACTAGCTACACAATTTACTTAGAACAATACATTTTACGTATCTGGTTCAACAGGTTGATTGGTACTTTCTTTTCGAAAAAAACAAAAACGAGGTCATCCACTGGTTTGCAGGAGTACAAGGTTTGTGATCCCTCTTTTTCATTTTCTGGTGTCTCAGGCAGCTTGGGTTTCACCCTGGACAGGTGAATGCACCTATCTAATTTTTGTACCTTAATGGTAATTGTTAGAAGGGTTGTGTAAGGGCCTTTCCATTTTGGGGTAAGTTGGTCCTAGGTTCCACCCTCCTTCCAGGTCTTGATTAGGACCTGGTCACCAGGCCAGACTTTTATTGGCAGGGCAACAATTATTGTTAGTCCCTGGGAACAGAAGAATCTTATTTTTGTATTTCTGGAGGGCTTGTTGGACAGTTCCCAGATGGGTCACAAGTTGAAGGAGCTTGGGAAGTTTGGTGTCAGTATGTAGGTCAGATGTCAAAAAGGTCTCCCATAAACATCTCAAAAGGGCTAAGATTAACTATGGATTTGGGGGCTCCCTGAAGCCTCATTAAGGCAATTGGGAAGAGACGTAGCCACTTACGGTGGGTTTCTTGACAAAGCTTGGCTATAGTTTGCTTGAGAGTTCGATTGACTCGCTCCACGCAGTGTGGAGGTGAGATTTAATTCCCAGTGCTTTGGCAACAGTCCATGTGATTTGGGATGTGAAGCAGGGCCCATTATCGCTCTGGATAGACCTAGGCGGTCTAAACCTAGGGAGCATTTCTTTCAGGAGGACTTTTACTACCACGAGGCCTCTTCTGACCTGACCTCCTAATGCCACCCTTTATGAAACTTGCTATCAGTGAACCATGTGCTAGCCAGCCCTGTCAGTGGCTGGTCCCTCAGACCAGGGTGGCTGGCATAATTCTGGGCAATGGTTTGTTTATATTCATGTTCTACCTTTTGGTTAGGTGGGAGGAGGTGGCTGGGTTTAGAAAATGCAGGACTAAAGAGAGAAATCTGAGTTGTCAGGAAGGATGGCCTGACCCACAGATGTCTCCTGAGTTCTAACAAAGCCTTAACCTGGTGTGCAGTTAGAACCGAGTGCAGTTAGAACTGAAAGCTTTCATCCCATGGTTATCTTAGAAGCTTCCTGGACTAAATGTGCCATAGCAGCTATTGCTCACAGGCAGCTGGGCTAGCCCTGTGTCACTTTATCTAGTCATGTGGAAAAGTAGGCCATTGGTCAGTTTCTTGGCCCAGCCACTGAGTTAACATTCCAGTGGCTACTCCCTGTTTTCAGCCATGAACAGAGTAAAAGGCTTAGTTAGGTCCAGAATTCCTAATGTTGGGGCCTGCATCAGGGTCCACTTTAAAGCCTTGAAGGCCTCTTGCACAGCTGCTGTTCATTTCAAGGGTTCGGGTTCTGGTCCCAGTATTGTTGCATATAGGAGATTGGCTATTACTCCAGGATGGGGCATCCACATGTAGCAGAAGCCACTTCCAAGAAAGCCTTTAGCTGCTGTCTAGACTCCAAATGACCCAGATGGCAAACTGCCTCTCTTCTCCTGGAGGACAGTTGTCTTTGTCCTGGTGCTAAAACATATCCCAGATATGTCATTTTTTTGGAGAAATGTGGGCCTTATGTTGGGATACCTTATAACCCCTTTTTCGCTAGAAAATGAGTCTTAATAGTGTTTTTATCAGATAACTCTTTGGTGGGGCCACAAATGAAGAGGTCATCTATGTATTGAAATAGGCCTCCCTTCTTAAACTTTAAGTGCCTTAGGTCTTGAGCTAAGTCCCACACAAACAAGGGGGAGCCATCACTAAAGCACTGAGGCAAGACAGTCCAAGTAGTATACTGCTAGCGAAGTCTCATTTGGGGATCTTCCCATTCAAAGGCAAAAAAATATTGGGAGGTAGGATCCATAGGGATAGAAAAGAAGGCAACTTTGAGATCAAAGACAGAGAATCTTTTAGTGTGTCCCCTGGGATCTGTGCTAAAAGGGTGTTTAGGTACCACAGACTCATTGATGGCTCTGAAATCTTGTACTAGGTGTGTCTCAGTTACTTTTCTCATTACTGAGCAAAATACCTGACACCCACTTGTTAAAGGAGGAAAGGTTTATTTAGCTCACAGTTTGTAGAGGTTTCAGTCCATAATCAGCTGTCTCCAAGGCAGGGTGGCATTGCAGACAAGCACTGCAGAGGAGAAACAGTTCATGGTGGGCAGAAGGTAGCAAAGCAAGCAAGGGACAAGACAAGGGACAAGTCTCTTTCTGTCCCTTATGTTGTATCCAGGCTACCAGGATTAGGGTGGTGCCAAACTAATCAGTGGACTGATTTAATAATAATATCACTCACCCTTAATCCTAGCATTTTTAATCCTAGCATCCTTAATCCTAGCATTGCACCATGAATCAATCACACACTCTAGATTCAGGCATCTCTGAAAAAGTACCGCCTAAAACTACATGAGGCTTTGGGGGGACATCTAGACATAAGCCATAACAAGGTGATATTCTCCTGATGGCTTGACTATTGGTAAAATTGGTGTATTCCACAGGGACTGGCATGGCATCAGCAACCTGCAGCCAGAAACTTATCAGTAATGGACATCAACCCCGTATAGTTTTTCTTTTAAGGTAATACTGTCTTTTGTGAGGGTGTAGATTAGGGTCCTTCAGCTGAATGACTACTGGAGTGGCTATGAAAGCCCTCCCCAGGGTGCTGCCATACCATACTTAGGGATCAACTCCCATCAGAGAAATCGGGCCCTATGGCATCAGACTGGCTGGGTCCCTCACAACTAGGACACAGGTTGCCAGAGGTTCTCATGTCAAAGTGGCCTTGAGTAGGAAGAGTATATCTTTTTAAATTACTGGTATGGGCTGGTGAGATAGCTCAGCGGCATAAGCACCTGCCTGGCAAGCGTGAGGTCCTGATTTCGACTCCCGGAACCCACATAAAGGAAAAAAAAGGCTGGTGATATTGCTCAGCGGCACAAGCGCTTGCTGGCAAGCGTGAAGTCCTGAGGTCAACTCCCGGTACCCACATAAAAAAAAAAAAATTTCTGGTATGGGGCAATCCAGTATCACTATAAAGGCAGCTTAGAAAAGAAAATCTTGCAAATGGCAGCTCGGAGTAGGGGTAACTCCCTGATGGCCCACAGTAACTTTAGAATGGGATGAAAGCTCACCTCAGTAAGAACTAAAACTGAGTAACTTATGCCAGTATCACAGAGGCTTGTCTTATATCTGGGGTAACTCAAGGCTCTTGCGTGGTGATGAGGATGTCCTTGTGTGGGGGCCACGTAGGCCTCTTCAGGAACTATCATCCAATGTCCAGGCATTTTTCCCTGGCCACTGTGGTGATGGATGACCTCATCCCTCTCTGAGAACAAGGGCAGTCCCTCTTCCAATGTCCAGAGTTTTCTTCCATGTTCTGATAGGCTCCACAAGGGTTTGGTGGCTTTGGAGGGCACTGCTTTGCCAAGTGCCCTGGTCACTTGCACTTAAGCACATTGACATCTTTCTATCACTCTAGACTTCCTCAGTTCCCCTTAGCACTGTGGATCTTTTATGTCCATCAGGGCAAGCATGGCTTTAACTTGCCTCTTTCTTACTCAATTTTTATTTGTCTTCTATTTCATCATGGTTATTAAAGACCAAATAAACCACATTGACCAGTGACATCCCATCTTGTGAGCCCTGTTGGGTTTCTGGAGCTTTCTTCTGTTATCTAGAGCTGACTGACTAAAAACTACTGTCGTAGGATAATCTGACCTTTGCTATACTCCACGTCTGAATTAGTATATTTATGGAGTGTTTTTTCAAGCCAGAGTTGGGAAGCACCTTGACTTTTATCAGAGCCTTGACTGATAAACCATCAGCTGAAGTTTTCAGAGTTCTTGGAAAATGTATTCAGTTTCTCTTAGCACTGCTGAATATCCATACCTGGAAAAGGGACTTGTTGAGAAGACATTCAAACAGAGTCAGGTGGGATGGATGCTAACAGGCCCACCCCTGGGTTAATCCCCATCCCATTAGTGGGGACCTTACAGAGCATCTCCTGACAGTTCCGGAGCTGTTTAGCCCCAGCCAAGGGTGTGAGCTGATAGGTTGAAGTCCTTGGTATTTTTTCATTGAAACCTTATTAAACCTTTCCATGGCTCAACTGCCATATGAGAATTTTACAGGGCATCCTCTGGGTCTATAACCCTGTCCAGCTCAGAATGTCCTCTGATAAAACTGAACTCCTTAGGGTCCAGAAGTATCTGGCCGTGGGTGGGCACCTGGGCCATATCCTTTTGAACCTTTGGATCTCCCACTATGAGCCCAACCAGTTTTCTGCAAAAGGAACCCAGAGCTGGTGTGCTGTACTGGCTGGATGCCTCAAGCCAATTATAAAACCACCTAACTTCACAGTACGTCTGTCTAAAAAGGGGTAGTATGCACTCCACAGTGTGCGACCCCAAAGACCCCGACAATTTTCTTGCATTTTTGCTACATCAAGCCACAAAAAGTACACACATCTGGTGACAAAGGAAAATTTCAGAATGCAACTACCATAGGTTACACATCTTTTTAGATAGGGATATATGGTTATCACAACAAAAGCAAAAACAAGTGGGATGGAGAGAGATAACTAACAGTAGAGAAGTAACCCCAGGTGGAGACAACTACAGGTTGGTTTTAGCACCCAGGAGAAAACAGTCTCCTCAGCTGTCTCTTGCAGTTCCACTGCTGCTCTGCAGGCATGAAAACTGAACCTTTCAAGATGCACAAGTGTTTGTTTTTTGTTTTTTTGTTTTTTTCTTTTTTCTCTTTCTCACCTTTTAAGTCTCTGTCTCCCTCAGGTGGATCAGCATCTGAAAAGTCAAAGAATTTGCATTCATTGATAGATGGGAAGGGGGCAGGAACAAGAAGGGAACCGGAGGGAAAGACAGGGAAGGAAAACAAACCTCTGAAGGGCACCCACTCACTGGGAGCCCACAGGCTGCACTGGGCTCCACAAATACCTTTGGTGCTACCCAAGTGGCCACCTAAATCCACATGGCCCAAGGGATGCTGCAAAACTGCTCCCACAAAGAGAAGCAATAGCATCAGGTGAACCGGGTCCAGGCCTTTTGGTCCCCAGTGAAACATCAAGGAAGCTGCTTGGAGAACTGTCCAGGCCAAAGCGTCCCAGCCCCAGTTCCCTGGCACCCATAAGAGCAGTGACACTCGCCAGCCACCTCACTCCAGCTCGGCTCAGATCAGTCTTCATAGAGGCGTGGGAAACCACATCTACTGAAGGGAAATCCCTATGTTGCAAGGACGAAAAGCAAATTACACCCCCAACCAACGGGCAAGAGCCCTCCCAGTTGCCGCAAAGCCCAGCGCCTTTTGCTCCACAGTTTGGTCACCATCTCTTACCCCAGGTGTCTTCTCCATGGCGTCAACTACTTGGGGTCTGTCCCATGCACCCAACAAGTGCATTGCCCACCTGTATATAGGGGAAAAGAGAGGGTCTCCTGAGGGGAATTGCCTTCCTTTTCGGTTGAGCTTCTTTTGGCTGTTGGCTGTTGATGTCTGCTGATGTCTCCTGGCTAGCTAACCAAATGATACCACACAGTGGATCTGACAGATTCAGGCTATGTATGGCAAGCAATGAATTGGAAGTATCCACCCAGTGGTAGAAGAAAAAGCAGCTACATTTATTGAAGATAACAAAAAGCTGTGAGCTGGGTGTGGTGGCGCATGCCTGTAATCCTAGCACTCAGGAGGCTGAGACAGGAGGATTGCTGTGAGTTCAAGGCCAGCCTGGGCTATATAGTGAGCTCAGAGCCAACCTGAACTACATAGCAAGAGCCTGTCTCAAAAAGAACCAAAAAAAGGTGCTCAGGGCAGGTCTATGCCAAAAGAAACTAAAATGTGGCACAAACAGAAAAGTGATGCTGGGATGACAGGAAAATAAAAAGCACACAGATAAATCAGGCTTTTGGATTTTAAAAGATGTCCATCCCAGCTGAGTGCCTCTCATTAGGTCTTTGGGTAAGACTGGCAGGAATGCGTGACACAGTGCTGAGTTATCTCAGGGGCTTCCAACATGTATGCATGTCCCAGAGTTCACTGATTAAATGACATATACGAGATGCAGTCCATGTTTATGGAGATTGAGAGGGGAAAAGGTCACTGCAGCTCAGGCCATGAGGTCTAACATGCATGTGCTCTGGTGTGGGGCTTTAGGGACTTCCTGAATCTTTGTTATTTTATTTGACTTTTCTCAGAACAACTGGCCCTGGGAAGTTGCCCAAATATAAGTGGGTGGAGCCCAGTGGTTTCCCAGCCCACCTGTGCGACCTGTACTAACAAGGTTGACAGTCTTCTGCTCAGCCCCCTCTCCCTGCTTGGCGTGGGCCATCTGGATTGCCTGCCACCCAGACTTCAGCTTTGGACCAGCTTACTCTCCACACGCCTGTAACGAGCCTGTCAGGTCTGTAATCTTATCTGCCCGCCTGCCCGCTGTGACTTTTCGCCTCTCCGCGGGCTCTCTGCCTTTGCTTTCAGCCCTTTCTCTGAACCCTGCAGCTGCTGTTAACATTTCGTAGCCACTCTGTAATCTATGTGTTATCAGGTAAAATGGGATGTGTCACTTGAGTGTTACAGATATTCATAATTAAGATTGGAATAAAAGAACCTGTGATTGCTTAGCTCATAGCTATCAAGTGAACTCTAGAACACTCACCAAGATAAGGCTGACAAAATTGAAGTAGTTTGTGAATTGTTATTCAATAAATTCTGACATTGTGGAAAGACATAAACATGTATGCTCTGTGTCAATGGCATAGCCTGATCACAACAGCCTGGCAGTTCCTTAAAAGGTTAATTATAGACTTACCCTTTAACCCAGCAGTTCCATGCCTAGGCATATACCAAGGGAATGAAAATGTACGTCTGTACAGAGACCTGGATATGAATGCTCATAGCAGTATATTTCTTTTTTTTTTTTTGTGGGTACCGGGGGTCAACCTCAGGACCTTGTGCGCCAACAGGCACCCGTGCCGCTGAGCAATATCACCGGCACCTTTTTCGTATGTGGGTTCCGGGAGTCGAACTCGGGCCCTCATGCTTGCCGGGCAGGCGCTTAAGCCGCTGAGCCATCTCACCGGCCCTACAGCAGTATATTTCTAATAGCCAAAAAGTGGACACAACCTGAAGGCCCATCATCTGATGAACACACCAGTAAGACGTGACAGAACGCCGTTGACCATAAAGGAATGAAGTGCTGGCGTGTGCTACAGCAAGGAGGGACCTTGGGGACACTGCGCTAGTAAAATGAGCCAGCACAACAGGGCACACGGTGGAGTCATAAACATGATTCTCTTTATAGGAAAGACCCAGAAGAGGTGAATCCATACAGATGGAAAGTAGATTAGAGGTGGTCTGAAGTGGGCAATGAGGCAGAGAAAAGGATTGCAGAGTGATTTTTAAATCTTCTTGTGGAGTGTTTAAAAGTGTTTGAGGGCCGATGAGATAGCTCAGCGGCATAAGCGCCTGCCCGGCAAGCGCGAGGTCCTGAGTTTGACTCCCAGTACCCACATAAAGGGAAAAAAGGGCCGGTGATATCACTCAGTAGCACAAGTGCTTGCTGGCAAGTGCGAGGTCCTGAGGTTGACTCCCGGTACCCACATTAAAAAAAAAAAAAAAAAAAAAAAAAAAGGTGTTCTAGCCAGGCAAGGTGGCACACACCTATAATCCCAGCACTCTTGGAGGCTGAGGCAGAAAGATTACAAGTTTGAGCCTAGTGTAAACAACTTAGCAATGTGGGGAGACTTTTTCTCAAAATAAAAAAGGGCTAGGGATGTAACTCAACATGATGGCCCTGGATTCAATCCCTAGTTCCTCCAAAAAAAGTTCTAAAATTGTGACAATTGAGCAACTCTGTAAATATATTAAAAACCTCAGCGTTGTGTATTTTAAATGGTTGAAAATTACAGTATGTGAATTACATTTTAATAAAATTATTTAAAAAGGATGGTCAGAGTCACTTAAGAAAAGCCTTCAAAATTAGAAAGACCAAAACAAAGAAATAGCAGTTAGGCATGGTAGTGTTATGGCAAAAAGGACTGAACACGGGAAGAAAAGGCACCGAGGAAGTTTAGGAGGCAGTTTATTACACTGGTGGGCCTGGCTGGGATCTCTCCCAAAGAGTCAGAGCCCTGCCTGGTGGAGTTTCAGAGCTTTTATAGGGAGGGCAAGCAGGAGGTACCAAAGCAGACTTAGCGTGTTATGATTGGAGGGTTGGGTTGCTGAGGAAGCTTAAACATCTCAAGTTACATTGCAAGGCCATCAGTTAAACAAGCCTGGGTTACACGAAGGAAGGAATGCTCTGTGAGCAGGCTCCTCTGGACATGGACATGTCCACTTGGTTTTTGCGGGCATCCTTGGCGGGCTTTCTTTCTTTTTTTTTTTTTTTCTTTTAACACCTCGTTGAACTTCTTTTTTTTTTTTTATTTTAAAGAGAAGAAAAAACAAAACAAATCAAAAAAAGAACAAATTTTCAAAACAACATAATATGAGGGTAACAATGGTCAATGCATTACGTATTATTATCTTTAAGTTAGTTATTCAGGATACCAGACATTAGCATTCAATTGTCCAAACATTATTGGCTCAAACCTTACTCTTCAACGAACTAAGTAAAACTGGTAGTGTATCTATCTTAACCATCTTATATACATATACAATTTTTTTCCCTTTCCCTTCTTTCTTTTCCCCATTCCAGTCTCTCTTTCTTATTGAACAGTTTCTTTTTGATTCACCGTGTCTATTGTACATTTTGGATCTTATTCACTCTTTCAGTTTCTCATACTAGTGAGACAATACGATGCTTACACATGTGCTTCTGGTTTATTTCACTTATGAGTATTTTCTCGAGTTGCATCCATTTACCTATAAAAGTCTCCAGTTTATCCTTCTTTATGGCTGAATAGTACTCCATTGTATAAAAATACCACATCTTTCTTATCCATTCCTCAGTTGATGGGCATTTGGGTTGTTTCCAAGATCTGGCTATTACAAATTGTGCTGCTATAAACATGGGTGCACATATATCGCTGTGGTACGATGTTTTTAATTCTTCTGGGAAGATGCCCAGAAGGGGAATAGCTGGGTCAAATGGGACCTCCAACCCTAGTTTTTTGAGGAATCTCCACACTGACTTCCACAGTGGCTGTACCAGTTGACACTCCCACCAACAGTGAAGAAGGGTTCCTTTTTCCCCACAGCCCCTCCAGCATTTGTTATTAGTTGATTTCTTTATAGTAGCCATTCTTTCTGGAGTGAGATGGTATCTCAGTGTTGTTTTAATTTGCATCTCTCAAATGACTAGTGATGTTGCACATTTTTTTGTATATTTATTTGCCATTAGTATTTCTTCATCTGAGAAATGTGTATTCATCTCAAATGCCCATTTTTGGAGTGGGTCTTTAAATTTGGGAGGTCTGATTTTTTTGAGTTCTTTATATGTTCTCGATAGTAATCCTTTGTCTGAGGAACAGCTGGCAAACATTTTTTCCCACTTTGTGGGTTGTCTTTTCACTCTGTTGGTGGTTTCTCTTGCTGTGCAAAAGCTTTTTAATAAGATGAGATCCCAGTTATTGATTCTTTGGGATAGTTCCCGTGCGGCTGAGTTTTTATTCATAAAGTCTTTGCCTACACCAATGTCTTCAAGGGATTTACCTATCCTACCTTCCAGCAGATTTAATGTTTCTGTTTTAATATTTAGATCTCTGATCCATTTTGAATTTAGTTTAGTGCATGGTGAAAGATATGGGTCTAGTTTTAATCTTCGGCATGTGTAGAGCCAGTTTTTCCAGCACCATTTATTAAAGAGGCTATCTTTCTTCCACTGAATGTGTTTGGCACCTTTGTCAAAGATAAGGTGGCTTAGTATGTCTGGGGTTGTTTCAGCATCTTCTAATCTGTTCCATTGATCTTCAGGTCTGTTTTTTTGCCAGTACCACACTGTTTTTATCACAGTAGCTTTATAGTATAATTTCAAGTCGGGGATTGTGATGCCCCCTGCCTTGCCTTTGTTGCCCAGAATTTTGGCGGGCTTTCTTGGCAGGCTTTTATTTAAAATTTTAATCTCCCTTTCAGTAGTAACCCTTGCAACCCTAGCACTCTGGGTGGCCGAGGCAGAAGAACAGCCTAGAACTAGAACAGTTCTAGTTTGGCCTGGGAAACTTGTGAGACTCTGTCTTAAAATAAAATTAAAAAGGGCCAGTGATGTAGCTTAGTGTGAAGTCCCTAGGTTCAATTTCCCTATTAAAACCAACCAACCAACCAACCTAGCAAAAATAGAAACAATTTGAAAAGTAGTGGTGGAAGAAACACCTGAAATAGTAACTTCAGGGATAAAGACAAATATTGAAGGGCCGGTGAGATGGCTCAGCGGTTTAAGCGCCTGCCTTGTAAGCGCGAGGGCCCGAATTCGACTCCCGGAACCCACATACAAAAAAGGGGCCGGTGATATCGCTCAGTGGCACGGGCGCCTGCTGGTGCGCGAGGTCCTGAGGTCGACCCCCCGGTACCCACAAAAAAAAAATAAATAAATAAAAGTTTAGTATAAAATCCAAATGATAAAAGTCAATGAAACTTGCAGAAAATGGAATAAGAGGAGACACAAAGGATAGGATATTGTGCAAAATACATATTTGGTCTTCATCCTCATTTCCTGGCAGAACTACTAAAATCCTGGGAGAATCCTAGAAGAGGTGTCTTTTGTATGGTCACAGGAAAGACCAAGGCGACAGCAGAGGGTTGGGACTTTCAGCTCCAGCCCACAAACCTGTGGGGAGGACGGAGAGGCTGAAGGGTAACTGCTCACCCACAGCCCAGGATGTAATGAATCTGTGTGTATAACAAGGCCTCCACAGGAACTCAAGAGGACAGGAACCCACGGCGGCACACGTGGAGGTCTGTGGGCGGCTGTGCTCCGGGAGAGGGTGTGGAAGCTCCTGTCTCCTCCCTAACACTCTGCCCTGCGCATCTGTTCATCTGCATCCTTTATGACAAACCTGTACATGTGTTTCTTTGCGTTCTGTGAAACACTTAAGACAGCTGAACCCAAGGAGGGAACCCCAATTTATTGCCAGTTGGTCAAAAACTCCGGTGAAACAACACGGGGCTTGTGACTGGCCTCTGATGTGGGGGACACTCTTAGGAACTGATCCTCAACTTGTAGGACATGATGCTATTTCCAGGTTGTGTCAGATCTGAATTGGCTTAGAAGACACTTAGCTGCTGGGCGCTGCTCAGCTTGACTGCTTGCTGGTGGGGAAAGCCCCGCCTTTTGAGGTCTCCCATGTTGATTGTTGTGGTACAAATGCCAAGGAAAAACAGACTTGGTTTTCCCACACAGATATACATTGAAGACCATGAGAGGGCCCGTGGAGAAGAGCCTACCTCCAGCCCAGAGGCATTAAGGATGGAGAGAAGCAGAGTCAAAGAATGAATGCAGAATGTTTCCAAAACCTGCGGGCACGCACCTCCGGGCTGACGGCTCTGCGTGTCCAGAACAATAAATGAAAAACTATCTACAGCAAGGAGCAGCATCATGAGACGCACAGAGATGAGCCTGGACGCATGGCTGGGGGTCCCTCCCACAGGACCAAGGGTCAGAATGAACACAAATCCCTCAACATGCAGGGTGAATTTTCACCCTAGAATTTTATGCTTCCTCCTATTTTCAGTCAAGTAGAAAAGGGACATTTTCATACAAGCAGGACTCAACATTTTTCCAGGCATAGATCAAGAAAAAGGAAGATGCAGCGTTTGGCAAAAACAGGATTCAACACAGGAAACAGACAAAGCAAGGTCCCGAGATGACAGCTGCTCGTCGGGTTTGGAAAGCAGCCCATCCAGGCCGCAGGAGGCGGCGGGTGAGGACCTGTGCTCCTGGAAAACAGCCTGGTCTCAGATGGATCCACTGTGGAAGCTGGAAAGGAAAAACAGAACACCAAAATCAAACCTAGAGGTTTACAGAAAACAAAGTAAATGAAAGAAATAAGGTAACAGATCCAAGAGGAACAAATGTTTGTACCAGGAAGGAAATATATCACGGTATATTATGTGGCTCAAGGACTTTCTACCATGGTCTTAATAATATATATATATATTTTTGTGTGTGGGTACCGGAGGTCAACCTCAGGACCTCGCACGCCAGCAGGCACCCGTGCCACTGAGCGATATCACCGGCCCTTTTGTCCTTTTTATGTGGGTACCGGGAGTCGAACTCAGGACCTCACGCTTGCAAGGCAGGCAGTTATGCCGCTGAGCAATATCACCGGCCCTTTCTTCGTATGTGGGTTGCGGGAGTCGAACTCAGGCCCTTGCGCTTGCCAGGCAGGTGCTTACACCGCTGAGCCATCTCACCAGCCTCTATTAATAATATTTTTTTCATTTTTTTTTAATATGCAGGTACCGGGAGTCGAACTCAGGACCTCACACTTTTTTCCCTTTTCTTTCTTAAAATCTTTTTTCTTCAATCAGATTTTATCAGTACATTTTAGATATATATAATGATCACATTCATTAGAGAATTTGTACCTGTACATAACTTTTTTTCCCATTCCCTTACTCTCCCTTCAACCCCTCCTCCCCTCCCCATTTACAAAAGCTTTATTTCCATTTTTTCCTTTTCCCACTTTTTTTTTTTACTTTTCCCGATAATATTTCTATTGATAACTGATTTTGCCAAAAATTTAGACAGAAGTATATAGGAAAACAGACCTCGGAGTTGGAAATATGAGAATGACAATATGCAGATGACGGAAATATTTAAAATAAGTAAACAAAGAAATATCACTATAAACATGTTTGTGACATATGGAAATGCCAGAAGAAAAAACTTAGATGGTAAGAGTAGTTGTTTAGGGACTAGGAAATAGCAAGAGATGACTTTTCTTAGTAATATAACTTTTTAAAAACATATTTATAAAATAAATGCATTTTAAACAAAAAAGGGTATTATCAATCACCTAAACAGTGGTCTTTGAACTTGTTGTGTTAGCAAAATGTTTTCTTCCCTCAGCAACATCTTATGTTGAGTAAAGTACAGCTGCTCTCACCCACCAACTGCTGAAACAGCTGTTAGAAACCAGCTCTGAAGGTAACAGTGCAAACCACAGATCTGACGTAACCAAATTTATACAAGTTTGGGGTTGAATCAAGGCCGTTCATTCCTTGCCCGGGATTCCTTTTCTTATATGACCCTGCTTCTGGAATTTCAAACTAGAGGACAGAGGCCTCAGTGAAAACCAAGGCATAAGACAATTGTGGGTATCTTCGATCACATTGGTGTTGGAGTGGAAAGTGAAAATGAGTTGAGACTTGGACAGAAAGAGAGAGACTGGGCAGAAGGAGGAAGAGGGAAAGTGAGGAGGCTGGCATGATTACACCAAGAGTGGCACGCAGGTTTGTCACAAGTGCCTGGTTTGATCAACTGACAAGACCTGCTTCAAGCACTGACGTGGATTTTGAGGTTGAATCTGGGGGTCAGCCAGAAGTGTGCCTCGATCAATTGGTGACGTCTTGGGAGAGGGTGGGAATACCACGTGTCAGTTTGCCTTGCCGTACTGTGCATTCTTCATCACCCAAGTGTGACACTGGTTGCTTATGCTATGTCAGTGCAAAGATTAAAACAAAACTAGAGCGCTGTCCTCTCAGACCTGTGCTCATCCATCACTGTTGGCAGGGAACGCCTTTGGCCTTGCGGATCTAAGTAGAAATGAGGAGCCTGGAGTTTGGTAACTGCCTAGCAATAATGGGGCATCCCCTTCCCACTAGGGCGTACCTGAGGAGGCCTCCTGGAGAGTCAGGACTGCACTTACTGCTGCTCAGTGGCACTGAGGACTTTCCCCCCAAAGGGGACACAGTGGGGAGAGCAGGCCCCCACCCTGTCAACACGAGCAGCAGTCTCCCCGACCACAGGCGTCAGAGGCTGGCCAGGGCTTCCGCCCTCCCGGGCAAGGAAGCAACACGCCCTCCTGTCTCAGAGAAGGCGATGCCAGTGAAAACCAGCTGAAAACAGGATCCTGCATCTCAGAACGCGGTACAGTGTCTAGGTTTCCATGGGAACCCATCAGCAGGAACCAGAATGAGCACAAAACCGAGGAGAGAAGTATCAACAGATGCCAACATTGCCCTGACAGAGCTATTAGAATTATAAAGGATTTTAAAATCCGCCACCATAAAAAGGCTTCCATGGAGCTGGCGTGGTGGCGCACACCTGTAATCCCAGCACTGGAGGCTGAGACAGGAGGCTCGTGAGTTTGCGGCCAGCCTGGGGTACATAGTGAGTTCTAGCCCAGTCCAAACTACACATAGAGGCCAGTCTCAAAGAAACAAAACGAAACAGCAACAAAGGCTTCAGTGAGCAAGTACAAACACTCTAGGAACAAATGAAAGCATAGAAAGACTCAGCAAAGCGGTAGAAACTATAAAGAAGAATCGAATGGAAATTTTAGAACCAAAAAATAACTGAAAAGCTCAGTGGGTGGGCTCAAGAGCAAGATGGAAGGGCCAGAGGAAAGCTTTAGTGAGTTGGAAGATAGATCAACAGAAATTACTCAAGGAACAAGACAGACAATGGAAAACATTAAAAATAAAAGAGCTTCTGGTATTATAACAAAAATTTATTTTGTATCACAGGAGTACAGGAAGAGGGAGAGGGCAAGGGGATGAAAGTGCTGAGTGAAACGATGGCTGAAAACTTCCCACCAGCAGAATAAACCTGCCGAGCTGAGCGCAGAACTGTTCGCAAATAAGCACACCAGCAAAGCGCTGTATGATTAGGCTGAGACTCGCTGATACAAAACACTACTGAGACGACGAGACAATGCATGATAATTAGGTAACTGATCCTCTAGATATACTTCAAAACATCGTATTATACCTGGTAAATACAATTTTTTTTTTTTTTTTTTTGTGGGTACCGGGGGGACGACCTCAGGACCTCGCGCACCAACAGGCACCCGTGCCGCTGAGCGATATCACCGGCCCCTTTTTCGTATGTGGGTTCCGGGAGTCGAACTCGGGCCTTCGCGCTTGCAAGGCAGGCGCTTAAGCCGCTGAGCCGTCTCACCGGCCCTAAATACAATTTTGTGGGTCAATGAAAGAAAGGTAGTTTTTGAGGTATTGTATTTGGTTTATAAATTATATCTGGAGGAAACAGAATGAACTTGATAAAATTTATTTCAAAACTTTGCCACTTGTGCTAGGATATATCTCAGCAGTGAAGTGCTTGCCCAGCACGTACAAAAACCCCCGAGTTCCAGCCCCAGCACTGAACTGAAAGAACTGAAAAATGGTTTAGACCACAAAAGATTCAGGGGCTTGCCATGCTGGCTAATATTTGTGTCTTTACTACTTGCACTTAGGTTTAGCGAGAAACACACAGCACACAAACGTGAAGGAGGAAACTGGGGAAGAGTGGAGCAAGCTATTTCTTCCCTGGTGGACCCCAATCACATCTGACCAGGACCCACAGGAGCTGAAGCCGGGCAGGCTACCGCAACCCTCGCTCAGAGCAGTCCTCTCCCGCGGCACCCAGCAGAAACCTTCAAGGAGCCTCTGGAATCTGGCACCTGGCTGGGAGCCCAAGTGCAGCAGTTCCTTTACCTGAGCAGCAGAAGATGGAAGGAAGGCGACGGAAACCTTCCGGGATTCTGTACAGCAGGTGTTGAGAACCAACACTCAAATAAAGCATAAAATTGGCATCGTTACTCTTACTGCTACTTAGATGGGTATTAAGCACAGACAAGAGATGCTCGACTTCTTTCAAAATAAGAGAAATGCCAAGTAAATTACACCGAGATATATTTTTTAACCTAGTCGATGGAAAAAAATAAAAAGGCTAAGAAATTGTGTGGTTGGCAGGCTGCAGGCTGCGTGGAGCCCTGGTTTCCATCCCCAGACCAGCAAACAATGAGATGTCCACACGGATACAGTTGCCAAGACATACTGTACACTGAAAACAGATGCAAAACCCCCCAAAATGTCCATAATATTCTATTTCTGTAAAAGGCAAAAAAAATACATAGTCATTTTCTTATGCTATGTACTGCATATGATTTCAGGATTCACAACTACCATTATTCTTGGGGAGAAGAAAGAAATAACTGGAAATTTAGGATGCTTTCCTTTCCTGTTTTCACTTTTAAACCATATGACTACACCCATTCAAAGGACAAGCCCAAAGTAAACTCACTTTCCCATTTCTTACTACCATCACCCATTCTTATTTTTACAGTGTCAGGGATTGAACCCAGGGCCTCAAACTTGCTTGCGCAAGCCCTCTACTACTGAGGTGCCCCCCGGCCTCTCCCACCACCATTCTGAACGGAAGTTTGTGCCCTATGCTTGTCCTGTTTCAGCATATTATGATGATGCAGGGGAATTAGCTCCCAGTTATGATTTATTTACCACCTACCACATACATTTGCTGCCCCGCTTAATCTACTCAACAACCCTTTTACAGAAGAGAAAGTGGTCACAGAACAGCCGCCACTGTGGACTCTGCTTCCCCACACCCTGAGCCCCTCCTAACACAAAGCCTGTCTGGCAGGTGCGTCTCCCTACCTCTGGTGACAGTGGCTTTGTCAGCGGCTCATGCCAAGTAATGGCAAGGTTCAAATTCCAGTAACACATAACGCCAACCACGGGATTTGGATTCAAAGTTTTAATAATAAATTGTGCCAATAGAAGCTTTTCAAAGGCAATGATATATCAATAAATAATAGTTAAACCGAGTTCCTGAGAAAGAACCTACCACATGAAAGTATGTCAGAGCGCTGTAAATAACAACACGGCATTACTATAAAATAGCGCAAATACTGTAAGTCACGATACAAGCACAGCAGACTTCAGAATATGCCATTCATACAAATGTAAACCAGTACACAGAATGTTTTTCAGACACTGATAAACTTATAAGTGTTGTGGCCTAGATATATACTAATAATGGGTACATTATGCTAAGAACTTCAAGGAAAATATGTGGAATAATATAATGAAAAATAGGATGCATCAGATCTTTTAAAGAGCAAAAAAGAATTGAATTTTTACTCAAAATATAAATCACTTTAAATAGAAACCATACTAATTTGAAATAAGGAATATTTTGTGTGTTTATCTATATAGTCATATATACACCTATATGCCTAGGAAAATATGTATGGCTTGTTTTTATTCCAATGTCACTTTGAAGAGTCTTTGCTTTTTCAATTTTTTTTTTTTACAAAAGTTAGAAAACTTGGTATTGTTTAAACCAAGTTGAAAATTGACACTTCAAAGCACACTTAAAACAAAGCAAAAGAACTGTAAGTTTATTTAATTCAGTGGCAACCTCCAGGCTGCCTAAGACAACAGAAGGCATAACATTCCCCTAACCTTTCAGTGTGGGCAGTCTGTCAGTGACAAGATTAAGTAGTAGGGGCCTAGCTACTGAATTCCACATACCAACTACATCAAGAATGAGAGTGTGGACTCACTGCAGAAATGGACATAGGTCCGTGATTCACTTAAATGTTTCGGCACAGCTGAATTAATCCCTTTTAATGTATAAAGTTTGCTGTATGACAAACGTTTACGTTTATCCCCTAAAGAATCCAATCATACCCAAGACACATACACACAAGCACACACAAATCACTTCTCATTTACACATCTGCATTTAACAAAACAGCGAGGGATACAATCACAGCAAAGACATCACCCACATGATACGTAATAAGCACGCTGTCTAGAATACCTCATTTAAAAACACTCAGTAAAAACATATTCACAGGACCTGCTGTGAATGGCAAGATATGGTAATTTTATAATAGAAAAATCCTGCTCACGCAGTACAGTACTTCCCACACCCCAGACATCAGAAACCACACCCACACCATTACTTTGCTCACACTTTCTGTTATAGTACTATAATATGCAAAAAACAACAAAAAAAAGCAGCTTTTAACATTATGTCACAATTTTGAAATATGGGAAAAAATACAAAATTAAACCATCGTGTGGACAAAGCGGCCTCCGTGACATCCCAGCAGAGTGTCGTCTTCAAACGTTATTGCACAGAGATTTCCCATCACATGTTCTTCAGTTCTTCCGTCTTCCCCTAAACGTGAGTAAGTGCTATGGATACGATACAAATGTAGAAAATAACAGCAGCATGATTTGTCCAAGTTAACCCCTATAATTTAGTAAGAAAAATGGTTATCAACAAAATAAGTGCTTTCTAAACTGTACTAAATTTTTAAAAATATCGTTTTAATGTGGTGAAGGCCTCCAAAAGCCAATTCAAAGCCATGTTGACCCTCCCTGCCACCCATCAGCCAGAACCTAGAAATGACTGTCTGCCAGACTTCAGTCCTTTCTTTAAAAAAGTTTCTTGTTGGTCTGGGGTTTTCTTGAAGAGCAGAACTTCAGTGAAGAACTCAGCGGCCCAGCTGAAAACAGCTGCCCCAGCTTCCCGTCAGCCATGCGGGAAGCAGCCGCGGACATGGTTGCGTCTACACGTACACGGGCTGGCAGCCCTCCGTCTGATCCACCAGCTCAGGGCATTCTAGATCGGAGCTCTCAGACCGCGAGGTCTCTGCTCCCGAAGGCTTTGGGCACCGGAAGGGGTAGCCGTTGTCATCGAAGAACCTGCGGAACGTGAACTCGTAGAACGCGTGTTCGGGGTGCTTGTTACTGGGGGAGGTAAGCGTGTCCCAGGCCTTGGCGCTGCCCTCGCTGGCCTCATTCCAAGGACTCTCTTCATCCACGGGGTCAAAGTTTGAGGTGTCCATGGGGTGGCTGATGGTGGGGATGTAGGGGGCCGGCTGCTTCCGGATGTCACCGGAGAAGTCAATGGTGCTGAAGAATGGGTGGGCCTTCAGGTCGTCGGCCCCATCCCTCCCCAGGCGGCAGTCGGCGGAGCAGCACAGTTTGGTGATGAGGTCCCTGGCCTCAGGGCTCAGCTTCACCTGGGTGGGAATGTGCAGCGTGCTCTCCCAGTTTATCACCTGCAGACAACAGAACCGAGGTTTTAGCTTCTCTTCGTGACTGGGCCAAGCTGGGTGGCTCTTGGGCAGCACACGATGCCGTGATGAGGGGCAGTTAGAACGGCACCAAAGGAGTGGCTGCTGATCTGAGCAGCTCTAAAGTCAGTGAGCTTTTAGGATGGGGCTCCCAGCCCAAGCACCAAGATGATGAAGCCCAGTGCAGACAAAAGGATATTAATTTTGTTCTACCAGAAATTCTGCTTAGCCAAAGAGTTTTGTGCTTTCTACAATAATGAAGCGAATGACCTGCGGCACTGGATTTCTGTGGAGTCATCGCAGCTCACTCAATACTTACTTCAGCCAACAGATGCTCAGTGCGGCTTTCGTAGGGAAAAAGGTAACCTCACAGAGAGGAGAGTCAGGTGACCAACCTTAGCCTCGCCTTCTGTTTGTGATGCTCAACGAACAAACCAGCCATCTGGATGTTCGCTGAACACATCTGTCATGTAGCTGTGTCCACTGTGAAGTGAAAACCAAAGTCACAGCTGTCACACTCACACCAGCATTAACTGGTGTGAGGCCAGCATTAACTGCCACCAGCGAGGGTGATGGGACACGGGCGAGGATGCATGTGGGTGAGTGCCTGCCTGGGAGGGTTGCTCTAAACCTAGGAGTTTTTTAGTAGAGCCCAAACCAGGAAACGCATAGGAAAAAACAGGGTCAAATCTTCATGACGTTAGATTTGGCAATGATTTCTTGGATAGGACACCAAGACGTAGGCAATGAAAGAAAGACCTGAAGTCTGTAAAAATGAGAAACCTATGTGCGTCAAAGGACACCACTGGCTGAGGGAAAGGCAACCCTCCCAAGGCTGCATCTGTAAAGCATGTATTTGAAAAGGAGTTAATATTCAGAATAAAGAACTCTCACAACTCAATAACAAATAATATGATTTTTTTTAAAAAGAAAAAAGGACTTGAATAATTGATTCTCCAAAATTACACAAATGGCCATAAATACATGCAAATATACTCAATAGCACTAACTAATAGGGAAATACAGATGAAAATGAGATGCCACCTCATACCTACTAGGATGGCTTCTATTAAGAAAAGAGAAGAAAAAAAAAAAGAAAAGAAAGAAAAAGGGGAGGAGAGGGAATTAAGGGTTGGAGAGGATGTGCATAAACTGGAATCTGTGTGCACTACTGGTGAGAATGTAAAACAGTGCAACTATTCTTAACAGTTTGATAGTTTCTCTACAAGTGAAACACAAATGACTATGATCCAGCTATTCCACTTCTGGGTATGTATCCAAAAGAACTGAATGCAGGGACTGAAACAGGTACTTGTACACATTCGCAGCAGTATTATTCGTAACAGCCAAGAAATGGAAACAATGCAGATGTCCACCAGTGCATGAATGGATTTTTAAGAATGTGTTCTATGAACACAAATGACCATACTTCAGCCTTAAAGAAGAAGGAAATACTGAAACACACTACAACACAGACGGACCATAAAGATTTATGCTAAGTGAAATAAAGCAGCCATAGAAAGATCAATGATGTATGATTCCTCTTTACTTTAGCTGAAGTAGTCTAGTTCGGAGATAGAAAGACCAGAAATTAGGAGGGGCTGCCAGCGCGCGCGGGAAGGGGAACCGAGTTGACTCTTTGTGGGCAGAGTCTCTGTCTGGAAGCAGTGGAGAGGGCCACACGGCACTGTGAACGTACTCAACGCCACTGAATCATCCACTTCAAGATGGTTCAAATGGTAAGTTTTATGTTATGTACACCTTACCACAGAAAAAGAATTAGAGGCTGGTTCAGCAATTCAATTATAATGCAGGAAATGCTAAATTCCAATTCTACAGTTTGTAGAGTGAAACTCAGCTTTAACTTGAGACTTTTTCAAATTAAAGGGTTATTAATTCAGACTCTACCACAGACAGGAAAAGTTCCTAGCACTGTGCAGCAGTGGGTGAGGATGTCAGGTTTCAATTCAGTCTTTAATAATATATTTCAGAAAGCAAATAACTCTCATTTCTAAAATGAAGTTATTTAGCACACAATTGTTAGCTGACAGATTTTATGACTTCAAATGAGAGTCAGGAATACACACGACTAGCCTGACCACCTGGCTGATCCTGTGCGAACAGCAGTTATGTCACACCCAATAAGCACAGGAGTTTTGGTGGCAGGTGACAAAGCTCCGGTCGTTCCCTGCAGCTGGCCCGAGTGGGCAGCTGCTCTGCACTGTGCCCACTGCTTTTCTTGCCTGAAAACAAGCAGCAGATCACCAGTGGTTTAAATAAAATTTTAGGCACCCAAATACACCAAACCTTGGGTTCAACTTTGCGGCTTTTTACTTAGCAAAGGAAAAATTCTAGAACTGGATACTAGTCATTTAAAAAGACAGCTTTACTTTTTTTTTTTGTGGGGGTCAAACTCAGGACCTCGCGTGCCAGCAGGCGCCCGTGCCGCTGAGCAATATCACCGGCCCTTTTTTCATATGTGGGTACCAGGAGTCAAACTCAGGACCATGTGCTTGCCAGGCAGGCGCTTATGCCGCTGAGCTATCTCACTGGACCAGCTTTACTTTTTAAAAATCCTGTAACCTACAGTTGCCATTCACATCATACTCAGAAGAGATCAAATACGGACCAAGGACCGCAGGTGCGTGAGGATGCGTGCTCTGCAGCAAGCACGCTCGCTTCCTGCTTACCTTCAGCTGGGTTTCTGTCGGGGTGGGAGCCAGAAAGGGCGGCTGCCCCACCAGCATCTCGAAGAGAATCACACCAACGCTCCACCAGTCACAGAGCTGGGTGTACCCTGAAAGACAGAGCTCGTCAATCCCAGTGCAGGCATAGCCTCCTCAAGGTGAGGTCTGTAAGACCCTGTCACAGACCAACTGTGACGCGTTAGCAGAAGGCTCGAGAGCCATAGAACGCATGAGGGCAAAAGGTGGCTGGAAGGGGCCCCCACGGGCCAGCTGCACTCATGAAAGCTGCTTTTATTTTCTTATTTTCAATCACTGGTCTGTGATAAACACAATATTTTCCTAAGAAACATTCTTTTAATGTAAAAAGAGTATGGCTATTGTTAGTAACAATACTTGTCACCAACCAGAACTGATCACACAAACAAATTAACAGAAACCAAAAAACACAAGGTGCCATGCCAACAAAGGTCAGGCAAGGCTCCTCTGAGGGTTCCTGGGGAGGTGCCTGGAAGAAGACGAACACGGAGATTCGGTGGAGGCGGCCACCCTGGTGAAGACACTGGACGACTCACTGCAGCCCGTGCTGAGCTCTCTGTGAGAGCCCCCGGCTGGGGGTCAGGGGCAACCCAGGGACACCAGGGGGCAGGTTCACGTGGTTTCCCCACACGCCAGTCACCCCAGGCTCGTTTCAACATCACTCAACCCTTGCTAAGTGGGAACTGGGCTGTGAGAGGTCAGCCCATGGCGTGACCTGCTGGGCACCTCTGTGCCCTCTGCTTCCCTCAGTCCTGTTCGCCTCCTGGCACTGCAGGCTGAACTGTGCAGGGCAGGGCATGCAAGGCCTTCCCTGGGCACCAGGGTAGTATCCTCAGGCACTACTGCTATACACATGGTGCCAAGTAGTTCAGGGACCTGCCTGCCATCACCACAACCAACAGAGAAAACCTCACTTGGACTGGGCCTGGCTGGCTCCAAAGACTTCAAATGTGCAAGTGAGGAAGAGGCTGCCCGTGTCCGAGTGTATCGCACAGGACCGGGTCAGCAGCCCACCACTGCCATGGGCCTCACAGGGGCCCCGGGGCATCTTGCTCATTCTGAACCACATGTATCTGAGACGGAACAAAGCATCGAACCGGCAGACACACTTTCCTGAACACTGATGACCTTATGCCCACTACTGCCTGCAAGTCTTACTTCCCGTCAGCCTAGGGAACAGTAGGGAGAACTGGAGAACAGTGCCTGCGTGCTAGACCTGGTGTAATGCAGCGGGAGTTAAGCTGGGGCTGGACTAGGGGTTTTGTTTAGGGAGAATGAGCACAGCGGGCCTGGTGATCTTGGCGTTGTTTCTGTCATGTGCCTTGGTAAAAGCCAGTTCCAAAGCCGCCCCCTTGAGGCCTGGTTAGAAGCTCACGCCCTGTACATCCCAGCCAGAGGAGAGATGGGTGGACACTGGCCTAAAGGTGTGTGAAGCAAAGGCACCTCCTGCACAGAGCTGGAGGCTTGTGTGCCAGCAAGACTACATAGCTCTCAGTCTTCCTTAGACACAAATGTGATGGGGGTATTTAGCCTCTTGGAAAGCCAGAGCTGCGGAGACTCCTAGAGAACCCACTGCCGGCTGCAGCTGGAGCACTTGGAGGGCATACCTTTGCGCAGGAGCACCTCGGGGGCGATGTAATTCGGGGTCCCGACCAGGGAGTGTGCCAAGCACCGCTGGTGCTGCTTCCGGGCTCTCTGCTCCAGGGTCTTCAGTCTGTCCCCACAGTGACAGTCAGACACGTCGTCCCAGAGGTCACCGGGCTCCATGCTGTCCTGTCTGACATGGTTCCCTTCGCCTGGAAATCCGGGGAAGTGAGAGAGGAGAACAAAACAGGAAGTGCATTTTCACTGCTCAGCAATGTAACAAATTCACAGCTTAAGATAGGAATAACTCCAACTGGTGGCTGGCACGCAGGACAACTGCTCCACAGGGAGCTGCTGCTCCTGGGTTCTGAGACACGTGCTGTGCAGTGATGGCTGGCACCACGGCAGGGATGCAGGAGCAGCGACAGCAAACTGCACTGCGCGAGCTGCACGGGACACCATGGACAGAGATGCTGGACTGACCTCGGGGACATCATTCCCAGCAGGTCTCAGGACAGTGGCCAAAGGCTAACACCTATCTAGTAAGACACGTTTTATGGTAAGCATGGAAAAACCCAAAAGGATTTAAAAAATATGAACAGAAGTGACTTCAATTCCAGAAAATGCAAATAACTTAGGTTGGTGTTCAGTTTAAGGAAAAAAAAAAAAGACTGAGCTGTGATGTTAAAATAGCTATTTCAGGGCCGGTGAGATGGCTCAGCGGCATAAGCGCCTGCCTGGCAAGCACGAGGTCCTGAGTTCGACTCCCAGAACCCACATACGAAAAAAGGGCCGGTGATATCGCTCAGCGGCACGGTGGCGCATGAGGTCCTGAGTTCGACCCCCGGTACCCACAAAAAAAAAAAAAAAAAAAAAAAAAAAATGCTATTTCAGGCGTCCCAGCCCTGAGTAAGATAATTACCAGCTGCTTTTGACCTCTCCAAACAGGACAATCACAGAAAATGGAGTTAAACTATATAAAAGACAGACTCAGGCTAGCTTCCAGAGAGGACTCTGGGAGGCTCTGAGACTTATTTTTTGAGCCACAGACTCACTGTGTTGCCCAGGCTAGCCCTGAACCTCTGGGCTCAAGCTGTCAGTCTTCTGAGTAGCTGGGACTACAGGTGCATGCCACTACACTCAGATTTGACACCTGCATTTTTTATGGCTTGTTTTACTAGGGCATAACAATGATTCTCCACAGAGGCCTTGTGATAACCTACTGGTCTGAAGTGTAATAAAACTGAAGTCCACTAACTTAAAAAGGAAAAATCTCATACATATCATTGTCTTCAAAGTATACAATACAGGAGTGATGGATGGCTTTATAATTAGTAGTAGCCACCAGGACGGGGAATGGTTGCCTTGTACGGTTGGGCTATGCCCAGAGGTGGAAGTGGACAATACCTTTCTGGTAGTATTTGGAATTGTGAGTCCATCTGAATCCAGTGCAGAGGCCAAAATCTGTCAGTTTGATGTGACCATCCAGATCTATCAAAATGTTGTCGGGCTTGATGTCTCGGTGGATGAAGCCCATCTTGTGGACACTCTCGATGGCCAAAGTCAACTCTGCGATATAGAACCGGGCCAAGTGCTCAGGGAAGACCTCCATGCGGATGAGCAGGCTCATCATGTCCCCCCCGGGGATGTAGTCCATCACAAAATACAGGCTGTCTTTGTCTTGGAAGGAGTAGTACAGTTTGACCACCCACTCGTTGTCTGCCTCGGCCAGGATGTCCCTCTCGGCCTTGACATGGGCCACCTGGTTCCGGTTCAGCACGTCCTTCTTCCTCAGGGTCTTCATGGCATACAGGGCATGCGTGTCTACCTTACAGGCCAAGCAAACTTCTCCAAAGGCACCGATCCCCAGGGTTTTGATTTTCACAAACATGGACTTGTCCATCTTGGCCCTCTTGAGCCGGTTGTAATTAGACTCCTTCTGGTAGAGGATCTTCCTCATCTGCTCCTGCTCGGCCTCACAGAGTCCCGCCTGCAGACAAGGGAAACCAGAGAAGTCACCAGAGGGATCCCAGGGCCCTGAGTGACTGGGGCAGGGACGCCCCGCATGGGACAGGACTCTGAACAGAGTACAGAAGAAGGCTCTAGTATAACACCTGCAAAATAATAATCATTTCTGGTTTTTTGTATCTACATACGGATACAGATCAGGAATCAAGAGGTCAGATAAGATACATGACTTTAGGCTCTAAAAACTAAACCTCTGTTAATAAAACTCTACAGGAAAGGGACCACAACACTGGAAGTCCAAGAAAAATCTAGTACTTTACTAGCTCAGGGGAAATTGGAAAACAGAAAACAAGTCAATGAATATGTGACAAAAGCATGTAGAAACAAAAATTTGTAGACTGGCTTGGTGTGATTTAAATTTACTGCTACATTTTAACTTGAATTTCATTAGTAATTACCTGCTTTAGCACTGTGGTGTAACTAACATATGTTTAAAATATTATTTACTAATGAAAGACTTAAAGACTAGCCTTTTCTTAAAAAACCCCAATATCAACTTATAAAACCTCAAACTTCGCTTCTGCTCTTTCAAAATACAGATTATTGGAAAGTAGACCTTGATGAAATTTGTTAAAGATTAGAGTACACTATAAAAACCAACTTGCGGGCCAGTGGGATGGCTCAGTGGCTTAAGCGCCTGCCCGGCAAGCGCGAGACTCGGAACCCACATACGAAAAAGGGGCCGTTGATATCGCTCAGCGTCACGGGCGCCTGCTGGCGCGTGAGGTCCTGAGGTCGACCCCCGGTACCCACAAAAAAAAAAAAAAAAACAAAAAAAAAACTTGCTAATCATGTGCTGGCCACCTTACACACCGCTCGCTCTCAGGCTCTGCCAGGATGGCGGGAAGAGGTCACCGCACTGTGACTTCTCGGTGCTGGCCGCATCCCTGGCCTGGTCTGGTCTGGTCTGAGAGCCTGTCTGCGATAAAGGTGTGTATGGTGCAAACAGAACCGAGCTGCCCAGTGGTGCTTCCTATCCCCAGCGGGGACAGAGCCGGGGGCAGGCGGAAGAACAGCATAAAGCACCTTGGCCATTTCCTGCTCCAGCTGCAGCCTCCGGTTGACCTTCTGCTGGTAGGTTTTAATGACGTTTTCCACGTGCTGCTCCATGAAGAACTTGAAGGCATAGGGCGAATAGCTCTTGATGCGAGACTCTCTCTTCTCTTCGTCCCTGTTGTTCTTGCGTTCGGGCACCGGCGAGGTCTGGATCTGTTTCTTGTCCTTGCAGGCCTTGTCGCCCTTGTCCGCCTTGCGGCTCTTGTCGCTCCTGTCGGCGGCGGCGGGCTCGGCGGCCGGGAACCCGCGGAGGCTCTGCTCCACGCCGGCGCACAGGCCGTCCAGGTCGAACTGCTCGGACTTGCTGTGCAGCAGCAGGTGCTTCGGGTAGGGCGGCGGCGGCGGGCACCGCTCCCGCGGGTAGGCGCCGGCCAGGCCGAGCGCGGGGTCGTCCTCGGCGGCGGCGGGGCCCTCGGCGGCGGGCGCAGGCACCCAGGCGGGGTGCGAGGGCCCCACGGCCGTCTGCGGCTCGGGCCGCAGCACACGCACGCTCTTCACCGGGTGCAGGATGTGCGCGGCGGTGACGGCCGTGACGGTGTTGGGCGCGGGCAGCGCGGGCAGCGCGGGCAGCGCGGGCTCGGCCTGCGGGCCGCTTAAGGAGTTGGTCCTGCTGGGCGCGGGGCCGCCGGGCCGGAAGGGGTGCGCGCGCGGCGCCTCGGGGCCGGCCTTGCGCAGCGAGTCGCGGCGTGCCAGCGCGGCGGGCCAGGGCTCGTACAGCTCGGCGTGCAGGCCGCCGCGCGGGGGCGCCAGCGGGCCGGGCGGGGGCTCCCCCGGGAAGAGCGCGCCGCGGCCCACGGCGTGCAGCGGGAGCGCCGGGGCCTTGTGCAGCGCGTGCGGCGGCGGGTACAGCCCCGCGGGGCCCGGGAGGGCGAGGCCGGCGGCCGGCGGGCCCCCCGGCGCCTGGAAGGACGGGCTGCGCTGCACGCTGTAGCCCCGCGGCTCCCCGGGCCCCGGCGGGCGCGCGAGGCCGTAGTGGGCGGCCGGGAAGCGCGCGCCCGCCGCCGCCTCGGCGGCGTAGGCCTGCGGCGCGCCGTGCGGGGCCCCCGGGAAGAGGAAGTCCACGTAGGGCCGCGGCGCCTCCTCCAGCGCCGCCGGGCCGTCCGCGCAGAAGGCCGCGCCGTCGTAGGCCGCGCTGGGCAGCGGGTGGAAGGGCGGGAAGCCTTCGCGCGCGCCCTCGAAGCTGGGCCTCCGCGTCACCGTGACCGGGGTGGGCACGAGGCCCTTGCCTGCGGCAAAGACAGGAAGACCGTCAGCGGGCGAGCCAGGTCGCTCCCTACTCGCTGTCCCCTCCAGCGATGTCCCCGGGGGCTGGGCTGAGCGCAGGGTCCAAAAGGAAGGGCCCCGACAGGGTATGTCCTGCTTTGGGGCCCAGTCACCCCAAAGTGGCAGAAGGGAGAGTGCGGGCCAGAGACGGACGGTGGTGTCCTCACATCCCAGAGGACACACCTAGACCTGCCTCCCGCCATGCTGCGGGGCATCTGGACAGCAGCACTCTCTTCTACTCGATGAGCCCAAGTCACCTGGGACAACTGAGTTTCTGTTCCCAAAGGCTTCTCCCCTAACAAGGGCAGGATCATAGCCATTGTCCAAATGTCCACTTCACTTTCACCTATTTTCCAAAATAAAGGTTTTCTGGGGTTTTTGTCTTTATTGAAACCAAACAACGTTTATACAACAACAAAAACCACATAAACCCCTTCCTTCAAATATCCAGATGGATTTCTGTCGCTGCTTCCTGATTCCTGACTTTTCCATGTTGAAAACCTCTCCTCACTTAAAATAGACGCCTGGGAGGGAGGACAAAGGCGCCTTTCATTTCCGCACTGCAACCCTCTGCTTGACTTGGCAGTGGCTGCAGTCCCGAGGCTCCGCCTTGCCATCCATGGCGACACCCCTGCCCCCAATACCTGGCAGAGCAAGGCCACAGCAGGGAGCACGGAGCACACCGAAGGCAACTTGGGTTTCACTTTTGGCACCATGGCCTAAGACACAGTGGCCGAACGGGGAGTGGGTAAAAGAAGACCTCAAAAAGGAAAGAAAAATGTGCGTCCCCTAAGCAGCAGAGACAGAAGTCACAAAAGCCTGTGAAATTTTCTCATGTATCACGTCAAGTGGGTTTTATCTCAGTTCTTCCATAAAATGGGGAAAAGTTTTGCCAATTATTTTGATTCCTTTACACACCCCAGGGACCTCAAGAACCCAAAACACAATCTGCCCATTCCATCCTGGAGAGGACCCCCGCCCCTGCAGCCAGTGAGGCAGAGTGGGTGACTCTGTCCCTTCCAGGGGACCCTGTGGGGAGCCCAGCACATGGCCTACAGCTGTGGCCTGGCAGGTGTCCGCCTCAGGACAGCTGCTCTCGAGGCAGCGGTGCGAGTACGAAACGTGGGCTCTAGAGGCGTCAGCCTTGTCAGCCGCCCTTTTCAGACTCCTCCCTAGGGCCAAGGGAAAGTGAAAACATTTTCGCCCCCACTTTGCTGAATCTTTCCATATTCCACAGAACAAAATAAGCACACACACCTTCGAGGTAAGTCCCGTGACTGCTGCCTGCGTCCCCTCTCTGGGCCTGACTCTCACAGGGCCAACCTGGCGCTCCTGTGAGCGGAACGAGGGCTGTGCCCGGAGACTATTTCCTGACCAGGGCAGCCGGGCCTCTTCCTGCATACTGCCCTGTGTCCCCAGATCACAGATCCCTTCACCTGCCACACTGCGGCCTGCCGTCCGGGCTCACCTGGGGAGGTCTGCTTGATGACACGCACGATCTGCTCATTCCTCGGGTCCAGGTACCCCATCTTGCTGATGAACTCCAGGGCGGCCTCGATGCTCCTGCTGCCAGTCTGCTTGAGCGCTCTGCCCGCCATCTCCTGGGGGGAAAGCACGGAGCAGTGAGAGTGTACAAGAGCCACTGGTGACCTCTGTCCCCACTCTGTGCCTGGCCGTGGTGTCATACTCTGCCTCGCCAGGACTGCCGGGGCCCTGCAAGGTGCTACAGATGACTCTCAGAATGCACACAGGTGAGCTGGGCACAGGTAATCCCAGCACTCTGGAGGCACAGACAGGAGGATCACAAGTTTAAGCCTAGCTTGGGCAACTCAGTGATTTAGTGAAATCCTGTCTCAAAAAAAAAAAAAAAAAAAATTGCACAGAGGTGGCCAAGGTCCTGTGGGTGACTGAGACGAAAGCCAAGCACACAGCACAGTAGACTGCTGAGCCCATACAGAAATTTGGTGGTGGACCTGTGGGACGGTTAAGCTTAGGAGTCAACTTGACTGACTTGGGAGCTAAGCAGGGGATTAGTAAAGCTCACTTCCGTGTGTCCGGAGGTCACAGGGTCATAACTTGGGGTCTGTATCTGTCCCTCACCCTTCCTCTCTGGTGCTGTCCCCTGCTCTGCTTCCTGGCTGCCATGACTGAGCAGCGCTGCTTGACCAAACCCTTCTGCCATGATGTTCCTGCCTGGGGGCCAGCTGGCCAGAGAAAAAACCTCTAAAACCATGAGCCAGATTACCCTTTCCTCTCTTGAGTTACGGGTGTCAGGTACTTTGTCTCAGCTGACCAGTACAAGCTGAAAGAAACTTTAAGATCTTCTCCCAAAAGAGCTTTTGTGGTTGGACTAGTAAATCTAGGATGAACCTAAAATCAGAACAAGTTTAGCTGCAGAAGGAATTGGGGAATCCAGGAACCTGCCTGAATCCCAGCTCACCACCAGGCTAACTCTGGGACCAGCTAATGTACCTTGGAGGGGGAGGGTCTGAGTGCTGAAGGGTCATTTAGGCAACATTTACTGAGTGCCTACTGTTCACAGTGTGCCATGCTGGTTACAGTAGTAGGGACTCGCCCTTAGGGACCTGTTTAGTGGGAGAAAGAAAAGATAGGCATCAGAGAAGCCCTTGGGGCTCTGTCAGTATGGGGCACATCCCTTAAAATTGCTTGTAGAATGAGCAGCAGACAGACACCAATGGCCACCACAGGAGAGGTACAGGTGGGGTGGATGACAGAGGCGGCGGCTCCCTCCCACCCAGGGGGAGAGGAGGTGGCACAGCTGGTCCTTCGAGGCCAGATGGCCTCTGGACACGTGGCGAGTACAAGGACAGAACAGGTACTGTGGACGGAGGCCTAGGGGCAGCGGGCTGGATGGCTTAAGGGGACAGGGAACAGGGAGCTGCAGACCAAGGCCAGGCCATCCCGGGTTGTACCTCTGTCTTCAAAGCTGCAGGAAAAGTGAGTCTGAAGATGAACCCGGGGGCAGCTGTGGGGTGTAGAGGCTGAGTCACTCAGGCGGGGGAGGCTGAAAAGCCAGGAAGGGATTAGAGACATGGCAGCAGGGACAAGGAGGGTGAAGAGAGAGGTAAAGAGCCCGAGGGCAGCTCCCAGACCCAGAAGAGGCAGGCTGAGACTGAGGCAGCAAAGGGGCTTCAGCAGAAGGGGACACTGAGCACCATGAAGGACAAGGAAAGGCTGGGTGGGAATGGACACTGCGGACCGACCTGGCTGTCGGGCCGCACGGGGACACTCAGGGCAGGAGTCGCTGTGGGAGCACCAACCCCTCTGCTGAGAGCACTGTCCCCACTACCCCTTGACAGGCCTCCTGGTGCCTGTCACTTGTGTCCCTCTCAGCCGTCTGTCTCTGGCTCCCTCAGGACTAGGAGAATCTGCACGTTACGCATGGCTACATCCGCCCACCTCGCACAGAGCCTGGGATGAATTAAATGCTTAATATCCACATGGTCATTTAACACCAAACCAGCTTTCTGTTTCTGGCCAAATACCAACTCAGTGGTAGAACATCACACACTCAGTGTACTTGGCTACATGGTCGGCAATGTGGTATGGGGCCCTGTAAGATGGCAGGGTGGGATGGGACCAGGGCAGAGCCCAAGATGGCAGGCTTGTCGTAGGGCCACTGCCACACGCTGCACTGGAGAGTGGAACAGAAGCAACAGCTCAAGAAGCAGATTGAGCTGGCATGGTGGTACACGCCTATAATCTCAGCATTTGGGAGGCTGAAGCAGGAGGACTGTGGCAGGTTCGAGGCCAGCCTGGGCTACATAGGGGGTTCAAGGCCAGCCTAGACTACATAGTGAAACTGTCTCCAAAAAAAAGCAAATCATGAGATGGTAATAAGAACAGAACTGGGTAGACTGCTCAGGAGCTGAGGCAGGAGTATCGCCATGAGTTCAAGGCCAGCCTGAGCTACAAAACAAGACCCTATCTCAAAAAAAAAAAAAAAAAAAAAAAAAGAAAGAAAACAAAAAGGACAGAGTTGTTCTGTCCAGTAGTGCCTGGGTTGACAGGAAGGGCACATGCTGAGCATCTGAAGAGCATGTAGAGAAGACAGCAGAGCCTGGGGGTGCAGTGCCCGTTTACCTGGGACAGCGCGGAGACTTCCCTTTCCCACTGCACAGCTGTGCCATGTGATGAGGTCACGTCTGCAAGACGCTACGGCTGGAGGAAGGCGTGCTCTAAACCACACCCAGCAGATCATTTTAGCCACGGTTCGGGCAGCACTAATGTGAGGAGATCCTAACCACAAAGGGCACTAAGCGTTCAAGCTTTGTGGGAAACGTGACTGCCAGCCCCATCTCCTCCGGGGTGAAGCACTAGCCCAGGCTCCTTGCTGCATTATCAGTCAAGGAGGCGACAGCTCCAGGAGAGACCAGTGCCCTGTGTGAGTCCGAACTCTCCCTGTTCACAGGCCACCCACTCCCTCACACCTAGGAACTCAGCTGAGAGAAAACAACAAGAGGGGGTCACAAGTGCAGACTTGTGCTCATCTGGCTGCTTCAAGTAGCAAAACCAAACCACAGTCGTGAGCTAGCTTGTTTATAAATAAAGCTTTCAACTAATCTCAAGTCAGTCAGGGCTTGCCTGTTATCTGTCCATCACCCCCTGTGTAGCAAATATGTAGTTTCTACATATGGCCTCTCAGAAGATGCTACTGCACTACCCCATGGCTATGCTTTGCTGTGTGTGGTGCAGGGGATGCGGCGCAGGGCCTCATGCATTCAAGGCAAGCACTCTGTCACGAAGCCACAGCCCAGCTCCTCCGTGTCTGTTTTAAGAGCTGAAGGGAACCCAGAATCTATTTGTAAATTGATCTAGAAAACCTATCTCAGGGTGAGTAAGACAGTCCATACAGAAACACAATGGAGAGCCAGGCATGGGGGTGCACACCTATAATCCCAGCACTTGAAGGCTGAGGCAGGATGATCGCCACAAGTTCAAGGCCAGCCTGGACTACATAGTGAGACCCTGTCTTGAAACAAAAACAAAAACAAAACAAAAAAACAGAGGCACAGTGGAACCACAGGTCTCTCGCTGGAGGAGCCAAGGCTGAAGTCCAGCGGAGGCGCGTGGCCTCTCACCTTCCTTTCTCAAGAATGCACAGAGACCGTTGCGGAGGAGTCCTAGGCTGGAACCGTGTGGTCATTCCAGGTGCAGGCAGGGTGGCGCAGTGCCACAGAGCTGAGGTGAGGGGCAGCAGCCTGGCTTCGTACCTCCCGTCTGCCTCCTAGCAGCTGGGCCGCCTTCAGTACGTCCTGCACCTGCTCTAAGCATCCAGACAGGAGGCTGAGCAGGTTGCTCTGGGGATCACAGGAGACAATGGTGCATTCCGGCACCGCCTCAGGGCAGCTGTCACTGTTCTCACCAGCACCTTAGTTGTCTGGCAAAAGATGACAGACTTTACGCAGGTTTGGCATTTACCCTACCTAATGCTTTATGTTTTATTCTTTTCACTGTCGTTCCACAAAGAAATACAATGAGTTCTTTCCACCAGCTCAACACGCACCTCGTCTTTTCCAGGTGACCTCCAGCTGCCGTTTGCACTGACCTCTGCAGGGGCTAAGACGTGCAGGCAGCAGGCCAGCCCCGCCCTAACGTGGGGAAGGAAATGGAGGATGACTTGTGGGCCAGCGGCTACAGCAGGGCAGTGATTGATGTGCGTCACACAAATGAGTGAGCGAATGACTGGCTCAGACTCTGACCTGCAGTCAGCAGAAAGGGGGAGAGCTGCCAGCAGGGACTGAGCAGAAGACAGTGCCTGGCCCCCTGGGCAGGCTGCCTCCGTTGTGCAGGACACGGATACCTCACATTCTAACTGCGACAGCACAAACTGAGATGTCTCCAAGTACTGCTTCACACCCAGCTGGCGCAGGTGGGCCATTCTTTAGGACAGCCTCCTCTGCAAAGGTAGGATGTCAACACTGTCCAGCTTATGTGCTGCTCACCGCTTGTTACTAATAGAAAACACAGCAGGCCAATGAGATTTCGATCGCTGCATGCCACCTAGCAATGTGCACCAACAGTCCTATACACCACTCAATTCTCCGCCTGTGACATTCCATGAAGCTTACTTTAGGATTGCTTAATGTCTCTGGAAGGGATGCTGGCCCATTAGGAACCGGGGCACCACATCCATAAAGCTAGCCTTCTGACAGCAGGGCTGGAGCTGGGGCCATCCTCTGAGGCACCACATTTGGCACAAAACACCACCAGTGCTCAAGCTTGCTTTGTCGTTGGCCACTCCACGCCACCCACTGCCGTGGTACAATGACTCAGTATGTGCCAAACCAGACTCCTGGGTTTGCCCCTGCCCACCCAGCCCTTCTTACCATGGGAGCACCCTGGCTTTGAGGTTTCCTTCACATCTCATGCGCAACCCAGAAGCACACTTAGCTCTGCGTCGGCTCGAGTGGTAGAAGATCCTGGATGCTTTGGAAGCAGAACTGATACTATTCCTCACATCCCACGCCAATCCAGCAAAACCTGATATGGCACCAACTCCACCGCCTCAGAATTTGGACCACAATTGCGACCAGGTAATTGCCTGCTGTGCTTCTCCCTGGAGCCTTTATCTGCTTCCCTGTGAGCCGCGCACGCAGGTTCACACATTTTCAAGGGGAAATTCTTCATCGGACTCACTGCGGAAGGGGCGCTAGAAGGGCTGAGTGCTGCTGCCCGCAGGACAGCACTGGAGGCCCGGCCGGCCCCTTCCCAGAGCACCTCTGGCACAGGCCCGCAGCGCTCGCTTCGGGGCCAGCCTTGGCCCAGACAGCAGTAACGGCTCTATTCCTCCACCGCAGAGTTCCCCAAGGCTTTCCGCCTTGTGGCCCAAGCCAAGAGATGGGTTCTAAAGAAGGCGGGATGAGCAGAGGTTTCTAACTGCACTGGTTTCCTGCTGCTACTGACAGCTCTCGTGAACTCCACCTTGGTTATATAAAGCGTGTGTGCACGCACGCACACACACACACACACACACACACACCCTTCCTGGATGCGGCAGGGATGGAACCCAGTCCCTCACGCATGCTAGGCAAGTGCTCTACCATTGGGAGCTACGCCCTCAGCCCCGTGAGTTCCGCCTTAATAGAGCTGTTTATAAAATCTATTTCTCAGGGATCCTTCCCAAGAATTTCTCCTTTTACACTTTATCAATGAAGCGGTGATCTCTGGAAACTGGTTCCTCCCACAGTGGAGCCTGGGACCCATGGGATCTGCTCTACCCGCTGGCCGCCGGGCACAGAGGCAGTTAACAACGCGGCCCAGGCACAGGGCCTGCGGCCACTGCCCTCCCGCCACCAAGCCAGAACCTCGGGCCAATGCTCCCCGGTGCAGGGCCCCGGGCAGCTGCAGAGATCTCCGCGGGGTCACCCAGGCCTCCGCAGTGGCCAATCACCATTCAGTGTCTCCCTTGCCCCATCCACACACCTGCAGGTCCTCTCCAAAGCCTGCCCTGCCAGCTCTGCTGCCCACGGGATAGGACACTGACCACCAGCCAGGAGGCTCCTGTCACTCTGGACGCCTGCTGGGAGCCTCTGCTTTCCTGCTGACACCACCCTTTCTCCACTGCATGTGTCCCCACCATGAGCAAGGCCAGCAGGGTCAGCTGTGGGCGCTACATGGCTCCTACAATTGCACCAATTGTACAGTCTCCTAGGAGCCCGGCTCGGAGCTTCTATGCAGTGAAACAGTTTTACGAACATCACTACGTGACAGAAGGTAATTTAAATTCAGTGACAAATTATTATGTACGAAGGAAGGAATTTCCTATGGAGATCCTCCCCCGCCCCTTCCTGTTGAGGAAGCATTTTTCAAATGTTAGCAAAGCCAGATCCCTGCATTTTAACATTCCAAAGAGGAGGTTTGGCTGAAAAACTAGAAATGGAGTGCTCTGCCTCGCCAGGTCTCCCAGGGCCTCTCGCCTGAGTCTGCCCATCCCGCAGCCTCTCACATAACTTGAGACCTCAGTTGCAGAGGACGGGAAGGAAGCACATGGCTGAAGTGGTGGGCTGTGGGGCCTTGGTGGCCTTGCTGTTGTGGGGCCCAGAGCACTAGATTTCTTGACAAGAACAGAGGGGAGAGAAAGAAGCAAGGAGCCCAGCTTTTCTGACTGGTGCTGTTCCCCAGGCTGGGCTAGGGGAAGCAAAATAGGGTCCAGTCGGTAGTAGAGGCCTCCGCTCAGGTCCCCACTGTCCCTCGCAGGCTGGGCCTGTGCTCCACTCCCTGAGGGACAGCGTTCCAGAGGCTCCTTTGGAAGCAAAGTGCAGCACAGTGTTTCACTGCATCCTGCTGCCAGCTGTCAGCCTTAACCACAAACACAGCCCCAGGCGGGCGAGTGAATCACAGGGTGCCCACTCTTCTCTGGACTTCCTGAAGAGCAGCGAGAGCTGCTCACCAGCTCTCAGCAGCTGCCTTTGTGTGTGCTCAAGCCATGGCTGGGAAACAAAGTGAAGGAGAACAGAAGCAGTCTCTGCACTTTCAATGAGTACACAAGAAAGGAAAACTGACTTACTACCTCACATCAGTGCAGGGAGCAGAAGGTTCAGCCCCTGACAGCGGCCTCTCAGGCCTGCGGGGAAAGCCAACATCCTTCATCTCAATGTGTCTTCCAGTCAGTGCCCAGAGGAGCAGAAATGCTTATCGCTTTGTCTTACTTTTCTTGTTGCTGAGACAAAATACCCGACACCCAAAGTTAAAGGAGTACAGGTTTATTTCAGCTCACAGTTTGTACAGGTTTCAGTCCATAGTTGGCTGGCTCCAAGGCAGGGTGGCATCACAGAGGAGAAACAGTCCATGGCAAGCAGACAGGAGACAGAAAAGTAGCAGCAGCTTCTTTCTGTCCCCTTATGTTCTATCCAGGCTACCTGCCTTTTGGGTGGTACCACCCACACCCAGGGTGGGGCACCCTTAATACTAGCATCACATCCTTAATCCCAGAATCACACACTCTAGATCCAGCCACCTTCCAAACACCCCACCTATGACCATATGAGGCTTTGGAGGAAATCTAGATACAAGTCGTAACACATTTCTAAGGAAAAATACTTTTTAAAAGTAATCTACAGGTAGAAGATGAAGAAATTTGGCCTAAAACTAAACCAACATGAGAACTTGTCAGTCCTGCCAATGATCAAAATAAAATAAAATAGCATTTCATAACTGATGTTGACACCAAAATAAAATTAGTAATCGTACAATAAATGGGTTGGCAAAACTCTTCATGACTATATATTTTTGGTGGGCAGTAGAAACCATAAAATCACTTACTAAAAATTATTAAATTTTTTATATCCTGATTTCTTAATTTTACTTCTTGAAGTTTATTCTCAGGCTAATTTATAAAAATTATACAGGTGGGCAAGGGGGTGCAAGCCCGTAATCCCAGCATTTGGGAGCCTGAGGCAGGAGGATCGCCATGAGTTTGAGGCCAGCCTGGGCTACACAGTGAACTCAAGGCTAACCTTAACTACGTAGTGAGACCCTGTGTCAAAAAACAAAAAACAAAAAAAATTATATTTAACCACTTACCAGTCTAGTTATTTAAATACAGGATGACCAAAACCTGCATATTATTTTGTTAATTTTTATAAGAGAATATAACAGGAAATATAAAAATAACAATTTTATTGAATTTATTCAACGCGAGAATCGACTGGTTGAATGACGCCTGCCTGAGCAACGCTAGGGACAGTCGGCGCATGGACAATGCCCTGCCCAGTGCTGTTCAGAGTATGCTGTTAAGTGGCTGAAAATCCATGTCTCAGTTACTTTCTTGTTGCTGGGGCAAAATGTCCAACAGCCATGAGTTAAAGGAACGGTTTATTTAGCTCACAGTCTATAGGGTTTCAGTCCCTAGATGGGTGGCTCCAAGGCAGGGTGGCGTCGCAGAGCAGAAACAGCCCCTCGTGGGGCAGGCAGGAAGCAGAAGCCTCCTTTTCTCTTTTTATCCCACCCAGGCTACAAGCCTATTGGTTGGTGCACCCACGCCCAGGCTGGGTCTTCCCATCACCCACAGCTAGAACTGTGCTAAACCAAGCAGTGGACTGATCCAGTATCACACACCCTTGATCCAGTATCAGTCACTCCTAAAAGCCCCGCCTATAAGCACCTGAGGCTTTGGGGGACCCTCTAGATATAAGCCATAACGATCTACTTCCATAATGATGTCTGGCAGTTAAGTAAAATAGCCTGTAAAATAGGAGGGAAAGAGCCTAAATCTCTAATAATAGGAAAAGATTATAATTAATGTATTTCCTAGAATACTTTTTTTTTTGTGGGTACCGGGAGTCGAACTCAGGACCTTGCGCTTGCCAGCAAGTGCTTGTGCCGCTGAACAATATCACCGGCCCTTTTTTCCTTTATGTGGGTACTGGGAGTCGAACTCAGGACCTCACGCTTGCCAGCAGGCACTTATGCTGCTGAGCTATCTCACCGGCCCTCCTAGAATACTTTTAACACAGCTGCACAGATACTTTCCATAACCACAATCCTACTTGACAAATACTTGCTGAGCATCAACTACTGTTCTAGATGCTCAGTGCCCAAGCAATACAGTGACTAAAACAAGCCCTTTCCAATACTGTAAATGAAATGTTTATTGTCTCTTAGTCTGCGAACAAGGGCTTAATAAGAACATGAGGAAAATAAAGGTTTGACTTAATTTTGTTTTCTGTTGGAATAGCAATAATTTCTTTTTGCTAAAGACAAGAATACTTTTATATGTATCAAATTTCATTGTAATATAAACTGCCTAAGCCAGGTATGATGATGCACACCTATAATCTTAGCTATTCCAGAGGCCAAGGCAAAAGGATCCCAAGCTTGAGGCCAGTCTGGACAACTGAGTAAGATCTTGTCTCAGAATGTAATTTATAACAAGGGCTGGGGATAAAGATCATTGGTGGGGTGCTTGCCTACCACGTGCAAGGCCCTGGGTTTGATCCTCAGTACTAGGAAAACAAACAAAGCCCCCCAAAACTGCCTATACTTTTCTAACTACATAGATAATTGTGGACAGATCCTAAAAGTTCTCCAGATCACAGTTGAGTCCAGTGAGAGGATATGCTAAGATTTCACAAGCTAATCCCCAAGTTCCTTTCAGCTTTAAAACTCCATGATCTCAAGAGATGTTTGCTAAAATAATATTTAACTTTTGCAGCCACTGGTCCAGGTGGGCAGAGGTGTGAAACCCATTCCACGGAAACTTCACAAACCCTATTAGCTTTTATACTCCACGCTGGGTTTCAGGGGTCCTGGGCCCTACCTTTCTATTCTTGTGTCCCTGACTTTGCTAGTGTCCAAAACTAAGCACCAGCAATTCCTCCACCCGTTGTGCACAGGCTGACTGACAGAGTGCCACAAAGGTGACGCTGCAGTCCTGGCTTCCCCTCAGGAATGCTGGCTGCTTCCATTCCCTCCCTGGTTCTGAGGCCCTGGAGAGCCCAGCAGCCCCGACAGCTCCTCCAGCCCCACTGCAGGGCCAGCCGCTGTGGAGCTCGGGATTGGCCACTGCCTGGCGGCACCAAGCCAAGCACGGGGCAGAAGGACAGTAAACCACAGCCGTGAGCCACATAGCACGCTCGCTACCCAGCAGCAAGAGCCGATCACCTTACTTCTTCCTCTGCTAGGTGTCATCTGGAAAATATGTTCACCTGTTTATCTTCAATTTTGAGGGGTTTGAACTCCTATGATTTTGTCCAAATAAACTCAATTTGCTGTTAAGATCAGAAAGTTTTCTGAAAAATTCACATTATTATTAACACAGACATTTAACAAAATGCTAAGACATATCATTTCACAAGAAAATAAGATTACTATCCAAATATTGATTCCTGATGTGATTAGTGAAATTTGAAACCCTAAATAGACATTTTTTTTTGTTTTTTTTTTGTGGGTACCGGGGGGTCGACCTCAGGACCTCGCGCGCCAACAGGCACCCATGCTGCTGAGCGATATCACCGGCCCCTTTTTCGTATGTGGGATCCGGGAGTCGAACTTGGGCCCTCGCACTTGCAAGGCAGGCGCTTATGCCGCTGAGCCATCTCACCGGCCCATAAATAGACATGTTTTGTGCCAATATATTCCATTAGGTTATTCTCCTTTTCCTACTACAATCCCAGTAATAAAACACCTACTTTATATTTATTTATCATAATATGTGTGGGTATTCAGCAATAAGTACTGCCCTTTTATATAGTCATATCTTTACAAGCCTTAAATAAATATTTGGTTGGGTAATATTAGACTATAAAATTATTACTATTATTGGTATATTATATATGTGTGTGTGTATATAAAATTTTTTTTTTTTTTGAGACAGGGTCTCACCATGTAGTTCAGGCTGGCCTTGAACTAGCCACGATCCTCCTGCCTCAGCCTCCCAAGTGCCAAGATTTCAGGTATGTGCCACCATACCTGGCTATTATTATATTTTTAAGTGCTTTTGTTATTAAATGTTTGCTAAACTCTTAGGTATGGCTATTATTATCATGTCTAATTTCTGTTTTGAGAAGGATATACTCCAACTTTTTTTCTTTAAAATAATGACAACCACACTCTGGGAGGCTGAGGCAGGGGGTTCACAATTTCAAGTCCAGCCAGGGCAACTTAGCAAGACCTTGTCTTTAAAAAAAAAAGGACTGAACATAACACAGTGCAAAGGCTCTGGATTCAATTCCCAGAATGATGGAGGAGAGGTGGGGAGAGAAAAAGAAAGGTATGGGGGTGGGGGAGGACACCCAGGTATGGTGGCGCATGCCTGTAATCTCAGCACTCAGAAGGCTGAAGCAAGAGGACTGCCATGAGTTCAAGGCCAACCTCCAGCTACGTAGCTAGATCCTGTCTCAAAACAAAACAGTCAACAGAATATAACATATAAAAACATTTCTTAAAAATGCTTCCAGAAAGGGTGGAGAATCACCTTTAGCAGTACACATCGCATTCGTCTTGGTGTTTGGTAAAGAATCAGTCCTGCTGTGTGTGCGTATGCACGCAGATCCCGGGTGCAGGAGACCAGCATCGAGCGACTCCCGCTCCAGCCCTGCATACAGGCCCACTCCGCTTCTCAGGGAGCGCCCCGTGCTACGTCCCAGGACTGCCACGCTCACCTGAGACTGCACAAAAGCCTGGCTGGGCAGGATTCCGTCCCCTCCAGAGCCTAACGCCAGGGCACGACGGTGGGTGAGGAGGCTATCAGGCACAGCTCACCAAAACGTGAGCCAGCACACCCGATCCTCCTGGCCTGGGCAGACAGCGAAGCACGGGAGCACTGCAGACACAAAAGTGAGTCAGTCCGCAGACGGGAAAACCCTAGGAACCACCTGTCAGCTACGCAGAGGTCCACGCTTTCCCAACGCAAGAGAAATCTACCACCAAGTCGAGGAGACGGCGCTTGAAAAGGGAGCTGACGCACGTCGGATGGAAGGCCAAGTGCTGGCAGGCAGGAAGGACCGCACACAGCCTGAGAGCGCACACCCTGCCTGGACAGGGCCGTCTCCGCGGACAGGTGCAGAGAGGCCGGAGCAGCCTGCCGGCGCCACCTGCCGGCCAGGGCTTCCGCGCTCCTCTGACCCGGTCAGGGCGAGGCCTTGCCTGGGGAGAGCCCCGCTGTAAACTCCGCTCTGAACTCCCGACACGGTGCGGGACGGGCATGGAGACAGACACTGCACACAGGCAAGACAAAGGCCACTTATCCCTCAGTGCTCGAGGGTCACAGTGTGAAGGAGCGGCATCAGGAAAGGAATTCACGGCAGCTTTAATTCACACTCTTGCCAGGGACTCTACCTTGGCAGGTCTTCATAAAGGAAAAGATTTGTTCTGACCATGAGGCCAGGGGGAGAAAAATCATGGCAAGCAGAGTGTCTGACGGTGGCCTGAGAGACGGGCAGGGAGGCTGGTGATTTGTGAGAGGAGGAAGAAGACTGGCTGTGTCAGCCTCGCAGTTCCGGAAGGCCCCACTTCCCAGGCCCGTCTCCAGACCCACCGTCCATCTGTCCGTCCATCCCCGAGAAGAGGAAGGCAGGCGCACCCCGTGGGAGGATCATCTCACCACCCGAGTTCCTGTCACAGTGCAACTGAGTTTGGAAAGGACTGCCTTGTACCCTCCTTGTTGCGGAGCGAGCAAGAAAACAAGTTTCGGAGTGGTCAGAGTGAAAGCACAGGCCATTCCAACGTGCCTCCGGAGGAGCGGACTTCTCCTGTGTGGGCCGCCAGCTAAGCCGGCTCCTGGAATTCAGTCAGCGGAGCATGTGGGAAGACTGGCTGCTCTTCACTCCCAGACAAATGCTCCTGCCATCCTCGCTATCGGAAGATCTACTCGGAAACAGCACACAGGCCTACTCCCCCAGACACTACTTCTCCGACCTTCAGGCTTTAGAAACCTGCCACCTGCTCTTTCGCCTTCTATTTATTAGTTAGCTTTAATGAACGCGTCATCACTGACAGGGCCTTGCTGTTGCTTTGAACGCCTGGGCTCCAGTGACCCTCCTGCCACAGCTTCCTGAGTAGCGTGGACTACTCAGCTCCTTTGCTTTTCAGAGAGGAGCTGCTGTCGTTGGTCTGGTGTCTCTCATAGGGGACAGTCAGCTCATGAGTGCCAAGAGCTGGGTGTGCTTGGTACATAGTGCACAGAGCTCGCATCCCTATGGTTATCTCAAAATGTCATCAAGGAAACTGGAAGATCCAGAAAGCACTAAGCTCGTCCAAGAATGAAGACAGCAATCTGCTACATTTCCACCCTGTGACTTGGTGAAACATACGAATGTTTTAGTTACCACACATGATGGTGAAACTTGAGATTCCCTGGCCACATGGTTAAGTTTCTACATATTTTTCTGAAAAAGCTGTAGTGTGAATTTGTAGCTTTGACACAAGATACATACGGGGAGTTTAACTTTCTAATTCATATTTCCAAAGGCTCAGAATCTGCAACAGCTTTCGTTTTCCATCATTTTCTGTAAGGCTTGTTTCCAACTCTACCGGTTGGAATTTCTTCTTACACTCTCTGTTGCTGACATGAAATCTTAGGACACACATAGGCCAGGCCACCGTGGCCTGCACAGGCATACCCAGTCAGGGACAAAGTTGGCATGTGGGTATGAGAGATGAGAGATGGAGACATACGGGGAGATGGATAGGCAGGTTTCTGAAACAAGTGGCCTGCAACTGATATAACTCTGTATTTGGGGTACAAGGCTGAAAGGTGCCTTCCTCTGACATTACAGAAAGGGTCATGCACAGTAGCTCTATCTCTAGCATCGCCCACACCAGTAACTGCAGCAATAGACTCCATGCCTCCCACCCTCCCAACCTAATCGTATCACAAAGCGTCATGTCCGGAGAAGAGCATCATCAGTAGGGAGTATGCAGTGACAGAAATGCCCGGAAATGTGAATGCTGCCAACCCCGTGTGGTGGGCTCAGCTATGAATTTTAGATCTTCGTACCTTTCTTCTGTCTTCTGAAACAAGTTCGCAGTGTTCATCATTGAGAAACTAAAGCCTTAGAGATACCATCAACACACACGCACGCATGCACCTGCTGATGCCTGAACCCAGGTGCTGGCTCTCTTACCTGCCTCTCCACCTTGGTGGCACACCTCGCCTGCCCAGACAGATGCCATCTGCAGCATCTGCTTGGCTGGGGGAGCCACACGTGGGGCGCCTTTCTGAAAATGCACTCCAGAAATGGACCACAGGGTCTACCAGTGCAAGGGCTCTGCTTACACGGCTCCCAGTGCCTGGGATGTCAGCACTCCTGGCTCCCGCCTTCACACTTCCAGAGATTCGGCCCAAACCCAAGCCTCCGACAACTCTACAGCACACTTCTGAAAACAGCGGGACAGCCAGTCACTCAGTCTTTCACACCCCAGGCCTCTGCACATGCTACCCTTGCACCACATCACCACAAGGCACTTCTAGGTGTAGACTCTGCCTGCCCCTACTAGACCAGGGTAATGTTTCCTGAAAGCCTCCTCCGTCCTTCCCTCAAGACATACATTCCCGTGAGGCCATCATATGCACAGCCTGGTTGATGGCAGTGAATAAAACAGCAGGTATCTTTGCAGAATGAGTAACAAAAATATATGTTAATATATAGGATGTCAGATGACAAGTGCTGAGGAGACAAAACCCAGCTGTGTGTTGGAGGGGGTTTACTACTTGACAAAGGATGAAGGGCATCTGAAGAAGGCCCTTCTAACAGGGGACATCAGAGCAGAGGCCTGAAGGTTTCTGCAGGAAGTGGGGAGGAGCCACTGCAAAGGCCCCGAGGCAGGCACGAGTGTATTCACGGAGGAGCATGGAGTTCAGTGTGTCTACAACAGAGCAGGCCACAAGGCAGAGGAGTTTGGTGGGGATTCCAAGGCTTCTCTGTGACAGCAGGAAAAACGTATTCCATGTGGGAGCCATGCACACGCACAGAACTGATTTAGCACTGGTGACACGGTGCATGCTTCTACTCCACTCTACCTCATGGGTCCAAAATGCTGGTAGTGATGCTTACGCCAATTCACTCGCTGGTGACAAACCATGAACTCATCATATAAGCCACGACAGGACTACGACAGTCACCCAAGTGAGACAGGGAACCTCTGGAGGGTTGCAGCACAAGATCTGGCTTCTGTTTTTAGAAGGATCGCTGGGGCTGCTCTTGGAGAATACAGCTCAAAGGGGGAAAGGTGGCAATGTGTGTGAACAGGCTGTGCAATGACACAGGCACAAGGTGACTCACCGCTATGGCTCCAGCTGCACGCGCTGACCGCAAGGCCCCTGAGGCTGTCCCGGGACTCCAGCGGGGCTCTCAGGAGGGTCCTCCCAGTTCCCACAGACCTGTCCCACTGCTCCTACACTCCAGACCACCGCCTTAGGCTCTCTTCCATGGGGAGGGCACCCTGTGCGTGGTGCTGGGAGAAAGACTCAAGACTGAGGTAAAATCGGAGCAGAACTGTGCGTGTGGTCTGTAATGTTCATCAGACCTCAAGATGTACAAAATCACATTTTACCACAGCCAGGAGACCGAGGCTCAGGACAAGTACTCATTTCCCGAGTTTCACATGGCCAGTGGTAAAGTCTGAATTCAAACCCAGTCAGAAGAAGTCCAATGTCGGGGCCGGTGAGACGGCTCAGCGGCTTAAGCGCCTGCCTTGCAAGCGCGAAGGCCCGAGTTCGACTCCCGGAACCCACATACGAAAAAGGGGCCGGTGATATCGCTCAGCGGCACGGGTGCCTGTTGGCGCGTGAGGTCCTGAGGTCGTCCCCCCGGTACCCACAAAAAAAAAAAAAAAAAAAAAAAAAAAAAAAAAAAAAAGAAGAAGTCCAATGTCATTAATCATGGAACTTCATCTTTAAAAATGAGGGGCATTTCATACCCTTTAGCCTGACCAAGATCCAAAATGTCTGACACGAGCAAATGTTGGCAAGGACAGACATGTCCTGCAGGGATGGACTGAGGAAAGGAGGGTGAACTGGTCCAGCCCCAGAGGGGACACTGTGACAATATGCACAAAGTTAAAGATGCTCACACTTCTGCCCGCTAGTGAGCTCCACACAGAAGCAGGAGACAGGCAGCAAAATGCTCTCTCCATTTGTTTGCAATAGAAAACTGGAAATGTTCTAAACACATGTCAATAGGCTAGTGAAAAGGTGGGATCATTATGCAGCATAACACAGTTCACCAACCAAAATGAATCACAGCCTTATCTAGCTGCGTGGGTAAAGTACAAAACACGATCAATGAAAAAAGCAAGTTGTGCAACCATATTGTACAGATTTAAAAAGAAAAAAACTTACAAACTACTTCAGATTGGGTAGCACGCCCCTGCAGGAAAAGTGCAGCTCTTGGGTGGGGTAGAGAAATCGATTGACGACAGCGGCTACCTGGGGTGGGGGCAGGCGGGCTGTGGGACAGCAGGGGCTCCCTGGCACATGCCATAGAGCGTTTCTTTTAAAAGTCTCTGAAACAGATGTGGGAAATGTTGTATTATCCTCTGCTTTTACAAATGTCTGAAATATTACACATCACCCTCAGTCATCACCAAATGTACCCAAGAGTGAAGAGGGGTACAGGGTGCTCGTCCCCTCCCCCCACTTTCTTCACAGTATCGCTCCCTGTCCTATCAGCTCTTGGGCAAAAAGCGGAGCTTGCAGCCACTGTGCTGCCAAGTAGGAACTTCCCAGTCACAGTTGGGCAGCTGTGAAAGAGTGAGTGGAGGGACCCGCACAGGCTCGGCTCCCCTGCCACAGACAGCTCCTGAGAGGCAGCGGGACGCCAGGGGACTGCTCTGTGCTCGATGATACACATCTCCTACACCTGCCCCTCTCCTGCCCCCTCTCCCCTCAGACACTGTGCACGAACTGCACTTGCAAATTCCTTCCATTCTCTGTCGAACAACTGGCCTCAAATGGTACCCACTCTTTTGACCCAGCAAATCATGTCTAAGAATTTATGCTTATCCTAGGTGCACAGTAAGACAGCTAAATTAAAAGGACCTCTAAATTTTGCTGATGAGGGAAAAATTAAAAACAAACTAAGTGCCCCCAAATAAGCAAAGGTCTGCTGTCATTCCCACAGAATACAACTTTTTTCTTTTCTAAACACTGAAAGATAAAATGTAATGACATGGGAATATGTTTATAATCTGTTGTTAAACAACAGTGACAATAGCAAAATGGGGCTTTTGGTCACCCTAGTGTACTAGCTATCTTTAATCACATCCCACGGCTTCATGCTTCATTTCTCATCTTGGCTTTTGTGTAACAATCCCAGGAAGAAAAAGTGTCGATGCCTTTGAGAATCCCTCTGAATAACCACGGGCCCCGAGGATAGGCATCTATACATGGACAACTGTGGATCCTCAGGGAGGAGCCTGGCTCCTCTGCAAAGTCCTTCAATCCACGGGCCCACCCCACAGTCTTTCCAACCCGCCCTGAGAGCATCGCTCCCAGACATGAACAGCCAAGAATCACTGGATATTCAACAGTTTCTCCAACAAAAAGCCAAAACAAACAATCTACACAAAATGACCCGCATGTTACGGTTTGTGTCTAGATGTCCCCAAAGCCTCAAGCAGTCTTAGACAGGGCAGGCTTTTCTCAAGTGGCTGGATCTAGAGTGTGTGATGCTGGGATTAAGGGTGTGTGATTAATAAATCAGTCCACTGATTGGCTTGGCATAGCTCTGGCTGGGATGAAGGGTGTGAGTGCCATGCCCACTGGGGGAAGCCTGCGTACAATACGAGTCTTGCCCTCTCTCTCTTGTTGCTTTTGCTACCTTGCGGGAGCCATGAATTGTTCCCCTCTATAAAGACACCCTGCCTTGGAGCCAGCTGATTATGGACTAAAATCTCTACAAACTAAGCTAAATAAACCTTTCCTCCCTTCACTTTGGGTGTTGGGTATTTTGTCTCAGCAATGAGAGAAAAGTAACTAAGACACTGCACCACCAGGCCCAGCATGAGCCTATTTTTGTAAAATTAAAAATTACAACCAGGTGTGGTGGTGGTGGATACCTGTAATCCCAGCACTCAGGAGGCTGAAGCAGGAGGACTGTAGCAAGTTCAAGGCCAGCCTAGGCTACATAGTGAGTTCAAGGCCAGCCTGAACTGAACTGAACTACACAGTCAGACCCTGTCTCCAAAAAAAAAAAAAAAAAAAAAATTACAGCATTAAAAAAATACTGACAACAGCATAGGTCCACAAGATAACAGTGTGATGGTGTGATTTCTACAGAAACGCGTGCCTACTACCCACCACTCAGCTTAGACCATAACTGTGACCCGTCCTGCCTGCTCTCATCTCTTCCCTGGCTGCCAATTTGAAATGCCCGCTTCTCTTCACTCAGCCTTTACCATCAGCTGACACTGGCTTCTACAGGCGTCTACCTGTCAACTCCTGGTTCAAGTCAATCTCCAGATCTTCTCCCTGTTTCAGGGCCTTAGACACGCACGAAATCTGTACTCTGACACTTTGGTGCAAGTGACACAGCTGAACATGAGCTTCCCACGACAGGAGACTCAGGTCTCCACTAGTCACCGCACCCACGGGTGGCAGAGCACCAGCCAACCACAGAAGAGAAAGCACATGTTAGGATTTCGCAGGTCTGGGGCGCATTCTCTGAGGAAAGCCCTTCTGTGTGGCCAGGAGACCACACAGGACAGGTGACTTCAAGGGGATTCTCAGTCCGTATACTGCCAGGAGGCTTTGCCTTGCTCCAGGAGTAGCGACCATCTGTCGTGCTGCTTTCCTGCCTGCAGGAGATCAGGGGGGAATACCCGCTGGTCACTGAAGGGTTAACAGGGCTCCAAAAAGTGACAGAAGGCTGCACTTATTATTCAACTCTGCAACTAGGACATTTTTTGATCAAATATTTTACCCAGCGGTGGTCCCCACCTTACAATTACTTTTCGTGAATAACGCTTGTTATGGCTCTGTGGGACAGTCGACAGAACATAAACTTTCGGCATATTTTTAAGGGAAATGGACCGAGAGAGAGGGTGATGGAATGAACAGTGCCACGGAAGGGGCAAGAGCTGTGACGGGCTCTCTACCTGTCAAGTCCCTGTTGACCCCACTGTATTCTTTGTGTGTCTTGTCTTTTTCAGACAGGGTTACGCTATATAGTTCAGGCTGGCCTTAAACTCACTTTGTAGCCCAGGCTGGCCTTGAACTCATGGCAATCCTTCTGCTTCAGCCTCCAAGTGCTGGGATTACAGGCACGTGCCACCATGCCTGGCAACCCCACCATATTCTAAGAAATAAACATTACTAGCATGTTTCAAAGACAGGAAAACTGAGACTAAAATGCATTAGTAAATTACCCAAAGTTACAAAAATTAACAGGGATGGGAGGTGGTAAGAAAAAGAGAGGCTCGAAGTACTTATTTTCATTATAAACCAACTAGTTAAGGCAGAGAGACCTTAACTGTGAGTGACATCATGGTCTCAGCTGTACTATTTCCCTCATTCAGAACCATTACTCAATAACCAGCATGAGGACTGTTCTTGGTTCTGGGGCCACAGCAAGGATAGTAGACAAGATCTTCTGCTCAGGGGCATTCCATCTCTAGCAAGAGGGTGTGTTCTTAAAGTACCTGCAAGTTCTCCCTGTCTGCTTGGCCCAATCGGACCAAGTCAGCGGTAGGACAGTGGTGTAGGGCTACTTTCCAAGGTGACCAACAGCGCTGGGGTTTTGGAATCATTTTGTATGTTCATCCCAATCAACCTGAACAGTTGGCCTCTTTCGATACCTAAAACTATTCTCATTTCTTGAACTGTGATTAAGGTGAATGAATACTAATTATTATGCCTAATAAAAATAAAAATTAAGGGAAGGAAGAAAAAAGGGATTTTAAAAAAGAGAATGGAGAGGAAAAAATGGAAACACAGCTTTTGTAAACGGGGATGGGAAGAAGGGCTGAAGGGAGGGGAGGGGAATGGAAAAAAGAAAATTAAGACGTTTTACATACAGGTACAAATTCCCTATGATGAATGTTATCGTTATGTATGGCAAATATGTACTAATGAAAATTTGTAGTATATGTGCTGCCGAAGTGAGCACTAATGAAAGTTTAAAAAAAAAAAATTGGTAAGAAAAAAAATTGGTGTTTGCTAATTCCGAAGCCCATGGAACTGTCCAATTTTGTAGATAAGAGCCCAAACAAGCAGGAGCGGTAATGATCGGATCACTTGGAGGGCTGCCCCTACAAGTCTGCACTACTGTAAGTCCTGGCCTTTGAAATGTCCATCAAATTTGTATATCATTTACATGAAATTTACATGAAATTTGGAAATGGATTGAATGCCAAATAATGTAGGAAAAACAGATAAAAGAAAATTATTCCATAAAGCAAGAATAAGCATGAGGTCAAGAGCAAGGGAAAGGGGCAAAGGCTGCTCTAGGGTCACTCCTGGGTGGGAAGGAGAGGCACCCCGAAATCCACCAGTGTTCCTTCTTGTTCTCCCACAGATGAGAAAAATCAAATGACATTTAACAATGTAGCTGGCTATCCTCTCAGGCCAGAGATCATAAATCTGAACCAAGTTGAGTTCTGAAATGCACAAGCCAAAGAAATAAGTAGTACAGTCAGAGTAAGTGAATCCCAAATACTACCCTGCGCTGCCATCTTGGTGTAGATCAGCTGAATGCTCAAGTACAACCTTGCGAAGGAACTGCTATGTTCCTCTCGTTCGGAACGAAAAGCATATGCTTGATAATAGAGGCTTTGCTGTCATACCTTCTGGTGGTTATGTGGAGCCATGGAGGCGACACGCTTGCTTGGCCATGTGTGCCACACCCACTGCGACAGAATGGCCGGACATCAGCCCAGCTACAACACAGGCTCTGCCAACTCTGCTGAGTTAGAAAGATGTCTACAGCCAGCACTGCTGCCTGCCCTCGTCTTGGAGTCCAGTTTGAGCAACGAAAATAAACATCACAGGGCCAAGGAAAGGAATAGGCTACTTTAAAAAAGACTGCTTAGGGCCGGTGAGATGGCTCAGCGGCGTAAGCGCCTGCCTGGCAAGTGCAAGGTCCTGAGTTCGACTCCCGGAACCCACATATGAAAAAGGGGCCGGTGATATCGCTCAGCAGCATGGGCGCCTGCTAGTGCACGAGGTCCTGAGGTCAACCCCTGGTACCCACAAAAAAAAAAAAAAGACTGCTTATGAGTGGCTGAAGTTTACACATTCAAACCGAATGGAAATTCCTTCCTTGGGGATCCACAAATAACCTGTGACATTCTTTTTCCAGCAGGGATGATCTAAACTATCCTAAGATCTTGTCTGTTTCATGACAATTGCGTTAGTTTTGGAAAGAGGTGTGACAGCTACTTGTTGCCTGGTTGATAAGTGTCAGGAAGGCAGACCAGGTCCAGATCATCTGCTGCCATGTTCCCGGGGCCCAATACACTTGGCAAACCAAGGACACACCATGTGTGCAGCTAGTGACGGGCAGTGATCGAGCATTCCTTCTGAGCTTCGAATGTGTGATGTTCTGGTAAAACTGCACAGCTGTCTTGGTCCTCAGTACACGCAGCTGGCCTGCCAGTCTTGTGCGTTCTGCACCCATGGACTCAACTAACCCTGGACCCAAAATATTTGAAAAACACACTGCATCCGTGCTAAGATATGATACAGACTTTTTGGGTCATTATTCTCTAAACTATATAGTTTAACACTATTTACATGGCACTTCCATTGAGTTAGGTTTTTAAAAGTCATCTAGAGATGATTTAAAGTATATGGGAGGATGTGCATAGATTCTATGAAAATACTGTGCTGTTTTATGTAAGAGACTTGAGCATCTGTGGATTTTGTACACACAGGGGGCCCTGGAACCAAAGTCCTGTGTACTCTGAGGTATGACTGTAGTTAGGATGCTAAAGAAATGAGCAAGACCGCTCCTGGCCCCAGACGGACAGGAACACATCTCTTTACTCTGCTTCCTCCCTCAAATCCCTCTTCCAGTGAACTCTGACATCACCGCCGCAAGTCCCACGCTAGTGGGGTCTGTTTCTGCGGTGACCCTCAGAGCCTGCCCTGGCCGATGCCCCACATTTCAGATATGGGAGGGACCAGGGCTCTGGCAGGCACCGTCGGACACCTGACTCACCGCTCGCACAATTTCTGAGACGGAATGAAGGAGGCGTTCACACGTCATTAAGAAGTTCTGCACCTGGTGGAAGAGTAGTCCACCGCACACATGAATCCACAGGAAACACAAACTTACTCATAAACTTCCATCATAAGAAGACAGGCAAAATAACTTTGGCTTCACTAATACCCAACTTTTAAAATTTTGCTCGGCAGGTGCTACATATAGGATCCAGGAGATTATCAAAAATTAATTTCATTATCTGTAACCTGCAGTTTTCAAAAGGTTCTGCTTTCCCCTTTGTACCAGTTCAGCCTTTAAAAATGGCCAGAGGTACTAAAGTGGAATTTCAGAGACGAAAGTCTCTGAGGTACTGAAGTGAAATTTCTTCAGATTCCATCCACATCCAACGCCCAGGAAACAGCAGGAAATGTCACACTGCAGATGCTGAGGTCCCTGGACCAGCTCTCCCTGTAATTGGCAAGAAAAGCCAGCTGCTTTTTTCAACCAGTGCAAGTGACAGATCTGTCACCATTGAAGAAATGCACAAGGAGACTTAGTGACAAAGCTCCACAGTACACCTGAACTGTTTTTACCACAGGCAGAGTCCTGAACTGCCTACCTTGCTTCCTACCGTTAAGTTCAGTCTCCTAAAGACAAGGACAGCCGAGACCAAGGAGAACCCTTCAAGGATGTGTGGTGGTGTGTCCCACACTGGGACACAAGTAATTATGGCACCAAATTACAAGAAAACACACACAAGTCCCACAGAAGAAAACACTGCAAAACTGGCAGCAAATCCATCTTCACTACAAATGCTTCCCTCCCAGATCTCTAAGACAAACCATCAGCCAAGCCCTTCGCAAAGTACCTGGCACTTGGATGGCAGTTGGCATGAGGTAAAATGCTGTATTAGTCAGCATCCCCTTCACTGGATCACAACACTTGACACCCACAATTTACAGCAGAAAAGGTTTAGTTTAGCTCACAGTTTCAGGAGATTCCATTCATGGTAGGCACACTCCAGGGCAGAAACCTCACGGTGGAAATGTGTGGAGGAGTGCCGATGCTTAATTTATGGCTGCCAGGAAGCAGAGAAGGTGAACAGTACCAGAGAGGAAGGAGTGAGAGAGCAGACACACACCCCAAGACTACGCCTCCACAACCCACCCCACATACCCAGAAGGGCACCCCACCGATCCCTGGGGATAATCCCCAAGCCAATCAGTGAAACTCCACCCTAACCACCACATCCCACTTCTTCAACTCGCTACCCAAATGCACCTCCTTAAACCACACTTAATCTCCAAATAAAGATGACAGCACGTTTGTAACTCTGCCTAACATAACACATCTATCATGTGTACAAGTGCAAACACAACAACGCTGTCCTCAAAGTCCCAACAGTCCAGCATTTTCAAAAGTTCAAGTCCAAATCTCTTGAGACTCAAGATTTGTAGCTGTGAACCACTTTAAAAATCAAAAACAATTTACACAAGCCCAAGGTACAATGGCACAGGGTAAACATTCCCATTCCAAAAGGGAGGAGTAGAGAGATAGAAAAGAAATGGACCAAAGTGAGACCAAAACTCAGCAGTACAAACGTTCAGTGCTGTAGCTCCATATCTGGTGTCTGGGGCACACGGTGGTAAAATGAGAGTCCCAAAGGGCTTGGGCAGCCGCAACCCTATGGCCTCTCTTGGGCCGGCTCTGTTCATGGCCTGCAGCTTGCCTCCACAACATTCCACATTCCTGGTATCTCCAACTTCCGGGGTCTCCACTGCACGTTTGGCTTTATTCCCAAGCTCCATGCACTGCCCTTTCAAGGGCATTGCCTGGCTTTGCAGGCTTCCTTTTGAAGTCTGGTTGGAAGCCTCCCTGACCCCACAACTCTGTTTCTGCATACCAGCAAAAGCAGCACCATCTGGATCAAGTCAAGGTCTGCTGCCAGTGGAAACAGTGAGCAGCAGCCGTAGACCATGACTGTAGTAGCCTCTGGGTGCCTGGATGGCTGAGCATGGTGAAATGAAGGCCAGGGGATCAATTCCTAGAAGACCCTTCTCAAGTAGAGGTCCTAGGGACGTCTTCTCAGAAGAAAGATTGACACTTGCACTCGAGTCAGCAATGCGTAAGGTCTTGCTGTTTTCTGAGATGCCCTCAAGGCATTTTTCTTGTCATTGTACACAATACCTGGTTTCACTGTACTGGCACTAATCTCTTCAGCAGCCATACCTCCTTTGGCCCCAACTTTTTTGGTTTCTTAAAACAGGGTCTCACTATGTAGTTCAGGCTGACCATGAACTCACTATGTAACCCAGGCTAGCCTCGAACTTGCAGTGATCCTCCTGCCTCAGCTTCCCGAGTGCTAGATGACAAGTGTGCACCACCATACCTTTTACAAGTCATTTCTTCTGAGACAAAATTTCAGTTTTTCAAATTTTCTGCTCTGCCTTTTGCCACTGAGTCTTACTATAAATCTGGCCAAAAGCAGCCAGCAGTACCGATAAATGCTAGGCTGAATGTTAGGCTGTCTTGGAATTTCCTCTGCTAGGTTAATTAGTCCACCACCCTTCATCTCAATCTGCCAGAGAGTCTCAAGACGTGGATAAAATGTAGACAAATTTTCTGCCACAGTGTAACACACATGGCCTCTAGTCCAACTGCCAATGGAGTCCTTGTCCCCAACTGAAACACCCTGAGCCTAGCCTTTACTGTCCACATTCCTACCAGCATTCTGTCTTTGGAATTATGACCAGAGTCACCCATCAGGGTTCAATTATACCATTTAGGGCTTCTCTAGCTCATTATTTCCAAACCTTTCCAAACTCCTCCCACAAAGCAGTTCCAAAAGTTTCTAAACATGGTCAGGTATAGTCAAAGCTATGGCCATACCTCTCTGGTAGCATTTTTCTGTGTTAGTCTGTTTCTCATTGCTGGACACAATACCTGACACCCACAATTTAGAGAAGCAAAGGTTTAATTCAGCTCGTGGCTTCAGGAGATTCAGTACCTGGTTGGCAGGCTCCAAGTCAGAAACCTCATGGTGAAAGGGTGTGGTGGAGCAAAGCTGCTAAGTTCATGGTGACCAGGAAATAGAGCAGGGGAAAAATGCCAGAGTGGAAGGGGCCAGGGGCCAGACATAGATCCTAAAGCCATGACCCACCAGACAAACCTGGAAGTGTGCTCCAATTCCAGGGCTGATCCCAAAGTCAGTCAAGTTGAAACCTCACCCTCACTGCCACAGCCGAGGAGCTCTGTCAGATAAACCTCTCACACAAAGAAACCAGCACCCTGTCTAGACCTGCTGATGTTCATTGCTTGTTTTTCACGAAGACACACTTGCTCCTATTTATAACAGACACAAATTTTCCCATTGTTACTCAAGACCCAAAAGGCTAATTCCAGTGAACCATTCATACTTGGCAGGTGCTATAGCTGCAGATTCAACCAACCAGACTGAAAATGTTTTTTAAAAAACTGCATCTGCACTGAGCATATAGACTTTTCTTGTCATTATTCCCTAAACAATATAACATCACATAGCATTTACACTGTAATAGGTATACGTCATCTAGAAAGTATTTAAAATATACAGGAGGGGCTGGTGAGATGGCTCAGCGGCATAAGTGCCTTCCTGGCAAGCGCGAGGTCCTGAGTTCGACTCCCGGTACCCACCTATCAAAAAAGGGCCGGTGATATCGCTCAGTGGCATGGGCGCCTGCTGGCGTGTGAGGTCCCGAGTTCGACCCCCAGTACCCACAAAAATAAATAAATAAAAAAAAATAAAAATAAAATAAAATATACAGGAAGATATGCATGTACTATGCAAACACTGCATTATTTTATATGAGGGACTTAAGCATCTTCAGATTCTGGTATCCACAGGGGTCCCGAAACCAACCCCCTGGACAGACCGAGGGACAGCTGCTCTTAATACTGCCTGAGCAGCTTGAGGGTATCGCTCTGTGTCTGAAAAGGAGGAGACACTAAGGATACAGGGGCTTTCAGTGGCCGTCTTCTACAAAGAGGACTCATTTCTTCATACTAATAACATCTGGCTTTGGAAAAATGGTTTCCCTTCAATTAAGGCCAAAGGTCTCTTTCTACCCTCTAAATTGAAAGCAACCACGGGGAAGGAGGAATTTTTAAGCAGACTTAGTTCCACTCAGCTGGACCAATTTCCCTCTGCTTCAGTTACACACAGGATATCCGTTAGGTTTGACTCTTAAGGATTCTTTGGTTAGTTGATATGTAAAGTGACAGGCCGAAAAGGTCTCTAAAACCTAAGACATTCCTCCAGGCATGCATAAAATAGTTAGAATCCAATTAGACAGTAAACATTTACTTTAACAAATGCTCTTAAAGGAAATAAATGAAGGCAAGTCTCTTTCTGGTTTGGAACGGAAGATCCTACCCACGGCATCTGTCACTCATGGGACTAGGGCTAGGCCTGCAGTGATGAGAGGGATTTACTGCAGTCTGGTCAGAGATTAAGGAGACAGGGCCCTGAGAAGAACACCACGCCACTGATGGGGACGCTGCATGAGGGCAGTGTTCAGAAGGGGAAGGGCTGGTTCCAGCTAGAGCCATCTCACTTTGATGAGGAGGGCAGGAGTCCCCCAAGCAATCCTCCTTGGGCAGTGGGCCAGGAAGGCCATAGTCACTTGTCCTGCTATGTTTAATCCAAGGCCCAAGGTGACATGCCATTTCCCACAGGCACTTAGAACTTTCTCTCTACTTTTTCCTTCCATGGGACGCAGCGTTTACACTGGGACAGACGCCAACACTACCCAGGGGAACAGGCCTCCCTGTCCTTCATGCACATCTCCCAAGGCATGGCCACCGCTTTCAGACAATCCAGACAAACACCACCCGTTCCAGCACACCAGCGCAGCCACAGAACATGGGCTAACAGAGCACTTGTCAATGCCATCTCCTAAATTTTCTGTTCTTTCTGAATTCATTTTATCTTTAAGGCACACAGCTGTGGTGGAGAAGGTGCCCTTGATCCTTCAAAATTAAAAGACATCTCTTAACATGAAGTCAGGATTTATTCTAAGACAGCTGGGAGAAGGCAGGCCACACATAGATCACTGTTAAGGCTGAGCAGTGCGTGTAAGAGTTCATTATTTCAAGTGGGGTGTGGTGGCACACGCCTGTAACCCCAGGAGGCTGAGGCAGGAGGATGGCTGAGAGTTTGAGGCCAACCTGAACTACACAGTTAGACCCTGTCTCAAAAATCCAAAAACAAACCAACAAAAGAGTTTATTTCATTCTGTCTGATTCTAAATATATTAAAAACTTTCCTTAATTAAACTTTTTAAGGAGGCATTTCTGATATCCACATTTAAGGTTCTAGAGAAAATGAACCCTTTTCCAAGTTCTTACTTCAAAGCGCCTAAACTGAGGGTATGCACACGTGCATGTGCCCATGCGGGAGTTGTATGTACACATGTGTGCTTGGGGGGTGGTTCCTGAGCCCCTCCAGCTTGGAGAGCTGGAGCTGCTCACAGAGGTCAGCCCCACACCAGGGCTAGTGTTCAAACCCACAAGGTCACTGAACCAGAGCTACGGCAGAGGGTGCCACGCTAGACAAAGCTCCCACCCAAGAGGCACAAGTTAGGGCTTCTACCTTTTCAGGAAAGCTCAAAACCCAAATTTCAATGTGAAAGCTCCTGATTTTTTCCTTCTGCTGGTGCTCTGAACCCAGGGCCTTATACATATGAGGCAAGTGTTCTATCACTGAGCTGTATCCCAGCCCTTCTGATTTTTTAAAATTAAAAACACATTTTTAAAAAATTTTAAAGCCAGGCATGGTGGTAGAGGTCTGCAATACCAGCACTCAGGAGACTGAGGCAGGAAGACTGAAAATATGAGACTGTCTCTCAAAAAAACAAGATCAAAACAAAACAAAACAAAAACAAAAACCTGGGCTGATGAGATAGCTCAGCGGCATAAGTGCCTGCCTGGCAAGCGCGAGGTCCTGAGTTTGACTCCCGGTACCCACATACAAAGGAAAAAAGGGCCAGTGATATCGCTCAGTGGCACAGGCGCTTGCTGGCAAGTGTGAGGTCCTGAGTTCGACCCCCGGTACACCCCCCCACACACACAAAAACCCTCAGCCAGGTGTGGCGGTGTACACCTATAAGCCCAGCACTCCAGGAGGCTGAGGCAGGAGGATCCCAAATTCAAGACCAGTGTAGGCAGCTTAGTGACTTATCAAGACTCTGTCTAAAATAAAATTTTAAAAGGGCTGAGGATGTAGCTCAGTATAGAGGTCCTGGGTTTAATCATCAGTAGCCACACACACACACACACACACACACACACACACACACACACAAATGTAGATACTCTATAGGGTGAATAAAACACAACTGCAAAAGAAACAGCGCTTTCAGCTTCTCCTGCCACCTCTGACCTCAGGTCTGACAGAGGGTGGTCAAGGGGCGACCTGTGTTGACAGTCTTGGATGCCTGAGCTACGAACCCCGTTCATCAGACGCACCTGCTCAGTATAACCAACCCTGGCCGGGCAGAAGCAGCGGCCCCGGAGAAGGCTCACACTACCGGAGTCTGATCCAACTGTGAACCAACGAGATGTGATTTTAGAATTCCAAAATATGAGAGGGAGGTCCAATTAATGACACACTTTGTGCTGTTGGCTATGAAAAGAAATTCACTTTAGAAACACAAGCAGGCTCTGTACGCTGCTGGGACAGGTTCCTCAGGAGCTCACAGGCCTTCACGGAGAAGGGTCAATGGGTCTCACTGTGGAAGCGTTAGTCTGAGAAATGACAGGAATGGGTGTACACAGAAGTAAAAAACAGAATACAAAAAGAAGTAACTCATGAAAAGACAAACCTAAGGGTTTCAGGAAAAGTAAAAAGTGGCAATATAATGTGATTCCAGGTTTTTTTTTAATAGAATATATATACAAAGACTAAAGGTGTATATATAAAAAATACTAATGTTAAAAAGTTAACCTTAATGGTAGTTGTTTTTCAGCAGTAAGATTCTCACTACTTTTATTTTCATCTAGCATGATTAAAACGCTCTTTAATTAACACATATTTCCACTGAAATTATAATAAATCGTAATAAAAGCCTCCCTGGGCTGGCTGACCCCCAGTGTGGGCAGCTCTGGACAGGACACGGCTGAAGGCTCAGGACTGCTGGGGGCGCTCGAGGACCTCCACCCAGGCACAGTGCTGGACAGCGGAAGGGTAACACGAGCCACACATGGGACTTCCAACTGTCTCACACCCACATTTTTTTTGTGGGTACTGGGGGTCGAACTCAGGACCTCGCGCTTGCCAGGCAGGCGCTTATGCCGCTGAGCTATCTCACCGGCCCACACCCACATTTTAAAAAGAACAAAATATACAGAGGGAATTGATGTAAAAATACAGTGACTTGGGCCGGTGAGATGGCTCAGCGGTTTAAGCGCCTGCCTTGCAAGCGCGAGGGCCCGAGTTCGACTCCCGGAACCCACATACAAAAAAGGGGCCGGTGATATCGCTCAGCGGCACGGGCGCCTGCTGGCGCGCGAGGTCCTGAGGTCGACCCCCCGGTACCCACAAAAAAAAAAAAAAAAAAAAAATACAGTGACTTAACCCCAAACATCCAAGTATGATCATTTCAACATTTAATCAATGTTTGAAATAGGTTGTTTATGCTGCTGGGGGTGGAACCAGGGTTTCACTCATGCCTAGCTACAACCTCAGAGAATATACTGTATATTCTCCATTTTGCACTACAGTTTGCAAAGCAGGGGTGCATCACACATGCACTGCACACCCCATTCCAACCAGTGACCTTTCCAGGCCCCACAGCTGCATGTGGCCTGGACCTCAGCCACCCAACAGTTACTACAATCAGGATTCCCTTGTGTTTAATGTACCATTTACTGCTCCCAATGAGTTGTAAAACACCTTTGCTGAGGTATAATGGGTGGTCACGGGGGAGGAGTTTCTAGGAGTCAAGCATTGCACCATTTGCAGGAAGACCTGTGTGTGTATGGGGGGGGTATCTTGAGAGAAAAGGTACAAGATTGGTGGGACTAGCTTGTTCAATAAAGATGTTTATTCATGACACATGAGGGAGTATACCGTGAAACCCTGTCTGGTTTTCATTAGGATTGGACTCAAAATTATTAAACAAGCTAGATTCAAGTCTTAACACTAACTCGGACATCGGTTCCTTAACGTTGTCCACACTACCATCTAGAATGGTACTGAATCTATGCTGGCCAGCTGGGTCACAGAGGCCTCCTGTCCTCAAAAGAGGCAGAAGTGAGATTATTACTGCAACCTGTCACTCCATGCTCCAGGCTAGGAAGAAGCGGAGCTGTGGAGTGACGCTGCTAATGGCCACACGGCCCTGTGGGCCTGGCTTCTCCGTCAGCCTCAACTCTCCAAGTAGAACCGGAGCAGGGGCCCTCGTCACAAGTGTAGCTTGTTTTGACTTTGATTTTGCCTGGTATTTTAGAGGAGATTTTCCACATCTCTTCACCCTGCCCAAGAATTGGCCCAGTCCTTATGCCACCTCTGGAACTAGTGGCCGAGACTTCACTGCCTTGGTGACTGTAGCTCTAGTCTTCTCCACTGCAGTGCAGTCCAAAGTCCTGACTACTGTAAGTCTTGAAATTAGGCGGTGTAAGTACACCGCTTACGTTTTTTCAAATTGTTGCTGCTATTTTAGGTCCTTTCGTACTGCTACATCAATTTGGAACCCCCTTGTCAATTTCAATTTTTAAAAAAATCTTCTGGGATTTTACTAAGATTATGCTTCATCTATAAGTAAGTTTTGGGAGAACTACCACTTTAAAAATACTGAGTCTTCTAGCTGGGTGTGATGGCACATGTTTGTAATCCCAGCACTCCTGTAATCCCAGGAGGCTGAGGCAGGAAGAATACAGTGCGTTCAAGGCCAGCCTGAGCTACACAGCGATATCCTATCTAAAAAATAAACAAAACAAAAAAATTCAGTCTTCTGATCCATGAACATATTTCCCTACTTAGCTCTTTAATTTATTTAGCATTGCTTTGTAGTTTTCAGTCATTATCTCTAGGTACTTCATATTTCAGAGTGCTACTGTAAATGAGGTCACATTGTAAATCTTAATTTCCAAGGGCAGTGGAAGGGTGCCACGTGGCTGGCCTGTGCATGGCCATGCATGTGCACTCCAAGCGGCAGCAGCATGAGCAAAGACAGCATAGGAGAAAGCCACAAGCTTGGGGACAAGACAGACCCCACTGGTGCAGGACGGCTGAACCCACAACAGGAGAAACAGTGAAGTTGGTAAGTAAATAGTTTTGGCTGCAGAAGGAAGAGGGAGCAGCTGTTACCAAGGTGTGCCTGACTGTTGCATTTTAAAAGTTCCCTGGAAGAATTGTTGGGTCAGGGGACCACTCGGTAGTCCCAGGTGGAGAACAGGGTATTCGCAGGAAGAAGATACAGATTTGAAAGCTACTTAGGAAAAAGTAGCAGGCACTGGAGAGAGTACCCATTAATATAATGCCCAAAGTAGAGAGCAGAGCCAAAAACAGTCCAGGATAGAGCCCTGGCCCTTTCTGCTAGGAACCACTCCCAGAAAGAAGTGAGGGGGAGAGAGGAGCGGGGCGGGGAGAACCAGAGAGAGGTGGAGGGAGAAGGCATACCTTCTCGTCTAGGAAGAATTCTCAAACCACCAATGAAACCCTGAAGGGGGTGGCTTGGTCACCTCTGCTGCCCCAATTCCGCTTTCTACTAAGGAACTCAAAAGGTAGAGATGCAAATAAGGCAGATTAGAAACAATTGCACCAAGATTTACTGAGGAGATTCCCTGCCACAAGGTGAGACCTGTGGCCCTAACATTTCTAGCCTTAAGTGCCAGAAAAATAGGAAACAATCAAAACAGCAGAACTGTGTGAAACCACTTGGTGTGGAGCCACAAAGGGAAGTGACAAAGTCACACACAGTGTCCCTGAAGCCTCCTCTGGAAGTCACTGTCGACAGCCGGCACAGCATCCAGTTCGGCCCATTCTGCTTGACAACATTCTTGGGCTTCCTAGATGCCAAGTATCACCAGCATTACTTAGGCTCTCTTGCTGATGGAAAGCTTTTCTAAACCAAATGAGGTTGCTTCAAATTTACATCAAATGTTCACATGTTGGCAGGGGAAACTGTTCATTGTTAATCATTTACTTTTATATAAAACCATCTTTCTTTTTTAAAATTTTTAAATTTTCTTGCTAAGTAGCTGAAACTGGCCTCAAATTCATGGCAATCCTCCTGCCTCAGTCTCCTAAATGCTGGGATTACAGGTGTGCACCACCACGCCCAGCTAACAACCTTTATCTTTATCACATGATTAATAATTCTTCTAATATCATAACCACTCAAATATGGATCCAACCCGTAAGGGTACACACATTCCCCGAGTTCAAGCAGATCTTCTCCATGTGATTTCTATGGGAAAGGGGACCAGAAGCCCCAAGGCTGGTAAGAGGACCACAATTGTACTATGTAGTAAAATATGCCAGTCCCTGAACCCAGCTCCCTGGTACTTCACTGAGCACATGTGGCACTGGGGGCTAGCCACGGATGCTGTGCACCAACCGCATGCCACCCACTACGCAGAACTTTCTGGCCTGCAGGACACCTCAGGAGGCAGGGGTAATTACTATCCCAATTGTCCTGAGAATCAGAAAGTCAGTCATCTGCCCGAGTGACACAGCCAGGTGACACACAGTTCTACCCTTGTTGCCTAACAGGAGCCATCTTCCTGCCCTTCCTTCCTAGTGGAGCCCAGTTTTGTTCGTGGTGCCCATATGCTCAGCAGAAATCCATTTCCAAGGCTGCTCCAGACCCCAGGTCCTGGCCAGTCCCTTGCCTGCTGCCTGGAATGCTGGCTGGAGAGGCGCCATCGGGGGACGTGACGGTGGAAGCCACCTGTTAAAGACGGTAGAGTGGAAAGAAAGAAAGTGCCTGGGTCTTTGGTGATGCTGCAGAGCCACTGTGCCAGCCACATCCTGCCCTGTTCAGCTGTCCTTCAGCCCTCAAGCGACATGGCGAGCAAGCTCCTCTGCCCAACACCTGGGCCATCACCGAGCACCCACTGCTGACACACGCAGGGCTGGGTGCTGGGACAGTGGTGGGGGGAGGTACAGTGGGAAGAGAAATTTCCTACCCTTCCCCACACATGGCAACGATACCAAGAACACTTACCAAATTCAAACTGCTCCAACTAACATGTCAGTCAGCTACAGACATTTACAAACTGGAAAAATCTAATTATGGAAAACATCTCACTTCCAAATACACCACTAACGAAATAAAGAAATCTAAGATGGTAAAACCTAACATATAAAAATTGCATGGCGAATGCATTTTGCTTTAAATTTGAGACCTACGAACTTCTGGTAACTTGATTCAAATAAAGTGAAGCCAGTAGTGACTATGATAATCAATGTGACTTTTTTTTTTTTTTTGGTAAGTTTGAAACTCATAATAACCCTATTAAAAATACCTCTAGAGAGATTTTTGACAAAATAAAAAAATTCAATTTAAGTGGTGGGGGTCAAACCCAGGCCTCACACGTGCTATTCCGGTACTCTACCACTGAACTGCACCCCCAGTTCCAATAATCTTCTTGACTGCAAACTGCCAGGTGTGACATAACTGGCATTAAGTAAAGCATTTTTCATATTGTGGCACACACAGAAAATGCTAATATCTGTATGGAAGACTGGAATAATGGGAGAAGGTAGCTCAAAGTACAGCCAGGGCCTCAGCACCCCAAGTGCGGTGAGAGCAGTACCTCAGAAGCTGGGAGCTGGTAACTCCTCAGTCGTGCAAGGAGGCTGCAGCAGTCTCAGCTCCTCCCCAGGGAGCTCCTGCCCACTTGGCCTGAACACTGTCACCACTCTCGGGAATCCTCCACAAATGCAGATTCCAATGTCAACCTAGAACCTCGCCCCTTACCCATACAAGTCCCTTGGGCACATTCCTCAGAAGCCCATTTTAACGGAAAGGGGGTCCAGCCCCAGACAGGAAGAGTCCCTCACTACACAACAGTCATCTGCTACTTAAAAACAGAGAAGCGGGCCGGTGAGATGGCTCAGCGGCGTAAGCGCCTGCCTTGCAAGCGCGAGGGCCCGAGTTCGACTCCCGGATCCCACATACGAAAAAGGGGCTGGTGATATCGCTCAGTGGCACGGGCGCCTCCTGGCGCGCGAGGTCCTGAGGTCGTCCCCCCGGTACCCACCAAAAAAAAAAAAAAAAAAAAAAAAAAACAGAGAAGCACTTCCACTTCATACTTCTTATGACACACTTCCCCTGCCACAAGAAAGAATACCAACAAACTACTAAATTGACAAATACTTTGTTGTTTTTCTTAGTAGCAGTGATATCGTTGGCGTGATTGGAAATATAAATGCAATTTAGTAACTCTGAAAGAGCAACTCAGCAATACAAATAAAAACCATACGAATGTTCTTATTTACCCCAGTAACACCATTTCTAAAATTCATTCTAAGGAAATCAATGATATCAGTACAGATTTATGTAAAAGGATGCTCATTACCCGCTCTTCACAATAAATTATGGGACATTAGCACATGGAATTCAATGCAGACCTTAAAACTCCTGTTTTATAACCATATTTAATAGCATGAAAAGGAGGGAGAGGAGGAAGGAGAGGAGGAAGAAGAGGAGGAAGAAGAGGAGGAGGAGGAGGAGGGTAGTACTGGTCAGGGAAGGCCTGGAAAGAGGGCTCAGAATGACCAGGAGATACTGTGATGGGGTGGGGCACAGGGGACAGCTGCAGAAGAGCTCTGGGAGGGAATGGAGGGGCTGGCAGGAGAGCAGATGAAAGAAGTCTGGGGAGGGGCCCAAGCATGACTGGGGGAGACTGTCACAAAAGAATAAGCACAACATTGTCAGCAAGATAGTTAGACATGTGGGGGAGCACGCACTACCAGTTACACTAACCTAAGACGCAAAGACGTCAAGCTGTGGCACATTTATCATCAGTTGCTAGGAATGAGACTTACAGTGACCCACAGAGCACAGTGGCAGGTTAAGGTCACATGTTGTGCACAGCCCTTCTGATACCTGGCCACCGGGGTGTCTGTGCCCACAAGGAAAGCAGCATGCCTGGCACCATGGGCTACACCCGCTGATACCAGGAAGGACGGTGCTCTGCAAGAGCCTCCCCACTTGGGCTAGGATGCGATTTAAATTCTTAAACTATTAAGGCTCCTGAGAGATTGCTGAATACCTAAAAGGAACAAGGAAGACGTTTTTGAGATAACAACATTCCAAAGTAACCCCTAAGAGAAATGTCGGTAGGTGTCATGATCATCATAATTCCCTGAATCCAGGGGTAACTTGGGTGTGCACGGAAAGGCATCCAAACACGCACGCAGATGCCTTCATGGCCCTGCCTGCCTTCTCCCTGGAAGGCGTAACTTTCTCTGTATCTACCTCACGATAAACTCTCCCCGCCTACGTGTCTTGGCTAAATTCTTTCACCTAGGGACCCAGAAAGTGAGCGTCCAGTCCTCACTGTGTCAGGACCTGGCTCTCAGACTAACAATGTGAGCCCATTCCATTATGAAAAATAGGTGCGTCTGTTACACACAGCCACTGATTACTGCATAATATACACACATTTTTATTAGGAAAAAGTTGGACAGCTTTATATTCAAAATGTTAAGAGTGACTGTACCTGTGCTGATCCGTATATTCTTTTTATACTCTCCTATATTTTCCGGAGGTAAAGGTCATACTTTATTTTAATGCCACACTATTATTGTGTTTTTAAGACAAAAGATATTAATGTAGAGTTGTTTTTTTCTAAACTAAAACCTCAGTATTCAGGTTTAATTGCAGTGCTGGCACTTTGCAATGAATAAGTAGGTTCTGGGATGCAGTTTGGCACTTGGTTTCTAAAGGGTTTGCCATCACTGGATTAGAGATGTATGTAGAGCAGGGGTATGACACAGGAAGGTACGATCTGCTTGTGTTATGTCAAAATAATTTTATTTTTAAAAAACATTTGTTTATATTTGTTTGTAGTACTGGGGATGGAACCCGGGGCTTCACACATGGTAGGCAAGAACTCCACTACCGAGCTACATTCCCGGCCCTAAAGACATTTTAAAGCTTACTTTAAAAAAGCATGCAGCTCGTCCCAGCAAGGCCACATTTGATTTGAAAGCCATTAAAAGGGAGGGCAAGGATAAGGAACTGCTACACCCGAAGACCACTGTACTCTGATTTCCTGTACATTAGGGACATTCCTAAATTCAAGTGCTGGGCCAGTGAGATGGCTCAGCGGCGTAAGTGCCTGCCTGGCAAGTGCGAGGGCCCGAGTTCGACTCCTGGAACCCACATACGAAAAAAGGGCCGGTGATATCACTCAGCGGCATGGGCGCCTGCTGGCGCGCGAGGTCCTGAGGTCGACCCCCGGTACCCACAAAAAATAAATAAATAAATAAATAAAATAAAATAAACTGAAGTGCTTCTCTTTCCCTTCTCCTATTAGTATTTCAGCACAGTGTGAGCGTTCAGTCACACTGAAAAGTGGCTCCCTTTCCAGAGGAAGAGAGGAAGAGGAAATGTACATGTTATCTAAATTCCTTCTCTCTTTCTCATTGCAAAAGATCTTTATTTCAGCGAAACAACCCTAAGGCAGGGTCCTGTCACCAAGACAAAGGAACAGCAGTGGAGTTGACACGTTTCCCTGGGTCTTTCTCCATAGATTTCTTGACATGCGTACAGTGAGAACCAGACCAGAGCTGCACACAGGAAGAGCTGCCTCTGGGGGTGGTGTCTATTCCATGTGCAGCGCAGGGGACCGCTCTGCCTGGACCAGCATGGAATCATCTCCCTGAGGAAATGCTAACAATTTCATACCCCAGAGAGGCAGCTGGGAGGCTTTTGCACACACAGACTCCCTGGACCCAGGCCTTTCCCTCACGAGAGAGAAAGCAGGACAAGAACACAACACATGACAACCTGCCAACTTATGTCTCATGCATAAGCACCTACAAGTTAGAAACAAGCTGCTCCAGAAATCTGACGAGGCCCCAGATGGAGGCTGCATATCTATAATCCCAGCACTTCAGAAGCCTGAGGCAGGAGGGTCACAAGATCAAGCCCAGCCAGGGCAATTTAGTGACTTAGTGAGACCCTGTCTCAAATTAAAATTTAAACATTGTTTTGCTTTTAAAGGGCTGGGAATGTGTAGCTCAATGTGAAGCCCCTGGGTTAACTCCCCATTACCACACACACACACACACACACACACACACACACACACGCAGTCTGACTAGGAACTGCTCTCATCCAAAACAGTCGGGAAGATGCTGGACTTAAAAACATAATTTTCACTGAGCCTTAACAGAAACTAGAATCAGATCGGAAGATGATGGGAAGGATACGACCAGCCAACAAAATGTATGTCACAGAGCCCCGAATACGCAAGCATGAAGACATGTCTGGGAGAATCCTGCGCCATGTGTCCTTGGCAGAGGAAGCTCCCTGGTATCAGTCAGGCAGAGCACTAGAAGCAGCTGCTGGAGCCGAGGAGGCATCCAGAGAAAGGCTGTGCCTGTGCCCCCAAAATGAGAGGAGGGGGACAGGCAATAACGTGGGCATGAAACACAGAGCTTAACAAGGCAGCAGCCATTCAGCGGAGATCAGTGACAACCCACAGCCAGAACTCCGAAGACTGTGAGGGAGCACTGTACCGAGCCCTTTGCCAGCCCTGTCCCTCGAGCGGTCTGGGAAGCACTCTGCACAAAGGTCAGCTGGGGGGTCAGGGACAGGACAACGCTTCGGTCACCTGCTTGGCGCTTCTCCCCAACCCCAGCTGTAGTTTCCCCTAAACCATGGGGACAGCAACCAGAATCCCTCTCAAGTGACTGCTGTGCCATTCCGGTAAGATTACACATAGCAGACACTCAGGACAGTGCACTCAGGACAGCGCCAGGCACACGGGCATCTGCAAACCCCAGTCCTCTTCCAACTTGAAACCATGCGCCCCAGGAGGCCCTGCCCCGGGCAGTGCTACATGATAACTTGTGCAATAGGTGGAGAAACTTAATTCTACGGCCTGCTTTAGCTTAGAAATGGCAAGAACTGCCCTCCTTTGCTCATTAAGCCCGATTCCCTTGTGCTGTGCCCACTGTTCTCAAGAACCAGCCTCTGAACACAGATCTTGGCCATTGCCATCCTCCTTCTGCTGAACTTGATGCGGTACAGTTTGTTTGCATTCTCCCAGCCCTCATTCCATTAAAGATTTAAATCACTTAAACCCACACAATAAAAGGGGAGAAGAACCGCATCAGGTCAGGATTAGGAACATCGCACAGCAGACGCAACAATCCTGCGGGGAAGGTCCTGGGGAGAACACAGTGTCACCTGGAGAGGTTTTCAGCCAGGTCTTCCCTGAAGAGATAACCCGATAAAGTGCTTTTATTCTAAGGGGTCCCGGACCCCGTGCTGCACCCGGCAGGGCTGAACTAGGCCCTCGCTCCCCCAGGACCCCAGGCACTGTTACCCCCTCCATCCGAGGCCTGGAGACACGCCGTGGTTCACCCCTCAACTCAGTGAGAGAGCCCAAGCCACACGCTTCTACTGAACGGAGAAAAGGTAAGCGCGTGAACATTGCTGCAAATCCAATTAATGTTTTTAAAACTGGAAGAGAAAAACCTGGAAATACCGTCATTTGAAACCATCAAGATTAAAGAAAAAGTAGAACAAAATAGTACAAAGGAGTAAATTAGTAAAAGCTAAACTTAAAACGGTTATTTATGCCAATAAAATGTGCCCAAAGCTACACAAAACATGATACTCATAATCAGAAACATCTCATCTTTCCAGTTCCTTGAATCTGTGTTATCTAAAGAACAGTTCCTTGCTTAGGAACACTTGACCTAGTTTCTTTTACCTATAGGAATTTTCTTAACTATTCACTAATTCATGTTCAAAAGTTTTATGAACAGTACACATCATTTGACATATGTATTATACCATTACACAGAAAATATTTATTCTAAAGTCTTTTACTTTTTTCTAGTAATTGTCTATTTAAAATGTTTTAATTAGAAATACACCCATCCATGCCCATTAAGTGAGGAATGGATAAAAAAGATGTGGTATTTCTATACAATGGAGTACTACTCAGCCATAAAGAAAGATAAACTAGAAACTTTTATAGGTAAATGGATGCAACTCGAGAAAATACTCACAAGCGAAATAAACTGGATGCACATTTGTAAACATCGTATTGTCTCCCTAGTATGAAAATGCAATTTCTCTGTGACTATTCCATTCCTTAGTCTTCTATTTTTACCTAGCTTTTACATGGTTTAATCTTATACTGAGTAATATTTTTGTCCAAAAGGTATTTGCACATTCTCTAATGCTTGAGTTTGTTAATACTTGAGAATGTTTACTTGTTGTCTTTAAAAAATTATAAAAAAAAAAAAAAAAGAAATATACCCATCCATGTTAGTTACATGGGTATACTTAGTATGTAAAAATTCACCAGGCTGCCAGCTTATAAACTGTGCACTTTTAAAATATAAATTTGAGGGGCTGGTGAGATAGCTCAGCAGCATAAGTGCCTGCCTGGCAAGCGCAAGGTCCTGAGTTTGACTCCGGTATCCACGTAAAAAAAACATATATATATATATATGATATATCTAGATATATAAGATATAGATATAGATATAGATATATACAAATTTGACTTTAATAAAAAGTTAAAGTCAGGTATGGGGGCACATGCCTGTAACTCCAGCACTCTCAGAGGCTGAGGCAGGACACTGCAAATTCAGTCTAAGCCCAGTCTAAGCAACTTGGCGAGATCCTGTCTTTAAAAAGAAAAAAAAAGCTTGCATACAATAGCTCAGGGTTTAAGGCCCTAGTCAACCCCAGTACCAAACAGTCCTTTATAAATGCTCAAGTAAATATGCTCACTAATTTTGAGTCCGAGTAAAATGAAAAAATGTGTATGTGTGTGCACATGCAATAAATAAGATACTGCTCATGAAAGCACGTGCCATGACTTGGCATCTGTAAGACCTTGGGAAAACAGCGTGCACACAGCCACTCTGATGAATAGTGGGATTTAAAGATAGCACTTAAACTCAAAACACAGGAGAATAAAACTGCACATAAAATAATAGGAGACAGAAGGGGCAAGCTGCAACAATGAGAATTCTCTTTACCTATTATACTGGAATTCTAATGCTCTGCTTTATCCAACAGACACGCACAAGTCCTGAGGGAATGCTCACCTTTTCCTCCTATTATGAGGGTTCACAGAGTGACTTTCCTACCCGAAGTTCCTGAAAGCAAGCCACCCTGTCTGAGTTGGAGGGCTGGGAGGAGGGGCGTGCTGCTTTAACTTATAAAGTAATACTAGGTGATGAAACGACTGAATTATTTGGGGGGCACTACATATGGTAAATGGAGCTCCTTCTGATAGTAATTAACATAAATTAAACACTGATGGAACTTCACTGGTACCATGATCCTTACCGTTCCTGTGTTTACTTGTATTTTACGGTACTGGAAACACCACCAGCTTCATTATTTCTGGCACCGTAATTACCACTAGTAAGATCCCACCTGTACTGTGGATTACTTGCTTGACTTGTTTCTTTTTCTCACAGTTGAAAAACAACTGCAAAGAACACCAGGCTCTGATTGCCTCTTTTGTTTGCAACTGATTTACAGATTTTAAGCTTCGCGTTGGCCTAAAAGCCCCTCTACATCTTCCTCTGGGGTTTCCCCAGGACAGCTCCCTCTCTACTTTCAAAACCATCCCATTCGTCCTGTCTGGGGACAGCACTTGGCATCATATTTAACTTCATGCTTCCACAAAGAGCAAGGTCGTGCCTTTCTTGTCAGTGCTAAACCCCCCGCATCACACTGTTCACGATCTTGTGCTTTACAAAGCAGGCTCGACGAACAATGCTTGTTAGACACAAGTTAAACCCAGCATACCGCCAAGTGTCAGGAAGCCCCCTACAAAACACCAGGATCTGCTTCACAGGCGTACCATTTGAGAAGGGTCAGTTTTCTCCCTCCCTTCCTCCGTCTCTGAGACAGGGTCTCACTATGTAGTTCAGGCTGGCCTTGAACTATGTAGCCCAGGCTAGTTTTGAACTCCCAGGGATCCTCCTGCCTCAGCCGCCCAAGTGCTGGGATTATTAGGTGTGTGCCACCACACCTGGCTAACTCTCTTCTTCAGTTCTGTGATAATACATTACTAGAGAAATGAGACTGCCGTTGGAAACGCCAGATGGTGAGATGACACTGTTACCTTTCTTCTATGACTGTGACGCCTGGGACAGGTAATTAGGTTATTTCTACCAAAAGTACTCAAGCAATCCGGGTGTGACTTGAGCATAAAATCTCCTTTTCCAAGGCAGCAAAAATACTTTGCTTATTTCCATTTCAAGCAACTGTGGTTTTTAAGATGACAGATGGAAATAAAACACTGGCTTTCATAAGCCCTTTCATAGCATAATGACAATTTTGCTAGTTACAGCTTATCAGCTACTTTTACACCTGTTGGACACTAGTTCCACCCTTCAACCTGGGTTTTATTCAAGTATGCACACTGCTAAGAGATCACAAAAATATAGCATGAAGCTGTGTATTTATGTATAATTGGTGTTGTCTCTATTAACATATTCTTCTTTCCTAAGCAACTGAGAAGGCAACGGGTACCGTCACATTTTGATGATTTTTCAATCTTTTCTAGTTTTTCTTTTCCTTTTTTTCTTTTCTTGGTGTGTTAGTGGTACTATACTAGGAATTGAACCCAGGGCCTTCCCTCTGAGCTACACTCCAGCCCTTTTATTTATTTATTTATTTATTTATTTATTTATTTATTTGAGACAGGGTCTCACAAAGTTGCCCAAGCTGACCTGGAACTTGTAATCCTCCTGCCTCAGCCTCCCAGAGTGCTGAGATTACAGGCGTGTACCAACACATCCAGCGTTCAGAACTGGGCTGGGCGTGCAGCTCAATGGTAGAGTGTATTCTTAAAATGCACAAGGTCTTGGATTCAATCCCCAGCACTAGCGCGCGCACGCGCACACACACGCGCGCGCACACACACACATGCACACACAGAACAGAACGCGTACATGACACAATTTCAGGAGAGTTCAAGACACTTCTGGATCCTGCCTGAAAAGGAAAAGCATCCCCAGACTCTTAGAATTTAATGATGCATAAAAGGCCCCTGAGTTAACCTACAAATACTTTGGTGAGTACCGAGCAATTCAAAGCCTTTGAGTACGGCCAAAGGGTTCTGGTGCCCTGCTGTCCTCCGCACGGGCCACCCACTGTAACTGTCCCTGCGGAAGCCAGAGGAAGTCTGCACCCACCTGGTCACATCCTGCATTCACCAACTCCTGCAGCATTTGCCGGTTTACTTCAGCAATGGCAGAAGTGCCTGATTCATTGGCAAATGGCAACAGGGAATATCTGATTTCCCTGAGTGCTTTCTGGTAAGGTCCAAACTTCGGGGTGGCTCTCATATGCTGCTGCCTGGCGGCATCCTTGCTCCCCAGGACTTTGACATCCAGGGAAGCCTCACTGTTTGGTCCCATGGGCAGCCCCTGAGAGGAAGACTTGGAGGGCTGCTTCAACCCCTCACGGATCTCCTGCAGTCGCTGCCGGCTATTTCCAGAGTACGTTGTGGCCGGAAAAGTCTTTGGCCTCATTGTTAGTCCAGTTTCCTTTTACCATAAATGTAATCTTCTCAAAGTGTTTTATTATTTTTTTAAAAAGCTGTACAGTATCAGTTAGTTGTAAACATATGTTCGAAACAATCTCCTTTTGAAAATGTTCTTTCCTTCAATTTCCGTAGGTCCTATGAAGAATTAAAATTTTCCAGCATCTTCATTTTGAATATCATCACTCTGAAAAAGAAAATAAATGGGAGAAAAATGTTCATTTGTGGTTTTCATACAATGGTAATGCTACTTTTCAGAAATGGACAATGATCTCAGAAATACTCTACCTGGAAAGAAAAAAACACGTAACTCCTAGAAGTGACAAAAATACTGTTCAGCTCTGGTCAGAGCACATGACATCTGTCCCAAGATGTTTCCTATAACATGTAGTCTACAATCAAGTAAATCTCCATAAATATATATAGAAAGTCTGGGCAAGAATAGCAGTTTGAACAATTGATAGCTCATTTAAAATATTTCATTATGGTGTCTCATTCTCTGAACGCCCACACTCCCTTCTGAGTATGTGCTTTTTTCCTTCAAAACAAATCTTTTCCATGCTTCTGGACTGCCAACTCCTGAAAATTCTTTTTCTGCTACAGGAGTCAGCAAACTTATTCTGTGGGTAGGGCCCGGCAGCCCTGGGGGTGGAGGGCGGAATGAAACGCGTTAAGTTGTTGCTGTCTGTGAGGCTGGCGTTCTGTTCCGAGGCTGTGCAGTGGGACTGGGTCACTGTGGGTGTGGTGGTCAAGCCTATCCCGAGGGGTAGCAGGACCCCCAGGGCTGCAGCTGGCACCCTGTTGCCTGTGATCACCATTGCAGTGGGTGCTTCCTCTTCCTGGTGGCCTCTGTGGGCTGCCGTGGGGCCTGCAAGGAGAACTACTGTTGCGTGATCACCTTTGCCATCTTCCCGTCTCTTATCGTGCTAGTGGAGGTGGCCGCAGCCATTGCTGGCTGTGTTTTTAAAGACAAGGTGATACTGGAGTTTAAATACATACTTATTTTAAAATCCACGGCTTTAGTATTTAGGGTTAAATTTTCTACATGGATTTCTGGCTTGTCCTAACAGCCAAGCAACTCATGGTCCACACTGTTATCCCTCATCTCACATTTTTACCACCCGCTCTACCCACCTGCTGGCTGTGATCCTCTCTTACCTTTAGAAATTTCCCTCAAAAAGCCCTCCCAATTTCCCTGAAAGACATCACAGAACTTGCCTTGCATTAAGGGCGTCCTGTATCAAAGCACTTTCCCACACAACGCATTGGGGGCTGAAGGTAAGTACTTCCTGGATTTCTACATGGCGTCCACTTAGTATGTTTTTTTGTGTGTGTGTGTGTACCGGGGGTTGACCTCAGGACCTCGCGCGTCAGCAGGTGCCCGTACCGCTGAGTGATATCACCGGCCCTTTTTTCGTATGTGGGTTCCGGGAGTCGAACTCGAGACCTCGTGCTTGCTAGGCAGGCGCTTATGCCACTGAGCCATCTCACCAGCCCATATATATATATATATATATATATATATATATATATATATATATATTATATATATATATATTTTTTTTTTTTTTTTTTATGTGGGTACCAGGAGTCGACCTCAGGACCTCACAATTGCCAACAAGCGCTTGTGCCACTGAGCAATATCACTGGCCCTTTTTTTCCTTTATGTGGATACCGGGAGTTGAAATCAGGACCTAGCGCTTGCCAGGCAGGTGCTTACGCCACTGAGCCATCTCACCGGCCCCCACTTCATATTTTGACCTGAACACCTAAATAAAAATACTGTCTTTTTTCTACAGAAATTGACAACAAATAAATAAAAAGTAAAGAAAGAAACTGATAGCTACGTGGAAGGGGACTGGTAAAAGCATGCGGGCAATTTCTTTCTCAAGAGCGCATGTGACCCCGTCGGCAGCAAGTTGCTGTCTCACAAGGGGTAGCAGAGACCACCTCTGACTGGCATGGGATGTGAGCTCCCTGTGCAGAGAGGCCAGGCGCACTTCTCCACAGTGAAGCAGGACTTACCCCCGGCTTACTACTGCACTTAGTACTCTGTTGTTATTTCATCCACAAGACAAAATCCAGCCCAACCTGACACTGCCCTCAGCAGCCAGCTGTTGTCCAGGAGTCCTCTCCTGCCTCACCCAGCACTGCGGGCGGTGTACGCAACGCACTGCTGAGCACTGAGACGGGAGCAGCTGGACCTGCAGCACCGGTGGCCTCCGATTAGGAGGGTTTGGTCTGTAACTCTGCAACTTTAGGACACACAAAAGTGACAGACATACGATGGAAACCACGCTGCACTTTGGACTCTTTCCCCAAGGGAGCGATATGTTGGCCTGCAGACAGAGGTCTCTTGACGCTGGGCAGCAGTAGTGACGCAGCTCCCAAAATCATGAGAGGAAAGCTGGCTGCTGAGCTAGGCGGTGTGGCTGGCTGCAGGAGTAACTACATCTTCCGCCACAATCTCTGCCAACCTACGCGGGTTTACCAGGTAACCCCCACCACAAGCTGAGGAGTATCTTACACAAATGAAACCCTCGTACCCGTCACTGTGTGGTTTCTCACATAACTAGTTGTGCCAACCTGAAGGGATGCCCACAGGTGACAAAAATGTCCCAAACCCTGCCAAAGCCTTGTGGGTGGCACCCTCACCTTCCTGTCTTTTGCCCTCACCCACAAATGCCTGTCATTCTACAGAACCCAATAAACAGACCTGGGGGATAGTCACTTTGATTTTTTTCTCTCTCTCTCGTTATTTTTTTATTTTTTAATTGGTATTTATTTATTTATTGGTGGTACTGGGGACCGAACCCAGGGCCTTTACACTGAGCTATCCCTATGCCCCCCCTTAAATTATTTTTTACTTTGGGACAGTGTCTAAGTCTAAATTTCTCAGGCTGGGCTTGAACTTGCAATCCTCCTGCCTCAGCCTCCCAGAGTACTGTGATGACAGGTGTGCTGCCACAATGGTTTATTTAAGAGTTTTAATGAACAAAGGAAATCTGTTTTTTAAAAACAGCATCTTTCGAGAGGAAAGACGCAGCAGGATCTGGAGTTTAAGCATCAGTGAGGACCTTTACAACTAAAATGAAGCCCTGCTTCACAAGTGTTTTCATGTGTGGAAAGAATAAGTAAGGGTAACTAATGTTGATCCACTACTTACTATTTGCCAAGCACTGTGCCTGGGCTTTATATGAATTAACTTACATGAATCTACTAGACGAACATAAACAAAAGGGAACACTCGAAAATGACACAACAATTACTACTCCTTTCTTAGAGGGGCACAGTGGTCTTAAAGGTTTTTACTACCTACTTTCTCGGTGTAAGTGAGGGAAGATTTCATCCAGAAGGTAAGAATCTGACTTACTCGATATGAAATCCTAGTTATCACACGATTTCTAATATTTTAAAGTCACTGGAATGACTGTGGAGGCTGATGTAAAATGGGGCATACTGCAACCATGCTCATTTCCAGCGACTCTGTGGTCAGAGCGTCTGTTTTGAAAGACCTAACTTTCTAAAACCACAAGCTCACGTTCCTACAAAAATGGAGGGTCTCAAGGGCCTGCCAAGCACGTACGGAGGATCGGCGGGGTGACTCGAATGTCTGGGAAAAAGCACAAGTTATTTCTTTCCTGGTAGAAATGTGCACATAACACCTGTTCTCCAATATTTCGTTTTCTTCCCTTTCTCTGAAAACTAAAACAAAGAAGACACACTTTATACCACCTTCATAACAAACCACAGAGGAAGGGAGCGGCCTGCCCTCGCAGGGCATCCTCTTGGTCGGAATGCATTCACCCTTTGCCTACTAGTCCATGCCGCTGCACCCCCTCTACCTCACATCGTTTATCAAATGCCTCCTAAGCCCCGGGCACTGATGGCAGGAAAGAAAATAAATCTCTCCTTCAGCACATTCGCAGTCCAATGAGAGCTGAAGGTGAGGCAGCCAAATAAACAGCTTTGGGGGAAAAAACCACCCCAAACAAAGGGGGCCTCATGTGCACTGGGAAGGGACTTCCAGCTGGAGGGAAGCAGAGGCAAAGAACAGACAAATGTGCCGCCTCCAGGAGCCATACTCAGGATCTGCAGGCGGGGGGGCTTCCGTGGGGGGTGTGGGTGTGTGGGGTGCAGGGGCTCCATGTGGAACTGCCCTCTGGAGTTGAATCTGGAAGCTGAGGGGAGGTGAGTGGGCAGGGATGAATCACCACCCCAAGCAGACAACCAATGCTGGAGTGTGGAGCAGCAGCCCAGGAAGGTGTGGGGTTCCAGGTCCTCCTGTCACCGTGGCCAGAGGGCTAGGGTTAAAGGCACAGGCAGAGATGGGGAGCTCTGCCCGCTCACCACACAAGGGAGCCATCAGGTGAGCCAGGGGCTCGTGTCCTCCAGCGGCACCCGCTTCAGTCTCCACCAAGGGACACTAGCAGACTGCAAAGAAGGGCAAGCCACTCTCCACTCAACTCTGAAAGGGCAAGGGCTAGGATGGAGACAGTCCAGGGTGAGGACAAAGAGCCATGATAAAGTCTGTGTAAAGCCAGGACAAGAGGAGCAGAGGGCCTCGGCCTGGTCACATCAGCAGATGGAGGAGACTCGCAGCAGCCTAAGGGCACCCTGGGGAGTTCTCAGGCTTCAACGCTCTCCCTCGAATCTGCCCTAAAAAGGAGAGGTACCGGGGAGAGCAATAAGGCATTGGGGGGTGATCTTTTTATTTAATATACACATTCAAAGCACACGATCATAGGCTGACACACGCTCACTGAGACAGCACTCCTGTAAACACCATCACTGCAACCCAAGCCCCTCGTTCCCGCAGGCGGCCACCTGACAGGGACTCGGGTTCATGACTTCCGACGCTGAGCTAAGCTGACCGGCTTTTGCACCTTGTACCCATAGAATGAGGCGGGCGGTGCTTTTTGTTCCCTTATTGCATACAACACATTTGCTTACATGCACCTATGATGCCCAACAGTGACCATCACTCACTGACGGGGTCCCTGCCATTGCCTGCATCTCCCATAATGGACTCATCCTTCCTACCCCGCTATGCCATGGGGTGCCACTGCCTTTAAGGCTGTCATGTGTGAGGCCTCACAGGCTGCACCAAGGCCTTGCTTCCCCACGTCAAATACATCTGCCTAGCTATGGGCAGAGCCCATGGTGGCTGGTGCAATGTCTGGTGAGATGCGGCAAGGTACTCCTCCCTCATGTAACTGTGTGTGTTACCCTATTACTGGACAACACCCACAAGTGTGCCCCGGGAAGCTTTCCAGAGGGCTGTGGGCAGCAGTGCTGGCCCACTCACAGCACAGACCTGCCCGGATACCCCGAGTCACAACCGGCACACGCAGCCAGGCTGAGGGACCTGGAAAGGGAACCCACTGGTGGTGAGAGCTGAGCAGGCCTCCGAGGAACAGGAGCGGGGGATCAGGTGTATCCTGCAGAATAGTATGCGCGTGACACATGTACCATGTGCCCTTATCAGGGCAGGTGACTCTACAGCAACTACTCAGTCACAAAAAGGACATCCTGTCACGGGCCACACACAGACGACGCTGAGGACCAATGCTAAGTGAAACCAATCACAAAATGCCAAAAACTGTATGATTCCACTTAAGGTGAGTTGTTGGGATTAAGCAAACACCAAGAGACAGAAAGGAGCATAAAAGTTACCAGGAGTACAAAGAACACAGTTCTTATTTAAGGGGTTGATGAGAAAGTTTTAGAAGTGAACAGTCTGCAGCGATGACATGAATGTATTTAATGTAACTGGACCATACATTTATGGATGGTTAAAACAGTATGTATGCTTTAGCTCAATTTTTTTTTTTTTTTTTTGTGGGTACCGGGGGGTCGACCTCAGGACCTCGCGTGCCAGCAGGCGCCCGTGCCGCTGAACGATATCACCGGCCCTTTTTTCGTATGTGGGTTCCGGGAGTCGAACTCAGGCCCTCGCGCTTGCCAGGCAGGCGCTTATGCTGCTGAGCCATCTCACCGGCCCGCTTTAGCTCAATTTTTAAAGAGGGGGGGAAAAGTCATCTAACTATTCACATCTAGTTACCTAGTGTTTGGATACTGGTTCCTTTTCTAAACACCACTACACAAATAAAAGGCCAACGCCAGACACGGTACTGACACAGAGCAAAGTCCCCACCAAGAGAGAGGTCTAAACTCCAAGGGCAGCGGCACATGCCCCCAACCTGCTATCGCTCCCCACCACACAACACTGAAGCACCCCGGGGAGACGGCGGCCACGGAGCACCCACGTGTCACACAGACATTCCACTCACAAGATCGCCCAGGCAGGCAGGACCAGCCCTTGTATGTTGGTGCCTGTATTTATACATGAGCTAAGAAATACCAGAGCGCTGGGCCCTTGAATAACAGCAGGATCAGCAGTCTTGGTTTTTCTTTTGTTCTCTTTTCTCCCCATCAACATTCTCTTATAAAAACTTTCAAACCTACAGAAAGGTTGAGAGGACGACTCCAACACCCCATAAATCTACCCCTGGAAGTGTACTTATGGAGAGAAAGACACTGTCCCTGCTCTGACTTCATTTCTGTCTCGGTCTTGCAGAAGCACTGGGACGAAGGATGTCCCACTTTGTCCCGGTCTTTTTTTTTTTTTTTTTTTTTTTTGTGGGTACTGGGGGTCAACCTCAGGACCTCGCGTGTCAGCAGGCGCCCGTGCCGCTGAGCGGTATCACCGGCCCTTTTTTCGTATGTGGGTACCAGGAGTCAAACTCATGACCTCGCGCTTGCCAGGTAGGTGCTTATGCCGCTGAGCCATCTCACCGCCCCCCGGTCTTCTTAAGAGAAACTCTAACATAGCACCTGCAGGCTGAGGATTACCCCACTCTCCTGCGTTCTTACCTGGACACGCTGGAATGAATGAAACTTCCCTCCAGGTCAACGAAGAGTGGAAGTATTTTCTCAGCCTGGAGCTTGTCGTTTAAGCTTCTTTGAAGATAGGTGAAACACTCAGGTCAAATAGACTACAGTTGGAGATGAGCTACTCTGACATGCTCCTACACCATTTTAATAAGGTTTTACATGCGGTGGATTTCCTTTCATCAGGAGTTTTATAAACATGACTCTCAGGGACATGAACTTTAAAAAATGGAGATATGAAGTAAAGTAAAGCTAATTTTTGAAATTTCTTTGGCATCACCAACAGACTGAAATATACTTTAAGAAACAAGACAATATGGGCCGGTGAGATGGCTCAGCGGCGTAAGCGCCTGCCTTGCAAGCGCAAGGGCCCGAGTTCAACTCCCGGATCCCACATACGAAAAAGGGTCCGGTGATATCGCTCAGTGGCACGGGCGCCTGCTGGGGCGCAAGGTCCTGAGGTCGACCCCCCGGTACCCACAAAAAAAAAAAAAAAAAAAGAAACAAGACACTGAAATTTAAAGACTGTAACAACCCACAAAACAAAAACCCTTCCTTCTTGAATCTGGAGTCGACTACCATGCTTGCCTAGCTGGCTTGTGTAAACAACGTGAGAGCAATACTTAAAGCAATGCTTTAATTTGGTCCTATCAAACCCAATTCCAATTCTCAAGCCAATCCTGGAAAATGCTATCAGATGGTCAAGAATTTTTATTCTAATTTCTCCTAAACCCACACAGGCTGCCAAACACACATCAAGCACCAACCACAGAACCAAACCAACCAAACCCATGCCTCATGGGGCCCGCGCTAATGACACATGCTGGCATTTTTAAAAGCAGCATTTCTTGGACCTAAAACTCCAGTTATTATTTAAATCATATCCCTACTATAATTAACTACCAAGGCCCGAACTAAATCAGGCAGATGGGTCAGGCCTCGAGCCAGATGCTAAATGTCAGGATCATAAACCACCACTTGGATGTTACCACTCCAGCACCATCCAGGCCAGGAAGCCACAGGCCAGGGCTCCCCTCAGAACAAGGGTCTCCGAGGAAAGCGGTGACTGCATTTCTTCGGAGATTCAGGGAAACACTGTAGACAGAGGAACTCCCACAGTCCGACCCACAGCAGCGTCACGGGGCCTCGGTAGGCTTAGCACCACACTGGACCTCAGCGCTATCACCCTAGGAAAACAGTGACTCTCCTCTATATAAGCCCACATCTAGGTGGGAAACGACCACCACCAGGTCCACCATGTTCACCACTGCCCCTGTCAAACGCTTCGTGTTATCTACACAGCACATGTTATGCAAGCTCGATGGCAAAAATTACCAGACCCACAGAAATTTGTACTCAAGCTCTCAACGGGAAGGCCAGCTTGTAGATAAATTTATTATTCGTTCTTTGCAGCATTCTTGACAGCAGGCAGCGGAACAGCATGACCGTCCTCACAGTCCCTGCCACATCAGCAGGGGGTTCTCAGTCCTTGACATGTCCCTGCCTCCTTGTCACCCACCTCTCCAAGCTCTAGATACACCCCGGCTAGGGAGTCAGAGCACCCGCCCCATCTGAGAATCACTGCTGCGGACAGAGGTCAGAAACACTGTGACCCACCCATGTTTACAGCAGCACAGTTTGTAGTAGCTAAATCTTGGAAACAGTCCAAATGCCCATCAACCGACCAATGGATAAAGATGTGGGTTTTTTTTATACAATGGAGTACTACTCAGCAATAAAGAAGGATACACTTGAGACATTTCTAGGTAAATGGATGGACCTTGAGACCATACTCTTTTTTATTTTTTATTTTTTGTGGGTACCGGGGGTTGAACTCAGGACCTCGTGCTTGCCAGCAGGCGCCCATGCCGCTGAGCAATATCACCGGTCCTTTATTCGTATGTGGGTACCGGGAGTCGAACTCAGGACCTCGCGCTTGCCAGGCAGGCACTTATGCTGCTGAGCTATCTCACCGGCCCTGAGACCATACTCTTAAGAGAACTACATCGGACACACACATGTAAATACCGCATGGTTTCTCTGGTGTGAGAAACCAAAAGTTTAAATAAGAACCAAAATGTGTAGAGATATTGTGAAATAGGAAGAAAATGTTCAAATGGGAAGGGGAACCAGGGAGGGGTGTGGGGGGGAGGAAACAAGGGAAAAGAAAAAAAAAAAGAAAAGAAGGAAAAAGTGGAACCTAAGCTTTTGTAAATAGGAAGGGGAAGGGGGGTTGAAGGGAGAGTAGGGGAAAGGGGGAAAAAAAAGAATCAAGATATATCATGTACAGGTACAAATTCCCTATGACAATTGTGATCATTATGTTTATCTAAAATCTACCAATAAACTTAATTAATTTAAAAAAAGAGAGAAATACTGTGACCATCCCAACACGGGATAATGGGCATGAATGAGCATGTGCCTGTTTCTACCCAGAAGCACAATTCTTCAGAGAGGTGCTGAGATTATTTGAAGAAAGCCTCCTAGAGAAAGCAATGCTCCAGGGACCTGGAAAGGCTGCAGGGCTATGACTTGGTGGAGGAAGGTGAAGCTATTCTCAGAGTCTGGAACTTCCTGCGAAAAGGTGCAAGCACAGAAGACACCCAGGAACAGGCAAACAGCGTTGGGGAGGGGGCGGGTGCTATCTGGGGACATTAATAAAAAAACAGGAGTGAACTCTAGAGCTAAGATGGAGTTAATCAGTAATTGATGGCTCTCGCTCTTAGCATTCCAGCCAAGAAAACTGCCTGAAGGTGGAGAGGCTCAGTATTCCAAACAGAGAGCTGCTCCATTCAAAATCCACCTTGCACTCTTAAAATGCTTACCCTCTGGATTCAGGGTCCACAAGATCTGCATTCAATACATTTTAACAAATACAAACCACTGCTAACTACAAAATATGAAATTTTTTTCCTTCCTCCAGAAAAAAATCTTAGCATCGGGGCACAAAGAAAAAGAATTTGCTAATTAACTTAAAAAAAAAAAAAAAAAACTGCTCATCACAATTAGGTTGACGTGGTCTACAATAACCAAGGCAGTCTTTGCAGAGTGACTGGCGAACATTAAGCAATGCCAAATTTCCATCCTAATTTTAGCATCACCACCAATTATCTTTATTTCCAACATCACTTTATTAATACTTTCAGTTTTGAAATAACAAATCAAAGGACATTAGCCTTGCAAGTACTGCGAGGGCCGTGACACCCAGTGAGTGACTTTAGTAGCCAAACCTAGGAGCCCCTCACCCAAGGCGCATTGCCTGGCGAACAGCGATTTCGGATTCGGAGGCCCAGGCTGTCCAGCGAAAGTACAAAGCAACAGGCTCTTTAAAAGAACCAGATTCAGTTAGAGCCTCAATCAAGCCTGACCCCTTCATCCGAGGATCGGGATACTTTACCCCTGTTTAGCATACATTTAGTCAAGACTAAGTAAATGGATTGAATTTATCTTCTGTATTTCCTCAAACTTACTACTACCTTAAACAGTCAGTAAGAAACATTGTTTAGACGTTTAATGTTATTCTAACCCTTATATAAATATGAAAGCTTTTCAAAAGTTGAGTTGGTCTGCTCTTTTCCAATACAAAACACCAGGGGAGTGGAGGGAAGACGGGGAAAAAGAACTGAGATGTGTTCTGTGCGTGCACCAATTCCCTACAATGAATGTAACCATTACGTACTGCAAACATGTACTAACAAAAATTCAACACCACCACCAAAAGGAACACCATTACCTCCCACTTCACCCCTCAAGCTTCCCAAATCCTTTCTGTACATTTAGGGTGAATTTATCACCTGCATCGCTCAACCTACCCTCCTGTGAGTTGCAGGAGTCCAGGGCTGGGTAGAGACAACACAGCATTTAAAATAACAAGGCATCTTATTGTAGAAGCATTCCCCTCCCACCAAGGAAAGTCCCTCCCACAACGCTGTGACTTGCTGAGGGAAGAAATACTGCTGCAGTTTACATTGATCAAACTCCTCAACTAGATATACAGAGATTAGAAGAATCCCTTACAGTTCTACGGTCCTATGATTTTAGTAATTTGCCTTCATAACCCTGCGTGACAGCCTCTATTCAGATATCATTTTAAATTGTTTGACATTTTGAAGTGCATTAAATGTTCAGCAATTTACAAAAAACACTGGCGGATTTATTCAACAGAAATCTCTATACGCGGATAATGAGAAAACTTTACGAGGTTGAATAACATAATGTCTTGTTTATTACAGTTAATTTAAAACAAGCGTTTTTCCTGCACTCTTACTTAGGAAGGTTTTTGTTACTACCGTATTAAAACAGTTGCTAAAGAAAAGCTTAGTCACTTGATTTAGCACTCAAAAACGGTGACCACGACTCAAGAGATTTAAAAACACGGAGCAAGATCTCTTTAGTACAAATTCCCTAATAAACAGCCACACGTTCGTTTTTCCATGACCAAGGGAAGGCCCCTCATCTTCTCAGGTATAATGTTAAGCAGAACACCTGTATGATCACACACAGTTTGTGATTTCCATTTCAGTACATTTAAATTTCTTTATAGATGTGGGCAAAATTTCCTTTAAAAACGTACATATTCCCCGAATATTTTGTGAAGAAAGCCGCTGGGCTATAAATTTTTCTTTTTTTTTTTTTAAATTTTAACCTGGCAAACCCAATCCTGGCTGGCTAAACAGTTAAGGTTAAACGGCTTTCTGAACCTGGATACGGATCGAGTAGGGAAGAGTGAAAATGTAAACACTCTCGTTTAAAGTTTCTGTCAGCAACACCTACGAATCAAGCGCTTTCGCCGAGACGCTCGCAAAAGTTTGCTTCCGCGCAGGGCCTCGCCGGGCCGCGGGCGTCCGAGGCCGCCGAGCCGGCCTTCCCGGGTCGCGTCCCCGGCCGGGCGCTGGCGCGCGTGGCGGAGGGGCCGCCCCAGGCCGGCGCTGCGGCTCCGTCGCGGCCGCGGGTGCGCCCCGCAGGAGGCCGCGCGAGGGAGGGCTCGTCCCGTCCATCCCGTCCCGTCCCGTCCCGGGGAGCCCGGCGAGCAAGGCGCCGCCGACGGCGCGTTATGCAACGGCCCGGGCCGCGTCCCGCCGCGACGGCGCCCGGCGGGGTCCGAGGCGCCCGCCGCGCCCTGCTCCGCCCCGCCGGCAACAAAGCGCCCCCGCGCGCCCCGCCAAGTCCGCCGCCGCCCGGACCGGCCGGCCCCCGGGCCGCGACCGCGACGACCGCGACGACGCGCGCCGGCGGGCGGGGCCGTGCGGGGAGCGGGGTGCGGGTCGGGCCGCGCCCCCGCGCGACGCCCCCTCCCCGCCGGCCGCGGAGCCCCGGCCCGGAGACTTCCGCCCGGCCGCTCACCTCCTGGGCGCGGTCTACACCCGCGGGGGCGCGCTGACCCGCGGCTCCGGGGCCTCGCGCGCCGGGCCGGGCGCCGGTGGCGGGAGCTGCTGCGGGCCCCGCGGGCTCGGGGGCGCCCCGGGCGGCGCGCGCGGCGACGGCTCCATCTTCCCGGGCGCTCGCGCGGCTCCGAGCGCGGCCCAAGTGGGACATTCGCTACATTGTTGGCATTCCACGGGCGTCACGTGACCGCGCGTCACGCCCGCCGCATTCCAGCCTCCCGCGGCCGCGCCCGCCGCCCCGCGCCCCGCCGCGCTTCCTGCCCCGGCCGCCGCCACCTGCCCGCCGCGCGTGTCGCCGCCCCGCCGTGGGAGCGGCCCTCGCCCGCGCCGGGGTGAAGTCGGGAGCCGCTGTCAGGCCGCCAGCTTGGTGAGGAGAGGAAGTTAAGCGCCACTAATGCCAGCCATGAGTGAAGACCGCTTTTGGACCGTGGAAGCAAGTAATAAACGAGAGCTAAAAGGGCCGTCCAAATTGAGCGTGTGGTGGCGCAGGCCTGTAGTCCCAGCACCCTGGAAGGCTGAGGCAGGACGATCATAAATTCAAACCCAGCTTGGGACATTTAGCGCGACCCTGTCTCAAAAAATAGGGCAAAGGCCCTGGGTTCAATCCCCAGATAGATAGAGATATAGATATATGTCCCCCATAAACTTTTCTTGTTTATGAAAAGCGTTCTGCGGTGTGTAGGACAGAACAGTAAAGTTTACCAGCAGGGAAGACTGGTGTTTGCTCTCAGCCACTCCGCTGTCACCTCTCCACCTGAGCAGGGACTGTGCAGGGAGGCCACCCGGAAATGACAGCCTGCGAGCCAAGTCCTGAATCTACTTCTGGCTGGCCTGACAGACCCTCCTTCCTTCCACCGCCCACACGCTGCGTGGCAAGTGACGATGAGGACTAATGCAGTTTCCTCTTTAATTAGTAAACTTGTGACATTCCAAATTTTAATCTCAGAAGAAACAGTAATGAAGGTTATTTTGCCCTGGCTGGGTTTTTCGTTGTTTGTTTTTCTTTTTGTGCTGGGGATTGAACCCGAGGCTCGTGCTTGCCGGGCACCTGCTCCACCATCGAGCTATACTGCTGAGCTGCAGCCCGACAGTCAGGACTATTTTAACTACTTCAGGAGTGCTCGTCTCTACCCAGGCCTCTGTCCTCGCCCTATTCCCGTAAAGCCTTGGCTCTTCCAGGGAATCTTCTCAGACTTCTCTCCTGATTTCTCTGTGCGTTGATCTCCCCTCACCAAACCGTGGTCGTGCAGTGTGGAATTCACTTCATTGTTCGCTCTCATCCTGTGTGCCCCCAGACACCCTGCGCGGTATTGGAGCAAAGGCTCGACTCTGCTTTCTCCACCCCAACCCCTAAGCCACAGGGCTGGCTGCCAGTCCTCCTCTGTGTAGATTAAAGGTCCTGCTCTGTCTTCAAATATATAAACATACGTTTAAAAAACTTTGGTCAAATGAATAATATAAAGAAAAAGGGATTTAATGGTGTTAGGGTTTGGATTTCAGTATCCCCCAACAGCCCATATATTAGAGGTGTGGTTCCGAGCCTGTGGCCCTACCAGGCAGGGTGGAGTTTATAGGAAGCGTGACCTGGTGGGAGGAAGTTAGGTCATTGGGGTGCACCTGAAGAGGATGTTGGGACCCTGGCCCCACCGCTTCCTCCTTTAGCTTCCTGGCAGCTGTGCGGTCCCAACCATGCTGTTCTGGCTTCTGCAGCCCCCAAAACAAAGGCAACCATGGACTGAAACCGAGAGCCAAAATAAATTTTCCCTCCTTTCACGTTGATTTTCTCAGGTATTTTCTCTGAGGGACAAAAGCTAACACAAATGGACTTTGAAATTTGTGACTAAAATAATAAAATTTATTATTTACATTGACCATTATAGCATTGTTTACACAAACAAAATACAGGAAACAACCCAAATGCCCAAAATTAGAGGAGTAGTAAAATAAAAGGTGGTATTCACATCACAGAATATGTACTATAGCTAAATTGAAAAAAAAAAAAAAAAGAATTTATAGTAGCTGAGTAGACTAGCTTAGGACTCATCAAAGGATAAGTGATTGCAGACAGAGTTCAAGACCAATGCGGAATGAAAAAAGCAAGTTGAACTATATATATATACACTATGGTACCGTATTTATAAATATAATCTCACAGAACCTATGCTGATCACATACTTTCTGTAAGTATAGACAAACTGCAAGAGCCCACAACCAAATTCGTGACAGCTGTTGCCTGTGGAGAATGGAGGAGAGAGAATGGAAAAAGAAAAATGTAGACTTCAACTTTGTCCACAGTGCTTGCTTTCCTTTATTTAAAAACGGAGGCAAAACTGTCAAAATCTTAAAAGTTGTTGCTTCTGGGCAATTGAGTTCTTTAATATGGGCTACAGTATTCTTTGTGCCTCTTTCAAAAGCATCTTTTAAAGTTTTTCAAATACATATATTTGAGAATAGGGACACACCGGAAACAAATTTCCAAGATAGAGCTTGTTGGGGAAACTGTGACGCCCTCGTGGAAGAATGTCATGATTAGCGATTTTGTGGATATTGACGGGAAGGCATTTATTCCTTCCTGTTCTTTGATGGTAGTTGCTCATCTTCTAAGTATCTGCTATGAGCCATATACTAAGCCAGGCGCTGGAGTTGCCACGGTGAGCAAAATCATTACATTTATTGTCTGACTGAGCTCACATTCTGACACGTTCAAGAAGAAAAAAAGCACATGACAAAATAGAGTTTAGTAAGTAATTTTGTGAACTAATGTTTACTGTATGTGCATGTGTAGATTTTTTAACTCCAAAATAGTATACAGCCATTGTTAAAAGTGGGAGTCTCTGGATGTAGTGATTCTGGGTGACTTTTGTCTTATAATTATTGATACTTCTACAATAGGATAGTTACCCCCCCAAAAAATTTAATGAAATAATCAGCTGAATAAATATACCCACTAATGTATACAGCTAAGAAGGGGAGAGAAAGAGCTAAAAACAAGGCAAGCAAAGGACAAAACCTGCTGGAGTGGCAAAATTGAAGCGTACAAATTAGCATATTATGTGTATATATGACGTGTGTATGTTGCTGAAAGCTTGTGCAGTATCTCATTCACTCCTCAAAACAACCACATTATTAACCCCTTTACCAGCACAGAAAGAGCCCTGAAGTGCAGAAAGCCCAGGAAACCTGGAGATCAAAGAGTTGGATTGGAATCTTAGTATATCTAACTGCAGAGCTTAGGAACACTAAAGCATAAGGCTCTTCCCATCACCTCTACTCATAATTGTGATGCAGTTATAAATAAGGAAACTGAGGCCTAATTAACTCTCTTACACTAATTCTAAGTTCGCTGTTGCTTCGTGGTACAAGGAATCGAAACCAGGGCCTGCCCCACCCCTTCTAACTTCCTTATATTTTGTCTGAGGCTCCCACAAGGCTCCTGCACTTGTGGGGACAGGACAGTTTAGGGGTTCACCTGAGGGTCCCAGTAGGATATCCCCTGAAAACACCCCCTATTCCTTCTCCATGCTCTCTCTGATTGTGGACAACCTCTTTACACCTTAGTGCTTGGAAAGTAGCTTCTGGTCTTCAGACACAATTTTTGGCTTTCGGAAAGAAAAATCCCCTTATTTATAATCAGTGTAGTGGCGACTTAGTAAATCTGCCTAACTACAGAATGGTTTTCTTTAGGCAGTAGTAAGAAAGTAGAGTAGGGTCAGATTATGAAAGGCTAGAAAACTAGGAAGAAGATGTGCTACACTAATTGTTTCATTTATTTGGGGATTGTTTTATATGCATATATTTTGTCTCCTTGGCTAGATTATAAATTCTTCAAGAATAGAGACTGTATTCTCTCCCCCAAAACTATAAAGAACCTCTTAACTGCTAAATTAAATATATTGAATGTACAGTATTCAATATATTTCTTGGTTTTTTGAGACAGGGTCTCACTATGTAGCCCAGGCTGGCCTCAGACTTGCAGCTATCCTCCTGCCTCAGCCTCCCAAGTGCTGGAATTACAGATGTACACCTGGCTTTGTACTTTTAAAGTGTCAAATACCAAAATCTATAATAGTACGCATTTCTCTGGGTCAGCTAGGGAAATCTCTTGTTCCATTGTTGCTTGAAGATTTTGGTTCTGCAGACTTGGAGAGCTTCCAGCAGTTACCAATATCACCTTTTCTAGTTGGCGACTGTGTTTCAGAGATGAACTTGAGCTCTCTTAACTATTTTTGCATTATGATAAAATATATATATATAGTAAAATTTACCATTTTAACCATTTTAAACTATACAGCTCAGTGGCATTAAGTATTTGACGAATTCACAGTGTTACATGGCCACTCCCACCGTCCGTTTCCAGGATGACTACATCACCCCACACTATATCCGTACCATCACTGATAACCCTCACACCCTGCCCCTCTCATCTGTGCCTTGAGGGAACACCTGTATCTATGTACCTGCTTAGTTCTTCCCCTTCATAGGTAGGCGTGCGAGGAGAATCTTTCGTTTTAATATTGGGTCTTTGACCCTGTTCCTGACACAGAACTCCTAAGTCCTTGGAATTTCCTTGGCGATAGGGGCACCTTAGGTTCCTGTGAAGGACTCTCGGTGGGCTCCTGCATGAGCACTGGTCACCAGAACGATGAAACCATGATCGGGAGTTTGGGACTTTTGGCCCCCTTCCCGACCCCATCCTGAGTGGGGGCAAAGCTGCTGAAGACTGAGTTAATCATCAATCACGCCAGCATGGTAGGGCATCCATAAAAATCCTACAGGGCTCAGGGCACTTCTGGATCGGCAACCTCCTGTGCACCTGGTGCTGTGGCACACCCAGCTCCACACCTGCTGCTCATCAGGATGCCGTATAAGGCCCTTTATTGATACGATGCTTTAGAATGTCCTTTGTTGACATGTAAATGTAAGCAAGTGTTTTCCAGCATGCTGGGAGGCGACCTAGCAAATTCATTAAGTCTAAGGAGGGGGGTGAAAGTGCCCATCTACACACAGGTCCAAGTATGGGTGACAGCTGACTCCGTGCGACTGGCACCTGTGGTGGGGGCTGACACTGTGGGATGTGACGCTAACCCCAGGTAGCCAGTGTCAGACCTGAGCTGATTTTATGTGACGCCCAGCCTGCCTCTGCTGGCGAATTGCTTGCCGTGTGAGGGGAAAACCTCCAAGTATTTTGGTGACCAGGAAGGAAATGTGAATTTGGAAGGGAAAACTTCCCTGTTAGCTGGTTTTTCCTTTACAATTGCTCTGTTACATAGTTGGCTCTTATTTTCTCTTAGCAAAAGTCCAGCTTTACATTTATTACATGTATCAAAAGTACATTACATTTTATTAATTTTCAGCTAATCTGCTGTTAGTTAGGAAACTACTGACTTAGCTTATCAAAACTGCATGTAAAGTAAGAGCTAAGAGAATTTCTTATCCCTAAGAGTTTTCTCCTGCAGAGAAGTAGGACTTAGTAAAGGCTGTTTCAACGATTAAACAATGTTTGCTCCCTCAATTCTTCCATATTTTTCACAGCGCTTGTATGACTGGAAGTCAGATTTGCAGAAAAGTGGAATATTATTTTTAAGAGAGTTATACCTGGGCACAGTGATGCAAGCTTGTAATCCCAGCATTCTATGAGGCTGAGGCAGGAGGCTCATAAATTCAAACCCAGCCTAAGCAAATAAACAACTATCTCAAAATAAAAAATAAAAAACGGGCTGGGGTTGTAGCTCAGTGGGAAGGCCCTGGGTTCAATCCTCAGTATTGTAAAACAAGAACAAACAAAACAAAAACCAGTTATAAGTAGTACATGAATAAACAAAAATGTTTTATGTCTTATATTTTCAAAGCCTTTATTGAATAGGTTCCAGCAGTTTTCTTTTCTTTTTTTTTTTTTTTCTGTGGGTACCAGGGGTCGAACTCAGGACCTCGCGCGCCAGCAGGCGCCCGTGCTGCTGAGCGATATCACCGGCCTTTTTCGTATGTGGGTTCTGGGAGTCGAACTCGGGCCCTCACGCTTGTCAGGCAGGTGCTTACGCCACTGAGCCATCTCACCGGCCTTGGCAGTTTTCTTTATACATTTTAATTTTCTAGATTTCCATAAGGTAGAAACATGGATCATAATTCACCATCTTAATTGCATTTGTGTCTGTGGTGCCAATCAAACCCAGGTTCCTACTCATGCTAGGCAAGCACCCGCCACTGAGCTACACACCCATGCCTGAACAGCTTTCAATTTTCTTCTTCACCTTCTCTTCCTTTCCTTCCTTCTTCTCCTCCTCTACATCCTCCTCTCCCTTCTCCTTCTCCTCCCTCCTTTCCCTTTTTTTTTTTTTTTTTTTTTTTTTTTTTTTTGTTAAGACAGAGTCTCACTATGTAGCCCAGGTTGGCCTCAAACTCTGCATCTTCCTGCCTCAGCCTCCCGAGTGCTGGAATTACAGACCTGTGCCAGTATACCCGACATAGTCTTACAGTCTTACTTTTCACAGTATGTGTGTGTGTGGGGGAGTCCTTAGTATTAAATATCAATTCTTATACATTTTCCAATATTAAAATCATAAGTGAGTAAACCTTTCTCTGATTATAATTTATTTCTAATTGCTGTTTGGGAAGACAGAACCCTGTGGAAAGCTGAGCAGAAGCCTCCCACAGAGAGGTGGAGGAGACTAGGGTCCAGAAACCACGCAGGGCCACCTGGCCTGACCCTGTGGACCTGCCTGGCCACCCCTGCAGGAGGGCTAAGGTGGTTTTGTTCTCCACATAGCCGCTTCCCTGATGAGTAACCTGGTCTATGGTCACCTAGGCCAGGATTGCTCACTCATTTCAGATTTGTTCCCAGAAGAGCTTAAAGAAACACATTTCGCATTTAAAGAACTCTTTTGTTGACACTTTACATTAAGAAAATCGCTGCAGCAGACTGTTTTCCTTACCACATCCCCTGCTAGCTACTCCTTCTGCTGAGGGAGCTATGACAGCAGCCAGCTACTTGCTTCTCTCATTCCGTGTAGAGTTGGCTGCAACCTCATATGCAAACTGAGCAGGAGCTGTTATGTTTTTTTTTGTTGTTTTTTTTTTTGGTGGGTACCGGGGGTCGACCTCAGGACCTCGCCTGCCAGCAGGCACCCGTGCCGTTGAGCGATATCACCAGCCCTTTTTTCGTATGTGGGTTCCAGGAGTCGAACTCGGGCCCTCGCGCTTGCCAGGCAGGTGCTTATGCCGCTGAGCCATCTCACCGGCCCTGTTATGTTTATAACTGGAAGAAAAATCCCATTGGAAAGGTGACGTTCAGGCTGGTATGAACTACACAGCAAGATCTTATCTCAAAAAAGTCTTTTGGATGTTGTTGCTGTTTTGTTTTTTTGCTTTGTTTTTTCTTTTGGTTTTGTTTACTTTTGTTTTTTGAGACACTAACTATCTAGTTCAGGCTGGCCTTGAACTCACTATGTAGCCGAGGCTGGCCTCAAAATTGCAGCAATCCTCCTGCCTCAGCCTCCTGAGTACTGATTATAGGTGTGTCCCCACCCTTGGTTTATCAAAATTAATTGCTATAACAAAATGGACATTTCAAAGTCACCCAGAAACATGTGAGCTAATCTAAATTTACAATAAATAAATATATATATATTTTTTTGTGTGTGTGGATACCGGGGGTCGACCTCAGGACCTCACGCTTGCCTGGCAGGCGCTTATGCTGCTGAGCTATCTCACCGGCCCTACAATAAATATTTAGTTGTGTAATTATAAAGAAAATATTTTCATAATCTATTTTTGTTGTTGGTGGTGGTGTTTGTGTTTGGAGACAGGGTCTCACTATGTATTCCAGGCCTGCCTTGAACTCACAGTAACCTCCCTGCTTCAGCCTCTTGAGTTCTGTGCTGAGTTACAGGCCTGCACCACCAGACTCTGCTTCATGATCTATTTTTAACTTTGAATTTAAAACAAACTACAAAGTATCGTTTGGGTAGTGTTAGGGTTGTCCTTTAATAGTTGCTTTTAAGACCAGGTATTTTGATTTATCAATCAAATCTGAAAAAGAAAAACTGAGTGCGTTATTCCCAGGTGGTTGGTAAACCAGCTTTCGGTAACGAAGACCTCAGTGCAGTTGCGATGTGGTGATCTCACATGCAGAAGTGGAAGCCAGCCAGCAAAAGAGAGCTTGCCAGGCTTCGGAGAGCAGACAGAAATCTAGACAACTTGGGAAGCAGTTGGTGCAGATTGTCTTGATAATTGGTAACTCAGGCCAAGAGGAATTTCTGGGTTGGAAGGTGGAACTTGAAAAATGCCCCAGGCTAACACCCTTCTGGAAGACAGAGGTGGGAGGAAGGGGGAAAGGGAGAGACAGAGTCGGGAGAAAGCCTGCTATTTGAGGCATGCAAGAAATGGACTTGTGAGAGAGTAGGGAGGATGTTAGAGAAACAGGGACATGAAGTAAACAGAAGTGGTCAGATGAGGTGGGAGAGCTCTGGGATTATGTATTGTAGAATTAAAAGATGGATTTGGTGGTGTGCATGTTATTCCAGCTATTCTGGAGGCTGAGGCAGGAGGATCCCTTGAGCTCAGGAGTTCAAGTTCAGCCTAAGTCTACATTTAATATTTTTCTTTCAGGGAAGAAGTATGAGCAAAAGAAGAATATGGTGGTGAATATAAATTGTATTTAGATGTAGAAAGAGACTTTCTACATCTTTAAAAATACTTCCCCTAGATTCAGGGACACATGCATATCTATGCATACTGAATAGATAGAGTGATGATAATTAGGTAGATAGTACAATTATGTGCTACTAAAAATCCAAAAAACCAGAAGAGATGAAGAATAGCAAAAGCAATCCTGGGTAACAAGAGCAAAGCAGGAGGCATCACAATCCCAGATTTGAAGTTACATTATAAAGCTACAGTGATTAAAATAGCATGGTACTGACACAAAAAAAGACATGTGGATCAATGGAACCGAGCAGAGGAAGCAGAAACAAAACAAAACAAACAAACAAAAAACCAGATGTACTCAGCTACCTGATCTTTGACAAAGGGGCCAAAAACATACACTGGAGGAAAGATAGCATCTTTAATAAATGGTGCTGGGAAAACTGGCTATCCAGGAGATTGAGTGTAGACCCCTATCTCTCACTATGCACTAAACTAAAATAAAAATGGATCAAAGATCTAAACATTCAAACAGAAACATTTAATCTGTTGGAAGATGAAATAGGTAAAACTCTTAAAGACATAGGTGTACACAGAATCTCAACTGCACAATGAGTAGTACCAAAAATCAACAGATTGGATTGTACCAAACTAAAAAGCTGCTGCACAGCAAAGGAAACCACCAACAGGGTGGAAAGACTACCTAGAGAATAGGAAAAAATTTTTTCCAGCTATTCCTCAGATGACTAATATCTAGAATATATAAAGAACTCAAAAAAATTAGACCCCCCAATCAAAAAATGGGCAAATGAAATGAATAGGCACTTCTCAGAAGTAGTAGTACAAATGGCTATTAAATACATGAAAAACTTTCAACATCGCTGGCCCTAGAGAAATACAACTTCAAGCAACACTGAGATTCCATCTTACCCCAGAAAGAATGGCTATCATTAAGAATTCAAATAACAACAAATGCTGGCGAGGTGAGGGGCGGAGTAGGGAGGGCTTTCTACATTGCTGGTAGGAATGTAAACTAGTACAATCACTATGGAAATCAGTATGGACAATCCTCAAAAAACTAAAAATAGAAATTCCATTCAATCCAACTATTCCCTTTCTAGGTATCTTCCTGAAAGAGTTAAAGACATCATATCACATGCTTATAGCATGTATCATGTTTATAGTAGCACAATTCATACTAGCTAAATCTTGGAAGCAGTCTGTATGTCCATCAACAGATGAATGGATAAAGAAAACATGGTGTTTATACAAATTGGAATACTACTCTGCCATAAAGAAGGTTAAACTTGAGACATTTGTAGGAAAATGGATGCACCTTGAGACCATAATGTTAAGTGAAATAAATCAGACACATAAGCTTAAATATCGCATGGTTTTCTTACATGAGAAACCCAAAATAAAAGTGCAGAATAAAAGATAATAGGAAATAGGGAGATAGATCTTTCTCAAATGGGAAAGGAGTCAAGAGACAAGGGAGGGGAGATGGAGGAGGGGGAAGGGATGAAAAAGATGTGTTATATACATGTATCAACTCCCTACAAGGAATGTAATCATTATGTAATGCAAACATGTACTAATACAAAATAAAACCGGAAAAAAACTATACATACAAAGCTGCATTGTTTCAATAATATGAAACCCGGCTGGTGATATAGCTCAGCAGCATAAGCACCTGCCCGGCAAGCACGAGGTCCTGAGTTTGACTTCCGCTATCCATGTAAAGGAAAAAAAGGGCCGGTGATATCGCTCAGCAACACAAGCACTTGCTGGCGTGCGAGGTCCTGAGGTCGACCCCCGGTACCCACATAAAAAGAAAAATAATAATAATAATATGAAACCATAAAGCAACATTCAGACACCAGGCAGGACTGCTCCTTTGACAATGGAAGCATGAATTTCACAGATCCCAGAACTTTAGGAAGTTAAGATAACAGAGAAGTATTTTTGTTTGTTGGTTTTTCTGAGACAGGGTTTTGCTATGAAGATCAGGCTGCTTTGAATTCTGTGTAGTCCAAGCTGGCCTCGAACTCATGGCCACCCTCCTGCCTCAGCATCCCGAGTGCTGGGATGACAGGTGTGCGCCACCACATCTACCAAGAGCAAAGCTTTTAAACAGTTAAAACTGCATTTAAAAAAAAAAAAAAATCACAACTCCATTTGGGCGTGGTGGCACATGGCTTTTATCCCAGCATTAGGCAGGTGAGAGAATGGCAGAAAGCGTGAGGCCAAACTGGGCTACATAGTGAATTCAAGGTCAACCTGGATGACCTAGAGAGACCTGGTCTCAAAAAACAAACAAAATCACAACTCAGAGTTAAACTAACAGATCAGTTTTACATGGAAAAAGTCAAATGTGGTAGGTGTGCCTCGAATGACCCCTTTGCGGCGTCAGGGAGCCCGCTCACAGGTCCCTGGCGTTAAGGCCATGTTCAAGGGGCCTTTATTCGGCTCCTGTACACGGGAAGGTGACACGGAAGGCGGCGACCAGCGTGCTTTCCCGGCGCCTCCCCCTCCACCGTTCGGCCGAGGGCGCGCAGGAGCCAGAACCAAGCCCCCCGGGAGGCGCGCACACCGGCTGCGCCTGCCCCCCCCCCCCCCAGCGTTTGCCTGCTCGCGTGTGCGCCGGAGACCCGATCCGGGGCCTCACGCGTGCTGAACACGAGCCGCGCCGCAGCGCTACACCCCCGGCCCACACTGTGCGGTGAAACGAGGCACGCGGGACCGAAGCTGGGCCCGTCTGCTGGGTCGCCGAGCTCACCGCCTGCAAGCCCAACTCCAGGGTGCCAGCTGGAGCCTGTGCTTCCCCCAGGGGCACCCGTCCGCAGCAGTGCACGCGCCGAAGCTTCACCCCCAAATTCATGGTACCTGGAGGTAGGACCTTTCGGGGACAATTAGGGCTAGGTGGGGTCCCCATGATGCAGCGAGTGGCTTCCTAAGAAGAGGAAGAGGGAGCTGAGCTGGCGTGCTTCCACTCCTTCCCACAGGACGTCCACGCCAACTTACGATACAGACGAAAGGGCCTCACCAGGCGCTGGCAGTTATTTTCTCTTCTTTTTTTCCTGGTACTCCACGGATATCAAACCTAGGGTCTTGCACTGAGCTACATCCCCAGCCCTTTTTTATTATTTTGTAAGACAGAGTCTCGCTGAATCACTGAGTCGCCCAGGCTGGGTTTAAACTTGTGATCCCCTGTGATCCCCTGGCCTCGGCCTCCCAGAGTGGTGGGGTTACAGGCGACAGGTCAGCACCTTGATCTCAGGCTTCTAGCCTCTAAAATTGTGAGAAATAATTTTTTTCTTTATAAATTATCTACTCTCAGGTTTTCTGTTGTAGCAACACAAAACAGAGTAAAACACCTGTCCATCCTTCCCTTGAGAAGGCCCTTGATGTGCCCTGCACACACACACACACACACACACACACACACACGTCCTCTCTGAGCTCTGGGGTTCCCAGGTGGCTCCCACCTGATTCAGCCCCCTGCACCTGGGCGGCAAAGCTGCATGGAGAGGAGAGGACATCCTAAACTGACCGCGCTCTGAACAAAGGGGCTGGACAAAGCATTCGGAGCAGTACTGCTGAAACTACGAGGCCATCCTGGTGTCGCTGTGTCCTTTCCCTCTGCCTCCCTGCCAGCTCCTGTCAACAGGCTGGGATCGGCCTCAGCTGTCCGGCCGCGTAACAGTGATGCTCACAGGCGTCCACCTGCAGCCCCGCTCAGAGTCGTCTCTCTGGGGTGCTCTTCTGAGGTTCCTTGAAAAGGTGGTACAAAAGGAAGAAGAGGCCTTACCTCACTGCTGTCACCTGCTTTAGGGCGGGGATTATGTCTTAGTTTCATCCTCAGCACCCAGAGTAAGTCCTGGGAAGTAGCAGCTGATTGATAAATGTGATAACAATTGGACCACTTTTTAAAAGACCAATCAGGGGCCGGTGAGACGGCTCAGCGGCTTAAGCACCTGCCTTGCAAGCGCGAAGGCCCGAGTTCGACTCCCGGAACCCACATACGAAAAAGGGGCCGGTGATATCGCTCAGCGGCACGGGCGCCTGTTGGCGCGTGAGGTCCTGAGGTCGTCCCCCCGGTACCCACAAAAAAAAAAAAAAAAAAAAGACCAATCAGGTAAGTGGCACGAATTCATGGTTATGCCCGGTGGCCAGGAATGCCGTACACATAATTGAGTTTCCATTTGTTTTCTGCGTGGTTCTGAGCCTTAATACTTGACCCACTCGTTTGTGTGAAAACTCCCACTGGTCTGATTGTAAAACACACATCTGGGCATGGTGGTGCACACCTGTAATCCCACCACTATGGGAAACTGGGCAGGAGGACCACAAGTTCAAGCCCAGCCTGGGCAATTTAGTAACTTAGTGAGACCCTGTTTCAAAATTTAAAAAATAAGGGCCGGTGAGATGGCTCAGCGGCATAAGCGCCTGCCCAGCAAGCGCGAGGTCCTGAGTTCGACTCCCGGTACCCACATAAAGGAAAAAAAGGGCTGGTGATATTGCTCAGCGGCACAGGTGCCTGCTGGCGCGCGAGGTCCTGAGGTCGACCCCTGGTATCCACAAAAAAATAAAAAATAAAAATTTAAAAAATAAAAAAGGATGGGGATGTAGATCGATGCAAAGGTCCTGGGTTCTAACCCCAGTACCATCCAAACAAAAAACCAAAGCATAACAGAAAACCAAAACCAAAACCAAACAACAAATAAAAATCACCTCCCTACCCTACCACCTCCTCCAGGAAGCCCTTCCTCATCTTGGATGGTAAATGTGTGACTTCTGGTCTGGGAGGTAGCCGAGTGTCTGGGAAAGATGCCCAGCACTGGAGCCAACATCTCTGACCAGCGGTGACATCTAGACCAAGCTGTTTTAAAAAACTTTTCAGAACCTTGGTTTTCTGGTTTGTAAAGTAGGGACTCGTAACTACCGCCCAGTGTCACGAGGATCAAGTAAGATAATGCGTGTGAAGCCCCTGGCATGGGGTAGGTGTCTGCTGAATAAATAAACCTTTTGTCCAAGAAAAAATTTGGGAGAGTTGCAGGTTATCAAGTAGCAAGAGAGTGGAAAGAACATTCTAGAAGGAAGCATAAAATCTATACCCTTTCCTTGCATTTTCAGTCTCATGAATGGAATTAACATCAAATCTAAGGGGAAAGTGAATTTCTACAGAAGGTAATGGCCCTATGTGCTACCAATTACAGCCCATAGCCATGCATTCTTGGGATTGTGAAGAGAATATCTTAAAAATGCAGTTTTGATGCTTTTGAAGTAAGACATAGTCATGACAAACATTCTATAGCTCTTGAATAAGTTCTTAAAACTAAACTATTAAGCTGTATTAATTTCTACATGCTGTACATGCCAAAAAAGACTAAAAGAATTTGGGGACTTTGAATGGAATTTCCCTAACCTTAGGAAGGAACGCCACAAGTCGAACATCATAAACTGCCCTTTGTGGAATTAATTCTAAGCCATTTTAAGGCCTGACAAGTATTTTGTTTGGCAAGAGTCAAGCAGTGTGTTGTGGAGGATCTCTGAGACTTGGGGTTCTGGTTCAGGGGTAACCCTGGTTTTCATGAATGCTGTTATACGGGGAAGAGACACGGGATTTACAGGTTGGACTGGAAATGCACGAACAGCTGCACTTGTTGAGAACTGCAGTATTCGGTCACTACTTCACCTTTTTTTTGTGTGTGTGTGTTTTTTACATTCATTGTATACTTAGCTGAACTGATTATGCTTTAAGAAGAGATCTACACACATGCACACACGTGTGCACCACAGCCTCTCTGTCAGCTGCAGAGAGAGGACCAGGCCTCCCCGCAGGCAGTGCTCACGACACCTGTGTGAGCCGCACCCTGCCTGGTCATCCACATGCCCACAGAATGTGCCACTGAAAACTCTCAGAGTGCCAGGAAATGGGAGACCGGGGGTGAAGCTTCCTGGTCAGAGGATTTCAATTCCTTCCTTAGGAGAAGCGGTTCCTCACTCTGGGAGGAATGCTTGGAGGAATTTGCTCTTTCACTTCCAGGAAATAGTTCTCCTATCTGACCGGCATGACGGTGAGTGCCAAGTGGGCCGAGCAGGAACAAATGCCAGGATGAGGGGCTCAGCCCCCGACATTCCCTGGCAGCACCCGACGTGAATTTGCAATGAAGTCATTACACACAAGTTCTCCGAAAAGGCACAACTGGCAAAACACTGGTGCATGGGGCTTTTGTTTGTGTGAGAAACAAACTCTTGCCTGTTCTGCTGAAAATGAATTTCAAACATGAACTTGATTCACAGCTCCACAGCTAAATAGTGACCATAAAGATGGGCACTGCACGGTCATAAGACAGCCACGTGGGTGGAAGCTCTCCTAGCCCGCCGGACACATGGTTACTATCTTCTTCGCGATGCCCACATCCTAGAATAGCGTGGTACTTGGTTTCTGTAGGTGCGCTGTTTAGTTAGATTGCATAGGACTGGTGCCAGCCATGGCATCTACTGAGCCATTGTGTGCTGAGGGATTGTGAAGAGAATGAACAGAACAGGCTAAAGAGGGAGCTCCACACAGAAGAGAAATAATGACAGATACTTTCTATAGAGCAAGCTAACCAGAAGCTCCGAGTAACATATGAACCAGGGCGTAAGAGCTCAAAGGGTACCGCACAGAAATCCAGGGCTCAGTTGGGCTCCAAAGTGCAAATGGGGCTGCCGCAGAGAAAACACAAACAGGGAACACCAGCTTCATGACAGGGGCATCCCTGGGGGGCAGCCCGTGGGCTTAAACACAGGGTGACAGGACCGGAAATGTGGTTTTAAAATAGCACCCCCAAATTAGATCAGAGACCTATAATTTTACCTCAAAAACCTAGAAGGCAGAACTAAACCTTTTTTGCTATTGTGTTCTCAGAACACTGTCTGCTCCTGTTGAATGGCTATTTGTAAAAAACGAAAAATCATTTTGTGTGACTTACTGCATAGGCAACTGACATTTGGTTTGAAAACAACACAAACGTGTGCTAGATGGAGATAAAACAAAAGGTATAAACAAGTAGAATATTAGTTTTAAAACCTGAGTTCAACCATTTATGCTTGATTTCACTGCTCCTTTCTGGTGGAAGCGTTCATATTGGGTGTTAAATGGATTGAATTTAAATTCCCCAGCAACCAAACCATACCATCAGTCATTGTTAAGTAGCACCATGCTAAGTCACAGGTTTTGTGCAGGTGAAGGGCAGCGACATCGTGGCTTCCAGAGCACAGGCCTGAGTTTCCAAAGCACCAGAAGAAAATCTGGAGTAGATCCCGGGCTGGGATAGGAGACATTCTGTTCACTTGTTACTCACAGACTGTGGGAGAATCCCTCCAAGAGTCATGTGCTGGGGCAGTCCAGGAGCTTGTTTAAAAAGCGGACTTGATCATTATGGCCCCAGACATGTTCATTTTATTTATTATTATTTATTTATTTGCGGTACTAAGGATTGAACTGAGAGGCACTCTACCACTGAGCTACACCCCCAGTCCTTTTAGTATTTTTAGACAGTCTCATTAAGTGGCCCCAGCTGGCTGGGCTTGAACTTGGGATCCTCCTGCTTCAGCCTCCCAAGTAGGTTGGATTATAGGCGTGCATCACCATGCCTGGTGTTTGTTTTATTTTTAATGGAAATGTTTAAACATTCACAAAGGTGAAGAGGTTAGTGTGATGAACCCCTATGTACTATACTCAGCTTTAACAATTTTTAACTCCTGGCTAATCCTGTTTCACGCATACCTGTTGCCTGTCCCTTTACCCCATTATTCCAGAACAAACCCTAGGCTTCACTTTTTTCTGTAAACACTTCAGTATTTATCTTTAAAAACTGACACTTTTAAAAACCATGAAAGTCATCCACATTACAAAGGAAGGCAATAGTTAGTACCCTGCATTAGGTAACATTTCTTACATATGATTGTAAAAGGGGCAATGGAAATAACTAGATAAATTGGTCTTTGTAACAATTAAAAGGTTTTATATACCTCAAATGACAGTATCAAGAAAGTGAAAGGACAAAACGTAGAATGGAAAAAAATTGCAAATCACATATCTAATAAGGGCTGGTATCCAGAATATAAGAAACCTTACAACTCACCAATAAAAAGACAAATATTCCAATTAAAATGAATAAAAGATCTCAATAGACATGTCTCCAAATATATATATGGAAAGAGGGCCAATATCATTGTTCATTAGGGAGATGATAATCAAAATAATAATGAGATACCATGTCCCACTCACTAAGAGGACTATAATTTAAAAAAATAATAGCAAAGCTTGACTCAGATGTGGAGAAACTGAAACCCCTGAGCATTGTTGATGGGAATGTAAAATGGTACAGACACTTTGAAAGTAGCTGACAGCACCTCAAAAGTTAAATATAAATTGTCTTAGTCCCTTTCCTTTTTGCTGAGACAAAATACCCCACAGCCACAATTTAAGGAAAGAGAAGTTTGTTTTGGCTCACAGTTTGTAGAGGTTTCATTCCATTGTCTGCTGGTTCCAAGGCAGCGTGGCATCGCAGAGAGGCATCTCAGAGAATAAGCCCTTTTATGGCATGGTGGTAGGAAAGCAGAGAGAGAGCCATGGGAGGAAGGCAGGGGAGAACATAAACCTTCCCAGGCCACGCCCCACAGACGCGCCTCTTCACACCAGGCTCCGCTGTCCAACACTGCATTTAGCTATAAACTCCTGGGTAGACGCGTCCACCGATGAGCATCACCCCCTAATGGTCCAGTCCTTTCAAAATCCCCACCATTGAGCACAGAAGACTTTAGGAAGACATCTAGATATATACCATAACATTCTGCCCGTGGCCCCCAAAAGATTTATGGGCATCTCTTTACGCAAAATACATTCATACCATGTCTAAGAGTCACCAAAGTCTTAACAGTTCCAGCATTGCTGAGAAGTCCCAGTCCAAAGTCTCCTCTGAGACATAAGGCAAACTCTTAGCTGTGAGCCTTGTAACTATCAAAAAGAAGTTCAGTACTGCTGATGTACCATGGCACAGAGTCAGCATTCCCCTTCCAAAAGGGAGAAACAGGAGGCTAGAAACCAATGGGACCAAGCAGGTCCAAAACCTAGCAGGGCAAACATTCCCCCTCATAGCTCTGTGTCCAGCACCTGGGGCAAGTTGTGGCAAGATCTGAGCTCCAGAGGGCTTGGGTGCCACCCCCCCCCCGGCATTGCTGGTGGTTGTAGCCCTCATGGCTTCTTTCTTGAGCTGGCTTTGCTCCCTCCTGGTGACTTTCCTCAGCAGTTCCACATTCCTGGCTTCTCCAGCTTCCTGGGGTCCCCACAGTGCTTTCAGCTTTACTGTCACCACTTCACACACTGCCCTCTCAGGGGCACCCTGCCTGGCCTCCCAGGCCTTCTTCTGAAACCTGGGCCGAAGCCTTCCTGACCCCACCACTCCTGTTTCTGTCTGACTGTATAACTGGCACCACGTGGATGGTGCTAAACTCTGCCACCAACTCAAGCAGTAGCTGTACTTCCTTGTGTCATGGCTGCAGGGGTCCCGAAGTGCCTGAAAGGCTGCATGCTGTGAACTGAACCCCAGGGAACAAGTTCTCTAGGTGGCCCTTCTCCAGCGCTGCCCTGGAGCTCTCTTTTCAAAGCAAAGTCTTTTACTTTTACAATTTTGAGCCAGGAAAGAGTGAGGCCTTGCTGGTTCCTCACATGTGCGTAAGCTGTTTTCTTTCTAATGCTAATCTTTTTACCGACCAAGCTCTCCTCTGCTCTAGCTTTACTGGCCTCAACTTCATAGGTGTTTCCTTTCTGGCCAAACTCAAAACGTTTTAAATCATTCAACTGTGTGGTTGGTCTTGATTTGCAACATAGAGCTGGCTAAAAGTCCCCAACAGTACCCAGGACACAGCCTCAACATTACATTGTCTTGAAATTTCCTCCACCAGATTAATTAGTCCACTGCCCTTAATTTCACTCTCCCACAAAGTCTTGGGACGGGAGCAAAATGTAGACAAATTTTCTGCAGAGCATGATACACACGGTCTCGAGTGCAACTGCCACGACAGTCCTTGCTCCTGACTGAGACCCCCTGAGCCTCGTCTTTACCTTCCACGTTTCTATCAGAATTCTGGTCTTCTGAGCTCTGACCAGAGTCTTATATCAAGCTTGGCTCACAGCAAGCTAGGGCTGCCTCTCCAGCAGGTCTCTCCCAACCTTTCCAAACTCCTCCCGCAAACCAGTTCCAAAGGCTTCTGAGCCACGTGCTCAGGTCGCATCACAGCAAAAACCCCACTTCTCTGCTACCAAAGTCTGTCTTAGTTCCTTAGTCACTCTCCTTGTCACTGAGACACAATAACAACACCCACATTAAAGGAGAGGTTTACTTTGGGTCACACTTTGTAGAGTTTTCAGTCCGCAGTCTGCTGGCTCCAAGACAGGACAGCATGGCAGAGGGGTGCGGCAGAGGAGAAGCTGCTCGCATGGTGGGAGGGAGGCGGAGCATGAAGGGAGGAGCTGGGATTTACCTTTCCAGGCCGCGTTCGGAGTGACCTGCCTCTTCCTTCTGAATCCACTTCGTAGCAAGTCAACTGTACCATCCCCATAATCCAATCATCTTTCAAAAGCCCCACCTTTGAGCATATGAGGCTCTGGGAGAACATCTATGTATAAACTATAACGGTCTGGTTTCTGTAATGAGTAAATTGTAAGGAAAAACAAAACAGAACCACAACAGTAGAAAAAAAGAGGACAAAACTATACCTTAAAAGGGACAGAGGCACATTCATTAATTTAATGTGTAGCTTTATTATGACCCTTACAGCATGCAAAAACAATCTGAACAGCCTTCAAAACAGTGTTGTTAAAGTGGCACTGAGAAATTTTAACAGCAATGCTATTTGGTGATGTTAAGGGTCCATCGTTACTTCTTTATGTGTGTAATCACATTGTGGTTACAGTTTCATTAACTGAGAGATAATTCACATATAATGGAATTTAAAGTATAAATTCAGCAGACTTTAGTGTATTCACACGTTTGTGCAACTGTGACCTCTTTTTAATTCTGGACCATTTTTAATCATCTCAAAAAGAAATACCATGCCCATTAGCTGTTGATATCCAATCCCTTCTTCCCCTCATCCCTGACAATGACTAGTCTATTTTCTGTCTCTACGGGTTGCCTATTCTGAACATTTCAAACCAGTGGGAAAAGTTTTCAATTACTAATAATTGTGCCTTGGATAAACCTCATTAGCTATGATACTGCAACTACACAAAGCCAAAGTGGAGTCATACATTTTGTGTTTTTTAGTTTATTGCTTTGTTTTTCAATATTTTCAACATTCATCCATGTATATTTTCAATATTTATTCATGTTGTAGCATGTACCAATATTTGTATTTTCAATATTCATCCATGTTGTAGCATGTACCAATATTTCTTCCTTTTTAAATCTGAATAATATTCCATCGAATGAATTTACCCTTTGGATTGTCTATTCGCCACTTGATAGATATTTGAATTGCTTCTGTTTGTAACCTATTATGAATAATGCTGCTATGAATATTCATGTACAAGTTTCAGTCTAAATATATTTTCACTTTTCTTGGGCATAGACCTAGGACTGTAATTTCTAGGTCATGGTGACTGTTATGGTTTGGATCTAAACATCCCCCTAAAACCTCATGTACTCAGAGGTGAGGATTTTGAGAGGTGATTGGATCACAGGGCACGATGCTCGTGAGTGGATTAGTGCACCAATGAGTTTACAGCTAAACGTGATGTTGGGAGGCAGAGTCTTGTCAGAGGAATGGTCTGTCTCCGTCCGCACTCCTGTCATCCTCTCTGCTTCCCAGTCACCATGTCACGAAGGCACTTTACTCTGCTGCACCCCTCTGCCATGCTGTCCTGTCTTGGAGCCAGCAGACTGCGGACTGAAAACTCTACAAAGTGTGACCCAAAGTAAACCTCTCCTCCTTTAATGTGGGTGTTGGTATTGTGTCTCAGTGACAAGGAGAGTGACTAAGGAACTAAGACAGACTTTGGTAGCAGAGAAGTGGGGTTTTTGCTGTGATGCGACCTGAGCACGTGGCTCAGAAGCCTTTGGAATTGGTTTGCGGGAGGAGTTTGGAAAGGTTGGGAGAGACCTGCTGGAGAGGCAGCCCTGTAGAGAGCCATAAATGACCCAGCTTCGTGTCTGAGCATGCGCTCCCTCCGCCCATCCTGATCCTACGTCACCCATTAGACCCTCCCACTGCTTCCCTCAAAGAGATATAAGCCTTGGCACTTCCTCAATAAACTCTCTCTCTCTCTCGCCCTCGCCTTCAAACTGCGTGTGTGTTTTTCTTCATCCCCATACTGTCTCTCGGGCTACGCGTTCCTGCCCCTGGGAGCTCTGCTGGTCAGAGCCTCCGCGGGTCACGACATTTTGGCGCCCAACGTGGGGCTCCAGAACGACAGGTTCTATGAGGGATCACCCTACAAAGGTTTAAAAGAGTGCCCGGCCAGCCTTTGACCCATCCATGAGGACTCCCCCTCAGTGATCCGCGCGAGGACTTCTCTCTCTCGTCTCTCGTCTGAATCACGGTAAGCATTTTCATACTGTAGGGTGTAACATGGGACAGAATCTCAGTGAACATGAGCTCTTTGTCTCAGGGCTCTCCCAGGCCCTCAAAGCCCGGGGAGTCAAAATCAAACAATCCCACCTAACTGCCTACTTTGAGTTTATAAATAAAATCTGCCCTTGGTTTCCACTGGAGGGTACTATCAATGTGAAGGTTTGGAGCCGTGTGGGTTATGCACTCCAAGATTACTACCGGGTCTTCGGACCTGAAAAAGTCCCCGTGACTGCCTTCGCATATTGGACATTAATTTCTGAATTGTTACAGGCTCGCCCTTCCGATTCCCACATAGCACGAACTATAGCTCAAGCTGAGGCTTCCCTTTGTTCTCATTCCCCCCATCATAGCCCCCCCGCCTCCGTGATTCTTGACATACCTGAGGACCAACATGGCTGCCCGTCCCCTACCCCATCTCTTACTGCTTCCACCCTTCCACATGGAGACGATCCTCCATCTTGTAGGAGTGATCCCCAATCATGCGGACACCCTGAGCGACCGCCATCTTGTGGCGCACCGCCATTTTCCTACCCTAACCTCCCGCCACCGCCCACTTCCGCCCCCCCTTTCACAGCCCCTGCATTCCTTGTTAACTTCCCTCCCTTCTACCCCCCCATCTCCTGCTTCCCCTGACTCTGATGCCTTCATGGCCCGACTTATGACTCGCATTGCTGACCTTGACCAAACTGCCGCCGCCATTTTCTGCTCCCGATTCCACTCACTTCTCCTCACCCCAGACCACCACCTCCCCTCTGCCCTCCACCAACCTCACCCGACCTTCTCATTTGTCCGTCACGCCCCCAAACACCCCTCCCTTCCCCCAGTTCACGTCTTCATCCTCTGACCTTGTCAAAATGGTCTAATCCATGGCTCTCTGGCTCAATGCCTCCCAGCCTAACCTCACCGCCCCATCCTGTTGGCTTTACAAGCTACTCCCCCACTCTACCACCCTTACGCCACATCTAACGCCACCATTAGCCCTCAAGACCGGTCTTCATCCTCTAAACACCCCAACCTAATACTATCCGTACCCTTCTCCAGCATGGAGGGCTCTGGTACCTGCGCTAGTGGTTCCCCTATGACCACCCTGAGGTCACCCTGCTCTACCCTATACCCCCTCAACGACTCCAACACCTTTCTCTCTGTTACGCCCCCTACATATTGGCTATGTCAAAAGACTGGATTATCTACACAAATATCTATTAAGGTAATCCGAGAAAAACAAGATCTATGTGTCACCGTTGCTATCCTCCCACACATCACCTTTCACCCAGCAAACTATCCCCTCACCCTCGATCCTGACCCCAGAGATCCACCCCTAACTTTATCCCACCTTCGCAAAAAACGTGAGGTCTTCACCACCACCACTCTTCTCGTCCTCGGAACCGCATCAGGAATCGCCCTTGGGTCCACGGCTTTGGCCCTTGGACAAACCCAATATAATAGCATCTTACAGGCCATTGACCAAGACCTAAAAAATGTTGAAACCTCTATTCGTGCCCTACAAACATCACTAATCTCCCTGTCTCAAGTTGTTCTCCAAAACAGGCGCGGCTTGGATCTTCTTTTCCTCAAGGAAGGTGGCCTTTGTGCGGCCCTCAAAGAAGAATGCTGTTTCTATACTGACTCCTCCGGCGTGGTCTTACACGCTATGGATAAATTAAATGATGCCCTAAAAAAGAGAGAAATAGCCAGAACACAAGCCTTATTCCCCAACACTTGGTTCTCAACTGTTCTCCCCTACCTTGCCCCCTTCTTAGGCCCCCTTATAGTTTTGGTCCTCGTTTTGGCTCTTGGTCCTCTCCTATTTAGGAGACTTATCGCCTCCGTCAAAACAGCCCTTGCTCCTGTGTGGGAAAGACCTCTCCAAGTTCATTATCAGCGTCTAGCTATGGCAGACGCTGATAAATACAAACAAGCCGAACCCTATGATGATATTGAGGCCCCAGCATATAAAAATGTCGGCCAATGACGGGTAAGATGGAGTTACAAGTCACTAGCACTCTCAGGACCACCTAAGACAGAGCCCCACTCTTTGCCGGGACGCTGGCGATGCTAGTGGTCAGCTCAATGACGGGTAAGGCCTGAAAAATCAAATGCGTAAAAACTAAAAAAGACTTGCAGTAACCTCCACAACCTAAGACAGGCCACATTCAGGGTCATACAAACACTCATGGTCGGCAATATTTTCTTTTGGAGAAAAAGGAGCATATGTAGAGAGCCATAAATGACCCAGCTTCGCGTCTGAGCATGCGCTCCCTCCGCCCATCCTGATCCTACGTCACCCATTAGACCCTCCCACTGCTTCCCTCAAAGAGATATAAGCCTTGGCACTTCCTCAATAAACTCTCTCTCTCGCCCTCGCCTTCAAACTGCGTATGTGTTTTTCTTCATCCCCATACTGTCTCTCGGGCTACGCGTTCCTGCCCCTGGGAGCTCTGCTGGTCGGAGCCTCCGCGGGTCACGACACAGCCCTAGCATGCTGTGAGCCAAGCTTGATAGAAGACTCTGGTCAGAGCTCAGAAGACCAGAATTCTGATAGAAACGTGGAAGGTAAAGACGAGGCTCAGGGGGTCTCAGTCAGGAGCAAGGACTGTCGTGGCAGTTGCACTCGAGACCGTGTGTATTATGCTCTGCAGAAAATTTGTCTACATTTTGCTCCCGTCCCAAGACTTTGTGGGAGAGTGAAATTAAGGGCGGTGGACTAGTTAATCTGGTGGAGGAAATTTCAAGACAATGTAATGTTGAGGCTGTGTCCTGGGTACTGTTGGGGACTTTTAGCCAGCTCTATGTTGCAAATCAAGGGAAAATCTCATAGTTGAATGTTTTAAAAATGTTCAGTTTGGCCAGAAAGGAAGCACCTATGAAGTTGAGGCCAGTAAAGCTGGAGCACAGGAGAGCTTGGTTGCTGAAAACATTAGTATTTAAAGAAGCCAAGCCGAGCATAGTAGTGCATATCTGTCATTCCAGCACTGAGGAGGCTGAGGCAGGAGGACTGCCATGAGACCATAGCAAGTCAAGGCCTGTCTGAACTACGTAGCTGGCCCTGTCACAAACAACAACAAACAAATAAATAAAATAAAAAGAAGACAAGGACTTTACATCAAGATAATACACTAAATTCTTCTCATTCTTGGATAGCAAACATTTTTCAAAAATGAGAAATTAGGGCTGGGGATATAGCTCAGCGGCACAGCGTGTGCCTGGCAAGCATGAGGTCATGAGTTTGATCCCCAGTACGAAAACAAAAACAAAAACAAAACAACCAAAAAAAACCCCCAAAACTAAACACTTTTATCTCGATAAATTAGGCTACTGTAAAAAAAAAAAAAAAGATAATACAAAGGATGCCTGAAGGGCATGGGAGGAATCCAAAAGACCCCACCCTTTGAAGACTCAAGGGTGGAAAAGTGAGACTTTGCTTTAATGAGAGAGCTGCAGGACACAGTGCTGGAGAAAGGTGTTCTAGGACACTGGCTTCCTGGGATTCCATTCACAGTGCTCAGCTATCCAGCATTCAGAGGCCCCTGCAACCATGATGCAAAAGGCCCTGGTTACCACTAGAGCCAGTGGCCAACATTGCCTTATCTATGTGGTGCCAGTTATACAGTCATGCAGAAACAGGAGTGGTGGGGTCAGGAAGGCTTCGGCCCAGGTTTCAGAAGAAGGCCTGGGAGGCCAGGCAGGGTGCCCCTGAGAGGGCAGTGTGTGAAGCGGTGACAGTGAAGCTGAAAGCACTGTGGGGACCCCAGGAAGTTGGAGAAGCCAGGAATGTGGAACTGCTGAGGAAAGCCACCAGGAGGGAGCAAAACCAGCCCAAGAAAGAAGCCATGAGGGCTACAACCACCAGCAATGCCAAAGGGGGGGGCACCCAAGCCCTTTCGAGTTCAGATCTTGCCACAACTTGCCCCAGGTGCTGGACACAGAGCTATGAGGGGGAATGTTTGCCCTGCTAGGTTTTGGACCTGCTTGGTCCCATTGGTTTCTAGCCTCCTGTTTCTCCCTTTTGGAAGGGAAATGTTGACTCTGTGCCATGGTACATCAGCAGCACTGAACTTTTTGATAGTTACAAGGCTCACAGCTAAGAGTTATGTCTCAGAGGAGACTTTGGATTGGCACTTTTCAGTAATGCTGGAACTGGTAATTTTTTGTTTGTTTGTTTTTGTCTTTTTGAGACAGGGTTTCACTATGCAATTCAGGCTGGCCTTGAACTCACTTTGTAGCCCAGGCTGGCCTCAAACTCACAGTGATCCTCCTGCCTCAGCCTCCTGAGTGCTGGGATTACAGGTGTGCACCACCATGCCTGGCTGGAACTGTTAAGACTTTGGTGACTCTTAGACATTGAATAATGAGTCTTTTGGGGACTGTGGATAAAATGTTATGGTTTATATCTAGATGTCCCCCAAGGCTTTATGTGTTCAATGGTGGGGCTTTTGAAAGGTGATTGGATTATGGGATGGTGCAGCTGACTTGCTGTTTAGTGGGATTCGATAGGAAGAGGCAGGTTCCTGTGTGCATGACCTGGAAGGGTTTATCTTCCTCCCTGGCCTCTTCCTTGGTGCCATGCTGTCCTGCCTTGGAGCCAGCAGACCACGGTCTGACACCTGAGCCAAAATAAACCTCTTCTCTTTTAAGCTGCAGGTATTGGGCATTTTGTCTTAATAATGAGAAAAGTGAGTCATATATGTCCTATAGTGCTTCCTATATCCAGATTTAGCTGCTTAGATTGCTAAAGGGTGGTTTAACATTCTCCTATATCTTCTTTATATTCTGTACATTGGTGGTTGGGCTGACCTGCGTTTGTTTGTTTTGGAGCTGGGAATTGAATCTTGTGTATGCGTAGCACACTGAGCTACCCACCCCAGCACCTAGAATTGATTTTTGGCTAGGTGGAAAAGGCGTACTTCCACTGGGAGGCACCCAATGGGAGCTTCATTGGCCATTGGAAGTGTGCCCTTGAAAGATATTGTGGGACCCTATGTCTTCCCCTCTCTTTTTCTCTTTTGTTTCCGAGCCATGAGGTGAGTTGTTTTGTTTTACCACCCACTTCCCACCATGCTGTGCTGCCTCTCCCCAGCTCTGAAAGCAACAGGACCAACAACCATGGACTGGCACTTCTAAAACTGTGAGCCAAAACAAACCTTGCTCTCTGTGAGCTGACAGCCTCAGGTGTTTGTTACAGTGACAGAAAGCTGACTTGCCTTGTGTTATATTAGAAAATTCTGGTGCTCAGTAGCTAATTCTTTACATCATTGAAGATGGGACAAGGGTTACACTATAACACGCCATCTTCATTTATCACCCACCATTCTTCTGCAAAGAGAAATCTCCTTGCAACAACTATTTGGTCATCTTGAGTCTTGGTTCCAATAGGAGAGGGACTTTATTGTACTCATTTTCAGAGTAATAAATTATTCCCCAGAATCCCATGAAAGTAATGTATGAAATTTTTGTTTATTTGATTTTGGTATCACTTAGACTTACAGAATTAAAAGTACCTTATTGTGCTTTATTTTATTTATTTATTTATTTTTTATGTGGGTACCGGGAGTCAAACTCAGGACCTCGTGCTTGCCAGCAGGCACCCGTGCCGCTGAGCGATATCACCGGCCCTTTTTTTCCTTTATGTGGGTACCGGGAGTCGAACTCAGGACCTTGCGCTTGCCAGGCAGGTGCTTATGCCACTGAGCCATATCACCGGCCCCCCTTATTGTGCTTTAATCCATTTACTTTTTCTCCTCATATCTCCCCATTTTAACAAGCACATGCTTCTTTGCGTTGGCTCTCAAGTCCTTGGGAACAGCTTCTTTCCCTTTGTATATGACGAGATGTTCCAGGTTCATCTGGCACTTAAAGGAAAGTTCATTTTAAATAAGTCCCCTGGTGTTGCTCTTAGGGGAGATCTAAAACCCAGTTTAAAATACCCAAGACTAAGTCGTTTGTCCAGCTGCAGCCTGTGGTGCTCATCCCTAACAAGATCACCCAGGTTTTAACTAGTGACATACTTGTCTGGGTTGATTAAGGGAGATCAGTTAGTCGTGCTGTCAGAACACCTTAAAATTATAGGGATGAAAGCTCTTGCATAGCTCTCTCTTTGTCTGGGGAAAATAAATCTAAACCGGAGACCAGCAACCCACCACACCTGTGCCAAAGGTGGCGTGGCATAGATGACAATGAAGACAGTGATGAGGAGGAGGAGGAAGGGAAAACAGTGCTAATATCAGCTGCTTATCATTCGGCCTCTACTTTGTTCCCAGTGCCATGCTAAAGGCTTTACAAACATTATTTCCTTTTAATTTTCACATTGGCTCTCGGACAATGTTCCATTTTGCAGACAAGGAAACAGGCTGAAATGATCTTTTCTAGCTTCTCAGCAGGGAAGTATTTCTGAGCAGTTTTCATTCTCCTCGAGGGCAGAAGCTGGGGCTGGCGAGCAGGGGAAAGGTGTTTTCTGAGGTAACCCCCACTCCAGCGCACACAGTGCTCCCTGCACCCAGAGGAACTCGCTCCCTTGCCATTCAGACTCTGGTCCTGTGCCTGGCCGAGCCAGGTGTTAGGAAGGAGCTGTGATATCCAAGGAGTCTGGAGCAAGGGTCCCTTGGGTCATCGCATTTAAAGCTGAAACAGAGTGGCTTCTCCTAGGGAAGAAGCGCGGGCACCGCCCACCTCCCAAGAAGGGATTTGGGAGCCTCCACCCCCATCAGGCCACTCTCAAGCAGGGTTCCTGGACAATATTCTCGGTCGTTACTGAGTTTTACTTTTCCTTTTGTAAGGAAACATCTTAGCAAATTTGATTCTTCCCAAAACAGCTAAAATAAACCAACCGTGCCTTCCATCTTGTGCGTATACAGGCTCTTCACTCATGTTCCTGAAGTAAATTTGGTCCCTACTAAAATGAAATATGAACATTGCAGTATGTGAAATGAAAGTGGCAGAAAAATAGAACTTCCCACCCTTACACAAATTGTCCCCTGCAGTAGGTGACACAGGATCCTCGGATGAAAGCTGTCCAGCGTAAACACGCAGGCAGACGGCAGCACAGCCAGAGGGCAGGGAGAGCTCCGAGCGGGTTATCAGGAAGTTCAGTGAGGATGTCTTTAAAATGGGAACTGCATTTCGCTTTTCTCTTACCTATATTTTCTGACTTTTGGGAGCAAATGTTGTCTTCGTGATCAAGAAAACAATGAACTCTCCTTTTGGAAAACTAGAAAAGGGCATTTGAAGGGAAATGGGGGAGGTGGGCTCGGGGTGTGATCTGGAGGGGCTTCATGGGTCCTGCACGCCTGCAGCTGCCCTGTGGCCTGGAGCCTGATGCTGTGGCTTGGACGGTGAATTTCACCGCGGTCCATGTGCTAAGGAGGTGGCCCCCTGGTGGCACCCTCTGCAGGCATGGAGGCTTTAGGAGGTGGGGTCTAGCGGGTGGTGCCAGGTCAGTGGAAGGAACCCTTGAAGGAAATACGGGACCCCACCCTCTCCTCTCATTCTCTGGGTCCTGGCTGAGGAAGTGAGAAGTTTTTTCTGCCACATGCTCCATGTCATTGCCACCCAGCACCCCCAGTAGATGCTCAAGGCAATAGCTTCACCCAGCCCTAGGCTGGAACCTCCACAACTGGGAGCCACAATAAAGTAGCTCTCTCTCTCTCTCTCTCTCTCTCTCTCTCTCTCTCTCTCTGTCTCTCCACCCCTTCTTCTCCCCCCTTCCTCTCCCTCTTCCTCTCCCACCCCCTCTCTTTCTCCTTCTCTCCCTCTCTCCCTCCCTTTCTCTCACTCCCCTCACCATTATGGAACCCAGGGCCTCGCACACACTAGGCAAGCACTCTACCACTGACCCACATTCCCAGTCCTACTTATTTGTTTGTTTTGAGGCAGGGCTTGCTAAATTGCATGGACTGGCCTCAAACTTGTGATCCTCTTGCCTCAGCAAGAGAGGTTAGCTGGGACTACAGGAGTGTGCCGCCATTTTCTTGTTATAATTTAATTATATTAGGTATTTCATTATAGTGATGGAAAGCTGTCCAGTACATCTGGTGCCTCAATTCACTTCCTCTTCTAGTATAGTGTGTTCAGGGAGCCAAGGTGACAGAAAGTGGCTAGTGACCTGGCTAGTGACCTGGAGAGCCCCTGAAGTGGGCCTTTCCTGTTCAGTGGCTACAGAGAACGAATTCAATGGCTATCACCCCTGGCTGTAAGCTGTTAAAAGTCAGTGCTGGGGCCTCCTCACAAAGAGCCGGCTCAGTGGGTCTGCGGCAGCTCCAGACATGAGTTGGAAACTCCAGATGAGGATTACTAGTTAATTAGAACAGAGTTTTTTGTTCTTTTTATTTTTCTTTTGTCTTTCATCTAGCCCTAGGCTGGAACCTCCACAACTGGGAGCCACAATGAAGTATCTCTCTCTCTCTTTCTCTCTTTCTCTCTCTCCACCTCTTCTTCTCCCCTCCCTCTCCCTGTCCCACCTCCTCTTTCTCCTTCTCTCCCTCCCTCCTTCCCTTTCTCCCACTCCCCTCACCATTATGGAACCCAGGGCCTCACACACACTAGGTAAGCATTCTACCACTGACTCTCAGGGTTTCACTATGCAGTTCAGGCTGGCCTTGAACTCACTATGTAGCCCAGGCTGGCCTTGAACTCAAGGTGATCCTCCTGCCTCAGCCTCCTAGTGCTGGGATTGAAGGCGTGGGCCACCGCACCCAGTGAGAACGGAGCTTCTGTTTGGGATGTGAGAAAGCTCTGGAGGTAGATGGTGGTGATGGCTGCACAACATTGTCAGTGTACTTAATGTCACTGAACAGTATACTTAAAAATGGTAAAATGGTAGATTTAATGCTTTATATCTATTTTACCACACAAAAACAAAACTTCAGGTAACTGTTTTCTGTAGTCAGGATGGGCAACCTGGCTGAGGTGCTCAGTACATGTCAAGTCCTGGGGTAAACTTTTTGTCACCAGGACCTCAGGGTCACCCTGTGAGGCCTGATAGACACTGTTTGATGGCAAGGAAAATGGTCCACACACATGTTATTTACCTAAGGTCTCATAGTGAGTTAGTGGCAAAACTAGGTTTCACATCCAGCTCTGACTCCATTTTTACAAGTCGCTGTGTTAAAATCAGACAGGTGACGACAGCGAGACAGTGGAGTAGACGGCCCTGAGCCCGCTTCCCTCTGGGACACAACAATCAACAACAATAAATGCACAGATTTCACTGGTGAGAGATCCAGAAACCAGGTGAGAGGCTCCTGCACCCTGGGCAAGCACAAAACCAGCCACAGGGAAGCTGACAGGAAACTTCGGGACACGCTCTTGCCACCCTCCCCGCCCCCTGAACAGCCCACGCAGTCACTGATTGTCCCCGAGATGCTAAGGAGCTGGGCTGCCCACGTGACATCCTGACTCCCAGGTGGGCCACCCGAGGTGCTAGCTTCTGTCGCCCGGCTCTAAGTGTTGACTGGACCCAGCATCTGCCACGTAGCTGTGCATGGCGGCCTGGACTAGTACAAAGGTGAGAGGCCCTTGGAATCCTTGCCTGTGCCGATGGGTGAGGGGCTTTTCCAGTCCTGGGCCACTTTGTGAAGCCTGGGAGGCGTGACTCTTCAGAGAGCAACACAAAGAGTCGAGGAAAATGATCAGGAAGTATAAACCAAACCAAAGTACATTACAAGACAGATCTCCAGAAACTAACCCTAATGAAATGGAATTGTGTCATTTACATGACATAGAATTCAAAGTAACCATCATTGCCAAGCCAAGCATGGTGGGCACACATGTAATCCTAGCACTGGGGAGACTGAGGCAGGAGAATTCCTTTGAGTTTGAGGCCATCCTGGGCTACATAATGAGTTCAAGCGAGACCTTGTCTCAAAACCAAACAAAAATCAAAACAACCACCAATGCATGGACACTGTGAGAACTTTAACACAGAGAAATATAAAACAGAACCCCCCCCAAAAAAAAACGCCAGCGCTTATGAATGCAACAACAGCTGAAAAAAATCAGTAGAGGCATTAAAAAGCAGCTAGATCAAGCTGAAGAAAACCTCACTGAATTTTATTTTTATTTATTTTTTTTTTTGTGGGTACCGGGGGGTCGACCTCAGGACCTCGCGCGCCAACAGGCACCCGTGCCGCTGAGCGATATCACCGGCCCCTTTTTCGTATGTGGGTTCCGGGAGTCGAACTCGGGCCCTCACGCTTGCAAGGCAGGCGCTTACGCCGCTGAGCCATCTCACCGGCCCACCTCACTGAATTTTAAAGCAGGTAATTTGAAAGTATCCAGTCAGAGGAACAAAAAGAAAAAAGGATGAAAAGAAATAAAGCTAAGGGACTTAGAAGATACCATTGCATGACCAATGTACATATAATATGAGGTTCCCTGAAGAGGAGAGAAAAGGGAAGAAAGTCTATTCAAAAAATAGTGGGTGAAAACTTCCCATGTAGGCAAAGGAGTGGAAGACCTAGGAAGCCCAACAGACCCCAGATAAGATGAATTAAAGAAATACCCACGGAAACACATATCCAGTTGTCACAGTGAAAGACAGAAGAGAGCTGACCTTATCACCACAAGGAAACTTTTGTAAGACGATAAATGGGTTTTTCAGCAGGAGCTTTGGAGGCTGGGAGTGGATGGGATAGGGTACTCAAAATGCTGAAAAAATAAAAAAGCTGCAAAGCAAGAATATTATACTGAAAAAACTGCCTTTCAGAAATGAAGGAAAGATTAAAGATGCCCAGGCAAACAGAAGCTGAGGGAGTTTATGTCTACTAGACCTGCTCTATGAGAAATGCTGAAGAAAGTCCTTCAAGACAAAATGAAAAGATGCTAATCTAGCTCCTTTCTATGAAAGCATGTAAGGGTGTAAAACTCGCTAAAGGTAAATATATGGACAAATGCAGAATCCTGTAATACCGAAATGAGAGTAAATTATTTTTAATGTTAACATAGAAGTAAAAAAGACAAAAGTATTTAAAATAACTATATGTATAAAATATATTAATGGGCATACCATGTAAAATATGTAAATTATACTGTTAATAACAAAATAGGGGAGTAAAAGTGTAGATTTTTTATGTACAGTTGAAGTTATTATTAGCCTAAAGTAGACTGTTACAAAATATTTTCTGTATGCCTGAAGGTAACCACAAAGAAAATAACAAATAAAAGACATGTACAAAAGAGAAAGAGGGCTGAATCAAAATATATGAATTTTAAAAATCAATGAAACACAAAAGAATAAAAGAAGAGAGGAAAAGAGTACGAGAGAGGAAGAGAAGGAAATAAAAGGCCGCAGGATAGCTAGGAAATGATTAACAAAATGGCGGTAGTAAATTCTGCTCTGTCAATAATTACTTTCAATGTAAATGGATTTGAGTCGGGCGTGGGGGCGCACGCCTGTAATCCCAGCACTCGGGAGGCTGAGACAGGAGGTCTGCTGCAAGTTTGAGGCCAGGTTGGGCTACATAGTGAGTCCAAGTCCAGTCTGAACTACATAGCAAGCCCCTGTCTCAACACCACCCCCCAAATTTTTAAAAAATGTGAATGGATTAAACTCTCAGTCAAAAGACAAAGAGTAGCTAATGGATTAAAAAAAAAAAAAAAAAAAAAAAAAAGTAAGGGGCCAGTGAGATGGCTCAGCGGTGTAAGCGCCTGCCCGGCAAGCGCCAGGTCCTGAGTTCAACTCCCGGTACCCACATACGAAAAAAGGGCCGATGATATCACTCAGCGGCATGAGCGCCTGCTGGCATGCGAGGTCCTGAGGTCGACCCCCAGTACCCACAAAAAAATAAATAAATAAAAAGAGTAAGATCTAACTATGCACTGTTTGTAAGAGACTCACCTACTCACGTTAGATTTCTTTTTTTTTTCTTTTTTTATGTGGGTACCAGGAGTTGAACTCAGGACCTCACGCTTGCCAGGCAGGAGCTTATGCCACTGAGCTATATCACCGGCCCTGTTTGCTTTGTTTTTTGAGACAGGGTCTCGCTGTGTATTCCAGGCTGGCCTTGAACTCATTATGTAGCCCAGGCTGGCCTCAAACTTGCGGTGATCCTCCTGCCTCAGCCTCCCAAGTGCTGGGATTACAGGCGTGTGCCACCATGCCCAGTTTCACTTTAGATTTAAAGATACACACAGGCTGGAAGAGAATGGCTGGAAAAACAAACTCCACACAAATGATAACAAAAAGAGAGGAGAGCGTGTACTTACATCAGACAAACTAGGTCAGAAACTGTCATAAGAGAGAAAAAAATGACATTAGATGATAAAGAGGTCAATTCTTCAGGAAGACCAAAGAATTACATACAAACCCGATATCAGAGCACCCAAATACATGAAGCAAATATTGACAGAGCTGAAGGGAGGAACAGCAATTCAATAACACTTGGAAACTTTGATACCACATTTTCTTTTTATACACGGTACTGTATTTATTTTTTAATTTTATTGGTACATGTTTGCAGTACATAATTATTACATTTCTTGTGGAGAGCTGATACATATACATAACACGTCTTTATTATTTTTTATCCCCTTCTTCCTTCCTTTCCCCACTTCATCTCTTGACCCTCTTCCCTTTTGCAAAAGATCTATCTCCCTATTTCCTATTGTCTATTTTTTTTTTTTTTTTTGTGGGTACCGGGGGGTCGACCTCAGGACCTCGCGCACCAGCAGGCGCCCGTGCCGCTGAGCGATATCACCGGCCCCTTTTTCGTATGTGGGTTCCGGGAGTCGAACTCGGGCCCTCGCGTTTGCCGGGCAGGCGCTTAAGCCGCTGAGCCATCTCACCGGCCCCCTATTGTCTATTTTTAACCTTGCTCTTAATTGTATTTTGAGTTTCTCATATAAGAGAAACCAGTGATATTGAAGCTGTGTGTCTGACTTATTTCACTTAACATTATGGACTCAAGGTGCAACCATTTTCCTACAAATGACTCAAGTTTATCCTTCTTATGGCAGAATAGTGCTCCATTTTGTGTAAATGCTGTCTTTTCATTATCCATTCATCTGTTGGTGGTCATGTAGGCTGCCTCCAAGATTTAGCTATTGTGAATTATGCTGCTATAAACATGAGCACATATATATTACTGTAACACGATGTCTTTAACACTTCCAGGAAGACACTTAGAAGGAAAATAGCTGGGTCAAATGCAATTTCTATTTTTAGTTTTTTGAGGAATCTACACAGTGATTTCCATAGTGGTTGTTTACATTTCTACCAATAGTGTAGAAGGGTTCCTTTTGCCCTCAGCCTTACCAGTATTTGTTGTTACTTGATTTCTTTATGATAGCCATTCTTTCTGGAGTAAGATGGAATCGCAGTGTTGTTTTAATTTGCATTTCTTTAAAGGCCAGTGATGTTGGTAATTTTTTTCATGTATTTATTTCTTATTCTGAGAAGTGTCTATTCACTTCAGTTATGCATTTTTTGATTGGGTCTTTTATTTAGGGGTGTTCTTTTTTTTTTTTTTTTTTTTTTTCTAGTTCTTATATACTCTATTAGTCCTTTGAGGCATTTCTGGCAAATTTTTTTCTTATTCTGTAGATTGTCTCTTCACTCTTATTTGTTTCCTTTGCTGTGTAGAAGCTTTTTAATTTTATATAATCCCATTTGTTGATCATGATACCATTTCTTGTGCAGTTGGGCTCTGTTTCAAAAGTCTGCTTATAGCTATGTCTTCAAGAGTTTTATCTAGTAGATTCAGTGTTTTTGTTTTAACACGTAGACCTTTGATCCATTTTTATTTTAGTTTAGTGCATAGTGAGAGATAGGGGTCTAGACTCAATCTTCTGCATGTGGATAGCCAGTTTTCCCAGCACCATTTATTAAAGATGCTGTCTTTCCTCCAGTGTGTGATTTTGGCGCCTTTGTTAAAGATCAGGTAGTTGAATGTGCCTGGGTTTTTTCTGCTTCCTCTGTTATGTTCTATTGATCCATATGTCTGTTTTTTGTGCCAGTACCATGCTGTTTTCATCACTGTAGCTTTATAATGTAACTTCAAATCCGGGATTGTGATGCCTCCTGCTTTACTGTTGGTACACAGGATTGTTTTTGCTCTTCTGGTTCCACATGAATTTTAGGATTGTTTTCTCCAATTCTGTGAAGAATGCTGTTGGTATTTTGATTGGGATTGTATTAAATCTGTATATCAATTTTGGAAGTATGGCCATTTTAACTATATTGATTCTTCTATCTAGAAACAGGGGATATCTTTCCATTTTCTGATGTCCTCTTCAATTTCTTTTTTCAGCATACTACTGTTTTCATTGTAGGGATCTTTCCCTTCCTTGGTTAAGTTAATATTCAATTTCTCTTGATGCTATTGTGAATGATATTGTTTTCCTAATTTCTTTCTCAGTGAGTTCATTATTGGTGTACAAAAGTGTTTCTGATTTTTCTGTGTCAATTTTGTATCCTGCTACATTACTGATTTGGTTGTTAATTCTAGGGGTCTTTTGGTGGAATTTTTTGGGTCTTCTATGTGGAGGATCATGTCATGTGCAAATAATGATCATTTGATGTCTTCCTTTTGTATACACATCCCTTTTCTTTCTTTCTCTTGGTGATTGCTCCAGCAAATGTCCTTGATCATATTTGTAGATGGAAAAGCAGACCTCTGCTCTGTGCTGGATGTAAGGCAGAAGGTTGAGGGTTCAATCAGACTGTTACACTGAACGCCAGCACTTTCAGACCCAGCCACCTCTGCAAGCGACACACATGAGGCCTGCTTCTCACGTGGAGGCCAGGGCCTGTGTTCTTCCCAGCCTGTGCTTGAACTTTGCAGGGGATCTGTGTGTAGCCCACACCCTCTCTGCAGCTGTCTTCTGCGGCAGTCTCTCACACAGTCACTGTGGGAGGGTTATGCTTGAAACCCTGAAGTGAAATTGTTTTGTAGTTGTTCTGTGGCTCAGTCTTAAATAATCAACCTCTAACCAAAATGATGCCTGATTAAACACTCTCCAGCAATCTGACAGGCACTGCACTGGATGTCTTCTCCAACTGTACCCTGCTGTGAGGAAGGAGTCACTTTTAGAGCAAAACCTCATACCACTTTTGCAGTTTACAAAAGCTGTGTGCTTCTCTTGGGACAAGCACTGCTGGCCCCATCCATTGTTTCTCCCTGGAGCTTCCAACCCTGGGGCCATACCTCGTGCCTAAAGAGACAGGTTTCCCTCCCCAGGAGCTTGGGTAAGCTTCTGGATGACTTTGTTCTTTTCTGCGTTATGCTTAATCTCTCCAGTTTCTCTGTCTTTTCTAATTTTCCTGTCAGTTCTCTCCTGATTCCCAGAGGTCTATTTATTCTTTTTGCTTCCCTGCATTGTTATTTCCAGGTCTGGATTCCAGGTCCTGAAAAGGCTATATTTTGCTGCTGATTGCCGCTCTGCCATTTTGGTTACCTAATACCATATTTACAATAGTGGAAAGAATATACAGACAGATAATTAATAAGGAAACAGCAGACTTGAGCAAAATGTAGACCAAGTGAATTTAATAGACATGTATAGAGCATTCCACCCCCACAGCAAAAGAACAGACACTCTTTTCAAGTGCACACGGATCATTCTTCAGAGCTGATCACATGTTAGGTCATGAAACATCTTAACAAATTTAAAAAGATAGAAATCATATCAACTATCTTTTCTGGCAAGACTGCATAAAGAAAATGTGGTGTACATACACAATGGACAACTACTCAGCCATAAAAAATGACAAATTTGAGTTATTTGTAGGAAAATGGATGCAACTGGAGTCATAATGCTAAGTGAAATAAATCAGACACAGAAGCTTAAATATTGCAAGTTTCTCTAACATGAGAAACCCAAAGTACAAATAATTTAAAGAGAAAAATTAAAGATGATGGGAAATGGGGACATGGTTGTAGAAATGGGAAGGTGATCCAGGGATGTGGGGAGATAGGAAGATGGGAAGGTGAAGTGAAAAGGATCAAGATATGATACATGTATGTCCCGACTCCCTACAATGAACATATTCACCGTGTATCACAAACACATGCTAATAGACTGGAGATCAATCACAGAGCAAAACTGGAAAATTCACAAATATATGGAAATTAATACATTCTGGAACAGCTAAGGAGTAAAAAAGGAAATTACAAAATGAATCTTGAGATAAGTGAAAATGACAACACAGTTCATCAAAACTTAGGGGATGCAACATGAGCAGTACTAAGAGGAAAGTTTATAGTGATAAATGCCTGCATCCAAAAAGAACTTTCTCAAATCAATGACTTTACATCCCAAGGAACTAGAAAAGGGAGAACAAACTATGTGCACATTTAGGAATAAGGAAATAAAGATTTGAGCAAAAATAAATGAAACAGAGAAAAGAAAAACAATAGAAAAACTCAACATTGAGTTGAGTTGATTTTTTAAAATACAAAGTTGACAAACTAAGACTCAAATAAATAAATCAGAAACGGAAGAGGAGGCATTACAACCGATACCACAGAAAAGGACCATGAGACTACTTCTGTTGTGGTTTGAATCTATAACCCCAAAATCTCATGCGTTCAGAGCTGGGGCTTTTGGAAGGTGACTGGATTATCATGGGGTTGCAATATGCTTCAGTGGGTTAGTCTACTGATGAATCCAAAGCCAAATGTGCTGTCAGTAGGTGGGGTCTGGTCAGAGGAGTGGGTTACAGGGGATGTGACCTTGGAGGGTTCTCCCTGGCTCTTTGATTCATGGCTGCTGTGATTGAGCAGCTTTCCTCTGCCAGACCTTCCACCCTGCCCTTCCTGCCTTGAAGCAGCTGACTATGGACTGAATTCTCTAAAAACCACGAGCCAAAATAAACCTCTCTTCACTGTGGCTGTCAAATAACGTGTCTCAGTGACAAGGAAAGCAGCTAATACAGACTAACTTAGAAAAAAAAATGGAAAAGTTCCTAAAAACATATAATCTACCAAGGCAGAACCATGAAGAAATAAAATATTTGAACAGATCTTTAACTACAAGTAAGGAGATTGAGTCAGTAATCAAAACCCTGTGATAATTTAGATCTGAAATGTCCCACAAAAGTCTTACATGCTCGGAGATGGGGTCGCTATACACAATGCATTGTGAGGCCTGGCTGGACAAGGTGGGTATTTGGAGATGGTATCTGAAGGATGTATTCTTGTCCCTGGCTAGTTCTCCCTCCCTCTCTCTCTCTCTTCTTTCCACCTACCATGAGGTAAGAAACTTTCCTCTGCCATGCCCTTCTGTCATGATATCTCTGACTTAGAACTAGCTAATTATAGACTGAAACCTTTGAAACCATGAGCCAAAATAAATCCTTAAATTTTGTATGTCAGGTATATTTTCCCAACAACAGAAAGCTGAATAATACAAACTTCCAACAAAGAAAAGCCCAGGTCCAGCTGACCTCACTGGTGAATTATATCAAATATTTGAAAATGAATTAAGACTAATTCCTCACAAACTCTTCCACAAAAATTGAAAAGTAAGGATGTTCCCAAATTAACTCATTGTTTGAAGCCATCATTGCCTTGATACCAAAGCCAGACAAAGACACTATCCCAAAACAAACAAACAAAAAAAACCCAAAAAACAAGGAAAAAAGAAAAAAGAAAAAGACAAAGGAAAAGGAGAAAAAAAATCTACAAGTCAATAATCCCCAATGAATGTAGATGCAAAAATCCTCAACAAAATTCTAGCAAACTGAATTCAATAATACATTAAAGGGATAAATCACTGTGATCAAATGGGATTTAATTCTGGTATGTAAGGATGTTCAATGCACAGAAATCAATTCACCCCCAGCTGCACAGAAAATAAAATGGAAAAATCCATTAATGTGTTACACTGCCAGCAGCTGATCAGACCCCAAGATACCTGAAGGGGGGAATGGCAGGGAATAAAGAAAGATGAAAGACAACACTCAAGGTACAAGGGGACCGGGAGGAAGCTGCCTCTAGTGGACAGGCTCATCAGTCTCCAGGGTCAGCCCACTTTTATTCGCAAGCGAGGAGCACAGGAGAAGGGGTGATGGACTTGGACTGTGGTAGACAGGGAAAAGTGAATGGAAAACAAGTTTTTCCTTATGGCCAGACGCCTGCATTCTTTGCGTTGTCCTCAGGAGATGTTATCTTGCCTTAGGAGCTGTGATTATGAGCCTTCTCTGTGAAGCCAGGAAGCAGGCAGCCTTCCGCATACTTCTCTGTTCCCAAAGCAAGGTCACACCAGCCTTGAGACCACAGGACCCCTGTCACATAGCCTGGTCCCCAGCAGTTCCCCCTTTTTGTTTCTGTAATTGCAGGAGTTGAAACAGCATGACTTGAGGTTGGATAGCACCTAGGCATTGTCAGGTTTGACGTCCCCTGTTGCAGACTAGGAACAGAAATAAAAGACACAAGCATATTAATAGAATCAATCCAGTGCAGAATTGAAAGTGGGCCTTGAGGTAATTCCACGGATTAAGCTAATCAAAAGTATCAGCAAGCTTGTCCCAGTCTTGAATTTGCTCATCAAAATTATGGGTTTGTTGAGACATAGATAATACTTCTAGATCTAAAGTTTTGTAAAGCTTCTAGATCTAAAGTTATGTTGCTGTGCATAGCACCCTGTATATATTTTTTTATATGTTCCCAAGGATGAGTGGTTTGGTTATCAGGAAGAGGAGTTATGCAGTACCAATACCATGTTAAAATGACACCAAAAGCCTTGTTGTAGCTGCAGGCTCTCTATTTGATCTCCCATCCACACAAAGGGAGTTTCTGAGACACTGATCTGTGACTACAACTTAAGTGCTGTATATTCCAAGCTTTATCTGATGTTTTGGCCCAGTTGTCTACCAAATGGGCAGTCTGTATAGAGAGGGTGAGAGCCACAGAGGACATAGCAACCTTGAGATTGACATGACCGAAGAGACAGTTCCAGCAATAGTTAACCCCAGCATTCTTTCTGTTCTGTGTATAAGATGGTTCATCAGAAATGGTAACAGATGAATAGCAGGAGTGTTGGTCCATGGTTCCATAAAGGTCACGGGCATACAGAACCTGGGCCTACACCCCAAGACTAGTGAAGTTTTGTTTACTAAGGTGTTAGCTGGTACGCGGGCTCAGTGTACACTTTCTACATGTAAATGAAGTAAGATTCCATTCAGCAGTTCCATATGAGAAGACAGAAGGGCTGTACATACATATGGAAAACTGTGTGGTTCTACCTTTCCAAATTTGGATACTAGAAGTGTTTACAGTAAATTGGGTTAAATGCCTTTTCCATTGTTGACCTATATAATAGGAAAGAGTAATTTCCAAAAGTTTTTTTGAAGGGGTCCAGGTTTGTCCTTAATGATGGCCAGTGGCGGTGAGGGGCTGAAGCCAGATCCATGCCACGCTAATTGCCCCTCAGCATCAGTATATAGAACAGAAATATCCCTCCCATAGTAATTAGTATACAACCCCAGTGGGCCATATGCCAGGCTGAGCAGTCACTGTCTCTCCTTTCTAGCCTCCCATCAGGGCCCCAATCTATAAATTCAAATTAATTTAGGTACATTTTCACCCACCCATCTCCTACACAGGAGGTCCATGAGGGGGGCAGAATCATACGTGCCTCCCCATGACATATGTTGTGCACACAGAGGAGCATCAGGTGTGGAGGAGTTAATCCACTCCCTTAAAATGTTAATAGATCCCATTCCCAAAAATATTAATTGTTCTCTGTAATAGGTCATCCAGACCTGCAGGTAAGCAGGCAGGCAGTAATTAGATTGTAAGGACTTATGCTCAATGCATAAGGGTGTATATGAAAAGTATGATGTAGGGGCTGGGGATATAGCTCAGTGGCATGGTGCCTGCCTGGCAAATGTGAGGTGCTGAGTTTGATTCCCAGTCAGCCCAACCAAAAAAAAAAAAACAAAAAAACAGTGTGATGTATAATTAAGAGTAACATTGGAATCCACAAATCCAGGTCCATAAAGGGTCCTGGAACCCAATCTAATTGATCATGATGAATCTAAGAGGGGAAATCAGCCCATGTAAGGGGTTGTAGTAAAGGCAGGTTGGGTACATACACCCAGTATTCTTTCCCAGACACTGGACTTATTCATAAAGTACAGGCAATGATGGCCATCATGGCAATGAACATATTTTCTGGTGTACATAGTAGGCCCTGTCTTGTCACCAATATTTCAGCCTCCTGGATCCATTTTCTTCACTTGCCTCCGTGTCATTGTTGCTTGCATAGTCATAAGCAGCTGAGGCGATTCCTCCAGGGTCATCCTCAAGAAGGCTCGCACTGGTGGCCTGGCGGCCGCAGACTCCACCACAGGTGTGGAGATCTCTTCTCCCCGTGGTCGCATGTTCCAGGATGGCACCCACTATGGTGTCCCGTGACCTGTTCACACACAAGCATACCCTTGACCCTGTGTTACTGGCTGCACTGGGCCATCCCACTTTCCTGTTTGGACATCTTTCCACAGGGCTTGAGCCCTAGGCGGGCTTGTCAGTTTGCTCGTTTATCAGTGAAGTTCTGATGAAGTGTGTTTACTTTCTGTAAGCGGGTTTGAAAAATTTAAGGTAAAGGTAACAAGATCTAATTGTGCCTATGGAGGTAAACATACTCCCCCTTTTTATTTCTGTAATTGTGTTTTTACAAGGTGTGCAGGTTCTACTACGGTTTGGCCCTGAGGATTATAAGGAATGACCGTGGGATGTTTAATAGAAACACGAACATACTGTAACCATCCGAAGGATGAGACGTAACATTCATTTGCCAAATATCATTTTGTTGAAGGCCTCAGGGGTTGCATTCTTTAGCAGAAACAGGATGAGGGATGCATTGGCAAGTAGGACATGATAAGACAATTCTTCTAGCTCGTGACCGAGATAATTGAAATGCTTTGTTAGAGTTTTGCTATTTTGATGATGATAGGAATGAGACTGTCTTGCTAAATCAAAAGAAGTAACATGAACTACCAGTGAATTGACCTGTTGATTGCTGTAGGTCAGGGGTCCTGGTAAATTAGAATGAGACCCAACATGCCCAATATAAAAGGTGGCAGAGTGACTTCGAATCGCCATTTGCAACCTGAGAAACTGTTAGTATTGCAGTGGGAGCAGTGAGTTCGACTATTATAATTTCGTCTGGATATTAAGCACTTTGAAATATAAAGTATTGCCAGAGGACTGTTCTTTCCTATCAACCATGGTCGTTTCAGTAGTTGCATCCCTGTAGAATGTTAACAGACAACAGTTACATAGTTTACAGGGAAAACTTGAGATCAAGAGCCACATGTAGTATTTTAGCATGACAACCATGATGACATTTTTGTAACACACTTAGATGTCCATCTTAGTATAGCCTAGTCTTTTTAGTCAATCATCTCTAGTACATAAAGAAGCTTGCGCCTAACTTGTTATCCTTTAATGGGATGTCACCAAAGAAGTCTGTGACACTGGACTGCTCAGTGCCAGAGCATCTGTAAGGGTAGTGACACACATATAACATCGCATAAGCTTTCTTTTTTTTTTAACTGTCATCTCACTGGTGGTCACAGGCTGGTTTGACATATACCTCTTATCACAAGCAGCTGGAGCACAAGAGAAAGGCAGATATCTGAGTCTAGAAAAAGGTTATCACCGTAAATAATCCTAGTTTTACATTTTAGAAGAACTGTACACCTGGAAGGCATGGATACATTTAGTATACCGTGAAATTAGCAGTAATGAGTGTCACAGCTATATGGAAAGCTTTGTCTCTTAATTTAGTTTTGTACCAAGAGCATCCTTTAATGAAAGCTTATTATTTTACCCATAGAAAACTTAACCTTTTGATGATGACTGATGTAAACATATCACAATAATATGTATAGGAATGTTTATTAGGGTGTCTCCCATAAGGCTATAGAAATTATTTGGGTCCCATTAATGAACAAAGACTGGAAGAAAATATGTCCAGGCAGCTGCTCCTTTATTCACCAAGGGGAGTCCTGTCCAGCAAGACTTTCCTAAGTCTAAGATAATCCCATTTAATTATCTTAACAAATTTTTGAGAACCAGAGTATAACAATTAACACATTGTTCTTTCTCTCTCTCTTTTTTTTTTTTTTGAGACAGAGTCTTGCTATGTAGTGCAGACTGGCCTTGAACTTGCTTATGTAGCCCAGGCTGGCCTTGAACTCACGGTGATCCTCCTGCCTCAGCCTCCTGAGTGCTGGGATTACAGGCATGTGTCACCACACCCAGCAACACATTGTTCTTGACTAATGAAAGATTCTTAAGTTATTGTACATAGACAACAATATGCATTGTATTTGTAAAACCAATCTTTTTTTTTTTTTTTTTTTTTTTTTGTGGGTACCGGGGGGTCGACCTCAGGACCTCGCGCGCCAACAGGCGCCCGTGCCGCTGAGCGATATCACCGGCCCCTTTTTCGTATGTGGGATCCGGGAGTCGAACTTGGGCCCTCGCGCTTGCCGGGCAGGCGCTTAAGCCGCTGAGCCATCTCACCGGCCCTGTAAAACCAATCTTGACATCATTTTTTTTATATGGGTACCGAGGGTTGAACTCAGGACCTCGTGCTTGCCAGCAGGAAGTTGTGCCGCTGAGCGATATCACTGGCCCTTTTTTTTCCTTTATGTGGGTACCGGGAATCGAACTCAGGACCTCGCGCTTGCCAGGCAGGCGCTTACGCCGCTGAGCCATCCCATCGGCCCTTGACATCATTTTGATCAACTGCCAACCTGGGTGGAAGCATGTCCTTAACTCTAATGACATCTACAAGCCAATTTAAGTTATAGACAAATATTTTAAAAATCTAAAAAGACAAAAAGAAGAAAAAAATTACTGAGCTCAAACAAAACAACTGTAAGTATGGTAACTGGTTATAGATTGGACAAACAGATGGACAAACACACATAAGACAATTTATTTATAAAACCAGAGTGCACTTGGGTCTATTTGGGCAAGTTGAATTATAATAACTCTATTATATAAGACTAGTCAAAAGTTTTATAGGTTAATTAATGGAGATCTCTTGTAATAAGAATTAGAAGAAATAAAAACCTTTTACTCATACTCAATATTTTCCTCTGGGGCCGGTGAGATAGCTCAGCGACATAAGCGCCTGCCTGGCAAGCACAAGGTCCTGAGGTCGACCCACGGTACCGACAAAAAAAAAAAAAAAATATATATATATATATTTTTTTTTTCCTCTGTATTTTATTTTGTCTTAAGAATTTTGGCAGGCTGAGACAGGAGGATTGCTGCAAGTTCAAGGCCAGTCTGGGCTACAAAGTGAGTTCAAGGCCAACGTGAACTGCACAGTGAAACCCTGTCTCAAAAAGCCAAAAAAATAAAAGAATTTTGGCAACTCCGTGCCCTCTTCTTTCGTTTAGCCTCCAGCTCAGTCACCTTTCTACCTTCTGTCACCTACTCAGATCTTCTTTTTGTTCTAACAGCATTTGTGGGATCTCCTCTGTAAGACTTAACAAAGCTTGGGCCACCATTGAACTTTTGTAAGATTTGGTCCCTATGTCTTGACAAGCTTTTAAATAATTTTCGAGATTTTTTGTGGCCCTGACTGTCCCAAGGGCCTGTTTGCAGTCTTTATTTGCATTCTCAAAAGGCAATTGAAGCATGATAATTTTGGGTGCTTATAAATGAGGGATCTGTCTGCTAAGGGAAGCAGAGAGGGGGAAGCCACTTCTCTGCTACACAGTTCCACTGTGGCCCACTACGGCTGCCTCATTCCCCTGCAGGTCCTGCACCGCCGCTGCTATCACCACCATCATGGCTGCCATCGCCACTCCCACCACGGCCGCTACCCCCTCTGTCACCACCACCCCCAGTGATGACTGCACCACCATCTTGGATGCCCTGTGTCAGCCTCTGAAAATTCTGGACATGTGGGCCAAGAAAGAATCTCTTTACTTTCTTCCTGATCTTTCCCTTTTCCCTCATCAGCATGGGCCCTTTGTAAATTTTCGCCCACTCTATCACAATTCTCCACATCCAAAGTTCCCACCTGCAGGAGCCATGGGATATACTTGGTAATATCTTGCAGCATTTTCGAAAGAGAGTGGATACTGACCTGGGCCCTGCCTGTTTTAACAACATAGCACATATCTTTGCTCCTCTACTGACAAATTCTGCCCCATTATCCCGGTTAGAAAAGCTTTTCCGAGGCACTACTACTTACTTTCACTTTTGTTTGGCCGACTCCAAAGTTGTCCCCCAGACTCTCCGACATCTACATCACTCCTTCCCTCTGGCGGGCCTTCCCCGCCAAGTCTCATGTCCCTGTTCAGGTGCCAATTGCTCGGAGCCGATCAGACCCCAAGATACCTGAAGAGGGGAATGGCAGGGAATAAAGAAAGACGAAAGACAACACTCAAGGTACCAGGGGACCGGGAGGAAGCTGCCTCTAGTGGACAGGCTCATCAGTCTCCAGGGTCAGCCCACTTTTATTTGCAAGCGAGGAGCACAGGAGAAGGGGTGATGGACTTGGACTGTGGTAGACAGGGAAAAGTGAATGGAAAACAAGTTTTTCCTTATGGACAGATGCCTGCATTCTTTGCGTTGTCCTCAGGAGATGTTATCTTGCCTTAGGAGCTGTGATTATGAGCCTTCTCTGTGAAGCCAGGAAGCAGGCAGCCTTCCGCATACTTCTCTGTTCCCAAAGCAAGGTCACACCGGCCTTGAGACTACAGGACCCCAGTCACATAGCCTGGTCCCCAACATTACACCACAATGAAAGCATGAAGATTAAAGACAATATCATTTCCACAAATGCAGAAAAAGCATTTGGCAACATTCAACACCGTATCATGACAACTGGGAATAAAATAAATTACCTCAACATAGTAAATGTCATACATGAAAAGCCCACAATTAACATCATATTCAATGGTTAAAAAAAAAAAAAAACCTGGCAGCTTTTCCTCTAAGATCAGGAATAAGATGAGGATACTGATTCTTGCCACTTATATTCAACATAGCACTGGAAGTTACAGCCAAGAAATTGAGCAAGAAGTAAAAGCCGTCCACGTCAGAAGAAAGGAATGAAATTATCTGTCTGTGCAGATGACACGATCGTAGATGCAGAAAACCCCATAATCCACACATCCTTTAAAAACCTCTAAGAACTCACACATTCTGTAGTTTCAAAATACAAAATTGGTGCACAAAAACAGTTGTGTTTCTATATGCTAATAGAGAAAACAAAATTAAAACAATGACATTTACAACAGCATCAGAAAAAATGCAATACTTGGGAATACATTTAAGGAGGTGAAAAGCTTTTACACAGGAAACTATAAAATAAATTAAAGGAGACAAATAAATGGAAAGGCATCTCATGTTCATGAACTTAGGAGGCTTAATATTATTTAAATTTCTGTACTGTTAAAACGTCCATATCACCCATAGCACTCTACTGATTCAGCAAAATCCCTTTCAAAATCCCAATAGCATTTCTTATAGAATTAAAACAAAATAATCCCAAGATTCATTTGGAGTCACAAAGGATCCTAAACAACCAAAACAATCTTGAGAGAGAATAAGAAACCTGGAGGTATTACAGTATCTGACTTCAAAATATATTTTAGAGCTACCATAATTAAAATCAAATGACAGTATGGCATAGGCATATAGATGAATAGAATAGAATAGAATAGAATGCCCAGAAATAAATCCACCCGTATGTGGTCAATTGATCTTTGAGAAGGGCACAAAGAACTTATACTGGGAAAAGAAGAGTCTTTCAACAAATGGTGCTGGGAAAACTTGCAGAACAATGAAATTGGACCTTTGTCTTACACAATACACAAAAATCAACTCAAAAAGGATTCAAGACCTGAAAGTATAAAACTTCTAGAAGAAAATATAGGGGAAAAGTTTCATGACATTCATTTTGGCAATGATTTCTTGTACCTGATACTGAAAGCACCAGCCACAAGAGTAAAAATACACAAGAGCTACTATATCAAACTAAAAATCTTCTGCACAGAAAGGGAAATAATTTATAGACTAAGAGTCAGCCTACAGCAGGGTGTGGTGGTGCACACCTGTAATCCCAGCACTCAGGAGGCTGATGCAGGAGGATCACTGAAAGTTTGAGGCCAATCTGGGAGAATTCAAGACCAGCCTGAACTACATAGTGAGACCTTGTCTCAACAAACAAACAAACAAACAAACAAAAAATAATAACATATCACCTCACACTTGTTATTATGGATTTTTTTTTAAAAAAAGATAAGTGTTGGCAAGTATGTTGAGAAACTGGAAACTTTCGACACTGTTGGCTGGAATATTAAATGGTACGGCCACTATGGAAAACACTGGAGGTTCCTCAAAAAATTAAAAATGGAGCTATCATAAGACCCAGCAATCCCCACCTTGGGTATGTATCCTAAAGAGTTGAAATCAGGACCTTGAAGAAATATTTGTACTTTCCTTTTTACTGCACCACCATTCACAATAGCCAACATGGGGAAACCACCTAAATGTCCATCGATGAATTAATGGTTAAAGAAAATGTGAATAGGGCTGGTGAGATGGCTCAGCGGCGTAAGCGCCTGCCTGGCAAGCGCGAGGTCCTGAGTTCGACTCCCAGAACCCACATATGAAAAAAGGGCCGGTGATATCGCTCAGTGGCACGGGCGCCTGCTGGTGTGAGGTCCTGAGGTCGACCCCCGCTACCCACAAAAAAAAAAAAGAAAGAAAATGTGAATATACATACACTACAATCTTACTCAGCCCTAAAAAATCCTGGATGAAGCTGGAGGAAATACTAGTGAAACAAGACAGTCACAGGACAGATACTGCATATTCCACTTGTAAGAGGCGTCTGACTCACAGGCAAGCAGAGAGGAGGATGATAGTTATCAGGAGCTGGGGGAGGAGGAGGAAATAGGGAGTCGTTGGTCCAAAGATACAGAGTTTGAGCTGTACGAGATGAGTCAGTGCTAGAGATCTATTCTGCCTGCAGTTGACAATTCTGCACAGTACACTGGAAATTTTGTTAAGCACTGGGGATGTAGCTTGGTGATAGAACACTTGCCTAGCATATGCAAGGTCCTGGGTTTAATGTCCAGCCCTAAAAAATAAAAATTTGTCAAGAACATCATAACTCATGTTAAAACATTCTTACCACAAGAAATAAGGAAGAAAATAAGTTAATCAGAGTGGCAATCAGCAAGCACCTTCAAAGTGCCTTCAATAAAGTTGACAAGGACTTTTCTTTTTTCTTTTCTTTCTTCTTTTTTAAATTAAAACATTGTGTTCATCTTGAGCTTGGAGCAGCTTCCAGTTGGTTTTTACAGCCGGTGAACCAGGAGCAGTTTATCCTGAATTTCTGAATGATGGGCCAAGGTTGAGCTTCACTGAAAACTATGTAATACATTTGTAATAAATCTACTTTTGTTTTGATGCCACCGAAAGTGCTGAAGCTCATAGCGAAAGTGAGGAATTTGAAGATTATTCTTGTAAATAGCAAAAGGCTTCACTGTAACAATGAAGCATTAGTAAATCTCGAGGCCCAGATGGGAGGCCTGGTGGGATGCAAAAGAGGGGACAGAAAAGGACAGAGGCAGATGCCTCCTCTTCTGCTCTGGCTTCTTGAGCACATGTTGTTTGCCATCATCCTGCACTCTGCCATTCTCTTCAGTCCAGCTTTTGTGAATTCAGTATAATTGTGAAAAAAAAAAAAAAAATCTGGCTGGTGAACACCAAAGAGGGCCTTCCAATCCTTCCAGGCCCCTGCAATAAATCCCAACAGAACATCTTTCTGGCCAAGCAAGGACCTGGGAGCTTTTCTGAGCCGTGAACACCTTTGACGGCAGAGCCTTCTCAGAATATTTTCTAATGCATAAAGGAAGACACATGTGATTGCACAGGAAACAAATTTGAGGGAAATACCATGACCAAAGGTTTTAGGAACCTGGTTACATAGCAATGTATGTGTTTATTCATGCGTTCACTTCTGATGACAGATCTAATGGCTTTCATAGTTTTGAAGTACAGATGCCCGCGGGTGGTGTTTCAGGATTAACTGTAACCGTAATGTAATATGAAAATATCTGTGATTTCTATGTTCCCATAGAAATATTACTAAGATATATGATCAAAAACTTCAGTGTGTGTTTAAGTTTTTAAAAATTGCTATGGTAGAAGACACATTGCCATTAATACCTCTAACTTATTCTGTCATTCTTGCTACTTCTGAAGTAGTTCTGAAAGTCCATTTTCGTATCTTTAATTGTGCTGTGTGGCCATCTTGATGTCCTGAACTAATTCAAAATGTTTACCTTTTACAGTCATTTTGACTTCAGGGAAGAGCTGGAAGTCACACGGTGCCAGAGCCGGTGAAAACCAAGGTGCTCGTGGACCCCGTAATGGTTCTGAGAGCCTGACTTTCTGCGGGCTGGCACTCAGCAGCAGCGCTCACTGTACTTTTATCACACCTCACAAGACACTCAGGGAAGGACTCTCAGAACTGCATCCGAAAGTGGTGAGAAGGATGGAATAAGTGTGTTCAAAGCAAGGGGAAGTATTTTGAGGGGGACTAATGGCACTGTGTCTTTCACTGTAAGGAATTTTTAAAATTTAAACATTCACTCTGTGTTTCAATCCCCCCTTGTATTAATGATGAAAGGAAATGCTCGATTTCAGTTAGAGAAAATGCGATGTAATGTTTTGCCATCCAAATTCATATGCCCTTCTGAGAATAAATCCTCACTTGGGATCAAGAACCCTTAGACCGGTGTCACCTGCAAGAGGCAGGCTGGCAAAAGGCTTAACCTGGACTTAGATATTAGGAGTGATTACAAAGTAGGCCAAATCATTAGATTTCCTTCCCTTAGATTTTCCTTCACAGAATGAACTTTCTGGAATAATCAGTAAATATTTTTCAAAATTTGGGGCAAAAGGAGAAGTCTGGCTAACAAAAGAAGCCTATAATGAAACTTAGCTAGAAATCAAAGAAAGTGCGAACACCTTCTTAAACAGGGGAATGCTTAAGAAGGAATTGTAAAAGTAGTGTCAACCAGGTTGGTGGCACCTGTCTGTAATCCCAGCCCTCTGGGAGGCTGAGGCAAGAGAAGGCCAAGTTCAAGCCCAGCCCGGGCAATTTAGCAAGACCCTGTCTCAAAAGAAAAAATGAAAAACGGGCTAGGGATGTAACTCAGTACTAAAGCCCCGGGTTCAATCCCCAAGACAAAAAGAAAGAAAGTAGTGGCAGTAAACAGCTCAACTTTTGATAAGGTAACCACACAGATGTCCCAAAACTATGTGGATATAAAATAATCTGCCCTTGTGCTCACTTTGGCAGAACATATACTAAAATAATCTGTCCCTCTGCTATTATAACTGGCTTGAATGAACTCGATCACATACAACTCCTAGGTTCACTTTGGTAGGTAATGATAGCCACCAAAGAACTCTGAAGTGGTTAGTTAGTAACTCTCCTACATCTCACTACCAGGTTATAATGAAAGTGAGTTGAAGCCCAAATTGAGACAGAGAGGTTGATTAGACAGACTTCTCTGCGGGGTATTGAACCCAGGGCCTTACCATGCCAAGCATGGTCTAGCATCGTTCTACACCCTCAGCTCTTAGATGAACATTTATTAGCAAAGCAAGCAAGAAGCAGTTGATAAAATCTATTCTGTAGGCTCAAAGAAGTTCCAGCTCTCTGTCCTTTTCATTGCTGGGCCCATAACCTTGTGATGGCAGATGTAACAACATTCCAGCAAAGATTGGCCCTTAGACCGAGGGGCCCTCAAACCTCAAGCCAGACCCTAAGGACATAAGCAGCAGGCCTCTGAATTTGTATATGTCGTTCTTGCAGGTGAGGAGGATGTCTAATTGTTCTCATGACCCATACTTGAAGATCTTTAATTTTACCAGTAAGAGCCCATTTCTGTCATATATCTTGCCACATAACGTGATACTACTTTTGTCAGTAAGAACCCATTTATAATATGCCGTATGCTTATTAGCAAAGTCTAGGTGGTTAATGGGGACATGAACTGTGGAGCTCTGGCTGGGGCCACACACAAGGGTGCTTCTCCGACATAGTGCCTCCTGACAGCTCCTGGTCTCTGCATTCTCTGTGTCCCAGTGTTTCATTATAAAAATTGTCAAGAGACACAAAATGTGAAAGAACTGGATGGTGAACATCAAAGTCCTAGCATGCATGTGTTTATCATACAACTATGGAGTATGATTGAAAAATATAGTAAATGTTCAAATTTAAAAATGTATTACAGTAAAAGACACAATGCCATTAATCCCCCTCAGAATGCTCCCCTCATTTTTAACTGTGTTCTGGAAGTCCTCTTTCATGAGTCCCTTTACCAGGTGTGCTCAGAAATATAGTGCATGGGCCAGTGAGATGGCTCAGCAGCATAAGCGCCTGCCTGGCAAGCACAATGTCCTGAGTTCAACTCCCAGTACCCACATACGAAAAAAGGGCCGGTGGTATCGCTCAGCAGCATAGGCGCCTGCTGGCGCGCGAGGTCCTGAGGTTGACCCCTGGTACCCACAAAAATAAAAAGAAATACAGTGTGTGCTGCTGCCGAGCATCATGGGAACGGTACGGCACCCTCATCTACCATATTCACTGCATGTGCACTGTGCTACTTCCAGCTGTGTGAGGAGCATGTATATGTGGCATTTTGGGATTTACCCTCCAATTCTTTCAAGTATTATTTCCTTGATAATTTTTGTAATACAACGTTGGGACAGAGAGGATGCAGAGTCCAGGAACTGTCATCAATAGTTCTCAAATTTTATAGCCTGCAGCAGGATCACCTGCAGGGCTGGCTAAATACAGGTTGCTGGGCTCCCTCTATACCATCTGGGCCAGGTGCCTGGCCTGCAAATGGCATTTATAGTAGTATTTGGTCACCACATATTTGGTTAGTGGTTACCATATTGGACAAGGGTTGAGTTGGGGATGATTATATTTTAGGGCAGGCTTTGGTTTGCAGACTCTCATAGGCATTCTCTTGTGTGGCCTTTCTAGCACCCCTTCAGATCAATATTTTCATAATCATGGTCTTGCAGTGAGAAAATTAAGCCTCCACAACCTGAAAGTGACTTGCTTAAGGATGCTCATGAGTGGGTGACACGGGCTACTCCTCTTCCACACACCTTTCCACTAAACAGAGATTGTACCCTCTAGGGCTCACTGAGGAATGCGAAAGTAAGTGGGGTTCCTCCCTGGATCATTTCAGATAATGACACCCTAAGGAGGAGTGCTCATATTAAGCCAATAAAGGATCAGTGGTTCTCAACCTTCAGTGCTCATAATAATTTGCCAAGATGGGCTTGTTTAAAAAAGATTTCTGGGGCTGGTGAGGTGGCTCAGCAGCATAAGCGCCTGCCCAGCAAGCGCGAGGTCCTGAGTTTGACTCCCGGTACCCACATAAAGGAAAAAAAGGGCTGGTGATATCGCTCAGCGGCACAGGCGCCTGCTGGCAAGCATGAGGTCCTGAGGTCGACTCCCGGTACCCACATTAAAAAAAAAAAAAAAAAAAAAAAAAAAAAGAGAGAGATTTCTGAGCCCGAATCCTGACATTCTTGTATAGTAAGGCTGAGATGAGAACCCAAGAACCTGTGTGCTTACAAAGAGTCTAGGTGATTCTGGTAGAGGGAGCCCTGTAGTCTGCAAGTGCAGCGTGGATCTGGAAGAATGAGTGAGACCTTCAGACAGGGTCCCGCTTCCCACTGAAACCAACCAGCACGCTGGCTGTGGGCAACTGGAGGATCCCAGAGAGGTGGTACATTCTCGGAGAGGACTACGGCAGAGTTATGAACCATTGTGCTGTAGACAGAAATGTAATGACACATGTTTAATATATTGCATATGAAGGTTACCAGATTTGTGTATTTTTCTGTGGTGTTATACTGGGAAGTCCTTTAAAATATTACCAAACAAATGTCACAGTCATTCCATGTTTACTGAACAGATTACACACATAATATACACTTATTTATGTATGTTTTTGTGTTTATATGAATCCACATGAAATGAATGAAAAACTCCAGAATATTCACAGTTCACTGTATCACTACCTGATAAGGTTATGGGTAATTTAAAATTTTTCTTCTTTCATCTTGACTTTTTTTCCAAATTTTGTACAATTACCATGTGTCATTTTAATTTTTAAAATGGGAAAATTTTTTTCTGGTACTGAGAATCAAACTCAGGACCTTGCACTTGCCAGGCAGACACTGAGCTGCTGAGCTATATCCCCGGCCCTAAAATGGGAAAATTTTAAAAGAAATAACAATCCATGTAGCAATACAAAACAACAGTTGTTAATAAATGACTGAGTCTATACTCATACTTAAGTTTTTCTGTAGGATAGAAATGTTAATAAATGGATAATGTTAATGTTAATGTGCATGTATTGAGAACTTTAAGGCAGATATCAGAGTAGTGTGAATACAATGTGTGTATATATAATATATATACTTAATAGTGTACCTAGCATTAAGTAAAGTACGATATATATATGTACTATATACATGTCTAGCATACACACACGAGCATATATATTAAGTACAGCAGTGTGACCCCCGTTCAAGGTTTCACTTTCCAAAGTTTCATTTACCCACAGTCAATAACTGTGATGAAAAATTTAAGAAATAAAGAGAGAGACCACTTAACTTTTTTTTTTTTTTTTTTTTTTTTGAGACAGGCTCTTGCTATGTGGTCTTGAACTGGCCTTGAGCTCACTGCATAGCCCAGGCTGGCCTTGAACTCCATCCTCCTGCCTCAGCCTCCTGAGTGCTGGGATTACAGGCATGTGTCACCACACCTAGCCACATAACTTTACCACAGTAGGAATCACCCCTCTGTCCAGCATGTCCAGTTGGATACACTGCCCCGCTGCGAGTAAACCAAGTGGCTGTCTCATTCAGCACATCACCTGGTATGGTGTCGCAGTGCTTGTGTTCAAGAAACCCTTCTTTTACTTCGTAATGGCCCAAAGCATCAGTGTACCAATGCTGACAATTTCTTTACACCATACTGTTATAATTTATTTTATGATTAGTTATTGTTGTTAATCTCACTTACAGATTAAAGTTTATCATAGATCTGTATGGATGGGAAAAAACATAGGGTTCAGTGCTATCTGTGGCTTCAGGGATCCACTAGGGGTCTTCACCCATGTCTCCCAATACTAAGGGGGGTATAATATACAGTACACCCCTGCGAAGTCGTGGTTCAGAGTCTGTGGCCTCAGTCAGTCGTGGATTTCTTCTTAGAATCTACGTAATAATTGTTCCCGGAAACACCCACAAATTCTCAGAAACCTGAATATCCTCTGCAATTGTATTTTTGGCAGGAGGTTTGCAAGTAACCAATCCAAGAGCGTTATTCAGTTCTCCTTGCTGCTGATTGGCTGCTGCCCTGCAACCCATCTCTGGCAGATGCATCCGCATTCCCGCATCATAACAGGTTGCTGTACCGCATGTATTTTTCTTAAAGCCCCAAAACCCCTAACATGCTGCCAAAACGCCCTGCACCTTCTAAGGCTTTATTAATACAGTATTTTATTAAAGTACGCAACTGCAGGGAACACAGCATATTTAGGGTTTGAACTATTAAAATAGGCATTTATAGGCATTTTTCTGACCATATCTGAAATTTGTACATTTTCACAATTCTCAGGTGCTCTAGAAACATAACCCCCACAAATTTCAGGGTCTGCTGTATTTTCTTAAGAAAAGCGTCTTTTAAAAGCAAAAAAAAAAAGAAAAAAAACCAGGGCCGGTGAGATGGCTCAGCGGCATAAGCGCCTGCCCGGCAAGCGGGAGGTCCTGAGGTCAACTGCTGGTACGCACATTAAAAAAAAAAAAAAAAGCAAAAAAGCAATGTTGTAGGAGCAACACCTCTGGCTCTAGCCAATGCCCAGTGTCACTTGCAGGTGGGCAACTCTCCAGCCCCACCCCCGGGCAGCTGCCCCGGTCCACTGGGAAGAGGCTGTGCTGGCACTGAGCAGAATGAACGAGCTGCTCCCTCCCCTCCTGAAGACAGCACAGCACTGAGCACAGGACCACGGGACAGAGCCTGCTGTCCGCTGCTGCTCCCTGCCAGGTGTCAGCACACCTGTCTCATCCCCTGAAAATCATGTGAGAGGAACAACACGCACTTCTGAAATTCACATGGTTAATGATGCTGCTCAGGAAAACCATTTCGAGGGAGCTAAGGAATACAATGAGGAAAATATTTGAACAAAGGACTTTACAAGAAAACCGAGGCCCTCTGGTCGCCCAACCACGGCACCGCAGAGTGAGAAGGCCAAGTTCAGGGCCATGCAGCCTGCACCCGCGGGTGGGAGCATCTTGGACAGCCACACGGTTCTCCCCCACCCCGCACCCAACCTCCTCCATACAACCTAGCCTGCTTGTTTTGCAAAGCTTACCAGCAGCTTCTACCATCCACTCCAGTTGTAGCTTCCTTCCCTTTCTATGTATTTTGTGTTACCTCCAAGCTCCTGGGCAGGATTTGGCTGTAGATTAGAAGGAGAGGTTCTGGGGAAAGGGCCCCAGCATCTGGGTGGCACAGCCCCACCTGGCAAGCAGGGTGGAAGTGGCTGTGGAGTGTGAATGGCCAGAAAGGTGGGAGGAGGAGAATGGGAGCCCAGCTCTCCTCCCACAGGGAGACACAGTCTCGCAGGACTCACCACTCCCAGACCAACTACGGGAATCACCTCAGAATAAAACAGGAGTGGAAAGAACAGAAAACAGCAGTGTGAAAGTCATTGAGCCATGTCAATGACCACGTTATCGCCAGGAAAATTCTAAGAGTAATTATTGGCCAGGTGTGGTGGCACATGCCTGTAATCCCAGCACTCAGGAAGCTGAGGCAGGAGGATTGCTGTTGAGTTCTAGGCCAGCCTGGGCTACATAGTGAGTTCAAGGCCAGCCTGAACTGCATAGCGAGACCCTGTCTCAAAAAAAAAAGGAATTATTCCTTCCATTCTGCACTGAAGGAGGCTACATTTCATTTAACAACAAAATACAAAAACAAAAAAACAAAAAAACAAAAACCGCTTGTAAGGCTGCCATGGCAGCACAGGCCTATAATCCCAGCACTCTGGGAGGCTGAGGCAGGAGGATCACAAGTTCAAGCCTAGCCTAGGCAACTTAGTGACTTAGCAAGACCCTGCCTCAGCATGATAACACAAGTTTTTTTAAGGGCTGGGGACATAGCTTAGTGCAAAGTGCAAAGGCCCTGGGAGGGTACATGTATGGAGGAGGAGGAGGTAGAAGAAGAAGGAAAAAAAGAGGAAAGGGAAGAAGGAGGAGGTGGAAAGAGAAGTGGTGGTGGAGGGGGGGAGAAGAAGGAGGGGAAGGAGGAGGAAGAGGAAGATGGCAGAGTGGTGAGCAATAGAGAAAGAGCCTCTCTGAGATTTGGAGTCCAGACACTGGAACATAGCAATGTGAGGAAGAGAAGGAGAGATATGGGTCTCCGGGACCCAGCAAGGACCTCAAGTGAGAATCAGAGCCCATGGGGAGAGCGAAGAGAAGGACCTCAACACAGAAGAGGGAGATGACAAATGGCATTTCTCCCTGAGCCCTGGATTATGGCAGGGGAGGGGCAGCTTGAACCTGCAGATGCATGGTGACTACAGGGGAGCCCAGAGGCCTCCACGGAGAAGCGCACAAGTTGAACGGAGCAGAGGATGCCTTGGACTATGGTGGCTGGTGAGTGATCCTGTTCCAGTCCAGTTCAGGCATCCCCAGGAGAGGGTGACCGGCCAGTTGACATTTTGGAAAGAGGCCAGCTGAACTCAGAACTCAGAGCAGCTGTGAGTTGGCTCCTTTTAGCGGCACAGCCAAGTTCAAGCCAGCAGGTCAGGGAGCCGAGTTCAAGCCGGCAAGAGGCACCCAGAGTGTTGCTGGCTGAATAACTTGGGCCCCAGCCTCACAGCCAGAATCCAGAACCAGCCTGAACTTCACTAGCGCTGAAGGTACAGGTTTTCTGGGATTAACCACCAGCCTGCCTTGCTTCCACTGCTGGCTCGCTGGGATCAATCAACACGGATCTGGGCTCTGTCTTCCCCCTTTGTCTACCAGTGACGGCAGAGACAGGCCCTGAAGTGGACATTCTTTTCTTTTCTTTCCTTTCCTTTTTTTTTTTTTTCTGTTTTTATTGATAGTTTGTTCTTGTTTTTATATGAATGTGAACACTGTTTCTAGTTTTCTGTTGTTTTGTTCTGTTCTTGTTTCTGTTTCTTCCTTCTTTCTTTCCCTTCCATCATCTTCGCCAGTTTCCCAGAGCTTGAATAATCTTCCTTTGCTCTTCTGCCTTGCTTCTAATCTCTTTTTCTTCTTCTGTTTTTCTGTTTTTCCCCTAACCCTCTTAAATTTTCTCCCCTAAGTGTAAAATTGCCATATTGAGGAGATACTTACTGCATACAATTTTCAGGTTTATTTAATTTATTTTTTGGTACCAGGAATTTACTCAGGAGCTTGTGCTTGCCAGGCAGGTGCTATGCTGCTGAGTTATATCCCTGACCCCTTCAGGTTTATTTTAGATTTTGTTATATAACTACAAATCTTGTTCCTATGGTTAAAGTTGGCAAATTAATAGTTACTAGAGTTTATCATTTTCCAGGTTGTGCTTTATGCTGTTGTTATTATTGATTATACACTTTAGCCAAGGTGACATAGTTGTTCTAATCAGTTGTACTTCCTTGTATGCCAAGACTGAGAGTGTCTGAAGGTCATAAGCAATACTACCGAGCAGTGCCAAAGAACCAGGGGATGGGACAAATAGGCAGCAACTTCCATCCCCAACAAACTGAAGAGGTAGGATCTCGCAACAGACTCAAAACCCAAAAGCCAGCTACACCTGGAAGCCATGCCTGAGATGTAGTTATTTCCTAAGGGTTCTTGATACTAGCAATAAAGCTACTCACCATAGGCAATTTACAAATGTCAATGAAGAAATTAAGCTAAAAGAATATAGAAAATGAAAAGATATGGAAACAAGATACAACCCCAGACTGCCAGCTCACAAAAAGGCAAACCCAATGGGCAATGAAGTGGAAAAATTTTAACTACCCACCTGGACTCTCTGAAGTGGTAAAGCAGATTAATGAGGCTCTAGAAAAAATAAAATAAAATAAAAATAAAAATAAAATCAGATATAATTTCTCAGATAACTACAAAGATGATGACCATAATAAAAGATATGATTAGTGAATCTAGAGTAGATATAGATTTTTAAAAAATAGAGGCACTTAGGAAAATGATGGAAACCATGAATGTCCAATATAGGAAAGAAATGGAATCCATGAAACAGATTCAAACAGATATCTAGGAGATTAAAAACTCTATTGAAAGTATATGTAGCAAAGTGAAAATATCAGATCTAGAAGATATATTTGTAGTTAGTGATCATGAAAAGAAAGATTTCTTAAAAATAGCAAGGGATCATGAAAAATCAATCCAACAGCTGCCAGATGATGCAAAGAAGAATAACATAAGTTTGATCAGAGTCAATGAAAAAGCAGGAAATAGTGCAAATGACATAAAAAACCTGTTCACAGACATCATGGCAGAAAACTTCCCAAGCAGGGGAGAAGAATTTGACATACAGATAAGTGAGGCATATAGAACTCCAATTAGCCATGATAAAAAAATCTACACCAAGGCTTATCATCATCAAGACTCCAGAAATTCAACACAAGAACAGAATATTAAGAGCTGTTAGAGACAAGAAACAAATCACCTTTAAAGGAAAGCCCATCAGAATCACAGCAGACTTCTCAACACAAACTCTTAAGTCAAGGAGAGCTCAGACTGAAGTATTTCAAGCCCTAAAAGAAAATAACCTCCAGCTCAGATTGATGTACCCTGCAAAACTATCTTTCAAATTGATGGAGAAATAAGATACCTCCATGACAATGAACAACTGAAGAAATTCATGGCCACCAAACCAGTATTCCAAAATGTTCTGAAGGATATAGAAAGAGGTAATGAAGAGTACAACTCCACAAACCCCAACAGAATGAGTCCACCAGGCAAGGCAAACAATTAAATGGAGGGGAAAGAAAGAACCAACAACAGGAAAATAACATGATAAGGGTAAGGCAATACATATCATAACCATCAATGTAAATGGTCTCAATTCACCAATCAAAAGAAAAAGATTGGCAGAATGGATCAAGAAACAAGATCCAACAATATGCTGCATACAAGAAACACATTTAACAATTGAATGCTAATGTCTGGTATCTTGAATAACTAACTTAAAGATAGTAATACGTAATGTATTAACCATTGTTACCCTCCTATTATGTTGCTTTGAAAATTTGTTCTTCTTTTGATTTGTTTTGTTTTTTCTTCTCTTTAAAATAAAAAAAAAAGAAACACATTTAACTCAAAAATAAATTCATAGGCTGAAAGTCAAAGGATGGAAAAACAATACTTCGTGCAACAGGAACCTGGAAAAAAGCAGGGGTAGCTATTCTATTTGCAGACAAAGTGGATTTCAAGCAAGGCTGATCAATAGAGACAAAGAAGGTCACTACATACTTGTTAAGGGAAAATCCAAGAAGAGATAACAATCATAAATATATATGCACCAAATGTCAGCACACCCAACTATATAAAACAAATATTAACAGACATGAAAAATCAAATAAGCACTAATACACTTGTAATGGGGGACCTCAATACCCTACTGTCACAAATGCACAGGTGAAATAGACAAAAAATTTACACAGAAATATAAGAACTGAACAAAACTTTTGAACAAATGGACTTAGTAGATGTCTGTAGAGTGCTCCACCCCACAGCATCAGAATATACCTTCTTCTCAGCTGCACACAGGATGGTCTCCAAAATAGACCACATACTAGCTCATAGAACATGCTTAAGTAAATGCAAAGGAATTGAAATTATTTCATGCATATTATCAGACCCTAGCACAATGAAATTAGAAATCAATGGCAAAAGAAACCACAAAGCTGCATAAACACATGGAAATTAAATAACACCCTCCTGAACAACCAATGGGTCACAGATGAAATTAAAGAAAAAATTAGACATTTTCTACAATTAAAAGATAATGCCAATACAATATACTGGAACTTATGGGACACAAAGAAAGAAAGCAGTCCTATGAGGGAAATTTATAGTGGTGAATTCCCATATCGGAAAAGCAAAATGAGCTCAAATACAACCTAATATTGAACTTCAAGCTCCTAGAAAAAGAACAGTAAGTCAAGCCCAAAGCTCATATGAGGGAGGAAATTATAAAGATCAGAGCAGAAATTAATGCAACTGAGACTAAGAAAACAAAACAAAGAAGCCCTTGAGATGGCTCAGCGGTGTACGTGCCTGCCTGGCAAACACGAGGGCCCGAGTTCGACTCCCGGAACCCACATACGAAAAAAGGGCCGGTGATATTGCTCAGCAGCATGGGCGTCTGCTGGCACACAAGGTCCTGAGGTCGACCCCTGGTACCCACAAAAAAAAAAAATCAATGAATTGAAAAGTTGGTTCTTTGAAATATTAAATAAAATTGACAAACCCTTACCAACCTTATCAAAAAAAGAAAGAAAATACTCAAATCCATGCAATTAGGAATGAAAAGGGTAAAATCACAACAGATCCTGAAGAAATCCAGAAAATCATCAATACCTACTTCAAGAACCTCTATTCTAATAAAATGGAAAACACAGAAGAAATGGACAGATTCCTAGATACATATAAATTACCAAAGCTGAATCAACAAGATATAAAAATTTTAAATAAACCAATATCAGTCAATGAAATTGAATATGTAATTAAAAATCTACCAAGAAAGAAATTCCAGGTCCTGACAGATGATTCACTGCTGAATTCTACAAGAAATTTAGAGAAGACTTAATGCCGCTACTCCTCAAACTCTTTAATGAAATTGAAAGGGAAGCAATACTCCCAAACTCATTCCTTGAACCAAGCATTACCCTTATACCAAACCAGAGAAAGATCCAACCAAAAAAGAGAACTACAGGCCAATCTCCCTAATGAACAAAGATGCAAAAATCCTCAATAAGATACTGGTAAACAGAGGGCAACAAATCATCAAGATCATCCACCAAGACCAAGTAGGATTCATCTCAGGGATGCAGGGATGGTTCAACATAAATTCAAATCAATAAGTGTAGTACAACATACTAACAGAATCAAGGACAAAAACCACACGATCATCTCAATAGATGCAGAAAAAGCATTTGACAAAGTCCAAAGTCCAACACCCATTCATGATTAAAACCCTACAAAAATTAGAGTAGATGGTCTTTATCTCAAACTGATAAAAGCCATCTATGACAAACCAACAGCCAACATCATATTAAATAGTTAAAAACTGAGGGCTGGTGAGCTATGGTGCCCATAGCTCAGTGGCACAAGCGCCTGCTGGCAAGCGCGAGGTCCTGAGTTCGACGCCTACATTAAAAAAAAATAGTTAAAAACTGAAAGCTTTCACACTCTAAAATCAGGAATAAGATAAGGATGTCCATATCACCACTCTTACTCAACATAGTTTCAGAAACAGTAGCCAGAGCAATTAAACAAGAGATGTAGCAGGACCCCCCATGAAGAAATGTCATGGGAGCTTTCTCAGAACAAAGGAAGACAACATGGCATGATTAGTTCCTATGTACACATGTGTAGTTCTAGCATGGCTTTGTAACAGATTGTACCCAATCGGGCTATAGTTTCTTAGTGTGTTACCATATAAGGGAGACAAAGATGTAAGAATTGCATAAAAGGCAAAACTACACCATGCTCAGGGCTCAGCCTTTGGATGTAAATCTGCTGAGTTGGTGTTGGCACGAATAAATGCTACTTCCTGGAAGGAGCCTCAGCGTCTTGTCTCTATGCAATAATCTTGTTACATTTCTTGGGGGCTCATCCGAGATGTGGAGATGGTGTTTCTTCTCCCTTGTCACCAGGGCACAAGCCTTGGGGCACTGGAAGAGGCGAGGTCACCTGGCACCAGCAGACCACTTTGTCCATAGGAGACGAGCCCCTCCCAGCGCCTTGGGGTGAGGGCCTCCACATGCATGAAGGATTCCAGTGAGGCCCAGGAACTAGCTTAGGGAGCACCGCCCGTCAGATTAGTAAGAGCCTGGGTTCATTTTGGTATATTTGCCCATAAGAGGCAGAAGGGGAGCCTGATCACATCCCAGGCTTGCCCAAGTAAGTTTCATTGAAACCAAAATCTGTTGGGCACTTGGTGACAGGTTGGAACTGTGTGTTTGTGTGTGAATGAGACAAACAGTGGCAAGGTTCTGACCTGATCAAAAGGGCCACAGCGAATGTGGATTCTTAACCCTTGTGGGAGCGAAGCTGTTTGTACCTCAGGTATCTAGGACAAGGCCACTGCCTCTCCTGAGTTTGGCAGAGCCATGAGAAGTGCGCACAGCTCAGGGAGCTGACGCACGTAGTGACTTGACCTTCACTCGAGATAATACAGACAGTTTTCTCTTGTCCCCAAGACTTGCTGTTCTGCTAATAGATTAGATAGTCTTCCTGCTCCAGATCCTACCCTCCCCTTAAACTCCCCCATGAACTTATTCATATGCTGATTGTATAAATAAACATGCTGCAGGTGCTGGCCAGTTCCGCTCTCTCATCAGGAGAAGGGCTCCGCCTGACCTCAGCTTTCTGCATCTCAACTCTTGTTTCTTCATCCCCCACCGCCCTCCCTCCAGAGTTGTGCCGGGCATGGCAAACCCTCGGTTCCAGGTCGATATTGTATAGCTTCCCTGGGTGTCCAGCCCAGGCCAGGGATTACTGAGCCCACCAATGCCAAGAGGCGCCTGAAATACGCCCTTGAGAATAGTGGCTGGAAACGGACAAAGTGTGTCCCTCCGTATCGGCTGCTGCCTTCCCCCTTTCCCTCTCTTGTGCGCGAAGGTTGTCTGGCAGGGGAGGAGGTGGGTGGAAAGCGGAGTAAACCGACCCCCTGGGGTGTAAGAATTTTAAAAAGGGACATTGAGGTGACTATGGCTAAGCTAGCCCCCCAAAATGCCAGAAATTCTGTGGAATTGATGGCCGTCCTTCGGGGTGGGTGGGCCCTCTGAGGTCTCATGATCAGGGGCTAGTTAGCTGAGTGTGCAGGGTCACTGTGGAGGATCCGGGGCACCCCGACCAGTTTCCTGACATTGACGGTTGGCGAGACTTCCTTCTTTCCCGGTCACTGTGGCTGGAAGCCTGCACTGAGGGGAACTGCAGGATGATGATGGCTAGGGCAACGGCCACCTCCTCATGTCAGTCAAATGAACTGATTCTGTCTGGAAAACCAGAAGAAGTCCTACCTCCATGTGCCCCATTGTATCCACCCCCGCCACCACCACCTGTGGCCCTTGCTACGGAGGCCCTACCAGAGCCAGTCAGCACCCCCAGAGGTTGCCTCTTCCTCAGTGTCATCTGAGGCCTCCTCGGGGACCCTTCCAGTGGTGGCCTCCCCTGAGCCACCTGCTCTGACCCCTCACATGCCTGTGGGTGCCCATCGAGTGGACCCCTACAGCTGCCTGACCCTCTGGCATCATCAAGATACCATGCAGATGCCACTTCAAGAGACACAGGGTGGCTGGTGAGATGGCTCAGCGGCATGAGTGCCTGCCTGGCAAGCACGAGGTCCTGAGTTCGACACCTGGTACCCACAAAAAAAAAAAAAAAAAGAGACACAGGGACACCTTTACTATAACCAACAGGGGCAAAGCCAGGGAGGCAAATGACTGTTAATGTACCAGCACTTCACCCTGACCTCCTTAACTGGAAGATTCACACCCCTTCATATACAGAGAAACCTCAGGAAATGATTGACTTGATGCACCCATTATCCAGAACCACCAGCCCACATGGACTGATTGCTGGCAGCTCCTTCTGTTACTCAGGCTGCCCTACAATGGTTGGAAGAAAATGCCCCAGCCAGAATGGGGACCCCAAGCTTACACCCATGACTGCTTCCCAGGGAAAGATCCCCAGTGGGGCCCAAATGCAGAGGGGGAACTTGCCCTGATCGAACGGTACCAGGAGGCCCTCCTAAATGGTTTGAAGGCCAGAGGGAAAAGGGTCATGAACATGAGCAAGACCTCAGCGGTACTCCTGCGGCCGGAAGAAAGCCCAAGCCAGTTCTGCAAGAGACTATGTGAAGTGGCTGACCCAGAAGTGGCTGAGAACCAACAGATGGTAAATGTGGCATTTGTCAGCCAAGCTCAGGGCAAACTACAAAAGCTGGAGGATTTCACTGGAATGAACACCAGCCTACTCTTGGAGGTCGCCACAAAGGTTTTGTCAACCAAGAGGGGAAGCCCAACAGGAGGAGGGTCAGAAGAAGAAAAAAAGGGCAGATTTGCTGGCAGCTGCCCTGGCAGAATGATTAGGACGCCCCCTTGAGGATACACCTAGGGGCAGCCAGTGAGGAGGCCATTGAGGAGGCCAACGGGGAAGCTAACAGAAGAGGCCTGGAGATGAAGCTAGATTGGAACCAATGTGCCCACTGTCACAGGTATGGATACTGGAAGAATGAATGCCCCTAATCCCTGAACAAGAGGACAGAGCTCAAGTAGTCCAGGGCTGATACCAGCCAGCTCAGAGCCCACGTGAAGTGCTAAAGGATGATTTTGTAGGACTGGCCACCATGGGAGAATATGAGGAGGACTGGGATAGACCGGGCTCCCAAAAACCTATGGTCCAAATAAATGTGGGAGGCTGGCCCACTGACTTCCTGGTGGACACTGGGGTGCAGCATTCTGTGGTGACCCAACCCGTGGGTCCCCTCTCACAGAGAAAGGCCACTATTCTGGGGCCACGAGCAACTGAACATGCCACCCTTTCCTGCTGCCCCAAAGATGCATTTTAGGCAGCCATGAAGTCATTCACGAATTCCTATTCCTCTCCGACTGTCCCACGGCTTTGATGGGTCGAGACCTGTTAGGAAAGCTACAGGCCCAAATAACTTTCAACTCCCATGGACAGGCTACCCTAATTCTGCAGAAACCAGAAGTGAAAATCGTGACTCTTCCGATTCCCCAAGGAGAAGAATGGCACCTCTACAGTATCAGAGAGGCCACAACGGGGACCTGAGCTTCCCTTCACAGTACCTGGGGTATGGGCTGAAGACAGCCCACCCAGATTAGTTTAGAACATGCCTCCAGCCAGGGGCAGAGCCAATTCACCAAAAACAGTATTTTATCCCTTGCAGGGCACAGGATGGGATCCAGAAATACCTGGAGAGGCTCCTGAATAATGGGGCCCTCCAACCTTGCCAGTCCCCTCGGAACACACCTTCCTGCAAGTCCAGAAGCCGGGCACAGATAACTATCCACCAGTTCAGGATTTGATTGCCGTAAATCAGGCCACTGTCAGCCTACACCATCACTGTCACTGACCACTACACTCTCCTGAATCTCATCCCCCCGAAACCGCCTTCTTTACATGTCCGGACCTCAGGGATGCCTTCTGCATCTGCTTGGCCCCATGGAGCCAACCAGTTTTTGCTTTCCAGGGGGAAAATCCGGAAAACAGCAACAAAGTCCAGCTGACTTGGACAAAGCTGCCCCCAAGGGTTCAAAAATTCCCCAAGCATCTTCAGCCTGGCACTGGCTACTGATCTGAATGCTTTCCCAGTGACAACATGGCTGTGTCCTGCTTCAGTATATAGATGACTCGCTGCTGGCTGGAAGGTCTCAGGCGGATTGCATGGAAGGAACTCAGCAGCTCCGTACTCTCCTGTGGGAGGCCGACTACCAGGACTCCAGGAGAAAGGCCCAGATTTGCCAAGAGAGGGTCAAATACTTCTGTTTCCATTTGTCACAGGGACAGCACCAACTTGGGCCTGAGAGAAAGCAGGCAGTTTGCTCAATCCCAGTTCCGACAACCCGATGCCAGGTCTGGGAACTCCTCGGGGCCGCAGGTTTCTGTAGGATCTGGATACCTAAATTCTCGGTCCTGGCAAAACCCCTTTACGAAGCCACAAAGTGGGGAGAATGAGAACCTCTGTTGTGGGAGCAAGTACAGCAAAAGCCTTTGAAGAGATCAAGCAGGCCCTCACCAATGCTGTGGCCTGGGACTCCTGGACATGACTAAGCCCTTCTTCTTGTACATCCATGAGTGGACCAGCATAGCGGTGGTGTTTTAACCCAGGTGCTGGGGTCATGGCATTGGCCAGTAGCATTCCTCTCCAAGCAGCTCAACTGTCTCAGGGCTGCCACCTTGTCTGTGAGTGCTTGCAGGTACAGCCCTTCTGGTGGCAGAGGTGACAAACTGACTGTGGGACAAGAATTAACAGTCCAAGTGCCTCACTCAGTACAGACATTAATGGAGCGCAAGGGGCAATACTGGCTAACTAACACCTGGATGGTCAGATATCAGGGGATGTTATGTGAGAACCTGTGCGTTCACCTAAAAGTAGTTTAAACCCTAAACCCAGCAACTCTACTGCCTGTTGGGCCGGGCCAGCCAGACCATGAATGCACTGAGGTCATGGATAAGGTGCTCTCCAGCTGGCTGTACTTAAAGGACCAGCCCCTCAAGGACCCCAATACTGAGTATTTCCCTGATGGTAGCAGCTTTGTGAAAGAGGGAGAACGCCTGGCAGGGTACTTCTTAGTAATCCTAAATTCCATCACTGAGTCAAAGTCTCTGCCAAAAGGGACCTCGGCACAAAAGACAGAACTCATCACACTTACCTGTGCCCTCCAACTGGCAGCAGGGATACAGGTTAATATATACACAGCCTCCAAGTATGCCTTCAGCACCCTCCGCGTCCATGGGGCTGGAGGTCTAACAAACTCAGGAGGAAAAGACATAAAATATGGCAAAGAAATCCTTGAACTCTTGGGTGCTGTATGGGCCCCGAAGGAGTGGCAGGCACTGTCGTGAACACCAGAAGGGAGACACCATGGCTGCTCAGGGAAACCACGAAGCAGCCCGGGAAGCAAAGCTCACGGCCCCTAGGAGAACGACAGAATCAGCGGCTGTGGCTGCCTCGCTGTTCCCTAGTCCATTGGCAGAATGGGCCCCTGACTACTCACAGCAGGAGAGGACATGGTATGAGACCGAGGATGGATGGTACCTCCCACGTGCACGGTGGAAATTTGAAGACGGCCAGGTAGCAATCCCCAAGGCCCTGGCTCCAACTTTTGTCAAAGAGTTTCATCAGGACACCCATATGGGCCAGACAGCTCTTGAGACTGCCGTAGGGCAACATTTCTATGTTGCACGGCTCTCCAGCATGGCCTGGGTAGCGTGCGGGCAGTGTGAAACATGTGCCCACATAACCCGCATCAGGGCTGCTCCTGGGGTGCAGAGTGTCACAGCAGCCCGATTTGAAAACGTCGTTGTGGACTTCACTGGGCTTCCCCGGGTCTGTGGCCACAAGTACTTGTTAGTCCGTGTGCACCTTCTCAGGCTGGGCAGAGGCCTTCTCTACCTTCATGGAAAAGGTGTCTGAGGCAGGCTGATTTCTTCTGAGGGAAATCATTCCCCGTTTTGGAATCCCCATTACCGTGGGGTCAGACCACGGGCCGGCGTTCGTCTCGGAGGTGGTGCAGCTGGTGGCCAAAGGACTACGGATTACTTGGAAACTACGTACGGCACACCGGCCCTGGAGCTCAGGGAGAGTGGAACGAAGGAGCAGACGCTAAAGCCGCGGCCGAGTGGACTGTGTCGGGGACTCGCCTCACCGGGACCGACTCTTCCGAGAGCCCTGTGAGGATGAGGTCTGGCCCCACTGCCCAGACGGGGTCCCCCTACGAAATTCTCTATGGGCGGCCCCTTCCTCTTATTAAGGGCATAAGGGGAGACTTGAAGGAGCTTGGAAATCTCACCCTGAGGCAACAGGTGCAGGCGATAGGCTGAGCTTGGCCACTCTACACCAGTGGGTTAGGAGACAATCGCCTGTGAGTCTGACCACAGACACTCACTCTTCTAAGCCAGGGGATGCGGTGGGTAAAGGAGTGGAATGTCCCACCCTAAACCCCTCTGGCGGGGCCCATTCGCTGTTACCCTATCCACCCCCACTGCAGTAAAGGTGGCTGAGAGAGTCCCCTGGATTCAGCACGGCAGAGTGAAGCTGACATCCCAGAACTGGGGGCGCATCCCTGATCCGTTGGCCATGTAAGCTGAGACCCCATACACCATAGTCACTCGGAGTCTGACTAGTTTACTCTCGGGAGAAGCCTGAGGTTGCCACCAACTGGTGACAAGAATGGACTGCATCCTTTTGTGTCCGGACTATCTGTAAAGCACCGCCATCCCTTTTTGTTCTTAACTGTATTAGGGTCTCTAGCTCTGGTTTTCACCATAGCCCTTGCTGAGACTGCCCTGGCCGGCTGGAAATGTGGCGAAAGGTGCCTGTTAGCCCTCAGCTTTCCCTTGTGGATAGGGTGTTTTGTCGGTATTGGCTGTTTTTATTAGAGGCCCCACTGATATACCTGAGCTCCCATCATGTGACTCAGGTATTCACATAACCAGATCAGGCCAGGGCGTCACTTGGACCTTTCTATACCATACCCACTTCTCCTGCCAGGGAAAAGTCCCATGGACCTGCAGAGAAAATAAGACCTATTCTATCCGCCAACAGGAGAGTCAATACACTTGTTTTGACCCGCAGTCCTCCCCCACTGAAGAATGGTTAGAGGCCCAACACTAGCAGGAGCAGGGGCAATCAATCAGCAAAACCCAGGTGACTATTCCCCACCTGCCGATATCGGTGCTTTTCGATGTGTGTGCAGCTCTTAAGAGAAACCCTTCATTGGTCCAGAATTGAGGAGGTCTACCATGGGAGTGAGAACACAGGCTCGGTGATAAGTACGTGTGTGAACAGGCCTTGCCCCAGTCCTCTTGTTAAGGTGACCACTGGGCTCACTGCCCCACTGGAGCTGCATCCCGTGGGCCACTCAGAAGGGTAATGATAAGATGACACTCCTCCAAAAGGGGGCTGCCACCTCCAGCTGTAAACTGGGAGCCTGTAGCCCCATTAATTTTACTCTTTAGCTCCAGCGACCCAAAATGGAATGAGACAGCTTAGAAGATGCAGACACAACTCCAAACTCACTCAGCGACCTTATCTTCGACAAAGGGCCCAACGCCTTCACTGGAAGAAAGACAGCCTTGTTAATAAATGGTGCTGGAAAAACTGGCTTTCCACACGGCAAAGATTAAACCTAGACCCATATTTCTCACCATGCACTAAACTAAAATTGAAATGGGTCAAAGATCTAACTATTAAAATAGAAACACTAAATCTGCTGGAAGATAGAATAGGTAGAACTCTTGAAGACATAGGTATAAGCAAAGACTTTATGAAGCAAAGACTTTCCCCAATCACACAGGAAATATTACAAAAAATCAACAACTGGGATCTCATCTTACTAAAAAGCTTTTGCACAGCAAGAAAAACCACCAACAGAGTGAAGAGACAACCCACAGAGTGGGAAAAAAATTTTCCCAGCTATTCTTCAGACAAAGGACTAATAACTGGACTATATAAAGAACTCAAAACAATCAGACCCCTCAAATTTAAAGACCCAATCCAAAAATGTGCATCTGAAATGAATAAACATTTCTCAGATGAAAAAGTAGGAATGGCAAATAAATATATAAAAAAAGTTCAATATCACTGGTCATTTAAGAAATGCAAATTAAAATAATGTTGAGATTCCATCTCACTCCAGAAAGAATGGCGATTATCAAGAAATCAACCAATAACAAATGCTGGAGGGGCTGTGGGGAAAAAGGAACCCTTTTCCACTGTTGGTGGGCGTGTAGAGTGGTGCAACCACTGTGGAAATCAGTGTGGAGACTTCTCAAAAAACTGAAACTAACCAGGTGTGGTGGCACATGCCTATAATTCCAGCACTCAGGAGGCTGAGGCAGGATTTCAAGGCTAGCCTGGGCTACATAGTGAGTTCAAGGCCAGCCTGCACTACATACCAAGACCTTACTTTGAAAAACAAACAAACAAACAAACAAACTAAAACTAGAGGTCTCATTTGATTCAGCTATTCTCCTTCTGGGTATCTTCCCAAAAGAATTAAAAGCATCATACCACAGTGAGATATGCACACCCATGTTTACAACAGCACAGTTTTTAATAGCCAAATCTTGGAAACAGCCCAAATGCCTATCAATGTATGAATGGATAAAGATGATGTGGTTTTTGTTTTGTTTTGTTTTGTTTTTTAATAAAATGGAGTACTACTCTGCCATAAAAGAAGGATAAACTTGAGACATTTCTAGGTACATGGATGCACCTTGAGACCATACTCTTAAGTGAAATAAATCGGACACACATGTGTAAATATTGCATTGTTTCCCTGGTGTGAGAAACCAAAAGGGTAAATAAGGACCAAAATGTATAACAGATACTGTGAAATAGAAAGATGTTCCAACTGGAAGGGGAATGGCGGGGTGAAGAAAAGAGAATAGAAGGAAAGAAATGGAAACAAAGCTTTTGTAAGTAGGGAGGGGAAGAGGGGTTGAAGGGACCGGAGGGGATTGGAGAAGAATCAAGATATATCATGTTCAGGTACAATCTCCCTAGGATGAGTGCTATCATCAAGTATATCTAAAATGTACCAATAAAATTAATTTAAAAAAAAGAAGGAGAAGAGGAAGAAGGAGAAGGAGGAAGAGGAAGACAAGGGGATTGGAAAAGAGGAAGATTTAACAACAACAGCAGTAGCAAGAGTGATACTCCAAAAGCATTATTGAGGTCAAGAAGATTTTCCAGAGAAAGCCTCTCCTCGCTGTGGTGTGGCACTTCTTGGACACTCAGATGCCCAGGACAGAGGGAGGTCTCTTCCAGGTGGCGACCTGACTGGGCTCCAAGAGGAGAAGGAGGAAGAGAGAGAGAGACAGAGACAGAGAAAGAGACAGAGACAGAGAGAGAGGGAGAGAGGGAACGCATAGTGGCCCAGAGCTTAAAGGCGGCCATTTTTGAGTCTCCCTCTCCTTAGGCTGAGGTCAGGTCTAGGCCATCCTATCAAAAACCTGCTTATGAGGCCAGTGAGATAGCTCAGCGGCATAAGCGCCTGCCTGGCAAGTGTGAGGTCCTGAGTTTGACTCCTGGTACCCACATAGAAAAAAAAAAAAAGACCAAAAAACCTGCTTGTGTTCTTGGGAGAACTTAAGATAGCATTCTCTGTTTGGTCCCAGCACAGGGGAACTGTTTTTCTGAGCTTTCCTGGATCTCCATTATTGACAGGTAACGCCCACTTGCTCAACTGGTTTGCCACACCATGATTGATAGACTTTTGTAGCTCAAGGCAGAAACAGAAAGTTTGGGAAAAAACTACTACACTTTCTGAATTACCAAACCTAATCTGGGTACCAACATTTATGACACGAACAATTGGTTTAGGAAAATTCATGATATAGGAGTATATTCTACCCAAGAGGGTATTTGAGAGACAGTGGAGAGCCATGTACATGTACATACACATACTCCTTGACCCCAAACCCACACCCACACGCCCACTGCCAATGTCTCCCGTCAGAATGACATGTTTGTTACAAATTGATGAAATTACACTGTCACGTAATAATCATTCAAAGTCCATAATAACACTAGGGTTCCTTCTTGGTGTTCCACAACCTATAGGCTTGAACATGCGTATAAATGACGTGTACCCACCATTATAGTATAATACAGAGCAGGTTTTGTGCCCTAAAAATCCTGTGTTCCATTGATTTACCCCTCCACCCTTTCCTACCAAGCCCCAGCAACCAAAGATCCTTTTTACTGTCTTCTTAGTGTTCCTTTTCCACAGTGTCATACAGTTGGAATCATACAGCATGTGGCCTTTGCGGAGTGGCTTCCTTCACTTAGTAATGACCATTTAAGGTTTCCTCTGTGTTTTTAGGTGGCTTCATGGCTCACTTGCTATTGAAGTAGTCCAATGCACCCACGTCTGGTGCATGTCTGGATGCACTGCAGTTTATTTATGTTTACCTACTGACAGACATTTGAGTTGCTTCTGAGGTACCAAACCTATGAAACTGCTGCTATGAAAACTATGAAAAAGCTGCTATAAGTATCTGAGCATGGATTTGGGGGGGACACAGTTTCATCACCTTTGGATAAATACCAAGGAGCATGGCAAACTCTCTTCCACAGCGGCTGTACCGTGTCGCACTCCTGGTAAGCAATGAGATGCTTCATGTCCTCACCAGCACTGGGGGTGTCAGCATTACAAGTGTTCACCATTCCAGCTGGTGTCTAATTGGTGACAGAGTTATGGTTTTCCATACTTTGGCGGTGTTCCTGAAGAGCAGCCTGGCCGAGCCTCCGGGAAGCCACGAGAAGCCGCGGGAAGAGCAGGCTGTCTCTCAGCTCGGGGGAGCGCGCCCCTCCCAGGGCCGGAGCCTCACAGGCACCAGCGTTGCACAGCGGCCAAGGCCGAGGGGTGAGGCTCCCGAGCGCATGCTCCAAAAACAGCCTCGCCCAGTCCTGCGGACCAGCGTGTTCATCAGCGGGCAACGTCCACAGCCAGAACCTTCACCCAGGGAAGAGCAGCAGAGGCATCCCACGAGGCCGGAGCACCACACCCGAGCTAGTGCATGAGAGCAAATGGGCTTCTGTATTATTTAGGTCTGTTTTTCAATCTTTTTGTTATACCAATGTAACCCACATGCTAACACACAATAGGTCTTTCATAAACCGTGCAGAGGTTTTAGAGGTGACTCCCCACCCATCACTGACCCACTGCCCTTACTGAGGCCCAACTGTGGGCCTTTGCCTTGGACTTTTACCAAACAATCTGTAGGACAAGTCCCTGCTTAAGACCTCAGGAACACGAGAGAGCTGAAGGGAGCCTGTGTCCGCCAGCTTTGCATCGCTATAATGAATCATCATCATGAATCGGGTATAATGCATCACTATACCCGATGCGGGCTTCTTACGAGGTAAAGAGGTTCAAGTCAAAGACCAGGCAGCCCATGGTTTGGACATCTGGCAAGGGTGGCACATCACAGCAGGAGTGCCTGTCAGAGAAAGCAGTCAGAGAGAGGGGGAGAGAGACAGAGAGAGGAAGAGAGCTCCCCAAAACCCTTCTGAAGGCACGCCCCCAGAAACATAAGGACCACTCACTCATCCCTGCAAGTCCCTGCCTCCTGAAGGTCCACAGCACCTCCAACGGCAGCCCCCTGAGCCCGGGCCTTTGCATATGGACCTTGGGGGGCCCTCATCAAAACCACAGCAGATGCAGTGAGTTCAAGGCCTGCCTGGTTTACATAGGGAGTTCAGGGCCAGCCTGAACTACATAGCAAGACCCTGTTTCAGAAGATAAAATGAAAAAGTAAAAGGGAAAGGAAAGGAAAAAGAAAAAGAAAAAAATAAAATAAAAAAAACCACACACACAGTGGAGCCTACTTGCTGAGGACTGGTCAGGAGGCAGGAGCCACTGACCAGGGCTACCTGGCGGCAGTGGCAGGCTGAGGCAGAGCCAGGCTTCCCTTCTGGGTTGTGACTCCAGTTAGGTCTCCCATGTTAAGCTAGGGGGCAATGAGGACGAGGTGACAGAACCGGCTGCAGGAAGGCAGGAGGAAAGCACAGGGCCTCCCCCCACCTGCTGGGAGAATTCCCTCTGGATGAGGCCTTCAAGGCCTCCAGGGCCTGGTCCCTTAGGGTCCCCACGAAGAACACACAACACTTAACTGAGCACTGACCGTGCATTGGGCAAAGGGGCGGACTGAACAGTACAATGCCCTGGCCATCAAGCAGCACAGCAAGCGGGGAGGAAGCAGAAGGTGAGAGCACCACTCCCACCATGAACAAAATCTCACTTTTCGAGGTAGTGCACCCCCACACCCACAACTTATTTCTTTGTCTTACTGCTCTCTCTCCCTCCTCTATTTCTTTCTTCCTCTCTTTTTCTTTCAGGCCTAAGGGTGGAACGCAGGGCCTCATGCATGCTAGGCAAGTGCTGTACCACGAAGCCACACCCAAGCCTACAGCCCACAGTCCAGAGCAGTGGTGGCGAACCTGTGGCACGCGTGTGCTGCAGTAGGCTGTTCGTATCATTGAGCCTCTACAAGGCTCACCCTCACTGATGTAGAGAAACACTAGACGTGCTGGCTTTGACTCCCGATGTGTAGGGTAAATGGCCCCTCCTCAAGTGGTCACTCTGCACCACCTTCCCAGTTCATCGGAGAATCGACTCTGGTCAAGCATCTCACACATGCCTTCTAACAGGTCTAGCTTGTGGTTTTGCTACTTGATCTGCCACAAGAACCTGTCGTGCTCTTATCCTCTGTGGGCCTCCTTCAACCTTTCAGTCCAAACAACTTTCAGGCCCTTTCTTCTTCCTCTGATGGAGGCTGAGAGCCCGGGGTTCTGAATGGGGGCCCAGTGTGTGGGGTCACAGCAGCAGCAGCTTACATCACGGGCAATCTGCTTCCATCCTACAGGTCTTCAGCCATCAAGGGCTGCTGCGTGAAAAGAGCATTTCTTTTTTCTTAGATGACTATGAAGAAAGGAGACCTTCTCTACATAGATGTGTAAAAGATACGTGTGTATGATATGAAGTGGATGTTAGCATCCCACCCCAAAAGTCGTATCTTGGAATCGTAACCTCAAAACAGTGGGGACAATTAGATGATGAGAGTGGAGCCTTCAAGAATGAGATTGGTCCCTTCATAAGGAGAGAAAGGCCAGGCGTGGTGGCACACACCTGTAGTTCCAGCACTCGCGAGGCTGAGGCAGGAGGATTGCCACGAGTTTAAGGCCAACCTGGGCTTCATAGTGAGTTCAAGCCAGCCTGAACTACATAGTGAGACCCTGTCTCAAAAAGCAAAAAATAAGAGAGACATGAAGGTTTTCTCTCTCTCTCTCTGTATCTCTGAAATGTCTGTTGTTTTGTACACCCCATTTTTGTTATGTTGGCTTTTGTTTTTTACTGGGGTTTCACTATGTTGGTTATGCTGATTTCAAACTCCTGGACTCAAGCAATCATTGTGGCTTGCTCGGCCTGCCAAGTAGCTGGGACTACAAGCATGCGTCAGCATGCCTCACTATGGTCATTTTTTTTTTTTTTTAGCAAGATGAGCTAAGAATGTATATTCATATATACGTATGTGGCTAAATGGAATAAACAAGTCACAGAAACAAATACACTTATTCCATTTATATGAGGTACCTGGGGTGGTCAATTCAAAAAACAGACAAAAAAAAAAGAATGAGGGTCGGCAGAGACGAGGTGGGGAGTTATTGTTTAGTGTACGGAGTTACAGTTTTGTAAGATGAATTAAGCTCTGGAGATCTTTTTCACAGCAATGTAAGTAACACTATGGAATTATCCATTTAAAAATGGTCAAGATGGTAAATTTTGCATTATGTGTTTTTTACTGTAATTTTTAAAAACTCGGATACCTAATTATTAATCCTTGATCTCTGGTGGAATACCATACGTGGACTCTTTTTAGTTCACTATTTCACACTCTGATTCGCAAGTACCCAGGGTTATCTAAAGTTAGGGTGACCAGTACAACACAGCCACCACCGGGATGCACCTTGCCGCTGTCAGCTCAGTGTGTCGGTCATTTGTACCACTCTCTCAACATTTCATGAAACCTCAATCTTCGTATGGTTTTTTGAAGACAGCAAGTTTAGCACAGAAATTTAAAATAATGAATTTCAATAGAATTTTACTATTGTACCAGTTTTAATAGAAATATAGTATCTTTCTTAGTTTTTCAAGATTTCCTCTTTAAATTTTAAAGTTGTCTCATTTCGCCACTCCGATGTCATACATCCGGTCCAGGGGAAAGAGCTGAAGGATGGCTTCAGACCATCCAAAGTATTCCAGTGATCTTTAACAGCGTTACAGGTAGCAGTTTTGGTGTTCTAGACTGACATAGGTAGAGCTGGGGGGGGTTGGTTATCAATGGATAGGAAGCATAAGATAAGGTAAAGTTATAAAAATCTATCCCTTCTTGGATAGTTAGCATATTTGATGTCTTTACAGTTTCACAAATTATATTGTTTTGTATTAAGATTCAATAGTGAGAAAATACTTTCTCTAGGGTGTCTGAATATATTTGTTTTATTGCATTTCTTCGCATTGAAAATATTTTTTTTCTGCATTGCGCATGGAACCCAGGGCCTTGCGCCTGCTAGGCAAGCACTCTACCACTGAGCTACATCTCCAGCCCTTTTTATATTTTATTTTGAGACAGAGTCTCACTAAAGCACCCAGGCCACCACACCCGGCTACATTAATTTCTTCTGATATTTATTTATTTATTTATTTTTTTTTTTTTTTTTTGTGGGTACCGGGGGGACGACCTCAGGACCTCGCGCGCCAACAGGCACCCGTGCCGCTGAGCGATATCACCGGCCCCTTTTTCGTATGTGGGATCCGGGAGTTGAACTCGGGCCTTCGCGCTTGCAAGGCAGGCGCTTACGCCGCTGAGCCATCTCACCGGCCCTCTTCTGATATTTAAGTAGAATTTAAGAAGGGGAACGTGGAGCCAGGCATAGTGGCATACATCACTGTGGGAGGCTGAGGCAGAAGGATCACTAGTGCAAGCCCAGCCTGGGCAACTTAGAGAGATCCTGTCTCAACATTAAAAAAAAGAAAAAGTGGAATTTGGGTATTTACAGAAGCATCTCTCCTTGACAACTTCTCTGAAAAGGAATTGAAAAGGTTCACTCGCAGTCAGGTCGGATCCTGGCCCATGTATCTGTTAAACCAGTCAAGAAGCAGACCTGTCCAGTCTGCAGCGGGACGTAGCCTGCGGCAAGAGGCTGTGGGCGCGGGGGTGCTGAGGGCCTGACAGAGGCACCAGGCGTGAGGGTGGATTCACACCCAGAGGCCCAGGAAGCCTGTACACTGTCACCTCGTCACCCTTCTTCCCCACTGCCCAGCCCCTACCCCACCTCCTGTGGGACCTGCACCTCCACCCCAGGCATTTACTCCACCCCCAGCGCCTCTTGCCAGCCAAGCTGCACCTTTACTCCGTGGCGCCCCCTTTAGGAAAGCCGTCACTGCCACATCCCACTTGGTGATGACTGCGACAGTGGGGAGTGGCCCCTGCAGAGTTCACACCCTGACAGCGGCGCTGGCTCACGTTGTCTGTTGTCTGTGCAGGGTTTCCTTTACGCTGCAGTGAGTCTTCCTGAGAATCCTGCCACTTTGGCCGACTGACACGTACACATTCTTGGGTCTCTTGATTCAACAGTATGATGTCAATGCTAATAACCAACCAAAACCAGCTCCTGAAAACACATCTCACAAAACTTCTCCCACGTACAAAAAGCAGCTTCCCCATACCAAAGATGTATCAAAAACCAGTTCAGCCCTCATACCAACACACATCGTTTAAAGCACTTCCTAAGTGCCAGGCGTCGTGGTAAGTGCCTAGGAAATATTAATTCATTTAATTTAATCCTCTTACCTGATATGAGGATCTCTCAGTTACAGAGGAGTTAGTTGGGGGGAGGCTAAGTGTTTCTGCCCACTTTGTGCTACTATGACCAAACACCTAAGTCTGGGTAATTTGTAAAGAAAGAAACTTACTTTCCCCGTCCTGGAGACTGGGAGGTGTAAGGTCAAGGTGCTACATCTGGCTGACTAGCGAGCCTGTGAGGCTCTGCCCTTGAGTGCCACATTATAATGCTTCCTTGGTGGGGAAGAGAAAAGTACCATCAGATAGAGAGATTCACAAAACCCAACCCTGGCTGTACAGAGGGGCTGTGACGGTTAGCAGGTCATTCTGAGTAATGCATATGCAGCACTGGTCAGGGACAGGTCACTGTACAGGAACACCTTGTGTCAACAGAGAGCTGTCAGCCATTGGCCCGGCCATGGCCTGAAGCAATTGACTGATTTCTCCTTAGTATCCACTAGTTCCTCCTGTGGGAGTCGGGGACAGTAGCCAAGGGCAACTATACACATGTAAAACCTAAATCATTAGCAGAGCCCAGGTGGAAATTGTTGGAAGGAGGTCAAGCATCAGATTCAAAGCCTGACCCAAGATGAAAATGAAACAACAAACGTTGTTGAACTTGAGTAGCCAAGAGGCTCTGGAAGCAATGGACTTGTGTGGGGGCAGTGAGTGTGTGCACTGGAGCACCTCTGCTCTCTGTGTCTGTTTCAGAGCTGACTGCTGGAGCTTAAAGACCCCATGTGGGTCTGGAGAAAAAGAATATGCAGTTGTTGTGCTGGGGATTAGCTCAGTGGAGCTAGAACTCTTGCTTACACACACCTGCCTCTTAGCAAAACCCCAAGGAGGTTCATGCATGTTAACTTTTAAAGTTGGAGACCACTGTTTGGTAACTGGATCAAAGAGGGACAAGTTTAAGCCCCGGGACTTTGGCTAGCATGTTACTGAAGTAGCCCCAGCAAGGACAAACGCTGGGGGCTGATCAGACCCCCGATACCTGTGGGGAAATGGCGGGGAATAAAGAAAGACGAGACGATGTTCACGGTACAAGGGGACCAGGAGGAACCTGCCTCTAGTGGACAGGCACAGCAGTCTCCACTGTTGACCCACTTTTATTAGCAAGCGAGGAGCAGGGGGCAGGGGCGTGTACTTTTCGTGGAACAGCGACTGAAGTGGATAGGGAATAAGTCATGGGAGAACAAGTCCCTCTCCATGTCAATACGCCTGCATTCTTCAGACCGTCCTCAGCAAACATCATAACCGCGGCCTTAGGAATGCTGCGGTTATGAGCTTTCTCTGCACAGCCGGGAAGCGCAAGCCTTCTGCATACTTCTGTTCCTAAAGCAAGGTCACACTGGCCTTGGAGCCACGGGACCCCAGTCACGTAGCCTGTTCCCCAACAGAGGAAGGAGTGAATGACTTATGCCAAACATCACCACAGTGCTATTGCCACAAACACCACTCCCTCATCTTCCCAATAATCCTGTGTGTTTTTAATTGCCCTAATTTTATAGGAAGAAAAATGAAAGTTCAAAGAAAGCAGGTCATTTGCCCAAATTTACACAACTGGTGAAGCTACAGTTCAAACCAGACTTCGGGGCTGAAGATGTAGCTCAGTGGGAGAGTACTTGCCTAGCATGTGTGAGGCCCTGGGTTCCAGCCCCAGCGCTGCACAAAACAGAGAGCCCAAACCAACAACCAGACTCCGGAATGCTGAAGCTCAGCTCTGTGTCCTGTCTTGGTGAGAAGTGGTGACGGCAACTCTGTCTGCAGCCAGCTCTGGGAAATGACGGTGCCTGTTACTCAGCACTACTTATTCCTTATTTCCATTTTTATCCCTTCTTTCTTTCTTTTTTTTTTTTTTTTTTTTGTGTGTGTGTGGGTACCGGGGGTCGACCTCAGGACCTTACAATAGGTTTCATGTAGGCATCGTAAACAATTTCAAAAGTTCAGGACAATATAAGTGGTCTTGGAAGAATGGCCAATGGAAACAAGATTAAAATGACTGAAAATCTTGTTTGTCTTATCTGGATTTGGAAAGTGAAGGCATAGGAATCAGCATGGTATTTACACATACATTAAGGATCTGGAAGGTGCTATCCTCTTCATTTCCTGTCACTGCCTTCTCTCTGATGCACTGGGACCACCTACTTACCCAGGAATGGAGACTGGTCACAGACCTTCCGATCTGGTGGCAGCACCGCCCCCCACCCAGTGTCACATCCACAATGACTGGGCCCAGCCACGTCATCTGCTGGGGAATTCCAGCTGTGCCTCATCTGTGTGCCAGCTGCCGGCAGTCAAGGCAAAGTATGATGGCACAGAGTGTCAGTAATCATCGCTTGTCCCTCCTAACTACGCTTAAGCATTGCCGAATAAATTATAGTACCTTGTGTAGTAAATTCAGAGGTGAAGTTGCATCTCTCAGAGCATCTCATTTGGGGTCATTCTGTTTATAAGGTTGCAGTGGCATCATGGGCTTAGCAATGACAAGTTCCATGCACATGAAATTTGTAATGTAATGTTTGGAAAATTTTCTACCTAGTAGAAGTCTAACTCAAGACATGCCCAAAATAACTACTTTTGCTTTATGTTTACTTTTTCTTATGTTCTTAAATGTATTAGATAGGACCAATTATCATTCATCCCTCCCTCCATTCATTCATCCATGCATGCATGCGCAGTTTCAACTAGAGTTTGTCAAATGTTAGATTTCAGGTACAAACTAAGGCTTGGGGTACAAGAAAAAATAATACAGGCACTGCCATCTAGGAGAAAGAAATAACATTCAGTGAGTGTCAGTGAACTCTGTGCCTGGCACTGGTATAGAAATATAGACTCGGTAACAAATAATTAGAATACAGTTTGATGTTGGTGTAAACTAGTACAATCATTATGGTGTTTCTCAAAGAACTAAAATTTAAAATTCCATGGGACCCAGCTATTCTCCTTCTAGGCATCTTCCTCAAAGAGCTAAAGACATCATACTACAGTGATACATACATACCAATGTTTATAGCAGCACAATTCATGATAGCTAAATCCTGGAAGCAGCCTGTATAACATCAACAGATGAGTGGATAAAGAAAATGTCATATCTATATATAATGGAATACTTCTCAGGTATTAAGGACAAACTTGAGACATTTGTAGGAAAATGGATGTACCTGAAAAATATAACGTTGAGTGAAATAAACCAGACACACAAGCTTAAACGCCATATGGTATCTCTCATTTGAGTAAGGCAAAGTGCAAACGAAGAGCATAATCAAGGATGGATAGAAGGAGAAAAAGGGATGGATCTCTTGCAAATGAGAAGGGGCCCAGGAGACCGAGGGCAGGGGGAGGGGGGAGGGGGAAGTAAGAAGAATTAAGATATGCCATGTACAGGACCCTAATAACCTCAATGAATGTGAACACCGTATGTCATAAACATGAGCTAAGAATAATAACAAGATTGAAAATGGGGAGAGGGAATTTAGAGGGAATGGGAGGGAGGCAGGTAGGAAGAGGAAAGGGATTTAAAAAAAGAACCAAGCTGTACTGTGTACATGCAACCACTCCCCAAAATGAATGTTAAATGCTCAGCGTGGTGGCTCACGCCTGTAATCCTAGTACTTGGGAGGCTGAGGCAGGAGGATTGCCAGGAGTTCAAGGCCAGCCTGGGCTACATAGTGAGTTTAAATCAGCCTGGACTACATAGCAAGACCCTGTCTCGAAAATTTAAAAAATTTGGGCCAGGGATATAGCTCAGTGGCACAACACCTGCCTGGCAAGGGCGGGGTCCTGATTCCGATTCTCGGTACCAGAAAAAAAATAATTAAAAAAATTTTTAAAAAGTAAAGATGGAGGGGGCCAGTGAGATGGCTCAGCGGCATAAGCACCTGCCTGGCAAGCGCGAGGGCCTGAGTTCGACTCCTGGTACCCACATACGAAAAAGGGCCGGTGATATCACTCAGCGGCACGGGTGCCTGCTGGCGTGTGAGGTCCTGAGGTCGACCCCCCGGTACCCACACACACACAAAAAAAAGTGAAGATGGATGTTAACTGCATGTACTACAAACATGTACCATAAAATAAAAAGAGCAGAGTTTGAAAGATTCCGAGAATCATCCTCCACGACTCCGTGAGGAGGGGAGTGTTGCAGGGTCCTGGTACATCACACAGACCGCAGACGGGTGTGGCTCCGTGCAAGAGCACTTGCCTAGCGTGAGTGAGGTCCACACCCAGCCTGATAAACAACAATAAAACATAGGTAACGATTTACCTTTTCTAATTTTTGTTTCTCCCCTGTAATCTAGGACTCCTCTTTCCTCCGATTCACAGGAACCCTTCAAATGTGAGGTGATTCATGAGCATAAACTATAGAGGACTGAGCCAAATCCTAAGCACGATCTCAGTTTACTAAATGAGCATTGCTTTGTTTGCTTGCTTATTTGGGTTAAGACATTTATTTCAGCAGGGCATAGTGGCCCACGCCTATAATACCAGCACTCTGGGTGGCTGAGGCAGGAAGACTGCAAATTTGAGCCCAGCCTGGGCAACTTAGAGACTTAGCAAGATCTTTTAATTTAAAAAAAAATTTAAAGGGCTGGAGACGTAGCTCAATACAAAGGCCTTGGGTTCAATCCCCTGTACTACCACCAAAAAACAAACACCCCCCCCACACACAAACAAAATACCTTATTTTCTTGCTTGAGTGGTTAGTTCAACTGTATGGTTCAAAACAGTACACACACGCACGCGCATGGATCTTTCCTACATTTATGTACATATTAATAAATGCAAATGCTCCTACTTACTCCTCTCCAACCCCCTTCTATACACAAAATGTAGTGCATCGTTTACAATACTCTGCACACGCCGCTTCATTTAACAACATGCTCTGGACAGTGACAGCGACATTATTCTTTTCCACTGTTACGTATCATTCCTTTTTGTGAATGGACCAGTTTATTTGACCAGAGCCTTACTGGTGATGATTTGGATTTTTTTGTGTAAATTCTTTGTTCTTCAAGCCCAGCAATATAACTTCCACATGTACACACTCAGAAAAGGGGTACGGGGTCACTCGCCTCCTTCACTGGGCTGCGTACTGCACTGACCACGTCCTCAGACCGGCAATGCGCACGAGGCCCCTGCCCTGGAGCTCGGGTGCTGCCAGTCCTGCAGATGAGGTGGGGCGCCTCACTCAAGTTCTGCTTTGTCCATTTTAGATGAGAGAGGCTGAGCATCTTTTCACTCCAACAGCCTTTTGGGCTTCCTTTGCTATAAACTGTCTGCTCCTATCCTTCACCCATTTTTCTTCTGGATTCTCCTTTTCTATTTCTAAGAACTCTGTAAAGTAAAGAGAGTAGCCCTTTGTGGTACAGTCGCCAACATATTTTTGTTGTTGTTGTTGTTTTATCATTTGTTTTTTGATTTCCTTACTGTGATTGATTTTATCTTGTGAAAATTACCAGATATTTCAATGTTTGGTTATCTTCTATCTTTTGGATAGTATCATTAAAATGGCTTTTTTTGGTTGCTGTTTTGGGCTTCTTATTTATTTTTATTAGTACATGTTTGCAGTGCATAGTATTCACATTCCTTGTGTGGAGTAGGTGCACGTACACGACACATCTTAATTCTTTTTTCATCCCTACCCCTCCCTTCCACTCCCCTACCTCCATCTCTTGACTCCTTTCCCATTTGAGAAAGATCTATCTCTCTACTTCCTATTCTCTTTCATTTTACTCTGTATTTATATTTTCGGTTTCTCTTATAAGAGAAACCATGTGATATTTAACCTTCTGTGTCTGATTTATTTCATTTAACATGGTCTCTGGCTGGTGAGATGGCTCAGCGGCATAAGCGCCTGCCTGGCAAGTGCGAGGTCCTGAGTTCGACTCCCGGAACCCACATACGAAAAAAGGGCCGGTGGTATCGCTCAGAGGCATGGGTGCCTACTGGCATGCGAGGTCCTGAGGTCGACCCCCGGTACCCACAAAAAACAAAACAAAACAAAAAACAAACATTATGGTCTCAAAGTCATCCAGTTTCCTATGAATGTCTCAAGTTTATCCTTCTTTACGGCAGAGTAATACTCTATTATGTGTAAAACCTTTATCCATTCATCTACTGATGGACATATAGACTGCTTCCAAGAAACTGAGACAGGGTCCTGCCATGTAGCCCAATCTGACCCCAAACTCATTGTGAGCCTCCTGCCTCAGCCTTCCAAGTGCTGGGATTATAGGCATGAACCACCACACCCAGCAGTGGGCATCAGTTTTTAAAAAGTCATTGAATCTTTTGTTCCTCAGAGACTAACAGTAACATCTGCGTAGTACAAGCAATGCCCAGCTAGTACTTACAATTCCTATTGTGCTCACTTTAAATTTTAGTTCTCTTAAAAACAAACAAAAAACCTGTTTCTACTGAATCCTTTAAGTTTCTGCCGATAGTCTGGATCACTGTTAAAATCCATAATCATCTCTTGGACCAGCCTCTAGACTGTTGTAACTTAGCCCCTCTAGGCCTTTTTATTTTATTCTTTAAATTTTTATTTATTTATTTTTATTTTTTTTTAATGTGGGTACCAGGAGTCGACCTCAGGACCTCGTGCTTGCCAGCAGGCGCCCGTGCCGCTGAGCGATATCACCGGCCCTTTTTTCTTATGTGGGTACTGGGAGTCGAACTCAAGACCTCACGGTTGCCAGGCAGGCGCTTATGCTGCTGAGCTATCTCACCAGCCCTTTCCTCTATACTTGATCAATTTTTCTGAATTTAAAAATTTTAACTTTCTGCTTGATCAAAGTAATAAAGGTTCATCGTATGACATTTGGAAGTTATGGACAACAGTAAAGAAGCAGGGAAAAAATCTGTAGTCCACCAATCAGAGGCAACCACTGTTAACATGTGGTACCTTTCTTTCCAGCTCTCTCTTCTTTTTCTTTTTCCCTTAAACTGAAATATTATTGTTTTTCCTGATAATGAGACCAAAATAAAAGATTGAAATAATGAAAGAAAAGTACAAGTCCTCCCCTGAGCCTCTACTCATGCAGATAACTATTGCTTTTGTGTCCATCCTTCTAGATTTTTTAAATGTTACTTTAAACATAATTCACATGCATACACTTTAGGAATTTGTTTTGTTTTGTTTCAAGACAGGGTCTTACAATATCACAATTCTTCTGCCTCAGCCTCCCTAGGGCTGGGATTACCATGCCAGGCTAAGAATTTTTTTTAATTATGGAGATTTTCAAACATATACAGAAGAAAAAGGAAGAGCATAATGAACCCAGTGTTCCCACCACCCAGCTTCAACGGGTTCAATATAAGCCTGGGCTTGTCTCATCTACAGATCCCGATGAAGGAAATTAGGTATCATGTTATTTCATCCACATGCATTTTTAAGTATAAAAATGCAGGGCTTTTTGTATTGCTGCAAAAATTCCCTAACTGGTCTCTCTGCATCTACACTTCTTCCTTGTGGTCTAATCTAAACACACACAAGAGTGAGCCTTCTAAAGTGGAAATCAGAAGTTAGGGGTGCAGCTCAGTGGTACAGCCAGTGCTTAACATGTGCGAGGCCCTGGATCCCATTCCTAGTACTGTGAAATCTACATTTGAACCTTTTGCTTTTCATAATATAGCAAATATTTCTATGTACAAATGCCCCATGTTTCACACCTGATGAAATCAGTACACCTCTCTCCCTTGTCGCTCTTGGGAGCGTGCGTTGTTTGCATGTGCAAACGAGGTGTCCCCTCACCGGCGAAATGATGAGTTTCCTCGTATCCCGAGTCCCTGTTCGGGCACCGAACTGCTGCATCCAGTGCAGCTCTTGAAACTCCAGAGGGAGAACGGTGGGAGATGGAGAAGACAGGAATCAATATACAAAAGCTGAGGTCAGGTGGAGCTCCTTCTCCTGATGGGAGAAAGGACGGCCCAGCACCTGCACATTTATTTATACAATCAGCATATGAATAAGTTCATGGGGAGTTTAAGAGGTAGGTAGAATCTGGGACAGGAAGAATATCTAATCTTCAGCAAAACAGCGTGCCTTGGTGGCTTCATGGGGAACAAGAGGAAACTGTCTGTATTATCTGAAGCAAAGGTCTAGTCACTATGTGTGTCAGCTCCCTGAGCTGTGCACGCTTCTCACGGGGCCCTGCCACACTCATGAGAAGCAACAGCCTTGTCCTAGATACCTGAGGTACAGACAGCTTCACCCCAACACACATGTTCCTCCTCTCAAACCCCTATGACAACTTCCAGATTCTTTCAGAGTAAGAGCCAAAGTCCTTCCCGCATGGTCCAGGTCCCCAGCCTGCTCCTGCTGTGTGACCTCCTGCTTACCACTTCCCCAGCCAGATTGGGCCTCCAGCTCCCCAAGCACACACGCTCTGTCAGGGTCTTTGCTGGGCTCTTCTTCTTTTGTGTAGTGTCCCACACATCTACCTAGTGGCTGAATGACACAAGTGCATCATCCCATTGAAGTCTCTGCACACCTGCCTGGCCCCTGCCTTGGGAGGAATCTGCCCTCAGTTTCATTTTGCTCTAGGCCGAACCCAGCTCCTCCTAGTTGGAGGGCTGATGTCCCCATTGTTTGGCTAGCTCTCAGCTGGCAGGGGAGGTGCCTTAGCTCCTGGATATGGCCCTCCCCATCTCAGAGGGTCCTTCTTATACTTGGGATCTCTGTCCCCCGCCAGAGGAAGTTCTCCACTTACAGCATTCCTGTGACTGGAGTGGGCACAGGTAGATAATTAAGACTAGCTTTCCTAGGTTAAGGCCACTAAACTTAATTACATCTGCAGAGTCCCTTTTGCCATGTAATGGACCCAGGGCTTAGTGCATAAACACTATCTGGGGATAGGCATTCCAGCTGATACTTCTCCCTCTGTCTGAAATGTCCTTCCCCCATGTCTGCACGGCTCGCTTCCCCAGTCCCTGACATCTGTACTCCCTTGCCAGCCCATTTAAAAGCGCAACACCCACACTTGCCCAGGCATCGCCCACCTCATCTCAACTCACCTGTTTTCCATTGCAAGGGTCAGTTTCTCACATAGCAGATTATTACTTGTTGTTCTTTTCATTGTCATTGCCTATTACTTTGGCTTGTATATCTTTGTTGTTGTTGTTATTCTGGGATTTGAACCCAGGTCCTTTGCACTGAGCTTCATTTCCAGCCCTTTTTATTTTTTATTTTGAGACAGTTTTGCTAAGTCACTAAGTTGCCCAGTGCAGTCTCGAATTTGGGATCCTCCTGCCCCAGCCTCCAGAGTGCTGGGATTCCAAGCTCCCAATTGGCTTGCATCTTAAATGTTCCCCATGGGATATGTGCTGAAAGTTTCTGTTTGTGTTTTGTTTTGCCAGGTACTATGGGGGAGTAGAGGAACTAAAGGAGGCAGAGCTAGGGAAGAAAGTCGGGACACTGGGGGCGGGCCCTAGAAGGGGCTATTGGGACTGTAGCCCCTCCCTCTCTTTGCTTCCTGACTGTCAAGAGGTGAGCAGCCTCCTTGCACAGGTACTTCCTGCCCTGAGGAACTGCCTCATGGTGGGTGGAGGTGACCAAGCAGCCACAAGTTGAAACCTCTGAGACTGTGAGCCCAAATAAGTATTCCTCCTTTTAGGTTGATTTTCTCAAGTATTTTTCCCCCACAGTGGAAAACTGACTGATACAGAACACACTGAGGAGCAGTGTTGCTGCTGTGACTATGTGTGACAGTGTGGTTCAGAAGCCTTTGGAATCAGGCTGTGGAAGGAGTTTGGGAAGGTTTGGAGATGTGGACTAGAGAAAGCCTAGAATTCTGTAACCCAAGCTTAATGGATGATTATAGTGGGAGATTAGAAAACCAGAAAGCTGACAGGAATGTGGACAGTAGAGACCAGGCTCGGGAGGTACCAGACAGAGATGAGAGCTGTAGGGAAACTGGACTAAAGGTTACTCACATTACATTCTGACAAAGAACATGTCTACATTGTGTCCATGCCCTGCAGCTTTGTGGGAGGCTGAGTTTAAGGGAGATGAACTAATTTACTTGGCAGAAGAAATTTAACTGCAGTACCACATTCAGGCGATGGAATGGTTTTGGTGTCTACTTAAGCCAGACTTCCAGTGAGCAAAACCAGTGGAAAGATGGGAGACACTTGCAGTGCGGTTGGAAAATGAGGGTATTTAAAGTTGTGGCTGTCGGGCGTGGTGGCGCACGCCTGTGACCCCAGCACTCGGGAGGCTGAGGCAGGAGCATCGCTGTGAGTTTGAGGCCACCCTGTGCTACAGAGTGAGTTCAAGGCCAGCCTGCAGTGCATAGCAAGACCCTTCCTCAAAAAAACCACAAAATAAATAAATAAAGTTGTGGCCAAGAAGGGAGCAGTTACTAAAGGGATTAGCACCATTAAAAAGAAGCCAAGCCAGGTGTGGGGACACACATCTATAATCCCTGTGCAGAGGGAGGCTGAGGCAGGAGGCCAGAAAGCTTGAGTCCTGCCTGGACAATTTAGCAAGACCCTGTCTTAAAGAAAGTAGATAGATAGATAGATAAGATAGGCAGACAGATAGATTTCTTTTTAAAAGGGGCTGGGGGTATATCTCTGTGATAGCCCCTAGGTTCTATCTATGTACTTTATACCAGGATAATTGGAAAGATGTCATGGGGCACTTTAGGAATCAACAAGACCTCACCTGTTGCAGGCTCAAGGGTGTAAAAGTATAAACTCTTTTTGAAGACTTTGCTTTGAGAAGAGAGCCTTGGGTGCCCTGCTCTGCAGGATCACCTACGGGTTGTTTCTCTGAGGTTCCTTTCCCAGCATTCAGCCCTCCAGGCACACAGAGGCTGTTACAGTTGTGCTTCAAGTGGACCCAGCTACTTCTTATGCCAGGGCAAACCTTGTATCAACCATGTGACGTTGGTTTTTCAGGCAAGCAGGATGCAAGTCATGGGGTTAGGGAGGTTTCCACCAAGATTTCAAAGAAAAGCCTGGGAGACCAGCAGTGTGTGGCACGAAGTCCTTATAAGCAGCTTCTGACAGGGCCACATGTGAAGCTGTGAGAGGAAGCTGAAGGTGCAGTGGAGACCCCAGGAAGTTGGAGATGCCAGGAACGTGGATGACCTGTTGAGAGAAGCTGCAGGTGGTGAGTAGAGCCAGCTCAAGAGGCCATAGGGCAGGGCTGCCCAAGTCCTTTGGAGCTGACATCACACCTCTGCATGTCCCAGATTCGGGACATGGAGCTAGCAGCCTTCTGGGTTTCTGTCTTCTTTTGGTCCTCTCCCTTCTCTCTATGCCCCTGCTCCTCTTTTGGAATGGGAATGTTTACCCTGTGCCACTGTATTTCTTTCAGCCTGTGTGTGCATGTACGTGTGGATGTGTGTACCTGTGCACAGAGCAGGAAGTACTGGCTGCACCTCCTTTCAGTTTCAGGTGTTGGGTATTTTGCCCTAGCAATGAGGAAGGTGACTAAGACTGAAGGCCTGAGGTTCTCCCTCAGGAAATTAAGCATTTGGTACACTGCTGCTCTTTGGTTATAGGAGGTTATTTAGGTACCATTTACTGAACTGTCAAATGCCAAAAACACTGAGATACTTGTGTAGATATCTAATTTATTATCAGGAATTAGTTTAGACACTAAGTAGAACTTAGCCTCCCAAGTAGTTGGGGTTACCAGTGCACACCATCACGCCTGGCGCATGTACAATCTCAGGTTTAGGGACAGAAGAGCCATCACAAGCCTTCCCCCAAAGCTCCTTTTACAGATTTGATGATTAAATGCCTAAGGCAATTTCCATTTAAACTGAATGAATATGCTGTATTTTGCAGTGACCAAACATTGGGAGATCTTTATTTGAACACACATAATATATTGGTAAAGGTTATAATTAAGTATTATGGGGGCAATGCTATTTTTTTAGGAAGATTTCATAGAATCTACTATCCTGCCTCAATAAAGAGAATTAGCTCTTAATTTGACACTTTTGCCTCATTTCAAAAGGAGACAGAATCTGTATGATGATGGTAATGATGATTTTAATGGCTCACGTGTTTCAAGTGTTTAGAATACAGCAGATACTGTACCAACTATTTTATATGCATTTAGTCATCACAACAGGCTATTTGAGATTTTATTATTCCTAATTTATTGATCAGAAATCCATGGCTCAGAGTGAAGAGGAAAATAGAGAGTTAACTTTTTAGAATTAAAATTTCTGTAACTAGCTACTTCCCTGAGCAGATTTGTCTTCCTGTCTTCCACCAACACCAGGTACATACTTCCCTTATCTAACCGACCATACCCTGAACTTGTATGTTATCTCAAACACTTGCTTCCCGCAACTCCGAGCTTGCCTGGAGTTTGAACTTACACACTTGCAACATATATGATGTAGTTTTCACTTAGGCCAATCAGCAATAATAACATAAGATGTAACCAATCAATAACCCAAATACTCTGCTTCTGTACTTCCTGCTTGCTTACCACATATAAGTCCCAAACTACCAAGGGTCAGGGCCTGACATTTCTTTAGGGTCAGTGCCTGTAGATGTAAATAAATCTGCCTCCAAATCCTGGATGACGTTTTAGTGTTTCTGTTTGCCTTGGCATCTGGTGCATTGGCCAGGAAGACTGACCATGCTGACTTCTTTGGTTACCGGCCGTGGCCCTCTTGGATGGAGCAGCGACCTCTCCAGGTCCTGACAGGAAAGCATGCCCTCAAGATTTCTCGAGTCTCCTTGGAGGTCTGGAGGATTCCTTGCTCCCTGTTCTAGTGGCTCATACGGACCCAAAAGGGAGGAGGATGCAGTCTGCCTGTCTGCCTGCCTGCACATTGATAAGACCCCCCAAGGGGCACCAGTTTCAGTCTGTGCCTGCTCAGTTCAAGCAGAAGGACAGCTTGATCACCTCTCATCAGTTAGGCCTCCCCGTGGTTTGTGGGAGGGAATGTTTTAACCTCCAAGTGCCTGTTGAATGACTGTGTATTTGTAACGGATGGTGAAAGCAGTAGAGCATTTCTTTCATTTTTGCTCCATGGTGAGGAGGTGGGATTCCTCTCCAAAATACAAAGCTTGATTTGGCCCCAACCTGTGGTTCCGTGGACACATCTAATAAGGACAAAACGGAGATCCTACTGACTCTTCTCCATAGTCTGGACAAGAGGCAAGCGGCCAGGCGGGCATCTGAGTGGTCTCTCTCTGAGGGGCACCCACCCTTTGCCTGTTGTACCATTGTTCAAGGGTACACAACACACATTTAGGGAATGAGCAATGGGTTCCAGTCAGTCTAAACCCACGGTCCTTGACTGCACGCTGCAGAATTTTAAAAAGGGCTACTCCAATGATTATGGAATAAAAGTGAAACGCCAGAAGCTCTCCACCTTTTGTGAGATTGACTGGCAAAAACTCTGCCCTAGTTGGCCACCTGAAGGGACTTTAAATGTTGAAACTGTTCGGCAAGTTTGAAACAGTCACTCAACCTGGAAAAGAAGGTCATCCTAACCAGTTTCCTTACATAGATTCCTGGCTTAGTCTCTGCCAAAGCCTGCCACCTTGGCTCCGTGTCTGTGCTGTAGACAACGCAAAGACTATCCTGGTTATTAAGATGAGCCACCCAAGCCACTCTGCTTCACCCTGACTCAACCCCAGCCAGAAAAACTTTACCCGGTGCTCCCAGAAGATCTGTCTCAATCAGAGCTAAACCTGCCCCCACCATATGTTCTACAAGTTCAAGCCGCTGCGCCAGCACCTGCACTCCCGCAGCCAGCTCAAGCGTCAACCCCTAGGTCCCCAGCCCCATCTGCCCCTCCAGACTCAACTTCTTCTCTGGCACCCCTACAGCCAGCTCAGGTTTCAGCATCTGTGTCACTGGCCCCGTCTGCCTCTCCGGACTCAGCATCCTCACCTCTGCTAAGCACCCATCCAGAACCTTCTCCTGGCTTGCCACCACCGATGGACACCCCCACCAGACGTTGTCTTTGACCAGCCACTCAGTCTGACTTCTCTACCCTTTTTCAAATGCCACTCCGAGAGTATTCTGGGATCCCAGGAGGGCCACCAAACCAACAGCCACTAATGTATTATCAGCCTTTCAGCACTACTGATCTCCCCAGTTGGAAAAATCACACTCGGTCCTACTCTGAAAAGCCCCAAGTGATGACGGACCTCCTCACCTCAATCTTCCAGACTCACCAGCCAACATGGGATGACTGCCAGCAGCTTCTCCTGACCCTCTTCAACACTGAACAGTGACACCATATCCTAGATGAGGCACAAGCTTGGCTCAAGGCAGAAGCCCCAGCAACTGTGGTCAACCCAGATGCCTGGGCAACCACAGCCCTCCCACAAGGTGACCAAACTGGGACTACAACATGGCAGACAGCTCTAGAGCCCTGAACCAGTACCATACTGCTCTCCTCACAGGCCTCAAGGAAGGAGGCAGAAAGCCCATAAACATGTCCAAGGTTACTGCAGTTACCCAGGAATCAGACAAAAGTCCAGGTACATTCTATGGGAGACTCTGTGAAGCTTACTGGACCTATACCCCTTATGAACCTGAGGCTCCTGACACTCAACAAATGATCAACACCACTTTCATCACACAATCCACCTCCAACACCAGAAAAAGATCAATGGCTTTGCTGGGATAAATGCTACTCAATTACTCCAAATAGCACAAAAGGCTTCCATAAATAGAGAAAAGAAAAGAAAGATCAACAATGTGAGGCCGACCATAGAGCCTGCCAGAAAGCCACCCTCCTGGCCACAATGTTGGGAAAGCCTGCCCCTAAAGCGCCCCACCAATGCCAACCCTATCGCAGCAACTGACCCAAGGGGGCTCCTCTGACCTCACAGCCCAAGGCTGGCAGCAGACCCCATGCCTTAGCAGCTGACCAATGTGCTTGCTGCAAACAGTTTGGACACGGAAAGACCAGTGCCCCCTCCATCTGCAAGACACAAAGAAACCTGACTCTCCAGGCCCACCTCAACCTGAACCTATCCTTGCCCTGTCGGGCCTGGATGAATAGGACAGACCAAACTCTATCAAATTGGGCCCCTGAGAGCCCACAGTCATTGCAAAAGTCAGAGGCAAAGCTGTGACTTTCATGGTAGACAGTGGGGCTGAACATTCAGTAATGACTCAGCTCAGGCCCTTGGCGCCCCAAGGAGTCCAAGTCGTCAGAGCCATCAGTATTCCTTCTGAAAAGAAATTCTGCCAGAGCCAGTCCTGTGAAGTTGGGGAACATCTCATCAAACATCAGTTCCTGTATACACCTGAATGCCCCATACCCCTCCTGGGACAAGACCTCCTTTCCAAGCTGGGAGCAACTATTTCCTTCGCTCTAAACCAACCGGCCTCCCTTGCATTCAGATCCACCACCGTGGACCTAATCCTGACTCTGACCATGCCCCAGGAAGAAGAATGGTGCCTCCACCAGAATGAACTGCCAAGCAGACAGAATCCTGAAACCAAGGACTCACCTCTGGGACTTGCCAGAAATCACGCCCCTTTGATAAGTGAGCTTCGCCCAGCTGCCACTCCAGTTGCTATTACGCAGTACCCTATGTCATGGGAAGCCTCAGTCAGCATTCAGCCTCACATCTTCCACCTGGAAGAGTCTGGGATCCTGATAAGACTGTCAGTCACATTCCTCTCCTCCTGGTGAAGAAGCCCCATGGGGATTACCGGCCAGTGCGAGATCTCTGTGCTGTCAGCAACGCAGCCATCACCTTGCACTCTGTGGTTCCCAACCCACACACTCTTCCTGGACTGCTACCTCCAGATGTCACCTGGTTTACATGTCTAGATTTAAAAGATGCCTTCTGCTTGTGGGTTACTCCCATAAGCCAACCCCCTTTGTCTTCAACTGGGAATCTCCTGAGATGAGACGCGACTCACTTGGACTTAATTGCCTCAAGGAGTTAAGATCTCTCCCACTATTTTTGGGGAGGCTCTAGCAACAGATTTGGCCAAGTTCCCATCACCTTTTCTCCAGGACAGGCTGTTTCTCTGTCCCTTCCAGCTTCACAGCCACATTTCCTGCTTGCCGTCACTGTCCAGCTAAGTGACTCAAGATTAAGCAGCTAACAATGACTGAGTTAAAATTAAAATTTAAATTCTATCTGACTTCAAAGCCTAACCTTTTAAACATTAATTGAATTTGTAGAAGGCAACTTGCTTCTGGTAAATACGCTGTTGACACTTTGCAGATTCTTAAGGAAATAGATTTGTTTAAAAATCATTTTCAGTCTAATCATTCAAATGATTAAAATAGGAGGTAAAGGTTGGGTGTGGTGGTGTGTGCCTTTAGTCCCAGCTTCTTGAAGGCCAAGATTGGAGGATCACTTGAGCCCAAGAGTTTGAGACAAGCCTTGGCAACATAGCTGGAGATCTTGTTTCAAAAATAAATCAATAAAATGTGAAACTGGAAGGGGGTGATGGGGGCTAAAAATGATCAAAGTACATTATGTGCATGTATGAATCTGCCAAAATTAAATTCATTATCTGTATAATTAATAAGAGTGAAAAAATTTAAAGTGACTTTCAAAAAAGAAAAATGTCTAAAATAAAAGTCACAATAAATTTCACACCATGTTGCCTTTCACAAGCCTGGTAGACTCGGCCGGTCTCTGCCTTACACCATTCCTTACATCTGGAGCTGAAGCCTGGGAGGGAGACAAGCTTTCTCTGGGGGGCTTTAAGCTCTCTCTTGAACCTCCTCCTCAACGGAGACCAGGAGGCAGCATGGTCTGTTCCTCAGACCTTGGTCCCTACAGCTCCTGCCACTTCTACCATGCAAGATCTCTCCAGGAGTCTCAGATTGGGTAAGCCCCCGCAATCTCTCTCTTCCTCCTTCTTCCTCCCTGCCTGCCTTTTATTCTCCCCCATAAAGTCAGAGAGGCTCGCCCTGCTTTTTGAGCCTCTCCAGCACTGGTCTTAAGAAGCACTCCAGGGAAGCCTGCTTCCCTTTGGCATCTGACCAACCTCAAAGACATTTGCCTTGCTCAGTCACTCACGTTTACGGCTCTGGGTCCCAACTGGAGATGTCCACCGAGAGATCTGGCTGCTCTCCCACACCTCTCGATGTACTCCAATAGGAAACATTCCATCTTCCATTCCCTCCACGTTCCCCTTAGCCTGTCTCCCGCAAAATCTCAAATCTCTCTGCCTATCTGAACCCCAAACGGCTGATCTTTTACTGTAACGTGGCATGGCCAGGCTGCCTACGAGACAATGGCTCTCGGCAACCAAGGCATGATACTTCTGGTTTTTCCATTTTGTGAGATAAAAAAAATAATTAACAGGAGGTAAGAGTTTACTTTTATTTCTTGGTTGCTGCATTATATTAGGTGATCGTAATTGTCATTCTTGTTAGTGTGATGGCTCCCATAGCTACATAGTTACTAGCTGCATAGTTACTAGACAATAGAAAAATACCATTGAGGAAGTGTATCTAAACTGCATACCAAAAATGAACAAAAAACTTGCTGTTCTATTCTTTTGTAATAGCTAGGTACCTTTGTAAGTTCCTTATGCAAAAGCCAATGTACCGTAACCATTATTCGTTATTCTGAGAATAGTTGATTTCTGTTCCAATCAGGATATGGTTTTTGCTTTAAATTCTGTGTGTTAAACAGACCCGGCGCTGATCTGTTATCTCCCTGTGTGGAGTGCACAGGTCAGTCAGCTGGCTGGCTTAATAAAGACTCATCAAAATTCTAGATTGGCTGCCTGGCTTTCTATTATAAGTTTAAACCCATAACAGTTTGCCACTACTTGCGCCTTTCGTAAATTGCTTTATGCCTTTAGTTTATATCCTTTTGTTAAAATGATTATGTTTCTTTAAAGGACTGTTTTACTTTTGCAGACAAGGACTTATATTTCTATGTATGTTACATTTAGACTCATCTGAACTGAGTGGTGACTGCTGTGGTTTTTAATCTTAGCGCTTAGAAGTAATGTTAGAGTGTCATCTATGGACTTTGATATAAAGTGCTGTAAAATGGATCTTTTTATAAAATATCATCTATATTCACCTCAGACTTTTATCTGTCCCTTATGTAATGCTAAAACCAAACAGTGGTTACTCTGCCAGCAAGTAATCGCCTTTAGGGCAGCTACCACGCTCAAAGAAAAGGATAGGCTTCTCTCCAGTACCCCCTGGTGAATCCCCATTCCCACAATACAAAAAAAAATTTTTGGTACCAGGAATCGAACTAAGGACCTTGCAGGACCTTGCACTTGCCAGGCAGGTGCTGTGCTGCTCAACTATATTCCTGGCCCCACCCACAATAAATTTCATGCCATTATCATAAAGAATCAGAAAGTTCTACAAGTAATACATCCCATTCAATCTTTTACAAACACTTTCCTGCCGTCGGAAAGCCATCTTTCTAACAGCACTGGGTTGGAGTTACTCACAGGGGCATACTGTGTAAAACCTCACATCATATTTTCCTGATTTAATTAGGATAATCTGCCTTACCCAAATTGTAATGTTGAGGTATGTTAAAGAGAAGGAGTAGAAGACAGGGCAGTTTGATGATTTATTTCACTCGCCTTAGTCACATTTTTAACATTTAAAATTATGGTAAAATTTATATAACATTTATGACTGACCATTTTCGGTGTGTAATTAAGTGTCATTAAGTACATTCACAATGTAATGCAACTAACACTACAACCCATATCCAGAACTTTCCCATCACCTCAGAGGCTTGGTGCTCTTGATAAACTCTACTTCACGTTCTGGGTGTGTAAATTTGCCTGTTCTATATGACTCATAGAAGCATAATTATAATATTGTTCTTTGTGTCTGGCTTATCTCACTTATGTTTTCCAGGTTGTGTATGTTGTAGCAAGTATCAGAGATGTATTCCTTTTTAAGACTGAGCAATATTCCATTGTATGTGTATCTGTACTTCTGTTGGTGAACATCAGAACTGCTTCTTCCTTTCGGCTACTGTGAACGATGCTGCTATGAACCCTGATGCAGAAGCACTGAGTCCCTGATTTAAATTCTTTTGGGTATGTACCTGGAAGTGTAGTATTGTCTGTGTAAAACAGAAAGAAATATGACTATGCTTAGTATATATTTAGAGCTAATCCTAGAAGGCCAACTAGCGGATTAAGGGATGCTGAGAAGCAACCCTAACTATTCTGAAATACAGCTGCAATTCTCCTGCCCCAAGGTATTGGGAAATTCCAGTTTCAAGAGAACTGGTCATTTAGAAAGGTCCCAAAATGAGCACTCGTATCTAAATGACAAAATCTCCTCCATATCACGAACAAGAGATTATGAGTATCTTCATATCAGGTTCAGTGTTTCCCTTATTTGATTGAGTAAAGTGCCCTCACATGTCTACATGTTTATGCTATGGAGATTTGAATGATTTAATAATAGCATCACAGAATGAAGTGGAAATTTAAATGTCATCTTTAAAAAACAAAAATTGAACACTGCCTGCATGGCAGGTCTCATGCTAAGCAAATTTAAAAACAATTTTTTGACTGCGCTCTAAATCACACAGAGTATCTAAAATATACAGCTACAATTTAAAGAAAAAACACACTTTGCCTAGTGAGAAACAGCATACTGCTAGTACCTCAGAGCCCTCTGTAAGCTGCATTAACTGAGCTTACCTTCTGAGAAAACACTACCCTGAATGTAATCATTCCTTTGCTTCCACTTACTCTGTTTTTTTTTAACCCTAGAGAGTATTTTGGGGAAATTTTTCCTATTTTTGAGATTTGCATAAATTGAATCCTATTGTACCTATGCTTCTGTGACTGATACTATTATTTTAAAAAAGTATAGGGCCAGGCATGGTGGCACATGCCCATCATCCCAGCACTTGGGAGGCTCGCCATGAGTTTGAGGCGAGCCGGGGCTACACAGCATGTTCAAAGCCAGCCTGAACTACAAAGTGAAACCCTGCCTCAGAAAAAGACAGATTCATTTAAAGTTTTTATGGTATTCCATTTTATGAATACACTCTTGCTAGATTCATTATCATGAATAAGATGTTAGAACCTTATCCAAAATGTTGCCTGTGCTCATGTGCAGCCATTTTTTGTGTGGCATGGATGAGGGGTAGTATACTGGGGTCTTAAGGTGTGCACATGACCAGTGTTTCTAGGTACTTCCAATCATTTTTCCAAAGTGGATGAAAGCAGGCTATAAGGATTCTCTTTTCTCCATCCTTCCTGGCCCTTGGTTGTCAAGACTTTCACATTCTGGTCAGCCAGTAGAGTGAAATATAATCTCATTGTGCTTTAAATGTACTTCTATGACTCTGCATGAGATTGTTTTTTCATATTTACACAATTTTTGTGTTTAATCATCTATGAAATGCCTGTCCATATCTTTTGACCATTATTTTATTTGGATTTTATGTCTTTCCTTATCAATTCACAGGCATTCTCTTTTTTGGGGGGTTGTCTTACTTTCCTCTTTACTGGGAAAAAAATACCTGAGGCCCACAAGTTAAAACAGGAAAAGTTTATTTTAGTTCACAGTTTGTAGAGGTTTCATTCCATAGTCGGCTGTCTCCAAGCAAAGGTGTCATTACAGAAGGGCATGACAGAGGAGAAACAGTCCATGACAGGGTAGGCAGGAGGCAGGAAGCAGCCTTCCTTCTTTCCCTTTATACTCAGGCTACAAGCCTATTGGTTGGTGCTACCCACACCCAGGACAGGTCTTCCCTCTTTAGTAATTCCATCACCCATAACCATGTTAATCCAATCAGTGAACTAATCCAGTTATCACATACCCATAATCCATATTCCCACACCCTACATCCAGCTACCTCCAAAAAGCCCTACCTATGAGAACATAAGGCTTTGAGGGGATAGTTAGATTACAAGTCATAACAGGGGGGTTATTATCTTTAAAGCAAGGTATAACATTGGTACAGAAGAGTTCATAAAACATAAATGTACTTTTTTTTTGTCTTTTTGAGACAGGGTCTCGCTATGCAGTTCGTGCTGGCCTTGAACTCACTTTGTAGCACAAGCTGGGCTCAAACTCACAGTGATCCTCCTGCCTCAGCCTCGCAAGTGCTGGGATTATAGGCATGTGCCAGCACGATTGGCCATAAATACACTTTTAAAAGATAATTTAAACACCTATGTAACTACCAACTATGTTTAAAAAATTGCCACCACTCAAGCACTCCATTTGCTCCCTCTTATCACAGAATCTTTCCTTTCACAAACATAAATACCGTATTGACTTTTGTGGCAATTATTTCATGGCTTTACTTTTTTGTTGTTGTTTTCTTTTTCTTTTTAGTACTGGAGATTGAACCCAGGGCCTATGCACTAGGCTACACCGCCAGCCATTTAAAAAATAAATGTATTTATTTGTTTCTATATACAAAGTCTCACTAACTCACTAACTTCTGTCTCAGCCTCCCGGAGTGCTAGGATTACTAGGGTACACCACCACGCCCAGCTTCATTGCTTTTCTTAATATCACTAGGAATCATCCTAAACAATGTATTTTTAGTATTGTTTGTTTCGAATGTGGTAAAAATGGATTCGCCCAGTTACATTCATTCATCATTGTTATACTCATCGTTGTGTGTCAGGACTTATGCCTTAAAAACTTTTGTTCTAAGTATTCCACTGTTGGGTAGTTTCGATGCCATAATGTACAATTCACTGATTATTGTACTGCTGACGGACACTTGGTCCTGTTTCCAGTTTTAACAATACTAAGAACATTACACTTGAGCAACAGTTTTCCCTACATTATGTATATGCACCAAGGAGCCGAATCATTAGATCTAAAGTGCACATATCTTCTGCCAGGCATGGCGGAACACACCTGTAATCAGAGCACCTGGAAGGCTGAGGCAGGAGGATAGGGTGACTTCGATGATTCAAGAGCAGCCTAAACTACACAGCCAGACCTTGTCTCAAAAAAAGAAACAAAAATAAAGTACATACATGTATCTTCAACTGTACCAAGTAATCCTAACTTACTTTCCGTAGTTGTAGCACTTTCCATTTTCGCCAGTGGTGCATGAGAACTCCTATTAAGAGAGCAATAGTTGCTACCATCAGTTTCTAATTTTTGAAATCTAGTGGGCACACTTTATTGAAAACCAATCGCTACGGCTTTAAAGCACTTTCCTGATTAGTAATGACCCCGAGCACCTTGTAAGCATGTCCGCGTTTTGGCTTTCTTCGTTTTTAAAGCACTCTGGTAGTTTTACCCATTTTTGGACCGGGCTGTCTTCTTTAGTCCTTACACATTCTGGGGAGTAGCCTGGGTCACCCCTGTACTTCACGCACGCCTTCCGCTCCGTGCCTCTCTCTTGTCACCGCGTACCTTGAAGGCCTCGGTCCCGCCGCAGCCGGGTCAGGCGGCCTCCTTCGCGCCAGCGCCGAGTCCTCGTGCACTCGCGTACCGCGCAGGCGCGCCCATCCTCCCCGCCCGGCTCTCGCGCCTCCGCTGAGGCGGCTTCCGGTCTCCGCGCTGTCGGTGGTCAGTTATCACAGGGAGGCGATCAGTGTTTTTTACTGCTTTTTGCCTATAGCCTGTAATATCCTTAAGCGTTTGGTGTTCGTTAAGGCCTCCATTATTACCTATGAAAACGTCGCTTTAAACTCATTTTGCCAGGAAACGGCTAAGGTGAAAAACACCTCCCTCACAGGCCAAGAGAGACGCTCGCTACCCCGAGAGGCCCCGCCCAGCGGGCGCCGCGCCCGCCTTCTTACCTCAGGACGCAACACGCATGCGCGCCCGGTGCTGGCTCCCGCCGCGCACTATGAAGTGCGCCTGTGTGGAGAGACGCCCCGCCCCTCCGGCCTGTATAAAGCCTCGAGCTTCTCCTCGCGAGATACTCCGTGCTCATGCTCGCGACAGGGGTCGGAGGTCAGGGCGAGCGTCTGGCGGGCAGAAGGAAGAAGATGGCGGTGGAGTCGCGCGTTACCCAGGAGGAAATTAAGAAGGAGCCAGAAAAGCCAATCGACCGCGAGAAGGTTGGGTGCGGGCGCTGGGGGGTGCGGGGAGCGGCGGGGTGGGCCCGCCATGCCGAGGGATGCGGGCTGTGCGCGGGAGGAGGCGGCGTTTGTGTCCCGCGCGGTTCGGAGGCCGCGACGCCTCCGGGAGGGCTGAGGGGCCGTGCCGTGAGCTGCCGACGCGCCGCTGCGGATTTTCACGCCTGCGCTTCCTTTCTCCAGACATGTCCGCTGCTGCTCCGGGTCTTCACCACCAACAACGGTCGGCACCACCGCATGGACGAGTTCTCCCGTGGCAACGTCCCGTCCAGCGAGCTGCAGATCTACACCTGGTGAGGGCGGGCGGGCGGGCCGCTCGGATCCCTCTCTGGGAGGACGGGTCTGGGGGCGACCCCCAGGCTGCAGGGCTCTGAGGGAGAAGGGGTTTGCTAGCTTGTAACTTTAGAATTAATATTGAGACTTTGGGGTTGTTAAAGATTAATGTATCCGCCGGGCGTGGTGGCAACGCCTGTAATCTGAGCACTCTGGAAGGCAGAGGCAGGAGCATCACATGTTCGAACTCAACCTGGGTGGGTAACAGCAACTTAGCGAGACCCTGTTTCAAATTAAAAAAAAAAAAATCATAACGGGGCTGGGGATGTAGCTCGGTGCAAAGACCCTGGGTTCAATCACCAGTACTGCAGGAACAAAAAGAGGTCCGCATTCCTGTCACCACTGTACTTGCCAGATAGGAAGAGGATATGTGAGTAAAGTGTGGTAGTCGAGTAAATGTTACTAAGCTAATACGGTACGGGGGAGTGATACTGAGTGATGCTTGTTCTCAAAGGGTATTTCCACTTAGTATTAAGCCTTAGGTGCCATAGCACCCAAAATAGGAAAACAACAACAACAAAAACAAAAAAAAACCCCGAGTGACTTCTGCACTAGAACTTAATGGAGAAGCTTTTGGTACGTGTTTAGTGACAGCGGGTGTCCAAGTATTTCCTCTCGCTGCCCGTGGACTGCCTAGGACCATCCTGCATGCACCTGATCTTTAAGTACCTCTTTCAGTTGACACCACAGTCAGTGGCTTTTTAGCAGCAGTGACAGGTGTGTAGTTTTAAAGTACTTTTCTGCTGAGGTAAAATATATAACATGAAATTTGCCACTAGCCATTTTTAAGTATACAATCGATGGCATCACCATTCACATTGTTGCACACTTTTTTTTTTGTGGGTACCGGGGGTCGAACTCAGGATCTCGCACACTAGCAGGCGCCCGTGCCGCTGAGCGATATCACCGGCCCTTTTTTCGTATGTGGGTTTCGGGAGTCGAACTTAGGACCTCGCGCTTGCCAGGCAGGCGCTTATGCCGCTGAGCCATCTCACCGGCCCCACACTTTTTATTTCAATCACTATTTCTAAAATCTTTTCGTCCCTCACAGCCGAAACACTGCACCTGTTAAGCAGTAATTTTGTTGTATCTCCTCCCCATAACTTCTGCTCTGCTGTGTACAGTAATTTGGCTGTAAGTAATGAGGCGTATAAGTAGACTCATTACAATATTCGTCATTTTGTGGCTGGGTTATTTCACTTAGCATGTTTTTAGGGTTCATCCGTGTTTTAGCACCCTTCATAGTTTTTCTTTAAGGCAGAACAATAGTCCATTCTTTGTGTACCTGTATATTTTGCCTGTCTGCTCTTCTCTTCTTGGACATTGGCTTTCTACCGTTTTTGCTATAATGACTAACACTGCTATGGCAGCCAAGTGTGGTGCTGCACCCCTGCTTTCACCCTTTAGGAGTATTGGAATGGCTTTGTGGTTATTTTAATTTTTGAGGTAGCGCCATACTTTTTCACAGCAGCTGCAGAATTTTATTTTCCCAAGAAGGTGTGTACTTTTAAACATAAGCCCAGTACACTAGAACTCAGTCCTTTGAAGTTTGGGACTTTGTCTTTTTTGGAAGTACTTGTTAAATATACAGTGTGATCTTTTTACTTCTCACATTGTGAGTACAATGATAGTGAGAAAATGTTTTTAAAAGTGGAAATAAGTCCTTTTTGATATACAAGTGTTTATTGTGTGTTGGAATTGATAAATAATAATCAGGATACAAAGTTTAAAAAAAGTCACCTTCAAGGCAGATAAGAGCTGGTGATATAGCTCAGCAGCATAAGCACCTGCCTGGCAAGCGTGAGGTCCTGAGTTCGACTTCCGGTATCCGCATATTAAAAAATAAAAGATAAAATTAGTGCTCAGTGTTTATGCCAACATCACAATTCATTGGGGTTGAAGTTAAAATAACTAGGGTTGTGGTTGCAGAATAAAACATGACGAAGTAAAAAATAGGCTCCAAATTTACATAAGAGAAAGGGTGGTAATATGAGTATCTGACGTTTTACAACTACTTGACTTTCTTCTGTTAAAGTAAAATTTAATAGTTTTTATTAGAATTTTTATGATATGAATTATATTTTGTCTCAGCATTACCATATGCTTGGTATCTTTGATTGTTTTGTAGCACTGTATTGTGTATGTACACACAGGATGCGTACAGTGATGTTAACATCACTGGGTACTCCTGATGGGTGAGCTTTGGGATGTAATTGATTGCATTCCCGCATGTGGCTTCCCCCCTCTGAAACAGCGGGTGTATCTCGAGTTGGGAAACAGTCTGCACAGTTGTGCGTGCGTGTACTGCCCACCCCCCAGCATAGAGTTGCTTTGGGCCTGAACATGTCCTTCCAAAGGGAGGAAGAGACCTGCTAGCCTGTCCTGGACAGATCTCTTTGTTTGGGAGTGTTCTTCCCAGTTCCAGGCTTGTGTGCTTCTTTTTTCTGCTTAAGTAGGGGTGTGTGTGTGTGTGTGTGTGTTTTTGTGTGTGTGTGTGTGCATGCGTGTGCGCATGTGTGCGTGCGTGCACGTGCCTGCCAGGAGGGAATGGGGCTGCAGCTTTGCCTGTAGCACGCCGGGGTGTGTATACTGTCTCCCAGTGTGGCTGTGAAGACGACCAACTGGCAGTGGGGATCTTTGCTCACTGCTGAAAGAGTTGTCTGCTTTGTCTTTATATGAGTAAAACATTGTTCCCGCCAATATGAGTCATGCCCCTTTTGGGAACTACACACCTACCTACAAATCACCTGGGACTGCTGCTGCTGTGTTAGAGATTCTGCTTTTTGCTGTTCTCCACATGACTCCTCCCATAAAGAAGGCAATTGTTCAAGATGTCATTTTTACACAAACAAAAAGTTTAAAAATCTGAGGTTAGATGAGTTGTAGGTAGCATATACATGGTTAAAAGTAATGAAAGGTTGAAATGAGGCAGTAAGGGCAAGCATGGAGAAAAAAATAGATCAAATAGATTTTAGAAGTCAGAAACAGGGGCCGGTGAGATGGCTCAGCGGCTTAAGCACCTGCCCGGCAAGCGCAAGGGCCCGAGTTTGACTCCCAGTACCCACATACGAAAAAGGGGGCCGGTGATATCGCTCAGCGGCACGGGCGCCTCCTGGCGCGCGAGGTCCTGAGGTTGACCCCCCGGTACCCACAAAAAAAAAAAAAAAAAAAAAGTTAGAAACAGTACTTGTGTGTAACTCAGAAATGGGAAGAACTGAGCAAGCTTGGGGTGACGTGGCATAGATGGGTGAAGGCGTATTGAGTGTATGATGCATTCCAATTTCAGCATTCTAAGATGTGGAGGAGTGTGTTTTAGGGAGAGGACTGTTGAGTTCTGTTGTGGAAATATTGAGAAAGTTCTGAGAGTAGTAGAAAATGGAAGACGATATGATCATCCTGTATGTGTTTTGCACAGTATAGGTGAAGCTGTTGGTTACTTGAGTTTGGTGTGGTGGAGATTTGTAAATAGGGTACAAGAGCTAGAACTAAATGAGCTCATTGGTTCAATTTGCTCCTTGATGCACATTAAGAGTTCTTCCACAAGTGTCTAATACCCCTGTGCCACTTGGCTGCACTCTACAGGCACTGCTCTTTCAAGTTCCATCCATGTCATTTTCCTGCACTAGGTTGTAGTTATTTCTGAATGCTTATATTTTAAAAGGTTTCTCCAGATTGCCATAGTAACTGCCAAGTAAATATTTATAGGGTAAGAATCTATATTGTGAAAGGAGTCTGTGATTTTTCTATAAATTTAATGAATCTCATAGGCTCTAAGGCTCCATCTCTTGGAAAATTAATCATAAGATACCATCTAAGAAAGAAAAACTACTGTACACCTTTATGGAAATGCTTTCTGAGCACACTGATTCGAAGATGTACTCCAGTTTGGGAGATTCTAAGATGTGGAAGAGTATGTGTCTTAAAAATAATGAAAGTTATTTTGTGTATTTAAATTAGTTTGAACTGTTTTTAAAAGAGGTAACTCACAAGGCCTAAGATGTTATGTAGTAATAGAAGGAAAATAGCATATGGAATTTCTGAAATCCCTTTTAGCAAGTCTGACTTTTTTTTTTTTTTTTGGGTGCAATGCTGGGGACCAAACCCAGGGCCTCATATATCTTAGGCAAGTGCTCTACCACTGAGCTACATTGCCAGCCCTAATAGTCTGGCTTTTAACTTGTCTAAATGTCTAACTTTCAGAGTAGTATGGGTAGTACAGGGAGTATTTAGAAGCACATAGTATTTTCAGCTGCTATAAAATCAGACTTTAGTATAAGACTCTGGTAGCTTCTAACATAAGTCACAACTCAAACGTGTAATAATTCCTTGTTTTTCATTATTCTGGTTACGTTATGGCTGATTAATCTATTGTAATTGCCTTTTTTTAAACATTCAGGATGGATGCAACCTTGAAAGAACTAACTAGTTTAGTAAAAGAAGTCTACCCAGAAGCTAGAAAGAAGGGCACACACTTCAATTTTGCAATCGTTTTTATGGATCTTAAAAGACCTGGCTATCGGTAGGTTACTCCTTGGTTTTAATTCCTGTAATCTTTTTTGGCAACATTTTAATGTTGGGATAATCCCTTCAATCAGTCTTTTTAGTGGGGTGGGTGGGCTGTGGGTTTATATTATCTTCATCTCTGGTTTAGCTTAATATAGTCCTTCAGTTTTTGAACTGTGTTGCAAGATAGAGCAAATCCAGCCCTGTATTTATACTCAGTTCTTTTGGTGGATTTATAGTGCATTAATAGCTGGTTTCCTTTCCTTCAGAGTTAAGGAGATTGGCAGCACCATGTCTGGCAGAAAGGGGACGGATGATTCCATGACTCTGCAGTCACAGAAGTTCCAAATAGGCGATTACTTGGACATAGCGATTACCCCTCCAAATCGGGCACCACCTCCTTCAGGGCGTATGAGACCGTATTAAATTTTATCTACTTTCTCTTGAATTTATTTTTCACCCAACTATGTAAAATAAACTTAAACTTTTTCCCTCCCCTGATTTTTGCCATTAAGCCTTTAAATTCTAAACAAATTGTAATGCATCTGTTTAGGAGTTAGGCTTGGTGTACTGTGATATGAATATTAATAGGAAATCTGTAAAATATGAAGGAAAGTGCTCTTAGCATTCTGTGAAAAACTGTACTGTTAAATATATGTGTACAATCAGTATGGAAGCACAGGAACAGGGCTTCAACTCATTTTGGGGGTTTATACTAGGTAGAGGGTATTTAAAGCCCCAGAGGGGCAGAACAAGAAAGCCATGGGATTATATGAGACCGAACACAAATTTGTGGTATAGAGTTAGGATTTTTTTGGTTTGTTTTTGTTTTCTGGTGCTGGTGATCGAACCCAGGGCCTCGCGCAGCGCTTCACCATTGAGCTACATCCGGCCCCAACAGAGGCTCTTTTGAACAGTATGAGCCAAGGCAAGTTCAGGAAGCTGCTCAGTTGGAAAAGATTGGTCTGCTTTGATCAGGGTGCAGTGACACAAGGTTAGAAAAAGAACAGTGCTACAGCTAAGTCCCTGGTGTTTACAAGTGAGGGAAAGGGGCGTTTTAAAGGCAGGAGCCAATGCAGAAGAAGGAAAGGGATGGAGCTCAGGGAAGGGTAGGAAGATTTACCTTTTAAGACCTGAAGAAGGGGGTGGGGTGAAGGGAATCTCGCACTCCTGTTAGTTGGTGGGCACTGGTGTGTATCTGATCTGAGAGGTGATTAAGACCAGTGGGACAGAAACATTTAAATTCTGACTCTGTCAGTCACGCTGCAGCCTAGGACACATTGCTTGAATCAAGTTTTTCTTTTAATAGAAATACTAGCCTGTAGAATTGTTCGTTAAATATTTGTAAAGGCTTAGAGTAATGCCTGACAGATAAGAAACAGTAAATATTAGAGATAAGTCTGGAACCTAGATCTAGTGGCTCTGTGATGCTGTAGTTTACCCCATGCAACCCTTAGATTGTTTATGCATTCAGACTAGATGGACTTTAGTTTTGATGTAAAATACCTGGTTTTTTGGAGAACAGCAGTGACTACCTTCCCATTTGGTTGGGGAAGGGAAAATACGATTTACTGTGTGGATCTAATGGGTAGGAACTAAGAAAAGGCCACTTTTTAGATGCTGTGAACTTTTACAAAGGTTCTCGTTGAATCCCAAATCATTTTTCCACATAAAGTAGTTTGGTTAGTTTACCCAGTTATATACTTTGCTTGGTTCCAACTGGAATTTTTTCTTTACAGATAAGCTGCAGTTTTCTGCCAAAAGTATAGTTAAAGGGTGGCTTAGATAACAACTGAACTGTTTCCTCAGACATAAAATAAATGGTCGCCATGACAGCATCTTCCTAGTGTTCTGTATCTGCCAACCGCCTCACTGCGGGCACTGAAACTGAATTACAGCATATGACGCTTTCCCACAGCAGAACTGGACTGCTGCGTGTGCCCAAACTCTACCGACTCAGGTAATGTCTTGGGTATCACTTGTGTGTGTGTTGTGCACACATGCATGTGAGTTAGGGAGAAAGCTATTAAACTCTTAGGCCAGGTTTAAAATTCTCTAAGGTTCAAACTATTGTTCCTTAATAAAAAGCTGAACTTGGCCTGCCTCTTTGCATTCACACACATATTCCAAACTCGGTTTTTTGTGAAACTGAAAAGGCAGTACTCAAATTGGGCTCGTCATAATGATGATTTAAGTGATTTAACTTCTAAGTTTACCTTGTGTCATTTCACCAAGCCTTGCAGCTGAGATGCTATGACTGGTTTCCTTTTGACAGCTCAGTAGTGTGAGGCGTATGAAGCTGGGTGTGGTGGTGCGCTCCTGTGATCCTACTCTGGGAAGCTGAGGCAGGACGATCGCAAGTTTGAGCCCAGGATGAGCAACTTAGACCCTGTGTCCACTAAGGGCTGGGGGTATAGCTCAGCGTGAAAGCCCTGGGTTCAGTCCCCAGTACTGCCAAAAAGAGCATAGCGCGTACGGGCCTCTCCTCTTCACTGCAGTCTGGCTTGCACCCACACTGCGCTGACCCTGCTGTCATAGTGAAGTTACGTCCTGCAGCTAGTGTCTGCCAAGACAGTCATCTGTTAAGTAGACTTGCTGTGCCTGGATATTACACGAACTACAGACATCCAACTGTGGTCAAAGTTTCCAGTTCGAATGTGGTAACAGCAGCTAGTTGAGGGATCTGATTTGTCTTTTTGCTTAGACACAGGTTGCTTTTGCCAGTAGCTATGATTTCTGGGAGTCTGTAATACAACAAGTTTGAAGGAAGCATATTTATTCTGGTAGGATTCATCATGACTAGGCTGTTTTATGAAGACAGAGACATGGATATTTTCTTTCCCAGTTAAAAATTCCAGAGAGCTAGGGATAGGCTAAAACCTAAAAGCAATTTAATAAAAGCCCTTGCCTAGGAATATTATACAGAATTTATTGTAAAATAATGTTATAGCAACATCCACAACTCATAAAATTTAGGAGTCAATGAGAGGCTAGTGGACAGTGAGTGATAAATGTTAGCTCCTTTGAAGTAAAGGAGGAAAAAGGCATTTTTGCTGTTCACAATTTCCAACTCTACCTAGGCTAGCATGCCAGCCCAGTTAAAACCAAGTTTGAAGAAAAATTCATAAAATTTGATAAAAGTAAAGGCATTAGCCAGGTATGGCAGTACGTACCTATAATTCCAATACCTGGCAGGCCTGAGGCATTATCAAGAACCTGTCTTACAGTAGGGCCAAGGTATAGCTCAGTGCAAAGGCCCTGGGTTCAATCCTCAGTACTATTAAAAAAAAGTGAACCTCCTAAAGGGTTTTCAAAATCTCTACATTCTAGAGCTAGAGGAAGCTGGCAGAAAATCTGTAGTACTCCCATATTCCTGATGAGCTTCCCTTAGCACTCTGAGTAGCCTATCTTCTGTATCAGGTATGTAGGCCTACCAGTACAAGTCTATCTTCCTGATATAGACTTCCTGTATAAGAAAGTCTTAAGAACCTAGCAAGGAAGAAAGCGTATAAATACTATGGTAAAAGGTGACCAGATAAAGTATCACAAAGAAAAATGGCCACTGAAGGCAGTGCTGTGTAGTAAGGTAAGTTTTCTGGGCATGGCAAAGGAGCTTTTTTAAGTCCTAAAGAAGTGGACTTGTGATCCAGTAAAGGATACAGCAAGAGCAGAAGAGGAAATGACAACTCACCACTTTTTATGTACTGCTGACAGGAAAGGGAAGTCAGTCATCAAGGGCTCAGTCTCAGCTGAAAAATCAGATGCCTACTTCAAAAAAACCCAAGAATGAACTACCTTTACAACCATTCCTGGCGGAGTAAAATCTCAGTAACTGATGTTCTTACTAATTTATTAAATTGCTAGGTACCAGGGTAATGAATATAACAAGCAAGCAAGTCTTTGCTCTCAGCATGTGATCCAGGGGGACAGGAGAACTTAAAAATACAAGTATTTTACTATAGGTTGAGTGAAGTAGTGTGAGGGATGAGAATGCAGAGAAAGAACTAAGAGGAAAGCCTCTGTTACACTGGTAAAGTCTTTGATAAAATGACATTTAATCTAAGCCAGGAGTATATCATCCAGGACTTAAAAGTGAAGTAACAAGAAAATTCCAGCTGAATAACCGAAAGTTGGTGGACCATTCATTTACCTGAGACATCCAGGGGTAGAGCTAGCTGGTCTCAGCCAGCTGATGATGCCATCCTACCTCAGGAATGCTAGGGTGCCGGTGTGTGGGCTGCCTGCACCCCCAGACCAGTAGCACACTGCTCTTCCCCAGTACTTCCCTGGGCCCCAGCACTGGCTCACATCTGCTTGCTTGGGGCACAGCGGGTCACTGGCAGGGTCAGTGATGGAGCCGTTTGGTTGAGCCAGAGCTGGGCTGTATGTTCTTAAGTACAGTAGTGGGGGGCAGAAAATGGGCAGCCACCCACTGCTTCAGGAGAGGAGAAAGTTCGTGAAGCATGCTGGACATGGTGGCACACACTTGTAATCCCAGCAGTCTGGAGGCTGAGGCAGGAGGATCTCTTAAAAGTTCAAGGCCAGCCTAAAGTACATAGCAAAACCCAGTCTCAAAAACACTAGGCAGGTGTGTGTGTGCGCGACTCTAGGCAGAGAGCCAGTGTATGCAAGGCTCTGAGGCAGGAAACGGGAAAATGGAAAGGTGGTAAGGGTCAGGGCACACACTGCAGGGGATGTCAGCAGGGGTCAGATCATAAAGACAGTCTTGAAAGATTCCAACGTGAAGTTTGAGGAGCTGGAAATAGTGCTATTCTAAGCAACAAGTCAGAGGGTGTAAGGGAAGGATACATTCTGGATAAACTAATATTGAGGGACCAGGGCTATCACAAAACTAGAACTAGAGAACCCTTGCAGACAAACCAACACCTACATCTTTACTGCCCATCTATAGCAAACCTTTCTGGTCCTTATGCCCCCATAGCAGCTGCCTGTTTCTCTTAAAACTCAAAAGAGCTGTCCAAAGCCATGGTCTCCTGCCTCACCTGTCCTCTTCAGTCCCTCCCAGACTTCTTTCCAGCATGCCACCAAAATTCATCAGTGTTAGTAACACTGACTTCACCAAATCCAACATCAGTACTCAGTCCTTACCACCTGAATCCTCCGCAATACTGAAGTAGTACTGTACTGTATTCCTATGTCACTATCCTCTTCCCTGTCCCCTTTGCTGGATTACTCTGCCTCTTTCCAGCCTACTTCCTCCCTCCTTCAGCACTCATCAGTTCTGTGGGCTGACAGAGATACGCATTAGTGGGGAAAGAAAGGCAAACAAAGGTCTGTCATCAGCATATATAAGGGGTGATGCAGATATATAGTGAATGTTTAAAATTCTTTAAAAATTTACAGTAAGACACGTTGCCAAGAATGATGGGATAAGTGCATTCAAAGTGAGGGGAAATGTTCTGAGGGGGATTCATGAAATGTGTCTTTCACTGTGCCTTGGCATTCACTGTATTTTTTAATCACACCTTGTTGATCAACTATTGGCAGCAATTTCTGTCACATTTGGTAGACGTGTTGTCTACCAAATTCACCAGACCTGGCTCATCCCCAAAGTCAAAATGACTTTGAATGAAAACATTTTCAATCAATTCAAGACATTAAGGCAGCCACAACAGCACAGCTAACTACATGGAAGAGGACTCCAGAACTGTTTTTGAAAGTGGTGAGGACGATGAGAATGTTTGAAGCAAGGGGGAGGATTTTGGGGAGGATCAATGGCAATGTGTCCTTTTCTGTAAGAAATTTTTAAAAATTTAAAACATTCACAGCTGGGCATGGTGGTACACACCTATAGCACTTGGGAGGCTGGAGCAGGAGGACTGCAACAAGTTCAAGGCCAGCCTGAACTACATAGGAAGACCCTAACTAAAAAAATAAAAATTTTACTGTTTGATCGTGTCTCATACGAGGTGGAACAGAGCTTTACCTTCAAGAAATTAATTATCTTGGCTGGGCATGGTGACAAATGCCTGTAAACTTAGCACTCGAGGGACCGAGGCAGAATCACCATGAGTTCCAGGCCAGCTTGGGCTACACAGTAAGTCAAGGCCAGCCTGAATTACAGTGAAACCCTGTCACAAAAAAAAAACAAAAACCCAAATATCTTAGAAGTAATTTATTTTACATTATATTTAATAACTACAGTTATTCCTAGAACAAGGCACAAATCAGGTTTCTTTTTGGTGACAATTTTGTGACAAAATAGAGCACACGAGACAAGTCTTCTGTTTGATATTCAAAGCAGTCGTATAAAGGTAATTTTCACCTCATCAGACTTCCTAAAGCTAAGCCTCTGAGCTACCTCCACTCGATGCCTGTCAGTTGCTGCTTGGTTTGTAACTGGTCTCTATAGAACACAGGGTCCTCGCTGACCTACTGGCTGGAACCTGAAAAGTTCTCCCAGCAGAACATGGTAATTGCTCTCCAGTTAGTTGTCTTAATCAGAAGAATCTCAGGATGGACTCGGCAGCTGAACCTATCAGGCAGCTCCCAGGTCCTGAAGGCCCAGCGACAGGACCAGGAGGCCAGGCAGAGCCGTCAGGACATTCCCAGTGAAGCTCAACCTGCTTCAGAGCCAAACCGGAGTGCGGGGCCAGAGAAGCCAGCAGCCCCGCGTGGAAGGGGCTGATGTGAGAGTGAAACCAACACACAGTGAAAAGCTCGGAGAAGGAAGAAAAGCACATCCCAACGAGAGTCCCTGACTCAAACTCGGACCCCGTGCATCGCCACTGGTCACAGTGTGGTTACCTGATCCATAATCCCCTTTTCCGAGTTAACCTGTCTCTGGTTTCCAAAGAGCAACAGTCTTAAGACAGTGCTGATTAAATAAAAAATGTAAGAAACTGGGACAGTGATGAAGGGAGACAACCGAATGCGACAGCAGCAGACGGCAACAACCACCTGGCCCTGACTCGATCAGGGAGGCCTCCACAGGCACAAACTTGTTCCACCTCTACTTCCTATTTATATAGCCATTCTGTTAGAGTAAACAGTGATTCAGAAACAGTAATCTTGAAAAACTTGAGTAAGTGAAATGTGAACGAGATTCAAACCCAATCAAAACTTCCTAACTTCAGGAAAAGCATATTACGATGTCAATATCCATGTTTCTCTTTAAAATGGGTTAGTTTTCAGAGGAAAGTGGGAAAGGAATATAACAATTTAAGTCCAGCTCTGCTTCATTCTGTTCTGTTCAGTTTCTATAACGAACGGATGGACCCACTAGAATTTCTGTAGAGACAAAAATTAAAAATATCAAATAAGTTAATTAAAATCCATCAACAAAACATAACACAGTAGCTATATATTTTACATTTATAAAGTACAGTACAAACTTAATTTTCTATGATTTTGGAAAAGATGGCCACGTTTGTGTTTGTCACCTGATGCAGAGTTCGTAAACAAAGTTCTGCCAAACGCTTCTGTTTGCAAACCGAACTGTTTGCAAACAGAAGCGTTTGTGAACTGCGGTACCACTGTAGTTGGGAACAGATTCCCACTGAGGTCACCAAACATGCAAACTTGGGGGTCTGAGACTCACAGGCCACAATTGCTATATCAAAAGATAGAAAACAGGCTATTGGGGCCGGTGAGATGGCTCAGCGGTTTAAGCGCCTGCCTTGCAAGCGCGAGGGCCCAAGTTCGACTCCCCGGAACCCACATACAAAAAAGGGGCCGGTGATATCGCTCAGTGGCACGGGCGCCTGCTGGCGCGCGAGGTCCTGAGGTCGACCCCCCAGTACCCACAAAAAAAAAAAAAAAAACAAAAAACAAAAAACAAAAAAACAGGCTATTAATCTAAGCTGGCATATGTCAATTAAAAACTTATTTTTACTCTACTCGTGTTCTTTTTTTTTTTTTTTTTTTTGAGGGTACCGGGGGTCGAACTCAGGACCTTGTGTGCCAGCAGGCGCCCGTGCCACTGAGCGATATCACCGGCCCTTTATTCATATGTGGGTACCGGGAGTCGAACTCAGGACCTCGCGCTTGCCAGGCAGGCACTTATGCCGCTGAGCTATCTCACCGGCCCTTGTGTTTGTTTTATATGTCCTCCTCACATCACACACATCCTTTCTTTAAATGACAGTGTACTCACTTTCACCAGTTTTCTTTGTTGCCAACCTCTCGCATGTTCCATCCTTCAGGTTTGGGGAGCCCTTTCCTGGGAGGCACTGCTTTCATTGCTACTGGAGTAGCTAGGTTTGAGCTGTATTTTGACAAAATCTAAAATTAAAAATAAAGTCCTGATCAAGTTGTATGAATGATGTAAGTCTAGAAGGTATTATGAAACATTCAAGGAAAGCCACTGAAAATGTAAAGAAAAAGGTTACGTAAAATATTTAGAATATTTTTTTAGCAGTATATCCATTCAACAGCAATAAAATAGAACTACTAGAAATTTAACTTAGATGTGAAGGTTTGGACCCTTCCAAAATGAACTCTACCTTAGGTTAATGGAAACAAAGTAGCAATACACCCAAGAGCAAATTAAGCCTTTACAAAGATGTTAGGGGAATACAGAGGAAAAATCTGAAATGAATCTTCACCAGAAAGACCATCACTTATAATGAGTACAGAAGAATCTAAAACATCACCAATTCTTTTCAGGCAGGAAGAAGTAATATATTTTAAATACAGTGTTTCATTCCTTTCACAAAAAATGAGAGAAGAATCAACCACGCAGAAAATGGCAGAAAATGTTCCGTCCGGGGCCAGTGAGATGGCTCAGCGGCATAAGCACCTGCCTGGCAAGCACGAGGGCCCGAGTTCGACTCCCGGAACCCACATATGAAAAAGGGGCCAGTGATATCGCTCAGCGGCACAGGCGCCTGCTGGTGCGCGAGGTCCTGAGGTCGACCCCCGGTACCCACAAAAAAAGAAAAAAAGAAGAAAATGTTCCTTCCTTACCGACTTTATTATATCTCCAGGGAAAGCAAAAACAAAAACAAAACCACGATAACAGATATTTCTGTATCATAGGATGAGCCAGTTCTGATGGCATTTAGGTATATTCCCACATAATCTGTCCTTCCCATCGTGCTTTGTAAGCCAGGACTACTAAGATCGTTATTCAAAATGCCTCCTGGGAGCTAGTATCACTAAAAATATGGCAAGTCACTGGTGTGTACGCAGCTTGGGAAAGGTTTAGCCAGGTCGTGTCAGAAGGGCCTATCAGCCTAGAATTTTTATATTTTCTCAATACCAAAACTAATACATTAGCCCTGATGATAAATGACACTTTATATTCAATTTCAGGTTTTAAGTATCTAATTTGAAAACAGTATCAGAAAAAAAAAAAAAAAAAAAAAACATCCTGCCCTGGAAATATTACCTGGAGAACATCTTCTGGAATAGCAGTTATTTCTGGAGGTGTGGGTGTTCTGAGCAGATTCTCATACGATGAAATCGTAGGGGAGGAGGGGTCTGCAAAATTCTGCAAGCACTGGTCTGAATTTAAAACTAATGAAGTACAATCATTTGATGAATTGTGTGTTTCTGACAATGGATAATCTGTGGATACCTAGAGAAAAAAAAGAAATTAGATTATGGTATTTGGGAGTCTCTACCAGCCCCCAAATGTTTCCTTTTTCCCTAACCAAGCTCTACACAAAATCTAGAAACATAAAGAAATGGCACGTGGAAGACAAAATACCATCTTTATTACTAATAAAGACTTAAGGTGAGAACTGAATGGAATGTTGCCCCAACCCAATTTAAAAGGCCTCACCCACCCTGTCTCAGGCAGCACTAAACTGGGCCGAATGAGAGTCCCAGCACGCACCAGCAAACATCCCCACAGGCCCCAGCAGGCTCCTGCGACAGGAAGCAGCTCTGAGCTAAGCTCCGCGTGCAGTGTGTTCGTGCTAGGCTGACCACACAGGGAAGTCACTTTTGTCGCCCTAGGATCAGAGTTATTTACAAAGAGAGGGCCTGGGAGTATCATGTCAATAGGATACCTTCTGCAGGAATCAAAACATAAGTAAATTAACTGTAAAAGCCAACTACCAACAGGCAGATAACCTGGCACAGCAACTGCTGGTGCAGCACTGTTTATCTACAGCTGCACTGACCCATTATATTATCCACAACCCACAGGGGCCGCTTAGGAATTTTTTTTTTTTCCTTAAGTGAGAAATTAAAAATTAGTTCCTCAGCTGCACTAGTTGCATTTTAGGTGTTCAGTAACTAACTGTATGTACTTAGTGAACATATTGAACATTGCAGATTATGAAACATTATCAGTCATTATCTACAATTTTACTGGACACCCCAATAGAGTATTGGTTGTTTATAGTAGTGGGTGTTTTAAGTGTTACTACTGACTCTAAAAAGTGATAAGGTTTTGATTATTGTTAAATTTAACTAGAAAAATTTAGAGGAACAAAAAGCATTAAATCACCCAAACTTTGGTACGTTTCTATTAGAAACACGTGTATTTAAAATACATGTGTCTGGGGCTGGTGAGATAGCTCAGCAGCACAAGTGCCTGCCTGGCAAGTGTGAGGTCCTGAGTTCGACTCCCGGTACCCACATATTTAAAAAAAAAACGTGTCTGGAACTAGTGTTGTATTTGAATCATTAGAAGATGGTAGGGTTTTCAGTTTTACAGAAGTTTACCAAAGCTGTGTTGTTCTTTGTAGAAGGGACTTTCAAACCAGGAGTGCAGAATGTAGGTGCCACAGGGGAATCCGTATGCTCAGTATCTGGAAGACAAAATGGGCATGAAAACAGCTGAAAATAAAGTTGAAATAAAAATTTCAACTAAGAGTTGTCCATATAATCTGTGCACTTATTAATAGCTTAAAAAACACCTGGACATGGTAGTACATGCCTGTAATCCCTGATACTTGAGAGAAGAATCACAAGTTGGAGGCCAGCCTGGGCAGGACCCTGTCTCTAAATAAAAAATAAAAAGGGCCGGGGATGTAGATCAGTGCAAAGGTGCTAAGGTGCAATCTCAGTAACACACTAAACAAACAAGCTTAAAAAATTTAACTATAGTTTGTGCTCAACTGGACAAGAAAGAAAAACCTCATTCACAGATGTATTTATCATTAGCATTAACAGTTCAGCAAGATTACACAAGTACATAAATAACTGAATGGTTCTGTTATTAATGACACAAATGAGCAACAAGCTCTTGAAAACATACTGTATTTGAAAAAGCTTCACAGTAGCAAAGATACCTATAAATAAATCTATTGAAAATTGTATAGAAAAAAGTATTAAACTGTTGGAAAAGAAAAAGAAGGAAGGAGATACGTTGACTTGCTCTCCAAGATATCACAACTTACTCTGAAGCTATAGTAATTAAAAGCAGTGTTCACATGGTCCAGCCTGGAAAAACTGACTATTGCGATAAAAGAAAGACCCATGCGTGGAGACTAGCTTTTTAGAGCACAGAGTACTAAAGCAATCTTTAACACTTATTTGCTGGCCCGAACTACTGATGGTACGAGTGGTAGAGTCATGCACGGGACACTCATGCATGCACCACCGGTGGTTCAAACGCCCGGCAGGGAGACATACATATTATGGCCCCTTGTCAATGTGCGAAAAAGAAATCACCCAGTCCCTGAGCTGCTGCCAGGACTGGGCAGCCTCCCCCTCGAGCCCCACCTCTCCCCTCTCCCCAAGTCTCCCCCAGCACCTTCCACAGTAAGGCCATTTCCGCCCAGGATAAGGACTCCTACTGTGTGTCCGCTCTCTAGACCCTCCACTCTTTCGACCCCTTGCTGATGCAGTAAGGGAGATGACCTGCTGCTTCCTGCTGGCACATTAGAATTCAACACGGAAGCGCAGAAGGCCCTACTACTGTCCAAGGATCACTGGTGATTATGACAGAAATCGGTGAAGACACTTAAGAAATCTGCATGAGGTGGGACTGTACTCGAGCATCCAGAACCTGCAGAAGCGGTCCAGCTCCAGGGTGACCAGCGCAAGGACACCCGCCAGTTCCTGGCAGAGACTGGACTGGCTATGGACAATCGGCTGTAGGTGCATGGGTTTTAAGTGCTTGTGGCTCACTGATGCTTAAGTGAGGATTTCCTTGCAATGAGCAGAATTCCCTTCTTCCCTTGTTAAAGATTAAAAACCTCACAGCTTGTGAAACTCCTTCATGCAAAAAACTGGAAAGAGACACGCTATCTAGTTGTGAAGTCCCTCATTTAAACAGAGGTCAAGGAGTAGGCACCTGCCCATGTCCAGCCCGAAGCAAACAACGTGATGTTTCAGCCAAGCCCGGACAGCTATGTCTCATCAAGAGCTCCTGGGCTCTCCCTCTGCACATTCCCCTGCCCTAAGAGAATGGCACTCCCTGAACAATCCCAGGAAATCCAGAGCGGGTGGGATGAGAGCTGCACCACGAGAGGGAGCCTTGGGTGGTACCAGCCCCGCTGGAGTGGCGTCTACAGTGAAGTGACAAGGCACCTGGCTTGCCTCACAGGTCTCTGAACTGATGCCCTAGCTGAGGGATGTTCAAACAAGAGAACAGGAGCCAGCCTGATACCAGTCAAACCTCTGACGAGGAAACAAACACCAAGCTGATGTTGCCAGTCACGGAGCCAGCTAGAGCTCACAGCTGCCCAAGACATGTGAAGTAAACTGGCTTTGGCTTTCTTTCTCCCTTACGGTTTTGATGTTTTGTTTGTTTGTTTTTAGAGACAGGGTCTCCCCTCTATAGTCCAAGCTGGACTTCAACTCACTTTGTAGCCTAGGCTGGCCTTCAACTCCCAGCAATCCTCCTGCCCCAGCCTCCCTAGTGCTGGGATTACAGGTGTGCATCACCATGCCTGGCCTATGTAATGAATTTAATGTAAAACTAGTTTTTAGAAAAAAAAAATCAAAGAGAAAAAGTAAGTATGTTAGAAAATCTAATGGGCAAAATGTGTTAAATCTAAAAATAAAGATCTAAGCTGGGTGTGGTGGCATACACCTGTAATCCCAGAACTTCGGAGGCTGAGGCACAAGGATTGCTGTGCGTTCGAGGCCAGCTTGGGCTACATAAGCGAGTTTAAGGCCAGCCTGCACTACCTAGTGAGACCCCCCTCTCAAAAATAAATAAATAAATAAATAAATAAATAAATAAATAAATAATAAAATAAAATAAAATAAAAATAATGATTATCAAGTGCTGGAAAAGATAGAAAAACAGGAACTCAAATGCTACCACTAAGACTAAATCACAAGAGTCACTCTTAGGAAACAATTAGGCATTGTCTAGGGCAAGTAAAAATATGTATATCTTTGACCTAGGGCAGTGATGGCAAACCTTTTAGAGACCAGTGCCCAAACTGCAACCCAAAATGTATCTATTTATTGCAAAGTGCCAGCACTGCAATTAAACCTAAATATTGAGGTTTTAGTTTAGAAAAAGTAACTCCTACATTAATATCTTTTGTCTTAAAAGAAAAACAACACCCGGGCCATAGGTTTGCCACCACTGACCTGGGGATTCTATTTCTAGATGTACGAAATACACATACACAAAAGGAATTTCACTAGAGCACTGACATAATAATAAAACATGAAACAACTATCTCGTTCTAAGCAAATGCATGTAATATGGCTTATATAATGGACTACCACTTACTAATTTCTAAGGATAAAGAGGATTTATATGGATAAACATAGAAAGTAAACTGTTGGGTGAAAAGGAGCAAGGACAAAGAGAATATGAATTGGATGTTGCTACTCCTGTAAAACTTTAAATTAACAGAAATGGTGTGGATAAAAAATCGGACCGAGCCAGATGGAAGACACTTAGCACAGAGGAACTGAGAAGGCAGCTTTATTTACGCCAGGACACCGAGGTCCAAACCACCAGCCTTGTCTTGGGGTTAAACAGTCACTCATGCAGGTTGTTAGCAGTAAATGTAAGGGCTGGTAACAGGATACTCTACAGTTGGCTACATATTGTCTTGTTGCACGTTGCTAGGCAGGTTTGGTTCAGGCAAGTTAATTGAGGGCTTTCTGTCAAGGCTGGGGTGAGCAGGAGGAATCAATCCCTGTCTTACACTGAGCCGAGCTGTCTGGCTGATGTCTCCTTGAACCGTGGAACGGGTTAACACAACCAGATGCACTCTGTCTGGGCTACACTTACCTTCCACGCTGCAGCTGGCGTTGGAATGCCAAGGCTAGCTGAGTTTTGCCTCTCTCTAATTATGGGAGCAGTCTGTGCCTGTCTTTTCCGTCCTTGAGTACAGTGGCAGACTTGTAAGCTTTAAAAATTTTGAAATTTCCTTTACATTTACAATCTCCTTTACAGGACTACAGAAAAAATCATTACTTTTGGAAAGGAAAGGAAGAACAAAGGAGCTGGGCTGGGACTTAGCTTTATGAATGGCATTTCTCTTTTATCATGGGAAAAATCTGAAGCAAATATGACAAGATGTTAATGTCTATTCAGTCTGGTATTTATTTCTAAGCAAGCACCTAAACCCCTGGGATTTTTTTTTTTTGGTACCGGGAACCTAACTCAGGACCTTGTGCTTGGGCAGGCAGGCACTCGTGCCGCTGAGCTGTACCCCGGCCCACCTCTGGGATTTTAAGACAAGCACAGAGGGAAGGTCCAGGTCTGCAAGTATGGAGACATCCCAACGCACAGAGCCCAATGCCAAGAACAGAAGACGCGGGGCCAGAAAGCACGGCTCACGCCACTGGCTTCAGACAAACAGGACACAGCGTGCTGGACCGGACGCGGAAAATCCCCGAGAACCCCAGCAGTCAGAATGACGAGTTCGAGCAGCACAGGGTCCCGGGCGTGAGATCACTGCACAAGTCCAGCACAGGTCTTCCGAGCCCCGAAGTCGCCAACCATTTACCTACTCGTGCCATGGGGACTTGATTGGGACAGAAGCAGCGAAATGGGGACCACCTCATAATCCACAGTGTAGAGAACACTGGAAACAACTTCTGAGGATGAATGCACAGCTAAAATTTCAAAATATATGAAGAACCAAGCCACCGAGAGAGGGAATCAGCCCAGCAAACAAGAGCATCAGCACCTCAGCACCTGCTGTACACACGTGTTCAAAGTGTTCAGGTATGCTGACGTCTTACACCCTGAGTAACTAATTTAAAGATAACAATACGCAATGTATTAACCATTGTTACCCTCCTGTTATGATGTTTTGAAATTTTGTTCTTTTCTTTTTCTCTTCTCTTTAAAATAAAAAACCAAAGTGTCCAGGTAAATGAAGGCACAGGAATCACCGTGCAAGAGAATGGCATCATGGGAAGAGCAAAGCGTGCACAGGCCCGCAGCTCCTCAGGCTCTGAGCTCTATGGATCAGGGTCCCTCAGTTCCCCGTGAATTTGAGAGAAAACACAAAACAGGACAAGTATCTGGAGTAAAAGTTCAACAGATGGATTAAAATAATATTCAGACAGTGTAAGAGAGAAATCATAAACCGGAAAAAAGACCTAGGCAAAGCACAAAGTAGCATAGAGAAAGGGAAGGAATATATGAAAGGGAAGTTAGGCTGAGAGGACAGAATAATAAATTCTAAAATACGTCTTAAGCCAGGTGTGCTGGCACATCCCAGCACCGAGGCTGAGGCAGGAGGATTGCCAAGAGTTCAAGGCCAGCCTGGACTACACAGTGTGTTCAAGGCCAACCTGATTTATATCATGAGATCCTGTCTCAAAAAACAAAACAAGAAGAAAGCCAGCCAAAAAAATAAAATAGAGTAAAATATATTTTAAAGGAATTTCAGGAGAAAAATTGAGAAACTAGAAGAAAGCTAATATCATTAAAGAAATAATGTTAGGATATTTTCCAGATTTAATGACATGAATTTTTGTTTTAGAAAAGTATACTAAATTCTAACAATAAAAACAAATATAAATGTAGATAAATTTTAGAGCATATCAAAGGTAAAGCAAAAATGTTAGAGATTACCAGAAAGAAGACAGATTATCTGCAAAAGAAAGCTAATCAGATCAATAGCACTGTGCCCTTCAGCAGCAATGGATACTCAGCACAATGGAATAATTTCTTTAAATTTCTTTAAAATACTAAAGAATCGATCCCCAGAAAAATAAAGTATAAATGAGTGAAGAAAACAACTTTCAATCCACCCAGCTACATCATCGTTCAGGAACGCGTGCGCAGGCTGGGGACGCAGCTCTGTGGTAGAGCACTTGTGCGCCGTGTGCACAGGAGGCCCTGGCTTCAGTCCCAGCACCGCAAAGGAAAGAAAAACAGGAAAGAAAAGCAAAAACATGTCTTCAGACAGAACTGGATGGCAATTACACAGACTGGAAGTAACATCTTGGAAAAAAAAACTACTCCTGTATTTTACCAAGAAGAAAACAGCCCAGAAGGGGATGGCGATTACACAGACTGGAAGTAACATCTTGGAAAAAAAAACTACTCCTGTATTTTACCAAGAAAATACGTGAACACAGAAAACTGTGACCAAATTACCAACGTTTAATGAGGCCGCACTATTTACATGGAATAAAGGAACCCTGTGGGGAAAAAAATAGGGTCCAAGCAAAATGTACCAATAACCCTCACGCTCCCACCGAAGATCAGTAACGGGGGACCCGCAGCTTTCCTCTCCCTCCATGGCACACACTGCCTACGGTATCCTGAGGGGTTTTAGGGAGTAACCTCTTCTTGAGAAAGCCCCCCACAGTTCAGAAGTTACCCAAGTATTCTCCTTTACCACTTTCTATAAAGTTTATACTCCACTGGGAACTGATGTGAGCATGGTGTGAGGTGACAGTCCAATTTCTTTTAAAGAAATCAGCATCTCTTTAATGTATTCATACTTTCTTTATGTAATGTACACTGTAAACCACTATGGATCAGTTATACTAACCTGCTCATACTAGCAATACTTATTGATTGAACAACATCAGTTATGTCAGTGTAATTAGTACAAAAAGAAAATCTTCTGAAAATACACCTGAAACTTGGCAAAGATCTGATAGAGGAAGTCATTTTTAATACATTTGCCAATAAATTTGGTATAGATCAAGTAATAAAAAAATTACTCAAAGACTCTAGGATTTTTTACACTATATTTTCACACAGAAAACTAATGTTTTCATGTTTGCTGGGATAAATATGAAAACAGTGCATGAAAATAGTTTTCAACTAGCTAAAAAAAAAATTCACAATTTGAAATGGTAGCCAGTATATTCTAGATGTGGTTTATAAAAGAAAGATAATATACAACTTTATTCAACGGGTACAGGCTAAACTAAAAAGGAATACGGCTCTACACCAAAAGACTGGTGAGCGAGTATGTTTTCCTTTGCTGGGAGGGTTGGGGTAGGCACAGGGGATTGAACTCAGAGCATTCTCACTGAACTACATCCCCAACCTTTTTTTAATATTGAGACAGGATCTTAGTAAATTGCTCTAGCTGGGCTCCAACTTGTAAACCTCCTGCCTCAGCCTCCAAGAGTGCTAGGATTACAGGTATGCACCACCACACCCAGGTCAAACATGTATGTTTTAAATTAAAATGTTAGTAATAAAAAAGCTGACAAATACTGAAAATGAACAGTATTAAAAATGTATCAGAAACTTTTCTTTCTCTTGGATGAAACTGTCACAAACATGAACAGAATTGTACTTAATACAATTCAACATGGGCCAGTGAGATAGCTCAGTGGCATAAGCGCCTGCATGGCAAGTGCGAGGTTCTGAATTCAACTCCTGGAACCCACATAAAGGAAAAAAAGGGCTGGTGATATTGCTCAGCGGCATGGAAGCCTACTGGTGCACAAGGTCCTGAGGTCGACCCCCAGTACCCAAAAAAAAAAAAAAAAAAAAAAAAAAAAAATACAATTCAACGTTACAGATTAAAAAGATGCAGAAAACTATCAGAATATCCAAGGTGATAGCTGGTGAAGAATATAGCTGAGAAGTTGATTTTTAAAACTCACCACTTTTTTCCAGCTGCTGGATTTTGGGGCCAGGCGTGGCAAAGCAATTATCACTCGTCATGGCTTCTGTTTCTACAGCCACCCCACTGGTAACAATTCATAAGAAAATTACAAAGTTAAAAAATTTAATATTAAACTTCTGAGGAAAAACTTCATCTTACAGTGTATCATGAAGCGTGGACTAGTTCAGCTTTTTTAATGGAGTGAAAGTCCCACAGAACAAATCCTTTTTAAAATATACATAGCTGTGTGGTTCATAAGAGGTTAAGAACCATTTTCTACTGACAGTCTTGGAAGTGCAGTAAGAATCGATAACTTACAGGAAAACAATTAAGCTCAACTCATTAGTTTAAACTGGGAATATGTAGCTCATGGCTTTAAAATCATTAAGTAGAATTTTGCAACCAGTATACAGAAATAGATAAAAAGCTGTCAGTGTTTCAGAGTGAAAACTGACTCACTAAGGTTGTCCTGGCCAACTACCCCGCTGCCTGGAATCGTTATGACTACTGATGAAGCTCAGTCAGCTTCCAGCTGAGCAGTGCCCAGTTCTGAACAATGAACCATGTGGCCCCTAACATCCGGTATACACAGCACTACACGAATGTACGTTTCTTTGCACTTTTTTTTGTGGTAAGGAGACTGCAGGAGGACCTCATACTTGCGAGAAAAGCGCTCTGCCACTGAACCGACACCCCCAGCCCGTTCTGTACTCTTGGTAACAGTTAAAGTACATGTAACCTCACACTATTTCAACAGCCAAAACTGTTTTTCCTTAATTCCTGGGCGCAGTTCAATCACCGCCACCTTAGTTAGCTTTTGCAGTGCTACTGCTGCTTACCAATATGTGTGTAGTGTAAGAGCTCTGAAAGGGTACAGCACCGCGTCATATTTGTTGCAGGCATTTTCTAGGTTTGTTTCTTTTTCATCCTTACATACTTCATGTTCTATTTTATACTCCTGAGTGGAATATCTGAATACCACTCAGATATCTAAACATGTCCCAGGAACTTACAAGCCTCTTGCAAATACAAATAAATACACAGGTAGTTCCAGTGTACCTGCACTGTTTAAATGGGTAAATCAGCTATATTTGCTTCTTTCACTTTTTAAAGGAATTTTGATCTATTTATAATTTAACATGAGGTAAAGATTACTTGATCTTTCTCCAAACAGTCAACATAAATAAAGAATAAAGAATAAAAGCATTCCCCATAGCATGGTGGCACACGCCCTCAGGAGGCTGAGGCAGAAGGATCACCAGGAATTTGAGGCCAGCGTGGACTACATAGTGAGACTCTATCTCAAAAGAAACACCAACTGGGTGCAGTGGCACACACCTGTAATCCCAGCACTTGGGAGGCTGAGGCAAAAGGATTGCTGCAAGTTCAAGGCCAGGTGGGCTACACAGTGAGTTCAAGGCCAGCCTGAACTACATAGTGAGAGCCTGTCTCAAAAAACCAAAATAAAAACAAAAGCCCTTGGAGTTCCTAATTTTGTTGTTTGCACTTAAAGAACAATCAAAGAACAAGTCTCAGATTTCAATTCTAATCTAAAAATTTTCTGTATTAACATTTTGTTTATTTGTTCATTTTGTTTTATCTTTAGGGTTTCTTCTCTTCTTCCCCAGAACTGTTTTTCTCACTGACTCATTGAGATGAATGTTTTTCTTCCTTCTTTAGTGATAATAGTTCTTAAAGATACAGATTTAGTTATTGCTTGGCTACTTTGAAAAGGGTTTTAATTACTATTTTCACAATAATCACACCCTGGTGTCTTCAGCCTAGCACTGAATTCACACTAAGCTTCAAACTCTTACTAAAATGCCTAAGTCTACTAGGCAATAAGAATATCTTCAAGTACTTCAAAACCAACAGGTACATTTTTCCGCTCAAGCTGTAGGTATTCTTACACCTTAGGATCATCCCAGATAACGAAACAAAAATTGAGTTTTTCTAGATCCTTCTCTCTTCCCAAGTCTTCACACCAAAGCAACCATACATTGTTAGTAATTTTAGCCCTTTAATTTTATCTCTTCTCTTTCTCTATAAATACTTTTTTTTTTTTCAGGCCTTAATCACTTTCCTCACCTGAGGAGCTCAGTACCTCACATTTTAATAACTGAATTAGTGATTCACGAAAGTTTAAAAGTTTTCAGTGTATCTGAAAACTTCTTAAAGAAAAAAATAGTATCTGAAACATCAGATTTCTTCTGCAAAAAAAATCAAATGAAAAGATTTAGGAAATCAGGTAAAAATATACCTTCTAAGAAAGCCACTTACCTTTTGATAGTCTTCATATTTTTAAGTCCCATTGTGTAATCTTCATTTAGACATACAGTATATTCTGAGATACCGAAGTGTTCTAATTTAGGAGTTACACACTCAAAATCATCCATCTTTAGAGCACATTTTGGAGTTTTTGGTATTTTAACTACTGACTGTCTGGCAGGTGGAGTGTCAATTGTGGGCTCTTCTTTGTGGTTGCTTACAGCTTGTGGAGGGTTTGGTAGAACCTGAGGTACCATATACCGCTCCAGTCCAAAATCTGCAAGCTGTGGACTCCGCAGAGGCGCCTCAGAAACAGAACCACCTGGGAGGGGCGGGTCAGGTGGATCGTCCTTCATACCAGGCTTTGGAACATTGTCATGGCTGGCCATCTCCAGGGTACAGTCAGCGATTTCCTGTTCAGAAACTAGGAGGAAAATCAAAGAGGTAATATTTTGGTCAAACCTCAAAACAGAAAATCTCATTTATTAAAACAAGACTGCTCCGTCTGAAATTTCCCAATCAGCAAAAATCCCGATTCTCTATAAAAATTTTATATCAAGTGTCCCTTCAGTATGTTTCTGAAATGCATCTCTTTTGACTACTCATATTCTATTTGTTGTTGTTTTGTTTCTTTAGAGGTGGAGGTCTCACTATGTTGCCCAGGCTGGCCTTCAATTCCTGGACTCAAGCAATTCTCCTGTCTCAGCTTTCCAAGTAACTGGGACTACAGGTGTGTCACAGTAACCCAACTCTTGTATTCCATTTTGATATGTTAGAAAAGGAAAGCAAACTAAAGTGTTAAAAAATGAACAATCAGCCAGGCGTGGTGGCACATGCGTGTGATCCTAGCACTCAGGAGGCTGAGGCAGGAGGATTGCTCTGAGTTCAAGGACAGCCTGGGCTAATAATTGAGTTCAAGGCCAGCCTGCACTACCTAGAAAGACCCTGTCTCAAAAAAACCAAAGAATAAAAAAAGAAGAAGAAAAATCAGTATCTGCAAAGTCCAATTTTTCTACTTCCTCAATGTGATTTACCAGTCTTAATATTTTCGGAAAATATTCTATCATTAATTAGGTAGAACTAAAGAAGTATGGAATCAACTCTTCTAGATTTAACACAAAGTATAATCATAGCATTTGAGAAATTAAACTTCTCGATGGCTTAGATAAAAACGAAAAACTACTATCTGATGTCAGTCTGGAATACTCGCATCAAAACTCTAATTGAGAAAATAATCGCGGAGCATTTGAAAGAATATGTACTTTCTCAACCATGAATCAGTTTTATACGTTGATTTCATGGCTTGTGGCCTTAGGAGAGCTCCTCATTTCCTGAGTGCTATCTGGTATTGTGCTTTAACTCTGGACACTGTAAGAGTTGCCAAATACCTGCTGTTTTATCACAGGGCTGCAGGACCGTCACTCATCAGACTTCTGCTGCTGTTCTTGGTGGTGCTGGGACTTAGCACAGGGCCTCCCACATGCTGTGCGAGCGCTCTACCACTGAGCTACACCTCCCGCCCCACTGGCAAGATCAAAACGAGACCGCCATTCTCATTACCCAGTAGGGAGATACCATTACACCCACTTAACAAGTGAAGCAAAGGCGATTTAGAGAAATTATCTCAGGCCACACATTCTCACTGATAGCACCAGTGTCTGAATCAACGACTTTCACAGCAAAGACAGCTGAATTCTTCCTTTTATTTCTGGTTGACTGTTTAAGATATCTGCCACACACATCCACAGTAAAGACTTGCTGAATTTAGTTAACGTCTCCTTTATCTGCAAGGATCGTTCTCATAATAAACACAAAGGCACTGAAGTTATCACTCAGAGGTGTGGGCCGGACAGTAACAGCAGCAGTTAATGTCTGGTAAGGACATGCCAGGCACTGCTCTGAGCCGATTTCATCTCATTTAGTCTTTACACACCCTATGAAGTAGGTACACGACACACCCTCATCTTGCAAATGGGAAACCGTGGCACAAGGTGAAGTAACTTGCCAAAGATAATACAGCACCTAAGTGGTGAAACAGATTCAAACCTGTGCAATTTGGGCTCCTAATTCTGAACCACCATGTTATACTACCCTTCCACACAATTTTAGAACTAGAAAGACTTTCTCAACTTACATAGCCAAAATCTCTCATTCTGTAGAAGAGGAACCTTAGAACAAGAAAAATAAAACAGCACTTTACGGTTTCTTAGCTATGTATTGGCAGAGCTGAGAAGAAAGTGCCTAACCTAAGCCATGTGGATATACTGCACTTTTTTTTTTTTAAAGAGAAGAAAAAACAAAACAAATCAAAAAAAAGAACAAATTTTCAAAACAACATAATATGAGGGTAACAATGGTTAATGCATTACGTATTATCTTTAAGTTAGTTATTAAGGATACCAGACATTAGCATTCAATTGTCCAAACATTATTGGCTCAAACCTTACTCTTCAATGAACTAAGTAAAATTGGTAGTGTATCTGTCTTAACCATCTTATATATATATACAATTTTTTTTTCCCTTTCCCTTCTTTCTTTTCCCTATTCCAGTCTCTCTTTCCTATTAACTTTAATTCACATAGCTCCAGGAACTCTTTTGACCAGCATTTTGTGAGTCCTCAGCTAGCACTGAGGAAGGGAGAGCAAGGGCTGTTTGTACACTGCCCCGCTGCCCACACACTGACTACAGCATAAACCTTCACTGGGGGGGGGGGCGGACCGCACTCCATGGCCACGCCCACACCCACGGGTGTCTCAGGCTGCCTCAACTCCAAACCAAATGCTATAAAACAAAAGCCAAACCTGAATTTTCCTTGACACGTGGATTGTATCCATACATCTGGAAAAATTCTCTTATTTTTATGATATCCGTTTTATTTTTTTTCATCAGTACTTTTGTTGCCTTAATAAAACCAATGCTTTCTTGACTTTCCAATCTTGCTTTATCAAGAAGAATATTAACATCATCCTTTTATGAAGAAAGAAAATACATTATAATTCCTCTAATTTCTTTTTTTATGGTGCTAGGCATCAAATTTATGGCCTTCCACAAGCAAGGCAAGCACTCTACACCCACCCATAATTTCTCTAACTTCTGACTAAATTTACTTAGGCTAGAACTATAGGACTGATACCTTCAGAGCCCGGACTTCTGAATGAAGGTCATGTAAAATCCTCATCGGATAATCTTCAAAGTCTTCAATACGCATGTTGAAAGGAAAAAATCCAATAAACATAAGAAATAGAAAGGAGAAAGAAAATAGAAAATTTAGCGTCGTTTCTTAAAATTACAAAGTCTTTGTAGACGTTTGTTATAATTTACCTGTTCAATTAGTAAAAGAAATTTAAGGGTATCTTTAAAACCTTTATTGAACTATAACAATAAAAGTACACAAATCAAACCACAGCTGGATGAACTTTACAAAGTGAACATACAGAATAGGAAGAAAAAAAAGTGAACATACCTGCATAACCAACCCTCAGCTCTAGAAATGAGGGAAGGAGAAAAGGGAAGAGGAGGGAGGGAGAGATTACCAGGAATGTGAGACCAGCCTGAACAATATGAGACTCTATCTCAAGAAGAAAAAAAGAAAAAGCCAACCAAAAACTAGAGTTTTAAATGTCCTCTTACATCTCGCTTTTCTCCCCAAGAATAATCAGACCTAGAAAAACTGCTGGGTTCTATGTTATACACAGATTCGATTTTTTTGTTTGAGACAGGGTCTCAGTATGTAACTCAGGCTGGCCTTGAACTTACTATATACCCCACACTAACTCTGAATTCATGCAATCCTTCTGCCTCAGCCTCCTGAGTGCTGGTGTTACATTCAATTTTAGTAGATAGTGCCAAATAGTTTTTCAATCTAGTTGTTACAACCAACAGTGCATGCAAGTTCCCTTTGTTCCACATCTTTACAAGTACTTGGTATTTTCCCCTTTTTCATTTGTTATCCTGGGATATATACAAGTTAGGATTTAATTTTCATTTCCTTGATGACTAACAAAGTTAACTTTTTCATATATTTAATGGCCAGCTGAAGATAATGAGGTATCAATTTAAGACTTGCATTTTTCAGTGGTATTTGTCTGCCCTTTTCTTATCAATTTGCAGGTACTCAAAATAATTTCTTTATTCAGAAAATAATTTTAATACTTTGTGCCTGAGGTAGCAGCATCTTGCACTGTGACATACATATTTACCCAAGTACAAACGTTAAAAATAAGAGTGTCAAATATCTTCACACCTACCAGGACACATTTTTATACTGTGGAAGGATTATTTGGCATATATTGCTGAAAGCTAAAATAACCATGAATTGATGCAAGATGTTCATTGATTGTCATGTATTTGGATTGTCATGTATAAATTGACAGTTTGAAAGGAAGCTTTCAAAAAATGAGCAAACAGCAGCTAAATTTGTTGGATTTTTTTCCTTAGTTGGCGAGTCTTTTCGTCATCAAAATGTAGGCAGTTTTTGAAGGAAACCAAATCTCTTGAGTGTCACTGTTCTAAAAATCCATCACTTCTCCAAAATCCTTTAGATTCTGATGATTAGAATGATATAATCTGGCTATATATAACAGACCTACGAAGGCTTTTAGTCCAGTGAAGTGTCATGATAAATATATTTTTGAGCATTACTACTGGTGCATACAGAATGTTTCACTTGTAGGGCCGGGGATATAGCTCAGTGGCACAGCACCTGCCTGCAAGTGCGAGGTCCTGAGTTCGATTCCCGAAACACACCAAAAAACAAAAGAATGTTTCGCTTATATTTCCTTATTAGTGTATTTCACAACATCTTGTAGCATATTATCCATTATGAATAATTTCCAACATTGAATTGCAGTGCTGGCATTCTAATAGATTTCACGCCTGGCAAAAACCTAATAACATTTCCAACCAAGTTCTAACGCTGGATCGTTGAGGTATACACGACCATCTTGGAGCATTTTGACTAGTCAGATATTTGTTTTCTTCCTCATCTGAATCAAGGTCTTCATTCTCTACTTCTCTGTCACATCTTGCCCCATCTCACTGTCACAACTTCTTTGGCTTGCACGACCCAAGTCATCATCGGCAGCCGAGTCACCTGATGACTCGCTTTCACCTCCTGCAAAGTTGTAAAAGCGGATTTTCATGTGACATTGTACTGAATTGGGCTGATTCTGTTGCTACTTTGACACATGTGCATACACCTTGCTGTCTGTCTACCAAGTGGGTGAACAAAGATCACTTCCAGTATTCCCCCAGCGCAGCTACTGAGATGCACAGCCAGCTCGGTCACACCTAGATTTCTCCAGACTTCTGTACACACCTTCAAGTTTGGGTCTACCCTGTTACGTCCAACGAGGACCAAGTTCCTGTAGACTTCCCACATTACATCTCTGTACAGCTTCTTTTAAGAAGGATTCAACAAAACCCACTCCTCCAGGGTGAAATCCACAGCCACATCCTTAAAGGTCACTGATTCCAGTGGAACAGAGAAGTGGACACAGTGGACTGTAGTGGCTGGTGAGTTATTCAGGTTCAGACATCCCCCAGGAGAGGGCAATTTGCTGGTAGCCATCTTGGAGAGAGACCAACTGAGCTTAGAACTCAGAGCAGCTGCCTGCTTGGCATTTTCTTTTTTTTTTTTTTTGGTTTTTTGAGACAGGGTCTTGCTTTGTAGTTCAGGCTAGCCTTGAACTCACTATTTAGCCCAGGCTGGCCTCGAACTTGCGGCGACCCTCCTGCCTCAGGCTCTGAGTGCTGGGATTACAGGTGTACTTGGATATGTACCGTGGATGGTGGGAGACAGATAAATCCTGTTTTGCTCTGATTGCTTGTGCCATGTCTGAGTGAATAAAGCCAAGGTGCGCCAGTCACTCAGGGCTCTTTGTTGAAGGGAGACAGGAGCCCCCTGGCCCCCCACATTTTAACCTATTCTGTGTCCCTCTGTGTGGGGAAACATTCAGACTGCTTCAAACCTCAGGGGCATCTAAGGACACCTGAGGACGTGATCCCACTTGTCTAGTGCAGGCACACAGTGGGATAGAGTTATTAACCATGACTCAGCACAGGTAAAAATACACGTGCTGGTTACAGCACTATGTAAGAATGTAAATGTGAGATAACAACCTCTATAAGAATTATACAATAAAGATGCAGGCGGCTCTTGCACTCTGCTCTGCTCCATGCTGCCTGCTGTTGCAGATGCCTTACACATGTGGTTCTTTAACCTTGCCCCCTCACAGCATTGCAGATGCCTTACACATGTGGTTCTTTAACCTTGCCCCCTCACAGCAGGCTGACACTTTGTGTTTCATCTTTGTGGCCCCTTGGTCAGGTATAAGCTCATAGGTTGACTCCCCACATAGCCTCACCAAAAACAGAATTGACAGAGAAGATAGATTCCAAAATAGGAGATAATACTGAAAGCTCGACCTTTAAAAGAAAACTAGATGAACTGAATAGAAAATTAGACAAAGCTAAAAATCACAGTCTGGGCCAAGGTAAGAAATTACCTCAAAATGACAAAGCCAATAAAAAGTATGGGAGGAGCTCCACACAATAATGACAGATGGATGGGCCAGTGAGATGGCTCAGCGGGGTAAGCGCCTGCCTGGCAAGCACAAGGTCCTAAGTCAACTCCCAGAACCCACATATGAATAAAAGGGCCGGTGATACTGCTCAGCGGCACGGGCACCTGCTGGCGTGCGAGGTCCTGAGGTTGACCCTCCGGTACCCACAAAAAAAAAAAAAAAAATAATAATAATAATAATGATGACAGGTGGAGAAATCCTGGTGTCCAGGTAGAAGTTCCGGAAAGAGAGGACTGAGAAAATGGAGAGCATGAGCCTGTGAAAGAAATGGGGGAGAGAAGAAACCTTCAGGACTTGAAGAATAAAGAGAAGGCTGTAAAAGAAGAAAGATCGCCAAGGAATGAAGGAGCTGTCCTGACCCTGGCCGCAGACTTCTCATGGGCAACACTGCAAGATGCCAAGCAATGGGGTCACATCTTTAGCATTTGGGGAGAAAATGGTTTTGACCCAGAATTTTTATGCAAGGTTGAATTAACATTTAAATGTGATGGTGAAATACAGACATTTTCAGACCTGCAGAGCCGCAGAAAATTTACCAGCCAAAAAGCTTTTATGAAAAATATGCTGAAAGATGTTTTCACACATAATGCAACAAAACAACATGGGATGCAAAGAAAAGGGGATAAACCTCTAAAAGCCTCAAGGTGTGGAGCTGGAAACCCAGCAAACAAGGACTTGAACTTCCTGCTCATTAAATAGGTGAAGGTTGCTAGGCCTGAGGAGAGGAGCACGGTGTCTCCAGAATGGACAGGAAAGGAAAGCCCCAACATGGAGGAGCAGGCGGCCTTCTGGCTTGAGGAGGAGTGAGAGGAAAACTCTAGGCTGGAGGAAGAAGAAACCTGGGAGGAGGAGGAGGAGGAGGGAGAAGAAAACTCTGGGATAGAGGAGGAAGAGGCGGAAGAAGAAATCTGGGGGGAGGAGGAGAAAAAGAAGGAGCAGGAAGGAGAGAAACCTGGGGTGGGGAACTCGGGGACAGAAGAGGGGGTGGATGGAAACTCAGAAGGAGGAGGAGCATGAGGAAGACTGAAACTCAGGAGTGGACAAAGAGGAAGAGGAGCAGCAGGAGGGAGCAGAGGCCTCAGCACTGTGTGAGGAGCCTGCCTGTAGTTACCTGGTTAGGGAGAAGGAAAAGTGCATCCCCAGGAGGTACACAACAGAGGAAGAAGAGGGAACAGCTGCTTCCAGAGATGAGGGAACTGAGATACCCCGTACGACCTGGCATTGGGACTCTCCGTCAAAATCACTAGAGAGAAGTTCTGAATCGAAATGATGCTGGAAAAAAATGTGACGAGACTGTAATAATATCTTTCAGCAAACTAGGAGCAGAGAGGAACTTCCTCAGCCTGAGAAAAGGGCCCACGGGTAAACATCACACTAAATAATAAAACGCTGAAATCTTCCCCCCTAACATAGGGAACAGGGTGAGAACGGCTGCTCTTACCACACCTATTCAACACTATTGGTTGGAAGGTCTGGGGTGTGGAACAAGCAAGAAATACAGGCGGAAAAGGGGAAAAAAAGAATAAATCGTATCCCATAAATAAGTGCATGAGTCTTTTAAAAAAGAAAAAAAACCCTATAAAAGTGGCATTTAGTCTGACGTGGTGGCGCGTCACCACATCCCCCATTCTGGGAAGCTGAAGCAGGAGGATCTCAAGCTCGAGCCCAGCCTGGGCAATTTAGCTACTCAGCAAGACCCTGCCTCAAAACTTAAGGGGGAGGGACTGGGGGCTAGGGATGTAGCTCAGTGTGAAGGCTCACAGTTCAATCCTCAGTACTTTTTTTTTTTTTTTTTTTTTTGTAACGGGAATCGAACCCAGGGCCTCGCGCTTGCCAGGCAGGCGCTGTGCCGCTGAGCTACAACCTCGGCCCCCCTCAGAACCTTTAAAAAACATTCTTATAAGCGGCGCCTGCAGCCCGGCAGCTGCGTGAAGGGCAAACGCGAGGGCAGCGGCGACCCGCGCGCTCCGCGCAGCAGTGCTGGCCTCATCACCCTCTGTCCGTCCGCCGCCGAGCACAGCCCACGCGCGCTGGGCCCCACTCACCGCTGTCCTCTCCGTCCAGCGCTCGCTGCAGCCGGGCCGTCTCGCAGTCTAGCGTGCCGGCCAGGAACCGCAGCTTCCCGCAGAAGGCCCGGATCGGATCCATGCTTTAAGGCGCCCTCCCCGGCGGCTGCATCCACACTCCAACCACCCCGCGACGCGTTTGAATCTGCGGGCGCCGGAAGCGACTGGGTGTGCGCAGGCGCAGAGGGCCTCTCTCGTCGTCGCTGAGGTCTCGCGCGAAGTCGGCGGGCGGCCCCGCGAGGCGCGCGCTTCCGCCGGAGAGCTCCGGGTGCTGCGGCGCGCGGCCGGTGAGTTGCGGGGTTCCTCGGGTCGGTGCTCTGCAGGGCGGCAGCGGGTGCCGCACCTCCCGCGGCGGTGTGGGCGCGGGGCCGGGCGTCGCGCGTGGAGAGATCCGGGACTGCGCGCCCGGCGCGCTGCAGCTCGGCCCCGTGCGCTCCTACCCGCAGGAAGCATGTTCCTCACCGCCGTCCTCCGCCGCGGTCGCGTCCCGGGCCGGCAGTGGATCGGGAAGCACCGGCGGCCGCGGTACGTGTCCGAGCAGGCGAAGCAGAACATGATCCGCCGCCTGGAGGTGGAGGCGGAGAACCACTACTGGCTGAGCATGCCCTACATGAGCGCCGAGCAGGAGCGCGGCCACGCCGCCGAGCGCAGGGCTCGGGCCTTCGAGGCCATCAAGGCGGCCCGCGCCGCCAAGTTCCCCCCGCACAGGTTCGCCGCGGACCAGCTCGACCACCTCAATGTCACCCGGAAGTGGTCCTGACCCCCAGCCTCGCCCTTCGACTGGCTAGATACCTGGCCCTGGAACTGAAGATCTGAAATTTTTATGAAGTTGTGAGTCTTTAGACCGGTGTGTTACTGAAACAAGCGAACCTGAACACGGGGGACTGTGTGGAATATCTGGGGCAGTGAAGAGTATGTGCAGTGACCTGTTGGGTTTCTTACTTATGCAGCTTGATAAGACATCGGGAGTTTTCTGGAGTCATAAATGATATAAAAGGTATCTTGAATGAAAGTTGCAAAAAAACTGTGATTCCGGGTCTTTGCTTACGTATGAGGTCCTTGATGGGAGATTTATCGCGCAGTAGTATTTTGCAAAAATAATTGCCTAAACTTAAATAGAAATACAAGCGTTTCCAGTTCAGCATACTATTAAAAATAGCATTTCCGGTGAGATGGCTCAGCGGCATAAGCGCCTGCCTGGCAAGCGCGAGGGCCCGAGTTCGACTCCCGGATCCCACATACGAAAAAGGGGCCGGTGATATCGCTCAGCGGCACGGGCGCCTGCTGGCGCGCGAGGTCCTGAGGTCGATCCCCCGGTACCCACAAAAAAAAAAAAAAAAAAAAAAAAAAAAAAAAAAAAATAGCATTTCCTTGTGGGATCTGAGTACTAAAGTGGACATTTCAGTGAAGTAAAAACTTATTTATTAGAATTGTTAACATTAAAGTTATTTTTAAATTTTTTTATTTTTTTTGGTAATTTAGCGTACTGTAATATTCATCAATTGAGTGTGTTTGTTTTTTTTTGCCAGAAGCGGTGGCCCACACCTGAAGTCCCAGCATTGAAGGCTGAGGCAGGAATATGGTGAATTCAAGACCACCTGGGCTACATAGCAAGACCTTGTCTCAAAAAACCAAAGAGTAAATAAAACAGTCTTTTTCCAGATGTAATAAAGATAGCCAGACACTTTGTGTTACCAACTATAGACCCTATGTAGTTGGAACTATTTTATATATAAGAAAATACTTAACTTGTCCAAAGCAGAAATCGTTTTAACTGCTATACATACATTTTAATAGGAAGTTGTTTTTGTTTTGTTTTTGAGACAGGGTGTCACTATGTAGTTCAGGCTGGCTTGGAACTCACTGCGTGCCCAGGGTGACCTTGAACCTGTGGGATCCTCCTGCCTCAGCCTCCCAAGTGCTGGGACCACAACCATGCACCTCCGTGCCCGGATCATTTAATAGGAAATTTGCAAAGCACACAGAAGTAAAAAGTCCCATTATTTATTAATAAAATAATCTTCATGTTGGTTTTTTTTTAAGTTTCCATATATACACAGATTTTGGACAGATCTTGTTATAAATAAATGGAATTTAGAGCCAAAAGCTCTGACATTTAAATACCCTGATGTCAAATGGCTTTCCAGAAAGTACAAACTCTCAGACTGGTGTATGAGTGCCCATCTCATTTTCCAGCCCTGAATTAACCAGAAATACCAGATTTTGCTACTTAGCAATTTCCCAGTTTAAAGCTGCAATTAGTGTGTATGGGCTGTGGTGGAGACACTGATTTATTTTAATTGGTTGCACTTAACACAGCAGTTAGGCATTTCATAGTTGAATGTTTAATCACACTGAACTATTAATATTTCATATTGTTATATAAATATTCAAATGCTTTTTACTGCTCAAAGAAGTGTCTCTGGTGTGTAGGGGCAATCTAATATCCTGAACTTACATTTTTATGCCTGGAGATAGTGATAGCTCAAGCAGTTTACCGCAACTGGCACTTCCGTTATTATCTATATATCGGTCGGAAACCTTTGACTTTGAAGTTTGAGAAATGATCATGGTTAACTTGAATCTCAGAAGACAATGAAAAGCAGAATAAAATCTTGTTTCTGAAGAGATGGGAGACAACTCAGTAGACTTTTTTTTTTTTGAGGCAGGGTAGCACCTTGCAGTCCAGGCTGACCTCGTGCTCACAGCAATCTTCCTGCCTCTGCCTCCCTAGTGCTGGGCTTATAGGCATGTGCCACCACTTCCAGCCCAGTATGCATTTTATAATTTTAAAAACAATCTTCTGAAATAGATATCCCCAGTGTACAGACGTGAAACTGAAGCTCCAAGTCCACACAGCTAAGAAACAGCAAAGGGAGAATTCAGGACTAGGTTTACCTAAGACTTTTAATATAGATACTGGGTACTAAGAGTGAACAGTTGTAGTTGTACTCTGGCGCAAGACAGTGCTTTTGAAACATTTGACTTTTCTGCTTGAAAAATCGTTATCATAGCCATCTTAGAGTAACTAATCTTTTTTACCAGGAAGCAAAGGCTCATTGCCCACTCAGCTCTTCATAATCACACATGTAATAAAATACAATCTCAGACTTAGGATGATTGACTTAACAGTTTTTTTAAATTTTATGATGGTGCAAAACCTATGCACAGTGGAAACTATCAGTTTTGAATTTTGAGCTTTTTCTGGGCTAGTGATATGTAGTACAATCTTTTCATGATGCTGGGCAGTGGCAATAAGCTGCAACTCAGCCATCAGATCAGCAGGGGAAACCAGCACTACCAAGTGCTAACATGATGTCTGGTAGGGTAGGTGATTCAGATGTGTTTTGGGTTATATTTTCACTTTATGATGGGTTTACTGGGACATGATCCCATGGTAAATCAAGGAGCGTGTGTATGTTTGTGCTAACCTGTGCACTATCCACAGTTCCTGGGGCTCCATTTCATCCAGTTGTTGAATCAGGGAAAGGGCCATTTCTCAACCTTGCCTGAGCAGGCAGGAAAGCTGTAGGAAAGTTTTAGAAGAGGCAGTCCTTCAGCAAATTCTTAGTTTGCCGGGGGCAGAGTAGGTGGTGGAATTAGGCAAAGAACAGCCTTGTGATTGTTGAGGACATTGCCAGTATTTGAGTATTGCTGCCATGTAGGATTCTTGTGGGTAGGGAAGAGAAATGCTAGAAGAGGCAGAAAAAGTAGGGACAAAACAAGAAAGGTCTTGCATGACACACAAATTTGGCTTCTATCATGTAAGTGGTGATGTTGTGGGAAAAGTGGAACCATGCCAGATGGAAGACACTTTGCACCGAGGGACTGGGAAGGCAAACAGCTTTATTTATGCCAGTGGGCTGGGGGACACTGAGGTCCAAATCACCAGCCTTGTTTTGGGGTTATACAGTCACTTATGTAGGTTGTTAGCAGTAAATATAAGGGCTGGTAACAGGATACTTTACAGTTGGCTACATACTGCCTTGTCACGTTGCTAGGCAGGTTTGGTTCAGACAAGTTAATTGGGGGCTTTCTGTCCTATAACAGAGGTCAGGGCTAGGGTGAGCAAGAGGAATCAATCACTGTCTTACACTGAGCCGAGCTGTCTGGGTGATGTCTCCTTGAACCTTGGAACGGGTTAACACAACAAGATGCACTTTGTCTGGGCTACACTTACATGCCGCAGCTGGCATTGGCATGCCAAGGCTAGCTGAGTTTTGCCACTGTCTCTTAATTATGGAAATGGGCTGCTCCTGCCTTTTTTTGTCTTTGAATATAGTGGCAGACTTACACGTTTCAAAAGTTTTGAAATTCCCTTTACATTTATAATCTCCTTTACAGTGAGGAGCTATTGAAAATGTTTAGTGAAATAATGAAAAATACGATGGAAGATGGTGTGGTGGAGGGAGAGACAAGGTGGCTATTGCAGTAATCCAGTCAGATACTGAATTTGTGGTTGGAGTTGAAAGGGATTAAGAGGTAGAATTAACAGAAGTTGGTGAGCAATCAGATGACTCCTAATTTTTGATGGAGGGTGCATTGTGATTTAGTTAGGATAATGCAGTTAGCTTCAGTGACTTCGGCTTTCTCTTCAGTGTATTCATTTGGAAATCCCCTGAATGACCTCTACCATTTGCTTTTCCTTTGTCTGAAATAAACCCAGTTGCTGAATAGTGCCAGAGAAACACACAGGGTTATTGCTGTTTAAATTTATGACCACATACCTCAAGCCAGAACTCAGTACTGCCCAGTAACTACCACATGTGTTGGCTTGCTAAGGCTGTGTCATAGTCACTTTTCTTTTTTTTTTTTTTTTTTTTGTGTGGGTACCGGGGGGTCGACCTCAGGACCTCGCGTGCCAACAGGCACCCGTGCCGCTGAGCGATATCACCGGCCCCTTTTTTGTATGTGGGATCCGGGAGTCGAACTCGGGCCCTTGCGCTTGCAAGGCAGGCGCTTACGCCGCTGAGCCATCTCACCGGCCCCATAGTCACTTTTCTGATTGCTGGGACAAAATACCCACAACTTGGAGGAGAGGTTTATTTTGGGTCATGGTCACAGTGCAGCTGGCTTCAAGGCAGAAATGGCACAGTGGAAGAGTCTGGTGAAGGAAAGCTGCTCGTGTGATGGTGGCCAGGAAACGGAGTTCCGGATCAAGCCCCCAGGAGCCAGGCCCGCCTCCTCACAGCAAGGCAGCTGTGAGCTCATCAGTGATGCGTGCAGCGCCTCTGTGACCCAGTCACCTTCCAGATACGTGAAACTTTCGGAGGACACCCAAGATCTAAACCTTAACAGGGTGCTGTACCAACACACTATAATCTAGGAGGTTTAAAAAACAGAAATATATATTCTCACGGTTCTGGAGTTCTAGAAATCCAAGATGGAGGTATGGTCAGGGCTGGTTTTCTCTGAGGGTGATAGGAAGACTGTTACAGACCACTCTTGCTTTCAGATGGCTGCCTGCTTGTCTTCACACGGTCATTCCTCTGTACATGTGTATGTCTAGTGCAGTGGTATTGAACGTATGGCATGGGCCGTTTGTATCACTGAAAGCTCTAAAAGGTTTGCCATCACTGGTCTAGTGTCAGTTTGTTTCCAAGTTTCCTCCTCTTACTTGGATCGGGGCCTATTCTAACCCCAACACTGACCCTGTCCTAACCATCCATTTAATTTAAAGGTCTTATCTCCAATTTGGTCAGATTCTAAGATATTGGGCTTTAAGAACCTCAATATACAAATTTTGGGAGGTATTATTCAGCCACAACACCATATTTCTCTGGTTTGATTTTCTATTTAAGGAGAAAACTCATCTTTTCCTCTCCAGATGCCTTCCACCTACAGGCCCCCCCGTTAGCACCCTCAGCTGGTCACATTTCACTGCTAAAGTTGAAGTCATCAGTGTGCATCAAGTTTGCTGGATATGTCCTCTTCTTTCCCCTGTTAAGGTCACGATATGTCCCTCCTTTGCAATGCTATGCCTGGGTTCCAGTTTAAAATGAACTGATCATATAAGTTCATTTTAAATTTTTAATGTATGTTTGCACATGCGCACACTACTGGGGATCATACCTGGTGCCTTGCACATGCAAGGCAAACAGTGTACCACTGAGCTACACCCCTAGCCCATGAACACCAAAGTATTTCTTCTCCCCATGAGATGATAGTAGAAAGTTTTTTTTTTTAGCAAGCAGAATATATTTATTGGGGAAAGAAAGCTTCTGTCAGAGAGAGACAGAAGGGGTCCCCAGTGGGTTGCTGAGGACCCTGCCTTTTCCAGGGATCTTACAGAGCAAAACCACAAGGTGTGGCGGGTCCAAGGTGGGGAAAAATGGGAAATCTCAAGGTGGGCATGAGGTGGGACAAAACTGTGGTCAACCAATAAGATCACGAGTATAATTGCTCAGGTAAAATTGATTAAATTGGGGTCAAATGGGGAAGCAAGTCACATAGCAAGTGGGCATGAATACAGAACAGGGGCTTTTCCTGTAAGGAGGTTGGGTTAGTGGCTCTCTCAAGGTGCTCGATACCTATTTAGACTATCAATCCCTGATGTTTATCCTTAGGAAGTATGTGGGTTCATTCGTTTCATCTTTTGTCTTGAGGTCTGGCCCACAGGGGAGGTGCCTGTCTCCCCCACAGTTGCAAGGTATCTCGACTCCTGCACTGGCTCCTTCAAGGGCCCAGCCCTATGTGACTGCCTATAATATTTTATCTAACTTAGCTGCCTATAACATTCCCCCCTCTGAAGAAGTACCCTGAACTGCCGTGAGGGAGCACGGGGCGATGACCGATCTGGCTTCTTCAGGCTGGAGGGGTCGCAGTTACTGATTGGCGGTCAGAGATGCTCTACAGAGGGTCTGTCCAAAGGCCCCGATAGACACCAGGCATTTTCATCTTGGGTAGGTGCATAGCTTTTAGTCTGGAGGAGACAAAGCCAAAGAAACAAGTATGCACGGGCCAACTAATAGGATCAACAGGATAATTATGAATACAGTCAACAAAAATTTCCACCGAGAGGAGCCAGTAATGGCTTTCCATAAAGAGGATAAGGATGAGGTCCAGGGAATTCCAGAGTCTGACATGCCGTTGATTTGTCATCTAATATCTTGGACAGCTATTGGGACTAGCAGAAGGATCAGGAATGTACACACAACATTCAGCTTTTACAGTTGCACAAGTACCCCGTGTGCTGCTGTTAGAATGTCTAATGCCATCTGATTTTGGAGGACCGCCTATCTCATGAATTTTACTTCTTCAATTAGGAGAGAGAGACCAGCTGCGGTGTCATTTAAGGCCCGCTGAATATAGTTAGTTAAGGCCTCGATACGTTGCATGACATCTTCTAACCTAGCGAAGGGATAAAGATAGAGGGCCAAGCGATCATACCAGTGAGACACACTTCTGGACCGCAGATGTTGTAGGTGGGGTAAAATGTGCAGGTTTGTTGATACTTTTGACACTCCTGCCTTGTAACCGTGCAAACCCTAACGTGCATCTTCCTAGCCACGCAGGGGGTAGCTAGGGCCACAAATTGGTCCCACAAGACCAGTGAGTGCCACTGGGGGCTTCCCATCTCATTCCAGGGTGATTAAACCAGTCTGTTGCAAACCAATATTCAGCCTGTAAAGTTACTGTGTATATACACTGTTTGGGGGGTGTCCACCCCAAGTATTTAGCGGAGTTAGCCAATGAGAATAGGAGTGATTTTTTTTGTTCCCAGCATAAGGGGGCCTTTCTACTGAGATGTCCTATAGTGGGGGTTAACCATATACACCCATTCCATATTTGAAAGTAGCCATCTTGATATCTATGGTGGTTGGCCCTCAGGATAGGACCCTTTAATTTAATAGGGGCCTCACTAGTGCCTGTAGAGAGGCTTCAGTGGCACTGTTACAAAAAATTCGATTATGTCTGGGATCATTAAGAGTATAATTTATAGGCCACTCAGTTACTTTGTAATGGTGAAACTCTTTCGTATCTCATTAATATAGTCTTGTAATGTATCCCAATCATCTCCTTGAAGTGGGGATACCCACCAAGGAAGTCCTGATGTACTCGATGAGGGGAGCAGGCCACGTATCCAGCAAGGTTTGTTGTAATGATTTTGCATATTCCTGTGCCCACATTAGAAAAGAATTGCACCCTGCTAAAGGAGGTGAAGTGATTCGTAAAAGGGCTAACAGTAACATCACTTACCTGAAGACTTTGTTTTTTCTTGAACAGGAATCTTAAGTCTTCTGTGGGTTCACAGGAGCATTTAGGTGGTCGCTCACCTTCGGCGACAGTCTCTGGTTTCCAGAGCTTGAGTCGGGTGTGATGTGTCCAAGAGTCCAGGCCTGTTATCTTGACAGCTGAAGGTGCTGACGGTCACGGTGGGTGGTCCTTCCCGAGTTGGTCCTGGGGAAGGAGATGGTGAGGGAGGGGACTTTACCAGCACTAAACCTCCAGGGTGGAATATGGGATTTTCCTCTTCTTTAGGCGGAGCTTGTGTGAGCTGTTGAAGAGTTCGTTGGAATTTAGCCAGCGAGGTGACGTCTTTTAGTGAGGCATCTGTTTCTCTCGGTCCAACGATCTTGGAGGGAGACCTCCAAATGACACGGGGGAAAGAAACTCCCAACCTGCTAGATGTCTGGTATGAGTTCATGGTCTCTAAAATCAAAGAATGAATTTTAGGGACAATGGAGGTTAAGAACAGAATATATTTATTGGGGGAAAGAAAGCTTCTGTCCGAGAGAGAGACAGAAGGGGTCCCGAGTGGGTTGCCCGACAGTAGAAACATTTAAAAAACCCAGGGTGGCACATGACTGGAATACCGGAACTCTGGGAGAATTGAGACAGGATGATCATATATATATCTATATTTTTAATGTGGGTACCGGGAGCCGACCTCAGGACCTCGCGCTTGCCAGCAGGCGCTTGTGCCTCTGAGCGACATCACTGGCCCTTTTTTTCCTTTATGTGGGTAGCGGGAGTGAAACTCAGGACCTCACGCTTGCCAGCAGGCGCTTATGCCGCTGAGCTATCTCACCGGCCCCGGATGATCATATTTTAGTGAGACCCTGCCTCAAAATATATATAGAAAAAGGACTGGAGATGCAGTCCAGTGCAAAGTCCCTGGTTCAATCCCCAGTACTGCAAAAAAAAAACAATAAATAAAAAAAAATATATATATATATATATATATGTATATATATATATAGTATTTCTACCACTCAAAAAACAAAAAGATTCTTTTTCTAATTATAGCCCTAACTACATTAGCACCTATGGGGGAGAAAAAAGAACAGAAAGACAGGGGAGGCTGGGAGTGTAGCTGTATGGCAGAATATATGCTTAACAGGCAATGCGGAGTTTACACCGCACGTGCACACACACGCACACAGAAAGAAAGCATGAAGAGACCAAACCTGGCCCCAGACAACCACTAATTTGTTTCATGTGTTATTTTTTTGGATTGTCATATAAATAGTACGATGTATATTTTGGTATCTGGCTTCTCTCGGCATAATATTTTTGAGCTTGAGCCACGTTGATATGCAACAGTAATATTTTTCTACAACTAGTAGCCCACTGTGTGGGTATGCACAGTCTACTTGTGTATTTTTCCTGTCTGTGGACATGTGGATTGCTTTCGGTTTCTTTTTATGAATGAAGCTGTTAGGAGCATTCGTATACAAGCCTCTGTATGGACAAATGCTTTCATTTTTTTCCTGGTAACCACCTAGGACTACAAGTTCTGGGTTACTTGGTAATATATGTGACTGTGTGTGTGTTGCTCGATTGAACACGGGGCCTCACACACTAGGCAAACACACTTAGCACTGGGCTACACCCCAGCCCCATATTTGGCTTTTTAAGTAATTGTCAAACTTTTTCCAAGAGATTTTATCGTTTTACATTCCCACACGCAATATATAAATTTCCCAGTGCTCTGAATCCTCTGCAACATGTGGTATTACCAGGGTCTTAAATTTCAGCCCTCTCAGTGATTGTATAGTATTATTTGATTGTAGTTTTTTTGTTTTGGGGGGTTTGTTTTGTTTTGTTTTTGAGACAGGGTCTTGCTATGCAGTTCAGGCTGGCCTTGAACTCACTCTGTAGCCCAGGCTGGCCTTGAACTCACTTTGATCCTCCTGCCTCAGCCTCCCAAATGCTGGGATATGACAGGCATGCACCACCACACCTGGCTTGATTGTAGTTTTAATTTGCATTTCCTTGATAACTAATGATGTTAAGCACATTTTCATCTGTTACCTATTTCTGTATCTTCTTTTCTGAAATATCTGTTAAGGCATTTCACTCATTATTATTAGGATTATTTATCTTTTGTTATTGGATGATAAAATGCTTTATATATTCTGGATATAGATCCTTTGTCAGATATAAATTGAGTGTTTAGAAATGAAAGACACTTGGCACGGAATCAATAGTAGATTAGAAATGGAAGGAGAAAAAGATTAGTCAACTTGAAGACAGAGGATTAGAAACTACCAGAAATGAACAATAAAACAAGAGGAGAAAAAAGCTCAGGTAGCCGTGTGTGGGGTAATTTCAAGTGGTCTACTATCCATTTAATTGGAGACCCCCAAAATATGAGGTGTGATCAAAATGTATGGTGAAAACATAGATAATAGTAAATAGGGAGGCAGATAGTCTGTAAAAGGAACAGGGACCAAGAGATAAAGGAAGAGGGAGGGAGAGGAAAGGATTAAGAAGAATTAAGATGTGTTATGTACATGCAGCAACTCTATATGAGGAATGTAATCATTACGTACTGCAAACAGGTACTAATAAAAAAATAAAAATTTTTAAAAAGAAAAAAATAGAATGTACCTCATTTTATGAGATGGGCATGAATCTAATATTAACATATAATATGCTATAAAAAGAAAAATTATTGGCTATTTTAATGAGATATATATATAAATATTTTAAACAAAATATTAGTGAACCAAAGTAACAGTATAAAATATGTATGCAGATGAAGTTGTCTTTCTTAGAAATGGAAAGATGTTTAATTATGAATCTGTTTATTTTCAGTCTCTCTTTTCCAATATAACTTTCTCAGCATATTAAAAAATGGTGCCGAAACAAATTAGGTACTCATAAGAAAAAAATGAACTTTGATCTGAACCTCCTGCTATATACAAAAATTAACTCAAAATGAATAATGTACTAAATGTAAAAACCTAAGACTATAAAGTTAGTAGAAAACAAAAAATATTTGTGACCTTAGCTTACGCAGAGTTTTAAATATAAACCACAAATCATGATTCATGGAACCAAAATTTGAGAAGTTAGATTGCAACAGAATTAAGAACTGGTTTTTGAAAGACACCACTGAAAGAAAAAGAGAAGCTTTATTTGGGGAGAAAAATATATGATAATGTTCTCATATCTAGAATATTTCTCAAAATTCATTAATAAAAAACCCAAATTTCAAAAAATTAGAAAAATGAGTATTTCATCAAAGATAATATATGGATTGCAGAAATGCACATAAAAACATTTCAACAGCATTAGTCATGAGGAAAATGCAAATTAAAACTACCCTGAGGACAGGTGTCATGGCTGGTGCCTGCAGCTACTCAGCTGAGGCAGGAGGCTCACTCACCTGGTGTGTGGACTGAGACAGCGCTCCAGCAGGGCAGCAGAGCGAGACCTCATTTCAGGAGGAGGACAGCAGGGATCCTGCATCTTCGTTCTGCTTTGATAGTGGGGTGGGCGTGTGTGTGCAGTTTGATCCAGTAGAGTGGTAACTGTAGAAATGGGTCTACCCATCAACCTGTACTGGGGTTGAACCCAGGGCCTCTGCACTGAGCTACATCTCCAGCCCTTTTTACTTTTTATTTTCAGACAGGATCTCACTCAGTTGCTAAATTGCTCACGATGGACTCAAACTTGCCATCTTCCTGCTTCAGCCTTCCAGAGTGCTGGGATTAAAGGTGTGAGCCAGCAGTTTGCTCTCTTGCTAGGTTGGTTGCTCCCTTCTTGAAGTGAGAAGACAGAAGTCTTCTCTTGGGGGTTTTTGCATCTGCTTGCACTGGTGTGTCTGATGCAGGAATGATATGAGAGAAATATTATAACTCTCAGCCTGTTAGATGTCAGATAAACTGAGTTTGTGTTCTCCAAAATCAAAGAATGAGTTTTAAGGAACAATAATAGGAAATATTGAGGGGGAGAGATACAACTCCTGAGAGGCAGGAGGGCCCCCAGTGGGTTGCTGAGGACCCCACTTCTCAGGGGAAGTTTTATAAAACACAACCACGTGGGTACAATGTGGGTTCCAGCTATGATCAACCAGTAAGATTATAAGTGTAGCCGCTTAGGTAATACCGATCCAGTGGGGAAGCAAGTCATGTAGCAAGTGCACATGGAAGGAACAAAGAACTTTTCAGGAAGGGATGAGTCTGAGGGTCTTGGTCACCCACTGAGGTGACTCATGTCCATCTAGACTTCACTAGACCAGGTGCTACCACTTACCTTAGCATTGGCCATTCCATCGTTATCATGAGGCCTGGCCTCCCACAGATGGGCCTCCAGGCGCAGTTGTAATGAGTTTTCATCTTTGCACTGACTCTCTCGAGGGCCCAGCCCTGACTGCTTATAATATTTCTACCTAACTCAGCTGTCTGTAACATGCCCACATGGCCAGCTCACACCCAATCCCAGATACATAAGAAGAAAGAAAAACCAGAGAACTGACTTCCCTGTTCCCTTAGTCCTGAGGCTCCTGGCATAGCTGTCCTATGCTTGTTGCATATAGGATGTCTAGGGTTTTAGCTGTACTCTGAGGAACAATAGGGAAATGTGCCTCTTCCATCTTTTTCTGGAACTGGATGTTGTGGGGAAGTTTTACAAATTCACTTTCTTGGCTACTCCGATTTCCTGTTTTTTTCTTGTGTCAGTTTCAGTATGTTGTATTTTTCTAATTTGTCTGTTGTCAAATGTATTGGCACAATGATCCCTTTTTCTCTTTTTGGGGGCAGGGGTACCCCAGGCTGGCCTTGAACTCCCGGTGATCTCCTGCCTCAGCCTCTTGGGTGCTGAGATTACAGGCGTGCGCCACCACACCTGGCTCCGTTTTTATTCCTCTGATGTCAGTAAGGTCTGCAATAACACCCCGTCCTTCACTGATATTTGTAATTCGTGGTGTCCATGTATCGATCTTACAAGGGATTTAACGTTATTCTTTCAGAGAAATAATTTTTGGTTCTGTTACTCTGTACTGTTTTTCTATATTAACATATATAAAGCTAACCTGCTTCTTAAATGTATATTAAAACACAGAAAACTATTTCATTGCTTTATGTTCTATTAGTTCCTTCCTAACTTCATTTGAAGTTTTAAGTGTTGCTGTATACTTCATTAGCTGCATGAGACAGATTTGGATATTCTGTAATTTTATTATCATTTACAACTGTCTTCTAATTTGTGATTTCTTTTTTGACCCTTTGGTATTTATCTACTTCTGAAGTTTTTTGCAGTGCTGGGGAGCAAACCCAGGCCTTGCACCTGCTAGGCAAACACTACCACTGAGCCGGCCCCCCCCCCCCGCCCCCCCAGTATTTGGCAGTTCTGAAAAGATGCATCTTCGCTGAGTTTCTCAGTGTTCCTCCAAGCCCTGGCCTCCTGAGTCTGCGCACTGTGATGGAAGATACTTGCTTTCATTCTTCTAGAAATGTGAGGTCTTCCCATCCCAAACGTCTGTGGATCTGAAGCCATTTATCTCCTCATGGTGAAGCTACTTGCTGCCATCCAAAGAATGACCCATCTCCTTAGGAGCCAGATGGCTACTCCAGAACAGGGACGGAGTTTAACGGAGAGGGGATTCTGGGCACTTCTTCCCAGGTGGTAATATTTCAAAGAAGAGGAAAACCTAGGTTACACTGAGAGACACTGTATCCCCTCTAAGATTTATTTTCATTCCAATGAGTGAGGACTCAGGAGTCTTTCCCTTTGGGAAGGGGGTGGATCCTCGTACCTCTGTGGAAGTGGGGAAACCCTTTCTCAGAGTGTTCTCCTGCAGACAGCCCTGCCACTCATGAGGTTAATGAGATCTGGCTTTCCTCACAGTCCCTGCGAGATGGGCGCATGGGACACCAGTGATGCAGGGTTATGCCTGCTCTTTCTGATGTGGAGAAATCAGCTGGATTTCTGGCCAAGCTTTCTGGGGTTTCTACTGTACACTACTAGATGGGTAATTGTGCAAGTAGGATAAAACCCTAGACGTTTTACATGACAAATGTGTCTTTCTGTTTCCAATACTTTTAGTTTTTCTAGGTATTTTGCTTTGATTGACTGACTACGGCACTGGGGGTGGAATCCAGGGTCGCTGTACCACCGAGCTACAATCCCAGCCCTTTTTATTTTTTGAGACAGGTCTCACTAAGTTCCTAAATTATCCAGGCTGTGCTTGAACTTGAGATCTTCTTGCTTTGGCCTTTTGTGTAGCTGGGATTATAGGCATGCACCACCATGCCTTGCTTTTATTTTTAAAATTCATTTAATAATTTTTATCAGCACATTAGCAGTACATGATTACATTCATCATGGAGAGGTGGTTCACGTACATAACACAGCTCAATTCTTTTTTATTTCCCCTTCCCTTCCCCTGACTCAGTTACCAGGTATTTTACTGCTATTTGTTTCTAATTTTATTCTGTTGGGGTCAAAAGATGTTTTAAAAATATTTCATCCTTTCGAAACTTAGAGAAAGTTGTTTTACAGCACCCAGTGCTGTCTGCTTTGGCAAGTATCACGTTATGCATGAACAGACTGTTTCCCACCTAGGAACTGCAGGGTTCTATAAATGTGAGGACAGGGCCCGGAATACAGCTCAGCGGCACAGCGCCTGCCTGGCAAGTACAAGGTCCTGAGTTCGATTCCTGGTGCCAAAAAAAAAAAAATTGCAAGGACAAAGTGGCTGATAGTTTTTCCTTTTTTTTTTTTTTTTTGTGGGTACCGGGGGGTCGACCTCAAGACCTCGTGCGCCAGCAGGCGCCCGTGCCGCTGAGCGATATCACCGGCCCCTTTTTCGTATGTGGGTTCTGGGAGTCGAACTCGGGCCCTCGCGCTTGCCGGGCAGGCGCTTAAGCCGCTGAGCCATCTCACCGGCCCAGTTTTTCCTTTTAAATTCTGACTTCTGGTGCAGGCTGTCAGTTACGAAGAGGCATTTCAGATGTTCCTGGTATATGTTTGTCTATTTTTCCTTTGTATTTTGAAATTCTGCAGGCACATACAAGTTGTCAAAACAGCATTGACATTTTTAGAAAATTATAGTAGATGCCACATTGCCATTAATCCTCAAATACTGTCCTTTGCTTCCGACACAGTCTTGCCACTTACCCTGTCATGCTTGCCGCTTTCTGAGGCGTTTCTGGAGTCGTCCTTCGTGAAAGCTTTTAGTCGCACTGTTGGGTCTGCCTCGAGGTCCTAAATCAATTCAAACGTTTGCCTTTTGTGGTCATTTTGACTTTGGGGAAGAGCCAGGAATCACACAGCGCCAGATTTGGTAAGATGGATAAGGACAGCCTTTTACCGGCCTTCCTTTCTCTTAAATGGCCCTGGGCAGCGGCACCCCCGTATTGGTGATCGCACCCTGTAGACAGGAATTTCCAGAACTGCTTCGGAAGGTGGTAAAAGGGTTAAGTGTGTTCAAAGCCAGGGGGGAGTGTTTGAGGGGCAATGTGTCTTTCGCTTCACAAATTAAAAAAAAAAAAAGTAAACATTCATCATGTATTTTGATCACATCTTTTTTTTTTTCAAACTTTATTTTTTTTAAAGATAACAAGTAAACATTCGATCACATCTTACATACACATCTAAGTGCTGTATTTTCCTGAAATAGTGACCCAGTATTGTTATGAAATGCTTTTATTGTGTGCAGTAATTCTTGACTTTAAGTATACTTTTTGTGATGACTACTGTTTGCATGATACATATTTTTTCACCCTTTTATTTCAATCTATTTGTGGCTTTGTGTCTAAAATGCACGTCTTGGGGCCGGTGAGATGGCTCAGCGGTGTAAGCGCCTCCCTGGCAAGCACGAGGGCCCAAGTTCGACTCCCGGAATCCACACACGAAAAAGGGCCGGTGATATCGCTCAGCAGCACGGGCGCCTGCTGGCGCGCGAGGTCCTGAGGTCGACCCCCGGTACCCACAAAAAAAAAAAAAATGCATGTCTTAGAGAGTACATGGTCACTTAGTAGAGTCTTCACTGTGTTTTTGGTGAGATGGGGTCTCGCCGTGTTGACCAAGCTGGACCCAAACTCTGGGGCTCAGGTGACCTTCCTGCCGCAGCCTCTTGACTAGCCAGGGCAACAAACAGACACCATCACACCTGCTTGTTGCTTTTTAAAAAAATTAATCCAGTTTGACAGTCGCTGCCTTTGAAGTGTGATGTTTACAAATTTGCATTTAATGTTGGATTTAGGCCTGCTAATTTTTTTTTAATCTCTTTGTTTTTGTTTCTTGTCTTTTGGGCTAACGAAAATATTTCTTAGTCTTTCAGTTCTATTCACTTTTAAGCTATACTTTTTGCAACATTTCTAGTGGTTTCTGCAGGAATTATGAAACACAGCTTTATCACATTTAGACTTTATACTTTCACTTCAACTGTGAAATTTCCACTGCCATCCCCATACTTTGTCCTATAGTTTTAATGTTATAAATCTCACAATACAGTATTTAATTTTTGCTTTAACAATATCTTTTAAAGAAATAAAAATGTAATTAAAAATTATTTTTGGTGCTGAGGATGGAACCCAGAACGCCATCCATGCTAAGCATGTGCTTTACCACCAGGCCACATCTCTAGCCACAAAATGTAATTTAAAAATACTTATTTTCCATTTCTGGTGATGTTTTTATAGATCTGATGCACAAAGTTCCTATTTCCAACATGGGCATGGGGTGCACACTTGTCATCCCAGCACTTTGGGAGGTTGAGGCAGGAGGATGGCAAGTTCAGCCCCACCTTGGGCCACATAAGGGTTTTAGCGAGACCTGTAGCTCAGCCTGGCCTTGAACTCTGGCGATCCTCCTCCCTGGGCGTCTCCCCCGAGTGCTGGGACTACAGGCACGTGTGACTATGCCCAGCTAAAATAAAAATTTAGGACGGACTGGGTATGTCATAGCCTCTTGACCACCTATTTACTTCAAAATACGTAATTCAGAAGTACTATGTTTACTGAGAAAAAAATCTAAGCAGTGTAAAACTGTGAAGCAGCCTTCTGGGCATTCCTACTTCCACTTGGCCTCCTTGTCCCCAAGGGTAAGCAGCATTAACAATTTTATGTAGCCATCTATTTTTCTACACATACAAAATTATGCACACACACATATAACATGTATTTTAAACTAGGATTGGTCTGGGGATATAACTCTGCAGTGCAGCACCTGCCTGGCAAGCACGAGGTCCTGAGTTCGATTACCAGTACCAAAAAACTGGGATTATACTGAATACTATATTCTGCAACAACTTTAAGGGCTCCTCCCACCTCAGCCTCCCAAGTAGCTGGGACTGCAGGCACATGCCACCATACCTGGCTACTTACCCCCCCCCCCCAATTTTTAGTTAATTATAGACTTCATGAAGAATTGCCAAAAAAAGGGGAAAAGTGTTAAGTAGCAAAAGGTCCACTGTAACCCTCCCCCACCTTCCTGCAATGGTATCTCTTCCTAACCACAGTACAATGTCAAAACCTGGAAATTGACATTGGTACAGTCCATAGAGCTTAATCAGATTTTGCCATTTTCATGTGCACTCAATTGTGTGTGAGAGGTGTACACATTGTCACATGTGTAATCACGGAACCATCACAAGATTAATCACCGCAGGGCCCCCCCACTTTAACTTCCCAGTCCCTAGCAATCACTTACTTGTTCATCTCCATACTTTCATAATTTCAAGGTTATGTAATGCAAATAATTTCTACTGGCTTTTTTCACACAGCACAATTTGCCATGACATCCAGGGAAAGTGTGTGCACGTATCAATAGTTTGAACTCGTTTATTCAGCAACGTGACACGGAGCTTCCCTGAGTCTATATAAATTTATCTCATTTCTCCTAACGATGGCACAGGATCGCACAGACTGAATATCTCCACTCCCCTTTACACATCTCTTAATTGTGGACGTTAGTTTCTAATTCTTTCCTATGCGCACAATGCTGACGCGCGTGTCTTTACACAGCGGTCTGCACGGCTGCGTACTTCCGTGTGACACGCTGCCGACTCTCCGGGGTGCTCGGTCGGCACAGGTCTGCCACAGTGCTCTCCAGCAACACCGTACCCATTTATGCCACCAGTCACACGCTGAGAGAAACGGTACTAATACATTTTACAAAGATGTTCCTGTCAGCGAATTTAAACAATAAAAACACTGTAATGTCTGTGATCCAAAAACTAGTATTGGTGTGTTTCTTTGCAGATGTCTGTGTGTGTATATACAACTATACTACCACCAAAACATATGGAAGTTTGACCAATGTTTTCAAATTTACTGTTCACATGTAAGGAATTACACCATTCTGAAGGTATGGAGTGTCTAGTATGACGCTGACAGTTTCAGAGATATAATGATAAATAAAACGGCTACAAGCTATTCCAGTGAAGAACCTCTTTTCCACTTTCTAGTCTAGATTTTATATTTAGGTATATGATTATATAGAGAAATTCATCAAAACAAGCAAGGCAAAATATGAATGACCCCTCCACTACTATTCTGCTTACTACGCCCTTTTTCCCAATGATTTGTGGTGTTTCCCATGGAAATAGTTCAATTTTTATAAACACAACCAATTTCCTACTGATGGACACTGGTTTTCCTCATTTATTGTTTTTTAAAAATCCTCTCAAACCACTAGCCTTCTATGCCTATTGTGTTAGCTACTTTTTTCTAGTTGCTGGGATAAAATACCTGACACGCAAAGTAAAAGGAGGAAAGAAAGGTTTATTTAGCTCAGTGTGTGGAGGTTTCCGTCCATAATCAGCTGGCTCCAAGGCAGAGTGGCACATGGCACAGGGGCAGCAGTTCATGGCGGCGGAAGACAGCAAAAGCAGCAAGAGCAAAAACGGAGGACAAGCGTCTTTTCCTGCCTTATACTGCGTGCCGGCTCCCCGCGCTGGGAGGGCGTGGCACTCGCACATCTCCCTGCCCTCCTCTTGCGCGGGCTCGGAACGGTTACAAAGTGAGGCCCTGGCGCCCGCTGCGTAGGGCACGAGAACAAGAGGTCCGGGCTTAACCAGCCGCCCTCGCAAAGCCCGCCCCCCACGACCACATGAGGCTTTGGGGGGACATCCAGACACCACCCGTAACACGTACTCTTGCATAAATTCCTAACGGGGGCCGCTAGTGTTGCAGCAGCTGCTGCGGCTCACAGTAAGCGCCACAGCCGTCGGAGACCAAGGACCGCGCGGCGACGAGGCTCGCAGGCCAGCGCACGGCTTTACTGACGCCAGGGCCCGCCTTCCCGGTGAGCAGGGCTTCCACGGGCGCACAGGCGACTGGAAAAACACGAGAGCCGACTTTCCCCACCTTCGCACACGGCGGGGATGAGCCGGAGGCACACGATTGGTCAAGAGGTCTCGTTCCGGTTACGCCTACTTTCCCTACGCGGAAAGAGGGTGACGCCAGCCACCGGGAGGGGCTGAAAGGCGGGGCTCCTGCCGGGGGGCGGGCGCGCCTCCTCCGCCCCGCTGCACCGAGTCACACACGCGGAGAGCTCCGACGCCTCCTGTTCCGTCCCGCGATCTCAACACGAGAACTACACCCCCTCGGGAGAGAAATGGAACACAGGCGCCGCAAAAGCACACACAGATGAAACCCTACTTTAATGATCATAAGGTTTTTTTCTTTGAGACCAGGTCTCACTGTGCAGGTCAGGCTAACCCCAAACTCACGATGGTCCTGCTGTCTGAGCTCCCAAGTGCTGGGATTACAGGTGTGCACCACCGCGTCTGGCAGTATTCAAGATAAGTGACTTCTGAAATTAAAATGTTCAATAAAAGCTGCTATACCCTGTGGGGGACTTCGGGAGGGAATGATTAAAAAGTCCTGAAGGGGCCTGCAGAACAAAAGCTCAGAGACCCTGGAATGTACGGGTAAAGATTAGGAAACATGCCAGGTTCAGCCACTGTGCCCCCCCTAAATGGCTTAGATTAACCTAAAAAGTGTCACACAGCAGATCTCCGTGCTCCTTCACACCCACACTTTTTCTGCTTGTTTTTCCCTGAAATAAAAGCCAGAGCGTTCATGGTTTGGGACGGCTCCCCTGAAACTGGATGCTCGGGGGACAGTCCCTCTGGGCCTGTCGGTATTCAGACCAAGTCTTGACTCTCAGTAATCTTTTCATCCTCTGTGCTGCCACGGTCACACACTGTGAAAATACCCTTTATGTTTTGAATAAAACTTGTAAACTATAACTTTTTTTGCACTGAAATACCTTAGAAGTGGTTTCCCCAAATTATTACCTAATCTAATAATTTATCAGATTTTCAAATTGATCAAAATTATTCTTTCATTTGGTAAATACCATCTTAGAACAAAACTGTCAGGCATGGTGGTGCACACCTGTAATCCCAGAGCTTGGGAGGCTGAGGTGGGAGAACTGCTGTGAGTTCAAGCCTAGCCTGGGCCACATAATGAGTTCAAGCCCAGCCTGAATTACAGAGCAAGACCCTGTCTCGAAACAACAAAACTGTTCAAAACAAGACTTTATTAATAAAGTAATTATGATCTTTGAAAAAAAGCTTTAAAATGTTTTACATACATGTTAATTATAGGTTAAGCCACCCAAAAGACAAAGCAGAGTCAACATTACATCATGATCCAGGATTATACAAATGAGAAATAAATACAAGGCTTATGGTACTTGGTAAGACAAGGTAAACTGTATTTCAAATTTGTTTATATAAAAGCATATTAAAGATCACTTTAAATGGCGCACGCCTGTAATCCCAGCACTCGAGAGGCTGAGGCAAGAGGATTGCTGTGAGTTCGAGGCCAGCCTTGGCTATATAGTGAGTCCAAGGCCAGCCTGGATTACAAAGCAAGACCCTGTCTCAAAAAAAAAAAAAGAAACAAAAAATCACTTTTAAAATAGTGTCCATCTTTTCTCTTAGATGTGTATAGACTGATCTGCAATCATGTACAAATATAATAAACTTAACAGCTTTCTTAATCTTTTTAATACAAATACAATTCCTTGCTTTATGCAATCCAACAAAATAATATAGTGAAGTTATTAGAAAAATATGGACCTTTCTGAATCTATATTGCATTTTTAATTTAAATTGAAAAATACAGTTTAGCGCATATGAAACACAAGGATTTCAGATTTACACATTACCTGTATCCAACATATTATTACTGTATCTTTATTATGGCTGAAATGCAAAAATATATCTTAATAACAGGTTAGTTAAAAATACTCTCCATTGATAGCAGTGCTAGGCATGGAACAAAATGTGAGTGAAACATATCTGTAGATTACTGACTATTCATATGCCCAAAATATGTAGGTCCTAACCCCAAGCCCTTACTATGCATTTGCTTTGAAGGCAAGCAAATGAACGACTTACAGGTCCGATTATCTTAAACACCCATGTAAACATAGTCAAATTTGCTCTCTAAAGAAATAAAATTCAAGGGCTGGGGATACAGCTCAGTGGCACAGCACCTGCCTGGCAAGTGTGAGGTCATGAGTTCAATTCCCCATACAAAAAAAAAGAAAGAAATAAAATTCAAGTAAACATTGCATATTTGATTTAAACTAACCTGACAGTCTTACATACTTATCACTCATTGGACCATAACCACTAAATATGTAAAAAGTTTTTAAAAGATCATCCTATGTGAAGATGAAACTGAACTTTGTAAACATGAGTATTTTCAGTAACTAATACACGGCAGCTACTGTCTGGTTCGGCACAGCGGTATTGCCAGGCCCTCAGGCACTGGATACTCAAGTAAATTTGTACCAGGAGAGCCAAGTCTCCTGTCTAATTAATTTTTCATGGCAATGGCAAGACCTGAAATTCAACTGTGTGTTCCATAAGTATCATCATGAATGGTCAGTGTTCGAAGGGTGGAAGCAATTAGAAGTTTTGGCAAGGCTTCTTTTGATCTTCCCCCAACAGTGGATAACGATAACCTATACCAGCAGAAATACCAAAGAGGCAGCCTTTCCCCTGATCCCACTTGTAGGCCCTTCATGAATGGTCCCAGATATGAGAAATTCAGCTAAATGTTTACCATGTGGCCAAATGTTGGCTGTAAATTAATTAAATCAAAGGTAACTAAAGTAAGTGCCTTTAACTGACATTTCTAAAAAGGTACAATATTTACTATGCTATTAAAGGTGATGTTAAATAACAAAAGAACTAAAAAAGATCATAATTCACAAAAGTGCCTGAGTTAGGTTTAAGGGAAAATGCTTCCTCAGTTGTTAGCTAAGTGCATGCAAATCCTTTGATTGAAATGTACTCACAAAAAGGACCCGAACATTTCTAAAAGTTGTCAAGTATTTCTAAACATTTCTAATTCCTGTGATATGCAAGCCACCAAATTGAAGTTCGGCTTTTGGCTGCTAATTGATATCTTGACTCTCCTGCTAGTTTTCTAAAATAAAGATTATTAAGACTAAAGAGTTGAAACTAAAGTAGAAAAACCTATAGCAGTACTTCAAACTATGTTTTCAAAGCTAACTCATTTCCTGGTCCAAAGGAAAAACTAGTTACTTCTTAAGATTTAGTATTAGTATGGTCAATGCGAATTACAGTCCTTCAAGTTGTAAACTTGGCATATCAACTATAAAATTTATGCTACATTAGAAAATTATAGATCTAGTTCTAGTAAATGACATACAGGAAGTACTCCAAAAATACTGGTAGATGAATGAAAAGCAAGGTTATTTTGCAAAGAACAGGCATTACAGAATGTTACAAGTCATCCAGTCCAACTCATTCAGGACCCCTCCACCCCGCAATCCCATTTTATAGGCAAGAAAATGATAACCTCCGCTACAGATGCTGGTAAAGTTTCTCTTCACCCACCGACTGGGACCAATTTGGAGGAGCGTGTTTCGTTAAACAGTACATGTGAGGAGCAGCACTTCTATACTGTTTATCTTTTATAGTATTCTATACTATTCTCTAGATACAACAATCAGATTATGTTTTAAAGGAGAAGTGTGTCTAGTAAGAAAGGGGTTACTGTTAGGAAGTCTGATTTAAGATTTGGCATTCAAAATTGGAATTCATTTCTCCGAGATTGGGAATTTCAAACGACTACTGAGGCTTAGAATTTCTTCCTGAGAGCTGTACTATTTATTCTAAAGTTTTTTCCTAGTTCAAAATGCATTTTAAGTCACTGTTTAAGCTGTTACAAGATTACTATAAAAAGTTTCAAAATAATTCTTAGACATTACCGAAGTTAAAAACTGTAAGTCAATTAAAGTGTTTTGTTGTAAATGCCTTCAGAACTAAAAATATTTAACAGTTTACAATATGCTGCCTATCTTTTTGTTTTTCTTCTATTTCCATCTATTCCTACTGTGTCAAATCTTTTACAGCACATGTAATTTTGTGCCCCACATATTACCCTCAGGCTAACAAAAAAGTAATTAAAAAGCAGACAGTACCTAAATATTTCTTATACTGCCAAGTCTCCTTCAACCCTTGGGTACAAAGTACACTACATGGTTGTATATGCTTAACAAAAAGCCCTCAATGAATTATACCAACATATTCTATATGATTATATTTAGATATCTAAATCCTTCTGAGTATGTTCTTTTATAGCCAAGAATAAAAAGATCTTTATTAAAAATGTTGATAATTATAAAAGTATAAATTAGCAAACACCCGATTTAAGAAAAGCAGTCATTTTCTTTCCGTTATTATAGTTCAGACAATTGTAATTTGGATATTATTCATTTCAGCTACCAATTGTCCCAGATGTACTTCACTTAAGACAAGTTTTTAGCATGTATTTTGGAGTGAAAATTTACCTGGAAATGAAGAAATTACTCTAGTATTGTAACTCAGGTATAAAATACATATGCCATGTTAATATGGGATGACAGCTCCTATTACAGCATCTCAAAACAGGCATGTTATTTCCAGAGCAAAACGAAGTCACTTTTGAGCTGTGAGTCAATGATACACAAATGGACACTTAAAATTAAGGCATCATTCTGTTTTGTAGTGCTTCTGTAGATCCAGTGAACTGTACAAAGTCTTGCATTTTTAAAAAATAGATCTTGTTATATTTGATTTCACTCCATTGATCATTTTCTTGCAAATAAAATGGAAAATACCAGTCCACAATGTTTTTATACACCTATGAAAAGAGAAATGACTGAATTATTAGCTAACACTTGATTTTTTTATTTCTCAAAATATATATTAAATGGTTCTATGGACTAAGGAATAAAGGTGCTAACAGTGCAAGACAGGCAATGATTGCTTTATTACTACTAACATTGTAAATAATGAAGATTCTTGTAAGTAGTAAATAAGGGGCTATCGCTGGCTTCCTTCGGAAGCAATCAGAGAGGGAGTTGCAGAGGGGCCTCCCACGGCACTCCCCGGTGCTAACCTCGACAGCACATCCACCTACACTAGTCCAAGGCGCTGCTGTCATGGTGGGCGAGCTCCCACCAGGACTGCACGGGAGCTTCGGCCGGGCACTCTCAACGGCCACCAGCACTCGCCAGTATTCCACCTGTACTAAGACGCAATACAGACACAGGACTAAGCGCTGTCCACAGCCTTAGGTCGCTGTGGCTTGGATCCGCTTTCCACACCAGCTGCTCTGCCTGCCATCACCCCTAACTCTGTCCTAGGTCTTGGGCTCTGGCCCTCACTCTGTCCTCCATGAAGACCCGGCCTGATGACAAGCCGGTGATGTGAGCAAGCAGGAGAGGGACGCTCCCCTGGCTGAGACCCCAGGTGGGAGCCCCAGGTATGAAGGACAGGACGGTGGCCGCGTGGGGTCCTGAGCTCTAAGTCTGCGGTGATCTGCTGTGTCTTTTATAAAACTAGACGAACAGCACCAATGAATCTCTCAGTCCTCTCCTTAGCCTGTGACTTTAGCACTGGTTTCTGCATCAAATTTCTTCCAACAGAAGGCAAAAATCACCTTTTTTCTTAGGCTGATTAATTAATAAGGCGCTGTTATTGGAAAGGTTAGCTGTCCACAAGCCAACCCTAAGCTATTTCTTCATTCCTCTACCAACCAATGTTTACTATCATTGCATTAGAAGAGTTAAGAAGAATGAGATTTTGGTGGATGTTATCTTCCAGTGTCTCCTCTACTGATTAATTTGCTAATATAACTGAAAATAATTTAAAAAAAGTTATAAATTGTTTTGATTTGGAATACGCAAAGAAACTATTTACTGAAGGAAATTACCTTTATACTGTCTTACCTTGATCTTATCGAATGGTTAGTTATGAACAAGTGGCACTCAATTTCCTACTGCCGCTGTAACATGGTTATTTGTCCCTGTAAGCACATAATTATATGTGACATGACAAAAAAGTATTAGGTTACTGGCTAAGTGGTAAAACTGATTACGCTGAGAACTATTAGGTAAGCAGTCAGCAAAAGTGAGTAAACAGTGTTAAGAGTCAAAAATCTGGTTTTAGGTTGATCCTTGTGCATTGGTTTTAAAGATGTCAGGCAGCAAAAATTAATCCCACAAAATGAATTTTCCACTAACCTACTGAAGAGGTCTTATCATCCTAAAATACTAATTTAAAGAGAATTTTTACAATACTGCTAAAAGCCAAAATGACCCTTCCCTCCAAAAAAAAAATTGACAGCAAGTGTTTTTAGGGTGTTTTCTAGAGTTAGCACAAATTGATCCTAATGTCTCCAACTATTTTTCTACATTGTAAGAAGACAATTAATGTTATCGCTATTACTATTAAGAAGCCTCTGGGACATTTTTATTGTTAAGAAGCACCTCAAATATGCTTTAGGTTACAATGCTGGCTAAGTGGTCAGATGATACTGTAAACCCAGGTCTGATTAGAAATCCCGTTGAATTTTATCGTTTATTCTATACTGTACCCAAAATTTATGAGTTGACCAAGTCATTAAGAAGGTTAAAACATACTTGGTACACATTTTTTTTTTTTTGTGGGTACCGGGGGTCGACCTCAGGACCTCGTGTGCCAGCAGGCACCCGTGCCGCTGAGCGATGTCACCGGCCCTTTTTTCGTATGTGGGTTCCGGGAGTCAAACTCAGGACCTCGCGTTTGCCAGGCAGGCGCTTACGCCGCTGAGCCATCTCACCGGCCCCACATTTTTTAAAAACTAAGGCACCAAAGAGTACAATGCTTTTCAAAACTTATTTTTGACGAAGCATAAGCTGCGGCCCTAAAGAATAATGTTGTTAAAACACTAATCAGAGCAGCCACTAACAAGGGAACTTTCCATCTCTGAGTGAAGAAAGGTGTGGCCAGAAACAAAAACCCCATCTGAATGTAACCAAACACATCAGCACTGCGCCCGCCTTGCACTGCCTGCCTCTCCCCGGAACAGCCTCCCGCACACAGGAGACTCCGCACATTCACTAAACACGTTTCGTGTGTTAGTATTTCAAAGTAGCACATTCTTTTGGTTTTCCTACATGTATTTACTTCATCTGAACCAAATCAGCAGCGTGAGAACCATTACCTGACCTGACGGCGCCCTCTTCGGCTCCGCTGTCCAGCCACTGAGATTCAGTGTCCAACAAACGGTTTTTCGATTCACTAAGTGGTCTGGTAGGAAAAGGTGGATTTGCCCCAATACTGAAAAGAGGAGAAAATAATTCAGTAAATAGATTAATGCTCAATTAAGGATACTTAATAAATTAATAAGCAGCAAATTAGTATTCCTTTTCCTAAATATGTGAGGGCAACTCATGAGACCTTAGCACTCGGCCGAAACTATTTTCCAAAGAAAAATATGCCCACACCCCCATTACACGGCTCTCTAGACCCAAGAATCTATACTCCAACACTGCCAATGAAAATGATTAGACAAAAGAAAAAAAGCTTCAGAGGCAAGTCTGAGTGCTTTAACATGTTAATCAAGAGCCATAAGGTAGTACAGGGACAGGTGAGGAGCTACGTCTGCGGCCAGTACGAAAAAATTACCTGTCATTTCCCAAGTTTTCTGCTTTCTACCTCTGCAGTTTAGATCTAAGGGGAAAAAATGATTTAGTGATTTAGCGTAGACTTATTCTTCTAGCTAAGAGACTAGGGAGGGAGGGCACAGAGGCAAGAGAGGAGGAAAGGGAACAGAGATCGGCCGGCGCCTGTGGTGGGCCAGGGCGTGCGCTAAGCACTCTGCACACACTGCCTGACTTCTCGCTGACGGCTGCGGGCGAGGAGAGCCGGCTCAAGACTTCACAGACCTCCACCAGTGTTAGGGGTCAGAGGTCTGAGGCCTTAGGCTGTGGGTTCAAAAGTTTATGTTCTTCTAAAGTCAATACGCTAATTTGGAACACAGAGCCTCTCACCCCCTACAATTTATTTTCGTAATAAATACATTTCAAGTGTTTTACTTCAAAAGAAGTATCTTTTTTAAAATTTCATTTAAAATGGACTATTTCACTGAATTTATGAAACAGTTTATCATGCAGATATTATGAGAAAATTTCCATTAAGATGAGTAAGAAAAAAATTTGTAGTTTTGAGTACTCATTATTTTGACGCTGTCTTAAGACCTATCAAAATTAAATGGTGTTTTTATTGTTCAATGATTACTTTGAAAGAATATAACTGATATAAGACAATATAATCAAATCTTTAAAGAATATCTTACTTTCTAGGAAGATGCCACATATTACCTTGCTTCCTAGTTTGCCCAGAGATTTTCAGCTCTTTGTAATTATCTTACTCTTACTATTAATATATGCTTTATACACAAGGACTTTTTCCTGTTTTCAAAAGTGTTCTGATTTGAATGATGAAAAATATACAGTGATCCCACGCATTTTAGGTACATACACACATTAACCCACAGTTTGAAAAATCTGAATAGAATTTCTCTTCCCCTATTTATGATGGCTTACTATTGTACGTGTTCATGAGATATGCGTGTGCATGGTTTTACAAGAAATACTCAAAAACACAAGGACGAGAAACATACCTTCTAGCATAGTCATTTTGGTTTGTAACAGAAGCTTGTTCGGGATCCATCCCCACCAGGCGAGTTGGGAAGCTGCAACCATCACCCAAGCTACATAATGAGAAACAGCAATAGTGTGACTCAAGGTCAAATTTAACATGCAGTTTTCAGAGGCACGGTGGGAAGATTACTCTAATTTGTCATTTCAGAGAACAAATCCTAAGATTTCTAATTCAGAGCTTACTACCTCCACTCAACACGCAGGCCCTTTTCTCTCCTAATTTATACATGTTCAGAAAAAATGTCGGCTGGGCACCAAGTGCACCTTTAATCCCAGCTACTTCGGAGGCTGAGGCAGGATGACTGCCTGCTTGAGCCCAGGAGTTTGAAATCAGCCTAGATTTCATAACATAACAAGGCTCCATCTAAAAAAAAGTAAACTAAATAAAAAATTAGAGACAATATCTTCTAGGTCTACTGGGATCACCATGTCTAGTCAGCACGTCAAATAGCCTTGCAAGTAATTAGGTCAGTGGCTTTGTTATCACAATCATTTAAGAAATCATCCAGGTGGGCCGGTATGCGCCTGCCTGGCAAGCGTGAGGGCCTGAGTTCGACTCCCGAAACCCACACACGAGAAAAGGGCCGGTGATATCACTCAGCGGCATGGGCGCCTGCTGGAGCACGAGGTCCTGAGGTCGACCCCTGGTACCCACAAAAAAAAAAAAAAAAAAAAAAAAAAAAGAAATCATCCAGGCTATAATTCTGTAGTGATTAAACAGAAAGTCTTCACAGTAGCCAGAGAAAAGACATTCTATATAGCGAGAGATGGTAATAATGGCCACAAACTTAGCACAATGAACGAAGGCCAGAAAACAGTGAAGCAACATCTAGAATTCAAAACCAAGTGAAAGCGGCCTTCCAAAACAAAGGCCACATCCATTACTTTTAGTCCCAAAATAGGTAATTTGGCTAAGGAAAACACTCTGTAACTGTGACCAATATACCACTTCAATTATAAATATTTTCCTTCTCTATAATGACTTGGGTAAGTAAAAAGTTCTGAAAGTGTTGGGAATTAAGAGAAATGGAAACTATGAATCAGCATTAGCATATATTCTTTTACAATGGAGGTAAAGTTGCACTATGTGTTTTCTTTAAGAAAGAATCTATTATTCACTTCTGTCATGGAAACTCTGAAGCTACAGCTATAAATTCTACAGGTATAAATTCTTATGATACTTCATTTCCAACTATTTATTTTTAAAAGAAAATAAGTGATTTCTTATGCATCATCTTTGTATTTTTTGCTCTCAACTCTATGCTCAATCTCTACTGTATCTAACTTAGAATTAAAGAGAATAAAATACTTTACATCTGATCAAGCTATTCTGAGCATTCATTTTAAAGGCCCATAAGAATGTCACTAGGTATTATATTCTCTGACGCTTAATATATTCAATCAGAGACAGACTACCACAGATTCTGTAATTTCTGAGTCTTGCATTTTATAAATTACCTTGAAAACACTGGAAGTAGCCAATATTTCTTTTCATCACCAAATACTTGTCTCCAATTTTTACTGTACCCAAGAGAGAAACCATTTCCATCAGGTCCATATGAAAATGTAGGTGCACGGAATGATTCTATTAAAAAAAAAAAAGCTAATTAATCTATTTAAAAATTATAAAAAGAATGGAAAGTATCAATTTCCTTATGTCTCATGTTAAAACATAAATGCTGTATTTGTAGCAATGAAAAATAACTAGAAATGATAAATAACAGGTGATAAGCCAATTACCCTGAGCTGATTATTACACATTATATACATGTTATGCTATATCCCGTAAATAAGTACAATTACTATGTGATAATTAAAATATTTTTAAAAAGATAAACTTCTGAAACTTATTTAGAAAAAAGTACATTTTTAATTTCATCAACTATTATATAAAATAACATGTTAAAATAATTATCTAGTTTCACCAGAAATTCTAACGGATTATGTTCAATTTTTTTTTTTTTAAAGAGATACTCTAACTTCTCCAACTTTACTCTTATTTATGAACTTCCTATCATAGTCTTATAGTAACAGGACCAGATATTTGGGACCCGAGGATACAAACAGATGAAATTCCTGCCAAAGAACCTCCAGGGAAGCAAAGCCGTGCGGTGCTGAAACGGTCGCACGTAGCACACGGGAGCACGCAGGCGAGAAAACCTGACCCTGTCTGGATCAGGACCGCGCTTGTCAGGGTAGTGGCAAGGAAGGTGGAAGAAAGAGGCAGCGCACTTGAGGGTGATCTTGAGCAATGAGCTAGAGAGCAAGGCTGGCTGCAGACCACTCTTTCAAGTCTGGCTGTCAAGTGAGGTGAGGGCTAGATAAAGACACAGATGTCACAAGTTTTGTTTCTTTATTTAAAAACAATGTACTTCAGCATGTTTTGTAAACTATGGATAAGAAGCAGCTGGCCAGTTTCTTGGGAGAAACTGACGACATAGGAACTAGAGTAAAAACTGAAGGGCTGGGTGTAGTGGCGCATGCCTATAATCCCAGCACTCGGGAGGCTGAGGCAGGAGGACTGCCACAAGTTTGAGGCCAGCCTGGGCTACACTGTGGGTTCAAGGCCAGCCTGAACTACATAGCGAGACCCTGTCTCAAACTGCCCCCCAACCAAAACCAAAACCCTAACCCCAAAGGTAGGGATCTCAGAAGAGATGGGAGGCCAACTTCTGAGTTCTAAAGATGAACTCTGAACACTAGAAGTTACATCTTTGCTCAGAAGTTGGAGGAAAGTGGCAGCTGTGAAAGGAGCAATGCCTACGAAAGGTTATACAGGCGGAAGATGAGTTTGCTTGTGACTTTGAAGTCTTCTGTGAAGAATTTATGAGGGTAAGCAGAACAGGGAGAACGGTGACAGTGTGGAATTAACATGGTGGGTTAACAGGCAAGGAACCTGACCAGAAACGCATGACACGGTAGTCGAGACTCGGGGGCCACGGTGAGGCCTGGGACCCTCACTCTGTAGATGCAACAAGTGACACAGGAGTGAGACTCCCTCCAGCTGGCAACAGTCCTGTTGTGCGTGTGGATGAAACGGAGGGCTGGAAAACCCAGGCCATGCGCAGCAAGGGATCATGGGAGACAACCCAGGGGCAAAAGATGGACGGCGCATCGAAGAGGTGATGAAGTCATTTCATCACAGAATCTTGAATGGACAGGGTGAGAAATGAAACCAGAAGAAAAAGAAACCTTGGGAGAAAAGCATTGGAATAGACAGGACTGAGTGATCCACAAAACAAAGTGTACTAGGTTGCAGAAAAGGGACAATGGAAAGACTAAAAGATTTTAGTCAAAAGAATAGAATATTTTAGTTGAAAAATTCATCTTCAGAAGTTCTTCAGTTTTTTTTTTCCCTACCTTTTTTTTGGAACCAGGAATCGAACTCAGGACCTTGCGCTTGCCAAGCAGGCGCTGTGCCACTGAGCTGCATCCCTGGCCCAGTTTTTCAGTTCTAAAAGCTCAAAGTGTGGTTATGGGAACAAGAAGCCACCAAAGTCAAAGGGACTAGCTTGCCATCTGAGGTAATGGCACTGGTTTGAACACAGGAACTCAGGAAATGTGGGGAAATGATCTAACTGTGGTGAGTGACAGTTATGAAGGGCAGAGGTGCTGTCAAGACAGAAGAATAAAAATCTTGATGTAGCAAGGGAGAATTAGCCAGTGGTGTGAGAAGATGAGGCTGTAAGAGAGATGGCATGCTAAGGCCATGTGCTCCAAAGCGTGGGCCAGAACACTGTAGCAGGCCACGCAATCAAGGAAGCAGCTGCGAGCTAAAGTGCAAAGTATCAGAGCACAGTGCACACAGTTAAGATTAATGATGCTCTGTGAAATCCTTCACTTACATTATTTTGTAAGTCTGTGCATATACCAAGTCAGGATTAGAATGTATTTCTGGGCTGGTGAGATGGCTCAGCAGCATAAGCGCCTGCCTGGCAAGTGCGAGGTCCTGAATTCGACTCCCGGAACCCACATATGAAAAAAGGGCTGGTGATATCGCTCAGCGGCACGGGTGCCTGCTGGCGTGCAAGGTCCTGAGGTCGACCCCCGGTATCCACACACACACACAAAAAGAATGTATTTCCTATTGTGGTCACCGGTGAAAAAAAAGATTATTCACAGAGAAGTGGTTTTCCTAGACATTCATCTCACAAAGACCTGCAGGGTGAGCAGGAAACAAGGGAAGCGGCCAGGCCTGTGGGGAGGCAGCAGATGAAAGCATTTCTCACCATCTATAGCAGTGGCTACCACTCAGCTCCAACTGGTTGGCAGCAGGTGGGAAACGGGCCTGCTACTATCAGATTTATCCTTTGGAAAGCAAGAATTCTGTTTTTTTATGTGAAATCTTTTAGTTTTTAGCCATTGCTGAAGGTTTTAAGGGGTGACCTTTGTCAGTATACTAATTTTTTGTTATCTCTGATTAGGAATAAGAACATTCTGTAAAGAAGACAATCATATTAGTTAATAGATGTAAGAAATTTTATTCACATAGAAAAAGGATAAAGGAGTGATGGAAGTGGACGAGAGCTCAACAGCAGAAGGTAAGCTGGGGTAGGAGGGTGCAGAAATCCTTTCCCTGGAAGCCACCATAACTTACATGACCCAGTAATACGCGAGATTAGAACGATCTGAATGTGACCACTATCTATACGTTTCCCTGAAGTCTCTCTTCAGCATTCTATATTAAAAACTATTCCCAAGTTGGGTGTGGGAGCACTTGCTGCAAACCTAGCACTCAAGAGGCTGAGGCAGGAGAATTGCTGTGAGTTTGAGGCTGGCCTACAGCTACACAGTGAGCTCAGCTTCTTCCCAAATCTCCTGACAGACATGAATTTGAGAAGGCAGGTGATCTTTAGCCTTTTTATTTGTGGTACTGGGGATTGAACCTAAAGCCTTTGTGCCAAGATACATCCCTGGCTCTCTTTTGAGAAAAAGCCTTGCTAAACTGCCTAGGCTGGCTTCCAACTCTCAGTTCTCTTGCCTCAGCCTCCCAGTGTGTGTGCGTGTTTGCTTGTCGCAGTGCTGGAGATTGAGCCCAGGGCCTTGCATGTGCTAGGCAAGTGGTGCTCTTTATTAAAATTATTTTTTATTAAAATTCCCTACTTTTATATATAATTGATTACTGAAATTATAGAGATATTTGATTTCTGAATGTACCTTTGACTTTTTTTTTTTTTGGTCTTTGAGACAGGGTCTCACTATGCAGTTCAGGTTGGCCTTGAACTCACTTTGTAGCTTGGGCTGACCTCAAACTCACAGCAATCCTCCTGCCTCAGCCTCCCCAGTGCTGGGATTACAGGCATGCGCCACCATGCCCAGCGATTACTGAAATTATGAAAGTAATTCTTAAAGTTCTTCAACACAATGAACTTTCATGTTTATTGTATACTGTTTGTATCCAATCACTGTTTTAACACAGAACCATTCTATACTGCTCTTATCATCTGACTACTGCCCTTGTCTAGATTTCATATTCATTTGTGGTCATTTATTTTGGCCTATTTACCTATAGTTGTTCTATTTTTTCCAACTAGCCAGCAGTGGTAGCTGAACAGTGAGAGGACACTGATGAAGAACATTGCAGACACAAAGAAAAGGAAAAGTACGTGGAATTTTGCACGTGTCTCTCTTAGTTCATTCTGAGGAAAGGAAAAAAAAAAAGTTAATTTTGAGGATATTAAACCTTTAAAATATAACATAATTTAGTTCTGCTTACAGACCGCTGAATCCAACAAAAAATTTAAAAACTGATCTGAAGTATTTAAAATGTTAGCAGTATCTCTCAGTAATCAAATGAAAAGATGGACTCTTCTGCCTAACAATTTTCTTTCATAGTCCAGCTTTCCTCAATATCCAGAATCTACGCTAAAATATTTCCTTATTTTAACCACATGTGCTGCCACCAGAAACTAACTGGGATATACTGGAGTTTTATGTTGTGTTTCTCAGCTCTCTATTTCCGGGACACCACTGCAAGGTGCCTGTGCGTTAGCCGCTCAGACTGACCTCACCTCTGCAGGGCCTGGGAGGCAGCCAGCAACTGTCATAAACACATCCGCCAGAGGTATTGAATGAAAACAGCTTTCTGTTATTCTTTCTTACAGCTACAAGAATCCACCCTTCTATTTAAATTATAAACGCATTTGACAGACAAAAAGGAAGGTTATTAAGAATTAGATCATTCTTTTTTTTTTTCTTTCTGTTTTTGTTTCTGGTACTGGGGATTCAAACAGGGCCTTATACGCTCTACCACTGAGCTACACCCTAGCCATACATTAGATTATTTTGATATTTCTCTTTTCTCCCACTTTACCTCTTAAGTGATTCTTTTCTCACTATCCTGTGAAGAAAATTTTTATTACAGAATTCACTATAAAATGTCATAGAAGAGAGAATGAGAATGTCATGGGAATGATGTGCTTTACCTTTGGACAATTCTCTGTAGATTTCCTGCGGCAAAGCTTGTGCAAATAGAGACAATGTATTAAGAAACCAATTTTTACACAAAATTATCCTGAACACCTGAGTACTATGTTATAAACCCTGTGCGTTTTGAAGGAACACTAAGATGTTGCTCTCTAATGGTTATCTACAATATTTTCTCAAAAATCCCAACAGAAAACCAGACAAAAACATCTAGCTCTTCTAAACAATTCAGGTACCCTTTCAATGCGTACTTTTCCATTAGTTTTTAACAGACTCATGTCTGGAAAGAATAAAATGTTTTAGCAGGTACATACTTCTCTAAACATTTTTTAGTAGTTTCTAAAAACTAGACCTGAAGTCAGGTATGGTGGCACACACCTGCAATCCCAGCACTTGGGAGGCTGAGGCAGGAGGATCACTGCCAGTTCAAGGCCAGCCTGAACTACATAGTAAGACTGTTTCAACACACACACACACACACACACACACACACACACACACACGCACACGAACTAGACCTTATGATGACTTATCCCCTTCATTGCTACGACCTTGTTATAGCTAGAAAGTCACAATAGCCACTAACAGGTGCTGGCTATGGGGCTCTTCCCCCTTCCCATCTGGCCGCAGCCCAACCCATCAGAGCAGCCCTTCACAGGTCACAGCATGTCTCTCCTGCTCTCCCCAGTTCACTGGGATGACAGCCACCTTCCAGCTCTCTCCAACACCCCCCTCTGCCCTCCCCTTAGTCTCCTCCAGCACAATGGCCTCCTTGCTGTTGCCCCAAACATGCCAAGGACACCAACACATTCCTTTGGTCCTCAGTGTGCTCTCCCGGAACCCACTCCCTCCCTCCACACTGCTCCAGTCCCGCCCTCTTAGTAAGGCCCCTCTCCACTGTCTGATGTGCGCCCTGCCTTCATACCTGCCCCCACTTGCCCATTCCTCTGCCCTGGCCTGTTTCTATTACGTGTCTCTCTCTTCTCAAAAGTACACTCTACAAGGACAGGAAGACGGGGCTCTGCTGATACAGCCCAAAAGTCCTCACAAAACCAGAACACTGTCTGGCAGAGAAAGTGCTAAATTAGTGTGTGCTGAATGAATGCAGAAAAAGGTAGACTAAAGTTCACTAGTCTCTTCTTATTCATGATGAATCTTAAAAACTTAAATAATACTTATCCTTAAATAGTAAGAAATCATTATATGGAAACACTGCTGTATTTTCTGATGGAAAAACGTGAAATTACATAATTTCTACTTTATTCACCTGGCACTGAAGCCCTTTTATTTAAATAGGGCCACTGAGTGTGGTTAGTAGGTTGCAAATTGAAAAAGGTGCCCAGCAAGGGGACAACAGAGGCTAAAATTCCTGGGGCTGAGCCCACACAGAGGGAGGGTGGTGCTGTCTTCTACTATGCACAAGTAAAGGCAGTGTAAGTGCTGCCTCCCCTGCCCCCGGTTGTTTTACTTGTTTGTGGAGTTTTTTTGTTTGTTTTTCTGTGGTGCTAGAACGGTGCTGAGATCGAACCCAGGGCCTTACACATGCCGGGCAAGCACTCTTCCACTGAGCTATACCCCCAGGGCAACCACCTGATTTTAAATACTCAGATACCTAACGACGTCTTAATGAAAATCTTCCTGAACTGTATTAGATATTTCCTGGGAATAAAACTGTGCCTTGTGACTCCGGGCTTTAATCGCGTTGGCTATGAGTAGCGAGCGACAGTGGGCAGCACGGAGATGCAGGGATGAACAGAGCTAAGTATAATACTAATGTATGTAACCTACAATACTACACATGTGACCCTGAGTACTCGCCTAACTTTTCAAATCATCATTCCCAGCTCTGGAAATTGGAGTAATAATAATAGCCCCTCAACAGTAACCGTATTTCCTTATTTTCTGTGTTCTTGAAACCTCACTGGTTAGGGAGAGGCTGCCCTTCCCAGGCTGGCCAGTGCTCGGAGAGAGCCAGTCTCAGCCAGGATGGCACAAATGAACCGATCCAGAGCTGTGCTCAACCGCTGCTCCACCTGGCTCTCTGCCGGCGCGGCCTCCTCCTCTGCTCTCACCACCCCGGGGGGCCAGGCACAGGACAGCAGAGCAGCGGACACCCCAGAGCCCACAGCACCTCAGCTTCCCAGTCCCCAGTCTCTCAGCTCCCTCCCCACGGAAATCACAGTACAGGCTCTGGCCCCATGGCCCATGCTTCTGGCATCGCCAGCCTCAGGCCCCATGGCAGTGGGCCCCTCGCTTTGGTGACTATGCCATCTTCCAGTGGGAGGCTGTCTCCAGACTGATGGACCTCACCGTATTTGAGTAATAATAAAACCTGCATTTTAAAACACCTTCCTAGTGTTTTAGAAGGAGTGAAAGGAAAAGTACTTTCAAACCACTATTCCCCATTCACAATCAGACTTAAATGTAAAAATGAAAACAAAAGTGCCAGATGACAACGGGTGAATATTTGTGTAAACTTACAATGACAAGAGCAAGAAATCATAAATAAAAACAGGCATTTAAAAAATGCAGGGCCGGAGATATAGTTCAGTGGCACAGACCCTGCCTGGCAAGTGCAAGGTCATGAGTTCAATTCCTGGTACCAAAAAATAAATAAATAAATAAATAAATAAATAAATAAATAAAATGCAAAACTTTGATTTGACAAAAACAAAACAGGGTTAGAAGATATAAACACAAAACATGGAAAATACACCTGTAAACCAGGACAGAAAAAAAGAGTCACCAGCAGTAACACCTCATGTATTCTGGTTATGTGTCCTCTGTGGGATGTCTGCATGCAAGTATCTTCCCCTTTTTCAATCTAACAGCTACTGTTTTGTATAAAAATTTTTTAAAAAGAGGAGGCCACACGTGGTGGTGCATGCTTGTAATCCCAGCACTAGGGAGGCTGAGGCAGGAAGATCGCTGTGAGTTCAAGGCCAGCCTGGGCTACATAGTGAGTTCAAGGACAGCCTGAACTACAAAACGAGACCCTGTCTCAAAAAAAAAAAAAAAAAAAAAAAAAAAAAAAAATCTCCATTTTATCAAAATGGCACATGTACAGATAAAATCAAATAACTCTAAAAAGCTACTAATGAAAAGTAGTTCAGTTCTCTGCACTTCCAGGAGGTACTTCTTTCCTCATCTTTGGTAGATTTTTCCTCTGAAATATGTACTTCCATACTAAAAAATGTTTAAGCTGTATTATTTATTTTGAGTAGACTACATGACATACAAATTCAAAAGACAACTGTAAAAAGCGTGTTTCCTTTCCTGGTTGTCTGTCCAAGAGGCAGCCGGTAGCAGCGATCTTTAACTGTATTCTGTAGAGAAGACCATACACGTGTATGTGGTTTTCCTATGGCAGCACACTGCATGTATGCTCCTGTGCCTTGTGCCTTTCACACAATACTTTTTTTTTTTTTTTTTTTTGGTACCGGGAATCAAACTCAGGACCTTGCGCTTGCCAGGCAGGCGCTGTGCCACTGAGCTACATCCCCGGCTATATCCCCAGCCCCTTCACACAATACTATCTCAAACCATCTCAAAGACCACCTCAAACCATTTGTCACGCAGAACTTCCTTATTCTGTCTTAAGTGCACTGCATTCCTTTGTATAGATGTATTTAATTAGTCCCTGTTGATTAGACATTTGATTGTTTTCAACCATTTGCCATTTATAAAAAAATGCTGAAAATCTACATGGACAGAAAACAAGTTAGACGTACCGAGAGCTGAGATGTCACTTGTATTGTAAAAGTGCAAACTGGCTCATCAAGTCAAAGAAAAGCAATTACTTCCTAAAGCAGTATGACTTTGTTATAGTGTGGCTGAGAATAATTTGGATCACTAAGAAAAGCTCACAGTACCTTGTGTAATGTACATTTATTTACAATAAACATGAATATGAATATGAAAGTAAATTACAGCTCTGTCTGTCCTCCGAACCATTAAAAAGTCTAACTAGTAAAATTAAAGTATCAGAATAAAATAATCCTTTAGCAATATAGCAACTTTAAGGTCTTAAATACATGTTTTAAGATAAGACTTACCGTCCAAAATTTTATAAAGTACTCTAAAACTGTTGTTGCAACAAAAAGGCAATATAACAGAGAATACAATAAAAACAGCATGAAGAATTTGTAATTAGAAAATCCCACGCAGTTATTCACCCTAGAAGTGAAAAGAAAGTCACATTATAAAAATAAGACAAGTCAAAAATTTATAGAAATAGAAAGTCAAGTGGTGGTTGCAAGGGCTACGAGATGGGAAATTGTTGAATTAAGAGCTTTGGTTTCATTAAGTTGAAAAGTTCTTACAACAATCCTACTAAGTGGGTAAGACAGTAACTTTTATATTTTTTATCACAAATAAATTTTTTTTTTGAGACAGGGTCTCACTATGCAGTTCAGACTGGCCACTATGGAGCATGAGCCAGCCTTGAACTCATGGTGATCCTCCTGCCTCAGCCTCCCGAATGCTGGGGTTACAGGTGTAAGCCACCATGCCCGGCTCATTAAAAAAAAAAAAAAAAAAAAGATATATCAGCCAGGTGCAGTGGCACATGCTGTAATCTCAGCTACTCTGGAAGCTGAAGCAGGAAGATCACAAGTTCAATGCCAGCCTGGACAACTTAGTGAGACCCTGTTCTAAACCAAAAAGAGCTGGGGATGTAGCTCAGCAACAGAACACTTGCATAGCATGCGTGAGGCCCCAGTACTGCTAACTAACTAACTAAACCAACCAACCAACCAACCAACCGAAAGCTTAATCACTGTTACTTGGAAATGGGTCATTTGGGAAATAGAGAGTACTGTGATTCTTAATAATCATTATTGTAATCATTATTTAGGTTAACAACATCAGAACATACATATATATATATATATTTTTAATATGCAGGTACCGGGTGTTGAACTCAGGATCTTGCGCTTGCCAGGCAGGCGCTTATGCCGCTGAGCTATATCACCGGCCCCAGAACATATTTTTAAAGGAAAACAATTAATGTTTATACATACACATGTATATATACTATACAAGCAGATTAATGTTACTATTATGATTAATTGTTAAAATATAAGACCATTGGAATACATAATTCTCAATTCTTTCCTTTCTACCTCTCTACCCATAGATGCAATTTCCTCTATTTTTTTATACATACCAAGGACAGTGATGATCCATCTTAAGAACACATCTAAGAAACAAATAAGCATAAGAAAATCTGTGCAGAAAACTCTTCTGATTCCTTGTAATTTTATTTCACTTAAAATTTTCCCTTTACAAAAATATCTTAAGAGAACCAACCTGGAAATATTAGGTTAGAGATAATTTCTGGTATTTCCACAAATACTTTCATACATTAGAAGCCATAATCTTTTATACTGGGATTTCAGCTGAGCATATCCAGTTGCACCAGACAACATCAAATAACATTTTAATATTCAGATGTGGTGGGCGGAGGATATAGCTCAGCGGCACAGCACCTGCCTGGCAAGCGCAAGGTCGAGTTTGATTCCCAGTGCAAAAAAAAAAAAAAAAAAAAATCGGGTGTTGTGGACAATACTTAGTATTAGATAGGTCCAGCTTACAAGGTAGCTGGAGGAAATAAAATGCAATGCAGATGAACCCTGTTGCTTTAAACATGTACAGAACATGAAAATAAAACTTCAGAAGCAAGTATGTCAGAACATTAACACTGATAGGCTTGGAGATGGTTATTTTTCCTAAATACTTTATCCAATTTTACTGTATGGGTAATTCTACTGTGTTTTCAATAATAAGACAGAAAAAAAAAAAAAAAAAAAAAACCCAAATTCAAAATATGCCTCCCTAGCAGTATACGTATCCTATATTTATATAATGTTAGGTCATAGGTGATCCCACATAATATAACAAATGAGTAACCTAATACCCAGTAAGTTAAGTGGATAGTCCAGGATTAGCTGAGATACCCAAACTAACAGTCTACTTTAACATACTACTTTCTCACATTGCATAAGGACTTAATTCTTTCAAGTTTTTCTGGGGAAAATGTGAAGATGATAGTTCAAAACAGTTGTAAAATTGCTTTTTTTTTTTTTTTTTTTTTAAGTTCTAATACCAACAATAATACTAAAAGCAAAGAAACCATCATTATGGCCTTTTAAATCCAGGAAACTGTTATCTTTCTCAAGGGGATTATTACTAGCTTACTCACGAATATTATATTGAACACATGCTCAGAAAGCATATTTAAGGCTAAGGAAGTTCTATTAACTAGCAGAGAAACTGTTACCGAAGAATTCTTCCAGGTGTATTCTAGCTTCCATAAATATTTTGTTAACTCCATATACTTAGCAAATACTGTAACGGCAGAGGATGAAGCGTATCTGCTAAGTTTAAAGCTGTAAAACATTCCTTCTCCTTCCCTTCTCCTGCCACGCATTTTCAGTGCTTGGTATAAACAAAAGGAAAAGTACCACTACATACGTGTCGCATGCCGAGCAGTGATGGGTCCGATCGGGTTTAATCAACTGACACTTTTCACAATATCTGATCGCTACAGAAGACAAAACAAAAGAAAGATGCTGAAGGGTGCATAAGCCTAGTTAATGTGAAATAAAACTTGATTTAAAAAAATCAGTTACTCCGCGAAATTGACAACTAGTAATTTTTAAATAATACCAAAACGCACCGGAGAGCTTCTCAAATCGAAGTGTCACGAGATAGGACAGAACCTCAGTAGTTATCTTCCCAGCTGTTTTCAATTGAGTGAAGAACATCCAAACCTAATAAATGACTTATACGAAGTCAAACACCAGGTGAGCAGTGCAAGTAGGCCAGAGCTCAGATTTACTAAGTCCCAGCTATACGACTATGTCCATGGTTAAACGTAAAAAGATATCCAATAAGGCATCCTATGTGGTTTTGTTTTAGAAATTCTGAAACAGCATTATTAAATACACACACAAACAAAACCTCTTATCTGCCATCCCTATAACAAACAGCAAAACTGAAAATAGTTTTGAAAAAACCTGTTTCCCACTAAATATAGGCTACTATTGCCCAATTCATATATTCATTCATTCAAAAGACACGGAAAACAAACTAGGTGTCAGATACCATTCTAGGCAAAAATCTTTGCCTTCATGGAGTTTATGTTCTACTGAAGGAGATGAATAATAAACAAGTTAACTAAATAAACAGCACATTAGTGATGGAAGGGAAGGGGAACTAGGGCACTGTTATTTGAGAAACATCTAAGAGAAGTAAAATTGAAAGAAAAGAGTTAGTGAGACATGCAGCTACCCAGAAGAAAGAGGGTTCGCATCAGAGGGCACAGACCCTGAGGCAGGAGCACCTTGGCTTGTATGAAGAACAACGAAGACCAGAGAACTGCATCACAGGATTGCTCTTACTAAAACATTAGCGATAATTTGACTTACGAAATGAAAGCATTTTATGGTGTATCCATACAGTGAAATACTGTATAGAGGCTAACAAAAACTTCCATACAAGACACATAGACATGTCCCAGTAAGGAGACGACCGCAGGCTCAAAATGGAGTCACTCACGCTAAGGGTCCTGTACCACACAGAAACCTAACTTGGTTAACTGTAAAAGCTGAACTTCTGAGAGATGAGAAAAGAGATGACAGCCAAATCCCACTAAGCTAACAAGATTTCACTTACAGCCCTGCAGGATAGCAGCTTTGAAATGACCCATCTGTGTGTGCTCCTTGTTTTTACCTTCTTCAGCCTTTTTATTTGCCTATAAAGCCTGGCCCCGTGTTCACTCACCCAAACTCTTCCCTACTTTGTAACACAGATGCCACCCAGTTCATGAACCATCAATAAAAGCCTTTTTGATCTTGAAAACTAAATTCGTTGAAATTTTGGTTTTGACAGACCTAACATAGAATAAAGCAAATAAACAGAAAAAAGCAAATCATACAGTGGTTTGAATATACACTTGTTTCTATCTGTGAAGGGAAAAGATTGTTTTCTTTTTCTTTTTACACACGACTACCATATCCCCACAAAATGCATACACCTTCCAGAAGTGAATTAACAAATGTGAGAGACAAAATGTATTTTGAAGCAATGTTAGGAGGTGCAGCTGACAGACAGCTCTAACCAGATGATCAGATCTGCACTGTTAGTATCCACCCACCCTGTCTGTTAACTGTGTGCCCATTAGTTTTGCAATGCTCTACTATGTATGACATTTTTTTTTTTTTAGCTTCAGCTGTTGTTTATTGACACACGGGTAGGCTCTATAGCAACAGGCCTGGTGGTGGTGGGCGGGGTGTGTGCCTGGAGTGCAGGTGCAGAGAACTGGTGCACAGGTCAAGTGGGGAGGCTGAGGTGATCGGGGAGCAATCGTGGCCAGGGCCAGAGTCTGGAACACCATATCCACTGTCCCATGTCCTCAGCCCCCATGCTGTCCGCCACGGCTGGGTTCTCTGGGCATCCACTTTCTACAGGGACTGAACAGGGTATACAAAGGAGGTGGAGTTGCTGCCTTCCTGCAACAAGCTCTGAGGACCTCCCTTCTCGTCCCTTGCTGGCGTGGGGACACATCCCAGGCTGCCAGCTCTGGGCCACTGCGCCTGAGCAAAGGAGGTGTTAATCACATAGATGCAATCTTCCCAGGTGTGCTGGCCCACCAGTGCCACACTACAGCCTGAAATGAGTGCTACAAGCAATGCTGGCCTAATGGATGGTGTTGTAGTCAGGGTTTGCAAGGGAAACAATACAATACAGGACACATCATTTTTAGGATTATTTTGTAATAGTCACCGGAAGAGTCATATACAAAAAGAGTGCAGTAAATCTGTCCACACACTAAAGACCCAAAGAATCCAGCTGAGGGCCTGGATCCTACAGCAGTGTCCTGCATGAGTCCAGCTGAAGACCTAGAGCCCATGGCAATGCCTCCACGAATCCAACTGAAGGCCTAGGGCCCACAACAATGTCTCATGCAAGTATATTTCACGGATCTGCATCAGGAAGGCCCAAAGGTCAGTGGTGGAAGCTAGAAAGTCTGCACCAGCAGGATGAAGGATCTGTGCCAGCAGGCTGAGGGATCTATCCCGGAGCCAGGAAGCGACGCTCAGAGTAAGAACCGGAGCTCCCCCGAAAGTCACCACAGCCATCCTCAGCGACAACGAGGTCCCGAGCTCCTCCGACGATGAGAACAGCCAAGTTCCTATCAGGAAAGCCAGCGTGACAAGCTCCTCGAGGAGAACCAACAGCACCAACTCTTCCTCTCCAGTTCTCCTTTTTATGTTGTTGGCAACAGTCCTCAGGTGGGCCCTCCACACCAGGCACCACACTGATTCAATTCAGCTGGGTTTTACAAGTTGACCACCAATTGTCAATCCACCACAGATGGGATGGGGAATGGGGACAGAAAGGGGACCAGAGAGGGGCTCCAGGGCCATCACTGTACAGGCACAACTCGCTTGGTATCAGTGAAGCAGGAGGCCAGGGTGCTACCCAGTTAGCACAATAACCACATCTCCCATCTTGAAGTAGCCTCATGCCTCACCAACATTCATGGCCCAGTTCACGCCCAGGTTCACATCCTCAGCCCAGGCCTGCTGCCCGGGTCCTTGCGCACCACGGGGAAGATGCCGCTGTACCGGTGGGCCTGGCCTGCCCTCTGGGGATTGCAGGTCATGGGTCACAGCAATGATGGGGGCCAGAGACAGCACTGCGCCACCTGGTGGGCAGACCTGCAGGACTTGGTGTGCACGATATTGGCCCTGCTGCAGCACTCAAAGGAGGCCTCCATTGGCACCCACGGTGGTGGCTTCCGTGGAGGTCACTGATAATGGGGACCAGGCGGTACAGCTCCTCAAATAACTGTAAGTGGTAGATGGCAGCCTCTGCCTTTCAGGCAATCAGGTGTTGCATGCGCACAGCCTCCAGCGGGTAATCGCCCCTGGCTGTCTCTCGGGATAGCATGATGTGGCCCACCCTGTCCAGGACAGCGTTGGCCGCGTCACTGCCCTCAGCCCGTGTGGGCAGGGCTTCTCGATCATGCTGGAGAAGCATCTGTGTGGCGCAGATAAGGGGCTTCCCGGCGTGGTTGCAGCGCCCTATCATCTTCTGAGCCAGGAAGATTTCTGCAGGAATCTCGATGCCAATCCACCACGGGCCACCACAATGCCATCGCTGGCCTCCCGGGTCTTATCGAACCTCTGCACCCCTTCTGTGGGTCTCTATCTTGCTGATGATCTTGATGTTCTTACCCCTGTCTCCCGGGACCTGCCTCACTGTGTGGACATTGGCACCCCGAACCTCAGGTCCTGGATGTCCTCTTGGACGTGGCGGGCAGGTCCACGGCGGCACCGGGAAGGTACATGCCCTTCCTGCTGCCCAAGGAGCCACCATTTTCCACCTCAGTCACCAGGAAGTCGGGCCCTTTCTCCTTCACTAGCAGGGAAATGAGGCTGTTGTCCACGTAGATCTTACTGCCCATGTCCACCCCCTTGCAGATGTTCTTGTCACAACAGCACATTCTCGTGGCACTTCTCCATGTAGCCACTGCCCAGCGTGATCTTGAGCACAGCTCCCTTCTTGAGCTCCACCTTGGCAGTGCCGCTGCCCTTGATGAGCCCAGTTCGGATCTCAGGTCCCTTGGTGTCCAGGGCCACAGCCACTGGCCAATGGAGAATGGGGTCAGAAGCGAAGCTCTCAGTGGCTGTACGCCCATTCTTGATGGTCTCTGATGGTACTCCTGAGCTCAGTGAGAGAAGTTCAGCCGGGCCACGTTCATCCCACACGTAATCATCTCCTTCAGCGCGTCCACGAGGCGGGAAGCCGGGCGACGGTACAGATGATGCCGGTGTCGTGGCCGTGACCGGTGAAGCGATGTCCAGGAGGCACATGTGCTCCAGGAAGGTGCTGGCCGGCTGCTGCACCTGGATGAACGTCGTCCCAGCTTCGTGGTGGGGCTCCGACATGGCTTCGGGGTGCTCGTGCGCTTGGTGGGGCTGCAGTGCAGAAAGAAGAGCGCTCTGCAGGCTTTGGCTGCGTCGCCACTGTCGACGTATGAAGCGTTTCCGACAGGACACACGAGATGCGGTGGTAGTCTCTGGGGAGTCTTGAAGGGATGAGGGACAGATTCTTCACTTGGTGCCCTTAAAACATTTTTTTTCAACTCATATTACTTTTCTAATTTAAACAAGAATTTCTTTAGGATGAAGGGAATTTACATAAGAGTAAGTTACATTTTATTGAGGACCTTCTATACTACCTTGCCTGGACTAGGCATTAGGGAGAGAAAACCATACAGTGTAGGACTAGAAAGAGCGAGCCTTAAAGATTCCTAGTTCAATCCCTTCATTTTATAGATAAAAACATACCAACACCTAGAGAGTGAAAGCATGGTAACCTGTCCAAGGGTACACGCTGAACGAACAGAAAGCTCTGGACAGAAGGAAGGGACCTTCCTTTCCCTTCCCTCCACACACCTTCCACTGGACATCCTGACATCATGGAAGCCATGAAATACCGAGGCTCTGGGACGGGATGAAACCACACAGAGCCTGGAAGACAGGGCTTGGTGACTACTATTTGGGTTTCAGAATGAACTAACATAAAAGTAGCTATCGAAGGAAAAGGAAACTTGAGTTTCTTGTCTAGATGGTGCCAAGAACAGAAAGATAGCCAGGTTTTGCTGGGGTGAAGGCAGAGTGCTTTTTCATTCATTCAATCAATATTCAGAGTTTTCACATGGGACAAACACTGCTAGATATTGAGAATAAAAGAAAACTTGCCATCTGCCCCATGGGCCTAGGTTGTCAATGGATGAGTCTGCTTTTGTATGAGTTTGAAGTTTTGGATAGTAGGTCATAAAAGAATGGTTATACTTTTGGAAGCAGGAAATACAAGAATGAAACTCTAGTTAGAACCACAGATGCTGAATTGAAAGACATGTGCCAAGATGGATGAGGAATCCCTTGGTAATGGGTTACTGGACGCTCTGGGGCAGGAGTTTGTAATTTGCTCTTCTGGAAATGCAGGAAGAACGCTGGACCAAAGTACAAGTTGATCTCAGGCCACTCTGTACATATGCAATCCTCGTATACAGCAAGATATTTAAGAGAAGGCTAGGAGAGAAGAAAATGTTCAGAAATAAAATCTAAGTATAAGAACAAGAATGGAGGTAAATGAGATACAGGAAGCCAGTCTGCGAAGGCGTGCTACTACGGCACCCTGTCCTGGAGCTGGCGAGGTCAGTCAACTGCTAGGCCTGATACTAGTTCTCCCACTTCCTAGTTTGTGACCTTGGGTCTGTAACTTACCAAAACCATCAATTTTCAATCTGTAAATATAAATAACACCAAGTATAAGGACTACTATGAGGATTAAAAATAAATGCTAGCCCATATCAGATTCACCATAAATCAGTTATCATCATGATGCTATTACTACTAATAAATATCATTATTATTTATGACAAAAAAATAAGGTCAGACGCTGGTGAGGAAAATTAGTAGAAGAGAATACGCACAGGGGGTCAAAGTGGGGCACACCTGTAACCCTAGCTACCTGGGAGGCTGAGGCGGCAGGATTACAGTTCAAGGATTATGGGGCAATTTAGCAAGACCCTTTCTAAAAAATTTAAAAGGGTTGGGGATGTAGTTCAGTGGGAAGGCCTTGGGGTTGAATTCTCAGTATTACATGCATGCACGCACGCGTGCAAGCACACACACACCACACCTGGGAAGAGACTGTGTCAAGAACAGATTAATTCAAATACCTACTGAGTGTCTATTTAGTGAGACATTGTACAGGGACTGTGGATGAAATTCCTGTCCAACACAGGCTTGAAATAAAGTCAAGAAGGTCAGAGGAAAACAAAAAACAATTACACAGTGATTTATGATCTACAAGGTTAAGGATCTCAGAAGTTCAGAATCAACTTTTAAAAGAACCACTCTTATTGAAGTAAATAGAGGGCTGATGAGATAGCTCAGCGGCATAAGCGCCTGCCTGGCAGGCGTGAGGGCCTGAGTTTGACTCCCGCTACCCACATAAAGGAAAAAAGGGCCGGTGATATCGCTCAGTGGCACAAGTGCCTGATGGCAAGCACAAGGTCCTGAGTTCGACTCCTGGTACCCACATTAAAAAAACAAAAAGATAAAGTAAATAGAAGTGGGTGGAAAAAGAGATGGATGTTGAATTAAAATTTTAAACTGGTTTTATAGAAAAGAAAATCATGATTCCAGACAGAGAAAGACACACAACAGTGAGGAAGGACAGGGTGAGTTAGCACAATTTAAAGCATAAGACTCACGTGTGGAAACAGTATGAGGCGAACATCTGAGACAGGTTGGTTTTAGCCACACTTTGGAGGGGAAAAGGTTTAGAAGAATTCATTTTGTTTTCTGAGTGGATAATATGTTCAAATGGTTCAAAAAGTGCAAAAAGGGCTGAATGTGGTGTTGCATGTCTATAATCCCAGCACTCAGGTGGCTGAGAAGAATCCTGAACTCCAGTTCAACCTGGGCTACAACATGAGACCATCTCAAACGGAACCAAACCAAACCAAACCCAGCAACAAGAACGAAACAAAATGGAGTCGATGCAAAGTACCATCTCTGTCCTCCAGCCCTCAGCTCCAGCTCTAAAACTTAATACTCTTTGGTATCTGAAAGGCCTACTTCCCTCAATGTACATATCTGTAATTTTATTTTTGAAAGAACAGACAGGAATTATTTCTACTCCAAGAAAAAAGAAGCAGCTCACTGAATTTGGAGCTGTGGGCTATACAAATGTAGTCCCAAACGTTGCTGCAGAACACAGGTTCTCCCTGAACCCCAGCCCTGGCCACCTCGCTGTGGCGCATTCTCTCACCTCTACAGTGGTGACAAGGCCAGCGCCTATCGCAGAGTTGTGAAAGTGCTCAACACGTGTCTGGTGTGGTAACAGATGAGAGGTGCTATTCAGATTACAGAACGGCATTGGAAGAAATAAGGAGGAGTAAAGCTCGAAGAATAAAGATTTTACAACAATGGCTCTTCACTTTGGGGGCACATGTACTACTTTGAAAACAGATGACTTTGCCACAAATAGGCTGTTTTGAAAACTATATGTACCAAAAATTCTGAATATGATCTCAGGGATTCATAAATTCTCTGAAAAAATTAATGATGGGTTAAAAACTCCTAATTTATAAAATTACAACTACTATTACAAACCAGACTTCTCAGAATTAAATGTAAAAAAGGATTATGCTAAATTAGCTGTCCTTTATTGAAAATGAAATTTAATGAAAATGTATTATATGCCAGAATATAGTATACTAAATGTTTTACATACATTATCTTATTTAATACTTCCACAAACCTAGACATGTAGATGCTATTTTTTTGAAGACAGGGTTTCGCAATGTAGTCCAGGCTGGCCTTGAACTCACTATGTAGCCCATGCTGGCCTGGAACTTGCAGTGATCCTCCTGCCTCAGCCTCCTGAGTGCTGGAATTACAGGTGTGCACCACTATGCCCAGCATATTCTCATTTTAAAATAAGAAACCTAGGGTTTAGAAAATTTAAGTGACTGGCACAGCAACAGTAGTGGAAAAGTTAGGGCTTGATTTACAATCCATATTTTCATTCTATACCATAATATATTAGTAATGTAAAATGGACAGTGTTAAGTACATTTTTAAAAGTCACTCAAACATCTCTCCCTTGAATCACGCAGAAACTAACTTTCTTGAGTCACAATCTGTATACAGCTACACAAAGGCAGAGCTCCTGCTTTTCCCTTGGAGTTGAGAAGACTGGAGGGTTCTGAAATTAGAGCACCTGGACTTAGATCCTTGTGTTATCCAAAACTGCCCGTGTGACTGTGAACAAAATTTTAAAACTTCTCTGCATCTGTACGGATTCAACCTGACATAAATGCAGCCATCCTGAATTGTAACTACCGCTGACTGCTCCAGAGTAACCCCAGTCACTGCTTCCTCAATAGCTGACCAGCATACTGTTTCCAAGCCAGACTCCTTCCCAAGCTGACAGAGTAGAGTCTTACCCAGTACTCTTGTGAAAGTCTGCAGCTCAAATGTTCGTCAGTCAGAGGCTTACTCTGTAGAGCAGACGTGAACCACTGGACCAGGACCTTCCACTTGAAATACATCAGATACATTCTGACCTAGATGGTGTCTCTTGGTCCTAACCAGTATATCCATCTCTCCTTCTGACTCAAACTGGGGCTCTCCACTTGGTCTTTCTGCCACTGCCACTCTGTCAGTAACTCCCCCAAATAACTGCACTGTGTGCAATCATGGAACTGTCCTTTTCTTTAGTCTCCAGCCCCCGTGGTCCAGCTCTCATACTTGCGGAAAGGGTTGTTTGGGAACAGTGACATCGTTTCCTCACGGGCCAAGTGGGGCTATCGCATGAACCTCGTAGTGTTGTTGTGAAGTTTAAATGAATTCTTATGTATGAAGCATTTAGCATGCAGTAACTGTTAAACTGCCAATACTCTCCAGTATTTGACTTCCCGTTACGGCTTGTATCTACATATCCTCCCAAGGCCTCATGCGGTCATAGGTGGGGCTTTTTGGAGGTGGCTGGATCCAGGGTGTGTGATGCTGGAATCAATGATGCGATGCCAGGATTAAGGGTGGGTATCCTGGCTAAGATATAAGCGACAGAAAGAGGGTTGTCACTTGTCACTTGTCGCTTGGATGCTTTGCTGCCTTCTGCCCATCATGAACGTTTCTCCTCTACGATGCCCCTCTGCCACGCCACCCTGCCTTGGAGCCAGCCGATTATGGACTGAAACCTTCACAAACTGTGAGCTAAACAAACCTGTCCTTCCTTAGCTTTGAGTGTTAGGTATTTTGTCTCAGCAATGAGAAAGGTAACTAAGACACTTCCTGTATTTAAATGGTCAGCCCGGTCAGCCCTGCCCCCAGGACTCCTCCCCGTTACAGGGCTGCTCCCCGAGGAGAGGACGCCACTGTGGTCAGGATGACAGTGGAGACAGTGGTACAGAGGAAGCGCCACATGCCCTGGGACAGACAGATCTGAATTCACGGCTGGGCCTCAGAGTATCAGCTTCACAGCTGTGAGCAACTTTCTTCTGCCCCTTCCCAGCACATGCTCAATTTTCTTTATTAGTCAGCCATGACACACAACAGTCAAATTCAAACCAGAATTTCCAAATGATGGTTTACTAGGAATAACAATTGAGATTTTTAACTATGAAGGTTGAGTTGAGTAAAAAGTAAAGAAAAATACATTCATATTAAAGTGAGTCCCTTAATCTGTATTGATATATTTACATATTCATCTATACTTTTTTTTTTTTTGGTGGGTACCGGGGGGTCGACCTCAGGACCTCGCGCGCCAGCAGGCGCCCGTGCCGCTGAGCGATATCACCGGCCCCTTTTTCGTATGTGGGTTCCGGGAGTCGAACTCGGGCCCTTGCGCTTGCCAGGCAGGCGCTTAAGCCACTGAGCCATCTCACCGGCCCTCATCTATACTTTTATCTGAAATACCATAGAAGGTACAAAAAATGGGAAATTTTGTTCCCACAGATGTTATTTGTGGAAATCATTATAACCACCTAATAGTCAACCCATGCAATATATCCTGGCAGAAATAAACACATTTTGAAAATCCTTTGGAAAAGAAAGCTTAAGATTTGTTTTCTTACTTCTTGAAGCTGTTGTGGTATAGATAGGTAAGTCTCTTGCTGCTCTTCTCAAAATTTCTTGTTGTCTTTCTTGGCTGAATTCCTTTTCATAACCTTCCTTTTCAGAAGTGGACAAGTAGAACTATAAAAAGAGAAAACTATTAAATTTTTTTAATCCCAAGATGTTAACTCTCCTGCTCAGAAAAAGTTTTATGTAGAACAGAAAAAAATATCCCACAAATATTTTGTTTTCTGAAGGCAATATTCAAACTTAACTTTAAGATAACCACATATATTTTAACAAAAACTACATACAAATTTTTAAAATTTACCTTCCATACCAATGATGGCACAGAATATGAGCTCAACATTTTTGCTTTTTACAGATAAAACTAAATTCATCAAAAACACTTTTGGGGGCACACTGGGGCTTAACACATTCATGAAGGGGCTGTAACTCGTATGCTTTGCTGTGGGCAGCTCTGAAGCACCAGCGGTACCTGAATGACTGCTCTATCGGGTGGCATGGGACAGCCCCACAGATGGCAGAAGCTGCCCGATAGGCCAGTCACACAGGTACTACTGGTGGTTCAAGCCAGTGGGAACGTGTTAAACCCGGTCTTCTCAGCCCCCCAGATGTCTTAATATATATTTTATTTAGGACTAGGGGTGTAGCTCACAGGGTACAGCACTTGTCTGGTATGCATAAGGCACTGGGTTCAATTTCCAGCACCATCAAAAGAGAAGAGGAACACACATACACACATGCACACTTCTGTCCTAGGTAAAAATGTATTGTTTACAAGTTACTGTCAGGTAATATCTGATTGTTTAACTTTTGGAAGGATGCCCAAAGCTTCATCTGCTTTAGGTAAGCAGGTGGGATCACGGGACGGGGTTCTGCTACTTTTCAGTTACACGTCTCAATGAGGGCAGCAAGTCCTTTTCTTTCAACATTTTTAACTTTTCAAAACCTGACAAACATCACTACTTTCTCCAGAATTATCAAGGATTGCTGAGGCAAGAAGAGCCTCCTTTCATCATGCAGCAATTCCTTTACAGAGCTGTTTCTTGCTCTCCAAGTGTTTGCTGCCATGATGCAGCCAGTCTCGTTTCTTGTAATAAAATTTCACCTACCAAATACTTGTCCCTTGCTCTTCTCTTATTCACCCAGCATCTTGAGGACCCTCCTTTTTATGCCTTGGTTTCATGTAACCAGGAACTTTTAAGTTTCTAACAGTCTTCAGATTTTCTTTATAAAACTTCAGATTTTCTTTATAAAACTAAAAATAAAAATGTCTTGAGACTTGCTCTTAATCATGTTTTACATTTTTAACAACATTGCTCAATTTTTACTTACTTGTAGGATTTTTATTTAAAAAGTCTAAAGAATGGTAACTGGAATTCTAGCTTCGCCTATTGAAGGAGTATTTTGTTCTACCTTCTAACTCCACTACTAAAGCTTCCTCTACTCTTTGCTACTCCATCACTTCTAACAGTTAGCTTAGTGATGTCTACTCTGCTATAAATGAGGCAATGGCTTGGAATAGTACAAGCTCTGCATTGGGGAAATTATGATTCCAAGAGGGTTAGAATAGTTTTGAAGATTACAGGACTACTGGCAGAGCCGATATTAAAACTAGAGGTCTTCTGCACTCTACTGTAGTACATTTTCCTCTGTACTGTCATCATAAAATGTCCTTCCTTTTTATAGATTGTAACTCTAAACTGACTAAACATTGTAATTCAGGAAGTGGAAGAGTCTATTTAAATGTACCTAGCTTGGCTTCCACAATTAAAAGAATACTACACAAAGCAGTCAGATTCACGTGCTCTTAAATGTGAAAATCTTTAAGACTTTGGAGGTCCCTTATTTCCTACCACTGGCTGGGCTCTTCAGACATTTGACAGATTTACACCCTCTAGAATGCTTTCAGAGATAGAAATAAGATCACAATGTCAAATATATGTTTGAATGGGAGAGGATCTGATCAAACTTTAGTTTTCTTGTAAAATCTCAATTTCCAAGGTTATACTATTTCTAGTCCAAGGTAGTATTCCAGACTTCAGCTTCATACTCTTCTATTCATCCTCATTACTTTTTTTTTTTTTTTTTTGTGGGTACCGGGGGGACGACCTCAGGACCTCGCGCGCCAACAGGCACCCGTGCCGCTGAGCGATATCACCGGCCCCTTTTTCGTATGTGGGTTCCGGGAGTCGAACTCGGGCCTTCGCGCTTGCAAGGCAGGCGCTTAAGCCGCTGAGCCGTCTCACCGGCCCATCCTCATTACTTTTAAGTTTATAAAATTATAAAAAGCTTAAATCAGGGCTGGTGAGATGGCTCAGCAGCTTAAGCGCCTGCCTGGCAAGCGTGAGGGCCCGAGTTCGACTCCCGGAACCCACATACGAAAAAGGGGCCGGTGATATCGCTCAGTGGCAAGGGCGCCTGCTGGCGCGCGAGGTCCTGAGGTCGACCCCCCGGTACCCACAAAAAAAAAAAAAAAAAAAAAAAAAAAAAAAAAAAAAGCTTAAATCAAATAAAAATTTCAAGAGACAACAGAATTTTAAGGAATGGAATAAAACAAAAATTAAATTCTTAGATTTTTGAAATTACCATTAAAAGTCTATTTTCATTCAAAAGTATTCAATGTAATTCAGATTTGTGAAATGTTATTACTATCTTTGTTTGTTTTTGGGGCGGGAGGTGACAGGGTCTTGCTGGGTGGTTCAGGCTGACCCTGAACTCACTATGTAGCCCAGGTTGGCCTCGAACTCACTGATCCTACAGCCTCAGCCTCCCGAGCACTGAGATTACAGGTGTGTGCCAGCACACCAGGCTACTATCTTCGATTCAGTGTTTAAGTGTATTATTAGGCTAGGGAGTACATCTCAGTGGTAGGCTGCATTCTTAGTGTGTACAATGCCCTGAGTTCAACCCCTAGCACCAAAAAAATTAAAACTACTTTTAAAAAAACATTAAATGTTATTGATGGACTGAATGATTGATTGAGACGGTGTGTTACTAGTAGTGGCCTCAAACTCCTAGATTAAAGTGATGCCCCTGCCTCAGCCTCCTGAGTGGCTAAGACTACAGGCACATGCCACAGTGCCTGGCAATAAATATATATTAAAAAAACTAAGAGTTAGGCACTGACTCAGATCTTATATCCAAAGCTGAATAAAAAGCCTTGCCTTTAAAAAGCAAATTTTCAGCCCAGCATGGTGGTGGATGCCTACAATCCCAGCACTTGGGGAGGCTGAGGTAGGAAGATGGCAGCAAATTCAAGGCCAGGCTGAACTACATAGCAAGACTCTTTCAAAAAACCAATGGAAGGAAAAGGGGGAAAAAAAAAAAAAAAAAAAAAGAAGTACAGTCTAATAGGAAAGTTAGCCATGAAAGCAAAGAATAGCAAAACACAAATCAGCCTAAGTACACAGTCAATATTTTATCAGGTGCAATGAAAGGTCCCTTGAAAGGCTGGAGGAGCTGTCAATGAAACTTACTTGGAGATATAGTCCCTAAGCTGGCCTTTTGAAAGATAAAAATCAGTCTTCCACGAAGACAAAGGAAAGAGAACAGCTCATGGGAAGCACAAGGATGAGGAAACACATGGTGGATTTATGGCAGAACACTAGGGTGTACAGCTCTATACAGAAGCAGTGGAGATGAGGTTAGTAAATTTTTAGTTCATGGAGACTTCTGGGTACCATGCCAGTGAGCATGAGCTTTATCTCACGTAGACTGACAGCCTTGAGGATTACAACTGCAGAGTAATGGGACCATATCTTTTCTTTAGAAAAGATGACAGCTGGTGATGGGAGATGTCTACCAGCTATTCAAGTGCTGCCTCTTTCTTGTTACCCTCCATTCATGTTTCTATCAAGTCACCTAATATATATGGGGTCTAATCTAGGTAATGGGGATAAAATAGTAAATGGATCTTTCCTTCAAAAAGCTTAGTGGAAGAGACACTTTTAAAGGTCATAGCTTGGATGCCACTTCCTCAGAGAGGATTTCTTTGGCCACACTACCTAAAGGAGTTTTTGCTCTGTTATGCTCTATCGTTTGATGCTTTTTTCCTAAATTTATCTCAATTTTATAAATTTATCACAATTTACAATTATTATTTGCCCATTTACCATCTGCCTGTGCATGTAAAATGTAGACTGTATCTTTTTTTTTTTTTTAATCCTCTGAACCTAGAACAGAGTCAGACAGGTTCTCAGTAAGTTCCCAGTGAAGGAAAAAAATGGTGGAAAAATATGTTCTTATTTACTGACCGAAAAAAATGATGGAAAGATCAGTTCTTATAACTTTCCTAAAACCTTACTTTTTGATTTTTAACCCAATCAGTTCTCCTAGGCCTGACTCCAAAATGTTGCTCTAACCTCTGAACTAGAGCCCTCCTAAAACAGCTGCATTAGCACCAACCTCAGCCTTATGACTGCTTCCATGGCACCATCTCAGTCGGCATCATGTAAGCTTAGTGAACAAGGGAATCTTACATTCTCGTTCTTGGCTGTCACTAGAGCTGAGCTTAGCTGGCTCTCGAGCATTTCATAATTTAATAATTCTTTCAACACTTACTGAACAGCAACTACAAGTAAGATTGGTGATAGGGACTGTGGGGGACAGCAGCAAATATGATGGCAATATCTCTGTCACAGATTTACAATTTAATTAGGGGATGTATAAAAGTAAAGATGCAATTACAATACTAGATGACAAATTCTATGATGGCAAATGCAGAATGCTGCTGGATAAAGGCTTGAGCAGTCAGACGAATTTATAGGAGTGAAGATGAAGGGTAGAGTGGATATAAAGTCTTAAATGAATGCAGTATGCTAAAACAATAACCAGAAAAAGAAAAATAACATTTAGACAGCATTTATTATGTGTTAAGGATTAAGCACTTTACATATATTAGTCATCATATAAGTTATAACTATCCACATAGTTGATTCAGTCAATGCTTCCAATAATTTCATGAGGTATGTACAATTACACCTGTACACACATACCTGTGGCCCTCACTTGTAGAGGAGAGATTAAGCAAAGTCTCCAGAGCCACACAGCAAGCAAATGATTTGGTTCCAGAAATCTGACAGATTATTTTTTTAGACAGGGTCTCGCTATGTAGCCCAGGCTGGCCTCAAACTCATGGTGATCTTTCTGCCTCAGCCTCCTGAGTGCTGGGATTACAGGCATGCACCACCACACCTGGCTTGGTTCCAGAATTTGAGTTCTCAACCTCTACACTATTCCTCTTCTCAAATATATTAAAATTATTTTTTCTTTTTCTATTTTGTATTACTGTAATCGTATTTCTGTATTTATTTTTTATACATGCTATATTTCCAATGACCATCATTACTAGTAATTGAGTAAATAAAATTAGGTCTTTTTCAATTTAACAGATTAAGAAATGAATAGCAGTTTGTAACACAACTTTAAGGATTGACTTACTGCCAAATGCTCGAAGAATATCTATAATGAAACATTAAGTATGATTTACAATTTATTTTACCTTTCAGAACAAAAGCATGTATCCAGAACAAGAGGCAAATGACTATGTGACCATTTCTACTAATTTTGAACACATATTTACTATGATACAGCAGTTTCCTCCCAAGGATCTACCCAGAAGAACTAGAGAAAAGCACCAGGATGTTTACAGCAGCCCCATTTCTAACAGCCCTAAACTGAACTCCTTCTAAATGCCTATCAAGGCAGACTAGTAAGTAAAATTGTGTTACATACCACAACTGAATACTAAACAATGATGAAAATGAACGACCTACAACTGTATGCAACACAGATGAATCTCACAAATATAGCAGTAATAATGGAAGAAGGCATACACACAAACACAGAAGACTGTTAGTACTATATATCCTCCTAACGTGACTATTCATAGTAAGCACAAAAACAAGCAAAATTCATCTATGCCATGAGAAGTGGGAGTCATTGCTCACGCTGTGGGTAACTGGGAGGAAGTGTGAAGAGGCTGATGGGGTGTTGGCAATGCTGTTTCTTGAACCTGGCTGGGTGGTGCTTACACAGGTGTATTTAGTCAGTTCATGAAATTTCACCAAGTGTGTATTTATGACATGTATACTTTTCTGCATGTATGTTCTCCATTAAAAAGTAAAATATACTACTTTTAACTATATTTTTAATGAATTGTGAAACACTTAAAATGAAGGGAACCAATTACATTACCACCATCATCTAATTTTTGAGTAATAATCATGTGGTAGGTACTACGTTAAAAGGTTTACTTTGAGAAATCTCAACCCTCAAAAACACTGTACAGCAACAGGCACAACTGTTAGCGCCATTTTCTGATGAGAAAACTGAAGGTTGGTGAGATTAAGTAATGTGTGAGAGCAGGAAATCAAACTCAGCCACTCCTGATTATAGAGTAAATATTTTTAACCATCTTGCTACACTAAATTTTCAGTGAAGAATTCAACCTACTGCACATAAATGTTTATCTGTATTATTTTCCAAGTGGAACCTCCAGTTAGGAGAAAAACTAGTCATAATAACATGTGCCAAGCAATAAATAGCCTGAACAATTTTCCCCCACAATTTAACAATTTTCTTTAGTTCCAGCATCTCTGTTCATGCCTGAGATAATATAAACTCTACTTCTCTAACTCAATTCTGTCCCTAAACTGTTTTTACTCCAGTAATATAAAGTACACATGTCTTTAAGAAAACATGGCATGGCAGAAAAGTATTATTAGACTTTTACTATGCTATGTCAGTGAATTGTGTCTGAGAATAGGTTGGTGACTCACATTCACAATATGGATTTATTAAGCAATTTCATGAATGGAAACACAACAAATATATTACATAATTTTAACATAGGTAACACAAGGGAAAACAATTCCATAATAAGTTAAAGCATTTGGTAATTTACCAACATTAAATTTACCTCTTTGGAGGGGGTAGCGGGAGATGTGAATATTGTCATCCAATAGGACCATACAAACATAACAAAGAACAGATGGAAAGCCACAAGGTAAACAACGGTCTTTCCTGGTAAATAAAAACAAATAATGTTTCATTGAATCCAGGTGAAAACAAGAAAAAGCATTACATTAAAACACATTATTTGGATAAGGAGACGTCATCCAATAAAAATTTAATTAAGATCTATTAAAACCTCAAAAAATAAACTTTTTAATCTACATGATGCAACATTACTAGATACAAAGAAATGTTCTGTTCCTATATTAAAGGATTATCAGCAGCTTGGTTTATTAAGTTACTGAGGATTTAAGCTAAAAACTCTTTTTCACTCAATTTCAAGATTTCCCTAAACATTAATTTTAAGTAACTTTGGGGCCAGTGAGATGGCTCAGTGGCATAAGTGCCTGCCTTGCAAGCGCGAGGGCCCGAGTTCGACTCCCGGAACCCACATACGAAAAAGGGGCCAGTGATATCGCTCAGTGGCACGGGTGCCTGTTGGCGTGCGAGGTCCTGAGGTCGTCCCCCTGGTACCCACAGAAAAAAAAAAAAAAAAAAAAAAATTTTAAGTAACTTAAAAGTCATTTAAAACTATCCATCACTATGAACATTAAATCCAAGAAAGTGTAAATTGAAAATAAATAGAGGAAGTTACCATGACCAAGAATAATGAGTAAACTTAAATAACTCAATCTCTATTGTGCAGGAAAAGTACCCTAAATTTCATTTTCTCATACAACACAGGCTAACAAGAAAAAATTTTAACCATGCTCAGTTCCTACAACTGTCTCCCCAGTGGATCAGTGTAACATTCCAACATCTTTATCTCCAAACGTTAACTCACTGATAAAACGCTAAGCTGTGTGTGTGTGTGTTTGTAGTTTTTCTATTTCAAAGAAGGATTGGTTTCTGTAAGAAACAAGATCTACCAGGTGCTTGAACTCTTTTTCAGTTTTGCAGTACCACAGACCCACTGAAGATGACAAAGTACAAAGTGTAAAAGTTTGAAATTGTGTTTATTTTTAAAGTTTAGATCAAATCTTCTTCCACAAGGTAGTCTTCATAACTTTCAGAATTCATTACCTCTTCATACCACATTCTCCAAATAATTTGCTCAGACTTTAAATAAAGCACTTGTTTCAAAAAAGTTGCTGAAGAATATGAAAAACACTTAGAACAGTGCCTGGCACATAATAAATCCTCAGTAAATAGAGGCTTTTATTAAAATCACTACCCAGGCAGTATAGCCCTCCTCTCTTGAATCTAGTTCCTTCTGTACATTCCCTGTTCAGTGTTTCTCATGTTTGAGGGCTGATGTTTTCACTGTTCTGCAGTGAAACATTAAGAACAATTCAGTGAAGCTTTTATAAATCTAACCTGTAATTCAATTGGAACTGCTGATGTTTCTTAGGTTATTTTTCTTTATAATTTTGGTTTCAAATATTCATTCTTTTTAAACAAAATAATGATTTTTAAAAATTGACAATCCTGTTGGAACTCAATGTTTTCTTTTGAAATTGTACTGGTCAATTCCAGATTTTAGGGACTAGAATCCCAGTCAACACAGGTGACTAACGCAGAAACCAAGGGCTCAAATGCCTCTCCTCTTGCCTGGCTAATCAGTACAATTACTTCTAACTCTTGCTTCTAAAATTTCTTTCAAAGTGAACTGCTCGCTATTTTAACTGCCAGTGCATGGATGGATGCCTATTTCATTTGGATTGCCGCAAAAGCCACTAGTGTCTTTCCTTATGATCTTTCTTGCTTCTGAGCCCTCTCCATGGTCAACAGGAAATGCACTGCCCTAGTTTCTTCTCCCTCTTGACTGTGAAATTCCTGGAAAGTAACTCCATCTGCATGGTCCATGCATCCTAATAAAACTCTGAGACTTCCCAGCCGCCATATCTGACTATAGCCACTCAAAATTGGCATTAGTGTATAGTGATTTATTTCTCACCCTCACAGTAGTCTTGCATGGTATCCTTCAAGTTGACAAATAGAAACGCTAAGGCTAAGAGAATTTAGTACCTTGTCCAATATTAGTTACTAACTGATAATGCCCAAACTCAAACTGTATCTATCTGCTTGATAAAATGCCAAGGTTATCTTTACTATGTAATCCCTAAAATGGAATTTTCTGCATTTTTTAACCATATATGGTCACATTCTAGGCCAACATTTGATGCCACGATAAAATCCTACTCCTTCCTCCTTCCTTCCTCCCTCCCTCCCTCCCTCCCTCCTCCTCCTCCTCCTCTTCTTCTTCTTCTTCACTTTGTTGTTGTGTTTTTGAGACAGGGTCTTGCTATGTAGTCCAGGCTGGCCTCGACCTCACAGTAATCTTCCTCCATGAGCTTCCCAAGTGCTGCAATCACAGGCGTACGCCACCACGCCCCGCTCTTCCTTCCATTTTCAAATGTGCTCCTCTCACTTCCACTGCAGACTGTCACAAACACGGGACGTTCTGGCTTCTCAGAACCTGCACTCCTCTGTGCCAGTAACAGTGAGCCTTTTAGAGATGAGCACCCGAACTGCAACCCCACACCCACTTATTGATAGCAAAGGGACAGCACCGCAGTTAAGCCTGAATACTAAAGTTTTAGTTCAGAAAAAACAACTCATTAATATCTTGTTTTATTTTTTTTAATTTACTTTTATTATTATTTTTTTTTGTGGGTACCGGGGGTCGACCTCAGGACCTCGTGCTTGCCAGCAGGCGCCCGTGCCGCTGAGCGATATCACCGGCCCTTTTTTCGTATGTGGGTACTGGGAGTCGAACTCAGGACCTCGCGCTTGCCAGGCAGGCGCTTACGCTGCTATCTCACTGGCCCAATATCTTCCGTTTTAAAAGAAAAACAACAGGCATGCTCTATGCTGTTAGTTCCCTCCAGGCAAACCTTGTGAACTACACGATGGACTCAAAATTGGTGCTTCATTTGCTTTTCCTTCACCTAGCTCATTTCCGTTATTTCTTATGAAATCAAGCTTATCACTCCTCACCTATACACTACTGTATAGCTTCCAGATAAACGGTAAGATTTAGGTACATTAAATTTCTTAATCATTCACTTACAGCCAAGACTATCACATAAAACAATAGACTCTTGAAATATTTCCTAACATTTACTAATTTTAAAATGACTTCTTGGGCCAGTGATATAGCTCAGTGGCATAAGCGCCTGCCTGGCAAGCGCGAAGTCCTGAGTTTGACTCCCGGTACCCGCACATTAAAAAATAAAAAATAAAAAAAAATAAAGATTTCTTCTCTATGAGCACCAAACAAAAATTGTATGCTTTAAAATACATTCTCAGTTAAATAAAAAACAAGTATTAATCTCTGATCATGATGCCTGAAATACAGTAAGTACTGAACAGGTGGTAATCATTAAGTTATAATAAATAATAATATAAAATATAGCTACCAAAGTTCAAAGTCATGTGACTTAATTGGCAAACTTCTGATCACACATACATGCTATAAGCCATTGGTTGTTTGTAATATGTGAAGTAAAAACTTGTTAACTAAGTAAATTAAATCAAAGCTCAAAAAAAATCTGAGCCTATAAACCAAAAAGTCTGTGTTCAAAAATCACCAGTAACTAAATTAAAAACACAAAAACATTAAAAGATTACTTGAGAGACATGGTAAAAATAATCCCAAGAAATAACAGAAAATTATAAGTTCTTTTATAAGAACTTCTGAAATTCAATTTTTTTTTTTTTTTTTTTGAGACAGGGTCTCACTAAGTTCAAGCTAGGCTTAAACTTCTGATCCTCCTGCCTCAGACCTCAGACTTCCAGAATGCTGGGGTTACAGGTGTGCCATGATCTCCCGCTGAAATTCTCTGCTTTCCGCATTTGTACTTTCAGCACATGGCACACAGTTATAATTTAAAGATAGGGCTACCAAGACTTTTATGTTTCTTCTGTTACTGAAAAATGAGACATACAGGTAAATGTGCCTGATGATCTCCAGTGATAAACATTTATTAATAATTTCTGACTATTCAACTCTTTGAGAAATCCTCGATTTTTGTATGTTAAAATAAAATTCTGTAGTGAGACATGGTGGTGTACGTCTGTAATCCTAGCACTCTGGGAGACTGAGGCAGGATTGAAGTTCAAGCAACTTAGCGAGACTGTCTCAAAATAAAAAAAATACATAAAGCACTGGGAATATAGCTCAGTGCAAAGGCCCTGAGTTCATTCCCCAGTAGGCAATAAATAAATAGTTTACAAAATCTCATATCCATTGACTTCTAAAATACTCTTATTCGGGTAAAATTTTAAGAGAAGATTTTTCCCTGTCTCTTTTTTTTTTTTTTTTTGTGGGTACTGGGGGTCGACCTCAGGACCTCGCACACCAGCAGGTGCCCGTGCTGCTGAGCGATATCACCGGCCCCTTTTTTCGTATGTGGGTTCGGGGAGTCGAACTCGGGCCCTCGCGCTTGTCAGGCAAGCGCTTACACCGCTGAGCCATCTCACTGGCCCTTTCCCTGTCTCTTTAGCTGGTCATTTTAAAAACTTTTAATTCCCTTGACCTACTAATATAATTTACAAATTCAAAGTCTGGTTATTTTATTAAATCTATGTATGTACTATTTTTAACAAATACATAAACAGGGCCGGTGAGACGGCTCAGCGGCTTAAGCGCCTGCCTTGCAAGCGCGAAGGCCCGAGTTCGACTCCCGGAACCCACATACGAAAAAAGGGGCCGGTGATATCGCTCAGCGGCACGGGTGCCTGTTGGCGCGTGAGGTCCTGAGGTCGTCCCCCCCGGTACCCACAAAAAAAAAAAAAAAAATAAATAAAAATAAAAATAAAACAAATACATAAACAAAGAGAACCATCAATAAGATTTAGATATCACGGAAGCAGAATCCCTTCCTCAACCCAGCTAGAACTGATATTAAAGAATCTAAATACAGAGTTATGATGAACACACATATAGAAATACATACAGAAAGAGTTTGAATTCTAGGTGCCTTACAAAATAATGGCTACTCCAATTCATATAAATAACAAAATGAGAATATACTAATTTGGGATTAAATCCAATTACTCAAATTTTAAAGAAATATACTTGCATTTATTTGTATTTTGGTGACAGGAATCAAACTCAGGACCTTGCACTTGCCAGGCAGGCACTTGTGCCAATGAGTTATATCCCTGGCCCCGCTTTTATTTTTAAAGATGTGGTCTTGCAATGTGCCCCTGGCTGGCTCCAACCTCCTCTGAATTGAAGTGATCCTCTTGTTTTTGCCTCCCGAGTACTGAGACTAAAGGCATATGTAACTGCATTTGACTCATACATTCACTTTGAAAACAAAAACACTTGTATTCATCACTAAATAGAAAGTAGGTGAGTTCCAACTAAGATGCCATAATAAGCATTCTACTTAAAATGAGACCAAAAGTGCCTTACCATTTTTTTCATTTCCAGAAATTGTAACTAGAATAGAAGAAAAGACAGTGAGTAAATATACTTTAAACATTTTATTTATTTTATTTTATTTTTTTTTTGTGGGTACCGGGGGTCGACCTCAGGACCTCGCACACCAGCAGGCGCCCATGCCGCTGAGCGATATCACCGGCCCCTTTTAAATATTTTTATACATAAATTTTATTTCAGGTTGAATATTCACCTTAATATCATTTTTATAAAATTTCAAAAACATTAAAATGCTAAAATTCAAATTCTCTATCATTAGCAGTAAAATCACTTAAAAGCTTCTTTAGACCTTTATTAATCTATAACATTTTCTTCAGCTCTTTCCTTAATAATCCTGCAGAATGAACAGGACTGTCCTCTATAGTACTATAACTTACCATATTCATTACCCTACAGTATAATGTACTTTACCAATTTCCTTATGAAAGCTACATGCAAGATAAATTTTTCTCAACTAAAAAATAATACATATATTTAGGAGGAATAACTTTGTATCATGTATAATGATTTCAAATCAGGGTATTTCTATTTTTTTGTGTGTGTGTGTGGGTACCGGGGGTCGACCTCATGCGCCAGCAGGCGCCCGTGCCGCTGAGCGATATCACCGGCCCTTTTTTCGTATGTGGGTTCCGGAAGTCGAACTCGGGCCCTCGCGCCTCCCAGGCAGGCACTTACGCCGCTGAGCTGTCTCACCGGCCCCAAGTCAGGGTATTTCTATCTCTTAGACATCTATCACTTTTTGTGTTTAGTCTTCAAACACTAGAACTTATTCCTCCTATCTGCTCTGGTACACATTTATCAAACGTCCCTCTCTTCTTCCCCTCTATCCTTTCTAGCTTCTAGTAGTAATTACTATTCTACTCTCTTGAGATCAACTTTTTTAGCTTTTGCATATGAAAGACCATGTGGTATTAGACAAATTCATTTTCAAATAGAAAAAGTGAGTAATTCATCCCTGTAATTTTTAGAGTGTTTTTTTCTCTGAACACTCAAATACTCAAGAAATTAAAACTGGCCACAGGAAAGTTAATTCACTATCTGCATCGAACTCAGGACCTTGCGCTTGCCAGGCAGGAGCTTGTGCCACTGAGCTATAACCCTGGACCTGCTTTTATTTTTAAAGACATGGTCTTGCAATGTGCCCCTGGCTGGCCTCAACCTCCTCTGAATTGAAGTGATCCTCCTGTCTTTGCCTTCCGAGTACTGAGACTAAAGGCATATGTAACTGCATTTGACTCATACATTCTCTTTGAAAACAAAAACACTTGCACTCATCACTAAACAGAAAGTAGGTGAGTTCCAACTAAGATGCCATAAGCATTCTTCTTAAAATGAGACCAAAAGTGCCTTACCATTTTCATTTCCAGAAATTGTAACTAGAATAGAAGAAAAGACAGTGAATAAATATACTTCAACATTTTTATACATAAATTTTATTTCAGGTTGAATATTCACCTTAATATTTTTATAAAATTTCAAAAACATTAAAATGCTAAAATTCAAATTCTCTATCATTAACAGTATAATCAATCACTTAAAAGCTTCTTTAGACCTTTATTAATCTATAACATTTTCTTCAGCTCTTTCCTTAATAATCCTGCAGAATGAACAGGACTGTCCTCTATAGTACTATAACTTACCATATTCATTACCCTACAGTATAATGTACTTTACCAATTTCCTTGTGAAAGCTACATGCAAGATAAATTTTCTTCAACTAAAAAATAATAATACATATACTTAGGAGGAATCACTTTGTATCATGTATAATGATTTCAAATCAGGGTATTTCTATCTCCTTAGACATCTATCATTTTTTGTGTTCAGTCTTTGAACACTAGAACTTATTCCTCCTATCTGCTCTGGTACACATTTATCAAACGTCCCTCTCTTCTTCCCCTCTACCCTTTCTAGCTTCTAGCAGTAATTACTATTCTACTCTCTTGAGATCAACTTTTTTAGCTTTTGCATATGAAAGAACATGTGGTATTAGACAAATTCACTTTCCATAGAAAAAGTAATTTATCTCTGTAATTTTTAGAGTGCTTTTTTCTCTGAACACTCAAATACTCAAGAAATTAAAACTGGCCACAGGAAAGTTAATTCACTATCTGCCTCCTCTGTATTTTCTTCCACTTTGTAGTACTACCTTGACGAATATATCCAAAAATCACTTCAGTCTACCAAAGCTGGGATTCCTGTTTCCTTGTTTCTGGACGGTCCGAATCCTCCAGGTCTGGTTTATTCTATTTCAATTCTGTCACCTCTTCTTCAGTCCCAACCTATCCCTTCCTATTGCCTCCCCGAAGTGTAACCGCTTAAGGCACCTTCTTTCTATGAACTTAATATACTCTCACCACCAGCAAACCTGATGCTTGAATACTCTTCAGAGCCTGAGTCACTTTAGTCCAAAATCTTCAGGGCAGCACATCCTAAAGGCCTGTTGTACTCTATAATCCGTCTGCCCCTCTAGCCTCCGTCATTTGCCCATTCCTCTGGCTTAATTATTCTGAACAAACTAGTTTTCTGAATGCATCAGTTTCACAGACACTGTGTTCCTCCCCTCTTCATCCTTCAGTGTCCAATGAAACACTAGCTACCTCCTCTGTAACGCTTGCTGAGCCTCTCTTTAAGCTGAAAAGAACCGTCCTTCTGATCACCACAGCTCACTCACTCTCCCCTCCCTTCCCCTCCCTCCCTCCCTTAATCTGTCTCCCTCTTGGACTGCATATTCCTTTAAGGGTAGAATCATGTAACAATACCACCTTGAAGCTCCATTAGTCCCATTTTCCAGATAAGCACACTAAGGTTCTAAATAATTAAATGACCTCTACCTGAGGTCGCAAAGCTAGTATACGTAGTGTGGGCAGACTGGGACCAAAGTCTATTTGGACTTGCATTCTTTTTAATACTGTATGACTCTTATTTTATCCCTTGTTTTAATCTCTAAGCCTGATGTACAGTAGCAATGTTTAAGAAATGTTTGTTGATTGAAAATCCATTTTTGACTAAAATCTCCTTGATAAAATTGGTGGATGTATACCCACATTTATAGCAGCATAATTCAGAATAGGTAAATCTTGGAGACAGCCTGTATGCCCACCAACAGATGAATGGATAAAATATATTTATACACAATGGAGTACTACTCTGCCATAATGAAAGATAAACTTGAGGCATCTGTAGGAAAACGGAGGCACCTTAAAACCGTAGTTAAGTGAAGTAAATCAGACACACAAGCTTGAACACTGCACAGTATTCCTTATATGAAAAACTTAAAAAAGAGAGAGAAAATATTCTAAGTATGTTTCTGCTGTTGGTTTCTAGTTTCACTCCAATACTGTGTGAAAATTCACCTTGCAGGGTTTCCATTTCTTTGGATATGTTAAAGTCTTCATTATTGCTATGAGCGTGGTCTATTTTGAATTTAAAAATATTTTCCAGAACAGGAAAATCTATGAAGATAGAGAGTAGCTCAGTGGTTGCCTGTATTTAGGGGGAGGAGGAACTGAGAGATGATAGCTAGTGGGTGGGGAGTATGTTGTGCTTTGGGATAACAAAAATGCTGTAAATTTGATTGTGGTAATGGTTGTATAACTGTGTCAACATGCTAAAATCTACTGAATCACACACACATTTTAAGTTTGCTGGTTGTACAGTACACAAATTTTAATTCAATAAAGCTGTTATTTTAATTTTTTAAAAAAGCATTCCCACTACAGTCAGGTACAAGATAAGTACTTGATCATTACTTTTTTCTTTTAAGCACTGTTTTTGGAGAGGTGCAGGGCTTCTTCTCAACCCACCTCAGATATGTCAGATAGGATCCAGGGTAGTTAGATCTTGTGCTGATCATTTCTGGTTATTTACCTTAATGTTCACTAAAAGATTTTAATTTCCTGCATGTGCCATGACGTGGAAGTGATGGGAAAGCACTAGATTAGCCACACGATTATAAAAGAGAAATAAAACATTGGTATAAAGATTGAAAAGACAACAAATTCTATCACTGTTTGTAGATTATATAACTTTATTCCTCAAAGGTCAAAGAAAATTATTATAAATATTGATGGTGCATAAAAACTAATATGCAGAAACCCATTCCTGCCTACCTGCCAAAATTTGTCATTATTTTTAGTTTTCATTATGATGTGTCTTGAAATGGATTTGTTTTTCCCACTCAGAGTTTGCTCAGCTTCCTAAATTCTTTCTGAATACATGCTTTCCCAGACTGGAAATTTAAGCCCCGCCCCAATATTGGGGCTTGAACCCAGGGAGTGCCGAGTTGTATCTCCAGCCCCCTTTTAAACTTTGAAACAGTCTCACTAAATTGTCCAGGTTGGCCTTGAATGTGCAGTTCTCTTGCCTCAGCTTGCAAGCAGCTGGGATTACAGGTGTACACTACCACACTGGTCCAAAGCTATTATTTCTTCAAGTATCTTTTTAATCACATCCTCTTTCTTCTTTCCTCCTGGGATACTGATGATACAAATGTCAGGACTTTTAAAAATAATCCCACAGATCAACGATGATCTCTTTGTTTTAATTTTTCGGGCTGCTCTCCATTGCTCAGACTGGGCATTTTCTGTTGTTCTATTTTCAGGTGCACTGATTATTTTCCCTCTGCCCTCTCCATTTTGCTGTTGAGCAGACTTTTTAAATTTTGGCTATTGTATTTTTCAGTTTTAAAATGTCTTCCATTTCTTTGAGATTTCTATTTTTTCATGTTTCAATTATAAATTAAATCATTTTAAAAATAGCTGCTTTAAAACCTTTGTCAGATACTTTCAACACTTGTGTCATCCTGGTTTTGGCATCCATCTTTTTTTTTTTTCATTCAAATTAAAGCGTTCTTAGTTCTTGGTATGGCAGGTGTCTTGGTCACTTTCCTCCTCACTGAGACACAATTCCTGGCACTCACTTAAAGGAGAGGAGGTTCATTTTGACTGATAGTTTTAGAGAATTCAGTCCTCAGCAGGCTGGCTCCACAGCAGGAAGGGCATGATGGAAGGGTCTGGTGGAGGAAAGCTGCTTATGTCATGGTGGCCAGGAAGCACAGAGAGCAAAAGGAGGAGCCACAGAGAGAGATACTCACTTCTGGGCCATACTCCAGCCTCTTCCGACCAGACCCCACCTCCTAACAGCACATTCAACAATAAACACACCTTCCAAAAACCCTGCATGAGCCGGGCGTGGTGGCGCATGCCTGTAGTTCCAGCACTCAGGAGGCTGAGGCAGGAGGATTGCTGAGAGTTCAAAGCCAGCCTGGACTGCATAGTGAGACCCTGTCTCCAAAATCCAAAACGAAACAAAACAAAACAAAACAAAAAACAAAAAAGCCCTGCATGAGAGATGGGGGAACATTCTAGATTTATATCATAACGTTCTGTCCTTAGCATCCAAAAGACTCATGTCCATCTCTTTACGCAGAATGCATTTAGTCTAAGTCACCAGTTTTAACAGTTCCATCACTGCTGAAAGATGCAAGTCCAAAGTCTCCTCTGAGACTCAAAGCAAACCCTTAGCTATGAACCCCTGCAAAAATCTAAAAGAAAAAGAATGTTAAAGCCAGGCACGGTAGCACACACCTGTAATCCCACCACTGGGAGGCTGAAGGAGGATCACTAATAGTTCCAGGCCAGCCTGAACTACAAAGCGAGACCTGTATCAAACAAAACAAAAACTCCAAACCCCTCCCTGCAAAAGAAAAACGGAAGAAAAAGTAAACACTTCCAACACACTATGGCACAGGGTAAACACTACCATTCCAAAAGGGAGAAATAGGGGGGTAGAAAGAAATAGGACTAAAATCCTAGCAGGGCAAGCATTCACTCCTGTAGCTGTGTCTAGCACCCAGGGGAAACTGTGGTAAAATCTGAACTCCCAGGGGTTGGGTGGCCCCTACGGCACTGCTGGTGGTTGTAGCACTCTTGATTTTTAGCCATGGGTGGAAATGTATTTTCATTACTTGGGTAAGCACTTAGGAATGGGATTGCTGGATCTAATGGTAAATGCATGTTTAACTTTACCAGAAGCAGCCAAATTATTTTCAAAAGTGGGTGCATTGTTCTGTCCTTCCAGCTACAATGTATCACTTATACTTGTTCCATATCCTCAACAACACATGTAATTTGCCAATTTGAAATTTTCTAACTATTCGAAAAAATGCATAGTGGTACCTCATTGTATTTTCGTTTTCCTAATGACTCATGATGTTGAGCATCTTAGCATGGGCTTACAAGCTATTTGTTCTTGATTATGTAGTTACATGTTCAAACCTGTTGGGCCTTTTTAATTATTATTATTATTATTTTTTTTTTTTTTTTTGAGACAGGGTCTTGCTATATAGTTCATGTTGGTCTTAACTCACTATATAGCCCAGGCTGGCCTCAAATTGGTGGTGATCTTCCTGCCTCAGCCTCCCAAGTGTTGGGATTATAGGTATGTGCCACCACGCCTGGTTTGTTGTTTGCCTTACTCAGTTATGAACTCTTTGTAAATTCTAGATAGGTCTGTAGTTGCGGTATCACAGTAAAGTTTTTCAAAGGAGCATTACAAAGGGCACATAACATCCACGTTTATTTTTTTGGAGTATTTCTATTGATGAATTAGTTATTTTAATTTTATGAGTTTTATTATATAATGCGTACTTAACAGGAAAATAAAATATTGCTGAAATAAAATATTAAATTTTTAATATGTACTGAGTGTTTAGAATAAACATCAATATTTTCAACATCAACTGTTCACTTGCTTACAAAATCTAAAAAATAACAACACAGAAATAACAGGAATAAAAATGCCTATGTGAACTATAATGAAAATACAAACAAGACTCTACCACAGAAATAATCTTTGCTTCAGTTATCACACCTAAGGCAGTCTTCACACCTGAAAACAGCATGTTCCATACTTGACATCTTGCTGGTCTTCCTGTTTTCTTAGGAGGTTCTTGTGATGTTACACCTGTCTGTCCATCAGTCTGTTCCAGAATTCTTTTGTGGACTTCTTTGGGCAGATAACACATTGTTGTTCCTCTGCTGTAATTGATCATTTATCAACTCCAGTCCCAATCCTCTAAGAAAATTTCTCTATGATATTCTGTGCTTGTTATTTTCTTTGTAAACTATGAAACTATGCCTGACATGTTTAAGATCAGGTAAAACACAACTATGGGCTAACACTCTGTGTTCTGAATGACCTCACAGTTGCTGCAAAACTCATCAAAACATCTACTCTGCCTTTCATTTTGTTGTTAAATGTAACCATTTCTGGCTTCATTTGTGTTGAGGATTCACTATCAATCTTATGATCATGGTATAATGTTGACAGTACTACTTTGTTTTTCTTCACCATATAGGAAGTCAGTGTTACCTCCTTTTTTTTTTTTCCCCAATGTGATGTCTTTCTGAAATCCAAAGATTGTACTATACATTTCTCTATTATAAACTTACTACACTTTTTTGGGGATCTTGACTTTGTTGTGAATAGTTCCTGTGCTGATCAACTGGTGTTCTTTTAGCAAATGTAACACCAATTGGTAACTACTGAACCAACTGTCGAATGTGACATTTGGCTTACTTTTTGAAATAGGTGCAACAAGTCTATTCACGACATCATACAGTTTTTTACTGCACGAATAAAGACCTGGTGGCTGGGTTCCAGGATAAATTTCTAAAGTCAATGTGTCAAATGTCTTCACACCTACCAGGACATATACTTTCACAACATATTTGGAAGGTTTACTTGGCATACATTGCCCAAAGCAACCACGAAATGATTCAAGTTGTTCATCAACTGTCATGCATTCAGACAATGTACAAATTGCTTGACAGTTCAAAACAAAGCGAATAGCAGCCAAACTGTAGGATTTTTTTGTCTTTCTTGGCAGGTCTTTTTGTCTGTCTTTTTATCATCAAAATGTAGGTAATTTTGAAGGAAACCAAATCTTGAGTGTCATTATTGCTCTAAAATCTCAACATCGTATCTCACTTCTCCATAAATCCTTTAGATTCTGACAATTAGAACAATAAAATCCTGCTATGAAGGCTTTTAGTCCAGTGAGGTGTCATGATCAATATATTTCTGAGTATTACTATTGGTGCACACAGAATGTTTTACTTGTATTTCATTATCCGTGTATTCCAAACTATCTTGTGGCATACAGCCTGTTACAAACAATTCCCAACACTGAACCGCAATGTTGGCATTCTGTCAAGATCCTAGTTCTAATGCTGGATCGTTCAGGTATACACGACCATTCTGTAGCATTTCGACTAGTCAAATATTTACTTACATTACTGTTTTCTTCCTCATCTGAATCAAGGTCTTCATTCTCTACTTCTCTGTCACATCTGGCCCTGTCTCACTGTCACAACTTCTTTGGCTTACATGATCCAAGTCCATCATCGGTAGCCGAGTCACCTGATGACTCGCTTTCAACCTCCTCCAAAGTTGTAAAAGCTGATTTTCATGTGACATTGTACTGAACTGGGCTGATTCTACAAGAAAAATTAGGACCAAGTATGGTGGTGCACACCTGTAATCCCAGCACTCAGGAGGCTGAGGCAGGAGGATTGCCATGAGTTTGAGGCCAGTCAGGGCTATATAGTGAGTTCAATGCCAGCCTGAGCCACACGGTGAGGCCCTGTCTCAAATTAAAAAAAAAAAAATCAGAAGAATGTAAAGAATGTTGACAATTTGACACATGTGCACACACCTTGCTGTTCCTAGTATCAGGTGGGTGAACATAAAGAAAAGCATGATATGGCCATCTGCTACCCTGAGTGAGGAACCCGGTTTAACTGATCTCTTCTCTCCCCCTCTTGGTCCACCCAGTTCTTTCTGGGGTACTGGGGACTGAATCCAATTTGTAAATATTTTGTTAAATTCAGCCCTAAAATTTCATGGTTTTGACAGTATACTGCAAATTTTGATTTTTTATTGTTCCCTGCTATTATTCTTCTTTTTCCTTTTTTTTTTTTTTGTGGGGGGGGGGGGACTGGGAGTTGAACTAAGGGCCTCACGTATGCTAAGTAAGTTCTACCACTGAGCTACAGTCTCAGCCCTGTTCTCTGCTATTATTAAGGAACACAATTGAGTTTTATTTGTTGACCTTGTATGCTGTGACCTTGTTAAATTCACTTTTTTTAGTGTGTGTTTCTGAGGCAGAGTCCACTGTACAGTTCAGGCTGTTGAACTCACTGTGTAGCTTAGGCTGGCCTCGAACTCACGGTGATCCTCTTGCCTCAGTCTCCCTAGTGCTAGGATTACAGGTGTGTACTACCATACCTAGCCTAAATTCACTTTTTAGTTCTAAATGGTTGATAATCAACAAGGCTTTGTTTTCTTTCTTACCTCTGTTTGTGTATTTTTATTTATTTATTTATTTTTTTGTAGGTACCGGGGGTTGAATTCAGGCCTTCGCACTTGCCAAGCAGGTGCTTACACCGCTGAGCCATCTCACCGGCCCTGTATTTTTTTTTAAATATGAAAATATCTCACAAGTTTATACCAACACTTTCAATTTAAATTCAAGCTTACGGGTTTTTTCTTAATATTGTTGATGTAACATTTTTATCTCCTTTTTTATACTGAGACTCCTGTTCTTAAAGATGCAAAGAATAAAAACAGAATATCCCATAATGTTCATCCAACAATCTCAAGATGAGACCAATAATGGCGCTATTAAGTTTTAAAAACTTCTTTCACATATGCTCTCTCTGTTCTCTAAAAGTTGTGCTGTATCAGTATCACCAAAGCATATACCTACTATAAAACTATTCTCTCTTCCTCATAATCCTTATTCAGTCCTGGAACTCAGCGTGGTGGTACACACCAATAAACACAGCACTCAGGAGGCTGAAGCAGGAGAACCACCACCATTTCAAGACCAGCCTGCACTATACATAGTGAGTTCAAGGCCAGCCTGAACTACATAGTGAGACCCTGTCTCAAAAAAATTTTTTTTTCCATTTAGCCTTGGGTCTAGAAGAAAACATTTAATGTTCATACCAGAATTTAAATTGTATCTCTGTGGTCGATTTGGTTGTCTGAGGTTCATTCTCCATACAGACACTATTCAAGTTCTGTTTTACGCAGGGATTTGGATGAACTAAATGATCATCTTCCCAAAATCTCATATGAAGGTGATTGGGGGGGGTACTGGAGACTGAATCCAGGGCCTCTGCAGTGAGCTACATCCCAGCCCTTCTCTTATTTTTTATTTTAAGACAGGCTAGCCAAGTTGCTAAATTACCCAGGCTGGATTCAGACTTACAATCCTCTTCCCTCAGTTCCCCAGAGAGCTGGGATTAAGGCATGTGCCACCACACATTGCTTGAAGGTGACTTTTTAAAGAGACCAGGAAAGATGCCTTGTGAAATGTCCTACAAATTCTAGAAAGCATTACACATTACTGCATGGAGACAGCTGTTGTTTTTGAAAGTGCTGCACAGTATTCCATTGTGTGTGTTCAGTTTTACTATCAGGCTTCTATTGATAAGACATTTGGGTTGTCTCCAATCCTTTACTACTACAATGTGGCAATAAATAACCTTGTTCATGTGTTGTTTACTTGTAGAGGTTTATCTCCAGTGTAGATTCCTAACAGCAGAATTACCCGACCAAAATCCTGTCTGCTGTATCTTAGCTTTTCCCAAAATCCCTATTACTTGGCTTTTACACTCTTACAAGCAACGCACGAGACTGCCCATTTCTCTGCAGTCTACCCAATAGTATTTTCAAACTTTTGGTATTGCAGGGTAATTTTACCTTGCATTTTTAAGTAAAAATATCTTTTCATATATTTATAAACCATTTTCATAATTTTCTCCATGTACTAGCTCTCTATATTATTTATTCATTTGTTCCTTTGTACTGGGTTTGGCAAGAGTTGGAGGCTTTTGTCACTCTCTTATTTTAAGATCACCCATTTATGCTTTCTTCTAGAGCTTGAATGTTTTCATTTTCTTAAAATTCACGTTCGGTTTATTTGGAAACAGCCAATTTCAGGGACAGGAAAAGTACCAGATGATTCTGAAAAATGTTGCAGTTGCCACTAAGAAAGTAGTATAAAATGAGGGGAACCTCTCAAAAGGATACAAAATGTAGAGGGAACCAAATTTGGGACAATTTGAGCAACAGAAGAAATGTTAAATATTACAACCTACGAAAAAGAATCCATAATTGCATGCTGATGTAAACACATCAAATCAGTTCATAAATAGGTAAGAGGATAAACTATTCCTTTCAATAGAATTCTAATTAGCAAATGTGGAAGAAATGATAGAATTAGAAAACCACCATTTAGCAACTAGTACAGTAAAAACTATTTCAAGCAAGAATCCTCAAAGGATGATTAAAAAAAAAAAAAAAGGTGAAAGTAACACAGAACAGATTATTTACAGTGTCTCTCCCTGAGATACTTGTCTCAGGTTGGGGTCTATGGAATTAAATGCTGACAGAGTTTGGGGTGCAAAGTATTTCCTAGGGACTGATGCATGAAAGGAACTGAGGGAGCAGAATTGGGTTAAGGAAGAAACTGAACCGTAATGCAGGCCCAGCCCTGGCAACGTCAGAGAGCTCTGGAGTAGCCTGGCCCCATCTCGCCGAGGCACTGTGCGCAGGCTGTACCAGGAAGGGCGCGCCTTGGGGAAAGGTGAGTCGTCCTGAAAGAGCTTGGCAGCTGGCCCGACTGCTGATCACACTTCCCACGGCTGAGTAGCACGGCCTTCCTCGAAGGCGAGTCTGTAGCGCATGTGTGTCCTGCCTCTTGGCTTTCCTGGGCCACACTGAGTATAGAGGAAGTGCCTTGGGCCACATATAAAATATATATTATAGTGAGTGTACCCAGTAACAAAACTGTCTTATCAAATGATGACACAAGCCCAAATCTAAAAATTAAATAAGAAAATGTAACATTTCTGCTTAATGCCGGCAAATGCCTCCTATCTTCTTCATAGCACACGCGCGTAGGTCAGCGGGAATACAGGGACCGCTGCACTCCACTCGCCAAGCTGTCTGACACGCACGGGTTTTGATGGAACCGTGTGTGGCAGGCACCGGCGGCAGAGTCAGCACTGCCCTAGACACTGCTCCGTTCTTGCCTATGCTGTTTCAGTGCTCAAACACTGCACAATCAAGTCATGAAAATACCGATAAAAATCACAACGTTAAAAGTTCACCATCCATTTTATGTGGCCCCATTACATACGAGGTGTCCAGGGGCACGTGTGGGCCACAGGCTGGGGGTAGACATGCCTGCTGCATGGTGTATCTGAGTCTACTCGAATGCTAGTTACAAAGAAAATCCATGCCTTTACACATGAAAAACCTGTCCAACGCCACCTGAAGTTGTGACTGACGAGTCCCCCGCTATGATCTAGGACACAGTGTCACTTTGGTGGTATTCTTGCTCAACGTGTGCACCCGGAGTCTAACCAGGAGGAAACAGCAGCCAAGCCCAAGCTGAGAGACTCTAACAAGCCCACACACTGAGGGAAGGACAAATGAGTGTCAGTAAGGCCTACGGAGTAAAGCTGTATTTTATCTACACTGAGGACATACATACACCTTTATGCTATTCCTGCTGTCACACACAGTACCGGAACACTGTAAGCACTTAATCAATGTTCGTTAAAGGACTAAATTAACCTATAGTTGTTTTTAAGAACATTGGAGTATCCGTATTTGAAACTAATTGCACTATCTGCTACATGAAGATACTCCAGTTCTTCCTTTCTACTAGGCGCGGAACCGGCAGCTATAAAGTATAATCAATTTGCTCGTTCAACAAATCTTTATTGAAAACATATTATGTTGGGCCCTATTTTAGGTTCTGGGTAGAAACACAAACAACTATGTCAAATAGTAATGAATACTATGAGGAAAAACAAAGCAGGGTAAGAGCAAGGCAACAGTGGAAGAGGAAGCATTTACTTTATAGAGGGGAGTCAGGAATGCCTCTCATAGCTGGACAGCAGCATGGGCAATCCAGAGAGCCAGTTACGAGACCTGGGAAGAACAAGCAGCAGAAGGGTGCTTAGGCAGGGACATGCACAGATGCACAGCCTGAGAGATGAAAAGCTAGGGGGCCTGTTTTGATTCAGGAGAATGAACAGAGATAAGTCAGAAGCAGTGGTGGGCCAGAGCATCTAGAGCTTTACAGGAGACATAAACAAATGGATTCCATTATGAGCAAAAAGAAAAGCTACTGGATGGTGCTAAGCAAGGAGTAATAATCCTGACTTTGGGTTTAAAAGATTCAGTCTCAGCCAGGTGTGGTGGCATATGCATATGATCCCAGCATTCTGCGAGGCTGAGGCAGGAGGATCTCAAGTTTGAGGCCAGCCTGGACAACTAAGCAAGATTCTATCTCAAAATAAAAAATAAAATAGGGTTCGGAATATAGTTGGTGTGAAGACTGGGGAGTTCAATTCCCAGTTCTGTAAAACTTAACTAAACTTAAAGAAATGTTTTACAAGTTTTAAAAAATGCTTTATTTTTATGATACATGGATCTCTATCTTGAAGTATATTCTAAAACTGTCACTTTTATTTTTGATGTTATTTCAGCGTTCCATATAGGTGATCACCTGTTTATTTCAGCAATACCTAAATCTGTGCTGCATATATGCTATATGGTTACTGTTATGTTTCAATCCTAATATCATACATGGTGACGTTTCAGCTCCCTTCCCTGAGACAATGCACTCTCATACACACTCCTGAGGTGACTAGCAGCTTATAGCAAAATAGGCACAATGTTTTTGCACAATGATCTTCTTTATACTTCTTTTTTTTAGAACATGTTTGTGACGCATAATGAATACATTCATTGTGGGCAGTTGGTACATGACGCATCTTAATTCTATTTACACCCACTCCCCCCACTTCTCCTATCTTTAAATACTACAGCTGATTAAGAATAAAGATCATAAAGACTGGGTGAGAATGTACTTCTTCACTCACTAAAGAATTTAGGAGAACAAACAACTTTAAGACCAATAATACCAACTCCTGCCAAAAAGAGAAGGCATGAATAAGTGTGCTAGCAGCTATTAAATCTTCTCCCTTTCCCCATAACATCTGAAAGCCTGCTCTTCCGAAAACTACATCGTTCTGTTAGCTAGGTTCTACACTATCCCACTTTACAGCATGAAAACAAATTCAGAGAGGTTAAATAATTTACTAAAATCATTCAACAAGGATTATGCTATAGCAAGGAGGCCAGTGTGGTGGTGTAGAATTTTAGGATGAACACCTGACACTAGTGTATTCCTATAAGTACAGAAGCGACACAGATTTAAGTACTGGTTTACCATGCAGAACATGTTCTTCAACAGGTGGGCACCTATACTTAAATGTTCAAATAACATATCAGAAGTAAAGGCAACAATAAGTCACTATAAAATAGATTTCTAGGATAGAAATAAGAGGACGAACAGAAAGGAGTTTATGTCAGAGAAGTAATGAGGGGAAGAGTACCCAGTGCCGTCAAGGCTACATTATGGCTTTATATATCCTGCTGACCAGGGCAGAAAGCCAACCAAGGTTTAAGGAATGATAAATCAGGTATTAACTTCAGAAATTATTCTGCTGCTTCTTAGCGAACAGATGGGAATCAAGGCAGGCATGGGATGAGACAAGCAATAAGCCTACTACAATGACACAGGTGATACCACCCAAAAACACAGGACCTTTAAACAACAACCATTTGTTTTGTCTTCAGCTGTGTAGGTTAGTAGTTCGGGTCTGTTCTTCTATCACACACAGTCATCAGGAGCCCACCCGGGCCAAGAATCAAAGGTCTCACTCACACGTCCAGGAGCCTGGGCTCTTGGCGGGGCCTCCGTGTCCCTGTGGTCTCTCAGCAGTTCAGCCGGGACTCCATCACGTGCTCACCAGAACATCCAGAAAGAGCACAGGCAGGAAAAGTACAAGGGTCTTGAGGCTTAGGCCTCAAGGCACCGCACATCACTCCCACCATGTTCTACTGGGCAAAGCGAGCACAAGGCCACCCCAGACTCGCTGCATGGGAAAACACATCACCTTTGATAACAGGAGGTGCAAACTACTGTGACCATGTCTTTCAATCTGTGCTACAAGGCAGAGATTTGGAGCTTGAAGTAGCATAGCTGCAGTGATACAGTGAGAAGCAACTGGATTTTAGTACACTTAACAACAAGATTTGCTGATTAATTAGATGTGGAATCACCTTCCACTCAAGGAAGTGCAAGGACACAATAGCCAATTCAGAAAAGGAAAACAAAATCAAGAGTGTATTTTGAAAATAGTAAGTCTAAGGTACCTATTAGCAATCCAAGAGTCTAGAGTCCAATTACTATTACACTTCTCAGTCATAAAGTGGAAGTGGACAGAGTAGAAACAAAGCTTTTATATGAAGGGCGAAAGCATATTCTTCTAAATAGTCTGACCCAGTTTTCTAGCTGTTCACCATTTCCTTCCACATTTCATCTTTCAAGAAAGCAGAGAAGGGGCCAGTATGGATGTAACTCAGTGGTAGAGTACTTGCCTTGCATACATGAGTCTGTGGATGGTTTGATCCCTGGCAATGGGGGGGTGGGGGGACGCTGTGGAAGTTCTAAAGAAGGTTCAGTTCAGGTGGAAAAAATTACAGAAGACCTTTTTGTTCTTTTGACTTAGGTTTTTTAAGATATATTTATAGAGGTATCTCAGACCAGATTACTATGAGCTTAGCAACAGAAAATACCAGCACAGATCAACTCACTATTAACAGTAAGAAAAAACTTTTTCTTCGAAAACAGAAATGGGAAGAGCAAAATACAAGATAGGTAATAAAAAATAGGGAGATAAACCTGCTATGGGAAAGGCAACCAAGAGATAGAGGGATGGGGGAGACAGAGGTGGTGAAATAAAAAGAATTAAGACATGTTATGTACATATACCAACTCCACACGATGAATGTAATCATTACATACTGCAAACATGTACTAATAAAAAATGAAAAAGGAAAAGAAGAGGCTAAGGTAATTGTAAAATAAAAAAAAAAAAAAAAGAGATTTGCAAGGTGGTACACACCTAGCACTCCGGGAGACTGAGGCAGGAGGATGCAAAGTTTGAGCCCAGCCTAGCCTTAGTTACTTAGCGAAACCCAGTCTCAAAAATTTAAAAAGGAGGGCCAGTGAGATGGCTCAGCAGCGTAAGCGCCTGCCTGGCAAGCACGAGGGCCTGAGTTCGAATCCCAGAACCCACATACGAAAAAAGGGCTGGTGATATTGCTCAGTGGCATGGGCGCCTGCTGGTGTGCGAGGTCCTGAGGTCAACCCCCGGTACCCAAAAAAAAAAAAAAAAAAAAAAAAAATTTAAAAAGGAGGTTGGACGTGGTGGTGCACACCTATAATCCCAGCACTCAGGAGTCTGAGGCAGGAGGATTGCTGTGAGTTTGAGGCCAGCCTGGGCTACAAAGTGAGTTTAAGACCAGCCTGAACTGCATAGTAAAACCCTGTCTCAAGGAAAAAAAAAAAAAAAGAAAAAATTAAAAAGGATGTGGCTCAGTGCAAAGGCTCAATAAAGGTTTGCAAGAGATTATACACTTAAAAAGGCAAGTTATCTGGAAAACCACTACATTCTATCATCTAATAACAGAAAAGACCAAAATGTATAAGGTTGTTTAAAAATTCTAATTCACATTTTAAAACTTTTTCTATAATTATGCCAGTTACTAGGGACAAGATGGGGGGAGTCAGATTATTTTAAATAACGTCAACATAATTTCAAAGAACTGTTTTATACTTCAAAGAATGGAGAACCAATAAGCTATATCATGTAGCTTTTTACACCAAAGACTATAAAATATATATTTTGTAACTGTAATTAGTATTATTCTTCTGGATGTTTATGTGTTCTAGTATTTAACTGATTTAAGGAAGTTTTTACATGAGTAGGTTCCATTCAATTTAATATATATTAATTGTAAGTCTACTAGGAGTAGGCTTTCTAATGGGTACAAAGACCAAAAGAACTCAATCATATTATAAATCTTGTAAGCAGGATTTTTTTTTTTTTTTTGTGGGTACCGGGGGGACGACCTCAGGACCTCGCGCACCAACAGGCACCCGTGCCGCTGAGCGATATCACCGGCCCCTTTTTCGTATGTGGGATCCGGGAGTCGAACTCGGGCCTTCGCGCTTGCAAGGCAGGCGCTTAAGCCGCTGAGCCATCTCACCGGCCCAGCAGGATTTTTAAATACTTAAAAACGTAAGGAAGGGCCCAGGGATATAGCTCAGTGGCACAAGTGCCTGTGTGGCAAGCGCAAGTTCCTGAATTTGATTCCTGGTACCAGAAAAAAAAAAAAAAAGCAAGGAAGTATATGTTTACATATCACAACACAGATGAACCAAAAATACCATGCTATATAAAGGACTAGCATGGTGGTGCACACCTGTAATCCCAGAACTCAGAAGGCTGAGGCAGGAGGATAATTGGGAGTTTGAGGCCCTTCTGAGCTACACAGTAAATTCAAGGTCAGCCTGAACAAAAACAAAACGCCAAACCAAATAAACCCACCCCCCCAAAAAAAACTATGCTATGTTAAAGACACCAGATACAAATATTGTATTATTCTATTTGTATAAGATACATAGAAAAGGCATATGGAGACAGAACATGGATTAGTGGTTGCCTTGGGCTGGGGGAGGGAAGGAGGATTATCTGTAAATGAGCATGAGGGATCTTAATGGGGTGACAGAAATGTCCTAAAAATGCACATGTTGATAAATTTATTAAAAATCATTAAGTGTACATTTTTCTCCTAGTACTGGGGATTGAACCCAGGGCCTTTTTATTTTTGAGACAGGGTCTCAAAAATTGCCTAGGCAGGTCCTGAACCTGCAATCCTCCTGCCTCAGTCTCCCTCCATGCTGGAATTATAGTACACTGTACATTTTAAATTTTATATGTGAACTATGCCATTAAAGTTATTGTGTAAAAACAGGGGGCTGGGTATATGGCACGGTGACAGTGCTTGCCTAGTGTGTGTAAGGTCCTAAGCTCAGTCCTCAGCACTACAAAAACAAACGCAAAACAAACAGCTGGGGTGGCGCAAGCCTGTGATTCCAACACTCTGAGGCTGGGGGTGGAGGTCACAAATTCAAGCCCGGCCTGGGCCACTGAGTACCTTAGTGAGCCCCTGTCTCAAAAATTTTAAAAAAATTTTTAAAGGACTAGGGGGATGTAGCTCAGTGTGAAAGCCCTTCCTTCAATCCCCAGTACCAAAAAACAAACAAAAAAAGGGCAAAAGTTACAGACCTATGAAAGCTGAAATGATTCATCACTGGCTCAGCTGAACTACCATAAAAATTAAAGGAAGCCCTTAAGGCAGAAGGTAACAACACCAAACGGATAAAAGGATCTATAAAAAGGAAGGAAGAACTGGTTGCTACAGGAGTAAATACACAAGATTTGCTTTTATTATTTAAATATTTTCAAGAGATAACTGTTTAAACAAAATAACAGTGATACAGTGTGAGGTTTATAACAAAATGCATGACAACAGCATGAAGACTGGGAAGAGAAATGGAAATACAATTTTATATAAGGTGCTGCATGTGAAAAGATACATCACTTGAAGGTAGACTATCATAAGTTAAAGATGTATACCCTGAGGTAATCACTGAAATGAAACAAATTACAGGTAATAAAAAAACAAAACAAATAGGATACAATCATTTAAAAATACAAATTTAAAAAATCATTTAAAATTGATTAATTCAAAAGAAGAGAGGAAAAGGAAAAAGGAATAAAGAACAGGACAAATTAGGAAATGGCAAATGATAGGTTTAAATTTAACCATATCAACAATCATAATTAAATATAAATGACCAAAATATCCAATTTAAAGCCAGAGATTTTTAGATTGGATTAAAAAGACAGCAAAACCTAAATATATGCTGCATAGGAGAGACACTTTAAATATAAAGACATAAACATGTTAAAAGTAAAAGGACAGAGAAAGATATACCATCTTAACACTAATTAAAAGGAAGATTATCTGCCAAATTAGGTTTCTGAGCAAAGAGTATTTGCCAAGGACAATAAAAGTCATTTCATAATGATAAAGGGGTCAATTCATCAAGAGAACGAAATCATCTTAAACATTTTATGTGCTGCAGAAACTGACAGATGTGTAAGGAGAAATAAATACACAATGACAGCCATACCTCTCTCAGTAATTTAAATAACAAATAGAAAAGCAAGCATGTAGTAGACTGGAACACACTACCAACTTGCCTTAAATGATATTTATGGGCCATTATGACATAATCAAACACTCTACCTAGCAACAAACAGCAAAATACACTGCTGATTACAGACTCCATTTTTCTCCAGTGTACATGGCACACTGTCAAAACAGAATACATATTGGATGTGGGGAGTGCATAATTGTAATCCCAGCATTCGGGAGGCTGAAGCAGGAGGACAATAAGTTTGAGCCTAGCCTGGGCAACTTAATAACTTAAGGAGACCCTGTCTCAAAAAAACTTTTTATAATTAAAGGGGCTGAGGATGTAGCTCAGAGTGAAGGCCTTGGGTTCAATTCCCAGTAATGCAAAAACAAAGCAAAACAAAACAAAAAACAACAACCCACACCACATGCGGGGCCACAAAACAAGCCTGAATACAGTTTAAAGAACTTCTGAAATATAAAATGTGTTCTCTGAGCTGAGTGGGGTAGCATACACCCACAGCCTCAGCTACAGGGGAGGCTGAGGGCGGAGAATAGCTTGAGCCTAGAGGAATTCAAGAGCAGCCTGGACAAAGCAGTGAGAACCCATGTCAAGAGAAAAAATAGTTCTTTGGCCACCTGACTACACAGCATTAAGTTTGAAATGTGTAACGGAAAGCTACCCGGAAAATCTTCAAATAATTGGAAATTAGATAGCATACTTCTAAAATTCACACGGGGTCAAATATGAAATCATAAGGGAAATTAGAAAATAATCTGAGCTAAGAGAAAATGAAAACAACAGATCAAAATTGGTAAGACAGGAGCAAAGCAGTATTTAGGAATAAATCTGTAAGTAAACATCTACTATAGAGTTTAAATCATTGATGTTGGGCCGGTGAGATGGCTCAGCGGTGTAAGCGCCTGCCTTGCAAGCGCGAGGGCCCGAGTTCGACTCCCAGATCCCACATACGGAAAAGGGGCCGGTGATATCACTCAGCGGCACGGGTGCCTGCTGGCGCGCGAGGTCCTGAGGTCGACCCCCCGGTACCCACAAAAAAAAAAATAATAAATAAATAAAAAAATAAATAAATCACTGATGTTGATTTCCACATTAAGAAATTGAAAAAAGAACAACTTAAGTCCAAAATAAAAGAAAGGAAATAAAGACTGAACAAGAAGGACTGGAGATATAGCTCAGTGGCACAAGTGCCTGCCTGGCAAGTGCAAGGTCCTGAGTTCGATTCCCGGTACAAAAAAAAAAAAAAAAAAAAGACTGAACAAGAAATCAATACAATGAAAAAGAAAAACAATACAGTGAAATCAATAATGCTAGTTCTTGTGAGATCAACGAACACTTCAGGCCAGGCACGGTGGCCCACACCTGTAATCCCACCACTCAGGAGGCTGAGGCAGGAGGATCACCGTGAGTTCAAGGCCAGCCTGGGCTACATAAATGAGTTCAAGGCCAGCCTGGACTCCATAGCAAGACCCTGTCTCAAAAAACCAAGGAAAAAAACCTTCAGAGCATCAACTATGTCAACAGTGTGCACAATGATGGTTTTTTCCTGTCTCAGTCTAAATTTGAAGTTGTCTATGAAGGATACATTTCCACCCTACATATTTCTATCTGAAAAAAGAGAAAAGCTATATTCATCCTTGGACAAACCACATAGCTCTTTTGAGCAGTAAGTTTCCCTAGAAGTAAAGAAAAGGGGTTGGGTTAGGTCAATGGTAACGAACCTACAGCACGCTTGCCACAGCAGGCTGTTTGCTGTCACTGAGTTAGGTCATCTTTAAAAATTCTCTAAGTTCTAAATTAGATCTTGTAAATGTTAAAGAAGAGATGTATTATTTACTATTAAAAGCTCAAAAGGACCTGAGCAACACGTATTTTGTAAAACCCTGAAAATGTTCCTCAAAAATAACCATACTGACTAAAGAGGAAAAGTTGTTCAATCCACCCATAACTTGATAACTATTTTCAAATAACAGCTTTGGGGCCGGTGAGATGGCTCAGCGGCGTACATGCCTGCCTGGCAAGTGCGAGGGCCCGAGTTCGACTCCTGGAACCCACATATGAAAAAAGGGCCGGTGATATCGCTCAGCGGCACAGGCGCCTGCTGGTGCGCGAGGTCCTGAGGTCGACCCCCGGTACCCACAAACAAAACAAAAACAAAGCAAAAACACAGCTTTGGGGAAGAAAAACCAAAGAATTTTAGTGTAATTCGAAAGCAAGGACCAGTATTAATTGTTTAATCTTTACTTCTCTGCTTATCCCCTGTCTAGGTGGTACTCATATTTGTCCCAAAAAGGTGGTGGTGGTGGTGGTGGTGGTGCACATATATAATAACAAAATTAAGAAGTTAGAGACTGCAATGGAAGGAAGGCCTCTTGATGACAATTAGATCAAATGACTCAGACCCTACTGTGGGTCTGAGATATCTATGAATTTCTGCTGCTGTCTCTTAAGAGAAAACTACATTTTAAAAACAGACACAGATAGGACTGAAATCTGCCTGAGTGTCCAGATTTGGCTAACCAAATAGACCTGTCACTCATTACCCAGTAGTTAACCTTAAAAATATAGGCCCTGGAGCGAAGCCACTTGAGTTATACTAGTTACTGGCATTACTACCCTAGGCAAACTATAGTACCTAACCTTATAGGAGTTACTACGAGGATTAAATTTATACATACCTATAAAGACATAACTATGATTCTCTTTTCCTTCTAGTTTTTAATAACGAACATCAGAAACTAAGATAATTCTGTAAAAATTATTAAAAATAGCACTTCTAGCAAAATTCACATTTTCCTTAATTTAAAATCCTCTTACAAAGCTATATATCTGTCTATTTCAGTGGGATGGTCAGTGCTTATGAAAACACAAATACACATTAGTTCAAAAGAGTCTAGAGAGAATCTGGGAGATCTACAGTGTTACTAGATTTTATGAAGTTGAGTATAAAAGTATATTCTCTCATTAAAACACAAGTTAAAATCAGATAATGTAGAAATATTAAATATAGCCTTTATGAATATTTTAAAATTGCCAAATACTGGACTTTAATTGTTAAGAATGTCTTAACTTAATAAAATCCTAGAATATGATTTCTAAAGGATGGACCTGAAGCCTGAGTAAGCTCTAAGAACTTCACACTTTAACTCCCCACTCCACTATGGATCAAAGGACTACACAGTACCGCGGACTCAGGGCTCACTGAAAGTTACACGGAAGCCTGGAAAGATGAGAGAATTCAAGAGAGGCAATGAAATATCCTGCCTATCCCACTAGCGCACAATACTTCTAACTCATGTTCATTTCCCTTTATTTAAAGGGACAGAAGAAATTAGCAACAGTTTAAGACTTTTTCCAGCATTGTTTGTAATCACCTTGTTGATACTCCTTGCGAAAAAGCATCTACAGGTTAAACTGTACTGTCTGAACGTAAATACACATTTTTAGTGTTCCTTAAGAAGCTTTACTTCAAAAACACTATGGGAATCAGAACAAGGTAGAAATCACTTCTGATAGAAATAACTTTTCTAATAAATGCCCACTTCACAGTAAACAGGAGAGGTGTTATAACAAATTGATGAGAATCTGTGATGTCACTTTCCATAAATAGCCTGAAGAAATATCTAAATCTTACCAGTTCTGACTCAAACACCATATTAAGCAAACATTTTGGTATACAAAAGAATGAGACTTTTTTTTTTTTTAAAGATAGCGTCTCACTATGTAGCTCAAATTGGCCTCGAACCTCCCAAAGTGCTGGGATTATAGGTGTGCACCACCACATCCAGCTTACTTTGCTTACAACATTTAATTTTGAGGAAAACTATCAACTTGCAGGTGGGCCCAGAATAAATTAATCGTGGACATTCCAAAATATAATAAAGTTAATTTGCTAAGTATAATTAATCCTGTTGGGTGCAGTGGCTAAAGTAGTGGCAAGAGCCCACCCAGGGCAATTTATTGATTTAGCAAGACCTTAAAAGAAAATTTTAAGAAGGGGCGGTGCTGGGAATGTAGCTCAGTTCGAAGGCCCTGGGTTCAATCCCCAGTATAGGCCAAAAAAAAAGGTAGCAAATTTGTATTTAAATTTAAAGACCGTCCCTCGAACCTCCTGAGCCAAAGTACTGTCTTCTATGTACAGAACTCCAGCTGTAACCGAGTACTTGGTTGAGAGCTGTACAAATCCAGAGCTCTTGATTCAATTTCATGAAATTCGTATTTACATGATGAGCTTCCTTTTTCAAAAAGTATTAATCATCCTTTCAGTTAACTACGGACTCAATCTGAGTACACAGCTCAGATCATTCTGGGATACCAAGGGACTGCTTTTTACCAACACCACTAACTACTTGGTTCTAGGTTTTTATAAAAAATATAAGCAGCAGACGTACATAATACAAGCCCGGGGAGGATAGTCTAAGCCTAGGAACAATTTACTGAAGATAGAGCAATTTTGGAGCCGCTATTCAATATCACAAACACAGTAACAGCCCCCAGGACCACCAATTTCTTTCAATCTTAAAGACAATCTACCCAAACCAGTAGGTTAAATCCTGTAAGTGTGCCGCAGCGCTAGTCCCTTATTCCAGGGGATCGGGGAACGGGGTCGTTAAAAAGACCGGAAACGGAAAGCGTACACCTAAATCGACTCCAGAACTGAGGGTCTAAGGCGCAAACACCTCCACCACCAGCAGCCCAGATGTCGCCCTCCCCTTCTTTCTGCCTTCAAACAACGCTTGCAAAACTCACAGGATTCAGACCGGGAACCGATACATCTTAAAACGGCTCAAGCACCAGCCAGGGTCCGCGGCCGCCCCGCCCGGGCCGGGGTCGCGAAGACCACGCCCCCGCCCCGCCCCGCCCCGGGCCGCGCCCCCGCTCGCGCCGCGGGCACGCGGACACCGCCTTCCGGCCCGCGGGGCCCCGAGACCCCGGGCGCCCACGCGCCACGCGCCCGGCCCCGCCGCGCGGCGCCTCGCGTAAGCGCGGCCTGGCGCTCGCTCCCCGCCGCCGGCCCGGTACTCACACACGCACAGCTGCACCACGTACGCGTAGTAGGACCAGGCCACCACGAAGGCGATGAAGAGCACCGGCACCCAGCCCACCACGCGCTGGCAGCAGCGCCACAGCGTCCAGGGCGCCATCTTCCGCGAGCGACGGCCGAGCCCGGTGCCGCACGGCTCCGGACAGCGCCTGGCCCCCGGCGGCGACGCGGGCTCTCCCGGCGGCTCCTCGCTCGACTCTTCCGCGTCCGAGGCCGAGCTGCTGGGGGCGAAGGTCCGCGGTTCCTCGGCGGCCCCGCCCCTCTCGGCTCTCGGCCCGGTCCTGCCCCCGTCCCACATCCCGCCCCCCTCCCCCCGCGCGTCGCCGCCGCCGCAGCCGGCCGTCGCCGGAGCGCGCCGTGGGCGGGGCTTCCGCGGCGGAGGGACGGGGCTGGCGGGTTGGGGGCGGGGAGCGGAGGAAGATGGGGAGTAACGTGGAGAGGCGGATGGGGTTTGCTGCACCCGCTGGGCAAAACGTCCCCTTGATGAGAGGGCGGGGGATGGCTTTTGTGGTTGGATGCCCAAGGGAGAGAGGGGGACTCCTGGAATCAGCCCTGCTGGCTCAGTGGGCTGAACCCGTACCCCCGGGGTCCGTAGGACCCTACCTCCTGGGGCACCCTTTCAGCTGTGGCCGGCCTTGAGGGCTCGCAGTGTGTACGGTTGTAAGGCTCCTCCTGTGAGTCGCAGGGCCATTTCTGGAGTTTCCAGCCCCGCCTCATATTTTTAGATGAACAGATAAGTGCCTGTGATTTTGGAGGGAAGGCGTGTAGACTTCACGTTTGATTTTGGGTTGTGGGAAGGCAAGTGTGTAAATGGCTCTTTGCCTGCGCCCCTCCCCCAAACAGCTGCTGAAATTTAAAGAATTTATTTACAGCTGGAGATTGCTAAGCAATAATTGTAATCACAGTAGAGCCTAGCAGCGTCACTGTGAAGACATAATGCAAGGCAAAGGCATTAGAAATAATTCCAGACAGAATAATTCCTTCACGCCTAGCTGTACCCCAGCCCTTTTTTTATTTTGAGACAGGGTCTGGCTAAATTGCTCAGCTTGAGCTCAAATTTATGGTCCTCCTGCTTTAGCCTTCCAGAGTGCTGGGATTGCAGGCACGCACAGCAACGCCCAGCTCAGACAGCATTCTTAATACCAGTTCCGGCTACTACAGGGTTAAACTGGGATTTGAGTTACTGCTCACTAAAGTCTCCAGCAAGAGTCCCCTTTGGATACTGTGACATAGTGTTAGGAAAAGCGAATAATAATCACTTAGCCATGGTATGCTACTCTTTGAAGTAGTAAAGCCTGTGTAAACCGTTCTGTTTTCACCAGTTTTACACCTTAAAAATCTTGTTAGTGACAAAGCTGACACTAGGTTCTGGGCATTTGGGTGGGTAGACTTCAGCTTGTTTTCCAGAGAGACTGATTAGAAAGGTTGGCTTCAAGATGGAATTTGGATTGTTACAGAACAACATACAAGTGGTTTTTTTCTTGCCATCCGTGTGTCAGAATGGCGCTCCTAAAGCTCAACACAAATACCATGTCCTGTACAAACTCTGTCAGCTGGACATGGTTTCTGTTTGCTACGCCGTTTTGTTTTTGATACTAGCTATAAAATGAATTATAACATTAATTTCCTAGGGCTGCTATACCAGAGTACCACAAACTGGGGGATTAAAACACCAGCAATGTATTGTCTTGTGTTTCTGGAAGCCAGAAGTCCTAAGTTGGGGTGTTGGCGAGCCCATGCTCCCTTTGAAACCTGTAGGGAGAATTCTTCCTTGCACCCTCCTAGCTTTTCCTGGTGGCCGTCCGTCTTTGGCCTTCAGCTGCATCACTCCAATCTCTGCCTCCACCGTCGCCTGGCACTGTTTTCTCTGTGTGTCTCTGTGCATCTTCTCACATTGGGTTAAGAGTCTGCCCTACTCCAGTCTGACCTGGTCTTCGCTAGTTACATCAATCATGACCCTGTTTCTAAATAAGGCCACATTCTAAATTACTGGGTTGTAATAGCATATCTTTTGTGTGGACACCACACACACAACACATAGAGTTTTGATTCTAATTGAATGACTCACCTTGCCTACCACCTTGTAAGGTTCTTGAATATAGAAAGTATTTCTTAGACATCCTGTTTCCCCCGCTGTGCAGTGAAGGTAGGGAATATTTACCAAATAATTGTCGAATGGACATTTGAAGTTTGCTATTGTCATCCAGCTGTTTTTCCTATCAGTCACCAACCAGATCACATTAATTTCTGATTTCTAAATGACTGCCACATGTTCAAATGTGTTGACTTTCTAGAAAATGTTTCTGATCTCTTTCCTTGTCTTAAAGTCATTCCAGGGAAGGCACATGTTATGGCTTGTATCTAGATGTCCCCCCAAAGCCTCTTGCACTCATAGGTGGGGCTTTTCAGAGCTCAATGGATCAAGGTTGTGACACTGAGATTAAGCGTGTGATTCTGGGATTAAGGGTGCCCCACTCTGGATGTGGATGGCACTGCCCAAAGGGCAGATAGCCTGGATAAATTATAAAGGGACAGAAAGAAGGCATTTGTTGCTCACTGTTTGCTGCTTGCTGCCTCCTATCTGCCCTGCCATGGGCTGTTTCTCCTCTGAGACGCCCCTCCGCCATGCTGCCCTGCCTTAGACCCAGCAGACTATGGACTGAAACCTGTACAAACTGTGAGCCAAAATAAACCTTTTCTCCCTTAACTTGTGGGTGTCGGGTATTTTGTCAGTTGCAACGAGAAAAGTAACCAAGACAACACATTTTGGGGGAGATAGTAACATTTCATTCTTTTGGGAATGTTTCTGCAGTTCCTAAGATGAGGTAATGTTCTTTCGCCTATGAGCAATAGGAGCCAGTGGCCTAACCCCTTCTTTCCTTTCCTTTTCTGTGTTGGGCCAGTGATTTCCCTCCATCTCTGCTAATGATTGTGACAACAGAGAATTCCTTAAAGGTCGTGGTGTGAGCAGAATTGTGTCTTATGACAGTTGTGGTGACCATGACTGGCCATAACATTCTGGCCATGGTGGGAAGAATCGATTAGAGAGAAGAAGGTCTAGAGGCACACATTTTTCTGTTCCCTTTTTTGGGGGCTGGGGAGCACAGTGGTTGGGGATGAGGGTTGAGTTCCTTTGTCTTTTTGGTTTTCCATTTTTATGTACTCTAAGGCTCCAGTCCAACCTGACACTCCCAGCTCCCAACCTGCTTGCCAGCGGAGACACTATTCTCAGGAAGGAACTCAGCACCGCAGCTGTCATCAGCAAGCACAAGATGTCGTAGAGGAGATAAAATAGGACGAGGAATTTTGCAGATCCCGGGACATCTGCAGACAGATTTGGAGACACCCGAAAATTTACACTGGACGCTTCAAGGACTTTGCCTGCTGAGATGAAAGACAGCCAGGGAATTTTGACTTTTAATGGAGACTGGAAGAGTGCAGTCTCCTGACCCAGGAGGGAAGCAAGCTGCCAGTGGGCCTGGTGACTAATTTCTGGCTTCTCCCATTATAACCACCAGTCAGGAGCCTCTACTATTTTAAATTCTAGCTCTGGACTGAGAACCTGAGAGGACCGAGGGCAAGTAGAGGCAGCTATGAAGCCTTTAGGGTTATGGAATCAGAGATGCAGTTATGCAAAGAGTGATGAAAAAACTCACAGGTTTTAAAAATTAAACCATAATTCCAAAGCACATGAAAAAATCTAATACTAAGAAGGGATTCAAAGAAACATCAATAATCAGAACTTGAATTCACATAAAATATGGGAAGCAGTCTGACAGACTTTTTGCGGGGGACAGAGTCCCTTGATGTAGTTCCAGCTGTCCTTGAACTCACCATGTAGCCTAGGCTGGCGTGAACTCAAAGCAGTCTTCCTGCCTCAGCCTCCTGAATGCTAGGACTACAGGTGTGCGCCACCATGCCCGGCCCTGACGGAGACCTTTTTTTTTTTTTGGTACCAGGTATTGAATTTAGGACCTTGCGCTTGCGCTTGCCAGGCAGGTGTTGCTCCACTAAGCTATATCTCCGGCCTGACAGAGACTTGTAAAACTGATCTGGCATGCCTGTCCGAAGAGGTAAGTAGAAGGAATAAATTACATCTAAAAAGAATATGAAAATTTGAAACTACTAGAAAAAAATGGAAAAACAGGTGAGTTTGAAAAATAACTATTTAGAAGTCTTTATAAGGGCGTAGCTCAATGGTAAAAGCACTTGGCTTACCTGGGGCACCCACCCCCACACACAATTCTTCAAAATAAAAACTGTCCTTACCCTAAAAACTCAATAGACAAATTCTAATCTGGGTCCTGTGGAAGAGGAACTTGGCTCAGCGGCCTACGACCACATGCTTTGAATATCTGAGAGTGGGCAGTGGCTGAAACTTACAAATAAACCAGAATCGTGAGGGCCGCGCTGTGGCTCTGGGGTAGAGCTTTTGCCTAGCATACAGAGGAGAACAAAACCGTGTTTCCCTGTTTCTACTGACGGGGTTCAGGACCCCGCAGTATGGCACCTCTGCAGCTAAGGAAATAGCGGAGAGAAGTTTTATGTGACCACCTCGCCCCTTCCCGGAAACGGGCCATCAAAGAATTCTCGGGGGCTGAGGTGTAAGAGCAGTGCTAAGGGCAAGTAGCCCTCGCCAGGCCAGCGTGAGGCCGCGGAGAAGCAGCAAAGGGCTTGCACTGAGGCTTTTTATTCTCTTTATGTGTCAGGGAATCTGCTAGATCCGGGTGACCAGCGTCCCGGGAGGAGTAGAGAGGAGGCTGGGAGTGGGAGACGCCCCCGACGGCAGAGGCCTTACCGCCGGCCAGGGTCCCTTCCCTCCCCCTTTACCCTGTGCTGTGCGCGGGCGATGCCCCCGCCCCCCGCACTGCGCCTCCCTGCAGGGCGCGCTCTGCGGTCATTCATTCCTCTGCTCCTCAGCACCACAGTTACAGCGAATGTTCAGAAAATCCAATTTGCTTAAGACATCGATGTTTATCATGCCGGCAAAGAGCCTGCGCCCCTGCCGCCTTGCTGCTCCCGGCCTCAAAGCCGCAGCCGCCCTTCCTCCAGGTCGCTCTGGGCCTGACCCCTTTGTGCCTGATGCTCTGCAGCTCCGCTCAGGTACTGCGGCTCCCTCTGCACACTCGGCCCACAGTGTCAGCCCGCCTCCTCCTCCTCCTCCTCTTTCAGCCCCGGCTCTTCTGGAATTCCCTGGAATCTCTCCTCTCTGGACCATGACTTTGCTGAATGTAAAAGTAACGTCCTTACTTCCTGTTGTTTACACAACAGAAATACTAGGTGTGCTAGTAGAGATGGGTCCCAGTTTATGGTGGGTCTTTTCCTTTTCTTTTTAAATCTTTTTATTTTGAAATTTTAGACTTATAGAAGAGCTAGAAAAATAGTGCAGAGTGTTCCTGTAGAGCCTTCCCCCCAGGACCCCCAAATATCGCCTTACTTATTCATGATGTATTTATCAAAATTGAGACATTGACCCTAGCACAGCAAGGTTAACTAAACTACAGGCTCCAGATGGGTTTTTCACCAGCCCCCCCCCCCCCATGTCCTTTTTCTCTCCTGGGATCTCACATCTTGCGTAGCTGACAGAGCTCTTCTGCTCCTCCTGTTGGCAGCTGCTGTTTTTTAATCTTCCCTTGTTTTGCGTGGAAAAACACTTCGGAAAAGTACTGGTCAGAGGCACAGAAAGACAAATGCTGTGTGTTAACCTCCACCGCTGGGCCAAGTGCAGCCTCTGTCTGGAAGTCTCGGTTTCCCCTTTCTTAACCTCGATCCCTTGGTTAAGGTGCTGTCTCCACCAGGATGTTACAAACTTTCCCTACCTTGTTCATTAGGAAAGGGCCGTTAAGCCCGGCCACACTCAGAGGGAGAGGAATTGAATTCCATCCCCTGGGAGAAATCTGTTCGACCTTTCCAGTATTAATATAAACACTTAGGAAGAGGAACTTGGAGATGCTGCAAGGATTCTGTTTCTCTGTGAAATTCCTCCTATGGCTTTCAGCGTCCTTCAGTGGACCTTGATGGCAGTGAGCTCGTTTTATTACCTTTTTCCTTTTTCTGTCTTGCTGCATGGTTGTCTAATGGTCTGTGTCCTACCTGGTGGAAGGCAGCCAGAATGGGAATTCAGAGATTTGGCAGGCTTACTACTTGATACCTGAATTTCTGGTTTGATTAGATTTATCGCTTCTGCATTTCTGGAAATCTTCTTCAGAACACTTCCTAGGCAGTGTTCATCGACCCGTCGACTCACATGTTACTGACTTCGTTTAGACAATGGAGACAGGCTGCGCTCAGTGGAGATGCTGACTGATGTCGCAAGTCACGTGGGAGGTGAGGAGGTCAGTGACCAGAAGGGCGCAGGCGTTCGGGAAACGCTGAGCTGCCCTAGCTCCATCGCTGTGGCATCTTTGTAAGGTCACTTTGCACTGAGAATTGACAAGTTCCTGGTAAGCAAAGGCAGAGTGGAAATGCCACCCTGGACGTGGGGAGAGGCAGATGTGGAGGGCAAAACTGTGCGTGTGGGAAGGGACTGCATTTGGAATAGTTCTTGCAGTCACATATCCTGTCTTGCCAAACCTCTGTATGATCTCCCGAGGTGCTTCTGTGTATGATTATTCATTAAAAATAGTCACTTTCCCTAGGCCATAAGCTTTTTATTTTATCTTTTTTTTTGTTCTGGGAATTGAACTCAGGACCTCGAGCTTACCAGGTAGGCACTGTGCTGCTGAGCTGTATCCCCAGCCTTACTTTTTTGTTTTTTGAGACGAGATCTCACTATGTAATTCAAGCTGGACTTGAACTCACTGTGTAGCCCAGGGTGGCCTCAAACTATCAGTGATCCTGCTGCCTCAGCCTCCTGGGTGCTGGGATTACAGGTGTGCACCACAGGTGTGCCAGCTAACCATAAGCTTTTTAAAGGAGAGACTAGTTGCATTGTAAGCCTGGCATATGAAAGGTGCTACATAATAGTAATTGAGTCGATGGGTGACAAGTGCATTGAAATTAGAGATGCCCGTGCTTTCCCTACAGTTTTCTCAATTGTCCCATAACTTCAGTCATGGAAGCAGTCTTGAATATGGTTGATTATATTCTCTACCAATTATTGCAATATTGTCATGTTATATTTACAATGTAAAGCAAAAAAAAAAGTATGTGTGGACTAGACTAAGGATTGGATTATGGTGTAGGACACAGTTTTGTTTCCTTTTGCAGTGCTGGAGATAGAGCCTAGGACCACCTGCCATACCATCAAGCCACACTCAGCCCGAGGACACAATTGGGGATAAATTGACTGGGGTCTGTCCCAGTTTGTTTTCAGTTGCTATAATGAAATAGATGGAGCTGGGTCATTTGTAAAGAAAAGAGGTTTAGAGGCTGGGATGCAGCTCAGTGGCAGAGCACTTGCTAAACGTGCACAAGGCCCTGTGTTCGATGCCCAGCAGCACTCTCCCCAGGTAAGGAGGTTACTTAGCTCACAGGTCTAGAGTCTGAAAGCCCACGACTGGGTGGATGGCATCAAGGCAGGAGTGCATATGAGACAACATGGTTACACGGCCAGACCAGAAGCCACAGAAAGACTTAGGGGCCAACGACTCGGTCTAGTGAGAACTCAGTGTCCCCCGAGAACTTCCTTCATTCTTTCTGAGGTTGTGTTCCAGTGCGCTAGCCAACTCCACTAGGGCCCGCCACCTCCCAGCACCTCACTGGGACCAAACATCCAACACATGGGCGCTTGAGGGGAACCTACTAGTCCAGCCGCAGGAAGGTGTGAGCAACTTTAAGGGCACAGTGGAGAAAAATACAGATGGTGGAGTCAGGGCTGGTTAGGTTCAAATCCCATCTTTATCAGTTTTTAGCTACATAATATTATAGCTTCAGGTCTCCTGTGGAAAAGGAATAATGGTGTCTTGCTGATGGTATTTATTGTGAGGATTAAGGTGCAGTTTTATGTATGATATATGTATATATGGGGTCAAACATACTACATATAAGAAATAAGCATGTATATGTATATATACTTATAGGTGTATATATATATATATATATATATACACTTTTCTATACATACATGTATATATTCTAATATTGATATAGGAGAAATGCAACTCCCAACCTGTTAGATGTCAAATGTACTGAGTTCATGTCCCCCGAAGAATGAATTCCAAGGGACAGTGGATCTTATGAGTAGGAAAGGTTTATTAAGAGAAGGCTCCTGAGAGAGACAGGCAGCATCCGAAATGGGCAGCCACCCAGGCCCTTTGTCAGGGGTAATTTACACCACAAAATCACAATGAGGGTACAGTGTGGGTCAGACTATAATCAACAATCAACCCATAGGATTACAATATCCACTTAGCTAACACAGACAGTCCTCATCTACTGACCAAGTTCCACCCCCCTACTAGGTCATTTAGTGAATTGGTCACTAAATGAGGAATTGTGTACAGCACATACATTACAATATTCAGACGAGATTGGGCGCGTTCAGGGTGGTATAGCCATGGACCATTACAATATTCAGAAGAAAGAGATGGTCAAAGGACCCTCCAACGTGATGACTTTGCCTTTATTTGCATCACTCTTACATGTAGCACTATCATGTATAACAGATCAGAAAACTAGAGCACTGTACTGTACAGTACAATCAGCAAAAATTACAGTACTGTGTAAACAAGTTATGCTGTACAAAAAAGACATCGAGGATCTATAAACAAGATGTACAAACTGCAAATAAAAAAGACAGGTCATAAGTCTGAGTGGCGGGTCAGAAACTCAAGCAGCATGCCTCCTATGCCGTCAAACAGGCAGGTCGTTAAACGGGGACTATCTGTATGGATCCACTAGGAAAATGAATCACGTAGCAGGAGGACATGGAAACTCAAAGGCGTTTTTGGGAAGGGATGGGTCCAGATGCTCTGGTCACCTGCCTGATAGACTGATGCCTGTCTGGACTTACTGGACCAGGGGATGCGCATTGCAGCATAATCTCAAGTTGGTGTTTATTTCCTAGGGGGGCCTGCAGGCCTGGCCATTGCATCTCCATCTTGCACCTACAGCCACAAGCTTGATGTCTTTATTTGTTGTGCTGACTTCCTTGAGGGCCCAATCCCTCTGACGTATATTATTTTCTATCTTAGCTGCCTACAATAATGTGTATCTATGTGTGTGCATCTATCCATCCATCTATATAACCCACATGTATCTCTGTTTCCTGGCACATGGTAATTGTGGCAGTCAGTATTCAATAAGCATTTCGACAGAGAAAATGTACTAGAAGGAGTTGGTTAAATAGGTGTTGGGGAACTTAAAAATCAAAGAAGGCAGTGAGGTGGTGCGGAGAAAGCTGCAGGAAGCAGCTACCACTCAGTGCCAGGGCAGGCGCAGGGGAGGAGGCTGGGGCTTTGGAGTCTGGAGGCTGGGGGGGGTGCAGGCTGGTGCAGAGCTGGGGCAGGGAGCGGGGAGGAGGGCACACAATGAGGCTGGTTCTGGGAGGGAAAAAACAAATACCCGGAGACTGGTACCGAGGGCCACAGGGATGAAAGCTGTGCCTGCACACAAACCTGCTGACCCCACTGGACACAAGGCGAGGGCCCCCCCTCTGGCTGACCGCCTCCTCTACTGCCCACAAGGGCAGAGGGGAGCCAGGCGTGTGGGTCACTGACCAGGGATAACCGAGCCCGGGGTGTGTGGAAGGGGCTGGAGCGGAGGGGCAGCGGTTTAGTTAAGCAGCAATTCTGGGTAACTTAATTTATTCTTTCTCCGTTCACACAGCTCCCTACGGTCCCACTGAACAATTATGAATTACAGCACCATGCATGTATCCGTGTTCACGGTGTTGAACATTCGTGTTATTTCTAAGTTTTTATTATTTGAAATGACGCTGAAATGATCATTCCTTTAATCCTCTTCAGATAAAATTTCCGATGGGGAGAGCTCATACAACATTCTGCGAAGCGGAATAGTTATTATTAGTATATTTTTAGGAGTTTTTGTTTTCTAGGAGTTACTAAAATTTTTCTCCCAATATTGAATACCTCTAAATATGTAAATCCAGATGTTACTAGCAAAATATTGTCTCCCATTTCATCTTCTTGGAAAGATAACTTTCCTAGAATGAAAACTAGCCACTAGCAGAATGCATGGACAGAGATTTCAGTAAAGATTCGATATTGATGATCTTAAAGAAATAACCTCACCTATAAAAAGGTGTTGCCTAGACACCCCAATTTTATTTCCTTCCCCACCTGATGTAACCAAGTACGAATGACACGTGCTGATGGGAAATGTCGTAAAGCATTGTGCTCATTTGTCTAAGAGCTGGAAAATATTTAGCTAAGACACAATAGTTTAAAGCCCCCCACAATATTTCCTTTCAAGTAATCCTTGACTATTCTGTAATTTACTATATATCTTTCTTACCATGTGCTTAGTTTTTCTATTAAGGATCACACTCAATGCCCAAGAATGATAAATTTTTGGAAAAGCAAGAGTGCCATCTTGTGGAGGTTTTGTATTGGATGCTTTTAAATCTGTTGTAGCGCTACTGCAAGTGGTTTTGCAAGATCCTTTTATCTTTCTCCTTGCAGTTCATCCTTTTTTCTCGGTTATTCTGTGGCATCAAGGTGGTATTAGTGTCAGTTTGGACCCTGGCTTTTGAGGATACGCAATTTCTACTAAACAAAACTTGGACCCTCACCTGTCCTAGCCTGTCTTTGTCTATAGATCTGTGTGGTTATTTGCATGAAAAGGACCATGCGTTTTGCTTTGTACTTCCTCATGGAATATCATGGAAATGTCTTCATAGTTACGTTGTGAATTAGAGTTAAATATCTGCTGCATAAGAGAGTGTGGAAGGATGTGGGATTGATTATAGAGGCGAAAAGTCCTCCTTTTGAGCATGGAACTTCTCTCCCTGCCTGTCTGGAGCTCAGCTGAGCTGTTCAGCATGTGCCTTGGTTGATACTGGATCTTTATTCCTTTGGCATGAATTTGGCAGGGAGGTTGAAGTCTGTAGAAGTGCTCAAGGCATCGCTAGCACTGCAGCGTAGGGGCTGCATTTTCTCCTTTCCTCTTGACTCTCTGCTTATACATCACACTGGCAGAGGTGACAGCAGTGGGAATGAGGGGGTACTTATGGGCTTGGAAAAGCCCCAGGATTCAAAGGTTGGCAGCAGAGGGTCTTGCTGGCTCCTCTCTACTCACACAAACCCCTAGTCTCACAATAATGAACATCCAAAACATGCCCAACTAGGAGAAAAAACAAAATACATAAATCAAATTAAAATCTTTTCTGGGCCAGTGAGATAGCTCAGCAGCATAAGCACTGCCTGGCAAGTGTGAGGTCCTGAGTTCGACTCCTGCTACCCACATACGAAGAAAGGGCCGGTGACATTGCTCAGTGGCACGGGTGCCTGCTGGCGTGCGAGGTCCTGAGTTCAACCCCCAGTACCTACACACACACACAAAAAATAATAAAATAAAATAAAATAAAATCGTTTCCATAGCTGTGTTTATCAGCTTGCCTTTACTATAACAAAAAAACTGAGATGATAAATTGAAAAGAAGGGAGGTTTTATTTTGGCGCATGGTTTCGGAGATTTCAGTCTGTGGTTGCTTGGCCCTGTTGCTTTGAGCCTGCAGTGAGGCAGAACCTCATGGTGGGAGAGCGTGGTAGAGGAAGGCGCTCACCTCGTGGGAGCCAGGAAGTAATGAGAGTTGGGGGAAGGGGGAGAAGAGAAAGGGAAGGAGGGAGGGGGAAGAGGAGGAGGAGGAGGGGGAGAGAAGAGAGGAAAGAAGAGAAGAGAGGAGAGAGGAGAGAGGAGCTGGGGTCCCAGCGCTACTTCCGGGGCGCACCTCCAGTGACCTACTGTCCCCCTCTAGGCCTCACCTGCTGAGGGTCCCACCACCTCCCAATAGCAAGAGAGCTAGGGACCAGCACACAGGCTTCTGGGGGACACTCTAGATCTAGATTATAGCAATAGCTCTTCATTTATCACAACTTCCACACATATTTGTGAAAGGAGTTAAGTGTAAATACTTTTTGGAGTAACTTGCTCAGTGGTGTCCTTTTTTGGTCAGGCAGCCAACTTGTGAGTCAAGTATTTTTTTTCCCTCAGTCTCCTTTTTCTTTTGTGATGCCCCTGGCATTGAACCCAGGTCCCCTGATGCCCTTGGCACACATGCTACACTGAGCTATCCTGCCAGCCCTGGGAGAGCCAACTTTTTTTTTTTTTTTTTTTTTGAGGCAGGGTCCCACTAGGTAGTTCAGGCTGGCCTTGAACTCACTATGTAGCCCAGGCTGGCCTCATACTTACGGTGATCCTCCTGCCTCCCGAGTGCTGGGATTACAGGTGTATGCCACCACACCCAGCGTGAGAGCCAACTTTTCAAAAGTTCTTCTGAAGTGCGTTTGTGATTTTCATCCTGATCCTCTGCTGTTGAGCATAACTTGTCATGCGTGCCCCCAGAGACCCCTAAAATAGTCGTAGCCTGGGGAATTTCACATCGGAGGGTGAAAACGCACTATGTCTACCCAGCACGGTGCGTCTGGCCCAGGATTGCTCTGCAGTGGTCTCCCTACCTTCTGGGAGGAGTCACCCCCTTCTGTTGGACCATCCTCCTCCCCTGCCAGCTTCCACTACAGAAGAGATGGAAACTGCCTTGTTCTTACAGACCTCACCCTCCTGGGTGTGGATCAGTCTGGGTGCAACCTGGCCCAGTGATTCAGCCAATCAGCACCTTCCCAGGAGTTTCTGAATTTCAGGGAGAGCAGAGTTAGGCCTTCTCTGTGCACGTGCAGGGAGAGAAGGAAATGGCCACAGGGAGGGAAGCAAAGGAAATAGTGGCCGGGCTCTGCAGCTCTGCAGCCCCAGCTGCCGCTTCCCCACAGCCTCGCTGTGTACCTGACCTTCCTGGGTCTGGCGTTGTGCCGCATCTCCGGGCTGCCCTACTCAGTGCCTCTCCTGTGTCTAACCTCACTCCAGCGGGCTCTGTCGCCGTGTCCTGGAGTCCTCGTGGATACACACAGAGAGGCCCACAGCAAGTTGCCTGAGGCCAGGAGGCGATGGCAAGGCTAGGAGCATCCCTTACCTGTGCGCAGATGATATGGAAGCTGGACGGTCAGAAGGTTGCTTGGTCCCCATAAAATCAGCACACTGGGTACTTGGGAACCTGCTCTGTCCACCTTTTCTTTTTTTTTTTTTTTTAATGTGAGTACCGGGAGTCGACTCAGGACCTCGTGCTTGCCAGCAAGCGCTTGTGCTGCTGAGCGATATCACCGGCCCTTTTTTTTCGTATGTGGGTTCCAGGAGTCGAACTCAGGACCTCGCGCTTGCCAAGCAGGCGCTTATGCCGCTGAGCTATCTCACCGGCCCAACCTTTTCTTTCTTTATTATTATTATTTTTCTCTCTGGTGCTAGGGATGAAACCCAGTGTCTTGTGCGTGCTAAACACACACTCTATACTAAGCAACATCCCCGGTCCGTGCCCATCATTGAATTGGATACAGTCGAGCTGTCACGAAAAGAGAACATGCCATTGCCAGGGCTCCCTTCCTCTGCACAGCTCTTGCTTGGGCATTGCATTGCTTGTTACCATGGCATCTTTGCTCTGCTCTCATGACTGACCTAAAGCTCTCTGTCTTTTATTACTTAGTGATTAAAAACTACTTAGTGGGCATCTACAATGTGCCAGGTGTCATTTCCTGTTTCAGAAACACAGTGGTGAATAAAAAATTTGCTGCAGTCACAGGACTTACACTCTAATAGGATAAAAAATAACTGACAAATTTAAAAAATATATATACTTTAGGTAATGATACAGTTCTATAAAGAAAACCAAAGTAGGGCAAGAGGATGGAGAGTAACAGGGACTGGTCTCTGTCTCTCTGTGTCTCTGTCTCTATCATCTCTTTTTCTTGTACTGGCAACTGAACCTAGGACCTTTGCCCTGAGCTGCACCCACCTCCCTTATTAATTTTTCATTTTCAGACAGGGTCTTGCTAAATTGCTCAGGCTGTGCTAGACCTTGCAATTCTCCTGCATCAGCCTCCTCAAGTGCTGGAATTAGAAGGATGACTATCACATAACTTCAAGCTCTTTTCTTCCCTGGCTACCTAAGGATCTGCCGCCATCACGAATGACAGTAACTATCCAGACTTGCATGTTCACCAACAACCAAATGCTTCAAAGGATATAAATGGTCATTGATGTCTTTCGCCTTAGGAAAGCAACAGTACCTAAGACAGAAATGCAGGAAAAACTCGCCGAAATGCACACCAGATGTTTTTTAAATTTATTTTAAATTTATTATTTTTATTTTAGAGACAAAATAACAAGAAAAATAATGTACAGAACTTCAGAACAAGATAGTAGGAAATTAACAATGGTTGATATATTGTGTATTGTTATCTTCAAAGTAGTTGCTCAGATTACAGAATATAGGCATGCAAAATTGATCAAACAATATAAGCACAAACCATTCTTTTCAATGAACTAAAAGAAATTAGTAATATAATTATTTTAGCTATCTTGTGTGTGTATATATGTATTTATATATATATATATGTATTTTTTTCTTTTCCTTTCCTTCTTTTCTCCTTTCCCCTATCCCAGTTGTTCTTTCCTTTTAAGCAGTTTCTTTCCCTTTCACAATATCTACTATTGATTTTGGATCTTATTTACTTTTTCAGCTTCTTACACTAGGGAGATAATACGATGTTTACACATGCAAGTCTGATTTATTGCACTTATGAGTATGGTCTCCAGTTGCATCCATTTACCTATAAAAGCCTCGAGTTTCTGTTTCTTTATAGCTGAGTAGTACTCCATTATATAAAAATACCACATCTTTTTTATCCATTCCTTGGTTGATGGGCATTTGGATTGTTTCCAAGATTTAGCTATTACAAATTAGCTGCTATAAACATGGGTATACGTATATCTCTATGGTATGATGTTTTTTATTCTTCTGGGAAAATACCCAGAATGGGAATAGCTGGGTCAAATGGTACCTCTAATCCTAGTTTTTTGAGGAATCTCCACTTTGATTTCCACAGTGGTTGCACCAGTCTACACTCCTGCCAACAGTGGAGAAGGGTTCCTTTTTCCCCACAGCCCCTCCAGCATCTGTTATTGGTTGATTTCTTGATGACAGCTGTTCTTTCTGGGGTGAGATAGAATCTCAGTGTTGCTTTAATTTGCATTTCTCGAATGACCAATGATGTTGAACATTTTTTCATATATTTATTTGTCATTTGTATTTCTTCATCTGAGAAGTGTGTATTCATCTCAGATGCCCATTTTTTGATTGGGTCTTTGAATTTGGGGGGGTCTGATTTTTTCAGTGCTTTATATGTTCTAGATTTAAGTCCTGTGTCTGAGGGACAATTGGCTAAATTTTTTTTCCACTCTGTGGATTGTCTTTTCATTCTGTTGATTTCTTTTGCTGTGCAAAACTTTTTAATGAGATCCCACTTGTTGATTCTTTGAAGTACTTTCTGTGCAGTTTGGTTTTTGTTCATGAAGTCTCTGCCTACACCTATGTCTTCAAGATTTCTACCTACTTTCTCTTCCAGTACATTTAGTGTTTCTGTTTTAATATTAGATCTTTGATCCATTTTGACTTTAGTTTAGTGCATGGTGATAGACATGGTCTAGTTTTAGTCTTTGGCATGTGGAAAGCCAGTTTTTCCAGCACCATTTATTAAAGAGGCTATCTTTCTTCCAGGGAACATGTTTGGCCCCTTTGTCAAAGATAAGGTGGGTGAGTGTGTTTGTAGTTGTGTGTGCGTCTTCTAATCTGTTCTATTGATCCTCAGGTCTGTTTTTTTGCCAGTACCATGCTGATTTTATCACAGTAGCTTTGTAGTGTAATTTCAAGTCAGGGATTGTGATGCCTTCTGCCTTGCCTTTGTTGCCCAGGATTGCCTTTGCTATTCTAGGTCTCTTCTGCTTCCAGATGAATTTTAGGAATGTTTTCTCTAGATCTGTATGCTAATGGTATTTTGATCAGGATTGCATTAAATCTATATAACAGTTTTGGGACTATGGCCATTTTCACAATGTTGGTTCTTTCTATCCATGAGCAAGGGATATCTTTCCATTTTCTGATATCCTCTTCGATCTCTTTTTTCAGAGTACTGTAATTTTCAATGTATATATCTTTTACTTCCTTTGTTAGATTGATTTCTAAATATTTCATTTTTTTGGATGCTATTATGAAGGATGTAGTTTCCTTAATTTCTCTCTCAGTGAGTTTGTTGTTTGTGTACAGGAATGCAATTGATTTTTGAGTGTTGACTTTGTATCCAGCTACACTACTGAATTTGGTTATTAAATCTAGAAGTCTTTTGGTTGAGTTTTTGGGGTCTTCTATGTAGAGTATCATGTCATCTGCAGATAATTATTATTTAACTTCTTCCTTTCCTATCTTTATTCCTTTTATTCCTCTCTCTTTTCTAATTGCTCTGATTAATGTTTCCAGAACTACATTGAATAGGAGTGGTGATAGTGGACATCCTTGTCTTGTTCCTGATTATAGATTGAAAGCTTTCAGTTTTTGTCCATTTATTATGATGTTGGCTGTTGGTTTGTCATAGATGGCTTTTATCAGATTGAGGTACAGGCCAGCTATTCCAATTTTCTGTAGGGTTTTTGTCATGAATGAGTGTTGGACTTTATCAAAAGCTTTTCCTGCATCTATTGAGATGATTGTGTGATTTTTGTCTTTGGCTCTGTTGATCCGGTATATTATGTTTATTGATTTGTGTATGTTGAAACATTCCTACATTCCTGGTATGAACCCCACTTGGTCATGGTGTATAATCTTCTTGATGATTTGCTGCATTCTGTTTGTTAGTATTTTATTGAGGATTTTTGCATCTATGTTCATTAGGGAGATTAGTCTGGAGTTCTCTTTTTTGGTTGGGTCTTTCTCTGGTTTTGGTATCAGGGTAATACTTGCCTCCAGGAATGAGTTAGGGAGTATTTCAATTTCTTTCAATTTCATTAAAGAGTTGAGGAGTATTGGCATTAAATAGTCTCTAAATTTCTAGTAGAATTCAGCAGTGAATCCATCAGGACCTGGGCTTTTCTTTGTTGGTAAGTTTTTTTTTTTTTTTTTTGTAGGTACCGGGGGGGTCGACCTCAGGACCTCGCACGCCAACAGGCACCCGTGCCACTGAGCGATATCACCGGTCCCTTTTTTCATATGTGGGTTCCGGGAGTCGAACTCAGGCCCTCACGCTTGCAAGGCAGGCCTTACGCCGCTGAGCCATCTCACCAGCCCTGTTGGTAAGTTTCTAATTATATTTTCAATTTCATTGACTGATATTGGGTTATTCAGAATTTTTATATCTTCTTGATTCAGCTTTGGTAATTCATACATTTTTAGGAATCTGTCCATTTCTTCTGTGTTTTCCGTCCTGTGAGAGTAAAGATTTTTGAAGTAGGTATTGATGATCTTCTGAATTTCCACAGGATCTATAGTGATTTCACCCTTTTCATTCCTTATTGCATGAATTTGCATTCTTCCTTTTTGATAAGGTTGGATAGGTGTTTATCAATTTTATTTATTCTGTCAAAGAATCAACTCTTCGATTCATTAATTCTTTGTATTGTTTTCTTAATCTCAATTGCATTAATTTCTGCTCTGATCTTTATAATTTCCTCCCTTGTATGGGCTTTGGGCTTGATTTGCTCTTCTTTTTCTAGAAGCTTGAGGTGCAGCATTAGGTTGTTTATTTGTGCTCATTCTGTTTTCCTGATGTGAGAATTCACCACTACAGTTTCACTCTTAGGACTGCTTTCATTGCCTCCCACAGGGTCCAGTAAGTTGTATTTGCATTTTCGTTTGATTGTAGATATTTTTAAATTCTTCTTTAATTTCATCTGTGACCCATTGGTTGTTCAGGAGGGTGTTATTTAATTTCCATGTGTTTATGGCATTTTTGCAGTTTCTTTTGTCATTAATTTCCAATTTTATTGCACTATGATCAGATAATATGCATGGGATAATTTCAATTCCTTTGCATTTACTTAAGCATGTTCTATGGGCTCGTATATGGTCTATTTTAGAGAACGTCCCATGTGGAACACTGTAAACATCTACTAAGTCCATTTGTTCACAGGTTTGTTTCAATTCTGTTATTTCTTCGCTGATTTTTCATCTAGTTGATCTACCTCTTTTTGACAATGGGCTATTAAGGTCCTCCATTACAGTCATGTCGTTGCTCATTTGATTTTTCATGTCTATTAATATTTGTCTTTTGTAGTTGGGTGCTCCCATATTTGTTGCATATATATTTATGATCGTTATCTCTTCCTTTTGAAGTTTTCCCCTAACAAGTACGTAGTGACCTTCTTTATGTCTTTTAATCACTTAGTTTGAGGTTCACATTGTTTGCAAACAGAATAGCTACCCCTGCTTTTTTCTGGGTTCCTGTTGCGTGGAGTATTGTTTTCTATCCTTTGATTTTTAGTCTATGAATTTATTTTTGAATTAAATGTGTTTCTTGGATACAGCATATTGTTGGATCTTGTTTCTTGATCCATTCTGCCCGTCTGTTTCTTTTGATTGGTGAATTGAGGCCATTTACATTGATGGTTATAACTGATACATATTGGCTTGTCTTCGTCATGTTATTTTCCTGCTGTTGGTTCCCTATTTTCCCCCTCTGTTTAATTGCCTGCCCTGCTTGGTGGTCTCCTTCTGTTGTTGTTCTTGGAATTGTGGTCATCTTTGTCTCTGTCTAGACTATCTTTCAGTACTCTTTGTAGGGTTGGTTTGGTGGTCATAAATTTCTTCAGTTGTTCTTTTTCATGGAAGTATCTTATTTCTCCATTAATTTTGAAAGATAGTTTCGCAGGTACATCAATCTGGGTTGGAAGTTGTTTTCTTTCAGGACTTGAAATACTTCACTCCAAGCTCTTCTTCTCTTTTTTTTTTTTTTTTTTTTTTTTTTTTTGTGGGTACCGGGGGGACGACCTCAGGACCTCGCGCACCAACAGGCACCCGTGCCGCTGAGCGATATCACCGGCCCCTTTTTCGTATATGGGTTCCGGGAGTCGAACTCGGGCCTTCGCGCTTGCAAGGCAGGCGCTTAAGCCACTGAGCCGTCTCACCGGCCCTTTTTTTTTTTTTTTTTTTTTTAACGTGGGTTCCGGGAGTCGACCTCAGGACCTCGCGCTTGCCAGGCAGGCGCTTATGCTGCTGTACTATCTCACCGGCCCTCCAAGCTCTTCTTGACTTGAGGGTTTGTGTTGAGAAGTCTGCTGTAATTCTGATGAGCTTTTCTTTATAGGTGATCTGTTCCTTTTCTCTAACAGCTTTTAATATTCTGTTCTTGTGCTGAATTTCTGGGATCTTGATTATTATATGTCTGGGTGTAGATTTATTTTGGTTATGGCTAATTGGAGTTCTCCATGTCTCAGTTATCTGTATGTCAGATTCTTTTCCCATGCTTGGGAAGTTTCCTGCTATTACTTCTGCAAATAGTCATTTTATGTCATTTGTGTTGACTCCTGCTTTTTCACTGATACCAATTATTCTTACATTATTTTTCTTTCTGTCGTCTTGCAGCTGTTGAATTGTTATTTCCTGCTCTTTTGTTATTTTCAAGAGATCTTTCCTTTCATGATCACTAGCTGCAATCCTGTCTTCAAGGTCGGAAAGTCTGTCTTCAGTTTTCTTCAAGCAGTTTTGCCAGCTTTCAGTGGAATTTCCTAGATACATGTTTGAATCCATTTCATGCATTCTATTTCTGTCCTATATTGATCATTCACTTTTTCCTTCCTCTTCCTATCATCTATTTTTTTTTTTTTTGTGGGTACCAGGGGGTCGACCTCAGGACCTCACGCGCCAACAGGCACCCGTGCCGCTGAGCGATATCACTGGCCCCTTTTTCGTATGTGGGTTCTGGGAGTCGAACTCGGGCCCTCACGCTTGCAAGGCAGGCGCTTACGCCGCTGAGCCATCTCACCGGCTCCTATCATCTATTTTTTCATCTCTCTCTCCTCTACATTTGCTGAGCAATTCCTTTATAAATGTTGACATTTCTTTTTATACCTGAGAGATTATTTCTGATCTGATTTCCTCTATAGCCTCATGGCTTTGTTTACTTTGGTTGCTATCATTTCAGAAATTTCAGGTGTGTGTCTTCTAATTTCTTCTATGTTGATGTCTCCTGGACTTGTTCTGGGTGGGCTGGAGGCCTGAGATTGCATTTTGCTTCTTTGTCTTATCATTTTCTATTTAAAAAAAATTTTTGTTTTCGGTGATGATCCTTGTGAGTTTTTGTAATAAGTAGCTATATCACTAGTATCAAGGCCTTTCTAGGAAAAGTCTGCTCTTCAGGGATGTCTTCTGTGTGTAGGAGATTCTTGGTTTGTGTCTGTCCCAAGATCCTACCTTCCCAATTAATTAAAAGTGAGATGTTGGTATCTGTTTGGCTCTGTCCCCAGTCCTTTGGTGTAGGGCGGTGGTGAGGTTATTACCCCAGAGCTTCCCAGTATTGTTACAGAAGGGGGAACAACTGAGTACAGCAGATATGACATCGTGGCTAAAGTAATAAAATTAGCAATAACAATAGCATCAAACACAATTTAGAAACTGACAAACTGTGGTAACTCTTGATTTTGTACTTTACACTGATGGAGCAGAGACTATAGTTATATAACACAACTGATCGTAAATTAGGAGTTTGTATGCGAAGTGTTTCCCCTTAGTAGAGTGGTTTTACCCTGTGGTGAGGCAATTTAGGGAGGATAGTGTATAAAACAAAGATAACGGGAACGGAAGTAGAAACAAGGCTGGAGGACAAGGATGATCACCCAAGGTTTGGGAAACTAGAGAAAGGGGTTAGAAAAGAAAGCATGAAGGAGTATTTGACGGATTATCTGAACTTGGTCTCTGGGTTTGGGGGATGGTATTAGTTTTCTATGGCTGGAGTTGTCCCTAGCTGTTTAGGAAAGAGAGGAAAAAAACAAAAAACAAAAAACAAAAAACAAAAGAACAAATGAAAGCAAGGAAGAAAAAGAAGAAAAAGAAAAGAAAAAAAATTGAGAGAAAAGGGCCAGTTACCGAGTCCTGAATGGTGTGGAAGGGTGTGTCCTACGGAAGGCTCAGAGTGTCCTACGGAAGGCTCAGAGTCAGATGTTAGAGGTGGTAAGGGCAAAGGTCTTGATGTAGGGAGAGCGTGCAGGGCTCCAGGGAGAATGAGGTGGCCATGGTGGGCCATGCTCGCCCTCCGTACCCATGGACTCTGCATCTGTGGATCCAGCCAACCACAGATAAAAAGAGACTTGAAAAAGAGAACTGTGTCTGTTCTGAACATGGAGACTTTTTTTGTGTCATTATTCCCTAAACAATAAGGTGTAACAGCTATTTACACAGTATTTACAATGCATTAGACATTCTTAGTAATCTGGAGATAATCTAAAGTATGTGGGAGGATGCACATAAATTTCATGTCAATTCTCTGCCATTTTTTTTTTTTTGTGGGTACCAGGGGGACGACCTCAGGACCTCGCGCGCCAACAGGCACCCGTGCCACTGAGCGATATCACCGGCCCCTTTTTCGTATGTGGGATCCGGGAGTCGAACTCGGGCCCTCGCGCTTGCAAGGCAGGCGCTTACGCCGCTGAGCCATCTCACCGGCCCTTCTCTGCCATTTTATATAAGAGGCTTGCATAACCTCAGATTTCAGTATCCCCAGGGGTTTCTGGAGCCAATCCTTTGTGGATACTGAAGGATCACTGTATTTTTTTTTTTTTTTTTTTTTGTGGGTACCGGGGGGACGACCTCAGGACCTCGCGCGCCAACAGGCACCCGTGCCACTGAGCGATATCACCGGCCCCTTTTCTGTATGTGGGTTCCGGGAGTCGAACTCGGGCCTTCGCGCTTGCAAGGCAGGCGCTTACGCCGCTGAGCCATCTCACCGGCCCGGATCACTGTATTTTTAATTTATGTAAATTGTATTTGCCATAGATCTTACTTGTTTCCCATATTTTAAATTTACTATTATATTTTGAAGACCTACCATTCCTCAGGAGATAATTAGCATGTTTTACTTTGCATTTCCTTAAAGGTGGACACCTGGGCTCCTCCAGATTCCCTCTGGTACCATCAGTAGCGGGGCGGACGTCTTGTGCATGTCCTTATGCAGGTTTGTGCTGTTTCTCTGGAGGCGTCTGTGGAGGAATGACTGCTGACCTACAGGATAAATGCATACATAATTTCATGGGAGATTGTCAGGTTGTTCCCTGACAGTGCATAAGGGGTCCCATTTCTCCAAATTTACTGACATTTTTGGCCAATCTGATTAGTGTGGATAAGTATCTTGCTTTTGGTTTTGCATTGCTGGAGACTGTGCCCAGTGCATGCCAGGCAAGCACTCTGCTACTGAGCTGCACCCCAAGCCCTTTAGTTTTTTTTTTTTTTTTTTTTTTTTTTTACTTTGAGATAGAGTCCCACTAAGTTTCTCAGGCTGGCCGCAAACTTGAAATCTTCCTGCTTCAGCCTCCTGAATAACTAGAATTATAGGCAAGCACCACCATGCCCGCTACATGTAACTACTTATTATTATGTTTTGTGTCCTGCAACATCGCTGAGTTCAGTTTTTCCTGGTGGAATCCTTGGGCTTTTCTGCATAAAACATCATATCACCTGCACATGGTGATAACTTCTTCTCCAGTTTGGATGCCTTTTATTTGTTTTCTTGTCTAATTGCTCTGGCTAGAACTTCCAGTACTATATTGAAAAGAAATGGTGAAAATGGGCAACTTTGGTTTTGATATTAGAGGAAAAACTTTCAGTCTTTTGCCATCAAATAATTGCGAGGCCGGTTCTTTCTTTTTCTTCAATTTTTATTTTTATTAGTGCGTGCTTGCGGTACATAATGATTACATTTCTCATGGGTGGCTGGCACATGTACATAAAGGCAATTTCTATTCTTAGTTGTTGAGGTTTCTGGTCTTTAATCATAAAAAGCTGTTTTGTCAAATGCTTTTTCTGTCAATTTAGGTGACCGTGTTTTTCCCCCTTTCATTCTGTTAATATGGTGTGTTGGGCTGATTTTGGTATGTTGAATGATCCCACACCCCAGAAATAAATCTCATCTGGTCATGCTGTATACTTTAAATTGGGTGCTCCAGTTGTTGGAGAGTATTTTGTTGATGATTTTGCACCGCCATTAGTATGAGATTTTGGCCTGCAGTTTTCTTTTTTTGTAGTGTTTTTGGCCTCGGTATCATGGTAGTGCTGGACTTGTAGAACAAGTTTTGCAGTGCTCCTGTCTCTTCGATTTTTGGGAGAGTTTGAGAAAGATCAGTATTAATTCTAGGTGTTTGGTAGAATTCTCTAGTGAAGCCGTCTAGTCCTGAGATTTTCTTTGTTGGGAGTTGGTGATTCGCTCTTACTAGTTAGATATGTAGTCAGTTTTTGTTTTTCCATGAGCAGTTTTGCTAGGTTGTATGTTTCCAGGAATTCTACTCCTTTATCTAGGCAACCAACCCAATTTGTTGGACTACAACAAATTGTTCTGACTCATAATCCTTTGTATTTCTATAAAATCAGTTGTAATGTCAATTTATTATTTATTTATTTATTTATTTATTTATTTATTTATTTATTTATAGATTGGGTTTTGCTACGTTGCCCAGGCTGGTGTTTTTTTTTTTTTTTTTTTTTTCTTTTGAGATGAGGGCTTGCTATGTATTTCAGGCTGGCCTTGAACTCAGTATGTAGCCCACACTGACCTTGAATTCACAGCAGTCCTCCTGCTTCAGCCTCCCAAGTGCTGGGATTGCAGGCACGCACCCACACCTGGCTCTGGAGCTTCCTACTCTGCCACATTCCCTGACATCGGTCTGTACACCATATTTTGATTTTCTGATTTAGTCCCCCGATGGTAACTGTATTTTCTTATTTGTGGAGAGCATTTCAATTTTGTTTCTATCCCCAGAACCCGCTGTGCTTCCCAACCACATTAGAAGTCCCCACTGGTCTGACATTTGTTGTCTGTGCTCAAAGGAGAGTTAAACCAGAGCAGCATCTTTCCTGCCCAGTCCTGTAACCAAAAGCTGAAACGTCAGAAGGCGAGCGCATGTGAGGGTATGACCTGCTCCTCTTCCCCTTTCATTCATTCAGGTCTTTTTCTTTGAGCCACAGTATGTGCCAGTTCTCTGATGGATGATGGGAGATAGTGTTCAAATTAAGTCTTTTTTCTAACCAGCTCAGAGCAGAGAGGAGGGAGGAGACAAATGCAGATTCCAGTACCTACGCGGTCTGAAGGCGGTGTAGACAGAAAGACGCTACAAGAGCCGGCAGGGGGCGCGCCTAAGTGAGTCTCGGGGAAACCTGAGAGAAAACCAAAACTTCCCAGGGAAGGAAGTGGCACCTGAGGGCGCGAGCCAGGCGACATCTTCCACAGGAGCGCTGGCGAGGGCAAGTGCTCGGAGGGCAGGAGGCGGCCGTGCTGTCAGCTGCACATGGGCAAGCGTGGAGGCCAGAACACAGGTCGGGAAGGGTGAGGTTAACTGACTGCCAGCTTGAGTAAGAAATGCGCAGGTAAACTGGATCAGCACAGTTCTGGGTGTGAGTGACACCAATGAATGGCTTGTGGCCTACGTGGAGTAAAAGGGAAACGCAGAAGGAAGGCTCGCTTCTGTTTCTTCGGGGAGCTCGTCTTCACCTTCACCTTGGACATTGTTTCCTGGCTCCCAACGCAGACCCTCTGGCCTCCTGATTCGGACTCGCAGGGACACTACAGTGAGCTCCTGGCCTTCAGCTGAACCCTCCAGATCCCCAGTGTGCACACAGCCCTTTTCACTCTTCCACTCCCACCTCTGTGGGTGGCCACTGTAAGCCAGTCTTGTAAATTCTTACACATTCGTGTATCTTGCATTAAATGTTTCTCTGGTAAGCACTGACTGATACAGACAGGATCATGTATAAATGGGATTTCACCTCGTAGGTGATTTTAGGGTCATAGGATTGTTAGCAGTGGAGTGACACGATCAGATTTATGTTTCAGAACAATGAATTTGGTGAGAAGGATATGAAATCCTTGCCGAAACTCTTCCAGCACTGAACTACAATCATTTCCACTTCCTGCGTGAGGAATGGGCAGAGGTCAGGTACTTTGCCGAATGTGACACCGTGCCTGAGGGGTGGCCTTGAGCTCTGAACCAGGCTGTCTAACTCCAGAGTTTGGACACTCAGGCACAGGGAATTCCTGGGGCTGCACGCAGCGAGCATTCTCTCGAGACAAGCTCAGAAACGACCCATCGGCGTCAGAACTAGGGCGTGGGAGTAGGCTGGAAAGGGGGAGACGTTTGGGGATTTTGAGGAGGAAACAAATGGACAGAACTTGATTGCTGTGGAGAAGAGTGAGTGTCTGGGAGGACTCACCGGCCCCTCGTTGGATCTGTGCGTGGAGACACTCACTGAGCCCGAGCAGGACACGAAGGGAGGAGCCCATCAGGTCAGTTTCGGAAGTGCTGCGTGCACCAATCCGAGAGAGACGTCCAGAGAGCAGCTGGGCCTGGAGCTCAGGGGTGAGGACAGCAGTAAGGTGGCTGGATCCCCGGGTCAGGAGGATGACAGCTGAAGACAGGGCTCCCCCTCCCCCTCCCCTGAAGACCTCATGACCATTTACTCAACAGAACAATAGTAAATAAACACATATCCAAAGATGGGTTCCGTTTTTAGGGTCCAGCTGCTGTCAAGGTGAATGCCTCTGCACTTCTACGAGGGGGCGCTGGCGAATCTAGTTATTTGATAAAATAATGATCCATCTCTCTTTTAAGTGGGATCAGGCAGTTTTGCAGCAATCACATGATGATGACAAAAGTTAATTATTCACTTGCAGTTTGTTGTAGATGTAGAACATTTCCTTTCGGCTTTGACAAATTGAAAATTCTCTCTTCTTTTTTTTAGAGACAGGGCCTCGATCTTGTGGTGATCCTCCTGCCTCAGCCTCTCGGATGCTGGGATTACAGGTGTGTGCCGCCACGCCTGGGTGAAAATTCTATCTTCAGCCCCCTAAGCAGTCTTGTTTTAGGGATGCCGCCTGTCCTCTAGAACTAGTGCTTTGTAATTACACACCCTTACGATGCTTTCGGGTTAGTTTTCAGTCTTCCCCTTCAGAGTTTTAGTCCTGACGTCAGGAGCCATTTGTAATTCACCACCATACACTCAACACCTAGCAGCAGCGTCTTTATTTTTTATTTTTTTCCCTTTCTGTGCCGGAGCTCAAATCCCAGGCCTTGCCTAGTATTAGGCAGGTGCTATACCACCAAGTCACACCCCCAGTCCCTGGCATACATTTTTTTGTGGTACTGGATTGAACCCAGAATCTTAGCACTGCTCTATCCCAGCCTTTTTTTTTTCGAGGCAGGGTCTTGTTAAATCACAAAGTTGTGCAGGCTGGGCTCAAACTTGCAATCCTCTTGCCACAGCCTCCCAGAGTGCTGGGATTACAGGTGTGCACCACCATGCCTGTCCTGGGCATACTTACTACTTTAAAAGCCTTCCTTCCCTGTAATCCCAACATTTGGGAGGCTGACGCAGGAGGATTGCTGTGAGTTTGAGTCTAGCTTGGGCTACATAGTGAGTTCAAGGCCAGACTGAACAGCGAGACCCTGTCTCAGGAAAAAAAAAAAAAAAAAAAAGCCTTCCTTCCTTGTTCTCCTTCCTCACTCCAGCCTTTCTCCTGTTCCCTTTGCTGGATGCCTGCGGTAAGCAGGTAGTCAGCTAGACTGGCTTAAAAGGATGACCAAGGCTCTGCTCCTGCTCTCGATTGAAGAGTTTCGTAGAAAAAACGATCTGCAGACAGCAGCAGCTTGCTCTCTGGACCGCCGTCAAGAGGCCAGGGCAGGGCGGGGGTAAAGGAAGGTGTGTGAGAACCACAGTGCAGTGCGAGAGGCGGGCTTCGGGTCTCTGGGGCCTGGTACTCACGGCTTGCTGCAAAGAGGGCAGCAAGTCTCCTGCGGCAGGGAGACCCAAGACTGCTGACTTGCGACTTCTACACCCCATCTTTACCTTGAGGGCATCTGGGAGGGCAGCTGGGGAGAGAGTATTTTTGTAGCTAACAGGATTCATGTGCAGACATTTTTGTCTTTGTCTACCTTTTCCCTTGGTTGGGTTTTACCAGATAAAACCGAATTAGTAATTTCATAAGTAATTATTTCTAAAACAATGAATAAAAGAAAACTTGTTTTTAGCCAGGCATGGTGGTGCATGCCTCTAATCCTGGAAGCTGAGGCAGGAGGATTGCAATGAAGTTTGAGGCCAGCCTGGGCTACATTGTGAGTTCAAGACCTGTTTCAAAAAAATAAGAACAAAATGAAAATTTGTTTTTTAATCAACAAAATACTTTTATAATAATTGGGCAAAAAAGTCTTGCCACTTGTCAATCTCAAATATTAAACTATAAGGGGAGAAATTTCCAATTTAGCAGATTAACATATTTCATAGCCTTATTAGCCTTTAATAATTGTAAGAGAGGTTTCTATTGTCCTATCAGTTAATTTTCATTGTAAACTCATGGATTAATTTATCCAATTTGCTATAATCTGTTATTAATTGTTGTTCTCTTTTTTTGCAGTATTGGGGACTGAACCCAGGGCCATGTGCATGCCCTGCACATGGTAGGTAAGTGCTCTACAACTGACACATGACCCAAGCCTTTTTTGAGATGGGGTCTTGCTAAGTTGCCTATGCTGGCCTCAAACTTGTGATCCTCCTGTCTCAGCCTCCTGAGTTGCCAGGATTACAAGTGTGTGCCACTGTGCCCGCTACAGTGTTACCTCAGTTCACGAACTCAATTCTCTCCCAGATTCTGGTCACAAGCCAAACTGGACAAGAACCGAATCAAATTTCCCCATAAGGTCACTACTGAACCTAACCAATGAATTTCATTTGGTTCTCGTCCAACTTCGTTTGTGACCAGAATCATGGAGAGAATCAAGTTCATCAACGGAGGTACCATTTTACATTACTTTGATGTAATGTACCAGATTTGGCCAGCGGGGTCCCTTTCAGTTGGCTTTGTCTGCTTGATTCCCCACGATCCCATGAGCCTTTTCTGAGTTTTCGGAATAAGATATTTCAGGCTCATCTTGGACTTTTGCTGCCATAGCCCTAGAATCAGCCAGTTCTTTGGAATGGAGCTGGTTTTTAAATTTCCTTATTTGAGGGCCAGTGAGATAGCTCAGCGGCATAAGCGCCTGCCTGGCAAGCGCGAGGTTGTGAGTTCGACTCCCGGTACCCACATACGAAAAAAGGGCCAGTGATATCGCTCAGCGGCATGGGCGCCTGCTGGCGCATGAGGTCCTGAGGTTGACCCCCGGTACCCACACACACACAAAAAATTTCCTTATTTGAGAAGCACATTTTTATTGACCAGTTATTTTAATCCTTTTTATAATACTATATTTACTTTCATGGTAATTAATTTCTAGTGCTACTTTAAACATATATTTCCCACAACCCAGTGTATCCCATGAGACCCTCCTGACTGCAATCAAAATTCTCCTAAGTACAATAGGTTTTGTTTGATTTTTGTGGTGCTAGAGATCGAACCCAGAGTCTGCTGCCTGCCAATCAAGTGCTTGGAGCTGTGTGTCCAGCCCTGTGTTGGTTTCTAAGGACATAAACTAATGAGATTGGCAAGGGATAAAAATATTTACCTTTTTAAAAAAATTTAGTTAAAAACACGCAAGTAATGTAAAAAGCACCTGAATATTTTTTGTATCTATGCAAACACTTTATTTTGATTTCATTACTGACATTTACATATTATTTTAAGATAATATACAGCTAACTGAAGTAAAACATACAAGAAATTTATTAGATATAATACTGATGTAAGAAATTTGAAGTAAGTTTTTAATTTAATTTCTCCTACTAGGAACATCACAGCTTCTGGAATTGATACTGGCCTGTGAGTCAGGTGCTTTATTTGTTTTTCCATTTTTAGTATATGCTGAAGTGAGCACTACTTTTCCAGAAAGCAAATCATGCTCTTCTAGAATAACCAGGCTTTCTGTCTTACCAAGCACAAAACATTACTTAGAATTTAGGCATTCTGAAAGAATCCAATGTGTGTTTTTGGACAATGGTACTGTAGTTCCTTTTCTTTCTACTAAGTTCTTTAATGACAACGTATCAAGAAATCATTGAATCAGAAAGCAGGTACATGGCATTTTTATATTACAAAGGAAATCAATAAGGACTTAGAAGAAAAGCAGCTAGTGCTTTGGAAAAAATCTCAAATCCTGACATTTGGAGCAACGTAATTGCTGTGTTATCTCTTTTTAAAAAAGGCCTTTCCCCGCTTGTTTCCAGGCTTCTTTTACCCCTTTGATGCTTTCTTTTTTCACACATTTCCAGTATTCTTGTACACTCTGTTGTTGTGGTACCTGTGAATAAAAAGTAAAAATTAAGCGTCATTCTTCTCATGGCTAAAATAATGATGTGTACATTATGTTACTGGTAATTTCCTTCCCACATTCCTCCAAAGCAAAGCTGAAGGTAGACTATGGTGTAAAAGGTTTGCTAATGGAAATTGTATTTGTTAGTTCCCCTAAGTCATGTCTGCTGCAGGAATTCAACTCGCTTTCTAAATGCTAAGTGAAGAGCGTGGTCTTCACAGACACGGGGTCACATTCTTTATCACCTGCCTACCTGCCGTGGACATTCGCTTTGTTCCCTTGTTTCGCAGCGCAGATTTCTTTCATGAGAAGGCTTCTGGCTGATTCAAATCGAAACAAAACTCCAACTTTGATCTGCCCCACACTTACAGACCAATATGTGAATTTGAGTGAATAAGAATAGTTAACATTTACTTTATGTATCTCAGCCACTATACACTTAACTCTAATAATAATTCTTTCTGGTAGATTCTATTAGTTTTCTTATCATATAGATGAGGAATCCGAGGCTCAAAAAAATCCGAGGCTCAAAAGGACTCAGCAGTTAATAAATGGTAGAGCCAGGATTTGAGTATATACCTAGGTATATAACTACAGAGCCCGAAGTCAAATCCTAAGATTTTAATTTTAATTCAATTTTTTTTTTTTTTTTGAGATAGAGTCTTGCTATACAGTTCAGGCTGGCCTCGAACTCCCAGCAATTCTCTTGCCTCAGCCTCCCAAGTGCTGGGATTACAGGTAGGTGCCACCACACCCAGCCTCCTAAGATTTTTAAATAGTGGTTTCTATTAGAACTATATTTTTTTAAAAAAGCAAAATATTGTATCTCATTTTATGTAAAACATTTCAGTATTTCAATTATTAATCTCTTTAACTATTAAAATTTCATTTAAGAGTTGTATTTGCTCAAATTCTAGGTTTATCTAGGCTTAATATCATATGTAGTTTTTTAAAAACTCAAAATACATTACCCATAAACCTCGATGCATCCTGTTTTTTAACACCCCAAGAAACTCTTCGTGGCTCAGGCATTCATCACCATCCAAATCAAAGATCTTGAAGACAGTGTCCAAAATATTGTTTGAAAGCTCTTGTCCTGTAGCTACCTTCACAGCTCTCTTAAACTCTGCTATAAAAGAAAACATGAACCACACCAGCCAGGTGAAATAGTCTAGGTGGAATTAATCTAAGTTTTCATTAGCTGAGAAATAACAACAAATTTAAGTTTTTATTATTTGGGAAGTAAAACACAAAAATACTCATCACAAATGCATTCAAAGCATAAACTTGGTTGAGAAATTTATGAAAGTAACTGTAAGATAAGTAAGCTATTTTAATTTAATTAAAGCTTTAATTGCATATTTAGGCATTTCCTTTTCAGAATAATGAGAAAATAAAAGCAAAAAGAGTAACTGTTAAATAAGCTGTTGGTGTTGTAAATCTAGAATAACCACATTGAATTAAAAGGCCAATTATTTTACTGATAACTGGCTCTGTGGTTGGTACCATCCTGTTGAAGAACAGAGTGAAACAGCTTACTGAGGATAAAAATTAAATGATTTCTGTATCTTACCTAGTCTGACAGGTCGATGAGCTAAGCTAAACATTTGCATGGCAATAGCAAAGTCTTCCAAGTGGGTCGTAAAATGGCAAAATGACTTGAACTCATCCAAACTAATGCTCTAATAAAAATAAAGAGGTTTTATTACATTTTTATAAATACATTAATCTTATGAATATAACTGTACTCTTCTATCATAAAGCTTATGAACTTAGATCTAAGCAAGTCTATTAAAAAGTTCAAGACACAGACTAACAGAATTAAAGGTTTTAGAGCTCAAGAAGAATGAGAGAATAGCAGGCAGGACCTCCGTGTGTGGCTGTGGGCTGGACACTGCGTGTACGGGGCTCATGGAGGTGTGCAGCGTGAACCCTGGGGTGGCCTGCGTGATGGACTGAATAGTCCCGTACTGACTCACGTCTGAAGCCCTAACCCCCAGTGTGACTTCATTTGGAGACAGGGCCTATGTGGAGGTAATGAGAGTGACATGAAGTCACATGCTAGGGCCCTGATCTGAGGCTGGTGTCACGAGAGGAAAAGACATCCGTGCTCACTCACCCTCAGGCTCGCTCTCCCCGTGTGTGCACAAGGAAAGGCTGCACAGGACACCCTGAAGGGGTGCAAGCGGCAAGCTGGGCTGCCAGCACCCTGACACGGACGTCCACCTCCACAACGATGAGGAGATACATTTCTGTTGTTTGAGCTGCCCAGTGTGTGGTACTTTGTTACGGCCGCCCAAGGATAGTAACATACTCTGTTGAACGGTCCCCTGCTGCAGAGCTGTATCAGTGACACAGTACTGAGTAGGAGCACTGGGTTTTGGAGATGGACCTAGGCTGAAATTTCAGTTTTGCCATTCACTGCCTGTATGATCTTAGCATGCAGAGGTTATTTAACCAGGGTATACTACATGGAATAATAAGGATTTGAAACTGGGCTCAACATACTTCAAAATTTATGCACCTAGAAACAAAAGCAAAGGACTATGGGTGTAGCTCAGTGCTAGAACACTTGCCTAACATGTACAAAGCCCTGGGTTTCACCCCTAGCACTGCCAGACAAAATCCCCAAAAACAAAACGAAAAAGTTAACAGACTGGTTTTTCCATTAAAAACTAAAAACAGTGTAAAAATTCTTAATTTGAAAGTAAATCCTTCCCTGCTTAAAAAAGTATCTTTTGAGCCAGGTGTAGTGGCGCACTGTAATCTCAGCACTCAGGAGGCTGAGGCAGGAGGATCACTGTGAGTTCGAGGCCAGCCTCAATTGCATAGCGAAACCCTGTCTCAAACAAACAAACAAACTCTTTCTAGGGACCTTCAGGATCAGACCCTTTGTATATGTGGGGTCTTATTCAGGTTTTACTGCTTTTAGTTTTAATGAATTTATGGAATTTTTTGTTTTTAAAAATGTTATTATTATTTTTTTCTTTTCTTTTTTTGCGGGTACCGGGGGTCGACCTCAGGACCTCACGCGCCAGCAGGCGCCCGTGCTGCTGAGCGATATCACCGGCCCTTTTTTCGTATGTGGGTTCCGGGAGTCGAACTCAGGCCCTTGCGCTTGCCAGGCAGGCAGGCGCTTACGCTGCTGAGCCATCTCACCGGCCCCCTTTAAAAATTTTAATAAAATTTTTTTGGGACATACTGAGGATTGACTAAAGGGCCTCTGCACTGAGCTACATCCCCAGCCCTTTTTAATTTTGAGGCAGAGCCTCACTAAGAGCTTGTGATCCTTCTTCCTCAGCCTCCCAGTGTGCTGAGGTTACAGGTGTGTGCCACCATGCCCGGCTGAAAATTTTAATTAAAATTTTTTTTAATATGCGGGTACCGGGAGTCGAACTCAGGACCTCGTGCTTGCCAGGCAGGTGCTTATGCCGCTGAGCTATATCACCGGCCCTTAATTAAATTTTTGAAGAAGTAATATATATGTGTGATAAAAATTCAGAAAGAACAAAGGATAAGTAATGAAAAGCTTTCCTCTTCTGGACCCTAGTTAATTTCCCAGAGGCAAGGGATGATGCCCTCGGTATGTGTTTGCAAACAATGTACTCACATAAAAGCGCGCACGTACACACACACACACACACACACACACACACACACACACACACACACACAGTCTCCCTGTCTTACCTGAGAACACCCTCTCCACCCATTTCCACATGTGGCTTTATTTTCTTTTCCTTTCTTTCTTTTTTTTTATGTGGGTACCGGCAGTCTACCTCAGGACCTCGCGCTTGCCGGGCAAGCGCTTGTGCCGCTGAGGGATATCACCGGCCCTTTTTTTCCTTTATGTGGGTTCCGGGAGTTGAACTCAGGACCTTGTGCCTGCCAGGCAGGCACTGATGCCGCTGAGCCATCTCACCAGCCCTTTATTTTCTTAATAGCATATTTATCAGCAGTTAACCGAGGGGCCATTTCTCTGCATCAGACCTCGAAGTAGGCCCTGGGTGCAACCTTTCTGATTTTTGCTCTTCTGCCAGGTAAGGGTGGTATGGTGTCAGTGTCTGGATTTGTATTTCTTTGTGAATGAACTTCAGTACTTTTCATATGCTAATTAGCTATCTGTGCTTTTTCTTGTGTCCGTTTTGTCCTTCCTTCAGATTTCTACAGGCTCTCAGGTGATCTCTTGCAGGAGGCAATTCTCTGTTTCTGCACGTGTTTCCAACAGAGGTGCCAGCTGCCATTTTGCTTCTGACTACCTTTTCAAGGATGACCGTGCGGTGGGCCGTTCTGAATACGCAGTGGCTTCTTGGGGAGCGAGGACTCTGCTTCCCGCCCAGTATGGTGACTGCTTCGCTTCCCTCTGCAGCACAGGTCGGGAAGGCTCGCTTGCTACCTGTTCTGAGGCTCAGCTTCGCAGAGACAGGCCACTGCGCAGGGATGTACGTGAGCTGCTGCACGGCAGCGGGCAGCTGGGTCTCAGAATCACCGCTGTGGGACTTGGGAGTCAAGGGGAGCCGACGCCAATGTGATGCTTACGCAGCTGCTAAGGTGTGAATGATAAAGTTTTTTTCTCTGACCCAGTAGTCTTATGTCTTCTGCAATTATCCATGAAACCATGCAGGCTAACTTGCAAATGGATAAATTCTCAGACACTTTACACTTATTACCATTTTAATTTCCAGTCTTAATATATGTTAAATAGGGAAACATCTAGCACTGTTTACAGTCCTAGATTCCTATGGATTTTTAAAGATGCCGTTATAATTAAGGACACTGCTGTATTACATGTGAAACTAGTATACCTTCCTATTTTGTTAACTTTTTCTTTTGACTTTGATTATAATTTGGGGGGAGGATGAGGGGAGGCAACAAAATTATAATTTGTAAGTAGTAATTTACTCAATTTTCCTTGAAAGTTTGTGGGTTTTGCTTAAAGAGGTATATATCTATTTCTGTATGTCCCATTCTAAGATGACACAGTGTTTCCAAGGTTCTTCTATACTTATCTGGTTTCATTTTTCTAAGATTTAATTTTTGATCTGTTTGGAATTTATTTTGGAGCAATGAGTAAGACAGAGATTTATGTTCATCTTCTCCCTCAGATGGCCAGTGGATTTTCCTAATGCCATTTGTTAATAATTATTTTACCCAGCTAATCTGAAATACTATTTTGCATGTAAATTTCCAGAGAATTAGACTCTATTTTTGGACTTCATATTCTGGTCAATTTGTTGTCAGAAACTGCTTTAGTTACTAAAGTTTGATACCACACTTCGATACCTTGACTCCTCTTCATATAAACTCTTAATGGCTTGTCTAGTTCCCGCACGAGACTCCAGTGGTATTTTTGTTGCGACCCATTGGAGTTTACCCATTTCTGGTTCTTTTCTGATGTATGTATGTATGTAAGATAACACCTCTCTGTCACTGAACACTTCGGTGGGTGATGTGATCGTCTGCCTACAGCCAAGCATCATGTGATGTGTCCAGGCCCTGGCACTTCACTGCTGGAAGGTGACTCCTTCCTTCCCTGCCGCAGCCTCGGAGGAGGGTGCTTCTTCCACATGATGTTGCTCCACGATGGCAAAGCCTTGGAGAGTCGGTCCCTGAGCAGCTGTGTGGATAGGATCTTCCAGCAGCCCACAGGGGAAATGCGGCGTGGTTGGAAAAGAAACCTTTATTGTGTTAGCCATGGGGATTTCAGGGTTAACTTGTGATTGCGGCAAACTTGGCTGTTCTGACTAATATAATCATTACATTCATCAACCAGCTGGAGGAAGGAACAGCTATATTTATAATACCAAGACTTCCTACCAATAATAGGGAATTCTCTGGAATTAGATAAGTTTTATAAACATCAAGGTTGTAAAGCTTTCTTCATATATTTTCTGTTAAATTTATTTCTAATTGTATATATTTCTTTTGCAATCACACATATGATTTTCCATTATATTTTATCTTTCCCCTCACATTAGAAACAGTATTCTAAAAAGTTATATAAAAATACATGTCTACTCCAAAATTTCTTTTGGAACGATACATAAAAGTATAAGAAAATAAAAATCACTTGAAATCCCACTGCTGTACATTATCACTGTTAATGGTTCGGTGCTCGTCATTTCATATATTTCACACAAACACATGCAAGTGCACACATATACGCACCATTATGTTTTCTAACTTGAAATCTGTATATAGGACAGCTGCTTTTTCTATATTTGCATTGTAATAGGACCTTATTGAATTGTTACTGTTCTCTAATAGTTTTTCAACTGGATTCTCATGAGTTCTGCGGGCATATAATCACACCATATGCAAACAGAGAGAAGTGTACCTTTCATATTACTGTAGTCATTTTATAAGTCTTGCTCACTTGCCTGGCTAAGGTTTCCAGAACAATATTCAACAGTAGTGGTGACAGTGGATTCTTGTCTTACTCCTGATGCTAGTGGAAATGCAAATTCATAGGTCCTACGCCGATTCTGTCTTAGGTAGTAGTTCATTTGAGGAAACAGTATGTGGAAAATGTTTCTCCATTTTCGTATTTCCATAATAGAGAGTCGCAGTGGTTAATTTAGATGTTACTTTTGTCTTATTTCGTTTCTTTCTCTTTTCTTTTTTTATGTCTTTTTGAGATAGGGTTTCACAGTGCTGGCCTTAAACTCACTTTGTAGCCCCAGCTCGCCTCAAACTCCTAGCAATCCTCCTGCCTCAGCCTCCCAAGTGCTGAGATTACAGGCATGCCCCACCACGCTTGGCTATTATTTCGTATTTTATCACGTGCATAAGTAAAGGGTTACTAACCTCTCCTGCCGACAACTTCTCTCTCACATTTTTCCAATAAATGTCTTTATTTTCAGTGTTAGTGAAAAAAAGTAGCCATTCTGCAAAGTCTTCTTTCCTCATGAAATTTAAACCTTTGGAAAACTGAATGAATTCCATTTCTTGAACTTCTGCTTGTAAATTTTCCATAAATCTAAATAATAAAATACAAGATTGACATAAGTAGTGACATTCAACCTTAATGCTGTAATGGGACTGCAAGGCACTTTCACTATTACCAGTACCTACTGGGTGGCTGGTCTCTGGATATGATAAACACAGGGCTGCGGGGGAGAGACAATGCAGGAAAGGTGATTATGTCCAATGCCTGCTTCAATCTGTGATTTCCTAAGCTCAGTTTGTCTCTGGAAATTATACCTGCAATCTGCATTTTGATAAACACTTAAAAATATGTAAAATGTTGCTTTGATACAACCATACAAAATAAAATTCTACAGAAAACAACTTTTTCAATATAGAAACATTATTAATAATCCAAAAATTTAAAGTTTAGGTGGGGCTTGCTTTTAGAATGTTAATCGTAATTAATAACTCTGAATATTTTTCAGAAACCAAAGCTGATCAATGGCTTTGCATCGGAAGCTTAGGTCTGCCTGAAGTATTTATACTTTTTTGGACAACAGCACATGTCTGTGTGACTCAGCATTCCTTTTTTATGAAAACAACGTGGCACTTTGATCGAACTGTCATTAATAGCTTCCTGGGAAAGGTACAATTTGAAAGGGTATCAGATTAAACATTATTTTCTTTGCACGAGAATCCACAAATGTTGCACTTGATTTATTTGTAACCTAAATCATGTAAAAAATGTTATGGTTTCTGCAAGTTTTAATATGTTGCAAGCTGGACAGGGTGGCGCTCGCCTATAATCCCAGCACTCGGGAGACTGAGGCTGAGGCAGGAGGATGTCTGTGAGATCAAAGCCAGCCTGGGCTACATAGTGAGACCGTGTCTCAAAAAACAAAACAAAAACAAAAACAAAAAATATGTTGCAGACCCCTTTATTCACTCTTCCGCATGTTAAAAAGGATCTGCGCTCTCACATACATACAACTTACGCCTGTAAATGAAATGAGAAGAGAGGCACAGTCCAGTTCAGTGGGAGAAAAACTGCTACTGCTAAAAAATTACTTGCTTTAGGTTCTACATTTTCCCTGTACCACTTAAAAGCATGAAGGAAGAGTTTGATCTTAAGTGCCTATGTGGTAACAGTTTTGTCATCTACAACATTTTCTGAATGTGTTAAGATATACAGGTTTTTCAATGCCATGCTTCTTTCTGGGTCAAAACAGAATTTTATCTAAAGCTTGAAGTATTTCAAGTTTGGACCAACAGATCAATAAGATATTTTGCTGATACACTTTGCCTTTTGTCTCACTGGGTATTGTTCTGTGTACTGTAATGACATTCGATTGATTTATATCAGTATTGTTAACAGGACGCTTTACTTGCAAGGACTGTACAGTGAATTAGGAGAGTAGAAAATTTGTTATAAAAATACAGGTAAGTTGTTCTTCTCATCCTTTTTTCTCTTCAGTGATAGGAATAAGGTGGTGGTGGGATTCGGCAGGTGGGCAGAGGAAATGAAGGAGTAAGGAGTAAGAGTCTTGCTAGAGGCTGCTGCATGACCCGAGGAGGGGGACGATGGTGACTGGAATGGTGGCGGCAGTAGGGATGGAGGGAAGTAGTGAAATCCAAGAGATTATTTGTGAGAAGAAAATTAAGGGTACTTGGTGACTGACTGGAGAAAGCGCGTGAGAGCGAGACGGAAATCAAAGATAACGTGTTTCCAAATGGAGCTGATGAATGGTGATACTTATTCACGGGATCCGGTCATAAAAGGGAAGAATATGTGTCTCACCTTATGAAGCGCAGGTGAGACAATGCACGTGACGTACTGAGAAGAACACCAGGCCACCTGAGGTCCTGGACAGCACAGCTGCTGCTATTTTGTGCAAGGATGTTGTGTAACTCCTTTTCATTTTCACCCTACTCAAGCCTAGACTTTCCTCTTGGGAATCAGCCACCTTCTTGCTCACGTCCCAGCTCCCTTGAGATGCTGACGGCCTTCGAGTGTGACTCGAAGGAAACCACATAATAACTGCACATATCAGAACCTACATAAATTCATGGCCTGCACCTGCAACAGGGTCCCCCTCGCTCATCTACCTCCAACCTTCAACAGAGCGCGGCCCAAGTGAGTGACATTTTGTGCTGCTGAACTACATTTTAACCTATAGAGCACTGACTACAGTGACTTCCGCGTGTCTTGTCCCCAGTGTTCGAGGCAGGGCCATGGCACGTGCTCGGTAAATCTTCACTGCGCTGCACGGGGCTGGACAAGGTCGTGCTGCCTCGCACAGCCCTGTCTCCACCAGTCCGCGCCACTTTCTGGTCTCTGCTCTGAGACTGCTCAGTGGAGTGGCACAGGGAGGGACACTCTTGTTTTGCGTGGAGTTACTCTTACTGAGAAGGTAAACAGGAGACGTCTAATGTAAGTACTATTATTCTCATTTTACAGATAAAAAATGCACCCAGGGAAGTTAAATAAGTTGCTTCAAATGGGACATGGACATGTCTGTGCATTAACGCATGGCTTATGGATGCTTTCACACTACAAAGTAGAATAGTGTGGTTCTGACAAAGACCATGTTTACCGTTCAGTCCTTTGCAGAAAAAGGTTGCCACACTGTGCTACAGATTTGGAGACTAAATGGAGCACAGCTGAATTGTCTCAGCTGAGAACATTCCAGAACAGCTACCTTCTAGCCAAGCCATCAACAGACTGCAAAGGCCTCGGTCCAGTCAAGATCAGCCAGTCCTGGCCCCTTTGGGAGAGTCACACCCAACCAACCCAGAGACGAGAGGACAGGACCAATGGTCCTTGCTGGGCTGGTGCGGTTCACATTAAGAACAAGCCGACATTAGGGGCAGTTCTCTTAGTTGCAAACATTGTTACTAAAAAGAATTACTGCATTCTTTAAGACAGACATTTACTTTTATAATAGATTAGAATTTTTAGAGCACAGTAACTTTAGTTTATATTTTCCAGGTTTAGTTTTCAGAGACAAATATATATCCACAAATAGTTTTTAGTTTTATGGTCTACCATTCTGGAAAGTGAATACATTCAGTTTCTTCAATTCTTAACTCTGAAATTCCCCAAAGTAAATATAAGCATTCAAATTTACCTTCGAAATTCTTTATAATGAAGTTTCCTTTCTCCTCTTTTTCCGAAGAAATGTATCTGAAGGGTTGTGTTAATTTCAGATTCTTTCATTGTTTGATCCTATAAAAGTTATACATAGTTTCAAATAATTATTAAAAACAAATTTTTTTTTTTTTTTTTGTGGGTAACGGGGGTCAACCTCAGGACCTTGTGCACCAGCAGGTGCCCGTGCCGCTGAGCAATATCACCGGCCCTTTCTTCGTATGTGGGTTCCAGGAGTTGAACTCGGGCCCTCGCGCTTGCCAGGCAGGCGCTTATGCCGCTGAGCCATCTCACCAGCCCCCTAAAAATTTTAAGTAATTATTCAGAAGAACAAAAATAGAACCTGTAACTCAAACTTTTGGGACAATACCCAGAAATTACTGTTGCAGGGAGAACAAAACTGGTGGAAAACGGGGGGACACAATCATTGTTTCTGTCTGTAACTTTACGTAGCATTTTTCTATAATCATTTTTGTTCAAGCAGGAGGGCTAGAAATAATGTGCACTTCAGTAGGAAACGAAATCTTAAAAGCCTAGAATAGTGAAATACATATTTCAAAATGTGATCTCTAGATATTTTTTAGTGAATAGCACTGAGATGATTAAAGTAGGAGTCTTTCAGTTTTTGCTGAATGTTATAAATACTAAGTACTCGTGAAACACTTGCTTTTCCTTTTTTTTTCTTTTTCTTTGTCCTGTTTTTTTTTGAGACAGGGCCTCACTCTGTAATTCAGAATGACCTTGAACTCACTAGGTAGCTTGCTGGCCTCAAATCTGTAGCAATCCTCCTGCCTCAGCCTCCCGAGTGCTGGGATTACAGGTGTGCGTCACCACGCCTGGCTAAACACTTGGTTTTCCTAAATAAAACTGATGGTGAGGCATGATCCCTAGGGTCTTCCTTCTTCCATTTCTTAATAAACAACGAAAAGAAAAATAAAACCACTAAAAATTATCATCAGCAGCCAAATAACAAAAGGAGGCACAAATGTAAGCCAAATATTTTGAAAAGGCTCAGCCTGAGAAAGAAACACTAGAGTCAGGTGTGGGTTGGTCTATCATGTTTCCTATTCCTGCCCAACACCTACTTCTCAGAAACAGAAGGGAGACAGAGAATTACGGCACTGAGATCATCGATTATGTTCCATTTCATTAAACATTCCATTTAGCAGTACGTGGATGAATGGAGGGGAAGAAGCCCCTGGTAGAAGCTCCTGCCTTACTTGAGGGGAGCTGAGCAGCCTACAGAACAGCTTCAAGGCTTGCAACCTCCCAGGGCACTGTACAGGCTGAGGCGCAACCCGAAGCCCACAGGGTGGCACACACTGAGTGGTGGAGCAGGCTGAGCTCTAAGATGCAGAATAGGGCCAAAGAGAGGACAGAGCACAGGGCTCCAAGAGCTGCACCGTTCTCCTGTTCTTGCTAGGGTCTGTGCAAGGCCGCGATGCCCTCCCTACCTGCTCCTCCAGGGAGCTCCCTCCCTCCCCTGTCCCATGAGGGAACTCCCCCCTCGTTCCCCCCACACTGGTCTATAGCTCAGTGGATCAAAATGCAACCCGTGTCAACCAGGAGAAAGATTAATTCCAGATAAGGTGGGAAGTGTATCATGGGAAACCTCATGCGTGCAAAGAGAAGGTCTGAACAGAGCATGAGTATAAGGAAAAGATATGGAATGAGAGCCCCCACAGAGTCACTGCAGCAAGAAACAGAAAAAAAGAACAGCCTGGCAAAGACACAGAAAGCCCAGTCTAGAACACACAAACCAAGGAGTAAAGACTCCCCACAAGACTTGTCTTAAAACTGCAGGTTTTGCAGTAGTCGGTAACAATGCGAGACGCTCCAGCCCGTGGCTCAGCTTCCTCCAGTGGTGATGCCTTGTGAGGCCACAGAGCAACTCCACGGCCAGCAGGGAGAGCAGTCCCTTCCTCACAGGCTCCCAGTGGTGCCCGCCCACACTCCCTCAACGTCCCACTCGTTCCCACCGGCTCATCTCTGTGACAGTTACCATATCCGCACATTTGTCATTTCAAAAACGTTATAAACTGGAATCATTCAATATGTAACTGTCAGTATTATTTCCTCAGCACAGCTCTCTGGAGATTCATCCAGCTTGTTGTTGTCTGTTTCTTTCTATTGCAGAGTAACAGTTCCTGGCGTGGACTACCACGGTTCCACCATTCACCATTCTGGTTGGGTCCATTACAAACACAGCTGCTATGAACACACAGGTATATGTTCGTATGCACACAGGTTTTCATTGCTCTGGGATAGATGCCCTGGTGCACAACTACAGTTTTCTAGGGTGGCAGTATCATTTTATATCCCCGCTAGCGATGGAGAAGTGACCCAGTTTCTCTGCCTCCTTGCAAGTGTTTGGTGGTGTCAGCATTGTTAAATTTTAGTTATCTGGGCAGTGTGTTATCTCACCATGTTTTTTTTTTTTTTTTTTTGTAGTACCGGAAATCGAACTCACAATGTCGCGCTTGTCAGGCAGGCACTGTGCCGCTGAGCTGTATGCCCGGCCCTCACAATAGTTTTAACTGCACCGCTCTAATAATGAATGGTGCCGCACGCCTTTCATTTCTTTGTCGGCTCTTCCTATACATTTGTTCTGGAGACATGTCTATTCATACATTTGGCTTGGTTTTTAGTTGGGTTCTTTTTGTTGTTGAGTCGTGAGAGTTCTGATATAGAACTTTATCAGATATATGGCTTGCAAGTATCTTCTCCCATTTTGTAGGCTGTCTTTTCACTCTTGTGATAGTGCCCTTTGACAAACAAAACTTTTAAATTCTGATTAAGTCCAATATACCTATTTTTCTTCTGTTGCTTGTGTTTTTACTATATTTCCAAAAGCCATTGCCAAATGCAATATCATGAAGATTTCCCCTTGTATTTTCTTTCTTTTTTTTTTTTTTTTAGGTTGGCAACAAATACAATGTTGGTTTCATGTTAAAGTTTTGTTCAAGGGAGTGGGACCACAGCAGAGAGGACTGCCAAGATTTTTCAAGAGTGGTAATAGGGAAAATACTAAAAATCCTGAGGTCATAAAATATGACTAACTTAAATATAACATGGACAATACAGCTCTGATAATAATCATACACCATTTGAAAATACATGAAACAGAAAAATTTAAACAAAGAATATACATAATTTAAGAAATGATAGTTTAAAATAAAGCAAAATAAATGAATAAAAATGATAAAAATAATGCAATGGTTATTAATTAGGAAAATGTTATAAGGTGTGATCATAAAATATGATGAATGTTTAAATTAAAACAATTTATTACAGTAAAAGACACACTGTCATTAATTCCCCTCACTTTGAACACACTTATCCCATCGTTCTTTCCACTCTGTGAAGCAGTCCTGAAGTCCTCCTTCATAAGTGTGTCTAGTTGTGCCATCACAGCTTCCTTGACGTCCTGAATTGATGTAAAATGTTTACCTCTCATGGCCATTTTGCCTTTGGGAAAGAGCTAGAAGTCGCATGGTACCAGAAGCGATGTGTGATACAGAGCACTGCTAAGATGGAGGATGAAACCATTTGCCCATTTCTCAGGCCGTTTTATGCACACATCGTTGATTAAACACTCCAACAAGCCCTTGTAATATTCAGAGTTCATCATAGTGCTCCTAGGTACAAACTCAGCTAGCACAATTCCATCATGGTCAAAAAACACAATCAATATCACCTTAACGTTGGATCCTGATTGATGTGCTTTTTTTGCACGAGGAGAACTGGGTGATTTCCACTGAGAACTCTGAACCTTGGTCTCAGGATCATAACCACAGACCCAAGTTTCATCTCCTGTGATGATGTATCTTAAAAAGCTAGACTCTGAAGCAGAATGCTCTAGCAACTCCAATGAAACTGACAAGAATGCTTTTGTTCCTCTGTCAAAACAGGTACAACAAATTTCGCCGTCACTTGGCTCATGTTCAAATCTGTTGTTAAAATGCTTTGAACAGAACCGTAAGAGATGTTCAGATCCTCAGAAATTTCCCTAATAGTCAACTGCCTGTTTGATCAAATTATTTTGCCTACTCTTCCCACATTCTCTTGGGTTTTTGATATTGAAGGATGCCTGGATTGCTTGTCTCCAACCAATTCACTGCTACTATGAAACCTCTCAAACCACTTGTAAGCAGTCCTCCTGGTCACTGGAGCGTCACCATAAGCTAATTTTAACTAATTTTGTGTGTTTCTTTAGCACTTTTTTTTTTGCAGCTTGAAATAAAATTTCATGTTAATGCACTGCTTGTAATCCATGATTACTGCATGCTTTAAAAGACACCTCTCAACTGTAGCTCCCAGCTGACAGACAGCAGCAAACTGGAACCTGTCACTCACTGTTACTATGGTTCAGTGTGCTGCTTCTCATACTGAAGATCCCTGCGGGATGGCACTCAGCAGCGACGTTCACTATATTTTTGGATCAAACAGGTGTGTACAGCAAGAGCCGGCCGGCCGCCAATGAGGATGCCTGGGACACGCGGCACTGCAGCAGACCCATAGTGGGAAAGTGGCAAGGTGAACTAACGCTATGTCTACAAATTTCTCCTGGCATACAGTCTCAAAATTGGTAATTTTGCATGTAGGACAACAATTATGTGAGCAAAATTTCACATAGATAGTCTCCAAGATCACAGTTCAAATAGTTTGAAGTTCTCTCTTACAAATTTTAACAAATTTGAAGTTTATTACTAATTTAAAATAGTTTATAAGGGATTTAAACAGTACTGCTGTTAGAAACTACATTTTCTTTTCTTCCTTTTTTTTTTTTTTTTGAGCCAGAGTCTTGCTATGTAGTTCAGGTTGGACTTGAACTTGTGGTGCTCCTCCTGCTTCAGCTTCCAGAGTGCTGTGATTACAGCCATGCACCACTGCACCCAGCTTGAACTACGTCTTTAATCCACATAAAACAAAACAAAACCCCCAAAAAGCAAAACAACAAAACACAACAATTGTGGAAAGGGCGGGGTGTAGCCAGTGATACAGCATGTGCTTAGCATGCACAAGGCTCTGCCTTCAGTCCCCAGCACCACAAAAAATACCCTGTGCAAATGAAATAATTATGTATCTATTTTGAGAACTGCTATTTTTCTTTTTAAAGTGGAGCAACTTTTCATACAATGAATATACCTAATTATTGGTAGCCCACTATAGTACCATTGTGTTTGTATATGCACACATACATACACGTCTTTTCAGTGTAGCAGATAATGTTACTTTATTTCTCCGTTTGTCACTATGCCTGAATCTGCCCATGCTGCTGGGCAGCAGGGCAATCCCACAAGGGACACATGAGCGAGCCACAGCTGCTGGCCATAGTATCACGAATTCATTCCCTACTGATGAATATGTAGTTGCTTCCCATTTGTTTTTTACTAGAGGCACTGTTGTGAGAAAACAATGTTCTACCTTAATCTTTGTTGTGATTGCATATTTCTCCAAGTTAGAGTGCCTAGCAAATAGCAGCTGAATCTAGATTGTCAGGTATCTGCAGTTTACTGACATCAAGAGTCCCCTTAGAGAACAATGTTTACCCCGGACAACACAGAAGAGCACTCATCTTTCTTATCTTTGCAATCTGGTAGGAAAACAAATTTTAAGAACACTATTACTTTAACTTTCATATCTTTGATTATTCATGTTTATTAGTCATTTATGTTTCTTTTGCTAATTGCTTCTTCACATTCTTTGCTAATTTTTCTACTGAGCTGTAAATCATTAAAAAAGTAACAGTCAAATCTACCAGAATTTTCCTTTGTGGCTTTTATAAAACACCGCCTACTTCAATAATGTAAACACATGAGTTTCTTGTAGTACTTCCATGGTTTTGTTTCTGACATTTAAATCTCTGATTCAGCAGGGATTTATTTCGAGTAAGAACTGGGACACACATCCAGCACTAACTGGTCAGTGAGTGCATCAGTCACCAGCGCAGATGCAGTGAACACCCACTGGGGGCCAAGTCTCAGATTAAGTCTTGGGAATTCCTGGTTTCCAATACTGTAGGACTACTGGTCACTCAACAAGTTACTAAAAACAGAAACCACACAGGGGCCAGGGGGCAGCTAGCCCAGTGGTAAAGCAAAGGCTTAGCATGAATGAGGCCCTGGTTTGATCCTTAACACAAAACAACCACACACACACACACACACACACACACACACACACACACACGCAGAGTAATCACAGTATGAAAGTTCTGGGAAGTGCAGGTGAGCTTGGTAACAGGACTCACTTGGAAGCTCAGGCAAGGTATCTCTGACAAAATGCCATTTAACAGAAGTTACCTAAGAAAGAACTGGGAATAAACAGCTTGAACGGGGAGCATACAAAGGCCTGAAGGTGCAGACAGCATGGCGATCTGTCGCTGGGGTGTACATGTAACAGTGAACACAACAGCAAATTCTTTTTTTTTCCCTGCTTTGGTACTGGGGATCGAACCAAGGGCCTTCACACTGAGCTATACCCCTAGCCTTTTAAATTATTATTTGTTTTTAATTTTGAGACAGGATCTTGCTAAGTTATGAAACTGCCAAGGCTGGGCTCAAACTTGTGATCCTCCTGCCTCAGCCTCCCAGACTACTATGATTACAGGAGCACATACTTATTTAGATACTTCTAGAGAACTAAGTGCAGTTCAAGGAGACTGTGATGTAGTAACTCATTTAACCTCTACATTTCCCAATGAGGCAGATTGGTAGAGAGGTGTGCCTAAGGTCACACAGCTATTAAATGATGAAAGCAGCATTAGAACATAAACAATCCGCTGCTGAGTCTTGAGTTCTTAACCACCTTGTTCTGCTACAGATAAATGTGTAGCACGAAGCCGGAGGAGAGCCAGGCCAGGCGATCTGGGCTTGCAAGGATTTATGAATTTATCCCAAGTGCAAAGGGAAATGTGAAAAAAAGTTTAACTATGTGTTTGCAACTTATTTTATCATTTTTTACTTATCACCTGACTCAAAATTGTACATATTTATGGGTACCATATAATGTTTTGATATATGTACGCACTCTATAATGTTCTGTGGAACAATTTTAAGGAGAGTAGTTACATCACATTTGTGCTTATGGCACCTCTGGATACAATGTGACAAATAAATTAGAAAAACAGTGGATGCTGGGAGGTCAGGAGGCCAATACTGTAGTTCAAATGAAAAATGATAGGGACTTCCTCAAGTGACAGTGGAAATAGGAAAAAAAAGGATGGATGTGGGAGCTATGTGAGAGGTGCAAGAGACAGGACTCCAGGCCAAATTGTATGTGAGGAGTAAAATGTTGCTCCTAGAAAGACTTCTAGGTTTCTGGATTACTAACAAGGAATTCGATGTTTTCCCACTGATTAAACTACTACCCGTATTATACACTAATATCCCTATGGGTTTGGGTCTCCATTTTGGCTGATCTATTTCTCGTGATACCACTATGTTTGTGTAATTCTTCTCACTGCTGGGGAGATTCTTTCCAAAATCTCCATGGTTACTCTTCCGTTTCTTCTTCTGGGGAGCCTCAGACGTACTCTGTCAAGGTTCAGTACACCACTTGCCCACACCCACTGCTTCCTTGGTCACTGTTTGCCAAAAATCTCTCCAAAACAAAACCAAAGCACACTTTGAGTTCGGACTGGATTACACTGAACTCACAGATTAATTTAATGGGAACTGATCTCTTTACAATGCTTACTATTCCTAAGAATAAAGCCTGTCTTCACATTTATTTCAATCTTATGTTCCTCAATAAAAAAATTATAGTTTATAGTTTTCTTCATGTAGATTCTTAAAAATATTAACCTTTACTTTTTGGTATGATATTTATTTATTTATTTATTTATTTATTATTATTTTTTGTGGGTACCGGGGGTCGACCTCAGGACCTCGCACGCCAGCAGGCCCTTTTTTTTTTTATGTGGGTTCCGGGAGTCGAACTCGGGCCCTTGAGCTTGCCAGGCAGGCGCTTATGCCGCTGAGCCATCTCACCGGCCCTGAAATTTATTTTTAAAGGGAACATTTTATACTATATTAAACATGTGGTTTACTTAAAATATTTGTTTTGGGAACTTACTGTCTTAGTTACTTTTCTCTCGTTGCTGAGACAAAATACCCGACGCCCCAAATTAAGGAAGGAAAGGTTTATTTAGCTCACAGTTTGTGGAGGTTTCAGTCCATACTTGGCTGGCTCCAAGGCAGAGTGGCACACGGCAGAGGGCAACAGTTCATGGCAGTGGAAAACAGCAAACGCACTAAGAGCAAAAAGGGAGGAGCCAGAACTCTTTCCGTCCCTTATATTGTATGCAGCCTACCCGCCCCAGCATGGGTGTAGCACTTATGCCTATAATCCCAGCACTAGGCCATGAATCAATCACAAACTCTAGAAGCCTGTCCCCATGACTGCATGAGGCTTTGGGGGGTCATCTAGACACAAACCATAACACTAACCATGTTTATTAAAAGACAATCTAACCTTACTGGCCACTAAAAATATGGTAACCGCCTCTGACCTCCCATATGATGGAATGTGGTCGACAAATCCTCTCTCTAGAAAGCTGCGAGCTGCAGCAAATGGACTAAGAACTTGAGTGCTCAGAAGGGCAGGCCATCTGAAACTTGGCTTCTCTGAAGCTGACAGACGGGGCTCACTTGACTGCAGCAGATCGGTGCTCAGGTGCTCCATTAGCTGAGGCTGCAGGCCTGCTTGCAGCAAGCAGCAGACGGCAGACAGCCGGATGGGTAAAGAGTATTTAAGGAGGTGAGACAGTGAGGGAGGCTGCCTGAGCTCTCCTCACGCCCAGATCATGCTGACTGCAAGGCAGAGACCATAACCAGTCCATGCACCTGAACATCCTGGCTCCAAGAGCCTGCACCCATGCGCAGGAGTGGGAATAGCCTGAAAAGGGGCCTAAAGGATGAATGCGCTCCCAGCTTCACACATGTCTTGCAGCAGAGGGTGTGTGTTGCCTCCTGCAGTGGGGCAGGCGGGCTTCAGAGGTTTGGTCTAGGCAAGGTGCTAAACAGACAAGGTCGGGGCGGGAGAGTGAGGACCTTAGCACAAGAGGTTGGATGCATTCTCTGATGGCCATCAGATGGCTCTGCCAGTACCATACACAACTTCATTTTGATTATAGCTAATAGAGAGGAACAAATGGTTCTAATGGAAGTAACGGATGCAAATCTACATTACTGATTTTTTTTTTTTTTTTTTTTGGTAGTGGATATTGAACCCAGAGCCTTCCCACTGAGCTACATCCCCAGCCCTTTCTAAAATTTTGAGACAGAGTCTCACTAAATTGCCCATGATGGGCTTAAATTTGTGATCCTCCTGCCTCAGCCTCAGAGTACTGGGATAATAGGCATGTGCCAACCACGCCCAGCTATGTTAATATTCTTAAATACAGTATATAAAAGCATATACAAAATAAAAAACCTAACAAAATTCTCAAAGAACAGAAACAAAATTTATGAAATAAGAAATATAAGAGGTCTGGATAATTATCATAAAAAGTGTATCTGTAATACCAGATCAAATTGATACGAATTAAAAACAAAACAAAGAGACTGACTGCTGGAGAATCTGCTGAGAAATGGGTGTGCTCATTCAATGCTGGACTGTAAATTGTCGTAACTTTTCCAGAAAGGAATTTGGCAACAAATATCAAAAGCCTTAAAAGTATTCACGTCTTTTAGATCAAGAATCTCACTTTCAGAACTCTATCTTAAATATATGTGTTTAGATATTTATTATCACAGGATAGTTCTAATGCAAATGTATGGAAATAATCTTAACCAATAAGAGGCCAGTGGTTAATTATGTTATATCCACATGACTAGATATTTTTTTCATTTATTAAAAAATACTAACTGAGCATTTGGTGTACGCCTGCTACTTTACCCACCCATGCAGATACAATGAATAGTAAAAAGTTAACCTTATCCAAACAGGGGCCTGGCTGTGGGTGATCCATAAGAGAACTGTTTGCTTACCAGGGGGTATGGGCCATACCAGATAGTCCAACAGTGAGATTTAGGGTGAGGGTTTTGGGCAAGGGGAGACTAAGGTCAGGCACATGGGCAGTTTATGTAGCAGACCCCAGTAAAACCTCCGGATATCAAGGTCTAGGGGGCTTCCCTACTTGTCACTACTCTATATATTGTTAAACACGGGTGCCTGCATAGTTAGCTCTGTCATGTCTCTACCTGGAGAAGACAACTGGAACCTTTGGTTGTGGTACTTTCTGGAATTCTGCTCCATGAGCCTCTTCCTTGTCTGACTTTAATCTGTATCCACTCACTGTAATAAACTGTAACTGTGAACATAACTTAGAATGAGTTAAGAGAGATGTGTGACATTATTAACATGTGTTAAATAAGTTGTGATGACTGGGGACATAGAGGGTACTATAACAATACACGGCATGTTCTTATAGGAAAACGAAATAGCAGTTAAGGACTTGGATGTGAGACAAAGAACTCAGTATTAAGAGTACTTGAAGGGAACAAAATGTAAAAAGGAACTGTGATTTTACTCATTTGCAAATTTTGAAGCAGACATCCTTGAAAAGATGAAATGATTTGGAAATTTAAGAAAATCTCATAGAAAGCATAAGTAAAAGTATAATTAATTGAAAGATTGTCAATTAAAAATGTACTGATATGCATTACTCATAGGAATGAAAATCACTTCATACTGTAAGAAAATGTACTGGGCAATATTTATCCAAGTCTGTCAATGACCTTGTAAATATTCATGCCTTTTGATCTAGCAATAGAATTTCTGGGAAGTCATCCCTCAGATACATTCACACAAGAAGTGTGACCTTATGTCTTTAGTTGCACTGTCGTGGCTGCCTTTACGTCCTGAACCAATTCAAAACGTTTCCCTTTCATGGTCATTTTGACTTTGGGGAAGAGTCAGAAGTCACATGGTGCTAGTTTTAGTGAAAAAGATGGATGAGGACACAGTGTAGTGTTTTCAGAAGCCTGCTTTTTCACTGGATGGCACACAATAGCAACATCCACTGTATTTTTGAACACAACATGTACAGACACTCATGAAAGAGGAATTCCAGAACTGCTTCATAAAATGCTAAGAACAATGGGGTAAATGTGTTTGAATTGAGAGGGTGTATTCTGAGAGGGATTAATGGCAATGTGTCTAGTAAAGTAATAATTGAAAAAAAAAATTTAAACATTCACCTTATATTTTGATCACTCTATAAAATGGTGTAAATACAACATTATTCATTACAACATTACTTGTAATATGAAAAGATGGATATATGGCTGGGTGTAGTGGTGCATGCCTATAATCCCAACACTTGAGAGGCTGCAGCAGGAGGATTACAAGTTTGAGGCCAGCCTGGGCTACATAGTGAGTTCAAGGCTAGCCTGGACTACATAGCAAGGAGACACTGACCCTAACTCAACCCCCCCCGCAAAAAAAGAGATAGCTACATGTTAAATGGCTTTCAAAAGGGGAATAGTTACATAAACTCCTATCTCCATAAAGTGCTATGCAACCATTAAAAAGCATGAGATATTCTGATTTGTTAAGGGAAAAAAGAAAAGCAGAGCAATGTATAGTATGCTACTTACACAAAGATGGAAAACAATATAGAGATGTGCTTATTTACAAATATGCTTACATATTCATAAGATCTATCTCTGGAGGAACACACAGCAAACTGATAGCATTCTCTGCTCTGGGAGGAGGACTGTGGCAATGGAGGGGAACATTTTGCTTTGTCTACCTACTCTTGTGTGCCCTCTGGAGTTAGAACTATGTGAATATGGTACCTCTATTTAAAATATGAAGTTATTAACGAAGTATCTGGGAATACTTAGTTGAACAAACATAACCGAGCAGAATCTGAAAATATGTTTGGAAATACTTAGTATATGTGTACATACCTGACATTCTGTTTCATTAGTTTTCATTATCTTGAAGTCATCTTGTTTACTTATGATCTTCTGTAGCTAAAAGGGATTGTAAGCATGGGTTTACATGTGTGTCTATTGGATTTTTCAAAATAACCTGAAAACAGATGCTAAGTTATTATAAAATATATACTAATTTGTTATGTATTAAACACTTTCTGCATAGCTCCAATTATCCTTTTTTTTAGGCTATGTAAGAATCAAAGGAGAAAACAGATAAGAAAAGTATTAACACTATTTACAATTTTCTCCTAGGAAAGTTAGTTTACTTAATACATACATGTTCTAAAGACAGTAGTCTAAAAAAAGTCATAGTGATCCTGTCCTTTTAAGAGAATTTTTATTCATAACTTACTTTTTATATCACTGATAATGACCACATTCTAAGTAGAGTACATAGTACAAAAAGCTATTTATATTATATACATATTCTTTTTCCCTTTTGCATTTTTAATACATTATAATAATTTTAAGACTTATAATTCTATTAACTATAAAATTGATACTAGTACTCTGAAATTGAACACATTAAAAAAACCTACCTTTCAGAGTCATTTGTACCAATCTTCATATGGAAAGCAAATTTAAAAAAAAGAATTTAAAAATAAAAATAATCAGATGTAGACAAAAATCTCAAAATATGAATTTAAAACAGTTAGGAGATAAATTTTCCCTTATTTTTCCTGTAGGTGATTTCTTTGTTAAAAGTTTGAAAACTGCTGCAATCATAACCAAATTATCTGTCACAAATTCAGCTACTTTTATTATGCCCATGTTAGGTAAATGGCTTATCTTTAGGCCTCTAAATCCCTTGCCCAGTTTCCACTGCTCCGTCCCACTTGATTTAGTGGAAAGTCAAAAAGCTTTCTATTTGTTCTACCTTTTATTTTTTTAAACTGACAGCTAAACGATACATAGTACCAAGTTCAACACCAAACACTTCTTCCCTTTCTTACTGCCCCACCTCTTTTCCAAACTCTTATTATGTAGATTTCAAACATGAAGTGAACAGAATTCTATAATAAACCACTCTATAATCATTATTCAGCTTCAGTGATTATTGGTACATTCATCATTGTTGGTTCATATATTATTTCTAGCCTGTTTCCCTTTGTTATTATTTACAGCTCTAGAGAAAAATGTCACACATTCAGATTTATAATCTTAGCCATGCGATTCTGATCATTTCTTTGTCTCTCTTTCCAGTCTATCCTTTCTCCCTGCCTCCCCATGGAAGCGGTTCTGACTTTTCTCACTAGTTTCAGCTAGTTTAGAAATTCAAATAAATGAAATCATACACCATATATTCTCTTGGGTTTGTCTTCTTTCATTCAGCATAGAGGTTTTGAGATGCACGCATAATGTTTGCGTAACAGTAGTTCCTCCTTATTGTTAAGCTTTACTATACTCTACAGCTGTACTGCCATTTATTTATTTACTTGTTACTTATCTTAAGCTGCAGCATGATGTTACTTTATTCTTTTTTCGGTGGTGCTGCAGATAGAACCCAGGGCCTCATGCGTGCTAAGCAACCTCTCCCCAGCCTCCCTTTACATTTCTGTAAATGCTCTTTAGCAGACTGAGGAAATTCTCTTCTATTTCTACTTTGCTGAGTTTTACCAAGAAAGGGTTTATTTTGTTAAATGCTTGGAGTGGATTAACATGATCATAATGGTTTTTCCTTTATCACGGTAATAAGACGGATTGCACTGATTGGTTTCTCAACCACTAAGATCATTTAGTATTCTTTGGATAAATCTCATTTGGCCATAAGTATGTCTGTATGTACTGTGGCACTGAGGGTTGAACCCAGGGGCACTTGGCCACTGAGCTACATCACTATTTTATTTTATTTTTTTTAAATTTAAAAACTGAATCTTGCTAAATTGCCCAGGCTGGCCTTGAGCTTGTGATCCTCCTGTGTAAGCCTCCCAAGCAGCTGTGATTACAGGTGTGTACCACACTCCGGGCTATCATGTATTATTTTATACCATGCTTGATTTGATTTGCACTATCTCGTTAGGTATTTTGTACTTTTGTTCAAGAGGAAAACTGGTTTATGATTTACTTGTTAGGTCTTTTGCCAGGTTTTAGTTGTTAGGTCTAAGCTGGTCTCAAAACATGAGATGGAAGTACTCTTTGTCCTATATTTTCTGAAAGGGTTTATAGAGATTTGTCAGGATCTCTCTCTTAAATGCTCAATAGATTTCACCAGTACAACCATCGGGATGTCAACATTTCTTTCTGGGAAGGTTTTAGACAGTAAGTCTGATTCCTCTGACAAAGATTATTCAGATTTAGATCTTATCCTTATTAGTTTGTTTTTTAAAATATGTGTCCATTTCGTCCAAGCTATCAAACTTACAGGCACATATGAACTGGCTGTTCACAATATTCTCTTTTTATCTTTTTGCTATCTGTAGGCTCTGTGGCAATATCTCCTCTGATTCCTAATAATATTGGTAATTTGGGTCCTCCTCCCCTTTTTTTGCTAGATCATGTTAGGAGGTTTGTCAAAATTTATTGTGTAAATAATTAAAATTTTAAAATAAAAAATTAAAAATAAATGTTATCCATAGAATCCTAATTACAAATGGTTATAAAGTACAAAACTTATCTTTTTTTGTATAAGACATTTAATTTATAATCTTCATAATCTTACTGTCAAAACATTATAAACAAAACAAAAAAGTACAAATAGGATGAGTTCATTCAAGTAAGAAGTTCTTAGGCGCTCCTTTCAAACTCGGTGTGGAGTTTAGCATAGGAAGGGCCTGTCCTAAAGTCTACGCAAAGGGCTTTGTGGCAGATGATCTTATTAGTCAGGTTTCACCTAAAACACTTCAGTGTGGAACACGGAGAAGGCTCCAGCAGGTTCTGGTGTGCTCTGAAGGTTACAGTGCTGTATGTGCAGTTCTGTAACAACATTTCCATCTGAAAGAGCATAAGCATATATAGTTTTGCCTAGACTTAGGCCGAAAGTTTCCTGTCTCCTAAGCTACCTTCTAAACTGGCTGTGACACTGACCCATGACAACAAGGCACTAAGTAATTATTATGTGGCACAGCACTCTTCTAGGTGCAGGGAAAACAGTGGTGAAGGATAGCTCATGCCTTCACTGTCCGCATCTGCATTCTGATGGGTTAGAGATAATAAGTAAACAAAGTGACTTCAGATGATGCCCCGTCTGTAGTAAAATGAAGCAGGGGAAAAGGTTGAGAAATGGCTGCGGAGGGTCACTGTTAGGTTTGCTCTGGGTAGGTGCCTGAGGAGACGACACTGGGCGAGACCCAATGACTGAAAGCTACCAAAGGAGTGGGAAAGGGCCTTCCAGGCAGAGGGAGAACAAAGTTTCCGGTGGATGCAGGGCACTACGTCAGAAAAATAGAAGGTAAAATTGTTATATGGAAGTTGTAAAAGACTCAGGAGGGCGCCTATTTGCCAGATACAAATTCTCCATTACTTAAAAAAGTACTGCCAAATTTACTATTTAAATTTATTTTGGGGGCCGGTGAGATGGCTCAGCGGCATAAGCGCCTGCCTGGCAAGCGCGAGGGCCCGAGTTCGACTCCCAGATCCCACATACGAAAAAAGGGCTGGTGATATTGCTCAGTGGCACGGGTGCCTACTGGCGTGCAAGGTCCTGAGTTCGACCCCTGGTACTCACAAAAAAAAAAAAAATTATTTTGACTGATATTTTCATTTTGGGGCTGAAAATGATGTATGGAGAGTCAATTTAACTTATTTTTGCTTTCAGGGTAATACTTTATAAACTCTGGAATAAGAATAGTGTTACAAAACCAGGAAGATAAATTCTACTGAAGGCCTTTAATTTTATTTAGTAGTAACTCTAGCAGGTGTATTTAGTATGATAAAATTATAATACTACATGAAGAGCACAATCCTTCCTACCAGTACGAAAGTGCTGTGAAATAGAAGGACCACCAAAGGAGCAATTTATACTACTAAACAGAATTGTCATTAATCTGTTGTTTAGAGAAGCTGCATTAAAACCCTGGCACTTATCCCACTTAGCAGATGTACCATCTGTCAAGGTAAAGATGAAATGAATTAACTATTACTGGCTTTGATCACTGTCCGTACTGTTTATTATTACCTGACAGAGAACGACTCAGGCAGATAGCTGCTATTTTATGAGTTCTTGGGATAAAGAAGTAAGCAATACACTTACTAATACAGTTTTTAGATCTGGATGTTAATAAAACTTAAATGCATCACAAAACACAAAAGTAACTAAGACAAATTATACTTTAGGACATTTTCACAAGATTTTATATTAATATATCTTATCATTACTTTTGTATTTGATGTTCAAATCACTGTTAAGTTTATATTTTTGGTATTAAAGTAATTCTCATTATTTTTTTGGCACTTATGGTAGGGAGAGCAATATGTAAAACTTATTGGGGAAACACTGAGATAAGCTAAAAAAAAAAATTTCCTACTCTTTAAATACATTTTTCTGATTTGAAAAGAACTGTTTGGTTCTTTCAGACCATTTCAAATATAAGATGCTGCACATTTAGGTTTACTAATATAAATGCAGTTTTCTTCTCAAGGTTTTTTCAAAATCTTTTTTTTTTGTTGTTTTTGTTTTTGAGACAGGGTCTTGCTATGTAGTTCAGGCTGGCCTTGAACTTGCAGTGATCCTCCTACCTCAGCCTCCTAGATGCTGGGATTACAGGCACACACCATTCATGCCTGGCTTTTCAATGCTTTTTTTAAATTTTTTTAACTGAGGTATGTATCATGCATCATGGATTATCAAGTTTATAACATCTATGATTAGTACAAAGAATTTTATTTTTTTTTGGAGACAGGGTCTCATTATGTGGTTCAGTCATTCAGGATGACCATGAACGTACTTGTAGCCCAGGCTGGTCTTGAACTTGTGGTGATACTCCTGCCTAAGCCTCCTGAGTGCTGAGATCACAGATGTGCAGAACCATGCCTGGCCCAGGAACCTTTTATAGGCTTATAAGGTTGTCTTTTATAACCTCAAACTTAAAACATATCAGTGATACATCCTATCATATTTGTTTCTTAACTCACAGGCTAATTATCCAAGAATTTTCTAAATATTTAAGGAGAAACCAGTAGAGCTCAGAAATTGTTCCATAACCTGCACATGAAACTGTTAAGTGAAAAAATGTATTTGAAAACCTTAAAGTGAGTATTGTATTATGTGATCACATTAGGAATGCAGGCTGCCTCTACTGCCTTTCCAGTCTCCTGTTCCTATTTCCTCTCGCTTGTGATGTGGCCTCCTATCACCACCATTCCTAACAGGCACCAAAACTTGATCCTTGTAAGCACAAGGTGAGTGCTGTGACTAGGGGCGCTTCTACTGCCACTTTATAAGAGTACCTCCAACTTCACTATTCTAGGGATGGAAGGGATGCTCCCTGTGCCTTGTGACTCCCAGGAATAAAACCAGAGAGTCCAACTATGGTCTGAAGGAATTATGATAAGTGCAGAACAGCTTCAATAATCTGAAAGAATCTCATCTTTATGTATCACGGCCTTTACATACAAATTGCCCTCTACCTGAATAGTAACAATAGCAACAACAACAACAACAGTAATAGTAATAAACTGATTCGTTTTGATTCCCTGAGGTAGATTGCAATAGCTGGACAGCAATGTTACCTTGTGACCTGTGGCACTAGATATTTCAGGTTTCACTTGTGCGAACACATTCTGCTCCTTAGGCTTAAATTAATTCTCTTGTTTAATCATCAAATATCTCAAAATAATACCGTTATCTATGCCTACCAATTTTGCACTCCTGTTTACTCTCCATCCTTTTGCTCTGTGGTGTACAGAAGCACTCATTTGAAACAGTCCTGTACTGATCCCTACTGACCTACCAACTTTCAGGGGCCTTCTGCTCAGCCCCTATCCCACTTGGCCAGAGTCTGGCATTAAGCACTCCCTCTGTTATGGCTTCTTCCCTAGACTGGGTCACCCTCACCCTCTGGGCTTTGTCAGTTCTCTGCTTACTACTCTGCTACTTGAGAATTTCACTCTTCGGTTTCTCCACCTCAGTTTGACCTCTTAGATGAAACTGTTCTCCAACACCCCGTCTTCCTCATTTTCCCTCTGCATTCTCCTCCGAGGTCATATATTCTCATGACGTAATCGCCACTTCTGTGAGGATATGCCCTATCCGGCCACATGCCTGGCTGATCTCAACAGGGATGTCCTACCAATCTGTCAAGCTCAACATTTCTAAGCTCACTGTCAAGATCTCTCTCAACCCAGTCATCCCTGACTGCTCCTTCAGATTAGGCAGGCATTGAGGAAAGAGCAGGGCTCTCACACCGGATGGCCTTGTGTTTAAATCATGGCCGCACGTGGGCTACACATTAATTACCTCATTTTTAAATGGGGCAACCACTACTGCCAGACATAACCAGTCCTCACTGGGAACTAGTCTTTGGCCACTGAGCGTGATCATTATTCCTAGTTAGGTAGACTGCGAAAAGGAGTGACCACTGACTTTTCCTTTCCTCCCACTGCTCTAATCCAGATGGAAACCAGGTCTACAGAGGCTATTCCATAATACCTCTGGACTGTACTTACCAGTTGTCATTCACAGTTGTGAACTCAACTACTACAACAGTTTAAGGAGCTTTCTTGCCTTCAGTCTCTCCTGTGATTCATCTCCCACTCTGCAGCTGGAGATGGATTCTGGAAGACTGCCCTGCAATTAATTTTAACAGCAGTCTGCTGGTTTCTCCTAACGTACAGTTCACATGAGAGATCCCACTTCTTAGGCGAGAACAGAGTTCACACTTCAGCTGTGCTGCACAGCAGCAGCCATGCTTTACAAGTGCTCCAAACTGTATAATGTTAACTTCCCCAAAGGAACATTATTTTTGTTTTCTGCTTTCTTCAGCCCGAATGGAATTGAATACAAAGACAAATTTATGACAGCTGCCTAGTATTTCCTTTCCTCCTCGCTGATTACTTTTTGCTTGTGGTCCCTGAGGAAGAGTCACAATATCTGAAATTCGTTGCTCTTTCCACCTCGCCTACTCACATATACATTCAACTCCTTGCTGGAATTCCAGGTTGCTTTTATAATCAGTGTCAAACTCGATCCAGACTGCTGCGTCTGAAATATCCACATTTGCTAACATTTGTTCACACTGACTTTCTAATGAAACAAATTTTTTTTTTCAAACCCTATCTCTCACTATTTTTGAATGCAAGTTTTCTCTATAGCTTCCTATTGGATTTTGCTTATACCACTCTAAGAAAATGAATCCCATAAATGACCACCTTTCTTCTGAGCAGGACAGTGAAACCTCATGTATACAGAGGTATATTTCAGTACAGTCTGTGTGTGTGTGTGTGTGTGTGTGTGTGTGCGTGTTTTGCTTTTGTTTTGATACAGGGTCTCACTGCTACGTAGTCCAGGCTGGCCTTGAAACTGTACTCCTCCTGTCTCAGCCTCTCAAGGGCAGGGATTCCAGGCACGTGGCAACATTCCTGGTGCCACTCTACTCTCAATACACTCTGAAAGTCTAACTGGTTAATTCCTGTGAGATTATTTTCATAATGATGACCTTGAACTATCAAGAAAAGGATAAATTCTACATATTATAAATAGTGTGCAAAGACAGGGAAAATACATACATATTTGTGGTACACACCAAAAAAATCATATTAGGGCTGGTGAGATGGCTCAGCGGCATAAGCGCCTGCCTGGCAAGCACGAGGGCCTGAGTTCGACCCCCGGTACCCACATATGGAAAAGGGGCCGGTGATATCGCTCAGCAGCACGGGCGCCTGCTGGCGCGTGAGGTCCTGAGGTCGACCCCCGGCACCCAAAAAAAAAGTCATGTTAAAAAATGTAATCATGGGGCCGGTGAGACGGCTCAGCGGCTTAAGCGCCTGCCCGGCAAGCACGAGGGCCTGAGTTCCACTCCCGGAACCCACATACGAAAAAGGGGCCGGTGATATCGTTCAGCGGCACGGGCGCCTGCTGGCGTGCGAGGTCCTGAGGTCGACCCCTGGTACCCACCAAAAAAAAAAAAAAAAAAAAAAATGTAATCATGTTAAGACAGTAAGCCTCAGTTAATTGGAAAATTCCTTTATGTGAAACATTTCATAATCTGATACTACCAATTAAATGAGAATTATTCATTACCTTCAAGATTCTGAACTTCGATAGATTTCAACCATATGTCTTCTTCATTCTAGTGTTTTGAATGCTGTGGCTTTATTTTGTAGCTTTATGTACTTTGCTTACAAATCCTCAAAGTATTTGTTCATAGTCCATAAGTCCTACTTTTTTTTTTTTTTTTTTTTTTTTTTTTTTTTGAGACAGGGTCTTGCTATACAGTTCAGGCTGGCCTTAAACTCACTATATAGCCTAGGTTGGCCTTGAACTCGCAGTGATCCTCCTGCCTCAGCCTCCCAAGTGCTGACATTACAGGTGTGCGCCGCTATGCCAGGCCCATGAGTCCTATTTTTAACCACTTAACAGTTTACCTTGAGTGTCACTCGGCAGCATGTTTGGTTACCTACTATCCCGAGTGTCGTTTGGGCAGGTGTTATTTCAACTAGTAGATTCTTATATCGAATAAATTTAATGAAACTGTTTTTATATTTCCTGTTATATTATAAAAATTTTTTGTCATCCTGTATTTAATTAGACCGGTAAGTGCTTAGAATAGGTTCTCACCCACCCCCTTGATTATTTCAGTTGCTCTTTTTCAAACTTTTCCATGTGCTTCATGAGGTGAGCCCAGTTAGAAATACATACAAAAATCTGAAGTATATGGTTTGGTGTGAGAATTTATTTTCTCTATTTTTTAGGATGCTAGCATTTTGCCACAATACACTTGGCTGAGATTTTGGGGACAGTCTATGACTATGCCTAAATTCACATCCTTCTCAGGTTGAAAGCAACATTCCACCATCTGCCTTCCTAAAATTGTATACTAGATTCTTTCTCCTTAAATGCAATAGAGAAAAACAACTCAACTGACCTACACATAACCAATTCACCAGGTTAACCAACGCCCCCTATTCCCAGGAGAACTTAATGACAGATGCGCATGGCAAGCCATGCATGTGAAGCTGTCGGCCAATCTCAGGCAGGCTTGCACACTCAGCAGCTGAGCCTAGTATTTGTTGTAAATCTTGTATGTTTGCAAACCAATTATGCTTATTGTACTTATTATAATGATTAGTTTACTTTATTAACAATTTTGTGAAGTAACAGGGTTTTCTGGAAACACCAAGAAAGCTGGAGGCAGATGATAACTAGCTGGGGATACTAGGACACTGTTCTTTTTTGGTCTGGGTAAGGAAACAGCTTCAACAATACGTGAGTTTGTTTTATGAACCAGAAGAGCCTGAAACAAAAGCAGTAAGCAAAGCCCCATTAGAAACTGGGCAGCATCCAGGAAATTGTACTGAGGTCCTGCTTTATCAGTTGTTAACTATGAGAGGACTGTCTCTCTCTGTGTTTGGTCTTTTCCTGTCTATCTGCAGTCCAATCTGAAATAATACAACTACTATCCTATTGAAAAATAAGTCTAAAGTGAGCTGTTTCTATTAAAAAATGAGTTGAATGCTTTAGAGTTGTATGATAAAGGCAAACTGCTAAAAATTTTGCTTCTAGTTAGGATAAAAAGCAAAGGCTGGAAAAATCAGAGATCCAGGAGTCTACATTCACTTTGCTTTGCAAGTAGTTACATAGTTGCTGTACTTTAAAGAAAATGAAACTAGAATCTGCAGACATTGTGGGTACACTTAGGTAAAAATAATAGCAAGCAATTTTAATCAGTCTTTCCAATTCAAAGCACAGGCCTTTTTTCTAAAATAGATATGTATTTAAGTTAATTAAAATGTTTGTTATATAGATGTCTTTATTTTTAAAAATGACTCCTTAACAGACTTTTAACATCAACTGAACAACTACCAATCCTGGTCACATCAGATAAGATGGTCAGTTAAAACCCGGAGAATTTCATTTGCTACCTTACTGCCCACTCACAGATTTCGTGTCCTTTCCCCCAGTTTCCCCATCTTAGATTTATACACCCTCTCCAAGATACCAAGATAATTTCTAAAGATGTTAAGCATTTATAAACCTAAATTTTATGGGGTCCCATTGTTTTATGACTTCATTCCCTATTTAAGACCCTTTTTGCTGTTTCCAGTCTTTGAGATAATTTTTGTATACAAGACAATATTTTAGTAGCCATATTTGTAAAGCTTGTGGTATGGAACTTTATCAAAGGGATTATCTAAGGCACCATTCACATACAACAAAATGCACACATTTAAAGTGTATAATCTGCTGAGTTTGATAATACACCCATGTAGCCACCACTCTAATCAAGACCTGAAATGACAGTACTCCAATACTCCCAGTACTCCAGAAAATTCTATTTTTTTTTTCCAGTTGATTCCTCATTCTTTCCTGGCCCCATGGAACCAATGCTCTGCTTTCTTTTAATGTAGTATGTTCCCTTTTTCTAGAATTTTATATAAATGGAATCATACTTTCTGTTTTAATGCACTCATCCTGTTGTGCTTATCAGTAGTTTGTTTCTTAATGCTCAGTAGTGTTCTATTATATGGGGGCGATTTGTATATTTAATCATTTACTGACGAACATTAGGTTATTATGAATAAAGCTGCTATGAATATTCGTATTCATATTTACCCAGGTTCTGGGAGAATATAAATGTATTCTTTTCTGGGCTAAATATTTAGGCATGGAATTGGTAGTTTATATGCTAAGTATGTATTTAACTTTAAAAGAAGTTGCCAATTTTGTTTTCCAGTGTGTCAACCAACGATGTAAGAGAAAGTAATTTGCTTTACATCTCAAAGGCTTTTATAAAAAGTCATAAATTAGTCAAGTGTGTACTCAATTTGTCATTTACATATGTACTCGTTAATTCATCAGTGATAGCTACTATATGTTGGTACTGTGCTAATGTTTTCTTTTCTCTGCAGCAGATCAAGCTTATCTAATCCTAACTGGCTGTTACGGTTTGGATCTTAAACATCCCTGAAAGCTCACGTGTTGAAAGCTTGGTCCTCAGCTGGTGGTGCTATTGGGAGGCAGCAGACACCATGGGAGGCGGCCTCGTTGGAGGAAGTCAGTCACTGGGGGCGTGTCCTTGGAGGATATATCTTGTCCCTGGCCCCTTCCTCTTTCTCTGCTCCCTGGCCACTATGAGACGAGCAGTTTTGCTCATCACATGCTCCCCCCCCCCGATGTGCTGCTTCACCACAGGCCCATAAACAATGGAGCCAGGTGACCATGGACAGAAACTCATGAAACTGTGAGCCAAATAATCCTTGTAAGTTAATTTTTCCACATATTCTGTGATAGCCATGAAATGCTAACATACTTGCACATACCCAACAATTTGGACTGAGGTATTTTTCTGATAATACTACTAACTTTTTAAAAACAGAATGGAATTTATTTGTTGGTATTGTAGAGTTATGTCTTTAAAACACCATCTAAACATATTTCCAGCTTTTCACATATAAGCCTTAGCAAATTCCTAGAAAATGTGCATTATTTTGTGTCTTCTCTGCTTTTTTTTTTTTTTTTTTTTGCATTTTTCCTATTCTTCATGAAGACTTAAATATCTATTATTCTTACTCTTTTGGGGAGTAAAAAATAATTTTAAACACATATTTAACATATACTCTTTAAAAGTACATATCCTATGATACCTTTTTTTACTGTATTATTTACTGAAATCACAAAAATAAAACCCTATAAATGTAGATGCTTAAATGTATTTCTCTTTGCAGAAGCTTGTACTCTAATACTCTGTTCACTTATTAGTTTCTTGAAGATTGTATTACAGAAATAATATTTTTGAATGTACAATGATTTCCTGACATTTCACATGTAAACAGTGATCATATTTTTAATTATTTAAATTTTTTTTTTTTTGTGGGTACAGGGGGTCGACCTCAGGACCTCGTGCGCCTACCAGCAGGCGCCCGTGCCACTGAGCGATATCACCAGCCCTTTTTTCGTATGTGGGTACTGGGAGTCGAACTCAGGACCTTGTGCTTGCCAGGCAGGCACTTATGCCTCTGAGCTATCTCACTGGCCCCATATTTTTAATTTTTATGGAAATGTGTTTTACGATAAACCTAAAATGACTAGCATCTATCTACTTACCTTAAGAAACTCCTTTTTCTCAATCATCTCATTGCCATCTGTATCTAACATTTTAAAAGCCACATGAAAACCAGTATGGGGTTCTGCAATAAAGTGAAAAATAAATAATTATTCAAATGCTAATGAAATGCAAATTATTTGCAGATAGACACATCTTCAGATTTGAAATAAACCGCCAGAAACTATATGAGCAAGTGCCTAAACAGAGAAAACAGGGATCTCTACAAATGGTTTTCAGAGGTGTTAAGGCTTTGCCCCTGCCTTTTCCAGCTTTTCCACGGGAGCTGCTGTACATCGCTCTGCTCTTCAGTGCAAATTAATTTGAAAACTTATTTCTTTAACTCTGTACATTGTGCAGTACCTTGGTTATTTCTGCTTTCTCTGAATAGTATTTTTTAAACTTTATTTTGTCATCATTATAGACATACAGAAATGTCATACAGTACAGAGTCCCCACGTAGTTTCCACCCTGCTTCCTCTCATGTTAACATCTTACATACTCATAGGACATTTTTCAAAATTAAGAAATTAACAGTGATATAAGATTAAGAACTAAACTACAGCCTTTATTTGGATTTCATATTTTTTCACTAAGGCCGTTTTTCTATGACCAAATACAAGATACCACGCTGTATTTAGTTGTCATGTCTCCTTGGTCTCCTCCATCTATGGACATCTCTCAGTCTTTCCTTGTTTTCGTGACCTTCACATGTTTGAAGGGTGCTGGTCAGGAATTCTGTGTAATCTCGTATCATGTCAGGCATCCCTTTGTATACGTCGGTATGTGTGCGTTCCTGTGGAGAAGCTGGTGTGTCTGCACGTGCATGAGTGCCTGCCGTCTGTGTGCATATGAAGGCTGTGATTTTGCTCTGTTGAACAGGCTTTCTTTTCAAGAAACAAAGGGGTGCCATGGTGTGTGGGAGGTAGAAGGGACGTAAGGGGATAATCTAATCCAAAACTAACATTTCATAGATAGAAAAACTAAGGAACCAATTTTATTTTTAAATGATAAATGCCAAACTTCAAAAATCCTTTTTGGCAAGAATAAGAGAATTCCACATGACTACTGTGACAACTGCGGGATACTTACTAGTGAGGATTGTAAGCAAGAAAAGATACTCAGTATATGAAATCAGCCCTGAAAGAGAAAATAAAAACGTAACAGGAAATAAATTTTAGATGGTTTAGAAGTAACCACATAAAGATATTAATATTGAAACTTCACCTAAGTATAAAGAATATTTTTACTTTAAATTACTCTCTTTAGTTCAGTTGAGAGATGCTACAGTCCTAATAAAAAAGAAAAAAAGACACTATTTTCATTAAGTTACTATTACAGTAAGCAGAGTGTGATAGTTTTAAGGGTAAACTTGGCTGGATCCAAAAGTTCCCAGATGAACATTAATTTTGGGTGTGTCCATGGGGACACTTCCAGTTGGGATCAGCATATGAATTGGTAGAGTCCGCAGAGCAGGTTGCCCTCTCCAACATTGTCCCACCTGTCCAACAAAAAGCAGAGGAAGAATTCAGCCGTCCCCCTTTGCCTGCTATGACATTTCATCTCAAATTCTCCTATCTCAGATTGAGATCTATACCACTGGCTCCCCTGGTTTCCAGGCCTGGGGGCTTGGACTGAATCACATACTCATCTTCCCTGGCTCTCCAGTTTGCAGAGAGCAGATCATGAGCCTTCACAGCTGTGAGCGCCAATTCTACATAATACACCTATGTATCTCCTAGTGGGTTTTGTTTCTCCAGAGAACACTAATATAAGGGGAAATGGATGCTGGCTAGCAAAAAACAGGTGTTACCTAGAAGTTTTATCTGCAAGGCACTTTATGCAACTTCTACTTAAATTTTACTATTCATAGTATCTCAGGTGAAGCAAATGTATAAATTCAGTAGAACGGAGTCAAATTATATTATTTAAAATACAGTAATTAAATCTCTGTGGCAGTAACTTTAATTCCCTTTAAGAAATCTTTTTTTCCCATTCTCAACGTGGGGTTTTGGTGGGATGACCCTGCTTTTCCTTTAGAGGGAGAGGCTGACCTGTGTAAACCAGTCATGTTGTTCCTAAGCAACTGGCGCAGGGGTAGGCAGGTACCTCGGGCCCAAGCTGGGGAGCAGGTTCCCTTCGTCTGGCACTAAGGACGGCTTCAGGGGTGGGCCATACCTAAGCTGCGCCAGTCTGGCACTGCAGAATTTCTGTCGAGAGTGTCGGGTCACTTATTTCTTGAGGGGAGGGGACTTTGCTGACTTCTGAATGTTACATTCGGGAATGTGAGGCCGGAGAGACTGCCTGGAACTGCCACAGGCCAGCATTTAGAACCTGATAATAGAGGTAGTTTTTTTCCGTAGGTCTAAAAAATGGATACTGGTGATATTCAAGCCCTGGATTAGCTGGGTTTAAAGGTAAGTGGTCACTAAATAAACTTCCTTGTTCAAATAGATTGTGCCAGGTTTTATACCACTTGCAATGAAAACAACAATAAACACAGAAATAGTATCTTAAAAATTGTGGCTTCCTGATAAGTTAAAAAAATTGGCCTCTGGATCATAAGCCTATAGCGAAATATACAATTAACAACTAAATACCCTTTATTGTTGCAGAAAATCTCAATCATATATACAGTACTGAAAATGATAAATATATAATTATACATAATTATATTAAATAATATAATGAAATTCAGCTATAATAATTATCAACTCCTGGAAGGTCTCATTTTATATATATATATATCCTCTTTTACTCCCCACTTCTCACTGGATTATTTTGAAGTAAATCCCACATAGTGTATCATTTCAAAGTAAAAACTCCAGGACGTATCTTTAAAAGGACTGCTAACCTCTCTTCTGAATATAGTTACTATACCCAGAAGAAATGCCAACAATTCTTAACATCTTTAAATCAGCATTACCAACTTCCCTGTTTCAGAAAACTTTAAAAAAACTGAGGTTTCGAAGAAGTTCTTGCATTGTACTTGCTAGAGAGAACCCTTAAGTCAATTGTTTTTTAAAAATTGTGGTAAAATACACATGATATAAAATTTACTAAAGAGAAACCACATTTAAGCTTGCATGTCTGACTTATTTAACAGTTATGTTCTCAAGTTGTATCCGTTTACCTATAAATGCCTCGTTTATTTTCTTAATGGCAAAATTTCCTTATCTGTTCATCTGCTGATGGATATATACAGTGTTTCCAAGACCCAGCTTTTATAAATTATGTTGCTATCAACACAACTATGCATGCATCCCTGTAAGATTATGACTTTTAACTTTTTTGGTTTCCATAGTGGTTGTACTAGTTTACATTCCCACCTTATCAATATCTACTTGTATTACGTTAAAATTTATCATTGTAACCATTTTTTTTTTATATGGGTACTGGGAGTTGACCTCAGGACCTCATGCTTGCCAGCAAGCACTTGTGCCGTTGAGCAATATCGCCAACCCTTTTTTTCCTTTATGTGGGTTCCAGGAATCGAACTCAGGACCTCCCGCTTGCCAGGCAGGCACTTATGCCGCTGAGCTATCTCACCGGCCCAACCATTTTTAAACATATAGTTCAGTGGTAGCATTACTTTCACATTGCTGTGCAACTATCATCAGAACCTTTTCATTTCAACTGAAATACTGTACAAATTAAACACTTGATACTCCCATCTCCAGTCCCTGTAACTTCTACTCTGTTTACTATCTCTATCATTTGCCTACTCCTGATACCTCATAATAAGTAGGATCACACAATATTTCTCCTTTTTGTGACTGCTCATTTCACTTAGCATAATGTCTTCAAGGTTCCTCCATGCATGGCACATGTCAGCGATGCCCTTCCTTCTAAGGAGGAATAACATTCCAATGTATGTATATATATTTTGGTTAATCATTCATCTGACAAACACTTGAGCTGTTTTGCCCTTGTGGATACTGTGCATAATGTAGCTACAAACAAGGTACAAGTAGCTGTGTGAGTCCCTGCTTTCACTTCCTTTGGGCACATCCTCAGAATTGGAATTGCTGAGCCATATGCTAACTATATGTTTAATTTTGTGAGGAACTGCCTTACCTTTTCCACAGCAGCTGCATTTTACATTCCCGTCAGCAATGCACAAGAATTCTAAATTTATCCACATCCTCAACACTTGCTATTTTCTGTTTCTGACTTTTTATAATAGTCATCCTAACAAGTGTGAAGTGGTATCTCATTGTTTGATTTGCATTTCCCTAATGATAATTAATGTTGAAGATCTTTTCATGTATTATTAGCCATTTTATAACTTCTTTGGAGAAATATCTACCAAGTCCTTTGCCTATTTTTTTTTTTTTATGTGGGTACCGGGAGTCGACCTCAGGACCTCACGCTTGCCAGCAAGCGCTTGTGCCATTGAGCGATATCACTGGCCCTTTTTTCGTATGTGGGTTCTGGGAGTCGAACTCAGGACCTCGTGCTTGCCAAGCAGGCGCTTACGCCGCTGAGCCATCTCACCGGCCCTAAAAGCTTAAATTTTTATTTCATGATTTTTGTCAGCTCAATATGAAACTGGATAAATAACAGACAATGCTGAATTATGAAGGGTCAAAAAATAAGGAGAAATATTTGACCTAATTACCAAAATAAGGGACCACAAAGAATTATTACACAAGCATTTGTATTAAAAAAAATTGTGTTGATAAAAATACGGGAAAATAAATCCTTGCTCAAACTGTGGGTGACAGTGTAAATTAAGTTTATTGCCTTTGACCCCCATTTCACTTTTATGAATGTATGTTAAGGAATTTTTTAGATTACACACTGACTTTTGTAGAAATGGTTACAATACTCAAAAACTAGGAAAAATTAAGGCCTCAATGATTACTATTTTAAATTCATATTCTGCAATATTATATTACAACTTAAAAACACTATGTGTAAAAAATATTTCAACAAGAATTTATAATCTTGGGGCTGGGGATTTAGCTCAGTAGTAGAACGCTTGTCTAGCAAGCTGGAAGCCCTGGGTTTGGTTCTCAGCACCAAAAAATAAAAAGCTAAAAAAAAAAAAAAATTATCATCTTGTTCCTTAGCACTAAGATTAATCATTTTTGTTTGCTTCTTTAAATTCTTTTATAATTTGCGATTTTTCTACAAAGATGTGATACTTTGATAATATCTTTAAAAATAGATTTAAAAATATATATATTTTAGAAAGAAATGGAAGACCTACTGTGTCTGGGAAAGAAAGGTATGTTTAAACTTTTTAAAAAATCTAATAAGATGAAGCTCTACTACAAAATCCTATACCAAACAAGCATACTAAAAATAATTCTTGCCTTTAGAAAGGAGTTTTCTGAATTTCTGTGTTGCCATTAGCTGTTGTTTGGCACCATTAGAAAAAAATCATGTGAACCTAATCTTTGGTAGTAGCTTCTTCCTCTGGAATGGGTACGGTGGAACTGACACCCGGATGCTGGGTAGGACTTTCCAGCACAGAGTCATCATTTCTGGGCAAAGAGGCATTTCTGTGTTTGAACAAGTGTTCTTCCCTTTTATGTTTTCGAAGTTGTATTTCTTCTTCTCTCCTTCTGTGCATCTCTTTAGGATTTAGGTCTTTATTCTTGTAACTTCTCATTCTGTAGTTATCTCCTCCTAGACTCGCCGCGAAATCCCCACCTAGGGACCTGTCAGGCTGGGGGCTGGGGAGGGAGCACAGCCTTGTCCTGGCTCACTCTCCAAGATCGAGTTTCCATTATTTTTTAGGGGAAAATTCGCTTTATATACAAGTGCTTTGGATTACAAGCATGTTTCCGGAATGAACAATGCTTGCAAATTAAGGTTTTACTGTATATGATTTGAACACATTTTCTCCATTTGGTGTATTACCTTACCTTTTCACTCTGTTGACTATGTTCTTCGATTCACAAACATTCTTTTCTGTTCTTTTCTATGGTACTGGGGATTGAACCCAGGGCCTTGTGCATGGTGGGTAAGTCCTCTACTACTGAGCTACATGTCCAACCCATAAGAATTCTTAATATTGATGAAGTCTATATCTATCTTTTGGTTTGTTTCCTTTGTTTAAATTTCTTTTAATTTACAGCTTCTCCTCTGTCTATCCCTGCTTCCTTTCAACTTAATGAAGCCCATCTCTTGTTCTACAAAATTTCTAATGATCAAAAGTTTTGATGACTATCTCCTTGATATTCTTTCGCACATTCTTCCATCTTCTGTATTTTCTATAAATTGGTGCTCAGATTCAGAGATGTGCTAAAATTTAAGAATTCTTTATAGATATTTTATACTTCTATCAGGGGGCCAAAACACAGGTGTTTATAGAATGCCAGATAATCACCAAGAGTTACACTATAGGACAATGTGAAATCATTTCCAGAGTTTATATTATCACAGGTGTTGAAGAGGCAGTAATTCTAAAGGCAGTCTATGCATGATGAATAATACATTAAAAAAAAATACTTGAGATGAGGTCTTTCTGTGTTGCCCAGGCTGATCCTCCTGCCTCAGCCTTCAGAGTAGCTGGGACTACAAGCATATTCTGCTGCACCTGGCTTAATGATGAAGTTTAACTAAGCAGGTATGGTTAAAGTGGGAAAGCCATGTAAGATAAAGGAAGCTGAATATGCAAACTGAATGGTGACTGTCTAAAATCACGTTCATGTGGAAGAAGCAGCGGGAAGGAAAGCCACCGTGGAGGTCAGACAGGAGGGAGACACGGTGGGAACACGCAGGCCTGGCTGTGAGGCAGGGTCGCTCCCTGACAGCTCCGGCTCCCAACCAACAAGGCAGGGGGCTCAGGGCCCAGCGTGGCCCAGAGCAAGGCTGAAAGGTTTTGTATCTACATGAATCCATGCGTCAGCTGTAAGGAACTTCAGGTATATGTTTTAAATGTTTCAAATGAGTTACTTTCTTTACATTAGCATCTTTTCGCTGTGTTTATTTAGAGCAGGTATGCCCTTTAATACTAAAACAGTCTATGTTAAGTCTTCAGATGCTTTCATCTTACAACTATGCAGTGTTTATATGAGGGGAGAATAAATTAAATGTGCTTTGTCATCGTGTACCTGGGAAAAATGCTCTGACGTTAACTGAAGGATCAAAGTATTTCACCCTTTGACAGTCTCAGAGTAGAGAATACCATTTTTTTACTTTTCAAACGAATATAGCAATGTGAAAAAAAATGGCCAAATGGCTAGACTGTACTGGGCTTGGTGCCAAGAGAGACTTCACTTTTCTTTAAACATAGGTAAAATGTCCTTCATGTGAGGGGAACTTTTTGAGAAGGAAAATTCCAATGTCTTTCTTTGAAATACTGACTTAAGTAAAAAGCTTGAATAAACACAGAGTTGAGACAGTGTAAAAATAGCACCCTCTATTCTCATGATAGATTATAAATAAACAATACAGTTCTACAACAGCATTTTAGGAATCTGCCCTCTGAAAATGCTTTTAAAGAAAACTGATACTTTAGAATACTCACAGAAGAAGCAGTTTAATACATACACTACATTTTATTGTAAAATGAATGTTATTAAATGGCAATGTTTCAAAAAATTTTTTTAAGTGTTTGTTGAAAAGCAACTATACTTTCACTTTATGGTGACAAATGAAAACAAAATACATCGGTTACAAGAGTGTTAAAATATAAAATAGTGATAAATCTCACCACAAAATTTACATGACCTATATACAGCTAAAAGAGTAAATAAGATATTATAAGTGTATATTAGTTCTGGAAATAATATCACGTTGGTCTTCTAAAGTTTTTTCTTCCCTTTCGAAACTGTTTTAATGATTTCAAGCCTTTTGGATTTTCATAGAAAATTGTTATCTTCAAGTGTTTCACCTTGAAATGTTTCTTGAAATTTTTAATTTCTCTGTAATGTTTTCTAGTTTTCAAATTTTTATGCCAAATAAAAAAAAATTTTAAATAATTTAAACAATTGTTGACAAATCTCTAAGGAACAATAGGAAAGATGAATAAATTCTTACTATGCTTCTTCTAGAAATATTTTTAAGTTAGAACCATCTTAAAATATGAACTGCTACTGGGTGGGATTTTGAGAACCCCATTTCCCAAAGGGGCTGGATTATCCCATGTGTTATAATACTTCATTTATATCTTATAACATGTCTTACAATGTATGTTCAGTGCATTCTTGAGCATGGTATTATACTAAAAATCATGCTCAGTTTAAAAAAATATATAATAATTATAGCTTACAATTTTCTTATAATACATGGTAGGTGAATTAATTTTCTTATTTCAAGAATGTACTACTTTTGCTAGTTATGATATAGTACAAATTTTGATAACCTTTATACATGGGAAAATGGAATATCTTAAATCACTCTAAATGTAGCTAAGTTTTACATTTTTTGATTTTCCACACAACTTTATAGCTAAATAAAGTATATGTACTGAACCTTTCCTGTAAAGTCACTTTTGTGGTTTTTCTTTTTCCCTTTAAGTTGGCAACATACATGTCAAACAACATATTTCAGAGAAAAGCTAAAAAAAATCTGTTAAATCTTTCCTCAAAAAATTTTCCTACTGTACTTAAAATCTACTTTTCTTCTAGCCAATATCAGACACAATCAATATCACAGCAAAGGTATACAAAAGTTTGAGCACATCTGTGTTGGGCTCCTTCACAATTTTATAATCACTTTTGTTAGTCTATGTTTTATTTATTTGTTTAATCGAAAATTTTACTGAGCACATGGTATGTACAAGACCCAGTGCTATGATCTCAGAAGTTTTCAGAGAAAAGGTACAGCCTCTTCCCTTGGAGCTCATGGTCTAAGAGGTCAGCAGGTGAGACATAAACGAGCAGTTACATAAAATATGGCTGGAAGGAATAGAGAATAACGAGAGCACTGCGGAAGGAACAACTCTTTCCCACCGTGGAAGTCAAAACAGTTCACAGGAAGAATGAAGTTTAAGCCAATTCCCCAATTCAGCAGAAGGCTGGTAGAAGGTCAGGGTTAGAAAGCAGGTGAGAGAGAACAGCATAGGCAAAGGGAACTGCACATGCAGAACACGAAAGCAAGGGCTGACACCGCACGGCACACGTAGAATGGTGAGAGAAGGCAAGTCTGTGTGGAGCGCAGGCCACAAAGCGCTCACAGACCCAACTAAGGGAGATGGGTTTCTTCCCCTCTTTTTTCTTCCCTCCTTCCTCCCATCCCTTCCCCAGCCCCTCCCCTCCCTTCCCTACTCCTTTCAATGCTGGGGGTTAAACCCCGGGGCTGGCACATGCTAGGCAAACACTCTAACACTGAGCTACACCCCAGCCTTATAAGTGACAAAGTCATTTGATCAACTTCCTGTAACTTCTACAGAGACAGGGAGAAGAAAGGATGAATTCAACAAAAATTTAGGAGACAAAACTGCACATGAAGGATGAGAGGGGCAAAGAGACACAAAGGGTTCCAACATGTCTCCTGGGTTTGGATAAGCTGGGTGAAGGGTGTTACTAACAAATGCTATCAAGGTTACAAAGTGAATTTGGATAGAGGGAAGATGCTGGTGCTTGGGATGTGCCGAATTCAAGGTAATTTAGGTAGATCCAAAGCAGTTATCTGGCAATTGGGCTGTGTATACAGAGAATGAGGCACAGGAGAACAGCCTGGGCTAGAGACAGCAAAAGAGATTTGGGAGTCATCTCATGGATGCTAAAACCAAAGAGGCTAAAGAATTGCAGTAAATGAAAGACAGATTTCCAGCAAGTACTAATGTTTAATAGGCAGAAGGAGGAAGACAGCCAGTGATGGAGAGGTACAAAAGGAATTAGGAGTGTGGTTTCACAGAGACCAAGAGAACTTTTAACACATGATTTGCCTAGTAATCATAAAGGGATGTTTTACTGATCCTTTATTTCAGGTACTATACCAGATGTCTTACATTTGTCACTGCCACTAACTCTGCTCTGAATGGTAGGAAGGTAAGTTTAACTTTTGTCCTGCACCCACCCGATTTACCTTTTTTATTCCTTAATTTCTAAACTTTTTATTCCTGAGATGCTGTATATATTATCTACCCTTGTAGACACGGTGTTATGGCTTGTCTTGAGATGTCCCCCAAAGCCTCATGCGGTTATAGGTGGGGCTTTTTCAGAGGAGACTGAATCTAGAGTGTGACTGGTTCACAGTGCAATGCCAGGATCAAGGGTGCTAGGATAAGGGTGGGTGACCACTAAATCAGTCCACTGACTAGTTTGGCACCGCCCTAATCCTGGTAACCAGATATAATATAAGGCACTGAAAGAGTTTTGTCTTTTTCCTCTGTGGTTGCTTTGCTACCTGCTGCCCATCATGAATGTTTCTCCTCTGTGAGGCCTGTCTATCACGCCACCCTGCCTTGGAACCAGCTGATTAAGGGCTGAAACCTCCACAAACTGTGAGCCAAATAAACCTTTTCCCCTTTAACTTTGGGTGTCAGGTATTTTGTCTCAGCAATGAGAGAAGTAACTAAGACCCACTATTCTAGTTCTGAAAGCCTTCTCTGCTCCGGTCCCCTTGGTACCCTCTTTCTTCGATTTCTTACATGGGTATCTTAATGGACTTTGCCTAAGAAAGACAAACAAAGTAACTTACTACTATTGGGTTACATTTTCTGCTTATTTTTCATCACTAAGACTTTTCCCCAATTATTCAGAAATACTGGGTTTTAAATCTGCTTCAAGAAATCCTAAAAATGTATGATTAATGCCTTTGTTCATCCCAAGAGTATAAATAGTCCCCCAGCTATACAAAGAACAGGGAGAGAGAACTATCCAACGAGGAGAAGGAGCGAGCGGGCTCCTAGACAGAAACAGTCTTCTCTCTGCAGCCGAAAGTTACAGAAAACACGCTAAAAAGAAGCTACTGATCATCTTTCTCAGTGCTCTCTGAAACACGTGTCTCTTTTTCTCCCTTATGGTACCGAAGCTGCACAGTTGGTAAAGAAATACAGATTCACTCTCCTGCGGGAGTCCAGAAGCTTCATTTCCAGACGTGACTCTGCTCCTGCCAACATGGAAAACTGCTCCACGAATCTGCTGCTGCAAGGAAGAAGCTGAATGAAGAGGACAGAGGTCTCAGTTTCAAGAGGCGGCTACAGGCTTGTTTTTCTCCTGTCTGAACAATCAAGATGGTACCTGAAGTGGAAAAACTTTCTAGCTTGCCCTTCAGTCTCACTGTTGCTTTCAAAGTTTCCACTAACCAGTGTTATAGAATCTCTACTATCACTATCTCCTTCATACCACGAAAATGAAACATTGGCTTATTGCTCTTTGAAATCCCCATTCCCTTATCATACTCAGGTCTCAAAAATGTCACTTGTTATTTGCCAGGCAGCCTCCCCACTTTCTTCAAAGTTTGTTAAATCTCACCAGTAAACCTCATTATCTCTTACGAATGTAAAGACTGACTATTCCCCTTTCCTTCAAACGCACCCCAGCAGAATGACCTGATTGTCTGACTCCAGTTTAGATGGTTCTTGTTGGATTTCATCAAAGGAAACAAAGAAGAAATAATCAGAATGGTGAAAAAACACCTCCAGAAAGTTTGTGGTCAATGGGACCAAAAGAAGGGGCTTTTCTTTTTTTGAGACAGGGTCTCACTATATAGTTGAAGCCAATCTTGAACTCACTATGTAACCCAGGCTGGCCTTGAACTTGTGGTGACCTCCTGCCTCAGCCTCCCAAGCTCTGGGATTACAGGCGTGCATCACCAGGCCCGGCTGGAGCTGCTTCTAAGTGAGGTTATATAATAGTATCAGATATTGCCGGAGGCAGGTAAGGCAAGAATTCACAAATTCTTCACGGATCTGGTCACTGGGGCCCCTGATGATCTCGACAGAAGCAATGTCCAAGGAGGTGGTGCCTGTCAGTGGGCTGAAGAACAGATGGGAGGTGAGGAAGAGACCACAGCACAAAACAATAAGAGTTCAGTCACAGAAAGTATGGGTGTTAGGAAAGTAGGGAGGTGGCTAGCAGGGAATGTAGGGACAAAACAGGAATTTTTTTTCTCCAAACATGGGAGAAGATTATAAATTTACATAAGACAACAGTGGTGAGGTAGAGCCGGTGAGATGGCTCAGCGGCGTAAGCGCCTGCCTGGCAAGCACGAGGGCCCGAGTTCGACTCCCGGAACCCACATACGAAAAAAGGGCCAGTGATATTGCTCAGCGGCACGGGCGCCTGGTGGCGCGCGAGGTCCTGAGGTCGACCCCTGGTACCCGCAAAAAAAAAAAAAAAAAAAAAAAAAGAATGGTGAGGTAGAGAGAAAGACATTGTTAATGTGGAAGAAAGAGTAAATAACATGTGGAAAGTTCTTGAGAAGGAAAGAGATGTGGCCTGAAGCAAATACAGAGACACAGACTTCTCTTATAAGGAACGGAACTACAATAATGGTGAAGACGGAGAGGACAGACGCAGTCGTAGGAACTGGATGCGATAGGAGATTTGGAGGTAAGCTCTTTTCCTTTATGTAAAGAAAAAAATGCCTTAGGAAGTCTGTTAAATTCCTCCTAGCATAGGATATGCTTCAGAATGAATTTTACTAATTTTAACAATTACCTATATGATTCTGAGAATAGAATATTTGATTTTAGACAAATATTCTTATCATCAAAAGTAGGGCAGTACAATTTTAAAGATGTTTTGTGTTCAAACCTGCCACGATCAGATTTCTTTTCTTCAATTAAGTGACTGCAGGCAATATACTTGTCGGTAGTGTATTATAAGTGGTATATTCTGAATTAACTACATACCACATTAAATATGGTAATACAATGACTAATCTAAATTTAAATATAGTTCAGGCAAAGTAAAAATCCGCTACATAGTTGCAAGTCACTGAACAGTAAGCTGACAAAATGCTGCCCCTAGGAGGTAGGACTTTCTTCTCTCTCAGGGTTCTTCTCTCCTCACTCTGCACACGCTTCCTCCATGCTGGACCCGCAACCATAGCTTCAAGGGCCATGTATATGAAGATGATTCTAAAATCTGAACTCAGTGGGTCCTAAACTAGACACACCCTCTCCTTTCCCCACAAAACAGCCTATGTATCTCAGGGAATGGCACAATTGCTCATCTAGTTACCCAAACCAGAAATCTGGGCATATTTGATTTTTCTTTCTCCCCTCTCACATCCAATCTTCACTAAGTCCTATAGACTCTATCACCAAAATATCTACGAATGCATATTCTTGCCTCCATTTCCAGAGCCTCCCTTCCAGTATGTGATCCCTTGCTACTACTACCCGCTAGCTGTCTGCTCTTCTTCCCTTTCTTCTATCCATTCGCCATGCTGCTACCGGAGTGATGTTCTAGTTTGTATTGTAGGTATCACCTTTGACTCACACTCTTCAACAGTAATCCATGTCTTTAGGATAAGGTCTAAACTCTTCTATTTATCCTACAAAGCAGTCTGTGACTTGGGCTCTGCTTACTTCTTGGGCTTATGTCCAGCCATGTTCAGCAGCCACCACTCCCTTCCCAACACAGCACCTTTCCTCTTTGGTTAGACATCTGAATGCTGGTTGATGCTTCACCTCTCGACTCCATCATCTCCCACTCTTCCACTTCCGTACAAAATGTCCAGCAGCTCTCTGCAATTTCATTCCACAGCAAATGTTCATGACTATTCAATGTCTGCCATCTCTGCCTTATCTGAAACCTGGTTCTCCATCAGGGATACTGGTGCCCTTATACCTGAAGACAATCCCTCCTCTCCTGTGTTCCAGGATTTTGTCCTATTCATATTTCTTTTTTATACTTTCTACCCCTCAACAACAAAAAAACATGCTTATTTTCTCATCAAAAACAAACCCACGGGTGGGGGTATAGCTCAGTGTTAGAGCATGCGCTAACATGTATGAGGCCTAGGTTTAATCCCCAGCACCAACAAAACAAATATCCTCCATCAAAAACCAACCAACCAACCAACCAACAGTCCTTCAGCCTCTGTCTCCCCTGACTCCCGCCCTCTCACTCCTCTGCTCAGGCCCAGGTCTCTCCAGTGGTCTGCACACATTTTCTGGTGTTCCACTCACTTCTCCAATCCTGTGACGCGGTTTCAGATTCTATCCCCTCACTGCCCCGTAGTCACTAACGGGTCATGTACTTCCTGCTGCTGAATCTATGGGGCCGTTCTCAGTCTGTAGCTTATCTATCCCCTGAATTCACTTGACTTTTACACATTTGGTCAGAGGTTCTATGCGGGGCCATAGACCAGTACTGGTCAGTGGGCTCTTAGGAAATGGGCCGCAAAGTAGGAGGTGAGCTGCAGGCAAGTGAGAAGCTGTATCTGTATTTACAGCTGCTCCCCATTGCTGGCTATTGCCTGAGCTCTGCCTGCTGCCTGATAAGATCAAGAGTCTCAGTGCGACAGGAAACCCACTGTGAACTATTTCCTTGAGCTCCTTATGTGACTCTAGTGCCTGACAGGTGAGGTGGAGCTGAGGCAATGATGCTAGCTTGGAGAATGTAGTATTGCAAACATATACTAAAAACAAAACAAGCAAACAAACAAACAAAAAAAGAAAAAAAAAAAAAGAGAGAGAAACCACCCTACCTCATCCATGGAAAAAATCATCTTTCATGAAACCAGTCCTTGGGGCCAAAAAAGTTGGAGATGGCTGCATTTGATAACTTCCTCCTTGACACATTCTCCTCTTGGCTGCTTGACAGCATTCATTTTCCTCTACTTCTCTGGTCACTGCCTTGGTTTCTTACACTGGCCCTTTACCTTTGCCTACTTCCTGACATGCTGGCGCTCCTCTCTGAGGCCTTCTCACTTTCTTATTTTAGACTTACATCTCATCTTTTTTACGTCTAAGTTGACCTCATTCCCTCTCCAGGTTCTAATTTTTTTTTTTTTTTTTGGTGGGTACCGGGGGGTCGACCTCAGAACCTCGCGCGCCAACAGGCACCCGTGCCTCTGAGCGATATCACCGGCCCCTTTTTCGTATGTGGGTTACGGGAGTCGAACTCGGGCCCTCGTGCTTGCCGGGCAGGCGCTTAAGCCGCTGAGCCATCTCACCGGCCCTCCAGGTTCTAATTAACACTGAAGTTTTAACAATTTATCTTTAATTGTTCAAAGAATTGGAGAACGTTATCTCTTACTTAACAGATACAGTATGTTTAAAAAAATCTATTAAACAACATGGTGCAAATCTCAACCTTAATTGTCTAACAATACTTTAGTTAAATAAAACACGCATATGGAAATTTAACAACAAATGAAAATTACCTCTATCGCCAAGGTCTCTAAAAAAGGTTGATCCACAACCAGCCTTTGGGATTCCTGCCAGGACATCCTCGATATCCTTTGAATACACATATTAAAAATTTTCAATTTAACATATAATAAATAGTTCATTTTCTATATTACAACAAACAAGCAAGCAAACAAAAACTCCCCAACATATTGCTTACCTTCTTTGCCAGTTTCTTGACTGAAGTTTTACCTATAGCAGAAAGGAAACATTATTTTAGTGCCCATATTTTTCTGGTAAACTCAACTTGCACTAAGAAAGAAAATCATTTACAAGACAACCAACAAAATACTTATAAAAAATAAAGGTTTACTCTTTAACTAAAATTTAATACACTTAAACTATAAGCCAAATAATTCTAAGACTAAAAACACAAAGATAATGTTGTTTTTTGCAAGAGCTGAGATTCTATCTCACTCCAGAAAGAATGGCTATCATCAAGAAATTGACTAATAACAAATGCTGGCAAGGCTGTGGGGAAAAAGGAACCCATTTCCACTGCTGGTGGGAGTGTAAACTGGTATGACCACTATGGAAATCTGTATGGAGAGTCCTCAAAAAACTAAAACTAGAGATTCCCTTTGACCCAGCAATTCCCCTTCTTGGTATCTTCCTAAAAGAGTTAAAAGCATCATACCACAGTGATATATCTGGGAAATAGCCCATATACCCAACAAGATAAATGGATAAAGAAAAAGTGGTATTTATATACAATGGTATTTATATACAATCTGCCATACAGAAGGATAAACTTGAGCCATTTATACATAAATGGATGCATCTCAAGACCATAGTGAAATGAAATAAATAAGACAAGTTTAAATATCACATTGTTTCTCTTGTGTGAGAAATGCAAAGGGTAAACAAGGAACAAAATGGGGGACAGATATTGGTAAACAGGAAGAACATGTTCAAATGGGAAGGAGAACAAGGGAGGGAGGAGGGGGAAGGGGGAAGGGAAGGAAGAAAAAAAAAGATAAAAAAAAATGGAAGAAAAAAATGGAAACAAAGCTTCTATAAATGGGGAGGGGGGAGGGGAGAAAGGGTTGAAAGGAGGAGAGGGGAATGGGAAAAAAAGAAGAATTAAGATATATTATGTATTGTTACAAATTCCCTATGATGAATGTGAGCACTATGTGTGGCAAATATGTACTAATAAAAAAATTAAAACAAAAAATTACAAAAGATTTCATAAATATGTTATCCTGATCCTGACCTTTTAGATAAATTATTACCTTCATCTGACATAAAACAATAGCCGACAGGAATTATGTCATAGTGGCATTGGAGGATTTATTTTCTCATAAAGATTTGTCAAAAAACTGGTGTTAGACTCCTTGAGTTCCATGGGAGTAAAGTCGTAGTGAAAACCTGCACCACTTTCAACTCTTGACTGATTAATTACAGATTATGATGTGATTATAGAGGCAGTTCTGTTGCTTTCAGTTATCATTAAAATTAGTAACACTAGCTATTACACATTAATTTTAAGATCTGTTGGATACCCAGTAAACTGATTATGAAAAATGGAAAATCCAGTATTATATAATCACACAGATACGAGTTCCTTGATATATGAGCTATGTACATACATCTACAAATCCCCATCACAACCAGCTATCATAAGAGCATGGATTCGAACCTGTTACTTTTGCAGCAGCCTCCATTTTAGAAACATCATGTAGAGTTAACCTGGGAACCAAGTGAAATGCTTCCACTGTGAAAGAGGAAAGGCTGGTATGCTTTTGGCACTAAGTAAGTCTTAGGCTAATGCCTTCTGTCGGCATGTTCCAAACAGTATAAACTGGTATTGATAAATGACCCTTACATAAGTCCTTTCACTGTCTCATTAAAACAATCACAACAAACAAAACAGAAGCCATATATATATGAATATTAGAAAGAAGACTCTGAAAGAAATCATGAGATTAGGAAGTGGAATCGTTTTAGTATTAAATGCTTTATCTTGTTTTACTTTTTACTGGTTATATAGAAATCCCAGGAAGTAGGATTAAAACGGATAGAATTCGAAAGCATCTCAGATTTAGAATTATTTTGAGGCTATTAGAAGAGCAATAATATGTTTTGGGTTTGGATTATGAAAATCATGGTATTTTAAAACTTTTATTCTTGCCTGTAACTCATCTCTTGTTTTAGTGATTGCTTTTTTTTTTGTGGGTACCAGGGGTCAGACTCAGGACCTCGCGTGCCACCAGGCGGCCGTGCTGCTGAACGATATCACCAGCCCTTTTCTTGTATGTGGGTACCAGGAGTCGAACTCAGGACCTTGCGCTTGCCAGGCAGGCGCTTACGCCGTTGAGCTATCTCACCGGCCCTAGTGATTGCTTTTTACATCATTCAGAGAGGAAAGAATATTCCAGTGAAAGCAACGGTAAGTAGACTAGCAGCAGAAAAATGCCTAGAGAATGTAAGGGGCTGTGTCCTTTCTGAGTTTCCCCAGGGGAGGTGCAGCACATCTGTAAGAATAAAAGGACAGCCAATGGGCTTTCAACCTGCTTTCGCCAGCTGGAAATGGACACCCGCCTGTGGGGAGCGGCGGTGATAAACCAGGTGATAAACAAACACATTTTAAATTATTTGCTATCTTGCCGTTTGTCAACTAAGAAAATCCTTGTTGAGCTCCATTCTGCGTGTGTGTGTGTGTGTGTGTGTAAGAATGACGAGTGACTGGAAGATTGGATATTTCTGTACAGCGTTCGGGGCTGAGAGAAGATGACGCTCATGGCACTGGTACACCAAGGTACTGATGTTCTGCTCAGCTGGAGGAAGGAGAAATGATACATTCTCAGTGAGTCACCAGGGGCCTAGAGACTGACTTTTTGTGGGGGACAACTGTATCACTAACTTGTGCTTTTAAGACCTTTGAAGAGATAAAAGCCAGTTGGTCCTACTCATTAATTTGTTTTCTTATTTGAATTGTACTACATGATGCTTTGGTTTACCTACCTGCTAGATCCACAATTCTAAAATATAAGAAAAGCATATAAATAGTCATGTTTTTATTATTTTAGTGTCATTCTCTATTTCTTTTCTAGAGTGTAATTTAAAAATGAGTATTTTCAACTGGGATCAAAGATTGGTATTTTCTATAGCTTTTCTGCAATACTTTCATAACCCATTGAATTCATCCATTTAAACTATATAGCTTGGCAGTTTTTAATATAGAGTTGTACCAACATCACCACAATCTAATTTCAGGATATTTTCATCGCCCCACCATGAGAAAGCATTTAGAAGCAGTCGCTGTTCACCCTCTTCTTCACTAGTCCAAGGAAATCACTAATCTAGTTTCTGCATCTATGGATTTAACCTATTCTGGACATATTGCATAAATGGAATCATAAAATTTGTGGTATTTTGTGCCTGGCTTTGTCAACATCCATGCATGTTGTAGTGTGTGTCTGTACTTCATTTTTAGTGTAGAAATAATATTCCATTGTATGGATGGATATTCCACATTTTGTTGGTCTTTCATTCACTGATAAACATACTAGTTGTTTCTAGTTTTTAGCTATTATGAATAATGTAGCAAATTATCGTGTGAACATGTTTTTCTTCTCTTAGATGTGTATCTAGGAGTAGAATTGCTAGGTCATGTGGTAACTCTAGACTCAGCATTTTTTTTTTTTTTTTAGTACTGGGAACTGAACTCAAGACCTCGCACTTGCCAGGCAGGCGCTGTGCTGCTGAGCTATATCCCCGACTAAACTCAGCATTTTGAGGAACGGCCAAACTGTTTCCCAAAATGGTCACACCATTTTACATTTCTTTTGGCAATGTAAGATGGTCCCAATTTCACCACATTCTTGTCAATGCTTTTTATTGTTTGTAAAGGATTAATATTCAAGCATAAGAAATTTGGAGTATAAACCAGAAACTAAAGGAAACTGAAAACAACCTGAAGTCGCATTGGATTATCTCAAACAGGGCACTGTTTCTAAGGTGAACCCTGAATGAACAAGACAGCAAAGAACACTATATACTTCATACACAAACTAAGAAACTTACTAAGCATAAGGTGCAGTCAACTTTAAAATCATATTTAAAATTTAGGCTTTATTAGTGTGGCAATGTAAATGGACCTAAATCTTGGATTACCTAATAGTTTCTTAACTATGACACCTAAAACATAAACAACCAAAACAAGAAAAAAAAACAGGAAACAAAAATAACCACACACACACGGAAAAAAACAACAATGAAAAGATAAGCCCATTGAACATGGGTAATAGGAGACCGGCTCCCGTTTGCGCCACTGACCCAGAGCTGTGGCGACTGGCAGGAAGGGGGTCTGAGGTGGGCTCCTGTTCATGCCAGTGACCTGGAGCTGCAGCAAATGGCAGTAAGCGAGTCTGAGATGGGCTCCTGCTCCCTCCATTGACGGGACTCAGGGACTGGAGACCAGCGGGAAAGCCAGTGACACAGAAGGACCTGGCTAGAGCACACAGGATGGACAGGCAGGACTCGCGATGCAGAGAAGTCCAAAGCAACAGTAACAACAGGAGCCAGCAGGGGGTGAGTTAGGTGAACCAGCTTTGTGCTTGGGGACAAAGACATGCGGAACAGAAGCGGGCGGGTAGGGCCACCATCTTGTCTTGTCTTTTTCTTTTTCTCTTCTTTTCTCTTTTCTTTTCTTCCCTTTTTCTCTTCTTTCTTTTTTCTTTTTTAAATCACTGGGGAGAACTCCAGCTACAGAAGACTAATCCCATCCCCGAAATCCAGAGACAAAGATCAGACCCAAACTCAGCACAAATCCACCTGCACTCTTGGCTATAGTACACATTCTGGAATCAGACTTGGACCTACCACAGAACTGTAGACACTAGAGGACTCTCACTACTTTTATTTTTTCATTGTTGAGATATAATAGTTCCTTACATATTCTGAATACTAGACTTTATCAGATATGATTTGGAAATAGTTTTCCCATTCTGTGGGTTGTCTTTTCATTTTTAAAAGTGTCCTTTGATGCACATAAGTTTTTAATTTTTATGAAATACAATTTATCTGTTTTTTTCCCCCTTTGGTTATTTTTCTATGTCTGATGGGTTTTCCTCTTAGTAGTCTGCTGGGTTAGTGTGTATTTTATTTTATTTTATTTTATTTTATTTTATTTTATTTTATCTTGTTGCTGTTGTTTTTTGTTTTTTCTCTTTTCTCTTTTTCTCTCTGTTCTGTTTTGTCCTGTTTTGTTTTTCTGTTTTTTTTTTCTGTGCATGTGGTTAATTTTGTTTCCTGTTTTTTTTTCTTTTTTTCCCCTTTTTTTCCTTTTCCTTCTCTTTTCTACCTTCTTTTCCCTCTCACTCATGGTTTAGATCTCTAAACTTTCCCTTTGTATTATCCCACTTGTCCTCTTCCTCTCTTTCATCAACTATCTTGCTTGATTTATGAGACTTTCATGTGGGTAAACATTGTCTCTTCCCTTTCTGGTTCACTTCAATACTCCTAGGCTTTCTCTTCAAATCCCTCCTCTTGTATCTTACAATTACCCAAAACCTGGATGATCATCCTTTGCCCACCAAATTTGCCCCTACTGTATTTAACCCCATCTACATGTCCATCTTACCCCCCCCTCTTAAATCCCTCTACAACAGGGTAAAACCACCCTACTAAGTGGAAACTCACTGAATACAACTTCCTGGTATAAGTTGGATTATATTATATAACTACAGAACTTGCTCCTATGGTTAAAGATATCAGGCTAATAGTTACCACAGTTTGTCAATCACAAGGCTGTGCTTGAGTCTATTGTTATTGCTAACTGTACTAACCAGGATGCCATACCTGTTATAATCAATTTTTCTTCCCTATAGGACAATACTGAAATTGCAAGGGGTCATAACCATCACCATAGTCTAGTATCAAAGGAATGGGCCTTGAGTCAAATAAAAAGTAACTCCACATTCTTAATACACTGGCTAGGTTCTTGGGATAGACAGACCAAGAACCACTTATATCTAGAAGACATCCCTGAGGAACAGCAATCACCTAGGAAAGCCTCGACACCAGGGATAAAGCTATCTAACACAAGAAATCTACAAGCATCAACACAGAAAACAAAATAAAATAAAAAATAGAAAATGACAAAAGGAAGAAGCAAAATGCAACCCCAAACACCCAGCCCACTCAGGACAAGTCCAGAGCACAAACAGAAGAAATCAGAAGCCAACCACTGGAACTCTCTGAAATGACAGCAGCAGAAGTGAAAAAACAAATGGAAGAGGCCACAGAAAAAATAATTTCTAAGGTACAAAAAGAAATGACGGGCCGGTGAGATGGCTCAGCGGCGTAAGTGCCTGCCTTGCAAGCGCGAGGGCCCGAGTTCAACTCCCGGAACCCACATATGAAAAAAGGGCTGGTGATATGCTCAGCGGCACAGGTGCCTGTTGGCGCGCGAGGTCCTGAGGTCGACCCCCTGGTACCCACAAAAAAAAAAAAAAAAGAAATGACAATCAAAATGAAAGAAATTAAAGCAGACACAGACAAAAAAAATAGAGGCACTTCGGAAAACAATGGAAGCCATGAATGCCTAACATAGACAAGAAATGGAATCAATAGAACAGACCCAAACAGAAATCCAGGAGATTAAAAACTCCACTGAAAGTATATGCAACAGATAGAATGAAGGTGAGGATAGAATATTAGATCTAGAAGACAGGAATGTGACTAGCAACCAGGAAAAGAAAGGTATCTTAAAAACAGCAAAGGACCATAAAAAAATCAATCCAACAGTTACAAGATGAAGCAAAGAAGAACAACATAAGATTGATTGGAGTCAGTGAGAAAGCTGGAGATAGCACAAAAGCCATTAAAAACCTCTTCACAGAAATAATGGCAGAAAACTTCCCAAACATGGATAAAGAATTTGACATACAAATAAATGAGGCATATAGAACTCCAAATGGCTATGACCAAAATAAATCTACACCAAGGCATATAATAATCAAGATTCCAGATATTCAACACAAGAACAAAATATTAAAAGCAGCTAGTGAAAAGAAACAAGTCACCTATACAGGAAAGCCCATCAGAATCACATCAGACTTCTCAATACAAACCCTCAAATCAAGGAGTCTGGAGTGAGGTATTTTAAGCCCTAAAAGCAAGTAATCTTCAACCCAGATTGATGTATCCCGCAAAACTACCTTTCAAATTCAAAGGAGAAATAAGGTACTTCCATGACAAAGAACAACTGAAGAAATTCATGACCACCAAACCAGCTCCACAGAATGCTCTGAAGGATATATTAGAAAGAGGTAATGAACACCACAAACACATGAAAACCAACATAAAGAAACAGCCAAGCAAGGCAAACAATGAAACAGAGGAGAAAGACAAGAAACCAACAGGAAAATAACATGAAAAAGATAAGCCAATACATATGAGTCATAACCATCAATGTAAATGGTCTCAACTCACCAATCAAAAGAAAGAGACTGCCAGACTGGATCAAGAAACAAGATCCACGGGGCTGGTGAGATGGCTCAGTGGTGTAAGTGCCTGCCTGGCAAGCGCGAGGTCCTGAGTTCGACTCCCAGAACCCACATACGAAAAAGGGGCCGGTGATATGGCTCAGCGGCATGGGCACCTGCTGGCGCGTGAGGTCCTGAGGTCAACCTCCGGTACCCACAAAAAAAAAAAAAAAAAAAAAGAAACAAGATCCAACAATATGCTGTATTCAAGAAACACATTTAATCCACAAAGAAATTCACAGACCATAAGTCAAAGGATGGAAAACAATACGCCATGCCATAGGAACCCAGGAAAAAACAGGGGTAGGTATTCTATTTGCAGACAGTGTAAACTTTAAGCCAAAACTGATCAAAAGAGACAAAGAAGGTCATTACATACTTGTTAAACAAAATCTCCAAGAAGAAGAGATAACAATCATAAATATATATACACCAAACACTGGTGCACCCAACTACATAAAACAAATATTAATAGACATGAATAACCAAATAAGCGCTAACACAACTGTAGTGGGGGACCTTTAATACCCCACTCTCACAAATAGATCAACTAGACAAAAAATAACAAGAAATGCCAGAATTAAACCAAGCCTGTGAACAAATGGACTTGGTAGATGTCTACAGACTGTTGCACTCCAAAACATCAGAGTACACATTCTTCTCTGCTGCACATGGAATGGTCTCAAAAACAGACCACACACTGGCTCACAAAACATGTTTAAGTAAATGTAGAGGAACTGAAATCATTCCTTGCACACTGTCTGACCATAGCGCAATGAAACTGGAAATCAATGCCAAAGAAATCACAAAAACTACACAAACACATGGAAATTAAACAACACACTTCTGAACAAACGATGGGTCACACGGGAAATTAAACACGAAATTACACAGTATATACAATTAAACAGTAATGCTGATGCAACATACCGAAACTTATGGGATGCAATGAAAGCAGTCGTAAGAGAAAAATTTATAGTGATAAACTCTCAAATCAGGATAACAGAATGAGTTCAAAACCTAATGTTGAACCTCAAACTTCTAGAAAAAGAACAACAAATCAAACCCAAAGCTCATATGGGGGAGGAAAGTACAAAGATAAGAGCAGATATTAATGCAATTGCGACTAGCAATACAAAGAATCAATGAATCAAAAAGTTGGTTCTTTGAAAGAATTAATAAAATTGATAAACCATTAGCCAACCTCATCAAAAAGAGGAAAAAAAAACACTAATGCAAGCAATTAGGAATGAAAAGGGGGAATCACAACAGATCCTACAGAAATTCAGATGATCATCAATACCTACTAGGAGAACCTATATTCTAATAAGATGGAAGACACAGAAGAAATGGACAGATTCCTAGACACAATCCAACTGTCAAAACTAAATCAAGATATAAAAATTCTAAATAACCCGATATCAGCCAATGAAATTGAAATGTAATTAAAAATTTACCAACAAAGAAAAGCCCAGGCCCTGAAGGATTCACAGTTGAATTCTACAAGAAATTAAAGAACTAATGCCACTAATGCTGAAACTCTGTAAGGATATTGAAAGGGAAGCAATACTTCCAAAATCATTTCAGGAGGCAAGTACTACATTTATTCCAAACCAGAAAAGAACCCAAGTAAAAAAGAAAACTACAGGGCAATCTCCCTAGTGAACATAGATGCAAAAATCCTCAATAAGAAACTGGCAAACAGAATGCAGCAAATCATCAAGAAGATTATACACCATGACCAAGTGGGATTCATACCAGGAATGTAGGAATGGTTCAACATACACAAATCAATAAATGTAATACACCACATTAACAGAACCAAAGAAAAAAAATCACATGATCATCTCAATAGATGCAGAAAAGCATCTGACAAAGTCTAACACCCATTCGTGATAAAAACCCTACAGAAAATTGGAATAGAGGGTCTTTATCTTAATCTGATAAAGGCCATCAATGACAAACCAACAGCTAACATCATACCAAATGGTCAAAAACTGAAAGCTTTCTTTGTAAAATCAGGAACAAGACAAGGATATCCACTATCACCTCTCCTATTTAATATAGCTCTGGAAACATTAGCCAGAGCAAGTAGACAAGAGAGAGGAATAAAAGGAATAAGGATAGGAAAGGAAGAATTTAAATTATCATTATTTGCAGATGACATGATACTCTACAAAGAAGACCCCAAAAGCTCCACCAAAAGATTTATAGATTTAATAACCAAATTCAGTAGTGTAGTGGGATACAAAGTAAACACTCGAAAATCAATTGCATTCCTGTACACAAACAACAAACTCACTGAGAGAGAAATTAGAGAAACCACACCCTTTACAATAGCATCCAATAAAATGAAATACTTAGGAATCAATCTAACAAAGGAAGTAAAAGATCTATACATTGAAAACTACAGTACTGTGAAAAAGGAGATCGAAGAAGATATCAGAAAATGGAAAGAGGGCCGGTGAGACGGCTCAGCGGCTTAAGCGCCTGCCTTGCAAGCGCGAAGGCCTGAGTTCGACTCCCGGAACCCACATACGAAAAAGGGGCCGGTGATATCGCTCAGCGGCACGGGTGCCTGTTGGCGCGCGAGGTCCTGAGGTTGTCCCCCCGGTACCCACAAAAAAAAAAAAAAAAAAAAAAAAAAAAAAAAAAAGAAAATGGAAAGATATCCCATGCCCATGGATAGGAAGAACCAACATAGTGAAAGTGGCCCTACTCCCAAAACTGTTACACAGATTTAATGCAATCCCGATCAAAAGACCATTAGTATACGGCTCAGAACTAGAGAAAACATTCCTAAAATTCATTTGGAACCAGAAGAGACCTAGAATAGCAAAAGCAATTCTGGGTAACAAAGGCAAGTCAGGAGGCATCACAATCCCTGACCTGTAATTATGCTGCAAAGTTACTGTGATAAAATCAGCATGGTAGTGGCAAAAAAAGAAAAAAACCAAAAAAACAAAACAAAGCAAAACCCCCCAAACAGACCTGAGGATCAGTGGAACAGAATAGAAGATGTAGATACAACTACAAACACACTAAATCACCTTATCTTCGACGAAGGAGCCAAACATGTTCACTGGAAGAAAGACAGCCTCTTTAATAAATGGTGCTGGAAAAACTAGCTCTCTACATGCCAAAGACTAAAATAGACCCATGTCTATCACCATGCACTAAACTAAAGTCAAAATGGATCAAAGATCTAAATATTAAAGCAGAAACACTAAATGTACTGGAAGAGAAAATAGGTAGAAATCTTGAAGACATAGGTGTAGGCAGAGACTTAATGAACAAAACCCAGACCACATGGGAAATGCAACAAAGAATCAACAAGTGAGATCTCACCTTATTAAAAAGCTTTTGCACAACAAAAGAAATCACCAATGAAGTGAAAAGACAACCCACAGAGTGGGAAAAAATTATAGCCAATTGTCCCTTAGACAAACGACTTATATCTAGAACATATAAAGAATTGAAAAAATCAGGCCCCAAAATTCAAAGACCCAGTTCAAAAATGGGCATCTGAGATGAATACATACTTCTCAGATGAAGAAATACAAATGGCAAATAAATATATGAAAAAACATTCAACATCATTGGTCATTAAATAGATGAAAATTAAAACAACACTGAGATTCCACCTCGCCCCAGAAAGAATGGCTATCATCAAGAAAACAACCAATAACAAATGCTGGAGGGGCTGTGGGGAAAAAGGAACCTTTCTCCACTGTTGGTGGGAGAGTAGACTGGTGCAGCCATTGTGGAAATCCGTGTGGAGACTCCTCAAAAAACTAGGATTGGAGGTCCAATTCGACCCAACTATTCCCCTTCTGGGTATCTTCCCAGAAGAATTAAAAACATCATACCACAGATATATGTGCACACATGTTTACAGCAGCACAATTTGTGATAGCTAAATCTTGGAAACAACCCAAATGCCCATCAACCAAGGAATGGATAAAAAAGGTGTTTTTTTAATATAATATAATACTACTCAGCCATAAAGAAAGATAAACTTGAGACTTTTATAGGTGAATGGATACAACTCGAGTCCATACTTCTAGTGAAATAAATCAGACCCACATGTGTAAACATCATACTGTCTCACTAGTGTGAGAATCTGAAAGAGTAAACAAGATCCAAAGCATACAATAGATATTGTGAATAGGGAAGAAACTGTTCAAAAGAAAAGAAAAACTGTGATGGGAGAAAGGGGAAAGGAAGGAAGGGAAAAGGAAAAAAAAATACATATATATACATAAGACAGTTACGATAGTTATACAGCTGGTTTCTCTTGGTTCACTGAGGGGAAAGTTTTGTGCTAGTAATTTTCTGGACAATGTTTCATGCCTGTATCTTGTACTCTGAACAACTACTGTGAATATAACAATGCACAATGTGTTGATCATTGTTACTCTTCTACTAGAGTGTTTTGAAACTGTCTTATTGTTATTTTTTACTTTCTGTTTAAAATTAAAAAAAAAAAAAAGAAAACGGGTAATAAATATGAAGAGACATTTCTCCAAGATAAACATATAATGGCTAACAAAGCATTGAACCCATGCTCAGTATTATTACTCATCAGCAAAATGCAGATCAAAACCATAATCAGATAATACTTAACACCCATGAAGATAGCCATCATAATAAAAACAAACAACCCCCCTCCCAAAAAAAATAACAAGTATTGGAAAGGATGTGGAGAAACCAGAACCCTCATACAGTGTTGGTAGGAATGTAAATGGTGCAGCTTCTGCAGAAAACAGTTTGGTAGTACTGAAAGAAGTTAAACATAGGTGTACCCTAAAGTTCAGTATTCCATCCCTAGGAGAAAAACGTATTTTTACACAAAAGCTTGTGCATAAATGTTCAGAAAAGCATCAGTGGCAGCCAAAGAGCGGAAGCAACCATCTAGGGACAAACATAATATGGTATACATCCCTACAGCACAATACTGTTATCCAGCCACTAAAAAAATGAAGTAATTATGTCACAGCAGGATAAACCTTGAGGTCATTCCTATGCTAAGGGAAAGAAACTGGACACACAAGGACAAATACATGATCCCACTTATGTAAGGTACTTTCAGCAGGCAAGTTCACCGAGACAGGAAGCCACTTTGTGGGAGGGGAGATAAATGGCTGTGGAGATTTTTGGCATGATGAAAATCTTCTGGAATTAGCAGTGATGCTTGCATGATCTTGTGACTATACTATAAACCACTGAGCCATAATTTAAAATGATAAATTTTATGGTATGTGAATTATACCTCAATTTGAAACAAATTTTGATTAGAAGTACTACAGTGAATTAATAATATTAAAATTTGTAAGATAGCTAAGACTTACTGAGCACAGGCTATGTGCTTCAGTATGTTCAAGGACTTTATAGAAATGATCTCATCTAATCTTCCAAACAGTCTTATGAAATATAATACCCTTATCTCACTTTATGGATGAAGGAAATTTACAGATTACTTCTTGTATATCACTTAGCTGGCAAAAGGAAGTAGTTTAAAGGCTGAGCTTATGTCTTTGTACTATGCAAAAAAGAAAGTAAATTTTAAAATTTCAGAAGTGCTACAAGAGGAGAAATTCAAATAGTTTTGAGTTAAAAAAAAAAAAAAGAGAGGTTTAAATACATTTAAAAGAGATATATGAAAATTTGAGAGCCTGAATCAAACCTGAACACTGCTTGACTCTTAATCTCGGTTATGGTTTATATCTAGATGTTCCACTAATGCCTCACGCGATCATAGGTGGGACCTCTGGAAGGTGACTGGATTACAGGGGACTATAGCTGACTTGCTGTTAGGAAGTGAGGCCTGGTCTGAAGAGGGGGGTCACTGCGGCTGTGACCTGGAAGGTCGTATTTCCCTTTCGCCCTCCATTGATGCTCTGCTTCCTTGTCTGCCATGAGGTGAGCAGCTTTCCTCCGCCGGTCCCTCCCACCATGCTGCTTCTGGCTGGAGGCAGCAGACCATGTCAGGACTGAGACTTCTAAAACATGAGCCAAAATAAGCCTTTCCTTCTTCCCGTTGGGGGTGTCGGGTGTCGGCTATTTTGTTCCAGCAATAAGGAAGGTAACTAAGACACTCTCATTTCAAACGATCACTGCAAAAATATAGCACATTTTCTTTTAATTAATTTAATGGTAGTAATAAAGGAAAAAAAGGGTTTTCCCTTACAGATAATGAAATAAAACAATTTATTATTAAAAAACCAGTGAGAAGTTTTCTAGTTAGGCAAGAAATTGTTCGCAGTTGTTTGGTCCAGTAGACCACTCAGCAAGACACTTCCAAACTCCTAAAAGGTTTGTGTTTTATGGTAGTACTTCTAGAAAACTGTAACAAAATAATCAGTTGAGCCAAGATGTATGAAACAGTATATTCACTGCAGTTATTCATAATAGTGAAAAGATTATAGACTTAGGTTCCAACATTAGGGAAATAATGCAACAAATTATAACACACTAATAAAACTATTACATAGTCATAACAATGTTTTAGAAAAATATATGACAAGGAAAATTGCTCATGATGCACTAAATAGAAGAAGGTGTTACAGATAAACAGTGCACTGTATATAATGCAGGGCCTCAAATAAGTTTGAAACTAAAGTGTGTGTTAATGTTTGTTATTTCCGAGTGGTAGTGACAGAATTCTGGTTGACTTTACTTTCTGCTCTACACTTTCTACACTGAACACGTATTTTATAATAAAATATTATTTCTTAACCTAAAATATTTAGCTGCTGTGTTAGTCAGCTTTCCATCACTGTGACAAAATACTGAGATAATCGACTTAAAAGGAGGACAAGGCTATCTATGTTGCTCACAGTTTTGGAGGTTTCAGTGTAGAGTCAACAGGCCCCATTGCTTCTGGGCCCTGGTATAGTAGTAATCACGGCAGGATGTGTGCAGAGCAGGCCCTTTCACCTCACAGCCAAGAAGAGAAAGGAAGAGGAGAGGCCAGGTCCTTACAGCCCCTTCAAAGGCATCCCCCAGTGAGCTAACTTCCTTCCATCTCCTAAAGTACCGAGCCACCCAGCTCCCAGCAGACCACAGGCTGTGACCAAGGCTTCCACACACACGCCTGTAGGGGACACTTACCCAGCTGCTAATGCTTACCTGAATAATACGGTTAAAATCCTGATATGGACAGTTGGCCATACAGTCAGCTACAATTTTTAATTTGAATCCTTTAGTTGGGAATATTAATTTTAGCCTACAGTAACTACAGGCTTTCTCACAGTCTCTAAGTTAGTCCACCATGAGGCAGACACTATTACAGATCCAGCAACAGGCAGGGGAGTTCAAGTAACTCCCCCAGTGTCACAGTGGGGAGGGTGAGACAGGAACGGCTCCAGGCTCTCTTGACTCCAATGTGCCACTGTTTGTGGCTATTACAATGACACATCGCATCCAAAGGGATCTTCACTTATGTTTCAATACTTCTCAGCTTTTGGTCGAAACTGTTATCTGGAGGGTGCTTGTTAAAATTACCTGGCATGGGGAAGACAGTACTTGCGATTTTTTGTTTGTTGGCTTTTTTGAGATGGGGTCTTACTGTACGGCCCAGGCTTGTCCTAAACTTCTGGGCTCAAGCCATCCTTCCCCCTCAGCCTCTTGGGTACTGAGCACAGGCACACTCCGTGCCTGGCTACCATACTGAGATTTTTAGCAAATGCCCCAAGCAAATTAACTATCAAGCAACTTTAGAAAATTCTGTGTTATCATATGTGAGTAGACAGATGAAATAATACTATCCTCAAATTACACACAGGAGCACAAATATCTCCTTGCTCTACCTTAGAAAACAGGTAAGACAAAATCCATTCTACCATCTCCACCCAGATACTTAGCTTTCCAAAGCTACATAAATCCATCAACTTTTGGTTTTCAGTTTTTAAACATTGAAACTTAGGCTAAGTTACACTTAAAAATATAGAAATGATAATGCTCACTGTAAAATATTTAAAAACATAGAAAGTAATTTCTAAAAACCCTACAATCACTCATAGTTGGAGAATTCAATTACTAACAAGGGCTGATATTTCTGCATTTGATCCTAATGAGTACATTATACAAAAGGAGCTAAAATTTCAGAGCTTCCTACGTTCCAGGCCCTCTGTGCTTTACCTGCATTACAATACTGAGTCTTTACAGTGTTTTGAGGTAGGTACTATTAGTCCTCCCGTTTTACTGATGAGAAAACCCAGGTTTGCAGGCCTTAGATAACTTTGCCCACAGATACTGGTAGAGCTTGTGCCTCATGTCAGGACCTGTCCTCTCCACTGTAACATTTAACAACACACACTGGTAATTTCCTCTCATTTATGTAGGCTGACTCCAACCACCCTGCATCTCACTGGGCCCTGTGATCTACCTGATCCAACACTTGCTGCACCTGGCCCAGCTTCCATGGGAACCCATTAATCTTTCCCGTTGAACACACCGACTCTCTGGCCTCTCTCGTCACAGGTTCTTGGCTAACCCTAGCCCTGGTTACAATCTGCCTCTGCCTGATCCCTGCCAGCACCTGTGTGGCTGAACATGGTGGGGAGAAACACCACAACCACACTGAGAGGACTTATTCTGAATTCACAATTAATAAAGAGGGACTTACTAAGGCCACCGGCAATCACATTCTGTTTCTTAATCCATCAACTCTTACTGACTCAAAAGGCTATTTCTGTAAACCTCCAATACTTTTCCTGCACCTTACTCTCAGCTAATGGCTGCCTCCTAATTCACAGAGAGAAACAGAAACAGATGATCAACAACTTCCACACGGCTCCCATCAGATGCGCCTTCCTTCCCGTTCCGGGGGACTCTGTGCTCCTAGCTAACTCGCGTTTCCGCTGTGCTCGCACACCTGCCTCCCTCTTGTCTGCCCGGAAACCTGGTCCTAGAAATTCTCCCTTCCCTTCCTGCACCATCACGTTTTCTCCTCGTGTCTGGCAACACATGGCAGTACTGTTTAGCTTACCTTAGAACTGTATTCTCTCGGCTGCATTTCCACCTCCATCTACTGCTCCATTTCTCTGCTCCTTTATGGCAAATCACTTCAAAGTCTGGCTTCTGTTTTTTTTCATTTTCTTTTCCCATTTTTTCTTAAACTTATTGTAGTCAGGTTTTCATTATCACATCACTCTACCAAAATGGTCCTTTGTAAAGTAGGTCCCTGATTCACCATTCCTCCAATGGTGAATTCTTGGTCCTCATCTTACTCAGTTCTCAGTAGTACTTTCCATAACTTATGTTCCCTGCTCCGTGAAACACTTCCTTTACTTGAACTTCACAACACCCTACTTTCCTGGTTTCCTCTCTCTCTCTCTTTTTTAAGACAGGGTCTCGCTATATAGTTCAGGCTGGCCTCGAACTCACCATATAGTAGTGCAGGATGGCCTCAAACTCATGGCGATCCTCCTGCTTCAGCCTTCTAAGCGCTGTGCTTACAGGCATGCGCCACCACGCCTGGCTCTCTCCTCTTTTTGGGTGATTGTTCTTGCCTTCCTCTCATCTCTCCAATTGTGAAATGTTAGAATACCTGAGGGCTCAGTCCTTTGACTTCTTTTCACTTCTGAGATCTGAAGTATCTTAACTCTACATAGAACTTATATTCTGAAAATTCTGAAATTTACATCTCTCATGTGTGAAGATTTTTCAAGACAGCAAAGGCTATCTGTAGGCTGCAATGAATGAAACAGCAGAAAAATGATGGAACCAGAAGACAGAATGGACCAGCTATAGCAGGGTGAGGTGCATCCTTTCCAATTAGGTCAGGCAGGTTCTTCGGCTGTGAGGGAGAAACATGAAGAATTCCTTGACTCACGGGCTTTATTTGCTCAGTTAAAAAACAAGTCATTATATCATAAAGTGAAGGAAAAATGTGATAGAAGAAAAAGGTTGAAAAAAGGAGCAAAGGTTCAGAAGAGCCGATGAAGGGCATGGGAGGGAGCTAACTGATATGTAAATAATTCGGAGAATTAGGTGAATAAATTTAGTAGCTCCAATCTGCCCAATATGACTTTTTCCCATCAGTTCACAGCAGGCTAGTTCAACATGGACAAACAGGAAAGATATCTGCAAATTGTTATTAAGACTGACAAAATAACAAACACTGTGACTAGAGGGAAGGAAGAAAATCCAAAGGAGTAGAGCTCTGGAATGACAGAAACTAGGTAAAGTAGAACACTTAAAAGTTGTTGCCAGAGAGGGGATTCTGAAATGTGAGTTTTAAAAACTGGAGCAATTCCAAGTTTAAGAACGTGGAGGTAAACAGTAAGAATGAAGGTCACTGGAACTAAAGTATAAGGCTAAAGGAATTCAGTAGAATTTAAAGAAAGGAAAATGGTGATACGGCTCAAAGGAGCACACTTTCATGGTGTTTAGAGTACACCGAGGAGGACCCCTAAGCCTAACAAGGAACCATGGATATGCACAGGCAGTATCTATTTGAGAGTACTGCCAGGAGATGATTTATGTGAGCCTCATCAGTTGCTATTAATAAAGTATATTATTTGCAAGAAGGTCAAAAAGATAACTACCAGGTGAAAGTGCGTTTACAAACTAATGAATCTTGGATTGTTTCGTACCTTTCTGTTTACAGATGGAGACCATGGGTCAGTGGATTGGCCCTGCTTTTCCTTGTTCTGCTGTTCACCATGATCCGTAGGAATGCAACCGAGATTCTTCTTCCCCATAATGAAAAATGAAGATGAAGTGCATCATATGCATAAAGGATGTATTATCTGGCCCACAAAATTACTGAATTCTCAATCTGGCTAAATGCCTACTGATAGGGTTTAATTGCATTCCAATGAACAATAAAAGTGGAAATAATCTTCAATTATGGTTTACTTTAGTTCTTTGAATAGACTTATAATGGCTCTTCTTTAGTCTTTTTTTTTTCTAAATCTGATAATCTGGTTGCAATTTCAAGCAGTTTCTGTTACTAGCTATTGTCTAATATGCCATATTTTCCTGTTTCTTTGCGTATCTCATAATTTTTCATTAGAAACTGGCCATTTTAGGTCATCTAGCAACTCTAAGTACTAACATCTTAGCAACTCTAAGCACTAACTTCTCCTCCCCATTGGGCCTGTCCTTGTTTGCTTGGTTAAGTGCCCAGCTAGATTAGTGACTACTATCCCTCTTGACAATGACAACCCCAAGTTTGTTTCTCAGAGAAGCTCAGACTTGAGTTTGCCAGCAGTCATCCTGGGGTGACAGGAGTTAACAGCAGCTCTAAGTCTCCTTTCCTGACCACACAATAAGAGCTGAGCATCACTAACTTCCAGCTGATTGCCCTATTGATTTCGTGAATTCCCTGGGACAATCAATTACTCCAGTAATAATCCAATCAAATCTGGGCTCCTTTGAAGGAGGAGTAATTCCCGTGAGTGATGTTTCATGTTTGTTATGGCTCAGCAGGGCTCCTCGAAGCTATCACTTTCCCTAGGGCATTTTTTGCAAAGTAGACAGCCTTCCGTTTAGCCTATTATTTTATGAATCTATCAGTGTCCTTCCAATTACCTTTTACCCTGATCTATACCTGTTTTTGAGAGTGGCTGTTAAGCTTTAATTTCTCCATTTTCTGTTGAAAATGAAGACAGTTTCTTTGGGAAGAGATTAGGAGATACTTGTTTTATCTGCTTCTCTCCTCCAGGCAAATCTGAGGCTGGGGCTCTGGAGCTGGCAGCGGGGACAGCTCTACTTCTGAGTGACGCCCTCACTCTAGCAGGTGAGTGGCAATAATGTTGTTGTGGGAATACTGCCTTGTGAGCCGGGACAAGAGCAGCCAGGTCCCCAGAATTCTCAGTGGCACACAGCACAAGGTAGAGCCTCCGTAGGAACTCCCACCGCTCACATGCACTCAAAAGAAGTTAGCCTCGGCAACAAGTAGCTGGGAACAGGAAGAGAAATACTGAAGCCTGGTTGCTTCTGGGAAGGAAAGCGCTCTGGATGAGGGAGGACCGTGTTCCTGACTGTAGCCATCCTGAATGAATTTCCATCCCACTGAGCAGGGGCAGGGTAGGAGGTTTACACATCCCACACTCTCCCTTTTCTTACCCGATTTTAGCAGATTTTCTGGAATAGGTGTTTCTTAATTTGCTATATAACTAAAAGACTATTTCCAGAGACTTTAAATGATGCTCTTAAAAAACTTCCACCACTTTCAGTGGGCAGTAGATCCACAAAGCTCCTCCTGCCAGGATGGACATCGTTCTCAGTTTATTTGCTTTCACTAAGTAACATTCCCTGGAGAGAATATTCCACAATTTATGTATCCATTCTCTTCATAATGGACATTTGGGTTGCTTCCAGTTTTTTTTGTGTGCTAATCAACACTGAGGCTATAAGCATTCTTTATATATGTCCTACTGCACATGGACAAGTATTCCTGTTGGGTATACAGTAGATATATACCTAGGAAAGGATTTATAGGACAAAGTTATGCTGACGTTTACAAGGCAGTTTCACGTTGCTTTCCAAAGAAATAGTTTCAGTATACATTTCCAAACAACAGTGTATAAAAATTCTTGACGACTCACATCCTCTTCAATTTTTGTTAATAGACTTAATTGTTGCCGATCTAATAGGTGTAAAATTACCTTATTGGAGTTACTAGTAAGGACGAACATACTTATGTTCATGTTCATTGTTTTCATATGTTTTCTCTTCTGTGAATGCCTTTTTCTCACGTCCCTTTTCTCCCGCCTTATGACAGGGTCTTGCTAAGTTGCTCAGCTGGGCCTCAACTGAATTAGAGGCATGCATCGCTCTCCTGCCTGAGGTCTCTTCCGTCCATCTTCTGAGTTGTTAGGGAAGAGACAGACATTCTTTACTCCCCCACCCTTAGCTCTTCGTTGTGTGGTTTCAGGGACCCACTCAGGGACTTATATTTGCTAGATGAGTGCTCTGTAGCTGAGCTACACCCCCAGCACAGGCTCTTTGGCTGATGTAGGAGCTGAATTAATACAAGAGCTGATCAACTAGGAAAAGCATAAAAGTTTCATTAAATTTACAGGTACATGCATGTCCTCTCTAGACAATGAGGGCTGAGGAAATGACCAAAGCATGATGTTTTTATACTTTTTAGACAAAGAACGAAAAATCTGTAAAGGAATGACAGGATAAACGGATCCCTAGACTGAGGTAAATTCTATGGATGTCACTAAGAGATATATATGGGGTGTAGGGAGGTGTAGAAGTTAGGGGACAATAAGGGTTACTTCAAAAAGTGTGTTAACTGGGGCTGCGATGAATTACCACAATTACCACTGCATTGGTCAAGGCTTTTCCCAGCCTTGGTTTATGAAGGACATTCCTGCCTTTACAGCTTGCTCCATGTACGAAAAGACAGGCCATTTGGCCATTTCTTGAAGTTCCAGTTCCTCAAGTGATTTCAGCTTGAAATAATAAACACACCAACTATTAACTCCTTGATTGCCTTGTCTTTTTCTTAGTGTAGTTCTTATTAAGTTTTGTCAACTACAAGTGTTGTAAATAAATTTTGTCAGTTTTTGGCTTGTCTTTTCAATTTCTCTAAGGCAACTTGTGATAAAAGTTCTAATTTTAGTATGACTGAATTTTACCAATTCCTTATATTAGTATTTTTTGTCTTAAGAAATGTTTCTCCAACAAAATATTAGATGATCAAATATTGTGGATAAGTGAAATGTATGACAGCAATCTTATAAAGGACAAGAGAGAGGAATTCGGAATACTCTATTATAAGGTACACGCACCACTCAGGAAGCAGTAAAGTATTTGGAAGTGGACTTTGATTAGAGTTGTAAATGTATATTGCAAACCTTAAGCAACCAGTAAAAAACTCTACAGATGTAGAATTGCCAGGTGTGGTCACACACACCTGTAATCCTGGCACTTGGAAGGCTGAGGCAGAAGCATCACCACAAGTTCAAGGCCAGCCTGGGCGACATGGTAAGCTTAAGGACAGACTAAACTACACAGCAGGACACTGTTGGTCACCTATCACCATGACAAAAATACACGAGATAATCAGCTCACAAGAGGAAAGGTTTATTCTGGCTGTCAGTTCCTCAGGTTTCGGCACTGGGCCTGTGGCAAGGCAGACCATCATGGAGGAAGGCATGTGGTGGAACAAAGGTGCTCACCTCATGGCAGCAGGGAATTAAGAGAGAGAAGAAAAAGGGGGCAGGATCCTGCCAGCTCCTTCAAGGGGTGCTCCAATGACCTAATGTACTTCCAGTAAAGTTCCAACACTTCCCTATGGCACCCAGGCTGGGGACCAAGCCTCTAATACTTGTGCTTTTGGGGCCATTCAAGACCCAAACTACAGCAGTTATTCATCTGTTCTTGAATGCTGTGCACTTTTTTCATTAGAGTCCTAAACATACTAATCACGGTTATTTTAATTTCCTGATCTCATAATTCCAAAAATGTCTTCTGTATTTCAATCTGGTACGATGTTTGCCTGGTAGTTTCAGACTGGGTTTTTTTTTCTTTCAGCAAGGCTTCTGACTTATTGAGTCAGTAGTTACTGACGTAAAAGGCCTTGTGTGTGTGTGTGCGTGCGTGTGAGTGCACGCTTTGAATTGAACCTAGTGTAGTGTGCATGCCAGACAAGTGCTCTGACACTAAGCTATACCCTGAGCCCTGGTAGAAGGCCCTTTTTGTTTACCTTATAGGATCATGTCGCATACACTGTTTGCAGTATTTGTATAGAGGGGCCCTATTGATGTGGTAGTCAGGTGTGTGTGTGTGGGGGGGAAGCTGGATGTGTTATATAGTTCCAAGATCAGCTCTCAATCTTTTAGTCAGTTAAGACCAGTTGGGCAACTTAGTGAGACTTTATCTCAAAACAGAAGAAAAGAAAACAACCCTTTTGATGAGACAAGGCTACAGAGGGCTGGAGTTGGGAATTTCCATTCCTCCACGTTGGCTAGGCTGTGGTAAAATAATTTCCTTTTTGTGCAGGTCTTTGTTAAGGAGAATGAAATTCTCTGGAGCATTTCACAATGGCTACTTTCCCTTCCCCTTGAGGAAAGGAAGGATTTTTCTTAGATCTTCCTTGGGAGAAGCTAGTGGAGTTCCTTGAAGTAAAATTCATAAAAGTATATGGGTCTTTATTTTTATCTCCCAAACTAGTCAATTATTCTTTAATCTTGCTTGATAATGGCACAGTGGTAGATTCTAGGTGGTTTCTGCTATGGAGAAGCTCTGATTCTCTGGATCTGCTTGTCTCCAGCTTCCAGGTCAGTGTGTCCTGTGACCTCAAGTCTCTGATGGATGTAAGCTTATTTTCCTGCTCATAAACCTTCATTGTTTCCTTACTGATTCAAGATGAAGTCCACCCATTTCTGTCAAATATACATTCCACTGGTAGTTGGATAGGGTCACTGAAATAGTCTGTACAATATGGCCCTTGTTTGTTTTTCAATTTGATCTCTCACTTTTCCCCTGAAGTGATCCCTTGTTTCTGGTGACTAGTAAACTTACTGTCCCTAAAATATGTTATGTTCATTCATTTCGTTTTTTTCAAGTCACTCCCCGGCTACCACAATGAGTGATTTCAAGTCACTCAGCCTCTTCCAGTTCCATCTGTTTCTCTGACTGCTCACCCTGCTCCTGCCCATTAAGCTACTGCAAACACAGCTATTCAGAGGGGCATTCCAGAGCATCTCGGAAGGTGTCAGGAACACAAAGTTTTTCATAGACTGCATTTGTAAAATGAGCCTGCAAAGTGAAAGGCACTAGTTTAGGTAATAAAACTAAGAATTTGTGACATCATTTGGCATTATTATTATTATTTTTTATTTTAAAGAGAAGGAAAAAAAGAACAAAATTTCAAAACAACATAATAGGAGGGTAACAATGGTTAATACACTACATATTGATATCTTTAAATTAGTTACTCAGGGTACAAGATAACAGCATTCAATTGTCCAAACATTACTGGCACAAACCTTTCTCTTCAATGAACTAAGCAAAATTAGTAGTGTATCTATCTTAACTATCTTTTATATATATATATATATATATATATATATATATATATATATATACACAATTTTTTTCTTTTCCCTTCTTTCTTTTCCCCATTCCCCCATCCCAGTCTCTCTTTCCTTTTGACCAGTTTCTTCCTGATTCACCATATCTATTGTACATTTTGGATCTTATTTACTCTTTCAGTTTCTCACACTAGGTAGACAATACGATGTTTACACATGTGCGTCCAGTTTATTTCACTTATGAGTATTTTCTTGAGTTGTATCCATTTACCTATAAAAGTCTCAAGTTTATCCTTCTTTATGGCTAAATAGTACTCCATTGTATAAAAAGACCACATCTTTTTTTATCCATTACTCGGTTGATGGGCATTTGGGTTGTTTCCAAGATCTGGCTATTACAAATTGTGCTGCTATAAACATGTGTGCACATACATCGCTGTAGTATGATGTTTTTAATTCTTCTGGGAAGATACCCAGAAGGGGAATAGCTGGGTCAAATGGCACCTCCAATCCTAGTTTTTTGAGGAATCTCCACACTGATTTCCGAAGTGGTTGCACCAGTCTACACTCCCACCAACAGTGGAGAAGGGTTCCTTTTTCCCCAGAGCCCCTCCAGCATTTGTTATTAGTTGATTTCTTGATAATAGCTTTTGGTATTATTTTTAAAAAAGGTTTTGCAGTAAAATTTTATTTATTTATTGTGGGGAGGAGGAGGAGGAGGAAGAGGAACAGAAAAGCTATTACCAATTCAAAAACAGGTTTTTCAGCCCTAGTTTAACTTTTTAACTTAAAACATTAAAACTCACGTTCCATTTGCTCAAACATTACTGAAAAGAGGAAGTCTCGTGGCGTCATGTAATATTCTCCTTCATGTTCCAGTGAAGAAAACTGCATGAAACGCTGCTTACGAAGGGAGAGTTTCTGGACTGCTCCACAGTCAATATTTATCTAGAAGAAAATGAAATTGCAATTTAGTTTTTGTTTGGTAGTGTTCATAACTAAGCTACTTGTAGAATAATATTCAAAGAGTAATTTTCATGTTCAGGTTTGACAATTCACAAACTTTTAAATCTTTATTTAACAAATATTAACTGAGTGCTTACGCTGAATTGTTTTAGGTACTGAAAATACAGCACTGATGAAGGAATTCACATTCCACAAAAGGAGAATGACAATGAATGAATGAATATATAAAATAAATTCAGGAGGTATGAGAGTGAGAAGGGCCACAAAGAAATACAAAGCAGGATAAGAAGGTGATACAGGGTAATACTTTAGATAGCTGGGAGATCTTTCTGAGAGACACGCAGACAGACTACACGAGGGGCTGAGCGTGTCTGGGCTCTCTTGCGGAAGCTTGGTGTGCTCAAGGAACAGCAGAAGGGCCAATGTTACCACAACGACGGAAGGAAAAAGAGTGGCAGAATGGCGGTAAGAGCAGAAAGACTGGGACACAACAGGACTTTCACTAGTGCTTTCCTAAGCATAGAATACATCATATCTGACAAAGAGCTCTGCTTTCAGAAATGTGAGTGAGGAATGATGAGTACAAAACGCTAAAAGAATGAGGATGGGTGAAACATTTTGAATGTGAGTCTGAACCTAAGGCAATGAGACTCAGATCTTGACCGACGGTTGAAATCTTTATTGCTAACTTTTCATTGAGCACTTACTACATACTAGGCGCTGAGGTAATTCAACAGTGTACCAGAATATTTAGTAACTCTGACAACAGATACTGTGTAAGATATGGAAACTGATACAGTAGATATAGCAGAGCCAGGCTAAAAATCCAAGTCTCCTCTAAAAGGTTTCGATCCCTTAAACCATCCTAGTGACTGGGTCTGGTGGCAAGGCCGTCTGGAGGAAGATGACACAGTAGGCAGCACAGACATTAACTTCAATACAGAAATCCTGACAGAACATACTGCCTGGGAAACCCAACAGCAGGTGTTCACTCTGGATTGCTCTCTTAGGGTACCACGTGGTCTCACCTGGACCATATCATTCCTGGACATATCACCTACTTCTCACTCTTAGTACTAATCCTATGATCGACCCTAAACATACAGATGCTTTTCAGTGACTGCTGGGGAAAAAAATACGAATTCCAGTTGCTTAACCTCTCTAAATTCAAGGCCCTCAATAGACCTTTTTTGGGTTACTTAAGTTCTCCAACTAGTAGTATAATAATTCTACTCTCCTTTCTCCTGAATTAGACAGGTTTCCTTGAGCGCTTGCTTTTATTCATATTTTGCATTTTGTTACAGTGCCTACCACAATACTGGATATATATAGAATCCTCAATAATACTGCAATAATCTATACCTCAGCATCTCTAGGTCTTGCCCTCTCTTTCTCTTTAAATGATTACTGTAAAGAGAACTCAAGGGCCATGTTTTAATTACATGAGTCAATACTCATCCTAGGAATCAATAAATTGAATTTTATAATACTTTCTGAATATTTTATACATGAGGCAAATACACACATTTTATTTAACAAACTGTTACTGAACATCTGTAGAAAACAATTAATGAAAACAAACATTAATTCCTATTAGAAAATACCAAATGCTTTGGTAGTGAATATATAGAAAGTATATGGCTGGGACAGAGAAAACAGGTGGGTTAGAGAATTCTCAGTAAAGGTTGTGGCATTTGCAGAGTCCTAGATATTAAAAGAAATGAAAGGTTAACATGGGCACAGGCATTAGTAGCTTAGAGATTTTTTATATTTATCACACTATTGTTAATTGTAGTCTATTAAATGATTAACAAAATAATCTATACAGAAAAAAGTACCTTATATCATTAAACAAATCTTGCCTCTTTCATACTTTCTATCACCAAAGTTCTTCATGACTTTATTTTTAACCAACAACTTAAATAAATTCTCCTTTCTAACTCTCAGACAACTAAGGGGGTCAACTACTCATTTATCCCCCATCTATTGGTTTCACAATTATATGGACCATTAATTCTGTCTTTTCTGGTTTTCTTGTGGTCCTCTACCTTGTAGCAATCTTATTCTTCCCTGTTTTTGTTTTTTTTTTTGTGGGTACCGGGGGTCAACCTCAGGACCTCGCGCGCCAGCAGGCGCCCGTGCTGCTGAGCGACATCACTGGCCCTTTTTCCGTATGTGGGTTCCGGGAGTTGAACTCGGGCCCTCGTACTTGCCAGGCAGGCACTTACGCCGCTGAGCCATCTCACCGGCCCCTTCCTTGGTCTTAACTAATATCCATCCTCATCCAGAAGTGGAAACGTGAACCTCCCACTCTCTTATAACAAGACATAAAAAAACTAATTTTTTTAAATAAAAATTAACATAAACTGGATCAAAGAACTTACCATAAAAGCTACAATTATAGAATTGTAAGAAAACATAGGGGAAAGCTTCATGACATTGCATTAAAACTTGTTATTAACACATGTTCACTGTACTTATTAATGGGGTTGAGTGTGATATTTCCATATATGCGTGCAGTGTACACTGATCAATTTCTACTCCCCATTCCCCACTGCCACAATCTCTAGTAATCACTCTTCTACCCTTAGGCTGACGTGTTTTAACTTCCACGTGAGGAGAGAACATGCTGTGCTATCTTTCTGTGCCAGGTTTATTTCACGCAGCACAATATCCTCAAGTGCCATCCATTTTGCTACAAACGACAGGAGTTCATTCTTATGACTGAATACCCCATTGTGTATGTATACCACACAAGAAAATGACTTTTTTTTTTGTGGGTACCGGGGGTCGACCTCAGGACCTCGCGCGCCACCAGGCGCCCGTGCTGCCGAGCGATATCACTGGCCCCTTTTTCGTATGTTGGTACCAGGAGTGGAATTCAAGACCTCGCGCTTGCTGGGCAGGCGCTTACGCCGCTGAGCCATATCACCGGCCCCCAAGAAAACAACTTTCGAAGAAACTGCATTTTTTTTCCTTACAGGAGGTTTAGACCCTAAAATTTTCTCTGTCACATGGTTACCATTTTCTATGTGCCTGTGTCTGCAACTCACACGGGGTAACATTCCTGAAGAGTAACGAGAAGAGTCAACTATATAGGGAAGTACCATTTTATTGTGTCAAATGGTTTGTCAGCCCTTCTAATTTTGGTTAAGTATCTTCTCTAGTGAACAAGAAAAGGTGTGTGTGTGTGTGTGTATGTGTTGAAACAAAAGCTCATATTCACTGGTTGATTTCTGAATTTGAACCTGTCATGGAGTTGGTTAATGGCCCATCTTGTGAGACCAGCAGACCACTTAAATACAAATGACCTCCGCATCTGTGCTAGAACCATGACTCTCTCCACTAGTGGACGGTGTGGTATAAAACCTTCCAACAATTCTACTATTACCCTCCCAATTCAATTTGGTATGGCAGCTTTTAATTCCCATTAATCCCTGGTATAAATAAATCTATGCTCTCATCTCAAAACCTTTCAACTCCCACTGCCAGCACCAGTAATACCTCCCCTTTTCCTAATCCTTTCCACTGCCTCTCGCACTTTGCTTACTGAGTATACAGCAACCATCTGGAGGTCACCGCCATAGTTGATTCTAATTCTACCATTTCCCTTATCACATATACAGTGGATGTCCCAAGTCACCATCTGTCACTACTACAGTCTTTCCATTCTTCCTAATCCTCATCCTCAGCAGTAAACACATATAAATTAAGGGGGCAACTGTGTATTAGTGAATAGCAACTATAGCTAATGTTTATAAAATATGTAATATATGCAAGTCAGGTTGCTAACATCTTTACACACATGTTCTTAACACATTTTACATTTTTCTCATTTTACAAAAGAAACTAAGTCTTGTTAAGGTTAACCAGCTTGCCTAGCTTAACAGTGAATGAAGTGATAGCACAGCACAACCTCAACCTATCAACCATTTTCCAATATTAGCTCCTTTAAGAATTACACAAATTAGGAAAGTAGAAAAAGCAGTATGGAGGTGATGACAGTTGAAGAAATTTTCATGAAAAGAGTAGGCTTTAAGCCAGACTTTAGGTAATAAATAAGAAAGAGTAGAACCAGAATTAGTCATCCTTTAGGTCCTGGGCTAAGTGTTGTTCATTTTCTAAATAGTACAGTCTTCATTATTTCCCCAGTTCAGACAAATTTAAAGTAATCAGGATGCACTGAATATGATTCTTTGCTACAAGAAAATTTATGTAGAGGAAAAAAAAGTGCTGTTTTTTTCTTTCAAAGTTGATGAACCAACACAAGTTTGTTATACTTATCATGTAGCAGTTGAATTTTTAAAACTATATTTTAAAGGATCACTAGTATAATCAATGTATATTATATATTTACACTTACTTCAGAGTTAAAAGATTGATTTACCAATACCACCTTAATTCTTTATTCTTCTGTTAGGCTTATCATGCTTTACTGCATTTGCAAGTATTTTGATCAACTCTCAAGTTTGCAGGATGAATTTAATGGTCAAAATGCAACAATCAACCACAAAATTGTTCTTAATAAGACAAAAGATGCTCTATTAGGCGATTTCCAAAAATAAAAACTAAAGTATGTTCCCCTAATTTTTCTACTAGAATGTAAGCATGAAGCACACATTTTGTCTTGGTGTCACCATACCGTGCATTACACACAGCGGATGCACTATGATAGTGACTGACGGTTATAACACTCAACCCTTCATCATAAATGTAACCGTTATGTACTGCGAATATGGACGAACGAACAGTAGAGGGACTCAGAGATCATCCAGTTTAGTAACTCTGTGCATGAGACCAGAAGTTTGTAACAAGGGCTTATGTCTAAATACTGCCAATTTATGGCACAGGATAATGCACACCAAATTATCCTTCATTACCTATAACAATTAAGAGCATAGTTTACAACAAGCCTTTGGTGGAAAATGTAACTATTTCCTGTCCCGCTGTTTTCCTTTCTTCACTTCTTCCTTCCCTTCTTCTGTACATTTTTCCTCATCACTGTGTATACTCTCTTTCCCTGTTTTTCTCTCCCACATTCCCTCATAGGTTTCAGGTGGCTTTTCTGGTTGCTTTTGCTGACATTTTCCTATTCTGTGAACTAAACCTATTGTTTACGGTATTGATTTCCTTCTCTCTAATCTCTACCTCCTCTTTCTCGCTGTAGCGTATTTGTGGTAGGCTGGGCTTGGTAAAATGGGGAGGCGAAGGAAATGGTTGCAGACTTAAGCAAGCACAGGCAGAAGATCAATTGGGATGGAGAGGATGAAGAGCTACAACGCAAGCCAAGAAGGCCAGATGTGGTGGCACATGCCTGTAATCCCAGCACTCAGGAGGCTGAGGCAGGAGGATCGCTGTGAGTTCTAGGCCAGCTTGGGCTACAAAGTGAGTTCAAGGCAAACCTAAACTGCATAGTGAAACCCTGTCTCAAGACAACAACAACAACAAAAAAACTCCACAAAAACAAAAGCCAAGATATCAAAGTTATGTTTGACAATAACAATGCAAATATTAACCACTTAACAGTTTACCTTGAGTGTCACTGGGGCAGGGCATTTCTTTATGTACTGAGTATCACCAGCATTGCTTGAGCAGGTGTCATTTCAACCAGTCGATTCTTGTTTGTATGGAGATAAATTTGTACGTCTGGTTTTGTTTTTATTTATTTTTTTTGAGACAGGGTCGCATTGTGTAGTTCGGGCTGGCCTTGAAGTCACTTATGTAGCCCAGACTGGCCTCAAACTCACAGTGATCCTCCTGCCTCAGCTTCCCGAGTGTTGAGATTATAGGAGTGTGCCACCACACTGGCGTCTGCTTGTTTTATAATTGACTATTTTTTGCATACTTTTATTTAGAACACTGTATTCGCCTTTGATGTTTGTTTCTAGTGAAATCTAGTAAGTTCTGGTTATTTTTTTTTTTTTACTAATTTGTTTATTTTATTTGTGAAAATAACAATTTTGTGCTTCAATGTAACTTTTGTCATAAGTACATTAGATATAATTTCTACACTTCTCCAGAACTTGATTATATTCTTTTACAATACGAAATAGACACATTTGGGACACTGAGACTGAATAGGAAGGCAGTGCCAAGCCATATGCAAAAGAAAAAAGAAAAAACTGAGAAAGGGAGAAATGTTAGCACATCAAAGAGGAAGAGTCCATGTTATGAAATAGACAAAAAGATGTCTCCTTATTGTCAAATGCTCATAATACAGAAATGACAGAACTTAAAGAAACAAAACTAAAAAAATTCTGAGTCAATGAGTATAATTCTTTGGGTGCTGTTGAAAGAGTTGGTGCTGACCAACACCTAACAAGCTACCCTGTAATCAAAAAGTGAAGAAAAATATTATTATATTTATGCGCCTTCTGGACCAAACAACATGGAATTTGTTTGTTATTTATTCAAAACAAGGGGTTCAAAAAGTCATTTACAATTGAGATTAAGTCTCATAGTCCAACTAACTGAAAAACGTGGGATGGTGAAACACCAGTCAGGATGTCGATCATCAATGTCTTCACCATTATGTTTAGTGGGTAGGTATTTTATTGAAATTATACCACCCACCGAAAACAAGGAAAGGCCAACGTGACGGTGTAAAGTGTGTTGTCAAAGAAAGACAATAATGCAAAAAGAATTCGGAAAGAGACTAGATATTACTGAGTGTTTTAAGATGTACCATACACAGAAGAATTGAATAAATGTGATAAAATTGTCATTTTTATATTTTATCTTACAAAAATTAACAAAAAATATGCGGTTTTTGGTCATCCTGTGTTTAAAGAATTGAACTAGTGAGTGGTTAGTGCCTAGATTAGTACTGTCACATATTAGAAAAGTTCATTCATCTATTCTCAAACACTTAAGAACCTAATATGAATCCTCTGGGGGTGACTAGGTGGATACTAGGAGGGCTCAGCCTTAAAGAGCTTACAGAGGGAGAGCTGGACAGCAAATAAATAGTTAAAAGCCCTAAGTCTGGGGTAAAGTCCCTTCGGATTCAAATTCCAGTTCTATCCCTTACCATGTACATGACCTTCGACTAATGATTCGTTGCATCTCAGCTGACTCATGTGAAAAGTGAGAAAATTGGAATCGAACTGCTTAGATTTAAATACCAGCTCTGTCACTTGGGCAAGTTCTTTTATCTTTCTGTTCACTAATCAGTAGAATGGAGAAAATAATATCTCAAGGGTTTTTTAAATTTTAATGAGCTTCAATGAAATAATAGACATAAAACCCATAGCATAATGCCAAGCACGTTAAAGGGTGCAGAAAGTTAGCTATTACTAGGGTGATCATTGTAACATTAGCAAGCGCACTGACAGAGATACAGTATACAAAACAATTCTGTGAGAAGACAGAGAGGACAACTGCCTCGTACACTTCAGAAAGACATCTCGGAGCAGAAGACTTGAACTGGATCCCAAAGGATGGGCAGGAGTTTGCCAAGACGGGGACAATAGTAGAGTGAACTGATTGATCTCAGTCAGTTCTGAGATCCGGGCAGTCAAGTTCATGGTATCTGGGGACACATGGCAAAAATGGATGGAAGAGAGAAGAACTGACACTGTATTTAGTAATTTATAGAACAGCCGTCATATATTTAAGACACTACCACCTATATGGAATACAGAAACAGGTTTCTCACACCAAAATGACAATTCTGGTTTCTCTGAAAGGGAACGTGAAAGACAGTACTAGTAAGTACCCTACCCCTGACCCCCAGGGCTAGAATCTCACCGGATTCTCCCTGATACTTAAAAGGCTAGCTTAGCAAAACGAGACTAAAAACACTAACTTGAAAGTGGTTATGATTTCTTTCTTTCGCCTCTTGATCAGCTGAGGTATAGAATATTATAAAGTCTGGTTCAGTTGAATAAAAGATTCTGTCTTAGAAACCACACGAGAAGCCGGGCGTAGTGGTGTTGGTCAGTAATCCCAGTACTCGGGAAGCTGAGGCAGCTGGATGGCCATGAGTTCAAGACCAGCCTGCACTACAAAGTGAGACTCTATCTAAAAAAGAAAACAAACAAGCAAACAAAAGCCATGGAAGAAAGTGAAGTTTCCTGTCTACTACACAGGAGTAGGAGAAATAGGGTGGCTAGGAGACTAGGCCTGCTGCCCCATGCTAAAACTCTTTTGAACCGAAGGTACTATACAAGATGGCAGACTTCGTGTGGGCCAATCCCCCAAGTCTTCGTCTGCAACAGTGCTCCTGTTAATTCATTAGCGTTAGGCCGGTCCGACTCCATCTCTCTCCTCTCCAGGAGCTGACCCACCTTTCTATGTATCCACAATGGGCTATTAAATCTCATTGTGACCTGCCTTATATTTTCATTCATCAACTGTTCGCTGACTTTTTTGCAAAAAAATTTAATAGGTTGAATGTGTAAGGCTAGCAGAACTGTGACAGTGAAACTGGTGTCACTTCTAAGGTCTCTCTTTTCCCATGAAGATAAGCTCCCTAAACCCCACTTAATCTTTGTGTTGTACTCCATCTTCCCTGGGAATCTGAAATTGATCTTCATGCTGCATGCAGCTTAAGGCTGCCTTGTTTGCTACTCTTCCCTCACTGAATACCTGGTCTTCCACCACGTTTTAACAGTGTGCTGGGAATCCCTCAGGATTTCCTTTGATTGGGGATTTTACTTCAGAGAAGACTGAGGTGACTGTCCTAGTCCTCTGCTTCAAGTCTGATCAGAAGAAATCTAGGAACAGAAAGGGTAGAAGCCTTGATTTTTGGTTCCGTTGCTGGATTAAAATGTTTACTGCCAGAGTTATCAAAACCTGTAGTTCAAAATATAGTTTCTCTCCTCATCTTTCATATTCCTCCCTCTCTCTCCCCCTCCCTCTTCCCACACAGCTTTTCCTCCAAAAGAACTTATAAATTCTCACAATGACTTCAACTTTCCAAAATGGAAAGCAAAACTAGCAATATACAATTGCTTATAGTAGTCAGTTTATGTCCTTCTCCTTGTATACTGTTTGACCACAAGTCAGGACAAAGGGAAGTTTCTTCCCAGTAATGGGAAGTAATGGGAAGAAAACAAAAACTTGAACAAAATAGCTTTCCCAAATCTTCATTTCCAGGAATTGCTCTGTGCCATTACGAATTCAGGCAGTCATACTGAATATACTTAGACAATTATTCAGAGGTTCTTCAAACTCTAGTTAAGTTTGAGGGCAGTATCCATAAAAACAAAGGGCAGGGTGTCAGAACCCTGTTCATACTTAAAAATAGGGATAAGCCAGAGTGATATCATATCCAATTTGTGTAGATAAAGAGTGGAAATTCTTATGCACAGGCTTTACAATCCATTATATAAAATATAATTCCATACCTTTTAACTTTGGTAAGGGTATGACAAAGTTGTTAACTTTTTAAATTTCTGAATTCAAACTGAATTTAAAGTGTTGAATACATAACATCTTTTTACAAGCTAATTATGAGCCGTGTGTAAAGAGTTTCTGCAACTCTCTGAACCATGTTAGTCCATCTTATCAAGTTTTTCCTGGCTTGTATTTATTCTAAACTTCTGTAAAATTTCTATTTTACTGTAAATATTATGTAAATCTTAATTTCATGGCAACCTTCATGATCAGCATGAAATAATTTCTACTGAGCTTAGTGTATTTTTTAATAGATCCTCCCAAATGTCTTTCTAAAATGCAGAGTTTGCACTGAAAAACAAACAAACGAACACTTGCTAGAGTCAAGTACATCATTAGCTGGTAGTGGCAGAAAGGAGAGCAACCACCGGACGGAGAGAGTAACACGAAACAGGCTGGCCACAATGGCCTGTGCCAGTCACAGTGGCACCAGCAGTAAAGCCCCCGAGAACGCTCACTGCCATCTTCAGTCACGGAGAAACTAATTACAGTATGTTGGGAATATTCTGTTCAAATGTTGGGAAATGTGAAATAATAGTCCAACAGTTTTAATTAAATCTTTCATAAGAAAAACTGTTTTCTTGCTTATGAGGGCAATTTTAGTTACCTGTAAGATTCCCTGACACGGCATACCTCATAGTCTGCTGATGCTGCGTAAAGTTAGCATTGCTGTCTGATTTACTAGACATGTAAAGTACTTTGTGGACTGTATGTTATAGAAAAATACCACAGCTATGTTTATATAAACTGAAAATTATTAGAGCTGTGAGTGAAAACAGAATGTCTTTCTGAAAAATACAAGTTGATATAGTTTGGGGTTGTCATAAATACTGTTTCATATCAAATGAAATTAAAACACAAGATGCAAAATGCTTTCATCTTTCCAATAATATCAACATACACTTTTTCAAGAGCTAACCACTAGTTCATTCTTAGTCATAATGAAGCTCTACAGGAAAAGCATCTACATGAGTAACAATCCAGTTTGCTAACACAAAGATTTGGGGATTTCAGGACTTGAAGAAAAATGTGACCTATCTCCTAGGGTTAAATCAATAGCTTAAAAATATTAACATAAGGGAAACAATAAAGCAATTTATTTAGGACATAAATTTCAGTACAAATTTACATCTCATACCTAAACTCTTCATAATGCCAAAGACTGTTTCAAGGCTATGGAATATACATCAGCACTGGATGAAGTTAGTACCTCTACGTATATCTACTGCATAAGCTGTTTTAAGTTTTTATTACTATTATTATTATTATTATTTTTACTACTCCCTTGGATTTGGCTTTTGCTCTCAATTTACAGAAGAATTCATTTGGAAATAAAATTTGGGCAGCTCTTTTATGGTAGTTCCTAAAAAATAAAAAAATAAAAAAAGCATGATATGCTTTCCTGAAGAGTTGGCTTTTAATTAAATCAAAAGGTCATTTAAAAAAATCTGCAAATTTATGAGAGCAGTAAGTGAATGAGTTCTTAAAATCTTCCCCAACTTAACAAAACAAAACAAACACTACCAAAACCAAGAACTACACAGCCACGATGAAGCTTTAAACTTGTCCTAGAGGATCTTCTGGAACTGAAAATTTGGACAAAACTGTGACAGAACATGCAGATTGAAAACAACTTTCTCCTTTCAGAGAACAGTCTGGTAACAAGAGAGCGAAACTCTGACCTTCCTCACCGGGAGAGCCACTGTGCAGCAGTGAGCAGCACTCACTGTAGGGATCACGACGGGGGAGCACGCGCACAAAGCTACCGCGCGGGCTGAGACGGTGCTGTCCCTGAGCCTTCCCAAGTGCAGGGCTGGGCACCAGGGAGAGTGCAGGATGACCTATCCAAATTCCCATCACTCTCTGCAGTCACGAAAGGCCCAACGGTCTCCCCGCCCCACCCCAATGTTCTATCAAAGCTGGAATCAGCACCAGCGAGTTATGGCTTTGATGGGCAGAGGAAAATACTGTATTCATGGCAGTAACAGCCTAAAATCTATGATGGTCCCCTAAATCAGCAGGTACACCAAAACGAGAGAATGAACTAGAACCGAAAGGCCACCCTCACGGGGTGGGGTAAACCTCACCTCTGCAGAACAGGCAGAGCTTTCAGAGAGCAGATCAGGACACAGATGCGACCCCGTGACAGTCTGTGCCCCAGCTCGCTCAAGTTCTTCTGGCAGCTGAGAGACTGAACAGCTGCTGTAACTCCCAGCATTCTGTTCTTCAGCTAATGTTTTAATGGAAAAATAAAGAGGTCTTAGATCAAGATGGAAAGAAGCAAAGGAGATACATTTTTCACATTGCTTCTGGCACGTGGCATTATTTGGCTAGAATGTCTGTTTAAAACCTTCAGTGCACCCAAGTGAAATCCTCTGGGAAAAATGAAGACAAGAGCAATCGAAAACAAGTAGCAGTGAAAATCGCCTTCTGAAAGAAACTGGGGAAAATTATAAAAATTAAAGAACCAATGACTTTAACATCAGAGAGCAAAGATAAGATGTAAGACAAGGGAAATATTCGAAAAGGGAGCTGGTGAAGCTAAATAAAAGAAACAGAAAAAAAATACCATTGTAAAACTTAAACAACTTTAAGGGAACTGTAAAGATCAGAATTGGAATTGCAGAAAACTATATGGACTATAAAAATCACATAGAAGGCAGAAAAAAAGCACAAAGAAAAGCAATTAGGGAAAAGAACATTCATATGTCTAAAGACTCAACATACGAATAACTGCTGTGATTCAGGAAGAGAAAGAGCATGTCGAACATCTATTTATTTGCCACTGCCCTATGTGTGTGCCCTCGAGGGTGAATAATCCTACAAGACAACAGGGAAGACTGATCAGTCTCTTTAAATAAGGTTTGAAGCATGATGCCCTTATTTCTGGATTCAAGCTTTTGAAAACTGTTCTCTAAGGAGTTCATATCAAAACAAGCAAAAGACAGAGGATTAAACAAAATTTACCTCTAAGATTCTTTTTTTTTTGGTGGGTACCGGGGGTCGACCTCAGGACCTTGCATGCCAGCAGGTGCCCGTGCCGCTGAGCGGTATCACCGGCCCCTTTTTCGTACGTGGGTTCCGGGAATCGAACTCGGGCCCTCGCGCTTGCCAGGCAGGCGCTTATGATGCTGAGCCATCTCACCGGCCCTCTAAGATTATTCTTAAAAAACATACACTGCCTTTATATGAGGGGAAATAAAAATAGTACATTGAAGTTACTTGGCCTAAAAAACGAGAGAACTTTTTGCCCTTCCTCACAACCACCTGTTTACTATAAACAGAACTGCTCCAGAAGGAATGGAATAAACACTTTATCTGAACAAGATTTCCTAAGATACTCCTACAAATCTCCTCTGTTGGGTGGCATATACAGTTACATATAAATAACCCATGGACTGGCGTGGGAAGCAGCTGCCCAAGGAATGGGCTCCTCAGGAAGAGGAAGGGTAGGGAGTGCAGTGTGGAGATCAAAGAGACATTTAGGGCTGTTGGTGGTTGTTATCCTAAATCCCTCCCCAGTACCGCATTTAGAAACTTCTTAGGTGGAAAGTGGTGAGTGGGGGATGAATTCCTTCTATTACCATGATGGTCTACTTCTCAAACCTGCATCTAATACTAAATATATGGGAAAGGAGGATCAGAAGAAACCTTGGGATCTGAGGATACACTGAACACGTGAGAACCATGCACATGGTTCTAGTTATATATAAAATGCTCCATGGATTTCAAGGATTACTTGTAATGCAGTAAAAAATGTGACAAAGGAATTAAGAGCAGTGAGTGATGTGAAGTGGATAAAAGAGATCTTTGAAAGCTGATGACTTCTGTTAAAACATTTCACTGGTTTACTGCCTTTAAAGCAACAGGTGCTTCACCATTCTGTCTCTCCTCCTTATCCACGAAGTGACAAACTGGAAAAAGTTAGTTCTCTGTTCTTTGTTGAACATTCTTTGGTTTCTGCATTTCTCAGGAAGAAAGTGAGGGAAAAAAGGGCCTTCCTTACAGTGTTACTGTTTTCAAAATGTCCAATACACACACACACACACACACACACACACACACACAGACACACACACACACACACACTGCATTAGACGAAATACAGTAACCCACTCATTTGGACCTTTATTTTGGAATCTGTAATAACTGGATAAAATTTAATTGCATTGTCTTTGAACTTTTTGTGGTGTGACTGAAAGAGTATCTTTTCCTAAAGAAAACTTTACAGTTGGAAATTTTCACTCATTAGACAAAACTTTTCCACTTTGTTCCAAACTAGGGAGATTTTAATTGTATATGAAACAAAACACTGCCAGACTGAATAAGAAATATTTATTGTAACAGGCTGTACCTCATGATAAATTTTACAAAATGAAAGAATATTAGCCAAGGAGATAAAAGCCTGTTCTGGGAAACCTGGAAGCTCTGAGAAATCCTCTTTGCCTTCTGAATGTTGTCAGATCCAGATATGCTGACTTAGACACACTTCTTTGCAGAGACTGGAAGAGATGGAAGATAGAGTGGCTCTTCTTAGATTAGCATGGTAAGATGAAATGACATATGCTTATACATATTATTTTTCAAAAACCTCATAGATTTGTCTCTATAAGAGAGGTGACTGTCAGGAAAGGCTGATGAATAAAGAAATAAGCATCTGGTCTTATAGTAATTGCTTTCTTTTTCCTAAATTGCTTAGCAGAATACTCACTTTCCCTTCCTCCACTACGATCTTCCAGGAGGTGTAGCGTAACTATATATACTTTTATACTATCAATGAAAAGTTTAAATTATTTCAATAATTACAAAGGGGGAAGGAGAGGAAGGGGTGGGAGAGGAGAGAGAGAGAAAAAAGATAGACAGTAGACCTTTAATTTAAAATCTCAACATCTGACTAAAGTTTATGAGTATCATTCATTACAACCTTACCAACATTTTTTAAAGGGATGACTGAGTTACTTCAGCTTATTTCCCTATACAGAAGGTAAATGCTGCTTTGTGAACTCTTTCTACAATTTTCTTCTTTTGCAAGACTGGGGACTGAACCCAGGGCCTTTGCATAGAGCTATATTACCAGCTCCCCCAGCTCCCTTTAATTTTGAGACAGGGTCCTGCTAAATGACTAAATTACTTAACCTGGGCTTGAATTTGTGATCCTTCAGCCTCCCAGAGTGCTGGGATTATAGGCATGTGCCGCCGCGCCAGCTCTACAATTATTTAATACCAACTTATTTCATAAAAGTGTCTTCTGTGGCCAAGCACTGCACAGAGATGAAGTAAATTCACTTCCTAGTGGAGAGGCATTATAGAAGGTGGTGTAAGAGGCATGAAGAAAGCAAACGGGTGTTTAGCAAATGTGTATGTCTCACAAGGATAAATTTCAACTTCTCAGAATTATTTTTTCATGTTATTTATCAACCAAAATGTTGATTTCTTACTTTTCACAGTGAGATATGCAACAGGCTACTATCTTTCAAGGTTATACAATTAAACTTAAATAGAAACTAATAATGGGTCTGATTAAATTTATCTGAATTGTGATCTTTCTCTTCTTTGGGTAACTGAGTAGATGCAGAGTAGGGACACAAAACTTCTGTGATAGAAGCTATGATCTAATTTCAGGAATCTTACATACTCATGCAAAAAGATCTCCTGGAAGCAAAATTTTAAGGAAGCCTGGGGAAAGGACTGAGTCATAAACAGAGGCTGTCATTAGGGATAACATTTAGGATACTGTATCCCATAGTACATGACACAGGATGAAGTAAAGAAGTGGGGGATTAAAGGATCCCTTCCTCCTTCCTCCCATCCCTTCTTGGGGAACAGCTGCAGTCTGTAGCTGTAGATTTCACAGTTGGGGACCACAGAAGGAAAGTGATTCACTCACAGATTATTTTGCCCTGCTTGCCCCATGCTCCACATTCGCTGTGACCCACTCAGGCTGCCACATCCCTACCTCCAGTCACTGCCATTTGTTTTCTCAGCTTAAAGGAAATGCACAATGAAGGTGGCTTTTTAAAGCAGTTTGCTTCTTTATTAACAAATCCCTCAAGCCCCACGCTACATAACTCTACACACAACTTGGTTAAAGACAAATTACTTTTAAAAATCTGCAATGTACGCTGGTTGCATATAAATGGGAATTTTATCCAAAACAATAACAAAACTTTTAAAAAAATCTTCAGGTAAATGGAAATGGAAGTTTGAATACAGGGGTAGATTACAATTTATTATTAAAAACAAAAACTGTATTTCCTTTAAAAATTCCATTGACAGTGGTTTTAATTAATTAGCCTTTGCATAAAACAAATACTGAACTTACTTAAAACAGCAACCTTGGTTCTGATTACTGCTGCTCTAAGAGTGACCTGGATTGTTCCTGCGTTCTCAGTTTTGACATTCATTTGGCCTTTGGTCAACTTCAGTAAATGTCTCCAGAAGAGAGAACCCCTGTACTCGCTCCCGATTGTAATGAAAGCACTTCACAGAGCTAAGCATGTAATGTAGTTATTTCTTCCTGTTTTCTTTTTCATTTGGGTAATGTATTTCCTAAGAGTTAATGCTGGTAGTTACCTCCTTGAAGAGTCCCTCCTAGAGTACCCATTTGGGCAAGGAGTCTGCCTATTGAGCATATAAAACATGAGAATATTTTAATCAAATCTCGTAATGACCCTCTACTGAAATTATCTGCCCCTCTCCACATAATTACTCAAGAACAGAAGTATCTTCTTTCTCTGTATTCCAAGCGTCTAGTACATAGTTAGCATTGTTAAATTGTTTTTAAAAAGTATGGCACAAATGAATGGATCTTTATGAATAGGAATCAATTCCAAATTCAAAGTGTGATGTATTTTTAAATTTTTATTAGTACATTTTGTAGTACATAATGATTACATTCATCATGGGGAGTTGGTACATGTACGACATAACACATTTTAATTCTCTTTTTATCCCCTTCATCTCCTCTTCAAGTGTGATATTAAAAAACTATTTAAAAATAGGTTACAGCCCTAGAATCAATATGTAAAAGTCTGGCTTTTATGTCCATATAGTTTAAACCTTATGAATAATTTGTTAAAACATCTTTAGATGTGTACTCTGCCATGTGCAATTTCACTGCAGTATACAAATGAACAGAAATAAAGACCTTTTATTTCCTCTTATTATAACCACAAATTACTGCATAGTGATAATTATTTTAGGATTTCAAAAATGTCTTCAGAAAAAGGGGAAAGAGGTAAAGCCATCAACAGGTGGTGGTTGTGTTAACTGTACCAAAGGGTATTGCCTTATTTTTTGCTTGGCATAGAAACTATGGAATCTCTCAGAAACAGAATGCTCTGAAACTGGATTACACCAGCTGTTCCCCTCTCCTGTAAATCTGAATGAATGATCTAATGGATTTCAGGCCTCCTACCACAGCTAGTTCAGCTTTTAATGGATTTTTTTCAGCTTCATCTTAAGAGTTCACTGACAAACCGAAATACAGCATCCCTAACATAAAATTTTGCTACTAAAATATACTTGTAAGAAATGAGAGGGAGATGAACTAACATTTTTACCAAAATAGACAATATACTGGCAAAGGTACCAAGATATAGGCCATCCAATATTCTGTTTATAAATCATAGATTACATAGTATAATCACACAGCACAAAAAGTAATGTAGACATAGGATTACATACATAATATTTTAGCAATTAATTTATTGTTCAAGCGAAGCTCTGCTTTGCATCTGTTATGTACAAATGTAGAGCAAAACATTTAAGACCTGGCAAGGATTTGCTGACTTTCTATGCACTTCTGCTTTATTCTACATCCATGCTCTCATTTGGTAATTTCTGAAGATACCTTAACAATGAAAGTTTTGATAATTCCTTAACAGAATTCGCTAATCCCTGAAAAACAAAACAGATTTGTGTGTGTGTGTGTTCTTTCCTTTAAGGTATCAAGCATACCTGAAGTAAAACAACTGCTAAATAATTAAAACAATTTATCACTTTACAACTTCGATTGCTACCATTACTAGCAACCACTCCTTCCACTGTCTCTACCCTCGTATGTCTTTTCCAGTAGTTGGCGTCCATTGAGGAAATGTGAGCTCTCCATCTCAACAGGAAAGCAGCAGTATAAACTGTGTCCGTGAATCAAAACACCGAGTTAGGAGAAGTATGTGCTCATGCAACTGTGAGGTCTGCAGCAAACATGAAGTTGTTTTGAGTGCATGTTAAAGAAAAATCTCTTATTGTGACTGTTACATTTTAAAAAATCTTATATGAGAAACAAAACCAATTAATACAGTTTGTAAGTTGTTACATACATACTTTAAGGGTAGGCAAGGTCTCAGTCCTGGGTCATCTTTCTCTTTTAAAATTTATTTGGTGAATCTACTCCTGTGATCTTTATAAGCAAGAAAGTAATCCTAATTAGATTGTGGGAAGAGAGCGGAACAGATGGAAGTGATGGATTTCATCACTTCATTTAGCTTAAAACTAGTTTCTAAATATCTATAAGCTATTGTTCAGATGTTTTCTTAATTTAAAATTTTTGTGAAACCTTATATAGGTAGTACATATTCTTACCACTATTAATGCTGTTCCTGTACTCTATTGAGAGGCTCCTTAGGCCGTGAGAATGTGATAACCCAACCTACAAACTGAGAGTGAATAAACCGGAAGATGTTCCCTTGGATGATGAAGCTTGCTGGGAGCAAGGTGTCTGCTCCGTCTATCAATGTATAAACAGGGCAAGCTAGTAAACAGACTGTACAAAAACGAACAAGTGCAGTCAGAACAGAAGAGAAGAACTGGTAAGAGACAACACATCGCCAGGTCTTTTCATAAATTACCTGAAGGCAATACAATCCAAAAGCCAGGAAAAACAGTGACAGGATCAAAGACCTGAAGTGCAAAACAGTTTCATACATAACATTTGAAACATTTTACAATTTGGAGAAACAGGAGTATGAAGAACCAGGGAGGGTCAGAATGTATCCCAAAAATTAAACAGCCCCTTAACTTCACGCTTCACACTGTACTTCCAGTTTCCCTAGAATCACATGTAAAATGTGTGCGTTTTTTCCAGAGAGAGGGCACATAACTCTTACCACATTCTCAGATTCACAACCTATTAAAAGATTTAGAAAAATGACAGAGATGAGTCAGCAAATATGAGTAAAATACAATCGTGACTAGGAAATAAAATGCCTCAATTTTAAGTGTGCACAGCTAATGAGTTTTAAGTAACTGAGATAAATATTAGATTCAACCTCTTTTTGATAACAGAAGTCTCTTAAAATTAAAACAACAACAACAACAAAAACTTCCCCAACATGACTAAGCAAGAAATGTGAAATCTATTCATTCCAAGTCCTCTAGAAGTGATTTTCATTTTCCACCAGCTAAGGCAAATTAATTACAGAATGCACACAACTGCTATCTAGCTAGAATAAAGCAAAGTACTAAAAACGCTGTTACATAAAATTACAGGGACTGGGGTGTGCCTCAGTAGTGGAGTATATGCTTAGCATGTACAAAGCCCTGGGTTCAATCCCCAGAACCTAAATTTTTAATTTCAAAAAATTAAAAATTCGTCTTAATAAAATCCTATATGTATATCCGCATAATTCTAATTTTTGTTTTTACTTTACCTTTTCCCTGATGCAGTGATAAAGCCACTGTAGGTTGCCTTCCCTACTGCTCTGTAAAAGGAAACTGCTATTACAGTAGGATATACAGCTTTACCGGAGAAGGAACTGAAGAGAAATATGGGTAAGAGACCACAGAACAAAGATACAGGGCAAGGGATATTTTCCAAAAGGGCCTGGACAGCTCACTTTCACTACAGCACACTATGTAGAACCACATAATTATTCCTAGCTTCAGAGCTAAAAGCTTTATTCCTATAATATGAAAGAATAATTCATTAATACATTAATATTGTCCTACAATGCTTTAAATAGTTTAATCTTTCTTCTCAAGATTTAATACCACAAAGCTTAATAGTAACTAGTCTTTTCAAGTCATGATAGGACACAGGTGGTTTTTACAGTTGTTCTTCACTTTTCCCCTAAATCAAGGCAAAAACCCAATAGTTCCAGACCCCTTTTTAATATATTTCAAAGAATTTCAGTAATCATAATAAAATATTATTTCCTTAGTGTTACAAGAAACAATCTTATTGTGACTGTAATTTAAAATAATTTAGCCATTGCCTAATGGTCAAGTTTACTAATGAAATACAGAATCCTAATTTAAAGACAAAAAAGTTATAGTGGTAAAGAAGTCAAGCTTTGATCACTAATAAAATATGACTAGTTTGTAATGAGTTTTTGAAAAACTGAGTTTCTTTTTCTTTTTTGTGGGTACCGGGGGTTGAACTCAGGACCTTGCGCCAGCAGGAGCCCGTGTCGCTGAGCGATATCACCGGCCCTTTTTTCGTATGTGGGTACCAGGGGTCGAACTCAGGATCTCGCGCTTGCCAGGCAGGCGCTTACGCTGCTGAGCCATCTCACCGGCCCTCGAGTTTCTGAAACATATTATACTACTGATCATCCTTTTTCTGTTGCAATGGTTTTGTGGTTAAATCCCAGTTCTTCCCGATTATTAATTTTTTCTGGGCTGCCATTGACACTTAGAATATCTGAGAGTCAAGACTACTAGAAGAGGTCTTTCACACATACTTCAACACACGTAGGACACTGGATCAATTATCACCCGATCGTTAGATGAACCTTTAGGAAATGCTCAGCTGTTTACTATTTTTTCTTTGCAGCAGGCAGCCACCATTCCATCTACAGGGCGCCCACTGAAGACACATATGAAGGAGTTCTCCACTGCCCGGCAGTGCCCTGAGCTGGACTACAGTCCTGGAGCAATTCCAAGCTTCCAGAAACCCCCAGGCTATGGGTGTGCAGACCGGCAGAGAAGCCTTGCCAGGGATCTGTTCTGGTTTAAGCTGGTTCTTAACTGGGCAATTATGACCAAATTAAACTACAAAAAGACTTTGTCTTTAAAATACTCAAAAGTAAGATTTAATCTCTTGGAATTTACACTGTACACACAAAAGTATAGAAACCAACCAATTTATGGCTCATTACTGTGTATATAATCTTCTAATTTCTGAATACGAGAGAACAAGAAAAATGACACGATCCATCCCAAACAATAGGTTTACTAAGTCATTCATATTTTGCCTTGGAATATCTAGAACAATTTGTAGAAAAATCTTGGTAGATAATACATAAAGCATATAATATACATGGGGATAAATTTAAGATTTTATCATTTATTTTTTTGGTACCAGGAATCAAACTCAGGACCTTGCATTTGCCAGGCAGGTGCTGTGCCGCTGAGCTGTATCCCTGGCCCCAAATTTATGATTTTATAAGGGCTTATCTCTTAAATAAATAGTAATCTTAAATAAACAGTAATTTGTAGACCATACATCCATGGAACTTTGGTATTAATGAAAATTTTCTATATAGAATGGACTGTATTAAAATATAATTCATTAAATATTACTTCCATATTGAAATTATACTGAGATGTGAAAACATTAAACAATAATCTTATTTATGGAAAGTAGGTTACTAAGGGAGTATCTGTTCACCAAATAATTTGTTTTATACTACAACTTTTAAATTGATATATATTGCTATTATTAGTGGTTTAGAATGTTTATGTACTGTTCTAATTCATAACACTCCAAAGTTCACAGTAACAAAAGAACTTATTTGTATACATCATCCACTAAAATGTATGGTTTATAAAGTAAACAGTAATAACTTTTTACTTGGGTTTAGCTCAGTAAATATAACTGCAGAAGCAAAGATTAAAATACTCTTCTGCTTTTGTATTACACTTTGGTTTTCTTTCGCCCTTGGCTCCCCAGTAAAGGGCCTCCGGAGATTTATAATAGGATATATTAAGTACTGTCCTATTATTCAAGGAAGAAAAGACAGCCTTTCATTCATTCAGAACAAACAGCAATGCCAAAAGCACAAATTACACCTAATTACAGGGTATAACTTTGTCATCTTTCTTTTCATAATCCAGCTATTTGCACACTTTGATTTTTGACTTCCATTTGGGTTTATTAACATCAAAGCTTTGTCATCACTTATCTGTTTCCACAGACATTTTTACCTGAGGCAAGAAAAAACAAAACAAAACAAAAAAAAAAAAAACCTTTGCATTCTTGCTTTACTCCAAGAAAGCTTTAGTTTCCATTGAGCTTACAGTGTTTCGTGCTTATTAAACTTCTGCATTTGTTGTGAAGTTTATCACCCTTGGCATAACAGTTTTAAGTGGACTATCATTAAACCCAATACATCGAACACAAATGTCATAATGTCTTTTTCCTCCTTTTCACAAAAATTATCACTATGAATATAGACAGCCTGAAATAAATGAAAGCAATGCCAACTTCATTTTATAAACTGTTTAGGGGTCTTACAGCAAATTAAAAGCTCCATCTTATTAGAGTTTTAGAATAAAGTATTCATTGATATGCCATGGAAAAAGAGAGTTCTACATCAAATGAAGCTTGCAAATTCACTTCCTAAGTGATTTTATTTTTAGTTGCCTAAACATGATGGTCCTTGCTTTTATTTAAAATTTGTGACCATCTATTTTAGTCAGGTTGTACTCACACAATACAAAATGAGTTCAAAATATGGATTTAAATAATATCAAAGGAAAACAAACCCATTTTTGGTATTCTTTATTTTAGAATTTTAATAATTTTTAAACTTAATGCCTATATACAATAGATTACTGGTATTAAACTCAAAGGTTTCTGAAAAATAATTTGTTATATAATACTTTATAGCAACATTTAAAAACCTCAACTAGCTGACTCACCAAAATAAAACCATTAGAAGTTTGTAGCAATTCATTGTAATTGTTGCATCTAAGCTCTCATAGCTCATGAATTTTCTAAATTAACCCCTGCCCCCCTAACTTTATGGGTAACTCTCTCCAGGAGCAGTTATTACAGATTCCTCTGACACAGCCCATATTTCCCTGATTCTACTTTCTTTTCAGAGCAGTTCACAATCAGTTTCTGTGGCTTTTTTTCAAACGGAAGGAAAGCGTGGAATTGGTCTATAGCCAGTTTCTAAGATTAACTATACCCTCTGCTTTCACTCCTCTCACAACGAAGTATCCTCGCTGCTAAGAAAATCCAACCTTTCTACTTCTGATTTTGACTCCATATAACTTCCTTTTTCAAAGACAACCTATAATTACCCCCCTTCTGTAATAATTTTCCCTCCTTATTATAACATTTTATCAGCATTTAAACATCTTTCATCTTGTATCCTAATATAAAAATAAAACAAAACCTGTCCTTGGTCTCAAATCTCCTGCCCACATGTGCCTTAAACATCCTTTATAGCATCCTTTCTTTGCTTCCTTTCTTTACAATCTCCCTTCAAAATGTTCCAATTGGATTTCTGTCACTAATACGTCATGGAAACTTTTTTGTCAAGGTCATAAATAGCGTTCCTATTGGCATTCAAAGCTCAGCTTGCTGTTTTCCCCCGCTCAGGGGCAGCAGACATGAGTGAGCACTCCTCCGTTCTGGAGCCCTTCTCAGGACTCTGTGGTGATGTAATGCACACTGCTTTGCCCCTTACCTAAAGCTTTGTGGTTAGACGAAGGTCTCACCTCAAGAGAGATGAGAAACTGCCATATGAAAGTTTTACTCTACTCACTGTAAGGATGCTATGGTCTCCTCCTTATGAAACAGAAAGCAATGCTGTTTTATTCACAGAATCGGTCATGCTTCTAAGCAACTAGCTCCTAGGAAGCATGTAATTGATCTGTTCCCAAGTTTAAAATTACTCACTTTAAGCACATCGCAGGACCTTACAGAATATATTTTAATATCTTTATGGCTTGTATTATACTCTCATTTTCCCATTTTTCTCTCCACTCAAAAAGTCAAAGTTGCAGTGGCATATTCCAAGCGACCTTTAATCTTTCAGCACCAAGGTCGGCATTAATCAACATTTACACGGTGTAAGGGAAATGACAGCATCAACATTGCAAGGGATGTTTACTTCTTTCAAGAAGCTGCTTTTCTAGGCATTTCCTTCCCTCTTTCCCATTATTTGTCTAACATTTCAGAAGCTATATTTACACTATCCCAGGCAAATTATCTGCAACTTTGTGTCTCACCTAATCAAGAGCTGGCTGCACCCCCTCAGCATTCCTCCCCTTTGCCAGGGAGAAGAGGAGGGTACGGCATGTCCATCGTGTGGCTTTCAGGAGATCCATCCATGTGGGAAGATCAACTATTAAAATGAACTGTGGTGGTAGTGGATTGAAACCCTTTGAGTTAAACTAGAATTCCTAAGTTCAGACAGACATACATGAATAAACAAACAGTATAGAAGAGATAGTTCTTCTAAGGAGGACTATCCATAGATAGTCCTATGGAGCCTCGAAGTATCTCTCTGCAAAATAATTAATGAGTATAAAATACAGTGAAGAAACCTGGCAGATACTGGCTTACCACATGATAAAAGCAAATATCACCAGTGGAAATCTACCTTATGCGCCTACTGATAAGATGCATTGAAAAGAACACAACACAGTTTAGCGGTATTCCAAGTCACAAGGAAAGTCAACCAATCCTAAATTAAGGGGCATTCTACAAAGCAGCCACTGTTTAGTGACAGGTAAAAATACTTTAAAACTGCAATCACGCATAAGAACAATACAGATGAATAAAAGCTTGCAGGAAAGGTACATTAATTTTGAACTGAATGTAGCCATTTTAAGCACAGCTTTAGCTGGGTACTCTACACATTCAGTCATCTGCTCACTTAATCATTTAACAATTATTTGAGTACCTACCTGTTCTAAGTGTTACTAATAAAATGATGAATAAAAGGTAAATGGTTATGTCTAAGTAGTTTAGAATGGTAGTTGTAAGGTATCAATAACTAAATGTGGGCTTAAAGTACATTGAATTTCAGTGAGCCCTGGATTTTGACTTTCTTTTTTGATGTAGTCAATGAAGGCAGATTTAGAATAGCATGGTTGGGAGAAAGTTAGCTTTCTCCTAACAGGTAGACAGCTAACTAAAATTATCAAGTAATGAATTTTCAAATTCAGCATTTATAATAGATTATAAGAGATTTCTGTGACAGAATTAACCACAGAAATGATCGTATAAAAGTTAATCTGAACATGTCAACTAAATTTCACGATGTGAAACAGTGATTGAAATTTGGTATTCTGTTATGTGTTTTTCCTTGACAAAAGCCTCACATCCAAATTCCAGTAAGGTTATAAAAATAAGTAAATTTGGGCCGGTGAGATGGCTCAGCGGTGTAAGCGCCTGCCTGGCAAGCGCGAGGGCCCGAGTTCGACTCCCGGTACCCACACACGAAAAAAGGGCCGGTGATACCGCTCAGCGGCCCGGGCGCCTGCTGGTGCGCGAGGTCCTGAGGTCGACCCCCGGTACCCACAAAAAAAAAAAAAAAAAAGTAAATTATAAAGCCATCTTATCATTCAGAAAGAGCTCAAATACTAATCACTGATCCTCAGATTACCTTAGTTGGTCTACCATGATTTGACCACACTGACAAAATGGCACTTTTTCCTGATGCCTCCCGACGCATTCCATTTTCTCTTGAGAGCTGGGGAAATCTCTCAAATTTAGGGAAACCCTGCTGCTGTCACCTTTCTTTGAGTTACTCCTGTGCCCATGATTTCCCTCCCTAAGCATGAGGCTTTGTCAAACAATGAATGTATCTCAACTGAGAAGAAAATGTGACTGAGTTTCTACACCCTCAGGCAAGGACAAGTAGGTTATGCCTGCAGGCTGGCCAAAACCACCTTGGAACCATGACCAAACACGCACCTCTCTTTCTTCATTTACCTTAGGTATTTTATCATAGTGACAGGAAGCCAAAGTGAATGTCTTATAACCTTTTTAATTATGTACTTAGTTTTACAAGTGATCAATTAAGTTGGGTTCAGTGGTATATGGCTATAATCCTGGCTACTGAGGAGGCTGAAACAGGAGGACCACAACAAGTTCAAGGTCAGCCTGGGCAACTTAACAACCTTGTCTCAAAGATAAAATTTTAAAATGGCTGGGGATGTGGCTCAGTGATAGGGCCCTTCCCTAGTAGGCACGAGACCCTGGGTTCAATTTCCAGTACTAGCCTCCCCCCAAAAAACCCAAAAAACCCCCTGCTCAGAACAATTAATTAAAAATGCACAATTAAAATTAAAATACTTGGGCCGGTGAGATAGCTCAGTGGCGTAAGCGCCTGCTTGGCAAGCACAAGGTCCTGAGTTCGACCGCCGGTACCAAAAAAAAAAAAAAAAAATTAAAATACTTTAAAGTACTCTAAGCCTCAATTTCTATACCCATCTATACCCATTTTTGTTTTGTCCTACTGGAGATTAAGCCCAGGAAATGCTGAGCTACATCCCCAGCCCTTTTTATTTCACTTTTGAGACAGGGTCTTGCTAAATTGCCCGGGCTGGCCTTATACTTAGGGTCCTCCTGCCTGAGCCTCCCCAGTAGCTGGGATGACAGGTGTGTGCCACCTCACCGGGCTCATCAGGATTTTATAACAAGTAGAGATAAACAATGTCAGGCAAAATGTGCCGGGGTGGGGGGGAGGGGTCCTATCTTTTCAAAGCATACAAATGTCTGCGCAACCAACACTTAATGAATATCACCTAAGGCTCTAAGTTTGTGCTAGAGAGAACACTAAAGAAAACTTCACTTTATTGTTTTTAAAATTTCTTCAATTATAATAATTACAGAAACACAAGGACCAAGTTGGACCATACAAAGTGCCCACCTATTCACAGCTATATACAATGCAAGTGTCAACATTTTTACTTTGTTGCCTTCGTTAACTCGTAACAGTAACTGGGGGTTTCCCTGTCCCTGGGAACCTGGGTGAAACTCTCATGAACTCTACAGCAGCTATTAATGTATTATCTTCCACTCCTCATCTACTCTTTGCTATTCGTTTTTTTTTTTTTTTTAAATGTGGGTACTGGGGGTCGAACTCAGGACCTTGCACTTGCCAGCAGGTGCTTGTGCCGCTGAGCGACATCACCAGCCCTTTTTTCTTTTTTTATGTGGGTACCAGGAATCGAACTCAGGACCTCACGCTTAGCCCGGCAGGCGCTTATGCTGCTGAGCCATCTTACTGGCCCCTCTTTGCTATTCTTTGTGATACTAAAAAGAGTTCATGTAAACCCTTCTCCTTTGCCAACTGGAACAACTTTAGCCTCTGTCAACAGAGGGCACTGAAGAGACACCACGAAATACCAAATAGCTGAAGCCCAAAGACCCGCCCCCCCAGACCGGCCAGACCCCCTTCTAGTGACTCCCAGTTGGTAAATGGTGGCTCTGGTTGCACCTTCAGGACAACACTCTTCCCACAGGGCTGGGGGCTTCCAAACAGCTCTAGTAAGTGGCTTCCATGGCAGCTCCACAGGGGCCCTTAAGCCACCATACATTATCAGCACCCTGGCGGGGCTTATGAACTGGTCCAAGCAGCAGAATCATCAGTAGGTAAGTCTGAGCCCAGCCTGGGCAACCCAGCGAGACCCCGCCTCAAAACAGAAAGGGTTTGTAGCTCAGTGTGAAGGCCCTGAGTTCAATCCTCAATATCGGGGGGGGCACATAATTGGTAATAATATTAATCAAATGTTCAATCTCATATTGAGCAACAGGTGAATGTGATCCTTCTTTAAACTTTTGAGACAACACTATAACCATTATTAAAATTAAGATTTCATCAACTTACCCATTCAATAAATATTTACTGTACCTATTGTGTATCAGACATCGTAGGCCTTTGGGATTAGCAGAAAAAAGCATGGTCTCTTATTTACTTAGGCTTTCTACTGGAAATATGACAAGACATGTCCCTACGGTTCTAAATTCAATATATTTAGGACAATTAGTAACTTAGCTGATTCTAATCACTACTATATGCTAGCTATCTAGTACTTCTCTAAATGTCAATCTAATCAAAGACAGGCAAGGTCACTTCGTTAATGCAGTTCAGTTCATTCGTTCACTCTTACATTTATTATGTGCCATCATGTGACAGCAATTATTCTAGGCACCAAAATTACAGAGCGGCCAGGGGGGCATGGTGGTGAACACCTACAATCCTAGCACTGGCAGACTCAGGCAGGAGGATGGCAGTGAGTTTGAGGCCAACCTGGGCTACAAAGTCAGTATGAGGATAGCCTGAACTACAGAGACCTTGGCTCAAAAAACCAAAACCAACCAACCAACCAAACAAACCAAGAGGTCGGTCATGAGGGGAGGAAGATAAACAAGTAGATAAATTAATTCCGAAGAGTGCTAAGAGCTATGAAAGAAAAGAGAAACCCAACTAAGTTAACAGAGCAAAAAATTTTAAGCATTCATAAATGCAAATGTAAATAAATTTATCAAAGAGAACTGAATACCAGTGAACTTATATAATATGGAATTTTGACTTATTTACAAAAAATATTACATTATAAAGCAAGTAATACAAAATAATTTTACTTTTTAAACAGCAATGGACAAATTTTCCACTGAAAAGCAAACAAAACCTATCAGGAAGTCATAGAAACTTACAGTATCTAAAATTACATATGAAAAAAATTAAGGATAGAAATGCAAGAAAATGGGGACTAAGAAGTATTCATGAAATTAACAAGTGAGTTAAGAACAAATAAAACATTTCAGTTGCCACCTATAAATTCCATTTTACTTTGGCTTTACTTTGTTTTTGTCTATTTTTCCCAGTTTTGGATCCTATTACTACCTGATTAATATAGAATACCAGTGGTTCAGGGAAGCTTAACTTTTAGTTTGATCTTACATGCTGTTGATTTTCTTAATAATTTGGAGGTTTGCTTGTTTTCATCAGGTTTGGTCTACCAATATATTATTTATAGCTTGTAACAACAAAACACAATAGCCATGACACTTTTGCTGTTGTAACTTTCTAGCTCTTGGCTCCTTCCTCCACTGAAGTAATTTTTTATAACATTTCTTAATATATCAAAGTTCACTAAAAATGAAGTTATCTTTTATAGCAGAACAGGCTGGATTATAGAATATTCTTTATCTCATCCCTTCTATCATTTCTGATCTGATTTGATGTGACCATGTCTGAAATACAATAATACTGTAATGGGAGTAAAACTAAACAGTTTTCAAATATTCCCATGTGCTTTGGAAGCAATTTACACAGAAGTAACTGACATGTTGTTTTGTTTTCTGATTTTTTTTTTTTTTTTTTGTGGGTACCGGGGATCGAACTCAGGACCTCGTGCGCCAGCAGGCGCCTGTGCCACTGAGTGATATCACCGGCCCTTTCTTTGTATGTGGGTACCAGGAGTCAAACTCAGGACCTCGCGCTTGCCAGGCAGGTGCTTATGCTGCTGAGCCATCTCACCAACCCATGTTGTTGAGTTTTAAAGAAAGTTCCACTAAAAATTTCTTTGGGGGCGGTATTTTGTTGCCCAGTTGTAATCATTACATATTACTGGAACAACACAATTACAACTCAAGACACCTCACAAATTTATCTTCTGTTTTTTGAATTCAGCTTTCCTGAATTATTCCAAAATCTCTGTAACTCATTTCAATTCACTCTTTTTTCCTAAAGTTTTGATACTCTTTCCAAAAGTCAGAATCAAACTTGTAATACATTAATATACACATTTTTAAGTGCATTATATAACATGATGTGGTGGGGCATGTTTCATAAGTAGTTTTGAAGATGCGATGCTTTCAGATACCTAAACTATCTGACATTCTATTAAGGACAAAGTCAGTTACTGTAATACCATAGTAGCTTTGTTTCATAACTGAAGACAAATGTAAATTACAGGCCAATGGGAACAAAATGTAACCTTTTTCTAAGTTCACAGACCCCTTTTATGGAGTGAGGGACAGGAGGGGATCCAGGAGGCCTCAGAACCCCTGCAAAGGCTTCCTACTGTCCTCAGGATGAACATTCTGTCACATGGCTTAAGGTCACTTAAGAATCTGACTCCCAGTCACCATTCACACCCATTTTTGCAGTTCACGTTCTGCTGAGTCAAACTCTTCCAGACCTCTGAAAAGATAGTACAGGGGCCAGGGATATAACTCAGCTGCAATGCGCCTGCCTGGCAAGTGGGAGGTCCTGAGTTCGATGCCCAGTCCCCCCAACCCAAAAAAGATAATACTTTGCTGCTTTTTTTTTTGTCCAGCAAATGCTCCATCATCCTTCAGGTGACCATTTCCTATCCTTTCTTCAGGAAACCAAGACACTGTGAGCTGCTGCTCCAGCACACTGCCAAGGCACCCAGCACTTACACTTAGCACAGTACTCAGCACACTGCTTTCAACAGTCCTTGTCCGTGACAGTGAGCACATGAACTGTCTGTAATCCCTACACCTTGCACACAGCCTGGTACACAGGAGGATTCCAATAATTGTGGAAGGAAGAAAGGAAACAAGAGAAAGAGATTCTGACTTATCTGCTGTTTCATGGTGGGAAGTCTATCCTCAATTCCTGACTGACCTCACAAAGGCAAGCTGTTGATTACAATGACAACCAGGAAAGTATAGAAATTCATTAATATAAATTCACCATTTGTACTGGAAAGTGCACTTAACATGATGATAGTAAAGGAAAGATTCTCACTATAATTATAGGCACAGGGGTGATACAAAGTTAAATAACTATAACCATACTAATGCATAAAATGAATTGAAATGAGAGGTTATTAATCACAGTCTAAAATTCTAGTACCTATCTCAGAAATTCTTCACTATGCACGCATCCCATGGAGGATTAACAGGCCCCGTTCTTAGGTAAATGTATCAAAATCACGGCTAGTTTTCAAGCTATAGCTATACCGGATACACTGGTATTCAGCTACTGTTGTTGAGAGAAATATCCACTGTGGTAGTAAAAGGCTGACAACCACTAATTGGTCCAACAATAGATCAAGCAAATGTGTCAAACAACGATTCGTAATCAAAATGGTATCTATACTACAAAGTTACAAAAGCTGAAAGCTACAACGTTGCAGGGGAAGGAGACTGACATGTTAGGAAAAAAGTTTTTTACCATCAAGTCAGGAAGCTGGAACAAAACAATGAGACAGATGAAGTTAAATCAGTCTATAAATTGCTATGGGTGGAGGGAAATGGACACAACTCTGGCTCTGGGGAAAGTGACTAAGTCATTTTGGTTGGGAGATATCTGAGTAGTGATAGATACATCAGACTGTGAATAGGGGCTCTGAATGACACAGTTGAAAAACGGAGGACTGGCTGGGAATGTAGCTCAGCAATAGAGCACTTGCCTAGCATGTGTGCGGCGGGGGTTCAATTGCCAGTACCAGAAAAAGAGGGTACATTTTATTCTAGACAGAATAAAGCACTGATGATTTCTGAAGAGGATATCCTTATGTGGTTAAAATGATAGTGTGGGAAAGATTAACTAACAGATCCTAAGTAGGATAAATTAAGAAGTGCTGAGAATGGAAGCTGAGAAACCAACGATTAATAACAAAATGAACAGACTGACACAATATTAACTAAGAAAAATGCTATGAAACACTAAAAGAGCCTTCTGGCATGTAATCAGAAATGATGGGGATGGGGTAAAATTATTGCACGTATTATCTATGTACCATTTTATTTTATTTTATTTTTTTGTGGGTACCGGGGGGTCGACCTCAGGACCTTGCGCGCCAGCAGGCGCCCGTGCCGCTGAGCGATATCACAGGCCCCTTTTTCGTATGTGGGTTCCGGGAGTCGAACTCGGGCCCTCGTGCTTGCCGGGCAGGCGCTTAAGCCGCTGAGCCATCTCACCGGCCCCTCTATGTACCATTTTAATACAAACAAAAAATAGCATTTGATATACTTAATTTTAATTACAAGGCTTGCTTTGCTTTTTTTTTTTTTAAATATGCGGGTACCAGGAGTCGAACTCAGGACCTCGCGCTTGCCAGGCAGGCGCTTATCCGCTGAGCTATATCACCGGCGCTTGCTTTGCTTTTTGTTGTATTTGAATATGTTCGTTGATTTTGCACTAGAAAGGCCTAACGTAACCCAACAAGTTAAAAGAGCTTATTTCCAAAAATCTCACATACACTAAAATGTCTTCACAATATTTTTATAGTACTCCTTCAAATTTTCAAATGTTTTACACAGAAGTATTACGTAAGAATTTTGACTTTTACATTTAACAGAGGTTTTAGGAGAAATGTTTGCTCAGCACTTGGGGTCCACTATTAAAGTGTAAATCATGTAGTAACTTTCCGCAGAACTGATAATTAAATCTAGTAACAATCAAGTGGTTGTTCTGGTTGATTATCCCATGACTGAAAAGTTACTAGAACAATTCCATCACGCCATACAAAAGCTTTAGTGAAACTTCTGGTTATAAAGGTTAAGGGATGTCCGGGGGAATACGGGACGCTCATCACCTGCAGATCAGGATGCCACTGCACTAACCAGGGAGGCGGGGGCGCGGGTAATGAGAAATGGTGAACTGAGAGCCTCGAATTCCGACACACCCACACTCACCACGACCGCACTCGGGGGTGGGTCTGCGCCCCCCCGGCTTCAGCCCCGCCCGACTCTGCCACGGGCGGCGAGTCCCCGGGCCCGGCCCCCAGTGCCTAGCCCTGGGAGGACGGCCCAGAAGAAGCCCGACTCACCACCCCGGTCCGGGGCTACGCGGCTCCACACCCCTCCCGGCCGAGAGGCGCCCGAGGAGGGCGGAGCCTGGGCGGTCTCGCCAAGAGGCCGGGTCCCGTACCTGTGCGGAGGCAGGGAGGCTGCCTTCGCGCGCCGCGACATTCACGCGGCCGTGATGCCAGGCCGCTCCTGCCCCTGCCAGGGCCACGCTGGCCACTGCAGCTGCCAACGGGCCCGGGCTCGGCAGGACCCGTCGGCTGGCCGCGAGTCCGCGCCGCAGTCTTCCGCCCCACGCCACCAGCCGGGCGCTCTTCCCCATAGCCGCCGCCATCTTTGCGGAAGTGCCCGAGCGCAGCGCTCCGCCCCCTTCCCCGCCCAAGATTTGAGAGCTCCCGAGCGGCCTGGCTCTCGCGAGATCTGGGGTCCTCCGCCTCGCGTTTGCGGCCGGGCGGGGAGGTGCTCTGACCTAGGCGCGGGGGGCGAGTCGCATGCGAGTGGGGATGGGTTGGGTGGAACTGTGCGAGTACAGCGCGAACAGGTCTCCCTGATGCACGCAAGACTAGCTAGGGCGGCTACTGCGAGGAAGCTCTGGCTGCGGGTGTAGACCAGCCAAGAGGAAAGGAGCGAGGACCAAGGTTAGGAGATGAAGTGGGCCAAGAACTCCCGCTCTGTGTTCTGATTTATAGGACGGTTTTGTTTGCAGACCTCGAGGATAGCAGCGATTATTTGCCCAAGAGCCTGGGCGCCCTTGATTCGCTCTGGAGGACGTGTCGTCCTATGTCTGGGGTATCCAGTGTTTGGTGGGGCTACGGAGCTGCAGAGAAGAGCCCCGCGGCCTGACAGGCGCTGCTGGCGCAAAGAGTGCTAGCTGTGCTTCTCCGCCGGTGTGGTCTTCGTACCTGCTGGGACCGCATCCCGAAGGGGTTGGGCTGTGGCGCTGAAAAAGTCTGCACTTTCAATCACTATGTCTTTTGAGAGGACTAATCTTTTCAGAGGCCATTTTAATAACATCAATCTGGTAAACCACTCGTTTTACAAAAAGGTGTGTGTGCTTCTTATCTCTCTTTTACCTAACAAATTTTTAAAATTAATTAATAGAATAAATTTATTCTTGTTCCTGGCACTGGTTGTATGTATCTTCGGCGCTTTTTTTTTGAGACAGGGTAAGTTTCCAAGACTGGGCTTGGATTTACGATCCTCTTGCCACAGTCTCCCCTCCGTTCTCTTTTTTTCCTCTTTTCTCTTCTTTCCTTTGCCTCTCCCCTCTCCCTGTTCCCCTTCAAATTTGGACATTTTCTTCCCATTTCCCCAGATCTATTATATATTTTGGTCCTTATTTACCCTTCCAGTTTATCACACGAGAGAAACAATGTGATATTTAAACGTGTGTGTGATTTCTTTCACTTAAGAGTATGGTCTCGGGGTGGTGAGATAGCTCAGCGGCATAAGCGCCTGCCTGGCAAGCACGAGGTCCTGAGTTCAACTCCCGGTACCCACATACGAAAAAAGGGCCGGTGATATCGTTCAGCAGCACGGGCGCCTGCTGGTGCGCGAGGTCCTGAGTTGGACTCCCGGTACCCACCAAAAAAAAAAAAAAAAAAAAGTATGGTCTCAAGGTGCATCCATTTAACTAGAAATGTCTCAAGCCTATCCTTCTTTATGGCAGAGTAGTATTCCATTGTATAAAAAAACTACATCTTCTTTGTCCATTCCTCGGTTAATGGGCATTTGGGTTGTTTCCAAGATTTAGCTATTAAAAACTACTGCTACAAAAATGAGTGTGTATATATCACTGTGGTATGATGCTTTTAGTTTTTTGGGGAAGAAACCCAGAAGGGGAATAGCTGGGTCTAATGGAACCTCTAGCTTTAGTTTTTTAAGGAATCCCTACACTTTCCACATTGTTTGCACCAGTCTACACTCCCACCAACAGTGGAGAAGGGTTCCTTTTTCCCCACAGCCCTGCCAGCATTTATTATCAGTTGATTTCTTGATAATAGCCATTCTTTCTGGAGTGAGATGGAATCTCAGTGTTGTTTTATTTTGCATCTCTCAAATGACCGGGATATTGAACTTTTTTTCATGTATTTATTTGCCATTTCTACTTCTTCATCTGGGATGTGTTTATGCATTTCAGATGCCCATTTTTGGATTGGGTCTTTAAATTTGGGTAGTGTGATTTTTTTGAGTTCTTTAAATATTCTAGATATTAGTCCTTTGTCTGAGGTACAGCTGGCAAAATTTTTTCCCTGCACTGTGGGTTGACTCTGCTCTGTTGGTGGTTTCTCTTGCTCTGCAAAAGCTTTTACATAAGATGAGATCCCAGTTGTTGATTCTTTGTGATATTTCCTGTGTGATTGGCGTTTTGTTCATAAAGTCTTTGCTTACACCTATGTCTTCAAGAGTTCTACCTATTCTATCTTCCAGCAGATGTAGTGTTTCTGTTTTAATATTTGGATCTTTGATCCATTTTGATTTTAGTGCATGGTGAAAGATATGCATCTATTTTTTTTCTCTTTTTGAGACAGGGTCTTGCTATGTCATTCAGGCCAGCCTTGAACTCACTATATAGCCTAGGCTGGCCTCAAATTCAAGGCGATCCTCCTGCCTCAGCCTCCTGAGTGCTGGGATTACAGGCATGTGCCACCATGCCTGGCATTGGATCTAGTTTTAATCTTTAGGATGTGGAAAGCCAGTATTTCCAGCACCATTTATTAAAGAGGCTATCTTAATTCCAGTGAAAGTGTTTGGCACCTTTGACAAAGATGAAGTGGCTAAGTATGTCTGGATTTGTTTCTGCATCTTCTGTTCTGATTCATTGATCTGCAGGTCTGTATTTTTGCCAGTACTATGCTGTTTTTATTACAGTAGCTTTGTAGTATAATTTCAAGTCAGGGATTGTGATGCCCCCTGACTTGCCTTTGTTGCCCAGAATTGCCTTTGCTATTCTAGGTCTCTTCTGGTTCCAAATGAATTTTAGGATTGTTTTCTCTATTCTGTGAGATACACCCTTGGTATTTTGATTGGGATTGCATTAAATTTGTGTAACAATTTTGGAAGTATGACTATTTTCACTATGTTGGTTCTTCCTACCCAAGAATAAGGGACATCTTTCCATTTTCTGGTATCCTCTTCAATCTCTTTTCAGAGTACTGTAGCTTTCAATGTAGAGGTCTTTTACTTCCTTTGCTAGATTGATTCCTAGATATTTCATCTTATTGGATGCTATTGTGAAAGGTGTGATTTCCCTAATTTCTCTCTCTGTGAGTTTGTTGCTTGTGTACAGGAATGCTATTGATTTTTGAGTGTTGACTTTGTATCCAGCTATGCTACTGAATTTGGTTATTATATCTAGAAGTCTTTTGGTGGAGCTTTTGGAGTCTTCTTTGTAGAGTGTCATGTCATCTGCAAATAATGATAATTTAACTTCTTTCTTTCGTATCCTTATTCCTTTTATTTCTCTCTCTTGTCTAATTGTTCTGCTAATGTTTCCAGAACTATATTGAATAGGAGTGGTGACAGTATCTTATTCCTGATTTTAGAGTGAAAGCTTTCAATTTTTGCTCATTTAGTATGATGTTGGCTGTTGGTTTGTCAAGGATAGCTTTTGTCAGATTGAGATAGAGACCATCTATTCCAATTTTCTGTAGGTTTTTTTTTTTATCATGAATGGGTGTGGACTTTGTCAGATGCTTTTTCTGCATCTATTGAGAGGATCATACGGTTTTGTCCTTGTCCCTGTTAATATGGTGTATTACATTTATTGACTTGCTTATGTTGAACCATCCCTGCATCCTTGGGATGAATCCTACTTGGTCGTGGTGTATAATCTTCTTGATGATTTGCTGCATTCTGTTTGCCAGTATCTTCTTGAGGATTTTTGCGTCTATGTTCATTAGGGAGATTGGCCTGTAGTTCTCTTTATTGGTTGGGTCCTTCTTTGGTTTTGCTATCAGGGTAATGCTTGCGTCCAGGAATGAGTTAGGGAGTATTGCTTCCTTTTCAATTTCATTAAAGAGTTTGAGAAATAGTGGTACTCTTTTTCCTGTAGAATTCTGCAGTGAATCCATCAGGGCCTGGGCTTTTCTTTGTTTGTAGGTTTCTTTTTTTTTTTTTTTTTTTGGTGGGTACTGGGGGTCGATCTCAGGACCTTGCACGCCAGCAAGTGCCCGTGCTGCTGAGCGATATCACTGGCCCCTTTTTCGTATGTGGGTTCTGGGAGTCGAACTCAGGACTTCGCGCTTGCCAGGCAGGCGTTTACGCCGCTGAGCCATCCCACCGGCCCGTTTGTAGGTTTTTAATTACATCTTCAATTTCATTGACTGATATGGCTTATTTAGAATATTTATATCTTCTTGGTTCAGCCTTGGTAATTCATATGTATCTAGGAATCTGTCCATTTTTTCTGTGTTTTCCATCTTATTACAATAGAGGTTCTTGAAGAAGGTATTGATGATCTTCTGGATTTCTACAGGATCTGTTGTGATTTCACCCTTTTTATTCCTAATTGCGTGGATTTGAGTCTTTTCTTTCCTTTTTTGATAAGTTTGGCTAAGGATTTATAAATTTTAGTTAATCTTTCAAAGAACCAACTCTTTGATCATTGATTCATTGTATTGTTTTCTTAGTCTCCATTGCATTAATTTCTGCTTTGATCATTATAATTTCCTCCTTCGTATGAGCTTTGGGCTTGACTAGCTCTTCTTTTTTGAGTAGCTTGAGGATCAACATTAGGTTGTTTATTTGAACTTGCTCTGTTTTTCTGATATGGGAATACACCACTATAAATTTCCTTAGTGGAACTGCTTTCATTGTGTATCAAAAGTTCTGGTATGTTGTATTGGCATTATCTTTTTTTTTCTTTTCGGTACCTGGAATTGAACTCAGGACCTCACGTTTGCCAGGCAGAGCATTACCTTTTAATTGTCTAATTTCTTCTTTAATTTCATCCGTGACCGATTGATTCTTCAGGAGGGTGTTATTTAATTTTCATGTGTTTTTGAATTTCTTGTGGTTTCTTTTGCCATTGATTTCCAATTTTATTGTACTAAGGTCTGATAATATGCATAATATGCATGGGATAATTTCAATTCCTTTGCATTTACCTAAACATGTTATATGAGCTAGTATGTGACCTATTTTGGAGAATGTCCCATGTGCAGCTAATAAGAATGTGTATTCTGATGTTGTGGGGTAGAACACTCTCTAGATATCTACTAAATCCACTTGTTTAAAAGGTTGTTTCAGTTCAGATATTTCTTTTTGATTTTTTGTCAAGTTGATCTGTCTATTTGTGACAGTGGGGTATTGCGGGCCCCCATTACAATTGTATTAGTGCTTATTTGATTTTTCATGTCCATTAATATTTGTTTTACATAGTTGGGTGTACTTGTATTTGGTGCATATATATTTATGATCATTATCTCTTCCTCTTGGATTGTTCTCTTTACAAGGATGTAGTGACCTTCTTTGTCTCTATTAATCAGTCTTAGCTTGAAATCCACTTTGTCTGCTCTTTGCTACTGTGTTGTTTCACAGTAGTCCACCCTCAGGTTGTAGAATGGAGTTTTCCTACTTTTACTTGGCCCAAATGCACCCTGCAGGGCACATTTTCCTACCTTTAATAAACATTAGACCTCACTACCTTTTGTGCCTGTTTTGTCTATTCTTTGTTTGGGACAGAAAGAACCTAGGAAACACCTCTAGAAGGAGACTCCAGCACCCAAAACCCAGTAACAGCAATGATGATCCTACCTAGGACTAAAAGCTGGCATTGCAGTGTGCTTCTCCATGTCCCTATCACCGGGGACCTAGATGTTTTCCTTAGTGCATGTGTGGAACAATACCTCAGTCCTGGTTGTTCATTTGTGGATTAAAAATTTTTTAGCTGAGGCAGATGATTTGGCTTTATTTTGTAGCCTCTGATCCTCTATTCTTTTTACTTTTCCTGGGTAAATTTAATCGGGTCTTCGGTCAGCCTCTAAAATGTCCCCAGCTATTACACGTGCTACTTGAATATGTAGTAATTTGGAGTCGAAGTGAAAATGTGCCAAGTGTGCTGATCACATAATCACTGCAGTCCTCCAGTTTTGCAAACAAGAACAACAAAAAGCATCCACAATAAACCTAATTTGACCACTTACGGAAATTCCTTGGATCATTTTTGTTAACATCCACCCTTAGTCCTTGTCCTTTTCTCTTAGCCAGCTTGTCTAAATTAATCTCCAGTCAGCACTTAATCGCTTTTCCCTCAGTTGCTGAAACCCTTTTCAATCTGCCTTCTAAGTCACTGTGCAGACTTGTGAGCCAGACCTCCAGGCTTGAATCGTACTCTGTTAGGATTATCACTGTGATTTGGGGCAAGTTAATCAATCTGAGTCTCAATGTTCTCATCTGTAAACAACCCTCTTCTCAGTTCGCGGTGAGGAGATTAAATGGGATCATTTATATGAAGTGACTAGCCAGATGCCTGGCACATGGTGGCTCAAAACAGATGAGAATTTGTCTTCATCAAGATGTGACTTAGCTTTTGCTCTGTGATCACGAATGAGCTTGGCTGAATGTCTGTGATTCCGGATCACTCGTCCTTCTTCACTTGAGACTTCCTGTTTTTTCATATCTAGTCTGATCACGTAGGCCTCTGTTTTGTTTTCACCTCTGCTAATCTTTGTGGTTTTGACATATTTCCTGCTTTTCTGGATTATTGACATTGAACTTGTTTCTGTCCCCTGGTAATTATAGCATTTCTAGGATATGTTTGGATACTCTGTGTATCTTACCTTGTAGCTTATTCTTGGTTTAGGGAAACCATAACTTTTGTTTGTCTTCTTCAAACTATAGGATTCACACCATTCCTCTACCCACTTAATGAAACTCAGCATTTATGTTCATGGCCCCAAACCCCAAACTGGTGCATATTCCTTATTAGATCACTTGACATTTTAAAAAATATTCCTTTTCTCCTACATTTGACATCCTTGTGGATGAGGATCTTATTTTTCTTTGTTGTAGCACATGTAGCAAGCAAACATCTGGCACAAATTAGACATTCAGTGAATAAGTAAATGAATAAGTGAATAAATACATGGTACAAAGGAAACTGTAAGGTACCCATTTCTGAATTTTGGGAATCAACCATACAGGAATAGATTGCGCTTTTTTGGTGCAATTACTTTTTCAAGACAAAAAGCCTCATTTTAAATTATTGTTTATTCTGTTCTGCTGAAAATCTTCGAACCTATTTGGAAAACTGTTCCTTGTAATTAGTTTGTTTATTTTTATGTTATATGCCAGGCTTCTAGAAGTACCACTTGAGATTTAATGTATTCAGACTTTTCTCTACATGGCTAACCATTCTAGGTATGAACTCTTCCCTGGCAGCTGCAGACATTTGTCAAAGCACGTTGACTGTATCTGTCTTTTTGCATTCTGGCTATGTCCATTTCTTCTTCACCAGATGAAGAACAAGCCCTAGGATGGGAATTTTTTTTTTGTACCGGGAATCGAACTCAGGACTTCATGCTTGCTGGGCAGGCGCTGTGCTATATCCCTGGCCCGGGGATGTATTTTCAACCAAGTAGTTTATACAACAGTCTCCAAATGAGGAGCTGCTGCTTCTCAAGCTCTAAGACCTAGGCTGTTTCAGATGATAACTGAAGGCAAAACAGAATGGAAACAGGGATAGTTACAAATTATCATTCTTTTTTATTTCTATTTTTTAATTTTAGTTTTATTTGCTAGATCACTAAGTTGCCCAGGCTGGGCTTGAACCTGTGATCCTTTTGCTCCAACCTCTCATTGTACTGGGATAGAGACATGTGCCACCTTGCCTAGCATTCTTAATTCACTGATGCTCTGAAGGAAGGGCTGTTATGATTTAGATCTAAAATGCCACCCCCTAAGAGTCTCATGTGTTCAGAAGTGGGTCTTTTGCATCATGGGGACACTGTATTCATCAGTGGATTAATAATAACAATTGGTGGATTAATAGTTCATAGCTGAGTGTGCTTTAGGAGGTGGGGCCTGGTTAAAAGAAGTGAGTCCCTGGGGGTATGACTGGGAAGGGTATATTATTGTCTGATACCTCCCTTCTTTCTCTGCTTCCTGGCTGCGATGGGTTGAGCAGCTTTCCTCCATCATGCCTCTCCTCCATGCTGTTTCTGTCTTGAAGCCAGCCATGCATGAACTGAGCCCTCTGAAACCACAAGGCAAAATAAAATTCTCCTTTAAGTTGTTGGTATTGGATATTTTGTCTCAGTGACAGGAAAGTGACTGACACAGTGACAAAAGTGATACGACAGAGAAACTGCCCTCAAGGAGCTTTATTTTCATAGGAAATACTAGGCCTGAATTTCAAAACAATGCTGGGTAGTTTTTAACTATTGGATTACACAGAGAGAGGGGGGTGTGGTGGGCCGAGCAGTAGAGAAAGCATGTAAGTAAGGGGGAGATTTGATGTGGATCTTCGTGGAGTTTGAGGGAGGCCCTCTAAGGCAGGAGGAAGGCTAGGACTGAGAATGTGGGGAGGATAAGATGCAGTGCATGTTTACCAGGCTTGGAGCAGAAGGGATGATGTGGGGCTGGCCTAGAGTGTCTTGGTGACCAGATGGTTTCCATAGCATCTATGGTCATGTACTGTTTAAAAGTGAGATGATTTCTGCTGGGCATGGTTCTGCATGCCTGTAATCCCAGAACTCTGAGCGGGTGAGGCAGGAGGATCACAAATTCAAGCTCAGTCTGCCTCAAAACAACAAACACCAACCCCCCCAAACAAACAAACCAAAAACCTCCACAAAAACAAAAACAAAAGAAAACAAAAATACGGTTGGAGATGTAGCACAATGTGCTGGCACTGGGTTCAATCCCTACCACTGTGGGGGAAGTATTCTGAAAAATGCATTGTTAGGTAATTTTGTTGCGTGAACATCACAGAATTCTAGATGGTGTAACCTGCTACACACTGGGCTGTATGGTATAGACAGAGCACAGCCTGTTGTGCCTAGGGCCATGATAATCAAAGCGTCATTTCCTCCCATGCTGGATTTAATCTGGTGATGTGGTAAACATGAGATGTCTGAGGCTTTGCCAGTGTAGTGGGACGCACTGTTTACAGTAACTTTTAAAAATATAAATAGCAGGAGCACACTCTGAAATAACAATTAAAAATGTAGTACAGTAAATACATAAGCCACAAACACAAATATTTGTCATCATTATCAAATATTACAATTGTGTATAATGATATGTGTCACACTTTTACAGGATGGGAAGCACAGTAGGTTTGTTTACACCAGCATCAACTTGAATGTGTGAGTAATGTGTTCTACTACAACATAAGTTGGCTGTGGTAGCACCAGGGGACAGGAATTCTTCAGCTCAGTTATGATCTTACAGGACCACTGTTGGATATGTAATCCATCATTGACCAAACTGTCCTATGTGGCACATGACTATACTGTACAGAGCAGCTGTCAGCCCTCTTGACCCTTTATATATCTGATCTTGGACCCATGACCATGACTTCTTTCCTGCATTTCCACCCACTTTGTGGCTGGTATCCTCCTCTACTCTCAGACTCTCAGCCCCATGTCCATCTTCTGCCTGCCCAAACTTTATTTTGGCCTTTCCCACCCACAACCCATGGGCTTCTCTACATTGTCTTTCTTCCTCCTGACAACCAACACTTTAATTTCCTGTAGCGTGCTGGTCTTAAGCAAAAGAGGTTAAGGACTTCTTCTAAAGACAATAACGATTATATTTTAAAAGAAGTTATGAACTCAAATGCATCTTTGATCTCACCATGTGTGGGAAAGAATAATAGAAATTGTGATCTAATTTTGAAAGACTGTATACTGCTATATTGCAGAAGAATGTGCATTAAGATTGATTGCATCTTTGGTGGGAGAAAAAAATGGGGGCATCTCAGATGATAAGTTAAAGAGCTTGGGTTCAGACCTGTATTAATGGCAAGTGAATGGGCATTATAAAGAACCACTGCTTGCAGTAGGCAGAGGTTGAACTATATGGTGGATAATTGTGTAGTGGAGGTCTGAATCACTCTCAGAGGTCCTAGATGAGTCAAAAGAATTGCTAATTACTGTATGTCTTTCTGTGCAGTTTGGGGCTGTGGGTAAAAATACCTGGGGGTCATGATTGATACTAGCATGTGTAGAAATAGGTCAGGATGAAATCTCTGACAGTGATACAGTACTGCTCAGAGCAGCCTTTTCTGTGTCTTTCAGATCCTCCCCTGGTTCTCATTCCCTTGCTATCATCTCCATTCACACTGTCATTACTCTGCGGCGTAATGACGGCAAGCATCTCTTAACACGTGCCTTTGCTTCCAGTCCTTCTCTCCTCCAAAGCATTCCACAGACTGATGTCAGCTCAGGCTTCCTAAAACATTTCTTTCACCATTCATCCATTAGCTGTGTGATTTAACCTCGCTAGGCATCTGTCTCCCTGTCAAAAATTGAGGAGATTGGTTTTGGTTTATTTTTCCAGTTCCAAAATTCTTACTTCTTGCCACTCCAAGGTGGCTTTTTTTGTTTTTCATTTAGCAAACTGCACTGAGTGAGAAATATGTGTCAGGCATGGTACCATGCCTCAGGAATGCGAGGAGAAATCAGACTGCACCTCCCTTGAGGTGCCCAGGCCAGGGCTGTGGCTTCACACATAGGATAGTGTGCCCACTGCTTAAGGTTTTCAAAATATGTAGCCTGCATTTATTTATTTGTTTTTAGTTCTTAAACCTGCACATTTACAACTAAATCTTTAAAAACACATAGTAAAACTTTAAATTTTGATATAAAAATGAAATAACTTTCACAAAAATTTAAATTTTATCATTAAAGGTACAGAGAATGTTTTGCTCTCTCTAAAAATGTTAATACTGTTTTAGTATTACCAGTGTGTTCAGCTGACTTGGAAAATCTTGATTTAAGTTTTCTGAGATAGAGACGCAAAGACATTATTATGAAGGACTGTTATAACACAAGGTGGTACCCTAAAAAACGTATTAACCTAAATAGAAGGAGTGACTATCATTAGCTGAAGTAATAGCATCATTATGCTGTGTGTTTTCCAGTTTTTTATTATGAGAACATTCTAAGCATAATCAAAATTAGAAAGACTCAAATCTTGAGCATCTATGTACTATACATCTAACCTGATTTCCACATTACTAGCTCAATCTCATTTCATTTATACCTTCTCCTTTCCCCTCGTCCAGATGAAGTTGAAGCAATCCTCAGACTGAAATAATCTTAATCTACATATTTCATTTTACATTTTTAAAAAATGAGGATTCAAAAAACTCAGGTACTAAAGTCAATACTCAAAAGTCAATAGCCTTCCTGTACACAAATAGCAAACTTACTGAAAGAGAAATTAGGGAAACAATACCTTTCACAATAACATCCAAAAAAATGAAATACCTAGGAATCAACCTCACAAAGGATGTAAAAGACCTCTATACTGAAAACTACAGTACTCTGAAAAAGGAGATTGAAGAGGATATCAGAAAATGGAAAGATATCCCTTGCTCCTGGATAGGAAGAACCAATATAGTGAAAATGGCCATACTTCCAAAATTGTTATACAGATTTAATGCAATTCCAATCAAAATTCCAACAGCATATCTCACAGAATTAGAGAAAACAATCCTAAAATTCATTTGGAATCAGAAGAGACCTAGAATAGCAAAGGCAATTCTGGGCAATAAACGCAAGGCAGGGGACATCACAATCCCTGACTTGAAATTATACTATAAAGCTACTGTGATAAAAACAGTGTGGTACTGGCAAAAAAACAGACCTGAAGATCAATGGAACAGATTAGAAGATGCTGAAACAACCCCAGACATACTAAGCCACCTTATCTTTGACAAAGGTGCCAAACACATTCGCTGGAAGAAAGATAGCCTCTTTAATAAATGGTGCTGGAAAAACTAGCTCTACACATGCCGAAGATTAAAACTAGACCCATATCTTTCACCATGCACTAAACTAAATTCAAAATGGATCAGAGATCTAAATATTAAAACAGAAACATTAAATCTGCTGGAAGGTAGGATAGGTAAAACCCTTGGAGACATTGGTGTAGGCAAAGACTTTATGAATAAAAACTCAACCGCACGGGAACTATCCCAAAGAATCAATAACTGGGATCTCATCTTATTAAAAAGCTTTTGCACAGCAAGAGAAACCACCAACAGAGTGAAAAGACAACCCACAATGTGGGAAAAAATGTTTTCCAGCTGTTCCTCAGACAAAGGATTACTATCGAGAACATATAAAGAACTTAAAAAAATCAGACCTCCCAAATTTAAAGACCCACTCCAAAAATGGGCATCTGAGATGAATACACATTTCTCAGATGAAGAAATACTAATGGCAAATAAATATACAAAAAAATGTGCAACATCACTAGTCATTCGAGAGATGCAAATTAAAACAATACTGAGATACCATCTCACCCCAGAAAGAATGGCTACTATAAAGAAATCAACTAATAACAAATGCTGGAGGGGCTGTGGGGAAAAAGGAACCCTTCTTCACTTTTGGTGGGAGTGTCGATTGGTACAGCCACTGTGGAAGTCAGTGTGGAGATTCCTCAAAAAACTAGGGTTGGAGGTCCCATTTGACCCAGCTACTCCCCTTCTGGGCATCTTCCCAGAAGAATTAAAAACATCGTACCACAGCGATATATGTGCACCCATGTTTATAGCAGCACAATTTGTAATAGCCAGATCTTGGAAACAACCCAAATGCCCATCAACTGAGGAATGGATAAGAAAGATGTGGTATTTTTATACAATGGAGTACTATTCAGCCATAAAGAAGGATAAACTGGAGACTTTTATAGGTACATGGATGCAAGTTGAGAAAATACTCATAAGTGAAATAAACCAGAAGCACATGCATAAGCATCGTATTGTCTCTCTAGTATGAGAAACTGAAAGAGTAAATAAGATCCAAAATGTACAATAGACATGGTGAATCAAAAAGAAACTGGTCAAAAGGAAAGAGAGACTGGAATAGGGAAAAGAAAGAAGGGAAAGGGAAAAAAATTGTATATATATATATAAGATGGTTAAGATAGATACACTACCAATTTTACTTAGTTCATTGAAGAGTAAGGTTTGTGCCAATAACGTTTGGACAATTGAATGCTAATGTCTGGTATCCTGAATAACTAACTTAAAGATAGTAATACGTAATGTATTAACCATTGTTACCCTCCTATTATGTTGCTTTGAAGATTTGTTCTTCTTTTGATTTGTTTTGTTTTTTCTTCTCTTAAAAAAAAAAAAAAAACCTCAGGTACTAATTTTTTTGTCTTTCTTTTCTTTTCTTTTCTTTTCTTTTTTTTTTTTTTTTTTTTTTGAGACAGGGTCTCACTATGTAGTTCAGATGGGCCTTGAACTCACTAGGTATCCCAGGCTGGCATCAAACTCATAGTGATCCTCCTGCCTCAGCATCCTGAGTGCTGGGATTATATGTGTGTGCCACTACACCCAACACTCTTGTTTTTCTGAATACCACTTATAATGGATGCATAAAACTTCAATTAGGAAAGGAGAGGTAGTACAAATTGCATAAAATGCTATGGAGATGGGGCACACCAAAATAATGGGAAGATTTGAAAGTCCATTGCACAAATGTTGTGTAATACTTCCCTCTTGGGGAGGGACCTGTGTCAATGAAGTACGCTTATGAAAATGAGAATGACAGCACAAAGTTGAAAGTTGTGAGAGATTTTCTCTGAAAACACACTTACGAGACAGATAATGCCAGGAGAAGTTGATTATTTTTCAAGCCATTTATAATATCTCCAAAGTTCTGCATAGCCCACTGAACAAGAAAATTTCTTAATGATCATGCCTTTCCCATTGCAAAACATACTTCTCGAAGAAATCAAAGCTGGTGACCAGAGAAGAGTTAGGGAACATGGCACATGCGGCTGAGCGAGGGGAAAGTAAGCGACAGAAACTAAGAATCTAACAAACTGTTCCTTGTTTCCAGGATGTCGTTGGGAAATTTCAAGGCCATGATATGAATTCATGTACATCAAGACATCCAGAATATCACAGGCTATCCATAACTGTGCAAAAGACCAAGTCACTGAGTTAGTGGGAACGCTTCGACATTTTCCATTGTTTCTTAAAAAGAAAATTTAAAAAGCTCAATTTCGTTATTCATTCCTTTCCCTCAAAGCACACCCACCGGCTCACTGTCTGTAGGCTTGCACATTGTGTGACCATGTGATCGCAGCACCTACATCCAGAGGGAATTTGTCTGACCAAGGCAGGAAGGGCAGGACGCTGGCATCTGGCACCAGATTATCAGTTCCCACAGAGGTTTCTCTTTCCAATTAACAGGGTTGTCCTAAGATTTTTGTGCTTCAGGGACTCAGAAAAATACACCGAGATGGTCACTATTCACTGGTTCTCACTGCGATAACAGTGATCATCAGGTGGTGAGAGAGGCCAGGCTAGGAGGATGGGGCTAAGCGCCACAGGCGGCTCTCCAGCAACTCCCAGGGGCAGGTCCACACCTGTAACAGCAGACAGAGGGCCGGGGTGTTGCGATCACTGCCACTTGGTTGGCTTGTAGGGCAGTGATGTAGACACTTTGTTTTAGTTTGGCTCACCATGTCCTCCTGCTTTGACCACAGGGACCCCTTCCAGTTGTGAGGCCTTTAGCTTCAACCTTGGGTGTTGAGGGGTGGGATGAGGGGCGGGATGAGGGGCTACAGAGAGGGGTGCAGACCTTTGGACCAGGACATTGTTGACAGAGATAAGCGGAGCTTGCACAAGCTGGGTCACTCTTGAGAGCTGGCAATTCCAATGTGCCAAAGAAAACCACCGAGTGCTTTCTTTAAGCAAAGAGGTGAAGCTTCTCAACTCAGTAAGGGAAGGAAGAAAGATATGTGGAAGTTGCTAAGAAAGAATCTTCTCAACTATTCCATTAGACTAGAGGTAGCGGGATATGAGGGAAGCTTGGAGGACATGCAACGAGACACACAGGCGCTCAGAAATGGGGGAGCCAAGGTAAGTCAGCTAGAGAAAGGCAATCTGAAGGAGAAACCCGCTGAACCAAGTCCGTTATTGCTGGGGTTTAGAAAGGGAAGCCGGGCTGCTCCCGACTGTGGCGTCTGCTACACCCCAGATCTGGTGAACGCGCCATCTTGGGAGAGGATCTAACGCCCTCAGGGATGGAGATGGTGCCACAGCTGTGCCCAGGCTCCTAACCTTTCTATATTCCTCGGCAGGAAAAGGAGCTCAACAAATGAGATATTCACAGATCAGGGCACTAGAGAAACTGGCCAGCAGTGACCAAGAGAGCATCAGCAGGTGCAGGGGAAAGCTGAATACCAGGGCAAGGTCCTCTTTAGGGCCCAGGTTTGCATGTTGTGGAAGCCAAGGCTCGGGGAGTTGCAGGAGTGGGCAGAGGAATGAACCGAAAGACCCGGGGATAAAAGTAATTGGCGTGGCCCCGAAGTAAGCATTCACCAATTATTCTTCCAAATACCAGGAGCACTGAGTCTGTGGGCATGCTGCCCACGGCCCACCGCTCACAGGTAGGCACCTGCTGTGAGTCCTAAGACAACAATGAGTTCAGGGGCTGGATAGCAACAGTTAGTGCAGAGCAGAAGGCAAGACACTGTGGGCAAGGAGCGCAGGACAGCAGCCTAGCCAGAGAACACGCTGTTTATGCTTATCTGGAACCTCAGAGAAAGAGCATGGAAGTGGCTGTAGGATTTATTTTGTTTCAGTTTTTATTTTTTATTATTACATATTTGCAGTCCATAATGATTACATTCTTCATGTGGAGTTGGTACATGTACATAACACATCTTAATTCTTTTTACATGCCCTCATCTCTTCATCACTTCATTCCCTTCCTTTTTTCCCCCTATTATCTATCTTTTATTTTGTTGAATTATATTTTGGGTTTCTCATATAAGAGAAATCATGTGATATTTAAGTGTGTGTGTCTGATTTATTTCACTTAATATTGTAGTATCAAGGTGCATCTATTTTTCTACAAAAGACTCAAGTTTATCCTTCTTTATGGCAGAGTAGTATTCCATTGTGTATAAATACAGTAAGTCCCCAACTTATGAATGAGTTCTATTCCAGGATAATTGTTCATAAGTCAGATTCGTTTGTACATCAACCAAGTGAGTCTTATACAGCACACCTGTGAAAGGTCACAACTTGAATGTTTGTAAGTCAGGGACATACTCTACCATATTTTCTTTATCCATTCATCTGTTGATGGACATAAAGGCCATTTCCAAGTATTGCTATTATGAATAATTCTGCTATAAACATGGATATGCATGTATCACTGTACTATGATGACTTTAAATCTTTCAGGAAGATACGTAAATGGGGAATAACTGGGTTGAAGGGAATTTCTAGTTTTAGTGTTTTGAGGCATCTCCATACTGATTTCCATAATGACTGTACTAGTTTACATTCCCATCAACAATGTGGAAGGATTCCTTTTTACTCACCAGAATTTATTATTACTTGATTTTATGATGATGACTAATCTTTTTGGAGTATAATGGAATCTCAGTGTTGTTTTAATTTGCATTTCTTTAATTATTAAAGATGTTGAACATTTTTTTTTCATGTATTTACTGGTTGTCTTAGTTACTTTTCTCTTGTTGCTGAGACAAAATACCCGACGCCCAAAATTAAGGAAGGAAAGGTTTATTTAGCTCACAGTTTGTGGTTTCAGTTTGTAATCAGCTGGCTCCAAGGCAGGGTGGCACGGTGCGGTGCGGGGGCAACACTTCAAGGCGGCAGAAGACAGCAAAGCAACAAGAGCAAAATGGAGAGTAAGTCTCTTTTTGTCCCTTATATTGTAAGCAGGCTACCCGCCCCCTGGGTGGGTGTAGCACTCACACCAGTCTGGGCCCTCCTCTTGCACAGGCTCAGAATGTTTACAGTGAGGCCTCTCGCCCCCTGCTGCATCACTTAGTTAAACTTCTAAACTTCTCAAGTTGACACAATGTATCAACATCCTAGAGCCCTTAGGGCATGTTCTGTATACCCCAGAATGTGTAACTGCTGAGTTACTTAGTTAAGCTTGTAGACTTCTCAAGTTGACACAATGTATCAACCACTACACTGGTCAAATATACTTCTTGTGAAAAGTGTCTGTTCATTTCAGTTTCCTGCTTTTTGATTGGGCCTTTTATTTTGGAGGTCTAATTTTTTGAGTTCTTTATATATTCCAGATAGTGTTCGTCTCTCCAAGAAATAGGTAGCAAAATTTTTCCCATTTAGTAGGTTATCTGTATACTCTGTTAGTTGTTTCCTTGCTGTGGAGAAGCTTTTTTTAATTTGATATGATCCCATCTGTTGATTCTTAGCATTGTTTTTTGTGCACTTGGGGTTCTGCTTAGAAAGTCATTGCCTACACCTATGTCTTAAGAGTTTTACCTATTTTATCTGCCAGCAGATTCAGTGTTTCTGTTTTAAAATTTAAATCTTTGATCCACTGTTTTTAGTTTAGTACCTGGTGAGTACCACCCTGCACGTGGATAGCCAATTTTCCCTGCAGTATATATTAAAGAGGTTTTCTTTCCTCCCGTGTATGTTTTTGGCCTCTTTGACAAAAATCAGATGTCGGAATGTGTCTGGAGTTGTTTCTGCACCCTCTTTTCTGTTCCATTGGTCCACATGTCTGATTTTGTGCCAGTACCATGCTGTTTTTATCACTCTAGCTTTGTAATATATCTTGAAGTCCAGGATTGTGACGCCTCCTGCTTTGCTCTCATTACCCAGGATTGCTTTTGCTATTCTGGGTCTCTTCTGGTTCCATTTGGATTTTAGGTTGTCTTTTCTAGATCTGTGAGGAATGCTGTTGTTATTTTGATTGGATTGGATTAAATCTATGTATCGGTTTTGAAAGTATGGCCATTTTGACAATATTGGGTCTATCTTTTCATTTTCTGATGTCCTCTTTGATCTTTTTCAAAGCACTACAGTTTTTGTTATAGAAGACTTTTGTTAAGTACATTCCTAAGTATTTAATTTTTCTTGAAGCTATTATGAGTGGCACTGCTTTCCTAATTTCTTTCTTGATGGGTCTATTGTTGGTGTACAGGAACACAATTGATTTTTGTGTGTCGATTTTGTACCCTGCTACCCCGATAAATTTGGTTATTAATTCTAGGATTCTTTTGGTGGAATTTTTTTAGGTCTTCTGTGTAGAGGATCATGTCATCTGCAAAAATGATCATTTGACTTCTTTCTTTCCTATACATACATATCCTTTTTATTTCTTTCTTTTGCCTGATTGTTCTGGCTAATGTTTCAATTATTATATTGAACAGGAGTGCTAATAGTGGATACCCGTGTTTTGTTCATGATTTTAGAGGCGAAGCTTTCAGTATATTCCCATTTAATATTATGTTGGCAGCAGTTTTGTCATAAATAGTTTTTATCAGCTTGAGATAAAGTCCTTCTATACCTATTGTCTTCAGGTTTTTTTTTTAAAACATGAATGGATGTTGGAATTGTCCATTTAGGCATCTATTGAGATGATCATGTGATTTTTGTCTTTGCTTCTCTTTATGTGATGTATTACATTTATTAATTTGTGTGTGTTGAATTATTCTGTATCCTTGAGATGAAGCCTACTTGGTCATGATGTACGATCTCTTTTTGATGATTTGTTGCGTTCTATTTGCTAGTATCTTGTTGAAGTTTTTTTTTTTTTTTTTTTCTTAAATACATGTTCATTAAAGAGATTGACTTGGAATTCTCTTTTTAGTTGGCTCCTTCTCTGGTTTTGGAATTAGGGTAATGGTAGCTTCCAGGAATGTCTTTGGGAGTTATTAGCCTCTAGTATTAGTGGGTGGAAGCCAGCGATCCGGGTAAACGTTCTGCAGTACACAGAACAGTCTCTCACAAAAAAGGAATAGGAGGAGAAGAGGAAGATGAGGAGGAAGGGGAGGAGAAGGAGAATTATCTGAACCAAAATGTCAACAGTGCTGTGAGTGCAAAACTACCAATATTTAATTTTATAAAAAATAAGACATTTAATATATTGCAGAATGTTCACTATACTTTGGAATGAAAGAATGTGACCATGAAACTTTTTAGACCACCCACAATTTGCTACTCAACTCATGGGAACGTGAACTGTCCCGTGGAAGGTGAGTCACCTGACTTCACAAAACAAGCAGCTTGTATATGTTGCCCATTTCTACAACAAGCAGTTGTTAGTAATATTTTTAAAAAATATTGACTCTCTCTTCAAGACAACAGGGATATTTTCATATGGCTAAGAAAGTAACTACTTTTTGAGAGAAATGTGTGGCTGGGGTGTAGTTTGGACATATTTGCATCCCTGCATGGTTTTGTTGACCGAAAGTGGTGTAAATGTGTGACTTAAATAAACTCTTGCATCTACACTTTTACAAAACCTTAACACCAGATTTTCTTTGGAAAGAAGGCATTTGGTGAGTTTGAACCTAATTAGCCTTAAAGAATAGGTAGATGACATTGACAAATCTGGAGAGTTCAGGACCCAATTTCCAACAAAAATGTCCCCTAACTGATAAGAGGAACTATAATACAGCATATTCCCCTTATCCTTGAGGGGTATACCCAAGACTCCTGATGGCTTCCTGAAACTTTGGACAGTGCTGAAGCCAATAATGTAATAATGCTTTTTCCACCTTGACTAAACAGTTGTCACACACCATGATCATAACTTTTGCAGTTTGAATTATAACTGTAAAATTAACACTGATATTTTTCCTTCTTCAAAATTACACAGATAGGGCTGGTGAGATAGCTCAGCAGCATGAGTGCCTGCCTGCAAGCGTGAGGTCCTGAATTCGACCCCGGGTACCCACAAAACAAACAAACAAATAAAAAACCCCCACAAAATTACACAGATAGAAAATCTTTTTTTCCATTTTTTATCAGCACATGTCTGCAATACATAGTGTTTACATTCAGCTTGGAGGTTTGGAGATCGTATACATATACATATAGCATCTTGGTCATTTTTAATCCCCCTACTCTCATATTAGAGGGACCATGTGACATTTAATCTTTTGTGACTGACCTGCAGGTTTTTGCCTTTGTCTTGTAATTGCACACCTTCAATTAAGTTGAAGGGGGCGGATTCAGAGTGACCAAGACAGCACCCAGCCTCTTGTTGATTTCCTCAAGGCCCCTCTTGCTCTCCACTGACCCTTGTGCATCATAAACCCTGCAGGCGGTGGGTGTATGGAAGCCATGCCCACGGACGGACAGAAGCTGCGCATTTGCACCCAGCCAACTTTGCACTGCTGGATTCCACACCCCAGCCATGGCCACCCACTAACTCCAAGCTGGCTCTACATTGTGTTTCCCCTTGGCACATGGCAGCAGAGTCACTGACTGACCAACCTGGTCACGGAGGAGCCCAGCACCCTAGGAGAGAAGATAAGCCCTGAAGAGTTGGCAACCCTGGGGAGAAATAACAGCCCAGGACAGCAGTGCTAGGCCCAAGAAAAGCCCACAGTTATAGTAAACTACAAAAACAGTGTGGAGTTTTTCTCAGAAAGTGACTCCTTCAGGGCAAGATAGAGAATGAGAAAAAAATCCAGTGTAGCACCTACCCTATTAGAGAGGGTTTAATCTGGTGCCATTTTAGGAGAAGGTTGATTATTTAAAACTGAACCACAGAACAACTTTACCTCCCTGTCTCTAGTGTTAGCTCAGCACAACGACTAAGTGAGAGACACCACAAGAGACATCTGTAGAAGGGTAGAGGCTAGACATAGACCCCTTAGGAGTTCTGGTTCAGGCCAGGACCCTGTCCTTCAGGGTGAGAAGCCAGGCCTGGTAAGCATGGCTTTCAGAAGCAGTTGGATGTAAAAGTGCTGGCATTAGGTCCATGGTCTGCATGGAAAACACACACACCACGCCCCACCCCCGCCTACATCAAGCAGAGACCGGTGGTCTGATTGCTTTCCCCATCCACAAACGTGGGCAAGCACACTTAGACAGTTGACACAGTCTGGGGCAGTGATAGCGAACCTTTTAGAGCTTTCAATGACAATGAACAGCCGGCTGCGGCATATGTGGCATAGGTTTGCCACCCCTTGTCTAGGGTATACAGACAGACGGGCCTGTGGAGCAGGTGGGCGGGAGGAGCAGATCACAAATCCATAGACCAAGTTAGCTAGTAAAAACTGTGATGTGCTGGATTATAAGACTGCAGATACTGGGGAAAAAATCCATGCAAAAATATAGAGAAATTTTTTTGACTAATTTTTTTCCTTTCTTTTTCCTTCTTTGGACCATGGGAGTTTTGTAGTATTTGTCTTTGATTTTTTTCTTTCTCCTTTTAATTTTTTCCTTCTCAATTTCCCTCTTTTCCTTTATTTTGCTGTTTTTTTCTTTTTATTCTTTTTGTTGTTTGTTCTTTTCTGTAATGTTTATTTAATCCTATTAACTTTCTTTTACCCTTTTCCTTTTAATCTTAACAGGGCCTATTAGTTCACTTTTCTCTACTCTTTTTCATCTTGCATTGATTAATTTTTCAAATTTTACTTTTTCTTCTCCCATTCCCCACCCCTCTATCATTGCTAGTATAACCATTAAGCTTTATTAATCTTTAGATGGTTCATCAACTCTGCTATCACTGTTGAATATTTTTCTATTGTTAGTGGAGGTACGGCTTTTGTATTTTAGTAGATACTTACTGCATGTGAATATTTGGTTTGTCTTAACACGATAATGATAGTTCTCTTTCCTATGGTTCAGGGTGGTACATTATTGGTTCTTAGGGTACATCAATACCAGGTTTGTCTTTGATGCTATTATTATAGCTGATATTGTTATTGCCAGGATTGGTTTTCTTTGTATGCCAATATCTGGATTGCCTTTGTGTCGTTAATGATACTGCAGTCTGTTCCAAGAGGACTGAGTGTTAGGGCAATTACACTGCAGCCTCCCCTCCTAAAATGATTAAAGTTGTTGGATCTAGGGACAGAAGTAAAGACTTTTGGTTAGCCATGCCCAGAAGCACACTGAAAAGCAGACACTAACTTCAGTAGCCTCCATACTAGCAACAAAATCATTCGCTACGTTCAACCTGCAAACATCAGAACCAGAGAGAAGAGGCAGCATGGCTGAATAGAGAAGGAGCCTCGTTCAGAGCTACTCAGAGAAATTCAACTAAAACACTGGTAATTGGAAGAAAGGGGAGGGACCTACATCTGAAACTAAAATCAATCTGACATAAGAGACTCATAGATCAAGCCAAACATAGATAAAGGACTTAGTAAAACAGCCAGCTAGCCCACCTGGCTGCCAGTGGGTCGCTGAATCGGGACGACTGCCCGTCATATGTGGAATCTTAAAAGAAGAAAAATAAAAGGATATACTAAAATAGTGTGGCTAAATCAAGCCATATAGGATAGACTCGGGATACAAGGTCCCCTGGCTCTTCTGCCTTCCTCCAAACAGAAGACGCTACAGTCCAGCAGTAAATTCTCCTGACATGAACTGCTCCAGTTTTCCTTTTTTCTTTCCTTTCTTTTCCTCTTTTTTTTCTTTTCTTTTCCTTTTCTTTTTTCTTTTCTTCCCATTCCTTCTGTCCACCAGAGGGCTAAATGGAACCACCAGGAACAAGATTAAAGACTACAAGGGTGCTTAGTAAATGGAGCAGCTAACCCCGCCCCTGTGACCTGTGGTTAGAGAGGCACGGGGAATTAAACAGCCTTGCACCTCGACACTGTGCAGCCCCAGGCTGTCCCCACGCTGCTGGGGGCAGGAGCAGAAAGGCCCCCCCACAGCACCCCCCAATCTCACCCGAGGAAGTTACAGACTACAGCCAAGGTGGGTGACGGTGGCAGCAGAACTTGTAAAGCAATGAATGGGAAGTTGGCCCCCCGCCTCGGGAGAGGAGTAAGAACTGGGACTGAGCAGCCTTGGACTGCAGCAGCAGGAGCAGAGGACCAGACCAGACCATGCCACAGCATCCCACCCCGCCCTGCAGCAAACGACCTGAGAGGACAGAGACTCGCCAGTGGAAGAGGAGCACAGAAGGCGGAGCAAGGGCCGGGAGGAGCCAAAGGTGCACCTGCCTGGGAACAGCCCCCTGTCTCGGTCTGAAAACAGCACAGCAACTGGGAGAGAAATGCCTCCAAAAGAAACAGGGTAAGGAGTGGGAGGCTACTAAGGGACATATAGAAAGTACTGGCTGAAGACTCTGACCGCAGGGCCTGACATCTGGAGGCCAAGATCAGTTTCAAATCCAGCACAAACTCTACTGCAGGCTTGGCAGTGCTATCCAGTACTTTGGGACTTTCGGTGGATACCAGATGAATTTTGTTTTATTTTATTTTTCTTTTTCTGCTTGTTTGTTTCCCTCTCCCTTTCCTCTCTCTCTCTCTCTCTCTCTCTCTCTCTCTCTCTCTCTTGGTCTTTTACCTATATTTTTGTTCTGATCTATTCATCTTCTTTCCCCCTTTCCTCAATTTATTTCTCTAGACTTAATCATATTTTCATATGAGTGAGTAGTCTAATTTTTCTGGTTAACCTCAATAATCCCTTTCTAACTCCTTCATGCTTTCTCTTTTGCCCTCTTCTCTAGTTTCCCTAAGCTTGCATGATACTCCATCCCCCAGCCTGGCTTGTACTTTATTTCCTTTCAGTTATCTCTGTTCTATCTACTATCCTTCTTAAATTTCCCCACCACAGGGTAAAACCACTCTACCAAGAAAAAACACCTTGCATACAAGCTCCCAATTTATGATTGGTTCTGTTATATAACTGTAGATTTTGCTCCAATGGTTTAAGGTAAAAAATTAATGGTTTCCACAGTTTGTCAGTTTTTAAACCATGTTTGATGCTATTGTTATTGCTAATTATACTACTCTAGCTAGGATGTCATATCTGTTTTAATCAGTTGTTCTCACTTCTGTAACAATACTGGGAAGTTCTGGGGTAATAACCTCACCACACCACAGCACCAAAGGACTGGGGACTGAACCAAACAGATACCAACATCTCACTCTTAGTTAATTGAAACAGTAGGATCTTGGGACGGACACAAACCAAGAACCTCCTACACACACAAGACATCCTGAAGAGCAAACCTTACCTAAAGAGACCTTGATACTAGTGATAAAGCTACCTACTACAAAAACTTACAAGGATCAACACAGAAAACAAAATTAAAAGTTTTGAAATAGAAAATGACAAGATGCAGAAGCAAAATCAACCTCAGACTTCTAATCCATCCAGAACAAGTCCAGAAGATGATGAGATAGTGGAAAATGGAAGACACACACCTGAAATTTCTGAAATGATAGCAATCAAAATAAACAAATCCACGAGGCTATAGAGGATATCAGATCAGAAATAATCTCTCAAGTAAAAAAAAGTAATGTCAACATTCATAAAGGAATTGCTCAGCAAATCTAGAGTAGAGATAGATTAAAAAATAGATGATGGGGCTGGTGAGATGGCTCAGTGGCATAAACGCCTGCCTGGCAAGCGCGAGGGCCCGAGTTCGACTCCCTGAACCCACATATGAAAAAAGGGCCGGTGATATCGCTCAGTGGCACGGGCGCCTGCTGGTGCGCAAGGTCCTGAGGTCGACCCCTGGTACCCACACACAAAAAAAGAAAATAGATGATGATAGGAAAAGGATGGAAACCATGAATGATCAGTATAGGAAAGAAATAGAATGCATGAAATGGATTCAAACATATATCCAGGAAATTCCACTGAAAGCTGGCAAAACTGCTTGAACAAAACTGAAGATAAACTTTTAGACCTTGAACACAGGATCTCAGCTAGTGATCATAAAAGGAAAGCTCTCTTAAAAATAACAAAGGGTGAGAAAATAAAAATTCAACAGCTCCAAGATGATGCAAAGAAAAATAATATAAAACTGACAGGTGTCAATGAAAAAGCAGTAGTCAACACAAACGACATAAAAAAAGTATTTGCAGAAGAAATAGCAGAAAATTTCCCAACCATGGGAAAAGAATCTGACATACAGATAAGTGAGGCATATAAAACTCCAGTTAACCATAACAAAATAAATCTACACCTGGACATATAATAATCAAGATCCCAGAAATTTAGCACAAGAACAGAATATTAAAAACTGTTAGAGAAAAGAAGCAGATCACCTATAAAAGAAAGCCCATCAGAATCACAGCAGACTTCTCAACACAAACCCTCAAGTCAAGAAGAGCTTGGAGTGAAGCATTTGAAGTCCTGAAAGAAAACAACTTCCAACCCAGATTGATGTACCCTTCAAAACTATCTTTCAAAATTAATGGAGAGGGCCGGTGAGATGGCTCAGTGGCGTAAGCGCCTGCCTGGCAAGCACAAGGGCCCGAGTTCGACTCCCAGATCCCACATACGAAAAATGGGCTGGTGATATCGCTCAGTGGCATGGGCACCTACTGGTGCACAAGGTCTTGAGGTCGACCCCCGGTACCCACCAAAAAAAAAAAAAAAAATGGAGACATAAGATACTTCCATGACAAAGAACAACTGAAGAAATTCATGACCACCAAATCAACACTACAAAAGGTGCTGGGAGATATTCTAGACAGAGAAATAAATGACCACAATTCCAAGAACAACAACAGAAAGAAACCACCAAGCAGGGCAAGCAATTAAAGAGAGGGGGAAAGCAGGGAAACAACAGCAGGAAAACAACATGACAAAGATAAGACAATAAATATCAGTTATTACCATCAATGTAAATGGCCTCAGTTCACCAATCAAAAGAAACAGACTGGCAGAATGGATCAAGAAACATGATCCAACAATATGCTGTATACAAGAAACACATTAAAATCAAAAAGAAATTCATAGACTGAAAGTCAAAGGATGGAAAACAATCTTCCATACAACAGGAACCCAGAAAAAAGCAGGGGTAGCTATTGTGTTTGTAGACAATGTGAACTTCAAACCAAGAATGATCAGAAGAGATAAAGAAGGTCACTATGTGCTGGTTAGAGGAAAAGTTCAAGAGGAGGAGATAACAATCATAAATATGTATGCACCAAATATGGTAGCACCCAACTATATAAGTCAATTATTAGTAGACATGAAAAACCAAATAAGCAATAACACAGTTGTAACAAGAGGACTCAATACCCCATTGTCACAAAAAGATAGATCAACTAGACAAAAAATCAGCAAAGAAATATCAGAACTGAACCAAACCGGTGGACAAATGGACTTAGTAGATGTTTTCAGAGTGTTCCACACAACATCATCAGAATACACATTCTTCTCAGCTGAACGTGGGATGTTCTCTTAAATAGACCACATACTAGCCCACAGAACATGCATAAGTAAATACAAAGGAACTAAAATTATCCCATGCATATTATCTGACCATAGTGCAATGAAACTGGAAATTTATGGCAAAAGAAACCTCAAAAACTCCATAAACACATGGAAATTAAATAATACCATCCTAAACAACCAATGTGTCACAGATGAAATTAAAGAAGAAATTAAACAATACCTACAGTTAAATGAAAATGCAGATACAACTTACTGGAGCCTGTGGAATGCAGTGAAAGCAGTCCTAAGAGAGAAATTATAGTGGTGAATTCTCACATTAGGAAAACAGAATGAGCACCAATAAACAACCTAATGCTGCACCTCAATTTTCTAGAAAAAGAAGAGCAACTCAAGCCCAAAGCCTATATAAGGGAGGAAATTATAAAGACCAGAGCAGAAATTAATGCAATTGAGACTAAGAAAACAATACAAAGAATTAATGAATCAAAGAGTTGGTTGTTTGAAAGAATAAATAAAATTGATAAATCCTTAGCCAACCTTATCAAAAAAAGGGAAGAAAAGACTCAAATTCACGCAACGAGCAACGAAAGGGGTGAAATCACTAAAGATCCTGTGGAAATTCAAAAGATCATCAACACCTACTTTGAAAATCTTTACTCCCATAGGATGGAAGACACAGAAGAAATGCACAGATTCCTAGATACATATGAATTACCAAAGCTGAATCAAGAAGATATAAAAATTCTGAATAACCCAATATCAGTCAAAGAAATTGAAAACGTAATTAAAAATTTACCAACAAAGACAAGCTCAGGTCCTGATGGATTCACTGCTGAATTCTACTAGAAATTTAGAGAATATTTAATGCCAATACTCCTCAACACGTCAATGAAATTGAAAGGGATGCAATACTCCCTAACTCATTCCTGGAGGCAAGTATTACCCTGATACCAAAACCAGAGAAAGACCCAACCAAAAAAGAAAACTACAGGCCAATCTCCCTAGTGAACGTAGATGTAAAAATCCTCAGTAAGATACTAACAAACAGAATGCAGTAAATCATCAAGAAGATTATACACCATGAGCAAGTGGGATTGATATCAGGAATGCAGTGACAACAAATCAATAAATGTAATACACCATATAAACAGAGCCAAAGACAAAAATCACACGATCATCTCAATAGATGCAGAAAAGCTTTTGATAAAGTCCAACACTCATGCATGATAAAAACCCTACAGAAAATCAGAATAGATGGTCTTTATCTCAATCTGATAAAAGCCATCCATGACTAACCAACAACTAACATCATACTAAATGGATAAAAACTGAAAACTTTCACTCTCAAATCAGGAACAAGACAAGGATGTCCACTGTCACCACTCCTATTCAGTATAGTTCTGGAAACATTAGCCAGAACAATTAGACAAGAGAGAGAAATAAAAGGAATAAGGACAGGAAAGGAAGAAGTTAAATTATCATTATTCACAGATGACATGATAGTCTGCATAGAAGGCCCCAAAAACCCCACCAGAAGACTTATAGATTTAATAACCAAATTCAGTAGTGTAGGTGAATACAAAGTCAAAACCCAAAAATCAATTTCATTCCTGTACACAAAAAACTCACTGAGAGAGAAATTAAGGAAACCACGACCTTCACAATAACATCCAATAAAATGAAATACTTAGGAATCAATCTAACAAAGGAAGTAAAAGACCTATATATTGAAATACAGTACTCTGAAAAAGGAGATTGAAGAGGATATCAGAAAATGGAAAGATAACACTTGCTCATGGATAGGAAGAACGAACATAGCGAAAAATGACCGTACTCCCAAAATTGTTCTACAGATTTAATGCAATCCCGATCAAAATACCATTAGCATACTGCACAAAACTAGAGAAAACATTCCTAAAATTCATTTGGAAACAGAAGAGACCTAGAATAGCAAAGGCAATCCTGGGCAACAAAGGCAAGGCAGGAGGCATCACAATCCCGGACTTGAAATTATACCACGAAGCTACTATGATAAAATCATCATGGTACTGGCAAAAAAAAAAAAAAAAAAAAAAAAAAAAAAAAACAGACCTGAGGACCAGTGAAACAGATTAGAAGATATAGACAGAACTACGAACACACATAGCCACCTTATCTTTGACAACGGTCCAAACATGTTCACTGGAAGAGAGATAGCCTCTTTAATAAATGGTGCTGGAAAAACTGGCTGTCTACATGCTGAAGACTAAAACTATATCTATCACCGTGCACTAAACTAAAGTCAAAATGGAAGAAAGATCTAAATATTGAAACAGAAACACTAAATGTACTGGAAGAGAAAGTAGGTAGAAATCTTGAATATACAGGTGTGGGGAGAGAGTTCATGAACAAAACACAGACTGCATGGGAAATACTTCAAAGAATTAACAACTGGGATCTCATCTTGTTAAAAAGCTTTTGCACAGCAAAAGAAATCACCAACAGAGTGAAAAGACAACTCACAGAGCGGAAAAAAAATTTAGCCAATTGTCCCTCAGAAGAAGGACTTCTATCTAGAACATATAAAGAATTGAATTAAATTATACCACCCAAATTCAAAGACCCAATCCAAAAATGGGTATCTGAGGCGAATACATACTTGTCAGATGAAGAAACACAAACGGCAAATAAATATATGAAAAAATGTTCAACATCATTGGTCATTCGAGAGATGCAAATTAAAACAACATTGAGATTCCATCTCACCTCAGAAAGAATGGCTATCATCAAGAAATCAACCAATAACAAATGCTGGAGGGGCTGTGGAGAAAAAGGAACCATTCTCCAGTGTTGGTGGGAGTGTAGACTGGTACAACCACTGTGGAAATCAGTGTGGAGATTCCTCAACGAACTAGGATTGGAGGTCCCATTTGACCCAGCTATTCTCCTTCTGGATATCTTCCCAGAAGAATTAAAAATTTCATACCACAGCAATATATGTGCACCCATGTTTATAGCAGCACAATTTATAATAGCTAAATCTTGGAAACAACCCAAAAGCCCGAGGAATGGATAAAAAAGATGTGTTTTTTTTTTTTTTTTTGTGGGTACTGGGGGTCAACCTCAGGACCTCATGCACCAGCAGGCGCCCGTGCCACTGAGCGATGTCACTGGCCCTTTTTTTTATGTGGGTTCTGGGAGTCGAACTTGGGCCCTCACGCTTGCCAGGCAGGCACTTACACCTGCCTGGCCATCTCAACGGCCTAAGATGTGGTATTTTTATACAATGGAGTACTACTCAGCCATAAAGAAGGATAAAGTTGAGACTTTTATAGGTAAGTGGATGCAACTTGAAACTGTACTCAAAGTGAAATAAATCAGACTCACATGTGTAAACATTGTATTGTCTCTGTGGTGTGAGAAACTGAAAGAGTAAATAAGGTCTAAAATGTACAATAGACATTGTCAAAGGCGAAGAAATTGTTCAAAAAGAAAAAGGAGCTAGGATGAGTGAAAGGGGAAAGGACAGGAGGGAAAAGGGAAAAAATGCAAGTCAGTTATGCTATTAGTGTCTCTAAATTCATTAAAAAGGAAGATTTGTGCTAATATCAATTGGAGAAATTTTTATGCCCATACGTTGTACTCTGAGCAACTACTTAAAGATAACAACATGTAATGTATTAACTATTGTTGTTCTCCTATTATTTTATGAAATTTTGTTTTATCTTTTTTCCATAAAGAAAAATCAGAATCAACCAAACAAAGAAAACAACAACAACAACAACAACAAAAACCTACAGAAATACGAGAAGACAGGGCAACAAAATGTCTCCAAAAACTCCCAACTCCCTCGAAGTTGATCCATCAGGTATTGAAGGGGAGGAAATCAAAAGCTACATAACCGAATTAATGGAAATTATAAAAATGGAGATATAAAAACAGATCAATAAAGTGCTCAGCAAGCTCAAAAAGATACAACTATACAGACAGTAGATATAATAAGCAAAATGATCAGTGAGTTTATAGAAGACACAAATGAAAATTTAGCTGAGCTAAACAAAACACCATAAAACATGGATGACGAGTATAGCAAAGAATTCAAGTCCATACAAAATACCAAACAGAAATCCAGAAGATAACAAATTCTACTGAAAGTACGGGCAGCAGAAGTGAACAGTGCAAGGTCAAAGAGTTAGAACCAAAAGATAGGAGTAATGTCAGTAAACAGTTATTCAGAGATACCTTAAAAACAACCAAGAGAACATAAAAAATGGATCCAACAGCTGCCAGAAGACTTATCTAAGATTACCTGGATTAGTAAAACATCAGAAGACAGCACAAATGACATTTTAAAAAGCCTGTTTACAGAAGTAACAGCAGAAAACTTCTGAGAGAAGTTAACATAGAGATAAGTGAGGCATATAGAACCCCAAACAGCCACAGCAAAGAACCTGTCCATGATACATCATAGTAAAAAGTCCCAAAAGTCCAACAAAGGACAGAATCTTAAAAGCTATTAGAGAAAAAGCAACACATCCATTATAAAGGTAAACCCATTAGAATCACAGCAGACTTCTCAACACAAACCTGAAAGGATTTGTGAGTGAAGTGTTAGAGTGAAGGCTTTCAAGCCCTAAAAGAAAACAACTTCCAAACCAACTGATACGTAATGCAAAGCTGGTTCTCAAAATTGATAGAGAAATAAGGTCTTTCCTGATAAAGACCACCTTAAGAAATTCATGACCACCAAACAAGGACTCCAAAAAATTCTCAAGGGTGTCTCAGAAAGAGACAATGAAGCTAACAATCTCTAAAGATCTAAACAGTGAATACACCAGACAGGATAAGCAGTTAAGCAAAAGGGGGAAAAAGGATCAGCAACAGGATAATAAACCAATGCTAGGAGTAAGTCAAACACCTTTACTTACAGGAGTAAGTAACTCTTGATGTGAATGGTCTCATTTCCCCAAAAGACACAGAATGCAGAATGGATCAAGAAACAAAATTTAATGGTACATTTAGAAAAAAATTAAAAAAGGAAATTCAAAGACTAAAAATCAAAGGGTGGAAAACAATATTCCATGCAACAGGAACCAGAAAACAAGCAGGAGTATCCATCCTATCTTCAGACAAAGTGGATTTCAAGCCAAACTGATCAGAAGAGGCAAAGACGCTCACTATATGTTGGTTAGGGACACAATCCAATGGGAATAGATAACAGTTATAAATATGCATGCACTGAACACCAGCAGACCCAACTTCATAAGACAAACACTACTGGACATAAAAGGTCAGATAAACATCAACACAACTCTAGTGGGGGACTTCAATACCCCAGTATCACAAATAGATCAACTAGACAAAAATCGACAAAGAAATATCAGAGTTGAACCAAAATTTCAAAATAATGGATTAAATGGATATCTACAGAGTGTTCTATCCAACAACAACAGAATACAGTCTTCTCAACAGCAAAGGGAACTTTCTCCAGAATATACCACACAATAGCCAATAAAGCATGCTTAAGTAAATGCAAAAGAATCAAAATCATACCATGCATATTATTGCACAATAAAACTACAAATTGATGGCAAGAGAAACTACAGAAATTATGCAAGTGTATGGACATCAAACAATACACTCTTGAATAATCAATAGGTCACAAGAGAAATCAGGAGGAAATAAGACAGTTCTTAGAATTAAACAATAATGCCAGTACCACATGCCAGAACTTATGGAACACATTGATAGCAGTCAATGGATAGCAGGGTGGAAATTTATAGCTGTGAATGCCCACATCAGAAAAACAGAGTGACCCCAAGTAAATAATCTAATGATAAACCTCAAAGCCCTAGAAAAACGAGAACAGTCCAAATCCAAAGCTAGTACAAGGAAGCAAATTATAAAGATCAAAGCAGAAATTAATACAATTGAGACTAGAAACACCATATGAAGAATCAGTAAATTGAAGAGCTGGTTCTTTGAAAGATATTCACTAATATTTTTGTGTTTTAGTATCCTCTTTTATCTGCAGTGCTTCTGCAGGACTCCTTCAAAGCCAGTTACCCATCGTTCCATTATTATCAGGCTTACTTTCATTAAAACCAAATAATGTGACCACTGAATCCACACAACTGGACACACAGGAACTGCGGCATCTGACGATGCTTTGCAAGCCACAGTCATGTAAGGAGGCCTCTCGCAAATCCTGGGGGTCACAGAGCTCTTCCTCTTTTGTCAGGACACCCTGCCTGTCATGACATGAGGCTGTCTTACCTAGGAACTATGTATATTTTTTCTTTTTGTCAGATTAGGAAATAGCCGTATTTGAAACCTCTAATATTTTGCTTTCATATCCTCTGTGCGTCTGTGTGGCCTGTATCTCTCCGTGGAGAGCCACAGGGCTAGAGCTTGGGGTCAGTTCTGACCTTCTCAGCCTGATGTTTTCAGCTGTGGCAGAGCCGATTTAAAACATCTTAAAATTTTTATTAGTACATGTTTGCAGACCCTAATGATTACATTTGTCACAGGGAGTTGGTGCGTGTACATAATTATGTGATTAATAGAATTAGATTAAAGAAAAGAAGAAAGAAGAAAAGACAAAAACAGAGAAAATAAAGAAATTAAAAAAGAGAAAGAAAAAGCAAAACAAAACCTCCAACCCCCCCCAACAATGAAGAAAAATAGAAACGAGTCCAAAATTTTCCTCTGTGCTTTTGAATGAGTGGTTTCTTTCCAGGTCTGCAGTACTGGAATCCGCTAGACACAGGGAGAGACAGTGAGTCACTAGTGAGACCTTTGTGTTTCCACTCGCATTTTTTTTTGAATGCTGAATCCTGCCCCACCTTTCTGCTGGGTGTGGTTGGTCAATGATGTTTACCCTAAGGCTGTATTCACTCATGTTGCTGCCAGTTTCCATGTCCCCCTGAACCCCCAAGTCATGGCCTTCTCCACCTAGCTTTAAAACCTGTGGGTTTGTGAGGTGCCCCCCCCGTACCCCACTCCAGAGGCCCCCGTGTGTACCTCAGGCTGTGGAAACCATCCAAGCGGAGGCGCATCCCTGCTCTCATCGGCCCATGGGGAAAGCAAACAGACCACTGGGCTCTGAGGTGGATGTAGGCAGTGGTGTGGGACAGCGGGGCAGGCTGCCTCTGGACTTACTGCCGGAGCCTTCAGACCCAGCCCCTCTGAAAGCCACACGTGAGTGGCCTGGCTTCTCAACTCAGAGGGCAAGAACCTGTGACCTTCCCAGCCTCAGCTCGAAGTTCTCAGGGGGTCTATGTCTAGCTGTGCCCTGTCTACAACTGTCGGGCCGGTGAGGTAGCTCAGCGGCATAAGCGCCTGCCTGGCAAGCGCAAGGTCCTGAGTTTGACTCCCGGTACCCACATATGAAAAAAGGGCCGGTGATACCGGTCAGCGGCATGGGCGCCTGCTGGTACGTGAGGTCCTGAGTTCGACCCCCCCAGTACCCACAAAAAAAACACAAAATATCTGTCTACAGCTGTCTCTGTGGCCATCTCCCATCCAGCCATTGTGGTAGAGTGACCCCAGAAACCCTGAAGTGTAATTGTTCTGCAGCTCAGCCTTAAACAATTAATAAGCCAAGGTTATAGGTCCACAAAACCCCATCTTGTTTCCCTCTTCAAAGGCATGCAGAAATGACATTTTCTAGCTTCCCTTGCAGTGAGGATGGCCATATCATCATGTTCTAGCCAGCGGTGTGGGGAGAGTTGGTTTGCATCCATCCGAGTCAAAGTAGCCAAGAGCCACTGCACCTGCCTACTTCTGCTTCAGTGATCTAGGAAGCCATGGGTACCAAGGAGATAGCTGGAGCCACCGCTGGAGCAGAGCTGCCAAGCAGGAACCTACACTCTGCATTTTGTGGATTTTTCTGCTGTTAAAAGACAGACTTTGTGGTTGGTTGTTATAGCAGCTGACATGAAGTACCCTAACTTATCCACTGGTTAACTACTAAGATGCCATATTTAAATTCTCCAGTGTAGATCTCAATTATTTGCTGTCTTTCATTATCATTACTCTGAAGAATGTTGTAGAGCAAAATGAAACTCAGTATTACAGCGTTAAAAGACTGTCTGGAGATTGTAGTTCGATAAGTCATATTGTATTTCCTGATAGGAATCCAGAGAGTACATTTCCCTTAATTCTAGTAATAATAAAAGATTCCTCACCTGAGTGCCTCACCTGGTTTTATCTTGTCAACATTCTGCATCTTGTAACTGATCATGTTGCCCTTAGTGCGAACTTTGTAACTCATGTTTAGTAACTGTATAAGCTTTATAACGTACAGATGTTCCTTGATTCGCAAAGGCATTACATCCCAACCAACCCATTCTAAGTCGAAAGTATCAGTCAAAATTGCATTTGGTCCACCTATCTATGGACCCTCACAGCTTAACAATTTAGCACAGTGTAGCGGTGTCAATGGTTTCCCCTTGCGATCTAGGGCCACCCACAAGCTGTGGTTGCTGCCTCTGCCCAGCATCTGGACAGGAGCAGACTGCAAAGTGCTATCCCAGGAATGATCTAAATTCAAAATCGTAAGTATAATTTCTACCGAATGCGTATTGCTTTTGCACCATTGTAAAGTCAAAAAATCCTAAGTCAAAACACCATCTCAAGTGAAGGAGTGTTTGTACATTATTCTGACTTCTTACATTTATTTACCTGTGTCACTAGAATTTTTTTCTTTCTTTTTTTTTTTAATATGTGGATACCAGGAGTTGAACTCAGAACCTTGTGCTTGCCAGGCAGGCGCTTATGCCCCTGAGCTATATCACTGGCCCTACAATTTCTTACTGAAAAGTAAAACAAATCTTTTCAGAAATGTTTTAAATGGTATAATTATTTTTATGGGCAATAAATTTAAAAGTATGTACACTTTGTTTTCCGATTTGTCATATTTTTCAGCTAGGATATAAACTCCTTGAGAGTTTGTTACATCTTCCAGATTTTTGGTAGCTTTCCCCATAATATTTAAGAAATATTTTTGAGCATGACAGGAGAGCAGCCATGCCCAGGGTGAGACCCTCAGCCAGCTCCAAACCATGGATTTCATGCCGGGGCTGCATCAAACTGCCAACTCCTATCTGGCTCTGCATTTTGTTCCCCTCAGTAGCAGGCCACAGAGGTACCAACCAACTGACTGCCTTGATTGTGGACAAGGCCAGTGCCCTGGAGAGAAGGTAAGCTCTGGAGAGCCAGCAGCTACTGGGAGAAGTAATGCACCTGGCCAGCAGTGCTAGACCCACGAAAAGCCCACAGCTCTTGTAAACTTCAAGAAAGAGCATGGGGTTTTACTCCAGAAGTAGCTCCTTCGCAGCAGGATAGAGTTGGAGAAAAAAGCCAGTTCAGCACCCACCATATGGCCAGAGAAAGTTTAGTCAGGTGCGATTTTGGGAAGAGGTTGGTTGTGTGGGATTGAGCCACAGAACAACTACATGACAGCTTCACTCTAGGGTTTTCAGTGTTATCCTACCACAGTGACTGGGTGAGAGACAGCCCACAGGAGACAGGTGGAGGGTGGAGAGGGTGGGGAGGGTGGAGGGCTAGATAGAGATCCTCTGGGAAGTTCAAGTTCAGACCAGGAAAGACACAGGCCCTGCACTCCATGGTGGAAGGCTTGACCTGGTGAGTGCAGCTTTCAGAGGTGGCTGGATCTGAAGGTGATGGCATGGAACACAGTGGTCTGCTTGAGACCCCGCCTTGCTGCCTACATCCAGTAGAGACTGGTGGTCTGATTGCTTTGGTGTCTGTTTACTGACACGAATGTGGACGTGCCTCAGCTTGGACAGTTGCCATGGTCTGGGGTCTCCAGTGGAGGGGCCTCTGGATGGGGGTGGTGGCACCTCACAAACCCACAGGCTGTAAAGCTGGGCAGAGTGGACTGTGACCTGCTGGGTTCTGAGACTGCAGGCCCTGGAAGGAAACCACTTATTTGGAAATAAGAGAAGTTTTTTGACCCATTTTTGCTTCCTTTATTGGTTTTTTGGTGTTTAGAGCTTTCCCTCTCTATTACCATTTTCCTTTCTTTCCTGTTTTTTCTCTCTTTTAGTTTTTTCCCTTATTTTTTCCTTTAGTTTGCCTTGTGTGTTTTTTTTCTTTTTTCCTTTTTTCTTGTATGTTCTTTTCTGTTACTTTTATCTAATACTATTAATTACCTTTACTCCTTAATCAGGTCTTTATTTCATTTTTCTCACCTCCTTCTCATCTTTAATTGCTTAATTTTTAAAATTTTATTTTTTCACACTCCCACTCCTCACACCCTCTATCTTTGCTAGTGTAACCATTCATCTTTAAGAATCTTTAGATAATTAACTCTATGCTATTACTGTTGAACACTGTTGTATTGTTAGTGGATGTAAAGTTTTTCAAGTTAGTAGAAATTTACTATAGGTGAATATTTGGTTCATCTTAGAATTTAATCTGTAATCATAGAACTCTTTCCAATGGTTAAATGTGGTACACTACTGGCTCTTACTGTTTGTCAATATCCAGTTTGTCTTTGATGCTATTATTGTTGCTAATTTTATTACTATAGCTACGGTGACATAGTTGTTGCTATCAACTGGTTTTTCTCTGTGTGCCAAAATCTGGATGGCTTTGGTGTCATTCACAGTACTGCAGCCTATCCCTAGAGAACTGCATACAGAACGCAAAAATATTAAGTCCCCCAAATAAAAGATCCAGTCAAAAAGTGGGCAACTGAAATGAATAGACACTTCTCAGAAGAAGTACAAATGGCCAATAAACACATGAAAAAATGTTCAACATCACCTGCTGTTAGAAAAATCCAAGTTAAAACAACATTGAGATTCCATCTTACTCCAGAAAGAATGGCTATGATCAAGAAATAAAATAATAACAAATGCTGGAGAGGCTATTGTGGGAAAGGAACACTTCTCCACTGTTGGTGGGAATGTAAACTAGTACAATCACTAAAGAAGTCATTATGGAGATTCCTTGAAAAACTAAAACTAGAAATTCCATTTGACCCAGCTATTCCCCTTCTAGGTATCTTCCCAAAAGAGTTAAAGACATCACATGACAGTAATTCATGTCCACTCATAGTTATAGCAGCACAACTCATAATAGCCAAATCTTGGAAATAGCCTGTGCCCATCAACAGAAGAAGGAATAAAGAAAATGTGACATTTACACATAATGGTCTCCACTCTCCCTTAAAGAGGAATAAATTTGAGTCATATGTAGGAAAATAGTTGTGCCTTTGGACCATAATATTAATGAAATAAATCAGACACACAAGCTTCAATATCACATGGTTTCTCTTATATGAGTAACCCAAAATATAAACAGATAAAGAGATAATAGGAGGTAGAGGAGGGAGGGGGAGGGAAAGGCGATGAAAAAAATTGAGATGTGTTATGTACAGGCACCAACTCTCCATAATGAGTGTAATTATTATGTAATACAAACATATACTAATGAAAAAAAAAACTGAAAAAGTATTTTTGATATGATTGATTGATAAAGGCATTAGTATATGTAAGGATTTAAAGTATTAAATTTAAATGGAAATAGAAGAGACAAATGGAAAAGGAGAATTTAGGAAAAAAGTCATTATGCTTTTAAACAGTTAGAAATCAGAAATAATTAGAGATCTGGTATAATTTTATGATGTACATTTTTTTGTTACAGAATAAGATTTCCTATATGTCAGTTCAAAGGATTTCTGTATATACTGCAATCTCTTATAAATATCTTTCTTTTTTTATTCTTTCTTTCTTTTCTGTGACAGCATCATGCTTTTATGCCCAGCTGGTCAGGAACTTGCAGGCTCAAGCGATCCTCTCTCCTCAGCTTCCTGAATAATGGGGACTACAGGTGTGCACCACTGCGCTTTGCTGTAAGAAACATTTTGTTTCTCACTCAAAGGTAGATATCGAGAAGCATAAGAAGCTATTACTTAGGAAGAACACATTTGGCCCTCTGTATCCATGGGCTATGAATCCACAGGTCTAACCAACCGTGGTTCAAAAATATTTGAAAAATACTGCACCTGTAGCGAATCTGCACTGGCTTTTTGGACCTAATTCCCTAAATAATACAGCACAGCAATTATTTACATTGTATTCAGTATTAGACATAATTTAGAGATAGCTTAATGTACTGTATATGTGACCATATGCATAGATTATATATGCCATTTTATCTAAGGAACTTCAGCATAGGCAGATTTTGGTATCCATGGTGAGAGGACGACCTGGAATTGATCCCCTGTAGATACTGAGGGAGCACAGTATAGTATTTACAAAATTTATTGAATATGTTTTAATGAAGTAAAAGGAGAAAATCAGTGAGACAGCACATGGGGCATTTTCCTTAAAATAAGATGTATTTATTTTTCTCTGGTGCAAATACCAGAATTATCAAGGCTGCAGAGAAAGATACTGCACCATAATATTGAGAATGTTTCTGAGATGATGGCAGTGATGAATACACTTCACTGTGAGTGCAGATAAGCCCATGGCATTAGCCCCATCTGAAGCCTGCCAGTATCAGGTGGGAAGGCAGCCATGTGTCCTACAGCCACGAGTCCAGACATACAGTGTGATGGACGAGACCATTTGCATACTTTCCTCATGATCTGTGATGCTCCCCTGGGACTGGCTTTGAAAAATCACTATGGCTTTCGGATCCTTGTAAGCCAAAAACACCTCAAAGGGCTAGCTGCACTTTAGAAACATGCACTGTGCTGGAAAGTTGGGTTATCATGGATGAATAGTCAGAAAACATAAGTGTGTGTGTGTGAACATTTGCTTAGGTGTGAAAGCATAAACGTTTACTTGAGTTTCTTTCTATAAAATATCTTCATAGTTCGGCAGTAAAGCACCACTCATCCATGCAATGCTTCAGGGAGATCTGAAGCATTCTTGGGGGAAAAAAACAAAAGAAAGCAACTCTTTCTTAACATTTCATGGTGCTTCTCACTTTCTGAGGCCTTATCAAAAATTTAAATCCCTTCTCTGGCATGTGTGAGACTCTTCCAAAATATTTTCTCTAGAGATCAAAATTCTAAATATCAGATAGGGTTAAACACATTTTCTAATTCGTCCCGCAGCTGTTGGAGGTACCAGGGAGTAAAATGAGAATTGCTTTTTAGGGCATATTTCTCAACAGAGCAGTTTTGAAAATGAAACCAAATCTTTATGCTCCACTTGACATGGGAGTTTGAAGTCACTTTTACAGGCCGGCCGCAGTCGTTATGTGAAACATTACAAACATATTAGGGTAGAGTTGGTTCATAGCGAAGACAATTTTCTTCCAACTACTTGTTCAGTAAATAAAAAACAAGAACACAAATTATACCTTATTATCATCTTTCATGGTTTTTCATACTTATGCTTTACCCAAATAACATATTTTGTTGTGTAAAACGTTTCCTCCCTTTTAATTATAGCCAGATTTGCTGCTTCGGCAGGTAGAGCTTTTATTATACTTGAAAGGATGTTTGGTTTAAGTAGAGGATGTGGGAACAAACTATTAAAGGAAAAGAAATCACGTTTCCTCTGAAACGCAGTGTGGTATTTAAATGCAGTCTGCATTCAGTTCTTAAAGAAGTGAGGGACTGGAAAAATTTCAGGTATTCTGAGTGGGGGTAGATCTGCTTTTGACTTTATAAAATAGTGATGATGAAGTCTCTAAAATAAAAATAAATAAATAAATAATTAAATAAAAAGGCTAGGGCTGGAGTATGTAGCTCAGTGATAGAGCATCAAGCATGAAACTCTGTGTTCAATCCTCAGCAACATGAGTCAAGAAAACAAACAAACAAACAAACAAACAAAGAGCCCAAGAGAGAAAGAAGCTGAACAAAAAATGTGAGCAAAGGAAAAACTGCTCATCTTTTTTGTCTTTGTCTAGAAAGGGCTCTGATGCTTGGCAGTCCTGTGAAGGGGATCACCTTTGTTTTTTTGTCAAATTCAAGTTCCTTCTTCTATTACATCCCCTGCAAGTAGCCTGTGTACCATTCCTGGAGCTCGCAGCTAATCCCCAGTAAAGTCTCTATAAAAGGGTCTTTTCAGAAAAGGGCGACTTGCAGCCCCTAATCTTCACTGACTACGAAGTCTCAGGCTCCAGCAACAGCTTAAAGATGGAAGGATTTAGGTTCATTTACAGCCTCGACTGTTAAATATCAGTTCCATATTAATTCCGGAAGTCTTTAAAAATGAAAGAATTTCTCCAATGTCTAAGATAGCTTAAACCTTGACTTTAATCTGGGAAAGCAGTCAATGTGATAGCTAAAGAGAAAATTCCAGGTAACCTTATCATGGCTGAATGCATAATTTCAATGTCAGGCTTTTTTCATATAAAACAATGATTTGAGGTCCTGTTATTACTCTTTTGTGATTCTAAAGAGCTGTGTACTCCAGCTTGGGAGCAACCAGTAGAAAACCCTCATTTTATGCATTCATGAACAGAAATTAAACAACAAAACAAAACAACTGAAACGGAACAAAATTAGTGACTTGCCCAAAGTTATATCAATAGATAGTGACAGAACCCAAAATAGAAAATTCAGGATTTCTAGTCTCAGTTTAGCTCTTTCCACAGTAATATACTACTTCTAAAATTTAGTTATAATTACTTAGCTAATTGATGAAAATTTCACAAATAATTTAAACATTCCATAAAATTTAACACCAACTAAAGACAAGTCTATTACTGTCTTTCTAACAAGCACAGATGTTTATTGGAATCCCTGTAGAAAACTCTGAGTAATTGAGATCAGTGTTTTTTGATACATAATATGCAAACACATGCCCTGGACATCCTGTTCAAACTCAAGCAGCTGAGGTGGAGGGTGCATTTCTAAGCTTGAGTTGGATGCGCCTCGTGCAAGGACCATGTAAAGTAGGGTTTAGATTGAGAACAGAGGAGTCTAAGTACCCTATGAAAGGCATGTTTTCTGCCTTTAAGAATCTTACAGTTTACAGCAGCAGATGAAATAATAAGCAAAAGTGAGACAACAAGTAGATATATCCTGAGTATCTGATTTTATGTGAATTTTATTTCTTTATGCATGATGGATTTCTTTGCAGAAAGAAGCGCATCTGCATTAGTACCTTTTTTACTTTTTACAGAGCTTAGAAGACCTCTGTGTATGCACAGTGGCTGACTGAGACCCCAACATAGTCACCGGAAATAGGTAAAAACTCCAGTGGAGCTGTGTTAATTCACTCTTGTGATAGAATTCCTTTTAGCAATGGAAAATCCAAATGGCTGGATGGTGCATTTCTTCAAAACTTCATTAATTTCCCCAATATTTGCCACTCCATAAGCAGAGTTGGGGGAGAAAATGTCTTCAGGGCTGGTAAAGTCTGAAGATTTGAAGGCCAGTGAACAGCGAGGATGTAGGTGGATGCCTCGGAATTGTCTCTGGTCATACCAGTCTGCAAGCAAGGAAGCAGAAAGAGAGAAAAGCAGTGAAAAAGACTGGTGCTTCCTCAGAAATAGTCTAGAAGCTGTTCTGTCCAGAAGGCACCATCCACTTGTGGCTATTTAAATTTAATTAAAATTAAGTCAAAATTTAAATCAAGCTCTGCGGTTGCATTCACCACATTTCAAGTGTTGGATAACTGTGAGTGGCTAGTGCCCTGGACAGCACACAGCCTCTCCATCATTTCAGAAAGTTGTTGGACAAAGCTATGCAAGGGCCATAGGAGGAAAGAGCTTGATGCCGGTTGTGACTGGAAGTCATGAAAGAATGTTTAACTAGGCAGTGGTTGCTCTGATGACAGCATTTAAACTGGAGAAGAAGGGAAATGGAACGAGCAGGTGTAGACAGAGCATGAGGGTCTTTGGGTACAGGGGAAGACAAAAGTCTTGTGGACTGCAGTGAGAGCTGACGGCTGTCCCAGCATCTCAGAGAGCCTTCGGACAATTAATACATATTTTTTCGTTGAGAGGCAACACGAAAATACTGAAGAGTGAAAAAAAAATGCAGGGAAAAGAAAGATGAAGTATTATCTGCTCACACTGTAGCCAATTCTTTTGACTTGTTACATTCGTTATGAGTGGTGGGTATATACAGTATACCTCCAACCAAGTAGTGGTTGAGAGTTCTTGGTCTCAGTCGTTGGCGGATTTTTCCTTAGAACCTAACTAATTATTGTTTATAGAAAACCCCACAATTTCGCTGCAAATATCCTCTGCAATTTTTTTTTGGAGGGAAGTTTGCAAGTAGCCAATCCGAGAGCGTTATTCAGTTCTTGCTGCTGATTGGCTGCTGCCTTGTAACCCATCTCTGGCAGACGCATCAGCATTCCCGCATCATAACAGGTTGCGGTACTGCGTGTATTGTTCTCAAAGCCCCAAGATCCCTAAGATGCCGCCAAAACGCCCTGCACCTTCTAAGGCTCTATTAATACAATATTTTATTAAATTAAATTACATAACTGCGGGAGGCATAGCATATTTAGGGTTTAAACCATACAAATAAGTGTTTATAGGTATGTTTCTGACCATATCTGAAATTTGCGGTTTTTCACAATTTGCGAGCACTCTAGGAACATAACCCCTGCAATTTTGGGGGGTCCACTGTACTACATACTCCTGCAGATCCACTTAGGAAACACTTTGTTTGCCTGAGCATATTGAGATTTCCTGCATATGGTAGTATATTTCTTTATGCACATTTCATGTTCCATACACTACTCCTGAATTTGTGGATCCCCTGTGGCAGATGAATGCCCCTGGGTTACTCAACTCAGTATCAGTTTTCTCAGTTCAACTCAGTTCTCTGGGGATCAGGATCAGAGATTATGTCTTATGACATTTGCTGATAATTTTATTTCTATTCGTTCATTCAACAAGTATTTATTAAACACCTACTGGATGCCAAGCACTGGCAGACTCTTCTACTTTCTTCTCTTCAGTGACAGCTTCTTTGTTCTGGCTGAGATTTCAAACATTAATAAAATGAAATTGCCCCAGCCAGAACTCAATATTACAAAATATTTTCTAAGTAGAGCAAACCACATTGTTTAGCTACCCTGGCCAAATGGATTAGCTTCCATCTCAGGAGGAGAGAACTTTTATAGCTTTCTTCTTGGGTCTAAGATTTCAGATTACTCAACGTCCTTTGTCTCTGTATCAGTTTCCTGGGGCTGCTGTACAATTTCCACAGACTGGGTGGCTTAAAGCGATAGAATTGTCTTATCTCTCAGTTCTGGAGGCTGGAAGCCTGAAATTAAAGTGTGGGCAGAGCCCCGCTCAGTCTGAGGCTCTTGGGAGAACCCCTTCCCTCCCCCGGCTCCCAGTGTGGCCGACAGTCCTGGCCAGTCCTGGCCAGCAGCTTCGCCACTGCAGTCTCCGCCACCATCATCATAGGGCTGTTTATTTTGCATGTGCATCTGTGTCCAAATCTCCTTTATTTTATCTTGCAAAGATACCAGTCACTGGATTAGGATCCACTTTAACCCAGACTGACTTCATCCTGCAAACTTGAGGACATTTGACCCATTTCCAAATAAGGCCACATTTCCTAGTAGTGAGGGTTATGATGCGAACATATCTTTTTAGAGGACGCAATACAACCCACAACAGTTCCCTTGAGTCTTTCTTTTTTTCTGGTTCTGGGGATTGAACCCAAGGCCTTGCTCATCTTAGGCAAGTGCTCTATCACTGAGCCGCAGCCCCAGCCAAGTGCCCTCGATCTGTACACACACATACACCAGGCCATTGATTCAAGCCTGGATTCTAGGAGTAGGAAGTAGGACTGGAGAGAAAGCCTGTGATTTAACAGGAGAAGAAATAACACCACTGTGACCCTTAGTCCCGCCATCTCCTCCAAGCAGCAGATGGGATGAGCCGTGACGGAGATCAAAGACAGCCTGGAGCTGGAGGGCAGAGAGATGCACACACTGGACACCTAGCTGGCTGTAAATTACTTCTAGCCCCTTTAAATTGCTTCTGGTGCCTTTTATTTTCTTGCACTGCTCTTCCCTACCACTTGCTTCTTTTCTCTATCCTCACTGCCTTCCATTTTCCATTCTGTCTCTCTGTCATTCTCATTCTTTGAGCCCCAAAGAAAGGAAAAAATACATCATGTAATCAAAGGTCTTCTAAAGGACACTTGTATATCCATCCCCATTAGGTTATCACTACTTGTGAAATTCCTCTGCAACTTATGTGCAGCGTCCTGAGACCGAGCAGAGGAACAGGCTCTGTGAAGTTCTTCCTGCCTGATGTCAACCCGGGTTTGCTGAACCAGTTTTCTCAAACCCTCCATCCTCTCACTCACTTCTGTAGCATATGGTAGAATGTACAGTATGTTATTATCAATATATAAACATGAAAGCAAATGAAGAAAACAGGAAGGACATCTTCTTTTAACATTTCTTAAAGAATCTGCTTATGTCGTGTTGTGGGTTAATCTGCCCTGATTTCAGTGAGCTGTTTGCTCATTTTCATCCTTATTACAACAGTTACAGAGTGCCCACAGGGCACAAAGGATTTTACTAGAATATGCAGATCTACAGAAATGAATAGGGCACATTACTGTTGCAAGAACTTTGCAGCTTAGTGAGAGAAAGACTCACATCAATAACTCTGATGTAAGGTAAAATGGAACAAATGATGCAAACAAGATTGAAAGTGTTTGGGGAGGCTTGGGGAAGGATGAGTTAGTTATGGTGGGAGTGTTCATAGTCGGGGTAATGGAGTTTGTGCTGAGAATCCAAGAATTCAAATATGCCAACTTGCAGCTATTTCTCGAAAGATCTTACCTTCTGAGTTACTTAAGCAAAGGTGTTGAGCTTGGACACAGTAGGACACGATTTGGGAGAATACCAACAACTGTATTGTTCAAGGGATGTGAGGTGGACAATAAGGCTGAAAGAAGTTTAAGGATCCAAGGGTGAAGGGTTAGCTTTGAATTCTAGGTTGAAGTATTTGGGCTTCATTCTATATTTGATAGAAAATCAGTAACATTTCTAATTGTAGGATCAGAAGGTCAGTTAGAAAGTTCTTGAAATGGTCCGAGAGATTGGAAATGAAGACCTGGCTTAGGACAAGGCAGAGGATGTGGAAAACAGGAGAGTTCGAAGCACCAGATAGAAGTAGAATCCAAAGAAGCTGGCAGCTTAGAGACGATGCAGATGAGGAAGACGTGGAGCAGTTAGAACCTTGGCATTGCCGTGGCAAAGGCATCGGCAACTGAGGAAGAGGCCTATGCAGGGAGAGAGATGGGGTGAGGGAGAGAATAACACTTCTGTGCTCCCCAAAGTATTTTTGAAACATCAATATAGGATAGCCTAGCAGTGAGTGAAAATGCATGTTTGGAATTTTGGAGAATACATAGGCCTAGGTGCCTGAGCGCAGAGATAGACTATTACCTAAAATAAACTTGACAGAGAAAGATACCCAGCCCTTTCCGCGCTACAGAAGCACTATATTTTGCACATTTAAAGTAAATATATCATAATTGGAGAAACAGAATCAAAAGCAATAGTGTTTACTAAAGGTAACTGTCTAAAGAGGAAAGCATACACAAAAATGAGAAAATATTAATAGGATAAGAAAGACTTAAGTAATCTAGGGAAAGCGTATATATCCTGCCCCTCCCCACCCCCAGGCCTAATTTAAAGAACCACAGTTCTCTTTCTGTATATGTGGCTTCCACATCCATGGATCAAATGTATTTGAGAAAATTGTATCTGAACTGTACACATACAGATTTTGTCCTGGTTACTATTGCCTAACTAATACAGTGTAACAACTGTGTACGTAGCACTGACAGTGCAGTAGGTATTGGGAATCATCTGGAGGCGATTTTATGTATACAGAAGGATGTGTGCAGGTTCTGTGCAGAAACTGTGCTGCAGCGTTTTATATGAAGCCTTGAACATCCTTAGATTTTGCTGTCTGTGAAGGGTCCTGGGACTGGAGACAGGGACGACTGTGTTAAAGGAGCTCTTGTCAGGCCAGGTTATATTCTATAATGGGTCATTGAAAGGTTGTAGAATATAATTATACAAAGGCATTATAATCTTATTTGGACAAGACAATCAGATTAGAGGACTACATGCACAGCCAACAAATTGGAAATGATTTTTGCCTGTAGTATTTAAAACCTTCCAGTCAAATAAAGGGCATATCGAGTTTTACTTAATTCAAAGACGATTTTGCAAGCAGTTATAAAAGCTCAATAATGAAGTGAGCTTCCTTTGGAGCCCATAAGCTTACCACTTAGGAAATGTTAAAGAATATGACTGGGCCTTGTTGAGGATGTTTCCAAAAGCGTTCTTATTGTGGGCTGAAAGTTGGCCTAGGGGCCAGTGAGATAGCTCAGCGGCATAAGCGCCTGCCTGGCAAGCATGAGGTCCAGAGTTCGACTCCCGGAACCCACATAAAGGAAAAAAAGGGCCGGTGATATCACTCAGTGGCACAAGAGCCTGCTGGCAAGCACGAGGTCCTGAGTTTGACTCCCGGTACCCACAAAAAAAAAAAAAAAAAAAAAAAGAAAGTTGGCCTAGAGGATGTGCTAAGACTGTGCGCACTTGGTGTTCCTGAGATCCGGCATCCATGGCGACACAGGCACTGAGCTGTTATCGGCCGGCTCTCGTCCTCGGGTCCCACGGGTGATTATTAGGGCCCAGTGTCGGAAAGACCCTGGGAGATTGTGAAGAACCCAGTGGTACGCTTAGTATTTCCTTGTGATGCTTAGTTTACAAACACTTAACATTTTCAGTTCCTGAGTGTGGAGAAGAAAAATGGTAACATGTTTTAATAGATGATTTATTTCATTTGAATTTTGAAGGCAGTCACAGAGAGTTTTATCTAAAAGCAATATACTTTAAAATTTTATTTCAAGCCAACTCTTGGAGTTTAAACGAAAAACTTACTAAAATATGTTTATATTATTATAGTTGAAGACTTGGTATCAATATAAAGTACTTAATTTTTAAAAATTAAAAAAATATTTCTATTAAAATATAAAACATGTACAAATGGGGTACCATGTAATGTCTCCATACATGTATTTATTTTTTTACTTTTTTTATACATATATTTAAATACCTTAAAATTTTGAATTGATTATAACACAGACAATTTTGTCTATACCTATATAGTACATTTCATTATTTAACACCTATTTTTTCACTTAAATTTCTTTTCTATGCTCACTATTCTCATGAATTACTCCAATTGAATATGGCAGAAATGAAAATAGTCTTTGCACATCTTAAACTAAAAAAAGATTAACTGGGTGTGGTGGTGTACACCTATAATCTCAGCATTTTGGGAAGCTGAGGCAGGAAAATCTCGTTTGAGCCCAGCCTGGACAATTAAGCAACTTAGACCCTGCTTCAAAATAAAAAAATAAAAATAAAAAATGAGGTGCTGGCGATGTACCTCAGTGTAAAAGCACTGGGTTTAATCCCCAGTATCATGAAATGAAATGAAATGAAATATTTGATAGTCAAAGCTGGTGTTAGTCCAGTGTGTACTCATCAGCCACTTTTGCGTCTACTTTTTCAACAATAGGTGGCGCTAGCACACAAGTGTCTCCTTCGTATCCCCCCAGCGGTGCTGTTAGGAGGTGGAGGGCAGTGTGACAGCTAAAACGCGGTGGCCGGTGGCCGTGAGTCCAATTCTGATAGACACAAGTACGTTGGGGCGCCAGGCAGCAGGGGAGCATGCGAGTTAGGGAATCCGTTCTGGAGGAGGAAGACATTTCAAACCATGAACTTCAATGCTTAAACACTTGATGTAGTTTGGTTCTTTGTTGAAGGGAATGAGAAGAAAAACCAGCTTTCTTGGTAGAATGTCTAACCAGAAGATCTATCTAATTTCTCAAAATGAATTTCTAGAACATGTAGGATGCCAAGGATTGTCCCTGTACATCCCACTGCAGCGCTGGTGGAGGGGAGCTGTGGAAGGGTGTCCGGAGGAAGAGAGAGAAATTTAGAAACAGGATGGTGGATAGTGGAATATTCGAGGCCAGTGGTGGTGAACCTACGGCACGCGTGCCACAGCAGGCACACAGAGCCCTCTCTGTCCACATGTGAGCGAAGTCCCCCAAGGCCTTGAAAGTGGGAAGCTGAAATATTTTTCAAATCTAAAAATGTATTTAGAAAACTACAAAATTTGCAGACAGGCCTAAAAGGCATCAGGAAATGTATGAGGAATTTTCTAGCAATGTAGCAGCTGTAAAGGACAATGGTAGTAACAGAGTTTTGCAGTTCCATAAGATGGAGATGACCCTGTGTTTTCTTACTTCTCCAGATAAAGCCGAATTTGAAGCACTTGCTCTTTCCTGCTTACACTGGTTAGATTTTGGAAATCTGGAAATGGAGCTACAGGAATCTCAAGAAAGCTCTATTGGAAAAATAAATTCTATGACCTGTGTGCAGTACATGAGAAGATGGAGACAATGAGGTGAAGGGATGGTAGAGGACAGCCGTTGATAGTTCTGAGAATGAAATCCTTAAAGTGTGGGATTCTCTGCCAAATAATTTTAAGTCAATGAAATTACTTGGGATTGCTTTTCTTACTTTGTTTGGATCATCTTATACTTGTGAGCAGCTGTTTTCAGCTTTGAATTATATCAAATCTGGTACAAGAAGCAGACTAACAGATGACGAGCGCTGCATGTGTTGCTCTCAAACTAACAAAGTGTGAGCCAAGGTTTGGCAAATTATCAGCACACACACGACAGCAACGATCACACTAATTGTGCAAAAGCACGCCAAATGCAAACTTTTACCGTTCAATGAAAAGCTGTATCATTTAAAGCTCTGCTATTGTGCTTTTCTTTTAAGATGAAAGTTAATATATGAATTGTTCTTTTCTAAACTAAAACCTCAGTATTCAGGTTTAATTGCGGAGTTGGCGTTTTGTGATAAATAAGTGGGTTTTGGGTTGCAGTTTGAGTACTCGTCTCTAGAAGATACACCAGCACTGAATCCTCAAAAATAAGGCATTTGAAACCTCAAAAGAAATGTGTTCTATGGATTAGTGAAACAGAACAGAAGAAGCAGAACAACCCAAGGCACATATAGCTATTAGATTTTTTTTTTTTTTTTTTTGGTACCGGGAATTGAACTCACACCCTCGCACTTGCCAGGCAGGCGCTGTGCCGCTGAGCTGTATCCCTAGCCCAGCTATTTGAATTTTGACAAAGGATCCAAAAACATGCACTGGAGGGAAGAGAGCCTGTTTAATAAATGGTGCTGGGAAAATTGGCTATCCACATGCATAAGATTGAGTCCAGACCCATATCTCTCACCATGGACTAAACTGAAATCAAAATGGATGAAAGAGCTAACTACTAAAACAGAAACATTTAATCTACTGGAAGATAAAATAGGTACAACTCTTGAAGACGTAGACGTAAGTAAGGACTTTCTGAAAAGAACCCCAATTGCACAAGAAATAATACCAAGAATCAACAAATGGAATCATATCAAATTAAAAATCTTCTGCACAGCAAAGGAAACAATCAACAGAGCGAAGAGATAATCTATAGAAAGAGAAAACATATTTGCCAGCTGTTCCATGGACAGAGGACTAACATCAAGAATATATAAAGAAATAAAAGATACTAACCTCCCAAAATGTAAGTCCCAATCAAAAAATGGGCAACTGAAATGAATAAACACTTTTTAGAAGAAGTACAGATGGTATTATTTTTTGTGCAGTTGGGGTTCTGTTCAGAAAGTCCTTGCCTACACCTATGTCTTTAAGAGTTTTACCTATTTTATCTTCTAGCAGATTCAGTGTTTCTGTTTTAACATTTAAACCTTTGATCCATTTTGATTTTAGTTTAGTGCATGGTGAGATACGCAGGTCTAGATTCAACCTTCTGCATATGGAAAGCCAGTTTTCCCAGCACTATATGTTAAAGAGGGTCTCTTTTCTTTGGCATATGTTTTTGATCCCTTTGTCAAAAATCAGGTGGAGGAATGTGACTGGCGTTATTTCTACTCCCTCTGTTCTGTTCCATTGGTCTGCATGTCTGTTTTTGTGCCTGTATCACGCTGCTTTTAATTACTGTGGTTTTGTAATGTAACTTTAAATGTCAGATTGATGCCTCTTGCTTTGTTCTTGTTATACAAGATAGTTTTTGAGGTACTGGGTTTCTTCTTGCTCCATATGAATTTTTGGATTGTTTTCTCTAGATCTGTGAAGAATTCTATTGGCATTTTGATTGGGATCACATTAAATCTATAAATCAGTTTTGGAAGTATGGCCATTTTGACAATATTTGTTCTATGTATCCAGGAGCAGAGACTATCTTTCTGTTTTCTGATGTTCTCTTGATCTCCTTTTTCATAGTAGTATAATTTTTGTTATAGAGGACTTTCACTTTCTTTGTTAGGTAAATTCCTAAGTATTTAATTTTTCTTGAAGCTATTGTGTGTGATGTTGTTTTCCCAATTTTTTTCTTGGTGGGTTCGTTATTGTTGTACAGGAACAAAACTGATTTTTATCTGTTGATTTTGCATCCTGCTACAGTGCTGAATTTATTAGTTCTAGGAGTCCTTTAGTGGAATTTTTTGGCAGTCTTCTGTGTAAAGAATCATGTCACTTCTGAACCAGGAGAGTTCAATTTCCTCTTTTTCTGTATGTATTCCTTTTATTTCTCTCTCTTGACTGATTGCTGTAGTTAGTTTCAAGTACTAAATTGAACAGGAGTGTTCTTGTTGTGTTCTTAATTTTAGAGGAAAAACTTTCAGTTTTTCTCCACTTAATATGGGGGCAGTAGGTAGGTTTGTCATAAAAGACTTTTACGAGATTGAATTAAGGTCTTTCTGTACCAATTTTCTTCAGGTTTTTTTTTTCTTTAATCATGAACGGAAGTTGAATTTTGTCCAAGTTTTTTATGTATCTATTGAGATGATCATGTGATTTTTGTCCTGGCTTCTTTTTATGTGACGTATTACATTTATTGATTTGTGTATGTTGAACCATTATTGCATCCCTGAAATGAAGCCTATTTGTTCATGATGGGTGACCTTTTCCATGGTTTTTGCATTCTATTTAGCAGCATCTTGTTGAGGGGCTTTGCATCTATGTTTATTAAAGAGATTGTCCTATAGTTTTCTTTTTTAATTGAGTCCTTGCTTGGTTTTAGAATCAAGGTAATGCTAACTTTCAGGAATGAGTTTGGCAGTACTCTTTCCTTTCAGTTTCATTCAAGAGTGTGAGGCCTATCGGTGTTGGAGTTTCACTGACCGTCTTGTGGAATTCGGTGGAGAACCCATCAGGTCTTGGGCTTTTCCTCTTTGGCAGGGTTTTTTTTTCTTTCTTTCTTTTATTACTGTTTCAATTTTATTACCTGTTACAGGGTTATTCAAGGTTTTTATTATCTTTTTGGTTCCATTTTAGTAATTCATATGTATCTAGGAATCTTTCAATTTCTTCTGGATTCTCAAACTTATTGGTATATAGGTTCATGAGGTATTTACTAATAACTTTCTGGATTTCAGCAGTGTCCATTGTGATTTCATTTTTTCCATTTCTAATTGCACCGATTTATGTCTTTTCTCTCCTTTTTGGGGTAAGATTGGCTAAGGGTTTGACTATTTTGTTTATTCTTTCAAAGAACCAGCTTTCAACATATTAATTCTTTGTATTATGTTTTTAGTCTCATTTTCATTAATTTTAGCTCTGATCTTTATAATTTGCTTCCCGGTCCTAGTTTTGGATTTGGATTGTTCTTGTTTTTCTAGGACTTTGACACATCATTAGATTATTTCTTTGGGCTTGCTCTGTTTTTCTGATGTGGGCATTCACGGCTATGAACTTCCCTCTTAGGACTGTTTTCATTGTGTCCCAAAGTTGTCATATATTGTACTGGCATTTATTAGACTCTAGGAACCAAGGAAAAAAGAAATAGCAGCTCTGGAATATGGCTTGTGTCTAGATGTCCCCCAAAGCCTCATGTGCTCATAGGTGGGGAGTTTCAAAGGCAGATCCTGGCTCCTTTAATGTCCATTCTGACTAAAGTCACCATCTGCCTGTGTGGATCTCTAAAAGGCCATTTTTGGGTCTGCTCAGTAATTGCCTGTGCTGGGATGGCTCTGTCAGAAAGTCTCTTGGTGAACCCTACCCGGAGCTGTATTCCAGAAGGAGAGGGAGAAGGACCGAGTGAAGATAGCCCTCCCCACCATTGCCCCATGGATCAGCACTTCCAGTGTGCTGCGTGTCGTAGGTTGATTATAGTGGAAAGAATTTATTGCTAGCATGGAGACCTCTGTAATTAGTGTCTGCTTTCCAGCGATACACTCTGGGTGTGGGTAACAGAAGGCCTTCACCTCTTTCCCAAGATCTGACCACTTCTGTTAATATGGGGTATAGAGGGTGCAGTGTAATCGGCCCAGGACCCAGCTCTTCAGAAATGAACTGTAGCACTGTTGATGACACAAAGACAAATTAGATATTTGCATACAGCAAAAACCAAGTAACAGCAATCACTGTGCCACCTTGGCAATAGCAAAAAAAAAAAATCAGCAACAATAATAGGGCCAAGGACAAAGTGAATATTGACATAGCGTGAGAACCAATAAAAGCTACACATGACAGGCCTGGCTTCTCAACTCAGAGGGCGGAACCTCTGTGACTTCCCAGCGTGAGTGTAAACTTCTCGGGGGTTTCCGTCTATCCTGCACCATCTCTGGGACCATCTCTGGTGGCCCTTTCCCACTCAGCCATTGTGGAAGGGTGACCCCAGGAACCCAACAGTGTAGTTGTTCTGTAGCTCAGTCTTGATTAACCCCCTCCAAAAATGGCTTCTGATTAAATCCTCGCAAATGCAGCAGGTGCTACACTGGATTTCTTCTCCAATTCTAGCCTCCATGTGGAAGGAGTCACGAGTGGCCTTCAGAGTAAAGGCCCTGGCTGTTTTTGCAGTTTACAGTAACCATGAGCTTTTCCCGGGGCCAGTGCTGACAGCCCAGTCTTTGTTTCTCGCTGGACCTGCCGGCCCTCCCCAGACTCACCTCCTGTAGGTGGAGAAAGGTTTGTCTTCCTCGAAGCCAGGGCGAGCTTTCCAGACTTTTTTCTTTTCTCTGTGTTGTGCTCTGTTTCTCCAGCTTTTTTGTAGTTTCTTGTTTTCCTGGTAGCTTCCTGCTAATTCCTGGAGATCTATTTTTTTCTTCACCAAGTTGTTGTTTTCCAGGTGTCTCAATTCCAGGTCCCCGAAAGGCTGTATTTTGCTGTTGGTCTTTACTCTGCCATTTTTAATCCCTCTCCTTACATCTTTTCAAATATAGTATTTCTGTTATTCATTCATACATATTAAAAAATTCCATTATGATATCTTTTGTCCTCTTTTTCAGAAGTTTTAAAATTTCCAAATATATAGACTTTAGCTTATCAATTTTTTATTGTATTATCTCAAGTTTAGAGAATATGGTTTGTGTGATAGTTTTTGAAATGCAGAGACTTGCTTTATATTCACTTTTTTGGTAAGTATCCCATTCGCGCTTGAGAAGAATACATATTTTCTAATTACTGGGTGCATTTTGCATGTGTCCAATAAATCCAACTTGCTAGTTGTGCTCTTTGATTCATCTGCAGACACAATGGCTATTGTTTTTTCTTTGTTTGACTTGTCTTTTCTCTTGGTGTGAGAAAGATGTGTTGAACTCTCCCTCCTTCATACACGACTTAAGCTGTTATTTTTTCATTCTTAATGCCAACATCATTTATTTGATTGTTATATCTTGAAGCCTATAAATCTCAAACTTGTAGTTATTTGGAATTTCTTTTTCATCCCTTTACTTTTAAACTTTTCATGGTCCATATGCTTTGTTCTGATTTTTGTGAGCAGCATATAGCTGAGTTTTGCCTGCATTTTAGTGGATAATTTATTGCGAATACAGATAATACTATTTCAGTTAGTTTCAATAATCTCACTTGATGCTATTTGTCCAGATTTTCCTATGCTTTTACCTCTTTTCATTTGTCTGTAAAGGCATATCCTTCAGCTTTCCCGCTGCATGACAAAATACCTGACACCCAAATTTAAAGGAGGAGAGGTTTAATTTGCCTGTTTTGGGGGGGTTTCAGTCCATGGTCATCTGGCTCCAAGATGGAAGCATCATGGTAGAATGGTAAGGCAGAGAAAAGATGGTTAGCTGATGGTGGCCAAGAAGCAGAACAAGGGAATAGTGCCAGAGAGGAAGAGTGAGGGCTCTTACATAGACTCCAAGAGCATGCTCCTCTGACCCAGCCAGACACACCTAAAAGTGTGCTTTACTAATCCCTGGTAGTTCTCAAGCCAATCAAGTTGAAAATCTACCTTAACTGTCCAGGCCTTCTCATCGCACAGAGTGGCAGGCTAGATTATCTGAGAGGTAACAAATAAATTCTACATAAAGTGTAATAAATTTTTTTTGTTTAATCAGTGTGCTGCTTTCAGTATCTGTGAATTCATTCTTTAGTTCTGGAAAATTCTGTCATTACCTCTTTAACTATTGCCTCTAATCAATTATATTATCTCCTTTCCACTACCCTATATTTATTAATACCTCTTTCAAGTTTCTACTTTCTTGCCCCTTTCGCTGCATCCTGAGTAATTTCCTCAGATCACCCCTCCAGTTTGCTGATTTCTCTTCAGCTATATTCTCTGCTCTTTAACCCACTCTTTTTAAAAAAAAGTTTAACAATTGTTACTTTTCATATGTCAATTAAAATGTTCTATTTTTGTAATTTCCTGTTGGCTGCTAACTCTCGTGATTTAGTTTAAATATTATGTATAAGTATAAATACTTTACAGTCTATAGGTGGCAGTTTAAATACCTGAAGTTCCTGAGTGTCCAATTTTGTTTGTTGTGTCTGCTTTTACTTATGCTGATGTATCTTCCTTTTTTGGTTTTGTGAATTTTTGATTGATCTTAATGTACGAAAAACCCGGAGACCTAATTGAAGATGAATGTTTCTGGCAGAAGCCAGAGTTTTCAAGGGACTCTTGGCTAAATCCTTATGTCTTCAGTTAACCTCCTCCCTTAGTGATGGCTGGGTTAATGTTGACATCTACCCACAGGGCAATGCAGCCTTTTATCGAAAAAATAGCTCATTGCTTATTTTTTTCCTTGTAGGTTTCTATTGCAAATCTAGTACAATAGACTTTGCTGGATTCTTTTAATAAACAATTCCAAACTTTTCTTTGGTTTAAACAGCACAAGTTGAGTTCCCACTCCTGCAAGGCCTGCTGCAGCCAGAATACCTGCACGTACCTGTCCTCTGTACTAGGGTTAAGCTGTCCAGGTTTGTCCTCACGGCTCCACTATCTCATGGGTAGACTCCGCCTTCGTGGCATAATGGGAAGAAAGAGTGCCGAGGATTATATGTGACGCCTTCACTCTATTGACTCAAAAATTACCCTTGTTATTTGCTCATATTTAAATGACCAGAGCTAGTTACATCACTTCCTCAGGTGCGAGAAAGCTGGGAAATATAGTCTTACATACTCAAGAAGGAAGAGACAAGTAGGTTTTGGTGAGCCCTAAGTAATGCCTGCCACATCTAATAAGCCCGATCAGCACATCTGAAACCCCAGTACAAGTGCTGTACAAACTGTATACATATATATATATATATTTTTTTTTGTGGGTACCGGGGGGACGACCTCAGGACCTCGCACGCCAGCAGGCGCCCGTGTCACTGAGCGATATCACCGGCCCCTTTTTCGTATGTGGGATCCGGGAGTCGAACTCGGGCCCTCACGCTTGCCGGGCAGGCGCTTAAGCCACTGAGCCATCTCACCGGCCCCTGTATACATATATTTTTGAGACAGGGTTTCAGTATGTGGTTTAGGCTGGCTTTGAACTCACTATGTAGCCCAGGGTGGCCTTGAACTCATGGCAATCCTCCTGCCCAAGCTACAAATTGTATTTCATGCACAATTTACTTGTTCCTTGGTGAGAGGCCTCTCAGATTATCTTGCCTTACATTTTGATTGATTGGAAATCCCTATGTCATTCTTATATTGTGCTAGGATTTGACAGCCAACAGATGTTACAAATCCTACTTTGAGTTTTTAAAAAAATAGTTAATTGACATTTTATGAGCTGCAGGGAATAAGGAGATACAACCTAATTGTATTTATTTATACTCTTTTAAGTTTGATGAAATGGAATATAGCAGACATGAGCTTAGATGGAGATAGCACAGAGTAGATTATATAAATGTAAGGGAAGGTATTTGGAAAAATAGAGGTCAAACAGGAATGAGAAAAGCAAATGATGTTTGGAAAAATTGATAAGGCACACATGCTGTCATTCACAAATTCTTTCATGCAGTAGAGCGTTTTCAAATTTGTCTCTGATAAATATCCATAATGGTATTTAGGTGAAATTATTAATTCTAGGAGGTTAAGGATATGTAAAATTAGTGGAATTAGTTCCTTTTAATTCTTATTAAAATTATTAATTTCCTCACCTCTCTCATTGATTTGTTTTTAGACATGGTGTTGTGATATGGAAGTTTATATATATTTTTCTCCATGCTCTGAAATAAGCTGAATTAAGAAGCACAATAAAACATGTCAAGATTAACAAAATTAATTGATATATTTTACTCCAGCCTTCAGTAAGATTTATTAGGCTCTCTGTCTCTATGGCTAATGTGAGTTGCAGAGGTTTGAATAACTGCTGTATGCACAGCTGGAAGAAATAAGTTCAACAGGAAAGAAACCTCTTGCATCACAACACTATTAAGGAAACAAATATAGAATTACTGGTGCTTAAATCTATTTTCAGGATTTTAAAATTATACATTACGTGAAAATGTTAAACTTAGAGAAGCTTATTGAGTCTCTCGTCTCTTTCTCTGAGCAGCTGCCAAGGGCTAATGAATATAATTAGCATTATTATTGCTAATAATAATAATTAATAGGAAAGCCTACCTTAAAATGCAATGCTTTTAAAAATAATATTGAAGATGACAGGGTGTATATCATTTTTTTTTCTCCCTAAAATTTAAGATTGTAAAACTACATCGTAATTATTGTTTCCTACAAAACACGTCCTATTTTAACTGGGATTATTTCCTCTAGACAAGATAGTTGAAGAAAATACTTAACGAAAAATACATCAAACTCTTTGGGAGAAGAGGTGGTATCTGAATAGAGGAAAATGTATTACTGGTATTATCCTAATATTTGTACTAATGACAACAGAGAAAGACCTGTGTGTTCATATTATATATAATAAATATGAATGCCTTTGAATTCTCTAGAAGTTAATTTTCAAATGACTATTTAATTGATCTCAGAATTTTAAAATACTTTTTTCAATGATAAATTTTGGTTTGGGATTCTGCAAATTCCTGAAATACTGAAAAACAAAATGAAAAAGTTTTTTTTTTTTTTTTTTTTTAAGCGGATAAGCATGGCACAGTAAAAGCTAACGTAAGCCTACTACCCAAAGGCTGGCCCTGTAAAACACACAGCATGTATGTCCTCATTACACCCTTCCGGTAGGAGGAAGTCACTGTGTTTGACGGCTGGGACTGAGGCTCAGAGAAGTTAAGCAGGTGGCCAAGGACAGCCAGAGTTCAGCTGCCCCCTCCTCTTCTTCCTTCTTTTTTCTTTTATTTTTCCACGTTGAGTGGAGCCCAGGGCCTGGCAGCCTCTAGATCAGTGATGAACCCCCAAGGTTCGCCCCCACTGCAGCCTTCCTTCTTAACTCCAGTGTTGTGCTTAGGATAGAATTTGATGGCACACAGGAACTATGTGGCTCTTTTAGAAAGCCAACCCCCACCCCATCTGATAAATTTTCAGTCAGATAATAGGTGAAAATTGAAATTTCTTTTTCGACTTGGTTCCTTTTGAAAAGAAATTCTATTAATTTAAATCTGGAAGAAAACTTTAAAATAATTAACTCTAACTTTACGAAGGAAATAAAATGAACCCAGAGACTTGAAGTTTTTGTGTTGGACGCAGCAGTCGAACTCAGGTCTACTTAAATCCTTTCTTCTAGATAAAGATTTTACACTTTATAAAAAAATTACAAGATACCGGTTGTGCTCCACCTTCAGCACCCACACAGATGCTGTGGGCTTGGGATTGGGTAGTGTCTGAGGCAACGACAGCAGTGACAGTGGTGACAGTGGTGACAGTGGTGGCAGCGGTGGCAGCAATGACAGCGGTGTCCCGTGGACTGCTGAGGCTCCCCTGAGCCAACGGAGGGGAAGTCTTTGTAATCAAGGGATTTTGTTTCTGTCACTGACACTGTCAGGCATAAGGTCCCCGACTTTTGCAAAGCCTTTCTGTCTACAAAGTCTTCTGACTGGAGACTTTAAAATTTACTACTACCTGGTTCCTTCCACAGAGTTTCTGCTTCCGGTTGTCTTGGGTGTTGTCTGGGCAGCCGAAATCTCCAGAAGGCTCCGGTGGTTCTGTTGTGCAGTCGAGGAGAGTTCTGAACCATCCCCTTACGTCAGTGGCTCTCAGCGAGGGGTCCTCACACCATAGCCTGAGCGTCGCCTGGTAGCTTGGTACAGATGTACGTTCTAGGGCCCAGGCCGGAGGCGCTGAGTCAGAGACTCCAGGCGGGGACCCAGCAGGCTGCCCTTAGCAAACCCTCCAGGTGAGTTGGAAGTGCGCTGAAGACTGGGCATGGCTAGCTCGGTAAGTGCGCCCTACTGCAGCCGCCCCAGCCCCTTGCCCTCCTCTGGCCTCTGCTCCCCTTGGCTGGCACAGGGAGCCTCTTGTGATCGCACTCACAACTCCTCTTGCCACTGCCCTTCCCCTTTGCATGTTAATACCTGTATGGCTGCCTCGGCTGCTGCTTTTAGCAAGCCAAAGTTTCATGTCGCTGTCCTATGTTAGTAGGAAGCATCCCCTGCACTCAAGAAACTGTGCAAGGCTCTGAGAATGCAATAGTCCAAGGAGGAGATGGTCTCCTCCTCACAGAGCTCTCGATCGAAGGGCACGCAGGCAAACAGCGAGGCAGCTTCGGCAGAGCGTAATACAGGCTATGAAAGAGCTCCCGCCCTAGCGTGTTTTCCAAACACAAGAACAGCACCATTATTGCCCTTAGGACAATGATCGCAAGACTGACTCATACCAAGCTTTCTTTCCCATATAATTCATAGGCAGTGTTTGATAAAAGGAAGGACCAGGTCATTAGATGTATAACATAAGGCTACGATGGTTTTAGTATGTATGTCCTGAAAGGGAAAGGACCTGAAGGGAGCCCAGCAGGACTCTCTGTAAGAAAGAATGGCCTCAGATCTTTCTAAAATTCCAGCAGAGCAGGCATAATCTCCTCAGCGAGTTCACAGGGCAATAGTAACTTATTGGTGGATGTGCTAAACTAGTCCAAGAACTTGAATTTGGGAGGCAAGGCCTCTGATTACAAAGACAATGCAATTATGATACCTCTGGCTCTCAGGGTAAATAATCTTTTGTGCTATAATTAGGAGGGTGACTATTCTTTGAGATGTACCCAGTGTTTCAGACTTTGATTTGGAGAAAGCTATTTGGAAAAGGTAGTATTGGTCCTCTCCTCAAGAGGGCGCCTATATTCCTTGTTTGTATTTTCTATCTGGAACCAACAATTTCTATTTTCATCTTACCACAAATTAAACAGAAGAGTGATTTATGTTTTGCCATTTGTGGAGCTGATTTCATGTAGTTTTGACAGCTCTATTACATTCCAAACAGTTACAGCTTTTTCCTTCGGGATTTCGGGATATGAGGTTAAGACACTAGAAAAACATGGGCTATGTTTCTGCTAACAGTATCCTTACAATATATGAGCTCTGCGCTGTTTGGTTTATCTGTAAAAACATCTCCTTCATTAGTGCCTATGAACAAGATCTGTCAGTAATATAATTGTCTCCAGAAATGCTTCTGCATATTTGAAAGAATATTTACATAACACAGAAAACAACTGGTTGATTCATTTAAAGTCATGAAACAATCGAATGATACATTTTCTTATTACAGTGCTATGGAGACATCGCCATGAACAAGTGCAGGCAGGAGTAACCAGGCACCTTCGCAGATGGTACCCAGGAATAAGAAACGGGCTGTGTGTCCCAGAGGTGGGGCTAGGGGTGAGGGTGACAAGGGGAAGAGTGGATGAGGAAACATGCAGGCCAGAAAACGGTGGCTTCTGAACTTGTGTGAAACTCCGCAATGAATAATGAATGAGGCAGAAAGAGAGCAAGGAAGCAGAAAAGAAGTTTTAATGGCACTGGACAAAAGAATTCGAAAATCAGACCTTGGGGCCCAGGGCTCTGTAGTACAATCCATTGGTGCGTGAAGACACAGTCTGAGAGAAGAGGTTTTCTTTTTTTTTTTTTTTTTTTTTTGCACTTTCTGCTTTTCTGGGAAATTCCCATTCTTCTTCCCAGCCTCTTTCTCTGCCCCTGCAAACTTTTTGCTCCCAAAATGAATGTGACATATTCAGAGGGGACATCAGGTTAGGATTTCAGCCCTAGGCAGTTTTCTGCAAAGCTGAGAGATATTTTAACAATTCAGAGACCAATTATTTTGCTTTACCTTGCTGCAAAATTCCCTTTCCTCACCTCATTGGGAAATATGAAACAAAACAATTTCTATGCTACTCTGTTCTGTTTAAGCATTTTCTCTGAAAGTCTCATAGGTAGAGGAATGCTCAGCCTTTCAGCTAACGTGACCCGGTGTCCACATGGCTGATTATGTGGGCAAGCTCGGCTGGGAGGTGGGAGGGTCTGAGAATGCAATCAACAGAGATCATGAATGAGCGCGGTGCCGGGCAGCCCCGAAGGTTTCTAGCGCGCTCCACGCTGGTCATTATCCCGGGGTAATTGGCACTGAGAGGGGAGGACCTCTAATGAGCTGCTTCTCTCCCTAATGGTGGGAGCCTGGGAATTAGCGCAGCGCCTGCAGTTCTACATGAGTGAACCCAGGCCGGCGCCTCCCGCAGCCCCTCCAGGAGGTGCCCGGCAACCGCCTGATGGTAGCGGGGCTAATGGCACCAATTACGGAATGGCCTTTTCACTGAGACCGTGGGCATCAGCGAGCGGCGCTGGGCGCTCCTGGGGTCTCTTGGAGGTCGAGGAGCTCCCGAGATGCAGGGAATGAGCGAACCATTGCTATGTGCAGACCCAGAGCGGGAAGAGCAGGCGAGAGAGCGGCGAGGGCCTTGAGTCCTCGTCCTCGTGGAGGGCACTGCAGGGACCAGGTACCGCGCAGAGGAAGAGCGAGCCTCTGTCCTCCCGGCCCCGACTCACAGTGATGAGCGCAAAGGCTTCGGAGGAAGAGCGAGCAGCAGCAGACGGAAGAGGGGTCTCCAGAAGGGAGTTCACAAGGAGGGTTGGATTCACTCGAGCGGTAAGAGCTGCGCGATGCCGCCTAAAATAATTCTTGGGGCTGGCGATGTAGCTCGGTGGTAGAGCGCGTGGCCAGGGTGCACGGGGCCCTGGGTTTCATCCCCAGTGCTGCCAGGAAGAAAACAACTCTTGAGGCAGTGATAGCTGTGCCAGTCAGAGTGCCCATACCTATGTACAATTGCTATGTGCCAATTAAAAATACGTTAAAAAATACTGGAACCAGCTTGCCAGCACATGTTTTAATATCATAAGAGTGATGGCCCACGTAGTGCCAGACCCTGCCTAGCAGAGCCCCATATTTTAAAGTCACGAGAGGACTCATGGTGACCCATAGGGACAGGGCTTGGCTTTCCCTCCTGGGTTGGAATGACCAGCCTTGCCCAACCATGATAGTGCTGGCTGGATCGCGGCAGGACTTGGATTGGGTGATCAGAGAGATACCCCACTTGCAAAACGCAGGGGGCCCCTCTCGGGCTGCCCCTGCACAAGTCAGCATGGAGCAGGAGGGCCTCTGAAATCGGCATCCTAGGTGTCTCACCTGCCTCATCCTAGGCCTGGACCTAGAAGAGCCCTGTCCTTTTCAGTCACAACAACTCTTTCTCTAACTGACATGGTTAATTTATTTTTCCTGAATTTAATATATTGCTAACTTTGGTAAACATGGACACTAGACCATTTTCTGTGTAGTGAGACACAGGTGTTGAATGAGCCACAGGAGAGGGCCTCTTGCATGCAAGGCAAGTGTTGTACCTCTGAACTACACCCCAGCCCATAAAATATCTCTGAATATAAAATCCATGTAAGGAAATGATATTTAAGATAACTGGATAGACACAGAGGTAAGTCTTCTTTAATTTTAAAATTGCACTTTCAAGAAAACTGCAGCTTCAGGACATTGGGTAAGTCTCTTTCACCGTGATTTTTTTCCATGAGCATAATTGACTCTGTTTTTAGCTATTCTGAATTGTATACAAAGAATTGCAGTTGATTTAGCATATCTGATAGGTGAGGATGGAGGGTGTGAGCCGATCACAAATACATTTCGTGTCCTAAGTTTCTCTGTTTCTCTCTGTCTTCCTCTTAAGTGCTGGAGATGGATGGAAACCAGGGCCTTGTGCATGCTACGCCCCAGCTCTAGTATCCTAAGTTTTAAAGAGAGCTCTTGCTATCATTTTTAGAGTTAATCACTTATCTCATCCGTAACATTCAGATACAAAAATTGCTCATAAAATGTAATTTCACTAGAAACTGATTCCTTAGTCAAAATGAGGAGTCAGCCTAAATTTACCTCAGAGATGACCAGTTGAACGTACATTATTTGTGTATGAAAATAATTGCAGATGCAAAAAGGGAGGCTTTTTTTTTTTTTTTGTCTTTTTGAGACAGGATTTCACTGTGCAGTTCAGGCTGGCTTTGAACTCACTTTGTAGCCCAGGCTGGTCTTGAACTCATAGTGATCCTCCTGCCTCAACCTCCCAAGTGCTGGGATTACAGGCTTGTGCATCACCACGCCCGGCTAAGACGGGAGGCTCCCTCTTAAGCAACGGCCCTTAGGTATGCTGGAGTAATGACACTAGTCGTGTTGGGTTCTATAGCATTCACTCTCTGTTTTGGCTTGAGTAAAGCTTTAAAGAGGAGGAGGTGAAAAGGAAAAGAGTGGCCATCGCCTTATTGGAGAGAGGAGTTTCCTATGGTATTGACTGCATTTCATCTTTCTTATTCAGAGTTTAGAGAAGCAAGCAGTTTAAAAAACACTCATTTCTGGGTTGAAATATAAGTTGTGGTTTCCCACTCATTAAACATTTTTTTTTTTTTGTGGGTACCGGGGGTCGACGTCAGGACCTCACACGCCAGCAGGCGCCTGTGCTGCTGAGCGATATCACCGGCCCTTTTTTCGTATGTGGGTTCTGGGAGTCGAACTCAGGACCTCGTGCTTGCCAGGCAGGCGCTTATGCTGCTGAGCTATCTCACCGGCCCCTCATTAAACATTTGCTGTATTTTGCCTAAGAGTTGGTGAAGTGCTTGTAAAACAGTGGTTGTTGGGGGGAATTTTAAAATGCTCTGTGGAATTCACTTCATATTGTTATTCTCCAAAGAGGAAGGGAATTTGCTTAAGATGATCAGCAGTTACCTGCTGTGATTTCTAAATCGGAAGTAAATGTAGGAAAGAAATCATTCTATGTGTATGATCTTTGAGTTAAGAAGCAAATTCCTCTCTTTGAAACCTCAACTCAGTCCTTTCTTTTGGAGAAATATAAACAATTCAATGGACTTGGTAAACAATCTTATCCTACATTGATTGACTCCATAGAATGGAGCTTGATCTATAATTTCGAGGTAGCAATGGGAGCTGATGGGTGAGGTGTGGTCCTTGGTCCATAGAAAACCCCAGGCATGTGAGCAAGATGGTGACCCCTGGCAGCCACCAGGCTGTGAAGACAACGTGTCAATTACTGGGGTGAACAAACAGCCAGCAGTTTCCACATGCCCATCAGGAGATATGAAAAACAGTGTACACATTTTTTAATTTAGTACATTTTTGCTGCTCAATAAATGTATAATAATAATCATCATCACATTTTTGTTAGGCACTGTACATTTATGAGCAAGCTTGGTGGTCTCTTTGGGCCTCCGCCAAGGTGTAATGGAGCTTTCTTAGTTGTTCAGAGTCCTCATTTGGGTTTATCTCTCTCTCTCTTTTTTTTTTTTTGCATAATCTGAGGAAGGACAGCATACCAACCTAGAATACAGCAGAAGTAAAAAAGATATCTTTTATTTTAACTGAGAGTCGGTCTATCCCAGCTTCTCCAAGCCAAGGACATTCTTCTAGCAATCACAGTGCTCTAGAAGAAAGTTGAATACAAGGTAATCACTCAGAAAGGAGAATAAAAACATTAGCACTACCCTTTAGTCCAAAAACTGGTTTCTGATCTTAGTCTCAACATTCATTGACTGAGAAGGCCCAATGAAGCCTTACTTATCAGGAATGGCACATCTGGGCTTGGAGCAAGAACACCGCACTGCTTCTTAGAAACCAGAAATGAAACATGGTTGGAGGCAGAGTTGTGGCCAAAACATCAAGGTTCATGAATATAAAATTCCTTGAGTGAGTATAATTTGGAAGGTAGCCACACAAATTGTTTTATAGGACTTGTAAGCTTCTCTTCTCATATTTAAGCAGATGGCTATAAGGTGTACTTAGATAGCTCTACAACTAGCCCAATTGTGGTCAGGAGAGGGAGTTAATTTTTTGGCAGAAAATCGTAGTACATTTGTCAGATGTAATCAGGTTTGGGACATAGAAGTGTGAGAGAGGGACAGTCATTCATTCAGTCAACAAAGCTTTATCAAGCACTTGATGTGGACAAGCCCCCTTCTGGAGACTCGGATGTATCAGCGAATAGAGCGACAGCACTGGCAGAGCTTGCACTCGGGTCATGCTGGGGAGCATATTCGGCAGAGTTAGAAGTTACAGGAAATGATAGGGTTATTCAGTTATAAGAAATCTGAAATATAGAGTAAGGTTGAAAGGTGAGGAAAATGGAAATGAAATAAGGAAACCGGTGTCACTTTGCTCGGGAAGACACAGTTAAAGTAAGACTTACTGATATAGTATTTAAAATACGAAGAATTGTATCTGGGGACCTCTCTGAAAATAGTACAGAATGAATCAAGCCAAATGGTAGAGAGGAAATATAAACCCCAACACACGAAAGAGTGACAAGGACCAGAATGTCAGAGGAAGGGAAGACAACGAGATGAATGACATTGATCTTCTTCCCCGAACCTGGCAGGACTAGCTTCACCAGAGAAACAGAAATGCACAGTGAGTATCGCTCATCCGAAAAGCTCGGACCAGAAGTGTTTCAGATTTCGGAATATTTGCATATACCTAGCGAGACAGCTTGGGGATGTAGACCCAATGTTCATTTGTTTCCTCCTAACCTTACACATAGATCTTGAAGCTAAATTTTTAACAAAATTTTTAATAATTTCATGCATGAAATAAAGTCTCATGGTGTGCAGTTTTCCACTTGTGGCATCATGTTGGCACTCAAAAAAGTATCACGTTTTGGAGCAGTTTGGAGCTCACATTTTCGGATTAGGGATGTTCAACCTATACACAGACAGAGAGACACACAACACACGCGCATGTATGTGTGTATATTTACTGTAACGAATTGGATCGCGTGATTGCGGAGCCTGAGAAGCCCAGGGATCTGCAGCTGGCCAGGCTCGGACCAAGGGAGCTGCGGGTGTAGTTCCAGCCCGGGGTGCAGGCCGAGAACCAGGAGAGCAGATGCAGTTCTAGTTTGAGCTGTAAGGCAGAAGACTAAGGACTCAATTCAGACTGCCAGGCAGAGAGAGAGAATTCTTTTATTCTCAGCCTTTCATTCTCTTGAGGCCTTCAGGGGACGGGTGGAGCCCAGCACGTCAGGGAGGGCCTTGCGCCTTCTTCGGTGCCCTGATGTACACATTAACCTCCCCCAGAACCCCTTCCAAACACATCCCGAATAATGTGTGACCAAATAGCGGGGCACCTCATGGCCCAGTCAAGCTGACGCATAAAATTAACTGTCCTACTCATGAAGAATCATTAAGCTTTATTTATCTTTAAAACTTGAAACAGCTGTAAACCTATTTAATACAATTAAACCATGAGTGGTTCTATGCATCTGGAGAACAAAAGACCCAGGGTGCAGTGGTGATTTTTAAAAAGTAAGCCGTGTAACAATACGTTCCCATTTAAATAAACAACCTTATGTGTGTTTTTTGGTACTTAGAAAAAGGTCTGGGGCCAGGGATATAGCTCAGCGGCACAGCGCCTTCCTGGCAAGTGCGAGATTGTGAGTTCGATTCCTGGTACAAAAAAAAAAAAAAAAGAAAAGAAAAAGGTCTGGAAGGGTACACACCAAATATAAGTGAATGCCACTGGCAGGGTGAGAGAACTTGCTTATTTTGTACGTCTTTTACTTCTAAATGGTTTGAATGTTTTACAAGCTGGTATTCCTTTTGCAATACTCTATATTTTTATATAGACATATATTTTACTAGACACAAACAGTTCTTTTCCATTGTGAGAATTGTTTTGGCTTTAGTAAACAATAGTATATATATAAGTATTTATTAAACACTGATTTAGTACTTATAAATACACAGTATTAGCTATTTACTTGCTTACTTTTGCTAGCTGAAGCAGAACATTTCTCAGGAGGGAGAAGGACCCTCCTTTACCCATGGGAGAATCCTATTTTCTGTGTCCAAAAGTCCTCTCATTTCACTGAGCTTGGATTTCTTTGGTGGGGAGCAAGGGCAGGGTCCCCAAAGAACCTCTCTGGGGTTGTGTCCAGGACAGGGAGGCTCCTGTTCCGAGGGACCTCTTTCCACTTGGCCTGAAAATCCTTCTTCTCCATGCCCTAGTGGCCCCCAGAGCTGGGGGCTGGGCGGGGCACCGTAACTGGCAGTTCGCTCAGGTACACACTCACAACTCGGAAGTGAAGCAGGCTGAGAGGACCAGGGAGATGCTGACGGTTGGTTTTCAGACCACCGATCACACCCGCAAACTCAATTGTCCCCCGGGGAGCGTTCCAAGAATGCACAGAGCTGGGCGGGACCTGCACCTGTTTATGGAGTCTCTGAGAGTGAGTCTGACTCCCAGATGACGCCAGCGCTCCAGCAGCGCTCTGCAAACCTCAGGTTAAGAAGAAAACCAGGTAAGAGGAGGAGAATCCATCTGCAAGAATCGCAACAGGTGCAAAAGTGAAAGGCTCAGTGGTGTGGGAGTCTCTCTGAGTGCGTTCCCTCATCACTGCTCAGCAGCACTTGGAGTGTGTGCGGAAAATACGCACGGTTAGGTCCCCGCCCCGGACATGTTCAGTTGGAATCTTTACAGGGTTGATCTCAGGATGTGCATAATTTTAAGTGTTTTTTTTTTTTTTAAGTAATTGACACATAATTGTGCATATGTATGTGTACGGTGTGGTAATTCAGTAAGAGTATACAATATGTAATGATCAAATTGGGGCAATCAGCATAAACATCACCTCATCACCATCATTTCCTTGTGTTGGGACTATTTGAACTCTTCCAGTTCTTTATAAAATATATACTAACTAGCTGAGCATTATTCTCATCCTACTGTGCTGGGGAATGCACATTTTAAATAAGGATCCTAGATGAATTCCAGGGAACATTCTAGAACTCTTTGTCCATGGACAGTGGTTAGCACTGGCTTCTTACCTGACAGCCAGCTGTGGGACGTTGTTCATGCAGGGGAGGGAAACCCTTTTTTCCCTTCTTCTCCTGATTATCAAAAACAAACAAACAAAACATTATTATTATGGAAGAAGTATAATCACTGGTAGTTTTGGTGTATTTCCTTCTCATTGTGTTGATAAAGGGAGAGATGTGTGTATTGAAGTTACACTGAAGTTTGTAACCAGATTGCTTTTCACTGAAGTACTATATTGTAAGCCACCTCAAAAGTCCATAAAATGTTTAAAACATTACTTCTAGAGCCTGTGCCCCACCCTAGTTTATTGAACACTCCCTTACCATCATCCAATTCTGTTGTTTCTATCATTGCAGATTATTAACCCTATTTATAATAACTGACTTGAATTTTGTTAGAATCTTGTTTTATTTCCTTTGGACTTCTCAGGTGAAATCTGTGGTGCTCAATAAATGCAAATAACAGTGTAACACATGTGTCAAAGGAGGCTCCTTTGATAAATTCTTGTAAGTTTAAGAAGAATTAATTCATCCACCTTCCACATAGAGGTAATGTATTTCAGTAACTGATTTTGCAAAAGAAAAACTGAAGACAACAAAAGAAATTAAAATTAAACTAAACTAAAATGAAAATCATTTCCAATTATGTTGATTGCTATAGCTACAATAATGTTATAGTTTCCATGTGTTTGGTACGTGGTTTGATAAAAGGATTTCTGGTATTTTTTATCTAAGGATCTTAATATATTTTATAGGTTTTCTTCTCATAATGGATCTACTGGAGTTTATACTGTCCTGACTCTTCAGAATAAGAGAAATAGACATAACCAAAAGTCACATCCTGGAAGTAAGAAGCAGTATTGCTTTAGACTTAGTTGTGGTTCACACACATTGCATATTAAAAGAAGTATATTTTGTCATTAATATTACAGCATTAAGCTCTAATGAGGTGGCTTTTAAGTGTTTAAGTATTGCTAACAGATAGAATAGATTGTAAATTTGAAACTAAATTTTGAAAGGCTAGTCCCAGATATTGATCCTGTTAAAATCAAGATTCTGTATTTTTATTTTTTGGTGATGACTTCAGAAAGACTTTCTCTAATTCAAAACTTTATTTTAAAAGTGGAGAAAAGTAGTTGTGAAACATTGCTTCTGAAATTGTCAGCCTGTTTTTCTAAATCATAGTTTGCATGTGCAATATTTTTTAAAAATCTTTGTGCTTTGTTTATATCTAGATAAGTTAAAAATTTAAGTGAAATTCTAGATCAGCAGTCTCAGCTACAGGCAAGGGAAATCCTGTTGGTAAATCTGAGATGGGTCCCATGCAGCTGTATTTTTATGTCACTCTACAGATAATCCTAACGTATAGCCAGGACTGAGACCTTTCCTGGGGATTCCTTTGGTGCTAACAATACACTATCATGTCAGTTGTTCTCTTGTATGCGATCTTGACTTTCAGCAAAAATGGCAATAGTGAAACATCCCACCAACCCTGTTTGTACTATTCCATTCATTTGACCAGTCATTATCAAATCCTAGTTGATATTTAAATGTTTATGATTTTAAAAGTATCTTTAATTAAGATTCCATCAATAATTTAAGATAAATCTGTCACCATCTTACTTTTCTTTAAGTCACATTTTGGAAGGATTGTTCACAAAGTTTCCTTCCAGCCCTATGGTTTTTATAGCTTTGGTAAGGGGGGGGCCCTGAGCGCTAATGGATACAGATTTCTGAACTGTGATGAGTTACATCTCAGTATTCTGTAAGATCTCATGCATATGGTGGCAAAATCCCGGTGGATAATATTTAAGAAATGTTTCCACGGCACTAATTGATCTTCTACCACACTAAAACACAATAGCTTAGAATATACCAATATATATCAAACAGAATTAGTCTGTTTAACCAGTGCTCTATTATTGAAGATTAATTTCCAGTTTTTAAATTGCTTTTTCTGGTATCTTTTTTCTCCTCAGCGGGTATGATGTTTAATTTCATGTATCAAATTGACTGAACCACGAGGTGCCCAGATGTTTGGGCAAACTTTATTCTGGGTATTTCTAAGAGTATTTTGGGGTGAAATTGCCATTTTAATCTATAGCTGAGTAATCAACTTGCATCCCTCATGTGGGTGGGGCTCCTCCAATCAGCTGTGGGCCTGGCTAGCACAATGCCTGCCCATCCCAGAAGAAGAGGGAATTCTCTGGCCCGATGGACTCTGGACCAGGAAATGGGCTCTTCCTGCTCTTTGGACTTGAACTAGGAATCAGCTCTGCACATTGCAGACTGGCTAACCCTCTGTGACCATGAGCCATCTCCTTATTCTAAATCTTTTTATGTCTATATCTGTGTAGACACTCTGTCTTTACATGTACGTTTCCTGTTGATTCGGTTTCTGTGGACAACACTGGTTAGTGCAGTATGTAATGAAAACCCATGATTTCCAACCTTCCTTTCTACTGTGACTTTCTTCACAGATACAGGTTTTGAGGAACTCATTGAAATTTTTTCATGACTTTTTTAAAAAATGAAATCTGTGACATGCTCGTTCTCGTATGATCTAGACCAGGGGTCTCTGCATAGGCACTGTTGACATTTCAGGTTGGATAATTACTTGCTGTGGAGCCTGTCCTGTGCACTGGGAGGTGTTTAGCACAATCCCCGAGCTCGATGCTCTTGACGCTGTCCAGCTGTGATGGACAAACTCACCCTCAGACGTCGCCTGAAGTGCTCAGGAGCAAAACTGCCCCGGCTAAGAACTGCTGGTACACGTACACATGGTGTGAATCAGGCTGGTTATGCAAATTAGCAAGAGACTGTAGCCTGAAATAAGTTTAAATAGTAGATTGTCCGATAAAAATAAAGTTTAATCAAGGGCAGCCATTGCAAAGCATTTGGAGCTACGGTGCAGGACTGCAGCTCTATCCACCCGTGCCTCCCTGTGTTTGATATTACGGTAAACAGGAAGCACACTTTGCTTTTCCTGGACTTTTCAACGCCATTCTACCATGTTTTTTTTGTTGTTGTTGTTTTGTTTTTTAACCAGGATTGAAACAAAAGCCCACCCAGAACCAGAATGCTACTCTTACCTGTTGAGATGTCCTCTATGATGGAGATTTGTCCACCTGGCCAAGTGAGGGTGTTAAGTCTCTCAAGAGGCTTGGTTTTGTGGGGTCTGAACTGAGCTCAAATACTTGTGGCTTTAAGTAAACTAGGAAGTAGGAGAAAATAAAAGTCGAGTAACTGTGAGGCTCTGTTAGACGTGTCCACCCAGAAAGGGGAATGCCCTCAGTTATGCCAGCAAATGCTTGCATAGGTAGGTGGGATTATCATCTGCAGGCAGTCGTCTTTAGGAGGGGAGATTATCCTAGATAACTCATGTGGGCTTCATACAATCAGTCAAAAGTCCTTAAAAGCAGAACTGGGTTCTCCAAAGATGAAGAAATCCCACCTTTGGGCGGTAGGTGAGCTTCTGCCCCAGATCTGCCAACCTGTAGGTTGTCTCTACAGATTTCAGATTTGCCTAGCCAGGCCTCGCAATGGAGGAAGTAATTCCTTGCACTAAATTAATTTCCCCTTTATCTCCCTTGTTCTCTCCCTCCCCACCACCCTTCCTCCCTCTCCTCTTTCTGTTTCTCAATGCTCAAGCTGATTTACAACAGAGTGCGAACATCATTGTTATTCTCAAGGGACGTAGTGAGGACAGGATCCCATCTCATTGATTTTGCTTCCTCCCAGGGCTGACACACAGCTATTAATAAATGATAAATCGAATGAAATCATTGTTAGTAATCATTGCAAATGGTTTTGGAGGAAATTAAACAATGTCTTGAATATTTCTGTGAGAAAGTAGGTAATTTATTAGGAAAAAAGACATCATTTAGCTTTCAAAATAAAAAAAATCATTGTATAAGTAATAGACTTACACCACTGAAAATCTGGAAAACAGAAGATAAGAACACCAATAAGTTTATGATCCTAACATAACTCGTGCTGGTATTCTAGTGTATTTCCTTCAGCTTTCTCTCCTGAACCCCTATCCTATGCATATGTGGTTTTTGCATAGTGCTATGCATACTGTATGAAATTGTTATTATGTTTTGCTTTCCTTTGTGTTATTACTTAATCTTCATAAATTCTCTCTCTCTCTCTCCATATTGAAAATAGTTTGGCTGTTTAAGTAAAATTAATTTGTGCCCATTAGTACAGTGTACCTTTATTGAACCCTTTTTCGTTATCAGGCATTGAACCATGTATTTTGTATGGTTTATCTCTTTTTATTCTCAAGACAAGTATGTGGAGTATTTGGCAAGTGCTGATATCACCTCTACTATACAGATGAGGACACTGGTCTTGGGACTTTTTTTTTGTTTTTAATTTTTGCAGGGATTTTGATGGAACCCAGGGCCTTGCACACATTAGGCAAATGCTCTACCATGGAGCTACATCCCTAGCTGTGGTAATGGAACTTGTAAAGACTGTGTCCAGAACGCCAGATGGGAGAACTCCTGAAGAATATCCTCTTTCCATGATCCTGTTGCTTTATGCTAATTTTCATGGTCTTTTCTTTTGAGGATGAAGGATCTACAGATTATGGATCCTTTTTGTCTTGTTCTGTAGAAAAGAGTATGTACAAAGACTCAACATCCAGCCCCATATTTCTCCTTCTAGTATAAACTCAGCACAGTGAAGCATGCCATTTTTCTTTTAGATGCATGATTATTGATGTCTTACTCCTGTTCATGTTCTCAATTGAGTTTGCATTCTAATAATTTTGTTGAGGACAGAGCTGTGGAGTTTTTAGGTGTGGAGTTGGGCACTGGTTGCTGTACCTTTTTTTTTTTTTTTTGCTATACCATTTGAAATCCACATGACCAGATATGTATTGGAGCAGACAGAAGAAGTGCCAAATGGTTGTCTGACCCACATGGAAGGACAAAAAGTAAAATTAATAAGTTAATAGATTAATTCATTCCAGCTATTGTTCAATGTTCAAGGGTTAATAATGGACATTGTCAGTTGGATCTCATAGATTTTTTAGGTAAGTAGTGACTCCAAATGCAGAATTCTCTCCATATTTGGATATATTTAAAGAGGCACTATGAATTTTCATTGTCTTTTTGCTTTGTATTCAACATCTCAAAGCGAATGATGCCACACTGAAGTAAATAATCCCCAATAAGACATTACTGTTGGCATTTTTTGGCAGGGTACTGGGAATCGAACCCAGGACCTTGCGCTTGCCAGGCAGTCGCTGTGCCGCTGAGCTATCTCCCTGGCCCACTGTTGACATTTTTAAGCATAACTTTACTTCCTTAGCTTTCAAGTATTCCTGTATATTGCAAATAAGAATGTCACACAAACAATAACTGTATATTGTGAGGTAGATGCTAGCCATGGACATATTTTCCTACTTAACTTTGAGCCTAGACTATTTAATTGCTCCTGTTAAATGCTTATATCTAACTTGATATTAATAGTCTGAGTCTGGTTAATTCATAATCAAGTTCACTGTCCTCTCCCTTCTATTTAAAAAAAAAAACACTTTAAAGCTGGGGGAGAAGGTTTTGGCCTAGAGACTTTCTGGATCTACTTCCCAGGATACCATATATGTTTTTCTGACCACCGCACTGAAGACCAACTCAGCCACATAGCAACTACCCTTCCCCAGCAAAAGAGCTTTGTTAAATTACAAAATCCATCTAGAAGAAGATACTTGAGGACGTGGCACGGTCCCTCCTTTGCCAGACTAGCTTGGTAAACTAGCTATCTAGTTCTGTAATAATGAGAAGCTGGGAGAATTACCTGGAGTTGAGCCTTTGTACCAGCATGGTTCACAGAATTGGTGTACCAGGAGGTTCATTCAGGGTACAGTTTTACTGTGATATAGAAAATCTAAAATGTTATGATTTTATGTTTTCTCCAATTGACAACAGGGTAGAAAATGGTCCCTGGGGTAATTACTTCATATGTGGTGTGAACTCGCCTTTATCAGAATCTAAAAATATGACTCAGTTGTAACTTTAAATCTCAACTTGGGTCTGCATTCATGTAGTCTTATAAACAAAGACGTGGAAGACTGTGTTGTTTGGCCTGGTGAATAATCACGTATTTATCTTTATGTCTTTAAGTTAGAAAGAGTATACATATGATAGATCTCAGGAGAACTCAGAGAAGACCTCCGGGCCTTTCACATGGACGGCTGTGCTCAGTGGTGTAACTGCAGTGATTCTTGCTGACTCACCTGCGTCACAGACGTGGTAACAGCCTCAATTAAGAGACTGAATGTGTAAGACCTTTAAAAACCATAAAATACTGTGAAATGCACAGGAAGGTCACTAGGGATGACTGTGCTGTACATTTATTTCACAAAGCTAGAAGAAAGGATTTTAGAAATGATGACTATCTGAAGAGACAGATGTAGTAACATGATTTAATTATCATACAACATACACATATACAGAAACATCACCTGTTATGCCATTAAAATACAGAGCCCACCAAAAAAATGTATACACACTTCAGCAGTTTGCCATACTAATGAATGTCTGCTGTACTAATAAACATTTGCCATACTAGTAAATAGCCACCACTTTGAGCACCTCCTATAACCGTAGAAGCCAAAGGTAACGTATTAATCTCATGATATCTCAATACATTTAGTATTAAAATATTTATACAAGTTTTTCTTCTCCTGAAGTGTGTATATATTTTTGGAGGACTCTCTTTATACATAATTTTATGTCTTTATATCAGTTAAAATGAATTTAAGTAAAATGCTATGAAATATTAGGTAGAATCCTTTATGTAATATTTTTCTTATTTTCAGGTATAAGATATGTGATTTGTACATTTGAATAGAATGTGGCTGCTTGAGATAGGCCAGTAGCAATTAGGAACAACTGGAGTAACTACAAAAATTATATCTTTAAAGACATCAGAGAATTATAGGAGAAATGAGTACTAGATGACTAAAATTAGAGAAAGGAGAAAACTCTTCCACAGGAAAGTGATGACTGACAGCTTTGTTTTTCTCTAAGGAGACTCACTTATCAATCTTGGATGCAGGTAGAAGATTGGGCCTGGGGCCTGCAGAGGGGCCTTTTGAAGGACAATGATAGCAGCAAAGCTTTAACCAACATGTGACTGCTGGGATGAACTGGGAACTGTTACAGCTTGTATCTAGATGTAGATACAAGGGGGTGCCACCCCTCAAAGCTGAGCGTGGGTGGCACCAACCAATAGGCCTGTAGCCTGGATGGAATACAAAGGGAAAGCAGAAGGAAGGCTCGTTTCTGTTTCTTGGGAGGAGCTCCAGTCTTTGTCTTCTCCTGGGATGACTGTCTCCTGGCTTCCAGCGCAGTCCCTTCAACCCTTCAGCACAGACCATTTGGCCTCTTGATACAGACTTGCGTGGAACTCTACAGTGAGCTCCAGGCTTTTGACCTTTGACTGGATCCTTTTAGTCTTCATCACCCTTTTGCACTTTGCCATACCTGACTCTGCAGATGGCCATTGTAAGTCAACCTAGTAACTCCTTTATTTTTTATTTTTTTGTGGGTACTGGGGGTCGAACTCAGGACCTCGCGTGCCAGCAGGAGCCCTTGTCACTGAGAGATATCACCGGCCCTTTTTTCATATGTGGGTACCAGGAGTCGAACTCAGGACCTCACGTTTGCCAGGCAGGTGTTTATGCTGCTGAGCTATCTCACCAGCCCCTACTCCTTTATATATTTATGTATCTTATATTAAATCTGTTTCTCTAGTGAAAACTGACTAAGGGAGTTTTGGTACCAGAAAAGAGGGGTTGCTATGACACTACCTGGCCATGTGGTTCAGGAGCCTTTGGAACTGGCTTGTGGGAGGAGTTTGGAAAAGTTTGGAGATGCCAGTTGCAGAGGAAGCTGTAGAATGCTGTGAGCCGAGCTTGATGGGAGATTTTTGTTGAGCTCAGAGGACCAGAATCCTGAGAGTAATACAGACAGTAAAGGCCAGGCTCAGGAGGTTTCTGTTGGGAACAAGGACTTCATAGGTGTGGGGGACCACCTGGATGGCTCTCCTTGAAAGAAGAGCAATTATCTCTATCTTGGCAGAGTCTGGCCCTATTTCCACCTATTGATATGTACAGAGCTGGCTAGGACTTTTCCTTATCTCTTTAATTGGCTTTAGGCAATGCACCTCGGTCCAGCCGAGGTCCTGATATGTAGTCTTTGAAGCAAGGCGACAGGCCTGTTTTTTTCTGCCCCTTTGCTCCCAATACATGGTTAAGCCTGGCAGGATGGAAAGCTGTGCTCCACGCTGTCGGCTGGGATCAAGCCTCGAGAAAGAGGCTATGATTTCCCAGGGCATAAAAGATTACACATCAGAGCTGAAGCACCCACCCCAAAACATTAGATACTATCTTGAATTGTGTTATGCAGATTACACCTTCTGCATATCCTTCCCTCTGCATTTGCAAAGGTGATTTCAGGCCTAGCCCAGCTCAGGAGATTCACGTACTTCCCGCCACTCTCACAGTCACTCATCCCCAAGCCACTCCCCTCCTTCAGAATTAATAAAACCTGGGTTCGGCCCTGGGTCGAGGCCTTTGTTCCAGTAGCACCATCTTGGCTGGACTTAGGACCCCTTGTCTCCCCACAACTATAAATATGCCTTAGTGTCTTTATTCTCGCAGTGGGTTGCACTGGAAGTGGTAGATTGGAATTAACTCTCTAGAATTCCAATAACGTCCTTTTGGGTTTACAAATCTAACTTCCTGGACCATGACAAAGACTAGGAAGGGCTCTCTATAATAGGCAGTTGTACTCTTGGCCATACGTGTTATGTTTTTGCAGAATACTTGTCTGCATATTGCTCATGTTCAGAGACATTGAGAGAGATTGAGATTAAGGGCAGGGGCCTAATTAATCTGGTGGAAGAAGTTTCATGGCAGCCTAATGTTGAGGTGGTGGCGTGGCTACTGTTGGTGACTTTTAGCCAGCTGTGCCTTGAGTATGAAGAGCAAATGGCCCAGCAGAATGATTAAAAAGTTTTGAGTTTGGCCAGAAAGGAAGCTCCTGTGAAGTTGTAGCCTGCAAAGATGGAGCAGAGAACTTGGTTGCTGAAAAGATTAACATTAAAAAGCTAATTATAGTAAAAGCTTGGTTTGTGAGTATAATTCATTCTGGAAAAATGCTTACAATCCAAAACACTTGTATATCAAAGTGAATTTCCCCATAAGAAATAATGGAAACTCAAATGATTTGTTCCACAACCCAAAAATATTCATATTAAAAATGATTACAATATTGTAATATAATATAAAATAATAAAGAAAATTTAAAATATAAAGAAAAATAAACAAATTAACTTGCACTTATCTTTCAAACCTTTGTGGCTGGTGTGAGGGAGAAGAGAGAGAGGAGGATTATTGTGTAGGACGACCTTACCTATCACTAATGGAATCACTGCTATCTATTGGCTCAGTGGAATCTTTTTCCTTTTGTGCAGTCTTAACAAGGAACCTATCCAATGATGCTTGCTTTTGCCTTCTTTTGAGGATTTCATGGAAATGTGACATTGCATTGTCATTAAACAGATTTATTGCTTACAGAACTACAGCCTTATTTGGGTTGTGTTTTCTACAAAAATTTGCATTGTTTCCCACATTTTACACATTTGTCTAATCTCATTTGAAGTGAGGAATTCCTCCAACTTTTTCTCCTCTTCCTCTGCAGATCAGATCTCCATAAGCTCTTGCTGTTGGGAGATGATCAGACACAATCCTGCAGAGAGAGAGAGAGAGAGAGAGAGAGAGAGAGAGAGAGAGGGAGAAGAAGCAGGAGGAGGAGGATGAGAGGAGGGGAGGAGGGAGACAGAGGGAGAGGGAGAGAGAACAATTGGGTCAGTTCTGATTATGTGGTGTTTGGCATCATCACTTGTTTATCAAGTTAAAATTTATTAGAAATGCTCACTCATCTTGCAGAACACTCACAGAACAAGTTACAATCTAAGGTTTTACTGTACTTTGGAACAGGACAATAGATAAGATGGCCGAGGGCATCAAAAGAACCAGCAGAACTCCACCCTTTTCAGCCTCAAAACTGCAAAGGTGAAAGACTTTGCTTTGAGAAGAGATCCCCAGAGCACCATGTTCCAGAATGCTAGCAGCCTGGGGAATTTATTCCTCAGGATTTATAGCACTCAGCAATCCAGGCACTTGGGCTCTACAGCTAAGAGAAGTTTGGCAACTGCTCCAGCTGGCAGCAGACCTTGGCATCACCCACATGGTGTTGGTTTTAGGCACATGCAGGATGCAAGAGTTGTGGGGTCAGGAAAGCTTCCAGCCAGCAGAAAATCTGGGAGGCCAGGCAGTGTGCCCCTGAGAGGGCAGTGTGTAAAGCTATGAGTGTGAAGCTAAAAGTGCAGTGGAGACCCCAGAAGGTTGGAGAAGCCAGAAACATTGATTGTGTGAGGAAAGCCCCAGGAGTGAGCAAATCTGGCCTAAGGGAGAGGCCAGGAGGGCTACAATCACCAGACCATAGGGCCAGCACCATCCAAGCCCTTTGGAGTTCATAACTTGCCACAGATTGCCCTGGGTGCTGGACATGGAACTATGGGATTTAATGTTTGCCCTATTGGATTTTGGTCTTGCCTTGGTCTCATTCCTTTCTAACCCCTTATTTTCACCTTTTGGAGTGGGAGTGCTTATCTTGTGCCATTGTATGTTGGAAGCATTTACCTTTCTTTTTATTTTTACAGAGGCTTTCAGCTAAGAGTTTGCCTTAAATCCCAGAGAAGAATTTCCACTTGGACTTTTCAAGTGGAAAATTCCACTTGAAACTGAAACTGTTAGGACTTCGGCAACTCTTAGAGATGAACTAAATGCATTTTGCATAAAGGTATTCATATGAGTGTTTTGGGGGCCAGGGGAAGAATGTTATATCTAGGTGTTCACCCACAAAGCCTCGTGCACTGATAAGTGGGGCTTTTGGGGGGTGGCTGGATGATGGGTGTGTGATACTGGATTGTGGGTATGGAATAGCTAGTTTAGCATAGTTCTGGGTGTGGATAATGGGAAGGCACCACCTAATAGGCTTGTAGCCTGGATGGAATAAAAAGGGAAGACAGAAGGAAGGTGCTTCCTCTTGCCTGCCATGCCATAGACTGTTTCTTCTCTACCACGCCCCTCTGCCATGCCACCCTGCCTTGAAACCAGCTGACTATGGACTAAAACCTCTACAATCTGTGAGCTAAAATAAACCCCTCCTGTAACTTGTGGGCATTGGGTATTTTGGTCCAGCAATGAGGAAATAGCTAAGACAGGATCTTTGGGTGTTTCAAACTGAGAACTGGATTCCTCCACAGATACATACTTGGACTTTATAGGATACTGAGGAATGAATTTGAAATTTTCTAAAGGCAAATGAAACCACCCACAGGCTAATGTTTTTAAAAACAAGAAGTCCCTGGGGGATAGAATCTGCCTTCAAACACATGAGTATTTTCCCCTTTAAGACCTTCGCCAGATTTTAAGCTTTGTAGGACCAGAGGACTGGAAAGCTGGTTTGAAATCCTCTCAAGGATAGAGATAGAGTTCCCACAGTTTTTCAGGATTGAGGGAACGTATGTATACCCACCAGGTTCTCCATCAAAAGTCCAGGAGGGCTAAGCCCCAAGGGTGGGGCAAACCAAAGCTTCGTTGATTCATAGTAAAACTACAACCAAGTCTTAATCCAATTCAATTTTTGACTGGACTCAGGTGATCAGCCCTTACCCAATCTGTGTAAAAGAAGAAAGGGGAACACACTGTCTTGTGGAATATGTCACCTGCAGCCTTCTTTTCTCTTTGTTAATGATCAGTTTCCATCATTTTACTACACATTCTGAGTAGTTAATGAAAGTGCCAGTCAGCTTTTTTTGTTTGTTTCAGAATATAAGTATAAAATGGTATTATTCCTGCAAGTGCAAGTAGCATTATTCCTTTAGTGACACAAGTTTATTCCACTCCTTTTGAGATTCAGTATCATATTGCACTAAACACTTTGTTGTCTAAACACTATCTGAGTACACTTGTGGAAATGTTATAAATATTAACAGTTCTTCCACATCTACACTGAGGAAAATACATTCATTTTTAAAAATGAATCTCACAATATGTTTACTACCCCTTTTGTTCTTTTTGAAGCCTCTACTTCTACACACAGTGTTTGGTATACAATCAATAATACCTAGACATGCAAAGGGGAAAAAATATGAATGATAATAAAAAGCTAACAACAAACAAACAAACAAACAAACACCATAAGGACACCACATGATAAAATTACTGGGATTAATATATTAGGAATGTTAAAATAATGTTCAAGAAAAGAAAGAGAGATGGAAAGAACAGATAAAAATATGGAAAATTCACTGGAGAATGGAAAGCTATGAAAGTCATATAGAAAGTCTAGAAATATTAAGGTCAATATTTGAAATTAAGAGTTGGGTGAAGTGGATTGAAAGCAGAGTAGATATAGTAGAAAGTAGGATTAGTGAATTAGGAGAGACATGGATAGGAAATATATAAATTGAAGCTCAAACTGAAACACAAAGGGAAAGCTAATAGAGAATAAAGGTCTAATACACACATAATTGTAGTCTTAGGAAAAGAAAAGAGAGCAAATAAGGAAGAATAAATACTTAAAAACATGATTAATAATTTTCCCAAACTGGAAGACATCAATTATAGATTTAAGCAGCTCAGCAAACCCCTATTAGAATAAACACAAGAAAATTATATCTAGGGAAAAATATTAAAATTGCTGAGAAATCAGATATTAAATGAAAAATCTTAAAACATCCAGAGATATAGGACATATTATCTCCAAAGTAGCACCAATAAACTTACAGCTGGCTTCTTAACTGGAATTGCAGAAGCTAGAAGACAATGAAATGATAGCATCAACATGGTAAAATAAACTAACTGTTAGTAAGGTTGACTGTCCCCTCTAAGACTCATGTGATTTGTCAGTGCCACAGCATAGAAAGAGGGGTCTCTAAAAGGTGATTAGATTGTGAAAGCACTGCCCTCATGATGGATTAAGGCTGTTTCATGGGGATGGGTTAGTTATTGTGGAGACGGTTAAGAATAGAAGGGGGGAATCTGGCTCCCTTCCCTCTTTCTCACGAGCCTCCTGTCTTGCATGTTCTTTTTTTTTTTTATGTGGGTACCAGGAGTTGAACTCAGGACCTCACACTTGCCAGCAGGTGCTTGTGCCACTGAGCGATATCACTGGCCCTTTTTTTCCTTTATGTGGGTACTGGGAGTCAAACTCAGGACCTCGCGCTTGCCAGGCAGGCGCTTATGCTGCTGCGGTATCTCACCAGCCCTCTTGCATGTTCTTGCTTGTACTGTACTTCTGCCATGTTATGACATAGCAAGAAAGGTCTCACCAGGTGCCAGAGCCATCCCTCAGACTTCTCAGTCCAAAATCAATTCATTTTTCTTGTTTAATAATGTTGCCAGTCTGTGGCACTCTGTTATAGCATGAGAAAGTGGATGAAGACAACTGGCAACCAGAAATTCTATACCTAGTTTAACTATTGTGAAAAGGTGAAATGAACACATTTTAGACAAACAAGAGCAGGGAGTTTGTGGAGAATAGACCTCAATAAAAAACAAAAAACACAAACAAAAACAACTGGCCCTACAAACCAAACTAACAAGAAAACCCACAGAGAAGGAAATCATTCCAGATGAAAACAGGGAAATGCAGGAAGAAATAAAGGAGAAAGCAAATATAAATGAATATAGGTTGTACAGAAATAAAAGGTGAGATTCAGAACCATGTCTTTCATGAAACTAGTACAACCACGATGGAAATCAATGTGGAGAACCCTCAAAAAACTAAAACTAGAAATTCCATTTGACCCAGCTATTCCCTTCTACATATCTTCTCAAAAGAGTTAAAGACATCGTATTATAGTAATACATGCATACTCATGATTATAGCTTCACAGTTTATAATAGCTAAATCTTGGAATTCACCTGTTTATATGTTAAGGGATTAATGGATAAAGAAAATGTGGCATTTACACACAGTGGAGTACTACTCTGCCATGAGTCATTTGTAGAGAAATAGATGGACTTTGTAACAATAATGTTAAGTGAAATAAATCAGACACATAAGCTTAAATATCACACGGCTTCTCTTACATGAGAAACAAAGTATAAATAATTTAAAGAGCAAAATAAGGGCTGGTGATATCGCTCAGTGGCATGGGTGCCTACTGGCGTGAGAGGTCCTGAGTTCGACCCCTGGTACCCACAAAAAAAAAAAAAGGCAAAATAAAAGACAGATAATAGGAAACAGGGAGATAGATCTTTTGCAAATGGGAAGGGGACCTAAAAATGGAGGGAGGGGGAAGAGTAGTAGGGAAAAGAAAAGTTAAAGAATTAAGATGTGTTACATACATGTACCAACTTCCCATGATGAATATAATCATTATGTATAGCAAACATGTACTAATAAAACAAGAGTAAAAGCTTAGGAATCAGAAAAAAAGAACCATGTTTTATATTAATGTCTGTCCTAAACAAACTCTAGAACAATGTCTTATGCAAAGTATGTAGTTAATAAAATTTTTCTGAATAGTTACTCCTATTCTAAAAACGTTCTGACCTAGTCAGAAAAGCAATTATTAAAGTATGATTTTTTTTGTTGCAGAGAGATAATAAGAATTAGATAATCTTACTTCTTTAATATTTTTCTCTATCATTTTTTCTTTTTAACTCATCTTTCACCACATTTATATATGACTTCTACAAATTAAAGTCACACCTCTCATTTTATTCTCCTTAAAATAATTTCTGCTCCCCTAGTTTTTCTATTCTTCATATGTCTTATGTTTTTAGGTCATATCTACTTATTACAGTGTTGTAACTTACATTTAATTATCCACTGAATCAGTAAAAATCATAGGACTAGAAGAAATGAAGTAGACAGATGCTTCATTAAACCTAGTACCCTCATTACTGATAACAAAAAGCAGAGTTGGAAATGAATGAAGAAACTGCAGGCAGATAATTCAGTGGGAAACTGAGCAGAAATTAGGTTTAAGTTGGAAAGAAATAGGAGTGGAGGAAACTGGGGTGAGGACAGAGCGTTGGAAAAGAATAACTAGCGACAGAAAGTATTGGGGAAAGGTAGACTTTCATTCTAATGAGAGATAAAATTGCAGATAGAGGATTTTCATGGTTGTTATTAAACACTGCTCAGCATTTGTTATGTTTGCAAAGTGAAGTAAGTATGTTGTATAGCCTGCAAATTGTCTTTTTGTTATTTGTATATATATATATATATATATATTTTTTTTTTTTTTTTTTTTTTTTGTGGGTACCGGGGGGTCGACCTCAGGACCTTGCGCGCCAGCAGGCGCCCATGCCGCTGAGCGATATCACTGGCCCCTTTTTCGTATGTGGGTTCTGGGAGTCGAACTCGGGCCCTCGCGCTTGCCGGGCAAGCACTTAAGCCACTGAGCCATCTCACCGGCCCAATTTGTATATATATTTTTAATTGAGACACAGTCATTGTAATTTACAGGGTATGGTGTAGCATTTAAGACGTGTACTGTACACAAGCAATGATCAGATCAGGATAATGGCATCGCCGTCATCTCAAGACATAACATTTCTTTGTGTTGGGAACATTACAATCCTCTCTATATGTTACTTTGAAATATTCCACTAATTATCAGGAGCGAGAGTCCATCCTGCTGTGCTATGAAGCCTGAGAAGTTTTACCTCCCACCTGCTGCAGCCGGTGCCGCCTAACCATCCCTCTCCATCGCTCTTTCCCCCTCTCCTCTCCTAGGCTCAGGGAACCATTATTCTATTCTTTTTTTCTTTGAGATCAACTTCAGTTCCTGTGGACTCTTTCGAGGGAGTCACTATCAATCGTGCTGGTTACTTGTCATATTTAGAGCAGCATCCAGCCCCTCAGAAGGCTCGTAAGGTCCCAGAGGACCCATCCGTGGCCATCTCTCTCACTTGGTTCCACACGGTGGTCTCTTTACCTGCTCTGCCATGCCGTGGCTTCCTGCCTATTCTTCAGTCATATCAAGCTTATTCCTGCCTTTGTGCTCGCTGGTCCTTCCCCCTGAATCCCTTTCCTCAGCTCTTAGCCAGCTCTGTCTTTTTTTCCTTCAAGTCTCAGTGTGTCATCTTCTTAGAAAGCCCTAGAAAGTAGTTTCCCTCACTTCCCCAGGACTCCATTTTGGTTTTCCTATAGCCCTGGCTGCTCCAGTCAAGAGCTCCCTGTGGTTTGCTTGCTTGTTGCCTGTTTCTCTCTACGGAATGTCAGCTCCATGGCACCAAGGTCCTTGGCAGGGAAATGAAAGTTAAAACGGGTCATGCTGGAGCGACCAAAAGAAGGATGGAGAGAAATGGAAATAAAGAGGCAAATAAAGAAGTGGAGGTCACACCAGGAAGGACGCTTGGCAGCTTTGCTGGCAGTGAGGATGATCAGCTGAGAGTGTGAGATGGGACATTCTGAACCAGCAGTGTGTTGTAACATTGGGAGAGTTCTACACTGGACATGACTAAGGAAAACAAGGGTTATAGAGGAAGAGACAAGAAGCCACTGCTTTTTGCTAAGCTTCCCAAAAACCTGATGAGTTTCATGTTTTCAGCGATGTATCAATTCAGACGGAGTGTGTGTGTGTGTGTGTGTGTGTGTGTGTGGTGGGGGAAGTGAGCTATAATTTCTGCAGTTGCTCATAAGAACTTTGTGCTGGGTACTGTCTTTCTATGCCTTTCAAACATAACTCTGTAATTATTTTTTTAAAAATTAAACTGTTTTTGTAAACAAATAATATATTCAAGAAAATGTATATCGTAAAGTCCCCCCAGCCCTTGTCCCACAGCTATACAATGCTTTTATTCCAAAGACAACTAGTGTTAATATATTTGTTTCTTGTGTATATTTCTAGAGATATTACTCATGCATGTCTATACCTCTATCTACACCATAAAAGCCTTCCCTGTAGGATATAAAGGATGGCATATCAGATACACTGGATTTAATTTTTTCCTTAACAGTATTTTTTGGAGATATTATGTGTCCATATCAGTATCCAAAATCTTCCTTAAGTTTTCAAAACAAGCTATGTAAAAGTCTATTTTATGAGTTACAATAATTAGTTTAACCAGTTATTGTTTTTGGGTGGGGGGCAGAGTCTCACTATGTAGCTCAGCCTGTCCTTGAACTTATAACCCTCCTGTCTCAGCTTCCTAGGTGCTAGGATTATAGGTGTGCACCATCGTATGAGGCATAACCAGTCAGTCTTTGGGGTTATATGGCTATTTCTAATCTTTTGCTAATATAAAGAATGCCACCGTGTGGAGTCTTCTGCAAATATGAGCTTGAACATGTGTGCATAGAAACTGACGAAGAGAGACTGCTGGGCCCAGGGTCTGTGCATTTGGAGTTTGAATATGTATGGCCAAAGTACCCTTCCTACAGGTTATGCCAATTTAATCTCTATCAGTAATGTATGAGAGTGCCTGACTCTCAGCATTTTTTTTGTTTTTTCTTGTTTTGCTGTGCTGGGGATTGAACCCAGGCCCTTGCACATGATAAGCAAATGCTCTACCACTGAGCTGCACCCCTGTCCATCACACAGTGTTTCATCTTTTTTTTTCCTCCCAGCACTAGGGATTGAACTAGGGCCTTCATATTGAGCTACATCCCTAGGGCTCCTTTTTTATTTTTATTTTTTTTGAGACAGGGTCTGACTAAATCACTAAATTGCCCAGGCTAGGCTTGAACTTGTGATCTTCCTGCCTCAGCGTCTCAGGTTGTTAAGATTTCAGGCATTAATATTTGTTAAATTTAAGGCTAAAAATTGTATATTGGCGTACTTGTATTTTGCATTTCTTTTTTTACGATGGAGTTGAGTATAATAACTAATGTTAAGGCTGGGCGTGGTGGTGCACGCTTGTAATCGCAGCACTCAGAGGCTGAGGTCGGAGGATCACTGCAAGTTTGAGGCCAGCCTGCGCTACAAAGTGAGTTCAAGGCCAGTCTGGACTGCATAGCAAAACCCTGTCTCAAAAAGACAAAACAAACAAACAAATAAACCAAAAACCTAATGTTAAGAACCACTTGTATTTACTTTCCTATAAATGGACTATTCTATTATTAGTATTTTTCTTTCAGTCCTTTAAATATTTTATTCCACTGTCTTCTTCGTTGCATGGTGTTTGAAGAAAAGTCCAGTGTGATTCATACTCTTGTTCTTCTACAGGTAAGGTGCCTCCTACCCCAACCCTTTTTAATAATTTTCTTTGATTATTTACATTTTGAATATGATAGGCCTAGTTGTAGATTGTTTTGATATTTGTCCTGCTTCGTGTTTTCTGAGCTTCCTAGATTGGTGCTTTGGGGTCTGTAATTAATTATGGAAAATTCTCAACCATCCTTCACATTTCCTTCTGTTTCTTCCTTCTTCTCCTGGTAAACCTATTACACACAAATAGCCCTCTTTGCAATTGTCCCACAGGTCTTTGACATTCTGATCCATCTCTTTGTTTTTTGTATTTCAGTCTCAGATGTTTCTGTTGACAAACCTTTAAGGTCGCTCATTCTTTCTTCAGCGCTGTTGGGTCTGCTGACGAGCCTATCGCAGGCGGCCTTTGTTTCTGCTATAGTATTTTTGAGATCTAACACCTTGGATTCTTGCTTTTAGTTCCCACCTCTCTGCTTCCGTGAGTCATCTGTTCTTCTCCATGGTCCACTTTTTCCACGGATCCTTTTTGCACGTTAACTGTTATTTCAAGTTTTCAGTGTGAGAATTCCAAGATCTCTGCTGTAACTCAGTCTGGGCCTTGCTTTGCTTCATCTCTTCAGGATGTGGTTTTTCTGTTGTTGTTTGTTTGTTTGTTTGTTCGCTTGCTTTTTTGCCATTTCATATGCCATATATATATTTTTTTTTCTTGAAAGCTAGATGTGATGTATTGAATTAGTTACTGAGGTAGAGAGGCCCTGAGTGTGAGATTTAATATTTATCTGGCTGAACATACTGCTTGCTCTAGCTGCAGGTGTCAGACTAAAATTTCTTTAGGATTTCCTATAAATTACTTAAATAGGGTCTAATTCTTTTTTCTTTTTTTTTCCAGTGCTGAGGATTGAACCCATGCTAGGCAGCATTCTCTGTCACTGAGCTACATCTGCAGCCCTTTTTCTGTTTTGAGACAGGGTCTCACTAAGGTGCCCAGGCTGGCCTTGAACTTGTGATCCTCCCAAGTAGCCAGGATTACAAGCGTGTGCCATCGTGCCCAGCAGGGTATTCCCTCATAGTCCTCTTCGTTCCTGTTATGCAGGAGCTCAACTGATAAGATGGCAAGGTGTGGAGGTGAGGGCATGTTCCATGTTACTGCGCTTACATCTGTTGGCCTCATTTGGGTATTTCTGTATCCCACACTGAGGACTGGAGGGGGCTGGAGTTGGCCACTTCCGGTTCCCAACTTAGGCTCTGCTAGGCTCTGGTAAATAGTTTTCCTTGAAGGCAGCTTCTGGGTATGTTTCAAAATGCTTACGTTCTCCTTCCTCTGAGGGAAGTAGGAGGGAATTTTCCTCAGATCTTCACGGTGGGAACCTGGTAGGTGTCCTGGACATAAAACATGGAAAGAGTTGTGGCTCTCCTGAGACTGGGCACACTGAATTTTTAATCCTCAAACTTGTCCACACTAAGCTTTCAGCAGGTGTATTTTCAAGTGTTCATCCTTTTTTTGGCAGTGTTGGGCATTGAACCCAAGACCTCTAGGATGCTAGGCCGGCACTCTACCACTGAGCTACACCCTGGGCCTCAAGTGTTTCAACCCACATGGCTCCAGCTAGCTGCGACTCTGTCTCTGCTTGCCTGTCCAGGTCTCAGGGCAGCGGTCTGTCCTGTGACCTCAATTATCTGAAGAACCTTAGAGGAGTTCTTTATTTATTTTTTTTGTGGGTACTGGGGGTCGACCTCAGAACCTCGCGCACCAGCAGGTGCTCGTGCCGCTGAGCGATATCACCGGCCCCTTTTTCGTATGTGGGTTCCGGGAGCCGAACTCAGGACCTCGCATTTGCCAGGCAGGCACTTATGCCACTGAGCCATCTCACCGGCCCTTAGAGGAGTTCTTGATTTTCAGTTTGTGCAGCCTTTCTCTTGAGTAGATAGGAGGGATGACTTCCAAGCTCTTCACACGTCAGAGCAGACGGCAGAGGTTGTAGTTTTCTTATTGACTGGTAGGAGTGCTTATCTAGGTGTGGAATTAGTCCTTTTTCTTGCTATGGACGCACATTTTAAAAATTTCTTCATCTATCTTTTGAATTTGTACTATCCTCCCATGCAGGTCAAAACAGATTTTATGTGTGGTTACTCAGTACTTAGAATAGTCTCTTTTAGGCATTTGGATTCTGTGATACAATTAGGCCTTCATCACTCAGGTTATGCAGGCTTTTTCCATTGTTTCTTTTAATACTTGTCCCGACTTTATTTTTAGCATTTAAATGCTTGCTGCATTTGGGTTTTATCCACATTTAAAGTATGAAGAGTAAATACTACTGACCTCCTCTAGTTGCCTATTCAGCTGTTTCAAAACCATTGGCTCAATAGTTCACTTGCCCCATAGGTTGACAATCATCTGTTAAATTCCAATATATATTTGGGTGTATTTTTATAATCTCTGTTCTGTGTTACTGCTTTATCTATTATATATATATGCCAATATGAATTATTCATATATAATATAAATTATTTTATTTGTTGAAGCTTTAAATCATTTAAAATTATTGTACAGCTAGTTACTTCATTTTTATTGTCAAAAATTTTCTTGTCAATTTTAACTTACATTTCTATATTATTTTTAGCAGTAATATGTCCACATTAAAAAATCCTGCTGGTACTTTTGTTGTAATTATACATTTTAGGTTAATGTAGGGAGGACTGGATATTTTTAAAATTGAGTTTTTCTATCTAGGAGTATTATATGCCTTTTAATTTGTTCAAGTCTTATTTCATATCTCTAAGGAGAATTAAAAATGTTTCTTCATATAGCTCTTGCACATTTTATGTTAATTCCATACCTAGAGATCTTATCTTTCTTACTGTTTTCCCCTCTTTGCAACTGGGGTCTTTTCCTTCATTATATCTTTATTTGGGTGGTTACTCAGTGTAATCATTGGGTATTACTCAGTTACTCAGTGTAACTGTTTGTTGAGTATATATGCTTGCTATTTATTTCTGTATATTTATTTTGTGGAAACATGCTATTAAAAAATTAAAGATATAGGCCTGTCATAGTAGAAGGCATTGATGCATCTCAAGTCCAAGACCTTGGCCTCACCCTTTTTAGTACTCTGGCAATACTCCTGTTACTTAATCTGATAAGCCAGGTTCCTCATTTGTAAAATGGGATAAAATAGTACTCAACTCACAAAGCACCAATATACTTAGCAAAGAGTCTGAAACACAGGAAGAAGTCAATAAATGCTGGCTGCAGTGGTTCTACCCCTTACCAAGCTCAAACCTCACCCATAGGGTCAGACTGGAAACAGACTTCAATCTTCCCAAGCCACCCATTTTCCGTTCGGTCTCCTCCCTCTTCCTTAGCAAAAGTCCAGAAGCAGACTGAAGGGTTGTAGAGTGGGGTTATCCTTATGGGAAGGGAGTGAAAGGATTCTGTGCTGATTTGCATTGCGGGAGGAGTCCAAGGAAATTAAAGGGGACACAGGTTAATGAATAAAGCAGGGGCGGTGAACAGAACTTTTTTTTCCCTCAAGTGGCCACCTTAAATTTATAGAGGATTTTATAGCTTACAGGTCACTTTAGACATGCGTACCAATCTTCGCAGTGTTCACTGGGGCCTGCAGTCGCACAGGGAGTAGGCTGGGGGTTGGACTCCAGATCCGCGGACTCCTGTTGGGGTGCTCGTTCTTTTCCACTGCCCTCTTGACTTCGCTTGTGATTTAATCCCATCTAGGTCTAAGTACTAAATTGACAGCAGAAAAGACAGATGAAAAACATGATAGAAAACACAGGAAAAAGGAAAACATTTTGAGAAGAGTTAGCAGAAGAGAGCTCTGGGAATTGAATCTATAATAGAATTGCTGAATACAGGCAGAAATTCATAGGGGAACTATACTCGATCTTAGTCAAAAAGCCAAGGGGTGACCAGAGGGGAAGAACTATGTAAAGAAGAATCTAATGAGGGTGTGGGGTGTGCTACCTGTTTTGTGTGCACTTTTTCTTTTATTCCTAACATCAGTCTTCTGGGGCAGGTGTTTTTCAGTCGCCTATACCACGCGAATCTAGAAAGCCACAGAGTGGGGCGGGTGCTGGAGAAGGGCGGTGCGGTCAGTGGAGGAAGGAAGGTCCGGGCCAGGCAAAGCTGCTAGCAGCTGGGATTGGGGATGCAGATGACGTGTGGACTAAACCAGCTGCAGTGGAAGAGAGCAGCCCGCAGGAGGAGGCTGCTTCTACCTGGAAAAGTGCTCCATCAGCGACTTTGCCCTTCCTCTCACTGCTGCATGGCTTTTAAAAAGTGACAGTCACTTCGCTGCAGGCTTCGGAAGCAGCAATGGTCTTCGCTCGTTGGATGACAGTCTAAATTCAGACCTAAAGAATGTGGCTGGAGACAGCTGGTGGAAACAGTCCCAGCCCTGTCTCCAGTGGCCGTGTCCACGTGCTGCTCCCCCCTTATCAAGCGTTCCCACTCTCCATCTCTGTCTCACTTTCTGCCTGTCTTCCATCAGTTTTTTTTTTTTTTTTTTTTTTTTTTTTTTTTAAGTAACCCAGCCTGGTGCATTGTACCCAAGGGGTCAGGAACGCCCTTGTTTCACCAGGCGCTGCCGGCCACCTCGGTGATTAATGAGAGCTACTCGAGGGGTTTATGAGAAGTGGCATTTACTCCCCAGCTTCTTTTATCTGCCAGCGGGCAGTTAACGTTAAAGCCGGCTCTGTACCACGGCGGAGGTGACTGCAGTAAAAACCACGGGGCAGGGCCCTCCTCTAGAAACTCGTGAGCAAGACGCACCGAGCCAGTCCCCGGACACCCAATGGACCTGGACTGCGGCAAAGGGGTGTGGGAATGGAAAGAGGGGGAGGACCACCCGGCCCCTCTCTTCTTCCTCCGCGCTGGCGCGGAGCGCGCCCTGCACCCCAGAGGACAGAGGAAGGTCACTCCAGGTCGCCGGCACCTCCCGCGCCCCCGAAATCTGCAAATTCATTGCTCCCTTCATCTTCCGGCGAAACCCTCCCGTCCGGAGTAGGGGCCAGCTCCAGATCTTCACCTCCAGCCTTTAGCTGACTCGTAGGGCAGATCTGCCTTCTGCCGGGTAAAAAGGCTCCGGTTCTCTTCTTCCCCGCAGGGGTCTTATCTCTGCTTTGGACTTTGCTTCGGACTCGTACGCGCTGCGCTCAAGTCTCAGCAACTTTCTCCATCTTGACCCGCGAGTCGGGGCATTTCTAAGACAATGTGAACAAAGAGCAGCAGAGGAAGGAGCCAGGGCCGGCGGGAGGGCTGCGGGGCGAGCGCTTTTGTGCCGGGGGCACCGCGCACACGGCGCGCTCCGCCGCGCTCTGGCTGCTCGGCCCGGACAGCGAGTTTCTTTGTCCCTGCCTGCGGCTGGGCGCGAAGGCCGCTGGCCGCGAGCAAGAGCCAGAGCCCGGGACGGAGGCCGGACTTCCACGGCAGGACCGAGTAGGGACGCGCGCCCGCGCCCCAGTCCAGCGAGCGCCCCGCGTGCCCGGCGGGCTTCGGGCCCTGGAGGGACATGCTGAGACTCGCCTTCCGCTTCCTGAGCCACAGCAGGGCTCGGGACGGCTCATCTCATCCTCATAGTGGGGTTAGGGGGGCAGAGAGAACCCACGGGAGCGCTCTCCTCCCCCGGACTCCCCGAAGACGCGCGCGCGTCCGGGGCGCGAGCCGAACTCGGGCACTGAGGCGGGTCTCTGGCGCCCCCCTGCCGACCGCGCCGTAGCCCCAGGCCGGAGACGCGCAGCACAACGCCCCTAACAAAACCGAAACGGTGGCCACATCTACAAGTGTGTGTGTGTGTGTGTGTGTTTACGCGCGCGCGCGCGTTTGGAGATTCACATCCAACTGCCTTACCTGCAATATAGTTTGCGCTTCTGTGTTTTCTGGAGAATGAAAGAGAAACTGCCATGCCCGTCCAAACCCATCAAACCGCCCCCTTCCCTTCAACTCTCTCAACTCGTATTGTATAACGCAATGCAAGATCGCGGAGTCCGCGTGAAAACCAGTTCCCAGTTTCACTATGAACCTGCACCCGTGCACCGAGCTAGGTATGAGGTGACCATCTTTTATTCCGCAGGCGAACTTGGAGTCTCGGGAGACTCTTGCCTCTGGCAGCGCATCTCCCCGCGGCTTCTCTTTCGGAAGCCAGGGCTCCTCGGCCGGCTTCCCAGGAAGTTGCGCGCTCTGCCGCGCTGCGCCCTGCCTGCCGCAGAGCCGGCGCAGGGCCCGGCGGGCGCTAGGACCGCGGGGAGCCGGGCGGCGCGGCGCTACCTTAAACCCAGCCCAATGCCGCCGCCTGCGCCACTCTGCGCGCGGCGGGGCTGCGCAGGAGGAGCGCTCCGCCCGGTGCCACGCTCCGCGGGCCGGCGCGGCGACACCTGTTCGCGGCAGCCCGGGCGCACGCGAGCTCCGGACGCGGCTCGCCTCGCCGCCCGCCGCCACCCGCGCACGGCCAGCCGACCTCCGCCGAGCCTCGGGGGAATTCTGGACACCAGCTCCGGACGCCTAAAGTTTTTTCTTCTTTTTGTTTTATTATCATTAATTTTTTTGCAGGGGGACTGGGAGGGAGGATCGGTCGCCGCCACCAACGTGCGATTTTTTTTTTTCCCTTGAAGGATTCATGCTGATGTCTGCAGAGTCGGTTAGAGAGTAAAAACAGCGCATGCCTTCCCGGAGTCAGGATCCGTGAATTCTGACGTAGCCCGTGCATCTTAAAAATCCCTATAATAACGCCTAGGCATTTAAGTGGCTATGGTCATTCCGATCTGAAAGCAAATGGAGAGACTACGGATTTTTCTCCTTATTACGGGCGGATGGGATGAAGACCTTGCCTGCTGAGCGCTGGGATCTATCTGTAGAGATGCAGTTAATAGATAATGTTCGCCAATATGTCAGTGTGCGAGTATAAAGTGGTGGTTTCTTAGACTCTCGGTGGTTTGACCTTGAACCTCTGCCAGTGAAACAGCAGATTACTTTTATTTATGCATTGAATGGATTGAAGAAAAGAACCTTTTTTTTTTTTTTTTCCCTCTCTCTGCGACTGCAGTACGGGAGGGGAGTTGGATATACCTCGCCTAATAGCTGCTGGGTTGACACCATCATTATTGTTTATTCTTGTGCTCCAAAAGCCGAGTCGTCTGATGGCTCCCTTAGGTGAAGTTGGGAACTATTTCGGTGTGCAGGATGCGGTACCGTTTGGGAATGTGCCCGTGTTGCCGGTGGACAGCCCGGTTTTGTTAAGTGACCACCTGGGTCAGTCTGAAGCAGGGGGGCTCCCCAGGGGACCCGCAGTCACGGACTTGGATCATTTAAAAGGGATTCTCAGGCGGAGGCAGCTCTACTGCAGGACTGGATTTCACTTAGAAATTTTCCCCAATGGTACTATCCAGGGAACCAGGAAAGACCACAGCCGATTTGGTAGGTATACCATTAACCCTGTAGTGTCCACGCCATGACATGTTCCGACTGTAACTATACGAAGGTGGTGTGGCTGGGTGGGGGATGCAGGAAGGTATCTCTCTCTTCCCTCTTTTTCGCCGTGTCTTGCCAGCTCAGGGCAAAAGAAAAAAAAAAAAAAAAAAAAAAAAAAAAGCCTCCCGGAATTGCAGATCTGCTGCTGGCACTAGTGCAAGTCTACATTGAAAGGCCTTTTTTTTTTTTTTTTTTAAATAAAGGGGTTATGGTTTATGAATATAGCACAAGTCCCTAGTTGTTTTGCATCATGTACGCGGGAGGATGAGGTTTAGGAAGTTTCTTTTGAATGAACTGATTCCACGAGCTTAAAGCTTTAATCATTAACTACTGAGAACTTAAAAATGCATTCAGTTTCCTTAAATCAGTGGGTATCTTGTGCCCCCTTTTCCTCTAATAAGTATTGTCTTGAATTGTAAATCAATCGTGTTTTCTCCCCACCCCACCCCACCCCCATGCGAGTCTGAAAGCCCCGCAGGCGAAGATTGCTGACTGGTGGTTCTGTTGCGAGGTGGGCTAAAGTCAGGGTTTTGACTTTGTGAGCAGCACCGGCAGAGGTGTCCGGGGAAAATGATTTGGGAAAGGGCGGAACTTTCGCCAAGCGAGTTTGTCCTTCCAGCTATCAAGTTATAACCTCTGCGTTTAAATTTCCATAGTGTGCAGCCCTGCGGGAGGGGGGTCCTGGGTGGCCCGCGCTCCCCTCTCTTCGTGTGTGCGCGCGCGTGCGTGCAAAATCTGCGAGCTAATTTTAAAGGGCATTCCGAGGATTTCATTTTCCAAGGAGGGTATTTGTGACTCAGCACCGAGGGCTGCAGACTGGAGGGTGGCGACTCTGCCCACTTTGATGCCTGCACACACGTGCCTGCTGGGGCACCCGCAACCCCTCAGCACGAAGTCAGCTAACACAGTCCTGATTTGGGTGGAGACAATCTTGTGTTCTTTCTCCCTTACTTTAAAAATGAGAGTTTGGGCAACCGGAGTGTTGGAAGGAGTTAACTTCTGAGTGAACCCACCTGACAATACTTAAACTAGGTCGTAAAACACAAAGTCCTGCAGTGCTTTTTCTTCCTCATGCTTTAATGCCAGATGTTGAACACAGTCGTAACTCCACGCTTAGCTTCGTGGGGCTGTAGGTGATGCCAGAGGTGAGGCGGGCTCAGGTCTGGGGTGGGGGCGATTCCTTATACACGAGGCCCAGGATTCTCTCCTTTTGCTTTCTCTCGAGCCTGAGCCCAAAGCTGAACCTAGTAAATTTCTCTACCCGTCTTCTCTTGCTGCTTACGGGAAAAAAAAAAAATGTAACTCTTTGCTGTGCAATTATTCAGCTGAAATGTAAGCGCCCTCCTGCCACCCTAGAAGGGAGGCAGCTCTGGCTGTGGCGAAGACTAAACTTTGCTAGAAGTGCTTTTCGATCTGGCCGCTTTAAGGGCGGCCGCCTGCCTAGCGTTCAATATCAGAACAACAGGCAGTGGGCGGCCAGGGTGGGAGGCGAGGGCGTCGGGCCGCGCGGCCACCTGCCGGGCACGCGAGCGTCGGGGCGGCGGGGGCACGGGCTGGATGCGCCCCGCAGCGGCCCTGGGCCCTGCGCTCGCGGCCGGCAGGTGCGGGTCAGCGGCCCCGCGGTGCACTTGGCGGGGCCCGGCCCGCTCCGCGCGGTCCTAAACGCGCTCGCTTCCTGGCTCCCTTTGCAGCGGGCTCCGGTGCGCCCTTCGGAGCTGCGGGATCCCTCGTGTCGGGGGGTGGCGGGCAGGGGTGCACACGCTGCTAGCCGCGATTAGGGACTCTGATCTCTTTCTGCCCGAGCTCAGCCCCTCCGCCTTCTCTTTGTGTGCGAGTGTGGTCTGGCGGAGCCGGCGGCCGCCGCCCGGGGAACCGCGGTGGTTTGCGGTGTGGGAGCGGCTGGAGGCGCGCGCTGCTGCAGGCGAGTCGCGGGCAGCGACTGACGATGAGCTGGAGGTCGGACCTAGAGCTCCGCCGCCGCGCCCCGGGCCCCTCCCCTCTAGCCGAAGCGCACAGCCAGCTTTCGGAGGGTCGGTGCGCACCGCGGCATCCGGGAGGTGGGTCGGGGCCCCGGGCAGTGCGAGGCCGGAGCCGCACGGGAAGGGGTAGGGGTGGGGGTGGGGATGGGGGTGGGGGGGGACAAAGGGCTGCGGAGGCGGGCGAAGGGGGCGGCGTGCTATTGTTAGTAGCTCCACCAGCTCCGGGCTGGGGCCGCGGGCCGGCGTTCCTGCCCCCGCCTCGGCGCCGGCCCTGCGCGCGGGAAGCCCGGGTGCGCGCGGACGCGGCGGGGGCGCACAGCTGCAGGGCGCCGGGGCTGGGGCCCGGCCAGCTGCATTGTGCGAATTTCCCGGCCGCAACCCCGACGGCAGCATGGCTGGGCCCAGGCGCGCGGAGATCACGGGATGTTCCAGTTAGGGCTGCTCCTTGCACCTCCACCCCACTGATGGCTTTTTTTTTTTTTTTTTAAATGCAGTCATCTTTAGGATAGGACGTTTGGCACACGCAGTCCAGTCACGAGAAATTCAGTAACTGCCACCGAGGAGGGCAGGATGCAAGGGTGGGGACCATGCGGGTGGGCAGAGCAGGAGAGGCGTGTCCTGGGGTCATCGGACAAGGACTGCAGGTACCGCCGCTGAACAGGGACCCTCGAACAAAAACAGCTAGATTTCCTCACCCCTCCTCGGTCCTCCAGGTTGGAGGAAGGTGTTGCTAAGGAAATGACATCTCCCTCCTAATTCGCTCCACACAGTGTGTTCCCGGCTGCGACCTAGCAGGTCGGCCTGGTGCTGCCGTGGGGGAAGGGCGCGCTGGCGTCGGCCGTGCCACTCACCGTGCTGGCTGGAGCTGAGTGGGTGGCTGCGCGCGGTGGGGGTGGGGAGGATGGGAGGCGGCAGGAGGGTTATTTAAGTCTTTCATCAGTTGCAGCAAGAAGCGGCCCCCGGGGTGACTGCAATGCCGCCGTCTCCCGCTGCTGCCTCTGCGGCAGGTCCCAATATTAGCAACCTCTGCGGCGCCGTGCGCAGCGCGTGTGCCGGGAGCCTCCTTCCCCTGCCCGCCTGGCCCTGCCCGAGACCAGGCTGCTGCGGTGACAGCGCTAGGACCCAGCAGCGCGGGCGGGCGGAGGGAGCGGTAGCTAGACGGCCGAGGGGCTGCGACGGCGGCGACCGCGCGTCACACCTGGCGCTAGGGCTACGCCTCTGCCCGCCTGCTCCTTCCCGGCTGTGCCTCCCGCCCCTCACTCCTGCCTGCACCCTCAGCTTCAGAGTAGCCGTGGGTGGGGGTGGGGTGCGTTTACACCTTCATTAAAATAGAAGGTGCGTTTTCTACCTGAAATGGAACAGCAGAAGGAAACGTGCTGGAAAGATGATTTCTGCCGCCCCCGTGCAGCCGCAGGTGACTGCAGCTGCTGGCCAGCTTGGCAGTGACCCAGCGCGCACTGCAGGGGACGTGGGTGGTGTGGGGCGCCTCACGGTTCCTGCAGGAGCAGCAGCCCTCAGGGGCAGCTTAGGTGGGGTTTTGAGGGAGCCCTTTGTCTTTCTCCTGGGGTGAGTGAGGGGTTGGAGGTGAGGTTGAGCCCAGAGAAGAGGAGCTGGGGATTGAGTGTGTGAGGCACAGGCTGTGTGTGTGTGTGTGGGCGGTGTTCATATCCATATTTTCACTTTTAAAGCAGTCCGACCTTGCTAGATGGGGAGCAGAAGAGTGGGGAGCAGAAAATCGATTAGGAAATGGTAATGCAGAGTAATACAACAGCGTACTGAGGCCTGGAGTGGCCCAAGCAGGCCACCCTCTGGGTTGGGTTTGCAGCTCTGGACCTTAGACTAAGGCTGTCCATGGAGAGGGAGGCAGGTGTCAGGCCCAGGCTGCGCCAGAGGTGAAAAACATGATAGCGTGATTTTTTTTTTTAATAAATGAAGGTTTAAAAAATTTTATTTCCAGAGTTTTGCACTTTAAAACATTATGGTGTTGGTAGTGTATCTTGCTTTTCAGTGCCTCATTAGGGGTAGGACTGTCTCTTAAAGGGACCTTTTTTTTAGGCTTGCTTCAGATTCTAGAAAGCTTGTGGGGTTCTCCTTCCATTCAGTTGGTCATTTCCTAAGCAGACTCAGGTTGCTGAGGCTGTTGCAGACCAGGAGGCTCAGGGGTGGTGACCTGGAGCCTGGGGAGGGCTCTCAGGGTGAGCTGAAGCTTTGCCAAGAGGAGGAAAGCAGTGACTTTTGACAACTCCATGATGTGCCTGTCTCTCTCTATTCATATGTGTATATATGAAATATTATTATTATTATTTTTTTGTGGGTACCGGGGATCGACCTCAGGACCTCGCGCGCCAGCAGGCGCCCGTGCTGCTGAGCGATATCACCGGCCCTTTTTTCGTATGTGGGTTCCGGGAGTCGAACTGGGGTCCTCGCGCTTGCCAGGCAGGCGCTTACGCCACTGAGCCATCTCACTGGCCCAAGAAATATTAAGATACCTGTGTTAGTTTTTTCTTGGTATGAACAGGGTAGATGAAATTCACATGCATTCAGTTATTAATTCGGCAAACTGCTAGTAGGTTCTAGAGGCTGGGCCAGCGAGGGGTTAATGATCCATTTGGGCAGAGGGAGGGAATTCCCATCAGCCCTGGGGCTGACTACTAACAGCTCTGGAGACCAGGAGAGAGAGGGAGGCTCCCTGTGGCCATTTTCCTGAAGTGGTGTGGACATGGACCTGGTTTCTCACTGACCCAGCGCGATACAGGGCATCATCACACTACGCGAAGCCCAGTAAACGCATCCTGTTTTGGGACTGTTGGCTGCGGTGGAGGAGAACAGGGAAATGACTGTAGTCACTGACCTTGTGCGTCCTATGTGGCTGCATCACCACACCTCCCTGTGGCTCTTCAGAGCTGGGGCTGCCTTGGTTGTATCCACTAAGAGGAGGGACAGGCCGCTGTGATACTCTGGTGAGGGCCACGATTTTTAATTTTGGGCACAATCCTATTCCCTTCTTTCTTCTGTTCCTTCTTTCCCTCTGTCTCCCTTTGGTCATTAAAGGCTCAGGTGTCGCTACAGAGAAGCCTTCTCCTGAGCTGACCCGGATCCCGCACCTTGGATCTGCACTGTGTTACTTACTTGTGTTTGCAGGGTTAACTCGGGGCAGGCCGGCTGCAAGCACTTGCTGGGTACCTGCTCTGGCCCAGCAAGGGCTTCACTGACCTGGTCGAGGTGATAGAGTTCATCATGGACAAGATGGTACCAGGAATGATAAGGATTCCAGTCTGGCTGGGTGGGATCCTGCGAGCGGGTTGCCAGGTCTCCCTGACCTCACAGTGTTGGCGCTCCCCGGGTGTGGGAGAGGGCTGTGACTCACGCTCTGTGTGCTGGCCCTCACTCACTGAGGTGACCTCGTAAAAATCTGGGCTGTTCTCTGGAGGTCCATGTTGTCAAGGAGCGCCGCAGAGACACGGTGGGTGGTTTGAAGTGATGCAACCTTACTCACTGGGGGTCAGCAGATCATCCCATCCCGTGTGGACAGCTCCTCAGAGACTTATCGCAGGTATTTTGGGGGAAGTTGCCTCTGACTTGCCTTCCCCAGACTGAACAACACGGCCCACGCCCTGAACATCGGTCTGCTTCTCACGCCCTCACCACACTGCCACTGTAGTTATCTGGTTATTTGCTCTTCCTGTTACAGCGGTCCCCTCTTGTCTGCAGTTTGTTACCTGTGCCCATTTGTGGTCTCAAAATATTAAGCGGAAAATTCCAGAAATAATTCATAACTTTTAAGTAACTTCAATTGGAGTATATATTGTAAATGTTCTGCTTTATTAGTTACTGTTGTTAATCTGTTACTATGCCCAGTTTGTAAGTTAAGCTTTATCATAGGTATGCATATATAGGAAAAATGTGATATATATAGGGTTTGGTGCTCTCAGTAGCTGAAAGCATCCAAGGAATGTACCCCCTCCCCCACACACAGATAAGGGGTCACTGCTCTAGCTGGTGAGCAGCTTGACAGTGCAGGGCCTAGGAGGGGCTTATCCACCCTTGTATTCTCAATAAGTGGCACGGTGCTTGGCTTATAGTAGTTGCTCAGTAATAGTTTGTTGGATGAATAGCTGAATGCATTTGAATTTCAGCTGTCTTACTACCAGGAAATGCCAACATAGACATCTTAATACTTTCCAAATTACATATCCAATGAATTCAGAACTTAACTATGTGAAAATGGCATAGAAATCACAAACACATGAAAAAAAAGGTAAAACCAAATGTAAGATGTGCATTGCAGTTAAGGAATGAGGCCTAAAATCTGATTGCTTTGGACAAGTTAGGTAAGCTTCTGAAATGCCAGTTTTCCCATTTGCACCTGAGGGATTAAAACATTGTAATACCTAGGGTTATCTTTAAGATTGAGTGAGAGAAGGCCTCTCATTTGGCACAGACTAAATGCTTAAGTACTGTAGCTATTATGCTGATCATTATTGTCGTTGCTGTCATCCTTGATGTTGTGCACACCAGCCTGTTCAATGGTTTTGTGAAATCATGTTCTCAGTCAGATCTGGTGGGCACTGCTGGCCCGTCCTCTTTAGTTCTCAGAACTGCGTCGTGCTTAGGAAAAACGGAAAGATCATTGTCTCTCCTCTTACAGGATGCAAGTATCTTTTAGTTTTATGATCAAACTTCTTTTCAGTGACTTGGTGAGTTAGATCGGTCAGACCTCAAACGGGGCTCCTGAATTTCATGTTAAAATGAGAACAGGAGGTGAATTAACTCCTTATGCTAATACCAGGATGTGTCTGACTTAGATTGTGGTGTGCTTTTGGGAGCTAAAAGATTCATGTATACCAGACTCCTAATGGTAATGATAGGCCACGGTTTTGATTATGTTTTGACACCTGAGTTAGGAATGGTAAAATGAAGTAAAATGATTGCATGAAAAAGGGAGTGCGTCTCATGTGGGATGAATCTCATGGAAATGCCGCCTCCTATCTTCCCATTTGTTTTCTAAGTCATCGTTGGCTTATTGTAGCTGCATCTTTCATGATATAGTCATAGATTATTAAAGTCAAATTGTAATTTCTCTTTATACTTTTCCAGGTACTGTTTCATATTCTATTAAAATCAATACATTTGCATGTGCAGATAGATATTCTGGAAACCACATGCACGAAATAATTTGTAATATTTTATGCTTATGAAAGAATTGGGAATGCATTTTTTTTTTAGAAGAAATAGCTCTGTTTTTTTTTTTTTTTGCATCACCTTGGAACAGAGTTTCCTCCTGAGCTAATCCTTTTCTTTATTAGATTTATGTAGTTCATGTCTTCATTTGATTACAGCACAGTCTATTTTGTGACAGTTGCAAAATTAATTGTTTAAAAATCCACATAAGTGCTTTTTTATTAGTCACATGAGACTGACTATAGAACAGTGATACCCTAAGGTTTTGCTAAACTCTTAAATGTAAGTAAATTTTTTCAGTATTTGAAGATATTTCTTAAAAGAGTTCAATATTTGGTATGCATTGATACAAGCTCCACACTAAGTGTAGTGCTTTAATTTATAGCAAAAATGGGAAAATGGCTGAGCACAAGGAATATTAGCAGTACCCTGAATATATTGTGGGATAATCATCTTAAAACAACAATATATTTAGAGAAATTAGAGCTGCTATCGTGTGGTCATAAAATCCTGGATTTATGCCCAGCTTAGGTGTAGTTATTCTTAGTGAGGTAAGCAAGGGGAGAGAGCGAAATAAAAGAAGATGATTATGTCTTTTTGATTTGGGAGTATGGCATTCCATGCCTCTTTTAAATCAAGAATGTGTTTTTGGAGCCAAGGATATTTTTCCCTCCAGAATATGATGCTATCTTAATTGCTTAACCATCTCCTTGAGGTTTAGATTCTAAGCGCAACAAAAAAATCAATAATAACAAAAAGTATTTTTGTATCAATGTAAGATAGATGGTAGCTGGAAAATTGTTTGAGCAGAGCTATTTGGGATGTGTGTGGGCTAGTTTAGATTTTCAGTTGGAGCTCAATAAAGTTATGCAACCGGAGGTGGGTAATTTTCTGTATAAACCAATCAAGGCTCTAGTTAGCACTTCATACTCTTATTTTGAGAGACACGAGACTGTTCTTTGATGGGAACTTTTTATGATCTGTGCCTGTATATAATTTTTTTTCTGTTTAAACGATAGATGTTTATTTCTCAACATTCTTAGAGGAAGTCCAAGGTGAAGATGGCCAAACACAAATACTTAACTTCATATTTATAAAGTGGAAGGAGCCCACACACATCCCAAATCTCTCTGCTGAAACAGTTTTTCAACTAAACTCTATCTTATATGGATATTCTCTTAGTTTATTAAAATATGTACATTGGCTGATCTGTCCTGTCACTTTTTAGCATGTCTGTGTGGATTCTAGTTTTTTAGAAAATTCGGAATGTTTTAGTTATTATGTAAGTCATGTTGGTAAGTTTGTGTTTGAGTTTTGTGGAGCTGGGTCTTACGGTGCTGCCCAGGCTAGCCTCAAACTCCTGGGCTGAAGCCATCCTCCTGCTTTACCCACCCACGTACGCGGAGCATAGGTACCTACTACTGTGCCTGGTTCATATCAATAAGTACGTTGGTGTCAAGGTGGAATTTAGCTGGCAAATCAGTTCTTTGGGGTTGTGGCTTTTGAAAGTGAAGACACTTCTTTAACTTGTGTGAAGTTACCTATGGTGGGCACTGGGCCCAGCTCCTTCTGCAGACGCTGTGGGATGCTGAGATTCTGGGACGCGCTCTGTGCTCTAACCTCTGCCTTCTGATGTTTGGCTTGCAGGCATTCTGGAATTTATCAGTATAGCAGTGGGCCTGGTCAGCATTCGTGGCGTGGACAGTGGACTCTACCTCGGGATGAATGAGAAGGGCGAGCTATATGGATCAGTAAGTACCGGGATGCACTTGGTCGATTTCCCTGTCCCATGTTTTGTTTGAGTTGCATCTTCTCTAGATTAAAAAGAGCTAGAAAGGAAACAGGAAGGTGCGTGTCAGCTTTTACTTTTTGAGGTAAGCTATTCTATTTTTATTAATAGATCATCAACTCTGCATCTTCACTGGACTGAAGTTGCTAAGCAAATGCTTTGTATGCCAAACGATCTTCATTATCAAGAAAATAAAAATTCACAAGTGTGAAAATTCCCATCTTCTTGTATTGAATGGGAGTTATTTTTGAAATGAATTGAAATGATCCAAGCTTTGCCAAGCATTGTAATTAAAACTAGAAATAGACCATGCAGTGAGTCTAAATCCTTTTCTCTGAACGACATGAGATTTTAATTACGCAGGGGGAGATGGAAATTATGGTCAGATAGCTTGTATGTGAGCAAGAATATGACAACATTGTAATTATTTGCAAGTTTACGAGATTTTTTCCTCTAGTCTCACTTTCTGTGACTACTGGGTTGGAAGGTCCTCGGGAGGCAGTGAGGAATTATTTATTATGCCCTGCCAGGTGCCAAGCCCTGTGCTGGGTGCTGGGTGTAGCTGTGAATAAGACAAAGTCGCTGCTTCTGCTGTGCAGGAGGGGATTCACTGTACATCCGGGAATCTCTGCTCTTCCCAGCACAGCAAGAGCTCGGAGCACTGCACACAGCAGGGACTTAAGTTTCGCTAAATGTGTGAGGATGAATAATAGATTGTCTGTTACTATGTACTAACTTGGAGTTTCAACATTAAGATTGCCATTAAATTAACCTTTAGTGTTTCATTGTAATTATTGACACTCAAACGAAAATTTAATCCATGCTATCTGAAATATGAGAACTTGGATTAGAGCCTACAAAAAGTTGAAAATTAAAAGACTCTCAGACTGGGGAAAGTTCTGGAGTCCTCAGTTGATAGAAATGAAAGACAAAATTTTTTTTTATGTACTCTTTTCCTATCCATATTCTAGTTAAAAACGTATATATGTACATATATAATCCAGAGGTACTATAAATAGGGTACAGTTTTACTCAGGTATTGCAGAGGACATGAAAGTATGGACTATGTAATTTGAATATAACACACGCCATTTTTAATGACACAAGATATGATTTTTTCCACTTTGGTAAAATTTTGAACTATAGTTATGTGTGTATATATATATATATATATATATATATATATATATATACATTTATATTTATTTAAAGTGCCTCTTTAAGAGAATAAATTATTTAAGAATATGTTTTTTAAGTATAGAATTGATCTTAGCTTTTTAAACACAGCTCCTGGCTTAGGCAAAGTTATTTATTTCCTGAATGACTTTTGTCAACATTTTCTACGTGTGAGGAAAGATATATAAGATCTAACATACATGAAGGAAATCTTTAAACATAAAAAATATAAAATGATGTTCTTTTTTGTCATGCCTTCTGTTTTTTCACTTTTATATATGGGCAGTGGCTTTAATTAAGTTGATCTCAGTAAAATGTTCTTTTGTGTGTGAAGCAGAAGTTCTGTCCTCCAGTGAGTGGAAGGGACTGGGTTTCTCACAGTGGTCTCCAAATTTTCCTCATCACATCTCCCCACCAAAAGTGTTTTTTGAGTATGTATCTCAATATATGCATGTTAAATTTTCTTAAATTGCATGTACATAGTTCACGTGTATTGTATCGTTTTATAAAACATTTTTGAAGGGTGCGATAAGTAAGTAAAGGGGAGGCCATACTGTGTGTCACTTGCTCCAAGCTCCATCTTGTGTGCCTTTCTGGAATGTTCTCTGCAGCCGAGGGATGACCAGGCTGTCATCTAAAATCATCAGCATGATTCAGACGCCTGGGGTTTCTCAGGTGACAAGGAGAGCACATCTCATTTTGTGTGCAGCCAAGTTGCCTGTGGGATTGTTGACTGGACTCAGCCTCATCTCCATGTCCGGGTTATTTTGATGGCTCCTGAGTCATCCGTCCTTTCGCACAGCTGCCCTCTGGTCCGTGTATAAGGGCAAGACGCTTGGCGCAGGGGAAGGATGGTGCCCACGTACTGTGGCGTAGCATTCAGCTCTTTTCATGAGCCACTTTACCTGGATCTGCATTGCTGATGTAATTCCATGCTGACTGTTTCTCCAAGCAGCTGCACAGTCTGACTTGTACCTGTGGTCAGGTTAATTCTGCTGTCTGAAATGCCTTTCTCTGCCCTTCTCTGCTTGATTTCCTCTTCTGCAAATTCATCATACCCTGAACTCCAGCCCTAGTTGTTCTAGTTAACATTTCTTGTGTTTTCCTCCGGGTCCATGAATACTTTGTGTACATTGGCAACAGTAGTTTGTGGTATGGCCTGATATATTTTGGTATCTCCCAATGGATCAGAAGGCCACGGAGCACATTTTTCTCCTTCATGTTGCCTAATGCATAGCAATGGCTGTGGCACATGGCTGGTGCTTGGTAAATGCTTACTGTAGTGAAACGAATTAGAAGTTGTGATTTATTCTTCTTCTCTGCATGAGCTATATAGGCATGGGCCTTGAGTATCTGCACTAGTACGGTCAGTGTGCACTCAGGACAGTAGTTGCAGGATGACGCACGGTCTTCCTTTCCCTTGGTTACTTGGCTGTGTCTGTGTTGTCCCTGGCGTGCACAGCCTGAGGGGGCTGGAGGCTGGAAAACAGAGACGAGATCATGCAGCAGCAAGAGTAGGGTTGAGCTCTCATCGTGTCTCTGCTACCGAGGAGGCACTGGGCCCTCATTTTCCTCATCCCTAAGGTGAAGCACCTGAGTCAGAGGTGTGGGATGGAACTTCTGTTCTGGAGGGAGGGAGCTTAGGAATTCTGCAGTTAGGATTCTCCAGGCTTCCCTCTCAAGTCTGTCTGCCACGCGGTGCTGCTGTCTGTGCACACACAGTGTTTCTGCCGCACGATCATTTGCCCCTTGTGCAGAGCGGAGGTGCGCTCCCTGGGCAGCAGCTATCTCGCTTCGATCTGTTCCTTCTGCAGGTGAGAGAGCCTGGGGAGACTCCTCTGGGACCGGCATCTCATGTTTCCTACTGGGCATGTGTTATTGTGACTGCATGGCAGTGGGAACGAGGAGCATCGGATTCTTTGGTTCCATTGGGATGAGACTGAGAGAAGGAAAAAGAAACAGGCTGTGAGCCTGTTACCAAGTACATGAAAACTGGGGCTTAAGCAATCCTGTGTGACCCTGAGTGAAGGTTAGCACACTAAAGTGGGAATTTTTTCCTAAATGTTGGAAAACCCTGACAAGACTGATCTTGTTATAAAAGAAGATAAATAGGAGATTTTGGGAAATGGGAGTCACTTTTATGAAGTAAATTGATGTGTAAATTTAGCAAAAATCCATTTAGAATGTATTTTTGCATTTTTGAGGATTAATTTGGTCTATTCATCTATGTGATTTTTTTTTTTTTTTTTTTTTTTTTTGCCTCCAATTTCACCTTGAGAATAGATCTAAAATTGAAAGAAGTGAATGGATGGTACTTGTTAGAAAACTAGATAGGATTCTGATACCTCATTAGGATGTGAAAATAGGAAAAACTATACTACTAATATGTATCATGATTTGATTAGGAGATGCTAAATAATTCCAATTCTGGGTAGAATTTGGTTATCGTATTCATGTGTTAGTTTATCCATGCATTTATTTCTTTATTTGATCATTCATTGCCCAGTCGTATCTATTCTGTGTCTAGCATTGTGACAAGCGTGTAACCATGAAACAAATATCTCATACTCTGGTTGGAGAAATGTCTTGCAAATCCAGTGAAATGAAGTTTACTAGAGTAGAGGAATGCACACATATCTTGGCGGCCCAGAGGAATGTTTAAAGAACTACATGGGACACTTGGGTGGTAACATTTGAAGGGGATCTTGAGGGATGAATAGGAGTCTCATGAAAAGAAAGGCAGACAGGTTAGGGTACGGAACCCCTCAAATGTAAAGGTCAGAATACACTGCCTGGTTAAAATTTAGAGAGGATGGTGATTGCATGTGTGCACACATAACCAGGGAATTAGAGTATTAGTTCACATTTATCACTTTCGTTTTTATCAAAGGGACTTGAGATATGGCTCAGCTAGTTACATTAGGGGTTTAATCTAAATTGTCTGAGTATTATCAAGATAATTGAAAACATCAAGAGTAATTGACTGTAATAAATGCCTCATTTGAAAAGAATGCTATAGAGGAAAAGAATCTCCTTTAAGCAGCTCGCATTTAATGAAAAGGTATTTATTTGATCTTTTCATTAAAAAGCAGTAGCAACAGCAGTAAATTGTAATGATGTAGGAATATGGAAGGTAGAATCTGCAAAAGTGATGCCCAAGGGCAGCGCCCAGCTTGGTAAGCACCAGCACCCCTGCTTTGTAGCTCCTTAGAGCACTTCCTTTATTCTGGCTACAATTTTAATTCTTGTTGGTCTCTCCCACTACAGAAAGATTTGCAAGTCGCAGTCTCTGTCTTTATAATCTTTCTGTTTCCTGGAAGGTCAGCTGGGCACTTTCTTTGCAGTTGACACGTGGTAATGTTCACTGACCCAATTACTTAACCAGTCCTGAGCCACGTACACACAGAGCCCACTGTATTTGAGCATCCTGCAGTGATAGCACCATGGACTCTGTAGTTGTCCACTTACAGAGGCCAGCAATTTTCACAGCTGCTATCTCATTCGTGTCCCACACTTGAACAGGAGGGAGCCTGAGTGACTCGGTCAATGGCCCAGAACTTGTAGGTACAGAGTGAGGACTCAGGCTTAGTTCTAGGGCCTTGGAGCCATACCTGCCATCATCTTGACACAGATGTTGTTAAACAGGAGCTTACAAGTGGAGTTGGTTATGTTTCTAGGGTCATCACTGGACCATAGTTTATATGCCTCGGTATAATCAACAATCAAGGTATGGTGGGTTTCAGCTGTGTTTCCAATGCATGTACGCTTTCTTTAGTAAGTGCATTAGTTGGGGCAATGGCCTGACTGGTAGAAGTGTGTGTGTCAGAGAAGTTCCTTGCATGGTGTTTCATATCGTGGGGTGGGTGGGAAGAGCCCTGTAGAGCCATTGCTCACAGAATTGTGGGATGTATCCACCTCTTTAAAAGTAAAAAACTAAGTATGGTTGTTCCTTGATATCCATGGGGGATTGGTTGCAGAAAACCCCGTGGATATAAACATCTGGATGTTCAGGTCCCTTCTGTAAAATGGTATGTTATTTGCATATGTTTAACGGTATGTTAAAATCATCTCTAAATGATGTGTAACACTTCGTACAATGTGGATGCTGTGTAAATTGTTGTTGATAGGGAATGGCGACAGGAAAAGAAATTGTCCATGTTTAGTACAGATGCAATTTTTAAAAAATGTGTTTTGATCCGTGCTTTGTTGAATATGTGGATGCGGAACCCACAGTGAGGGAGGGCTGACTGTATTTCAGACCCTTAGGCCTCATGTAGACTTATGTTATTTTTATTATGTTATTTGAATATGTACGAACATAAAAGTGGATTAAATTCCTTATACCCACACCTCTTTGACAACTGTAATCCAAAACATATTTGTTTAAAGTTCAAACCAAACTATAAGGCAAATGAAATCCAAATTGGCATGGCGGGTTTCGGGTAATGGATGATGTTCCGTGCCCGTATCTAGGATACCGCCTCGCTCACTTGGCTGTGTCTGAGTTCCACATGCCCGTTCTTCAGAGAGCCCGAGGTGACTGACTCCATTCTCCCTGGTGTCCTCCTCTCTGACTTACTGAGAGACTAAATGATGCCGTCTGTCTCCAGCCCACCACTGATGCGCCAAGTCGTCCCGTTAGTCCTGATGGTGAAAGTAGCATTGGGCATAATCTTGAGCTGAAGTACCGCTGTCTTTCCATATCCATTGAAGGAAGGGAGAATTGGTTCTAGGACCTTCCTTGGATACCAGAATCCTTGGGATGTTCGAATTTCTTATATAAAATGGCATAGCATTTGCATAGAACCTACTCACATACTCCTATGGTCTTTTCTTTTTCCTTTCTCTTTTGTCTTGCTCCCACCCCTACCTTGCTCTTTTCTTTCCAGTACTGGGGATTGAGCCCAGGGTGTTTGTAATGAGTATATCCCCAGGCCTTTTTAAAATTTCAAGACAGGGTCTCTCTAAGGCACTAAGCTGCCCAGGCTGGGCTCAGACTTGCGATCCCTGTTCCTGCCTCAGCCTCCCAGAGTGCTGGGATTAAAGGTGTGGGCCACTGCAGACAGCCTCCTATTCACTTTAAGTCATATCTAGATGACTTATAATATAATACAGTGTAAATAGTTGTTATACTGGATCATTTAGGGAGTACAGACCAGAAAACTGCGTCTGTGTTCCTCACAGATGCCTTTGTTTGAATATTATTGCTCTGTGGTGGGTGGAGTCCACAAACGCAGAGCCCACAGGTGCGGAGGGCCGACCGTGGCCCTGTGTGGTTGTGAGGTAGTCATCTGGAAGATCTCTAGTATTCTTCGGACCATTCCTCTCCTTTTCCATTGCAATGGAAAGACGAAGTGAAACATTCTTGGAGAGAAGCTGGGGTCCCCCAGGTCGAGTCCTCCATCTCCTGGAGATCTGCAGGTGCTAGTGTTGGAACAGGGCCGTGGCTGTGCAGCTCTGGGGAGGAGGGAAGGCTGGGCGGGGCGGGGGGACCTGCCGCTGCAGCTGTGTGCGAGCCATCCTGGGCAACTCTTGAAGAAGAGGAGCAGCCCTGGGTGCTCAAAGCCTTACGAAACGGTGAGGCACCACTGAACTCAGTGATCTGTTCATACTGCTTTGATGGGAGATGTCAGGCGAGTCTGTACAGTCCCCAAAAAATGTAATTCATGAAGGAAATGAAGAGGTCCATTTGTTGAATAATCAATCTGATGTCAGGCATGCTCAGGAATGGGCAGCTTTCCATAGATATTTTAGGTCATAGAACTTTGCCTTGTATTTCATAACTGCATGGCCAATTTTCAAAGGATTAAATAATAATTCTTAGATGACCAAGAAGGCAGCACCTCAGAAGAACATCTTATATATAATTTAGTTCATTAAGTCCTATTTAATTAAATTAATTAATTAATTTATTTATTTATTTTTGGGTACTGGGAATTGAATTCAGGACCTTGTGCTTGCTAGGCAGGCACTGTGCCACTAAGCTATATCCCTGGCCCCTTTATTTTATTTTATTTTTTAGACAGGGTTTCGCTATGTAGTCCAGGCTGGACTTGAAGTCACTGTGTAGCCCAGGCTGGCCTTGAACTTGCAATGATCCTCCTGCCTCAGCCTCCCAAGTGCTGGGACTACAGGCCTGTGTCACACCCGGCCAGTCCTTGTTTTAGAGATGAGAGTGAAATTTTAGTGGCTTAGTGACTTACTTAAGGTCACAGGTAGACAGTAAGTAACAAATCAGGATTTGAGTGTAGATAAATTCAAGGATATCTTGTATGCATATGTCTGTCAGCAGTGGTCAGCCATTTCTGTGAATGAATTTTTTTTTCTTGCCAGAATTAACCACATAGCAGAGTAAAATTTTAGTATTTCTTTCACAGATATGACTTTTGGAGGGATTTTTTTCTTTCTAGTAGCCTGGTTTTATTTGGTGATTTATTAGTGAGTGATTCATTTGTTTCCTTTGCATTTAGATGTCTGGCCTTTAGTTAGTGGAAAATCATCTTTTTAATAACATATTTGTTGATTTAATTTTAGTTAGGTTTAGATTGTAGCAACACGGACTGATTGACCGAGGCATTAAAACATGCTCAGTTAGTATGACTAGGTTCATAGAACCCGGATCTAAAGACTTCCTGGGTGTTGAAAAGGATTTAGTCCCTTCTTCCTTCCCTTCCTTCCTCTTCCTTTCCTTCTTTGCTTGGGGGCTGGAACCCAGGGTCTGGCATGTGCTAGACAATTACTCTGTCACCGAGCTGTACTCCCGCCTGCGAATTTAGTTTTAATTATGAGTTGCTTCTGATAGGCTGGAGGCGAATGGCTTGGGCTCCTGGGGAATGGCTCAGGAATGGTCTTTCTTCAGGCTCAGGGATCCACATAGGTCTTAGTTACTTTCTCATTGCTGAGACACAGTACCCAGCACCCACAGCTCTAGGGAGGAACAGTTTATTTTGGCTCACAGTTTGCCGAGGTTTCAGTGCATAGTCCACTGGCTCTGAGGCAGGGAGGTGTGGCAGAGGGCGTGGCAGAGGAGGCTTGCTCATGGGGTGGCAGACAGGAAGCAGAGAGAGGGATCAAATGGGGAGGAGAGCGACAGATCCTTCTAGGCCACTTTGCAGTGACCCACCCCCTCAGGCCAGGCTTCTCCTCCCAACATCACCTTTGGCTGCACTCCAAAAAGCTCCACCTATGCGTGCGTGAGGCTTTGGGAAACAGCTGGATAGAAACCATAGCAACACGACAGGTGCAGCTTTCCCGTGTGATCCTGACCCCTTTCTCTGTCTGCCTTTGGTTTCCCTCATGCTCCCTGCTCCTCAGTCTTCACTAGAGACAAGGCTTGAGAGAGAGGTTTGGGGAAACCCTGGGTCAACTGCTTGTTAAGTGCCCGTTTCCTACAGTAAGAGCTCTGGGGTTGTAAGGACTTAGTTACGTTAGCTTCCCAAGGCACTGGCAGTATTTAAACCAGAGTCTTGCATACAGCTGGTGCTTAATAAATATGAAACAGATGAATGGGTTGTCAGTGGGATCCCAAATTACTTGTATCTTTCCTTCTACTTTTGGCAGACACTACTTAGAAGTGCCTAATTTGTCAATAGGCACTTGAGAGCTGGCGGGGTGGACAGAGACACATGTCGTTCCTGACATTTCCAGTGCAAGGGTCCCTTTTGGATAAACAGCGCCGGGAGCGCCACGTGATGGTAATTGGAAGTGCCTTTCGATGGCAACAACTGTGAATTCATGAACACTATAAAATGAACTCATTACTGATATGGATTTGAGAAGAGCAGTGGGTCTGTGTCACGGTTGTCTCGTTTCTGTGGCTTACGGGCAGGGCTGATGTCTGCTTCCCTGAGTCCTGAGCCCTGAGGCCCACAGATGAAGTACCACTAGTGTGGAAGTTGGGGATGCAGAGTACCACCAGGAGACTGCAGTGTCGGGGACAATACAAGCACCAGCCCGCCACGTCCCAGCTCTTCCTGCTTCTTTGGCTCCCAGCCCCTTCCATGTCCAGGAGCTCCTCGTCCTGCAGGTCTTAGCATCATGCTTGCTTGCAGCTGTCCAGCAGTACTGCTCGTTCAGCATGGATGGTCCCCTCCAGGGGAACCTCAGTTTATTCGACCGCTTTTGAATTGCAGAGCACCCTGCTTAGTCCCTGAGTTCACACCGGAAATGCTCTCTAGTCAGTTACATATGCACTCGCATACGAACCCTTCCCTTCAGACTCCCTCCCTCTCACTCTCACACGCGCTCGCTCTTCCATTCCACACTCCCTGGCTGTACACTCGCTCACAGTCTCTCTTCCACGCACACACTTACACTAATTCATTCTTCCACACACACTCACTCTCCTTCCTTGCACGCTTGCATACTCCCTCCTTCTGTTTCTTTCACAGAGGCAACAAACAATATTGATTACCAATGCCAGGTACCTCACCAGGTGCTGGACATACAGCCAGTCCTCATGATTTGCAGGCTCCGTGATTGTGAATTTGGTCGCTGGATAAAGTTTGCCTGTAACCCCCAAATCCACATTTGTCTCACTCTCATGATTATTTGGGAACATGTGCAGAGAAGCAGAAGTGTGAGGCCACTCCGTGTGCATGTACGTCCCCAGCTGGTTGCGGAAGGCCCGGCTCTGTCTTGTCTCATGTGTCAGCCTGTAAGTAGGGTCTTTCTGGGGACCTGTTTATGCTATGTATATTTGTACCTTTCGTCGGTGATTCTGCCATTTGAAATGTCCCCAGCCTAGGGCTGAGGTGCTGTATAGTGTTACTAAAAGCCCAGAAAGGCCCTGATGTGTCTTAGGGAGCAAGTTTGCGTGAAGCCTTGTGAAGGCCTGGGTTTCGGTGATGTTGACTGTGAATCTGATATTAATGAGGCAGTAATCTGTGTTAAATAAGGTTTCTTTGATCAGAAGCTCCCATAAGGCAAGGCTAGGTACTGATAGGTTGACAAAAATTTTATGACTAGAGGCTCACAGGAACCTAACCGTGTTTTTCCCCCAGGAGCATTGGTTCAGTATTTTGGACGATTTTAGAGAATTTAACTACCTTGAATAATGAGAATCAACTGTACCCACAAATGCAAATGTACTTCCTTGTGTGAGTAATCTTAGAACTGATTCAGGAAGAACTCGCAACTTTGTTGTGGGAGTCAGATGTGTAAACCAAGAATTATAGCTTGCTGCAGTGAGTGTTATAATAGAAGTGTGTCTGAAAGGGCTCAGAGGGCTTGCGGGAGGGAGATGAGATGCAGGGGCAGGAGAGAGGGTCAGGATCTTTCACAGAGGACATGGAGAGCAACAGGCAGGTGTTCTTGGTAGAGGGGAAAGCTCACCCGGGGAGAACGAAGCTTTGCTGCAGCCCGGAGGAGCCTGTGCTGCTGGGCGTACCCTGACTGATCTCGTCTCTGCTTCTGTTTATCCCAGCGGCTCCCGGAGGTCCTCCCTGCCAGCAGCATCAGCTATTGGGAGGTTGCCACTGTGTTATTGTATGGCTTGACCTGGGAGGTGCCTTTGAGCCTCCCAAAAAAGTGGGGCCCTCTGGAGTCGAGTAGGAACCCCTGGCCCTGGGTGGCTTCTGCAGCGGCCTGGCCATATTGTCCCCTCCTGGATCCCCCACACCAGGGACTGACTTGAACATGTGTGGAAACATCATCTGTCAACCTGCTGGCCTGGTGTGCTTCAGCAGCATCATGACAACTGGCTGAGAAAAAAGCTGTGGTCCCCACACTCCTGCTCAGAGGGCCACCCCTGAGGATTAAAAGGTTAGGGCGTTAAGTGGGAGAGACACGCTGGGAGCTGTCTTCCTTCCTGCTTTCTGTAAAGGCTTAATATCCTGACACAAGTCGATTTCCCCCTTAATCTTTTCTTTTTTTGTAATTCTTCATTGAAATCCCCATTGAAGTTTTCTTTTGCTTTGTAATGAAGTGCCCAAAGCTCAATGCCATATTCTAAGAACAGACCTGCCAAGGTCATACCAAAGTCATCCCTCTCCTGGTGGTGCATAATGCGATTGCTTCGCTGTAGCATTGAATTATTTTCGCCTGTTTAGCTGCCATGTTGTGCTATACATTCATTCTCACATAATCTGCTGATGCTCTTGTTTCTCTCTGTTCTCCTGCCTCTTTTTCCATCTCTTCTATCTTCCTTCCTTTTCTTTCCACTTTCATTTTCCATGTGAATCACTGTGTTTAGGTACTTCCGTCTTAGTTGTGTGAACTTGTATTCTTTTTCTTTCTCTTTGTGTCTTTCAAGCTGATTTTCTTTTTTTTTTTTTTTTTTGTGGGTACCGGGGGGTCGACATCAGGACCTCATGCGCCCGCAGGCGCCCATGCCGCTGAGCGATATCACCGGCCCCTTTTTTGTATGTGGGATCCGGGAGTCGAACTCGGGCCCTCGCGCTTGCCAGGCAGGCGCTTATGCCGCTGAGCCATCTCACCGGCCCTCAAGCTGATTTTCAATTTGCTGTGTTTTGATGGGAGATTCTAGTCTGTTCTTGGATCTTGAGCTGTGCCTTGCCTGGAGTTCTAGAAGCACAGGGCTTTCAGATCTCAGCTCTGTCCAGCAACCTTGGGCAGTCTTCGGAAACTTTCTCAGCAGAGACCAGGAAGTAGAGCTGACCTGAGCTACTTGATAGCCCTGCTGTGAGGCCTGGGGCCTTGGTGCCTGTAAAGTGACTCACCGCCAGGCTCAGCATTCTTCCTGGGTACCATTGGCAGGGATGGAAATGCCCTACTGCGTGACCTCTGACTCCTGACCATGTGGGAGAGACGCTGACAGTTTCTTACAGATCTGAATTCAGAAGGCTCATGGCATAAAAGTCTCTGAATGTAAATAATTTTCCTACAGATCAAATTATGGCATTTCTTGAATTATACTTTCAAATATTAACCATAAAACATATTTTATCAAGATTAACACTACATAGTTTATTCTTATATGTAGGTCATTATTATCCACTTAGCCAGATAAATTTCTTTTACTAGGGATTTCATTTGCTCTGTAGTTATTCTTATTTTTGTTTCATGTTTACGTATTAGTGAATTCACTGACTGTCACAGGACCCAGAATATGTACCGTTGGGATCACTTTTTCTGGGCTAAGGCACACTTTTAAAAGGCACACTTTTAAAAAGCATTTGCATTTGGTGTCTTGAGAGATAGGACTAGTTGCTCATGGTCACACCCAGTAGTAGCCTCTGGAAGTAGGCTGCTGGACTCTAGCAGACGGAATGAGACAGTCAGTGACAAGGAGAGGAAGGGCCATTTGTAGATGACAAGGTGAGGGTAGAGGAAGGGTTGGTCCCACAGAAGTTTGGGCTGACAGAGCATTGTGGGAGCCAGGAGTTGGGGTGCCCAGGGGTAACGGAGGGGCCAGGGAGAGGGTTGATCTGTCTTGCAGTCTGGTTTTTGATTCCTCTGTGGGTGTTGGGTGAAGATGGGGTGCCAGGAGACACAAGCACTAGCTGGAGATGTTTGAGAAATTCAGAGTCCTGTGGAAATGTCCAATAATAACTTAGGGAGCCGGGCACAGTTTCTTTTTGGTGTCACATTTGCTCTTCCTTGTACCACACATACCTCTAAGGTCCCACTCAGATTTGAGCATCCTATACATTGCTTTTTTTCTTCTTTTTTGTGTCACTTGATTTTTCTTCCAGTAGATCCTCTTGGAGAGTTCATGATGGAGGTGGGGCCTGCTGCTCAGGCAGACAGTTCATTCATGAGCCCTGTGCATGGAGGCCAGTGCTGGCAGGGGAGGTGGCGAGTCCCACAGAGCAGGAAGTAGTAACAGTGACAGGGAGTGAGTCCTCTGCACGGTCTCCCTGTGGAAAGCCGGAGGGCCCCTGGTGACAACAGTGGCTCCTTCTTCCCTGCCCTTTCCTCCTTGAAATAGCAGCCTCGTTCTCTTGGGGCTGCTGAGCCTGGGTTCCGGCTGTTTCTGATCTGCTGCCCCAGCCCTGCAGAGGGCCGTGGATGCAGCACCTTTGCTTTGGTTTCTTCCCTTGTTTGCCCGCCCCATAGCAGTTTCTTTTTCTTTTTTGTTTCCTGTTCAATGTGTTCTTCCAGAGTTACTGTGGATAACTTTGCTTTCCCTGTTTTGATGTTTCCAGCACTGAATCACTGGAGTCTCAGATGCAAAGAGATCTTTCAGGGCTGGGGGTGTAGCTCAGTGGTTAGAGGAGAGGCTCTAGGTGTGATCCTGAAGATGAAAATAAATAAACAAAAACAAAAGGGCCTTAGAAATCTCCTTGTCCACACGCCCTCATTTTACAGAGAAGGAAATTGGGGCCTGGGAATGTTAGCTGGCTCACCCCACATGCGCTTGTTTCTGGAAGGTCGCCATACCTTTCCTAAGGAAATTCTTCCGGTTCTGCAGGTCTGAAAGATGTGTCTTTGGCTTTATGCTACCATGTTTGTTACCCTTTTGATTTCTCTTTATTTCTTCATAGAAAGTCCAAGCTACGTTTTCCCTTTTTGGTTCCATTTCTCCAAAACATCTGATGATTGTCATGGAAACAAAGTAGTTGGATTCAGGTGTCTTTGTATGGGGTCCTTCTTGTATCCTTATTTCCTTAATTTTACCTCAGCCTTTAGCTTTTCCATTGTCTATCAGTCTGACCCTTCAAGGTCAATCTGCTTTCAGTTTTGGTGAGTACTACTTTTCTTTGAAGTATTTTCAGCTTTTGCATATCTGCGAGATGCATTTTAAGTGGTTATTGAAGGTATTACTACTCTTATTAGGTAATAGTCCATGGAAAGAAATGTGGCATATGATTTTTTAAAATTTGGTGTTCTAAGGTCTTAAAATAAATTTGATGAAAATTTCCTATAGGTATGTGTGGAAGAATTACATGTACATTGGCTATGCATTAACATAAGCCAATACTGAACTTTTCAGTTTTGAATTCTGTTATATCTAGAGCAAGGTTTTATTTCCCTTGTAGGATTATGTCTCTGAAAATGTATAGAAGGTTTATGAGCTAATATGATTTGCTAAACAAAGATTCATTTTTATAGGCAGCTTCTAAGGAAGGCCTCTAAATTGTCTTGTTTGTCCTATTTGGCAAGGTTTGTCCTTGGCAGCTTATTTATTGCCACATGGCTGGTGAGCATGCTGCGTGGGAGATGTGTATGCATGCAAGTATGTGTGTGTGTGTGTGTGTATGCTTTGATTCAGGCTAGAACCTCTCCATCTTTCAGTCTCTAAATGCTGAAGTAACACTTCGATGGGGAGAGGTATTTTCTGTTTTCTTTTTCCTTATTGAGGTAGAGGAGGAATGGAGAGAATATAGGACCTCTTAATTTCTTATATTTAATATTTTATAGAATAAAAAATATATATTTAAAATGTTAATGTTTTATTTAAATTTGCTTATCGATGGATTGAGACAGGGCTTCACTGTGGTGGCCAGGTGGATTGAAAACTCCTGGGCGCAAGAGAACCTGAGCCAAGATTTTCCTGCCTCAGTCTCCCAAATGCCAGGACTGCAGGTATCTGCCACTGTGAGTGGCTTAAATGTATTTTTTAGATGAAGCGTAAAAATTGCACATGTTCATGAAAATACTACAAATTGTTTTAATATGGGTATACATTGTATAATGTATTATTATTATTGTTATTACTTGGGCTGGAAATTGAACCCAGGGCCTTGTGCATGCTAGGCAAGCTCTCTACCACTGAGCTACCTATCCCTCCAGCCCTTTGTGTGATGTTTAAATCAGGTTAAACATATCTGTATTCTTTTTTTTTTTTTCCCTTTATGTGGGTACTGGGAACTGAACTCAGGACCTCGCACTTGCCAGGCAGGTGCTTATGCCGTTGAGCTATATCACCAGCCCTATATCTGTATTCTTAAACATTGTTTCTTTATGGTGAAAACATTAAAATCCTTCTTTCTGGCTTTTTAAAGTATGTAGTACATTTTGTTCTCTGCAGTACCCCCCCGGGCAATAGCACAGCAGAGCTCCTTCCGCCATCTAACTATAACTTAGTACCTATCCCTCCTTCTCCCTCCAATTCCTACATTCTGATGAGACAAAATAGAAAACTGCCTACCATGTTACCTCATTTTGTTCACATGGACCCAGATACAACCAATTCCATCGGGCCTGCAATTCCAGAGGGAAGCGTGATGGCCAGGAGCGTAGGTACCAGGGAAGACCCATCTGGGAGAGGGGGAATTTAAAGAGGTTTTGGGAAACAGGACTTACAGCAGGCATGTCGAAGGTACAAGGGGGTTGGATCTGGGTTGGAGTTTCTAATAAAATAAGAAATGGTGCCTTCCTGCCTCTCCTCTGTTTGCTGCTTTCTGTCTAGTTGGGGACTTCTCTCAGGAGACAAGAGTTAAAAGACCTGGCTTCTTCTTAATGGTCCTTTAGTCATTGTATTTAATCACCCCAGTCCTTGCAACTACTCCCATTAAGGCTTTACTGCTTGATTATTAACGAGGAAGAGAGCATCTGGACGAGTAGTTGTGGTTAAGGGAGGTTTAAATACCATGACTGTAATAAACACCAGATACGAGGATGAAGGATTACATCAAAGTCATTAACTTATGAAATGTTCAGAAACTGAAGTCGATGTCCGTGGAGTTACTGAACGTGCATTTATGTATTGCAGTAGTTTATGCTGCGGTAATGAGTAATTTAAACAACCTATTGAGTTGAATAAATGAACCATTTGGGTAGTGTGGTTAAAGCTATGCCATATTTATTAGCATGGAAATCATGTTTTAAAATAGCACATTGCAAATCTCCTTGCAGTGAGGACTGTTACTGAGTCTTGAATTTTGAAACAACTCTGATTTCATTTTCTAAATGAGTATAGATTTGAATTGGGCATAACAATGCCCATATGAATTACTCATTTTGACACTGTCTAAAATTTAAATTAGTGTTTGTATAAGTCTATGTCTTATAACATTCCTAAGTATTCTCTGGGCTGTACTATAAGTTTTACATTATTGTCTCATACTTTGGTGTTAACAGGAATGGTAAAAGTTTTGAAGTTTTAATTTTAGTTTTCCCCACTGCTCAGAATTTGGTGATATAAAATGAAAAGAGGTTTCCATATTTGCTGATATTCACTAGATTTTGTTCCAGAGTATGGGCTTTAGTAGACTTTTGAATTAAATCCACATTCTCCACCCAAGTCTAGTGATATAATCCAACAGTTCAAAGATAGGTATGCCATAAACAGCTATAGTTAAATAATCTAAAAAAAATTTTAAAACATGGAAATACAATAAAATAAGAACTGATCACTTTATAGTGGAATACTCTATAAACTGTCTGCATTGGAAACGTGGTGTATTTTAAAACATCTGAGTTCCATAATTGTAGAATGTATAGTTTATTTGACGGCAGATACTCCCCTGTACATATGTAAGAATATTTTTTTGCTGTTGCCATTTGTATCCATCTACTTATTTTTTATTTTTTTTATTTTTTTTTTGTGGGTACCGGGGGGGTCAACCTCAGGACCTCGTGTGCCAACAGGCACCCGTGTCGCTGAGCGATATCACTGGCCCCTTTTTCGTATGTGGGATCCGGGAGTCGAACTCGGGCCCTCGCGCTTGCAAGGCAGGCGCTTACGCCACTGAGCTATCACCGGCCCATACTTATTTTTTAAATAGAAATAGTTTTGGAATAGAAATACATAACATATATTCACTTCAGCTAAATATTTCATCACTCAGAACAGCAGTGTGCTCATAAAGATACTAATTCTGTATATCTTCTCAGTCTAAAACAAAAATCACACATTGATATAATCCAAATAAGACACAATTATTTAAAATAATATGCATGGTATAGGAATGTAACTCAGTCCTTAATTTTTAATGTTCATTTTAATTTTTATGGTATGTAAACTTGTCAGAGTGGCATAATTGGTGTAATTTCTGGGGCTGAAATATTCCAGTGGCTTTGCAATTTGATGTCAGCACAATCTCACTTAACTGGTGAGACTCAGCCCTTCTGCGTATGAGACCCTTGAACTCCCAGCTATCATGGAAAAACACTGGCTGCAGATGACACTGTTTTAGAGTCAGATAATTCACTTTATTTTCTGGGTTGCCCGGAACGTTCTGTGTGTATAAATGAGGCTGAAGGAGCCTCCTAGGGAAGCAGAGCTGTATTCACTGAACGGTGAAAACCAAGTGGTTCCATTTCTTAGCTTATTAACTTTTTAAAAAGAGTTGTTTGCCGGTGAGATGGCTCAGCGGCATAAGCGCCTGCCTGGCAAGCGTGAGGTCCTGAGTTCGACTCCCGATACCCACACACACAAAAAAGAGTTGTTTATACTCTTTTTTAAAAAAGTATACAATAAGAATCTTAAACCAAAAACAAATTTGTGTTCTGCTTTTAGATGTTGATACACTTGTCACTATAGGATTTCGTTCACGCTGTTTTCTTTCCCTCTCTACACCTTCCTCTTGCAAAATGAGTAATGTATTTTTCTTCACTTGTATTTTGGGGTAAAGACAAAAGGAAGCGCCTGTGACTCGAGAAGGGTCGCTGCTCACCATCCCTGAGCGTGGCCCGTGAAGTGGAGCCCTTGGCCTGCAGGACGGCTGCCCCTCGGGAGCAGCATCCAGGCCTCAGGGATGAGCCAGGCTGCAGGAGCCACAAGACTTAGCCCCTGAAAAGCGGGAACTGGGAAGGGCCCTGTCCTAGCCCAGGCTGGCCGCAGCTTGAGTAGTGTTCCTGGACATTTGTTGCTTTAGTGGTTTTATTATCGTAGTAGCAAGACCAGGGCAAATCATCTCACTTCTGGGCCTTGCTGCCTGCCCTATGTGTTTTACTGGAAAATCATACAAATGGTTTTCTTGGGTCATTCCATTCCTCAGAGGTTACAATATTAACGTAACAGCCACAACACCATGGTTTAGAAGGGCTTCCTCTTGCCTAGCTCTGCCCTCTGATTGTCTCTTTATCACAATCCCGTCTTAAGATGCTTGCTCCAGGTTGAGTATCCCTTATCCAAAATGCTTGGGACAAGAAGTGTTTTGGATTTCAGAGTTTTTTGAACCTTGGAATATTTGCATAGATGTTAACCACCCCTAATTAAAAATCCAAAACTTTTTGGGCACTAACATGATGCCTGGAAAGTTCTGGAATGTGGAACATTTTGGATTTTGGATTAGGAATGCCCAGCCTTACTCACCTGTTTTAATGAGGGAGGAGGCTTCTGAGACTAACAGAGGTGACCGAATCCCAGGAGTGAGAGGTAGAGCTGGGCGTGAGCAGGCATCTTACCGCTCCTGAGCTGGCTCTCTTTTGCTGAGGCTCCCTGCAGCTCTTTGGGATGCACACATGGCCATGGTGCTCAGGTATACTTACCAGCAAAGAAAATACAAACGATACCTAACTCATGGCTCCAAAAGGAGGAGGAATTGTTCTACATTTTAAAAATAGAGATTAATTTGGAGATGTTTGGCAGGCGATATGATTTCCTACTGAGAAAAAGAAGCTTAATTTGAATCAGTTTTTTCCTGTCCTTTGTTGAACTGAAGGTTCAACATCCCATTCCATACTTTGGTCCATTTTATTAATAAAAAAATAAATGCACATAATTTGTTCAGAAAATTTACTTAATTACAGCAAACTAAAACCAGCCCTTTTTAGCTAGGAATAGTCATGCCTGTGAGCAGACTATTTATTATGCAGATGGAAGTAAAGACTAAAATAGCTGTTAATGGCTTTAATACTTCTCCATTTCATGGGTTGTAATAGATGGGTATTCATGCTCAGGCTTAGTGCAGGGGGGGTTACATTTCCAGAAAGATGGCCCCTCTGGAGTTACCTGCAGAGGGAGACGAAGGGTTCCCTCACTCTGCACCCCTAGCCCTGCAGGCGTGGTTTTCCTGGGGCCACCCCACAGGGGAGCAGTCCAGCTGTGGATGGAGCAGTGCAGCTTCATTTGGAGCTGTGGGTAGCTGCTCACTTTCTGTAGTCAATTCATTTTGTCCCTCTGAACCCAGCATCAACCGTCTGAAGTTTTCCCATCATGTTTGGCCTTGCCTGATGTTTTTGTTTCCCTCTCTTTCATCTTTTGTAGCAAAACTTTGTCAATGAGATAATAGTTCATTGAAAATCTGGGGCTAGGGTGTCGCTCCTTGGTAAGACACTTACCTAGCATACGTGAGGCCCTGGGCTTGATTCCCCAGTGTGAAAAACCAAAAACAACAGTGCAACAAAATAAAACGATACAGCAACAGCTACTGTCACCTGCTCCGTGCTTTCAGCCCCAGGGAAGAGCACTTCTGAGGAAGAGCGGACCCTCAGCAGCCAGGGAGCATGGGTGAACCCTTGGGTGAGGAAGAGACACAGCAAAGCTAGCCCGCACGGAGCTGTGGATTTGTCACGTCCGCGCCCTTTCTCCTTCCTGTGCTCTTATCACTTATCCACAGCTGACGTGGATGGGTTCTACCAAACTCTCTACGAGTTCAGTATGTTGTGTTCTCAGCTCTGCAGATGTGACAAAGGCATCTGTTAGTTTGGTGATGGATGAAGTTTGCTGTCTCTTGTCCGGGTCTGGGTGACAGGAAGAGAAGAATGTCTAATGCTCTTATAAGGATTACAGTCCTCTCTCAGGGTCTGTAGGACATGGGTTCTGGGACCCCCCTTGGACACCCAAATCATGCCCAAGTCCCTGGTATAAAATGGCATAGTATTTTCAGAGAAGCCACACACATCCTCCCATAGATGTCACATTACCTCCAGATAACTTACAATACCCAGTGAAATGTAAATCTGTGGATATGCAGTTGTTATACTGGATTATGATGGGAATGACAAGAAAAAGGTCTGCACGTGTTCGGTACCGATGCAATTTTTAGTCAGTTATTTTCACCCTGCAGTTGGTTGAATCCATGAATGTAGATCCTGCAGATAGAGGATTTTTTTTTACTTGTATAAGGTGCTGGGTGGACAAGAACAAAATTAGTATTTTTAAAAGTAATCTTAGTATTTATTTTTTTTTTAAAGTACCATCTAGGGAAACATCGATTTTAGAAGTTCAGGGGAGTGACACTAAGAGCTAAAAGGCCGGGCAGTCCTGCTGCCTCGTTTCTCCAGGGCCCAGCTCCAGGGCACGCGCTTCTGCCTGCACCGCTGCTGTGGCGTTTGGATGTGAGCTCTAGTCCTGAGTAACGCAGCCGCGGGAGCTCTAGGCTGTGGGGTCAAGTGGGACCCCACCTTTCGTAGTGCTCAGGTGGAGGAGAAGACGGGTAAGAGGACAGGGGACCTTTTTTGCTCTAGGATGTAGGAAGAAGTAGAGGTTTCTTCTTGGGGTCTGTATGCCTGAGCCCGTGGCTTTTTAAGTTGGGGACTGTTCTATTTAAATTCAAGGAAATAGGATGGCCAGCGTATTTCTTTTTATTTCTATGCATTGAGAAAGACTCCCTCAGTCATGATAGAAAGCATTGTAGCCATTTTTCCCTGTCCTCTAGTTGTGTATCTGCAGATTCAACCAATTGTGGATTAAAAAGAAGCTGCATCTGTATTGAACTTGTACAATTTTCTTGCCATTAGTCCCTAAACGATATAGATAACAACTGTGTGTATAGCATTTGTATTAGACATTGCAAGTCATTTAGAAATGATTTAAAGTGCATGAGCAGATATGTATAGATTCTATACAAAACATTATGCCATTTTGCATAATGGACTTGAGCATCCGCAGGTTTTATTATGGGGCAGGGAGGTGTCTTGAAACTGAACCCTTGAAGATACCAAGGGATGGCTGCCTGTGCTCAGATGTGGACAGAGAATTATCTTCTTCAGAATTCTCCAGAATTGGCTCAAAACAGAGATGGCCGTTTTGAGAATTTCTGGATTGGAATCGTAAAGGGCAGGGGCTCAGAAATCTGCATTTTGAAAAAGCGTCTCTCAATGAAGCTTGAAACACTCTTAGAGAGTGATGAACATGGTTGCTTAAAGGGACAGAAAATGTCTGATGTCATTTGTAGGGCGGCAAATGTTAGTCACGAAGCAAGGAATTCATACAAAATATACTTGAGCTGAGGCAGTGGTCTGAGCCTTCCACAAAGTGCTCCCTCTCAGGATGGTCCTGTCTAATTGCAGTAGTAAAAATAGAAATGACCTCGTGTGTTAGTTGTCCTTTGAGCAGGATAATTGGCACAGGGAAGAATTTCACTAGGAAATGTTTAAAGTACTTTGTGCTTTAGTCTTTAGGAATAAGAAATCGGAATGTTGTTAAATTGATAGAGTCAAGCAGTTTTTGATGTAGTTAAAATGGGTTTTAAAAAAATTCAGTATTTTCTCATCAGGATTATACTGGTTGAGCATCCCTAATCTAGAAATCTGAAATCTGAAGTGTTTCAAAAATGCAAAATTTTTTGAGCACCAACCTGACACTCCAAATGAAAAACCATTCCACGCCATGAAACTTTTCATGAAAAAATATTGCCTGTGTGTATAGATGTATTTGAAATGTAAATGAATATTTAGACTTGGGCCCCATTCCCAAGATATTCTATTATGTGTATGCAAATATTCCAAAATCTGAAAAACAAAAAGCCAAAACACTCTGGTCCCAAGCATTTTGGATAAGAGTTACTCAGCTTGGACTGTGTAACAGTAGTATATTGCTTTTAATATGAAAAGTAGCTAATTTTGCAGCATATTTATTTGTTTGTTTGTTTGTTTTTTAACAGGACAAACTAACCCAAGAGTGTGTATTCAGAGAACAGTTTGAAGAAAACTGGTATAACACGTACTCATCAAACCTATATAAACACGTGGACACTGGAAGGCGGTACTATGTCGCATTAAATAAAGACGGGACTCCAAGAGAAGGGACCAGGACTAAACGGCATCAGAAATTCACACATTTTTTACCTAGACCAGTGGACCCAGACAAAGTACCTGAACTGTATAAGGATATTCTAAGCCAAAGTTGACAAAGACAATTTCTTCACTTGAGCCCTTAACAAAGTAACCACTATAAATGGTTTCATGCGGTGGGTTCTTATTGATTAGCTGTGTCATCACCTCGGCCCCACTGTTGCCAAACTTTGTCGCATGCATAATGTATGATGGAAGCTTGGACGAGAACATGCTGATTTTGTTCTGCATTTAGAGGCTGGTTCTCCTGGAGGGCTGCCTGTGCCATTGCTGGATTTCCTGTGGAAGAAGGGGAGAGAAGGACTGAATGAGAGGGTGTGAGTGCGTGAGTGGGTGAGTGGCAGGGGACATCTGAGAGAGGCAAGTGAGCAGGACAGCGGCCTGATGCATGCTGGGAAATAGACACGCTTTTATATTTTTGATCAGTTGTACTTCATCCTGTATCAGCACAGCTGTCACCCTTCGACTCATCAAGACTTCCACCTGGTGGCCTGTGCAAGGGTATGCTGCATTTTCAAAGGCATGGAGGGTGCAGTCTCACCTAAAAGACCTTTTCAGTTCATTCTTACTGGTATCATCCCAGTGAACTTAAAGCAAAGACCTCTTAGTAAAAAAAAAAAAAAAAAAAAAAAAAAAAAAAAAGAAAGAAAAAAGAAAAAAAAAAGGAAAAAAGAAAAAAAAAAAGAAAAAAGTTAAATTTATTTATAGAAATTCCAAAGGCAACATTTTATTTATTTTATATATTTATTTATTATATAGAGTTTATTTTTAATGAAATATGTACAGGCCAGATAGGCATTTTGGAAGCTTTAGGCTCTGTAAGCATTAAGTGGCAAAGTCTGCTATGAATCTGTGGTAAATTCATGCAAGTAGGTATAATGGTGCATGGATAGGACACATTCTAATGACCCTAATGTACTAAAGGCGACAATCTATTTTGTGCCCGTATCATTGTAAACTTATGCACATTGCTCATGACACTGAGTATTCGCTCTTCAGACTGCTTGTTTCATAGCTTATCCCAGAGGATTAAAGAGAACTGGGTCTCAACCTCTTATTCTGTGTCTGTAATTTTCCTCTCTCATAAGTGACTCCAGTACTGTAACTTCATGGTTGGGGAATGTGAGGGTTGGTATATGTCTTACTCATTTAAATCTATTGCAGAATACACCAAAGTAGAACATACTATGCTTTTAATTTTAGCCCACCTCTAGCACTAAGGTCAAACATTGTACTGATCTCAAAAAGGGAAGAAACAACAACAACAGAAAAAAAGCTTACCTCGCACAGACTTTTAAAGAATGAATCAAATTAACAGGATCAATCTCGTAAGCTTTTTATTTGTGCACTTGGCTATCAAGTATGAAATTATACAATACCATAGGGGCCATTGTAACATCTTTTATAGAGAATTGCTTTCCATGTGAACTCATGACTACGTGGTAACAATACCCTTCAAGTAAAACTTGCAACCTGAAACCAATAAATCTTTATCAATAATGACAATGAGGGGGGGAAGTTTATATTCGTTGACTGTACTTAGTTTTTAAAACGGTCTTCACAAGCACTAAATTTTTTTAGAGGGGAGGTTGCTGTATAGAATATCTTTACAAGGCTTTTATAACATTTTATGCTGAAAAGCATAAGAATACGTATTTCTTTGGTAGCAATAATTTTAGAACTTGCCTTTGGGCAAGGGAGACCGTTTCTTGCTGTATACTGAGGTGAAAAGAGTGAAATTCTTAAAGCAATATTTAAGAAAAAAGGAATTTATAGCTAATTCTTACACACAACATTTTTTTTAGCAAGTTACATTGGGAAATTGAAAATGACAGTTAAGAAATGTGTTGAGATTTATGGAACTAATTTATAATTAGTGTTCTGACTTTGTCGTGCTCGGATGCACATTCTCTAGGAAAAGCAAAGACGCATCACTGGCAAGTTAAAGCTATTAGGAAGGACGAGCGCATTTCTCACTGTCGTGAGCACGTACATACACGTAGGCTTCTGTGGTCCACGCTGGAGTGCGCAGTGCTGCCCTGCTGACGTGCATGAAGGGAGAACGAAGTGATACTCGGAACTGAGAAATCTCATGGAGAGGGCACAGAAGCACTGTAAAATACCTGATTTAATATAAAGATCAGAATGGCCTCTTCATTTATGTTCCTGGGATTTGTCCCCCTTTTACTTCCTAAACAGAAACTGCATTTAATTCTGAGAAGTATTATTTATTGTTTAACATTTTGCTGCTGCTAAAATGTGCATATATTCAGGCGTTAGCGCTTCCCAAAGGCATTACTTTATTTTTGCTGAAAAAGATTAAACATTTGATTATGGGGAAGAATCAAGTTTCTAGGATGTCATAGGTACAATATTTAGCCCTGCAGAAATTGATTTTAGAAGACAGCCAAAGTAATCTTAAAGTAGCATGAGAATGCAGTTAATCTGCCTAAAAGAAAGAAAAAGAATTGTGAAAAAGAAAACATCTCTATGCATTCCTAGCAAATGCTACTTTAATGTCTTCTTTTGGAGTTATTTTGTTCTGGTATCTTTTTAAGGAAAGGAAAATGTTATATGCTTTTGGCAATTGATACAATAAACTGTAATGGTCTGTAAATAAATAAATATTGACTTATGCAATTTATGTAAATAAGCATATTCTGGGAGAGTAGATGGTTCAGGGTGTTAGTGGCCAATGCCCTGCCAGGTGGAAGAGCTCACTGTTTGCCTCCTGTTGGATGGCAGCCCCTGGCCACTGTGGAATGGGGGGTTCCAGTTTCACATACAGATGCTCGAATAGCCAAACCACTACCTTCTTGGTGCCAACACTTGCACCGTGGTTCAAAGACTTACCCGGCATGGGCTGAGCCACCTTCCCATCTGTCTTACAAATGTCCCCAAGCCCTGTTGCAGGACATGCCAGGTCAGGGTTGGGGAACCTGCCTGGCCAGTTCCTGTCTTGTGGATAAAAGAATGGCATCTGTGGATGGCATTTTCATTCGATTTCATCTCATTAACACCACAATGTTGTGTTATTTATTTGATATATGTAATCGTATGTAAACACATACAGGATTATGTAATTTGCATAAATACATAATTACAGACTTTTGAAAACTGGTATTTTTTACTTGATATCCCTGCTGGAGCTGCTTCAGATTGTGTGCCTATATGAACGAATAGAATGTTAAAAACACACTGTCCTTGCTCATACAGCTGTGCACGTGTGTCAAGGGGCTGTGGGTGGTGGGTGGTGGAAGGGAGGAACAGACACATCCAGATGTCTTTTCTGTAAGCACTCGAGGAAGAAGCAAGCAATCTTGTGGGATGAAGACTTATGAACTTGTGGCACGCGAAGTGCGGTGTGTGTGCACGTTTCCACGGATGGGTGCGTGGACAAAGGCATACTGTTGGAGGTCAGATTTTGTTTGCTGTATCACTGGACCTTGAAATGTGCCAGCTTTAGATCTGCCGTGCTTGGTCACTTGCACGGAAGAGCAGTGAAGTGGCGGGGCTGGGGGAATATTCCAGGTGGATTCAGAAGATGTATTAGCCCCACTCAAGTGTGTGTGTACGTGTGGTCTGCACACTAATAGAATACCCACACGTGCTGGAGATGGTTCACAGTTTTAAATGATATTTTACTCTTAAAAGTGGAAAGAGGAGGATTTACAACAATAAATTATCCCTGCCTTCTTCAATACACTCCCCAGAGTTCAGGGATTCTGGTTTGTAGAATAGGCTCTGCTACCAAAAGTGTGGTTGAAAATGTGTGAACAGTGGCCTGTAAGAGTGAATTTCTTATTTTATATTTTTACTTGTGTGCCTCTGTAGTTGCCCATAGGTCTTTAGGAAAAATTTTGATATAATCTTTTCTTCAGCAGAAAAGAGTGTGCAGAAATTATAATAGAGTAGACTCCTCTATAATTTTCTTTGGGGAGAAAGTGAAAATGGATGTTCTTAAATGTGTTTTCTTCTCCTTGCTGTAGGAGAATCAAGTTGCTTGACAGACATCTGGCTTTCAGGTCAGACAATTAGTCTAAGGCCTCTTTGCTACTTTGGCTAATATAAGAGAAACAATTCTTACAATTCTCATTGTTCTCCAACTTTATTGCAGCTTATATGCTGGAAAATGTTTGAACTTTAATTTTAATTAAAAAAAAGTCTTACTGGCTATCTGAAAAACCCTTGGGAAATTGTACTTAGAACTGTCCCCACCTCCCCATCCTTTCTCAAGATCCTTTATGTGATATTCGTGGTTTTGGTTATGAATCCCATTGGTAAGTGTGGATTTGGCCAGAAATATATGAAACCATGAGCTAAGGAGTTAGAAGAAGTTGTATAATGAAAACATCCAGAGTGGAGCAACTGGTCTGCTCTCCTTACTCAGGGGAAGGGTGAGTATTATGATAATGTTTATGGTCCAACCTGGAGAACTTACTTTTAAAAACATACGTGCAGGCTTTTTTCTAGCCATTTTGTGGGACTTGCAAAACATTCAGTAAGCTCCGCCTGGCCGATACCTCTGGCTTCTAGTGTCTGCATATAGCTTTGTGAGATTTCTGTTTCTTACTAATAAGAGGACTTTTCCTAGTCCGGGAGGAGAATAGCTTGTAACTGCTGTTTTGGGAAGAAACAATACTCTGAGTGTCCCTTTACTCTGCAGTTGACTAAATGGTTTTCCCCCAGTCTTACCCTTCATATTTTTCTTTTCCTCACCTCTCCTTCCTTCACTCCATTATGTGGAGCTGGCATTGGTGGTGATGGAGAAGACAGGCACAGTACTGGGCACCCACTGACTATAAACAAATACATGACGTGGGACGTGTCCTCGTGGTGAGTACGGGGGTAAGGAGGGGGCACTGCTGTGGAAAGCGAGTTGCGCACCATCCACATGTAGGCTGAGAGCGGTGAAATGAAAGGGTAAAATGCAAAGGATGAGCCACAGTTACAGAAAAGGGAGCTATCGATTCTGGTGTTCTAAATGCATCTAGCAAGATCTTTGCCCTTTGAGAATTTGGGCTCATTACTGGGGCTGAGCCCGAAGATGTAAAATAAGTGCTGGTGGGTTGGCCAGCTGTGGTCTCGTATGACTTCTACGACTCACGGAGGGAGGTGGGTTCATGAATACGGTTGGAACCGAAGTCTGAGCCAGACCAGCTCTGCTGCCCTGGACTTACCCAGGTCCTCATTCAGAATGCTCATTTCTTACTCTTGGTTTCTACCCAGAAGAAGGTGCCCCTACTAGCTTTAGTTGATATTACTCATTCTAATTTTCCCCTCATGTTTGCCTCATGGCACAGACAGAATCTAACCCAAAATAATAATGAACACAGGAAAACAAAAGATGTGAAAATACAGCATAATCTTTAAAATACACGGTTTGTTCTTTAAATAAATATATATTGAGCAACTGCTGTATGACAGGAAACAGTGCTGGGGATATAGTAGCGTGCACACACACACACACACACACACACACACACACACACACACACTGAAACGGACAGTGTTCTGACCTTGTTACTTAAATAGCAAGCTGAATTCCATCTTAATGATTGTATAGACTCATGGTACCTATTTAAGACGCGGTTGGATGGGATACTAAGACGATAAGGTAGTTAGGACAAGTGGTGATTCTCCATGAACTTCTCTGTCCTTCAGCTATGTGTTTAATTTACTGTAACCTAGAAGAACTCAGGAGCAGCCCACTCAATTCCTGTTATTTTAAGTAGGACAACATTTTTCTGTGGTACTAGGGGATGAACTCAGGGCCTTCATACCGAACTATACCAAGCCCTTTATTTTTTATTTTGTCTTGGTAAGTTGCTAAGGTTCCCTGTAAGGCTTGAAATTACAGTCCTCTGCCTCAGCCCCCCCTGGGATTATAAGAATGTGTCCCCGAGCTCATTGCGGATATCATTTTAAATGGGTGCCCTCAAATTTAGTGATAGAGATTGTTCTCGCAGCTGGGCTTCTTCGTGGCGGTTAGTGAATCCCTTTAGAAATCAACACGATGGGGGCCACCCTGTTCCTTGCCCTCCCCTGCTAGGGAAAACACAAGGGAAAAGGCAGTGGAATTCCAAATGATCATCAAGGATAGATTTTTGATGTCCTTTGAGGGCATGAGACTCATTGAAGTCATCGCCCACTGGACTAAAAACTGATGAGGCGTGGTCCATGCCTCATCTTAGTGCAATAGGAGTGGGCATATAACCATATGGAGAAATGAAATGGTATGTCTTGGTTAGAGAAATAAACCCTTCATTTTGTTTGTGTTCACCAGAATTACAAATTGATAGTTAATTAGCTTTGACTTCCTTGTGGCTTACTTCAATTTTCTTTTCTAGGTATAGGGGTGCTGTGCATTCTGGCCCTCTTGGGTCTCCCTGTCCCTATCCCACATTTAAAGAGTAGACACAGATGCCTGTTACAGAATAAGTAGAAGTGACGAGTGTGATAGATGGTCTTTACAATTTCCCCAGAAGAGTTTTATGCTCTTAGGAAATGAGAGCTAATTGAATGAGGAGCTTGCAAAAAAAGGCTTATTGGCAAGAAAAGAAACTCTCCTATCTTCCATGATTGACCCTGGTAGGGTAAAGATGAAAGGCTAAATATTTCCACCAGGCTGCCGTGAACCCAGCATCTGAAGTGCCATCCAGAGATAGGTGAGAGTTATGAGTGACTCTTCAGTAAGTGGACACAGAATGAGAAACCAGGCCATTTCTTCTGATGATCTACTTCAAAGAAGCAACTTGTTTTTTTTTTTTTTTTTCTTTTTTTTGTGGGTACCGGGGGGTCGACCTCAGGACCTCGCGCGCCAACAGGCACCCATGCCGCTGAGCGATATCACCGGCCCCTTTTTCGTATGTGGGATCCGGGAGTCGAACTCAGGCCCTCGCGCTTGCAAGGCAGGCGCTTACGCCGCTGAGCCATCTCACCGGCCCTCAACTTAAGTTTTGTGGCAATCTTATGTCCCTATATAAATGCCTCCTGCTTCTTCTTGGAATATTTCTTATACAAGCAGGCTGAATTCTATTCTCATTTCAGAGCCTTTCTTTTGTTCCAGATATATGATGCTTGTCCTATTAAAATACAGATTATTGAGTAGGCGAGTTTTATTTACCATGCTTCCTGTTAAAGTACATGAATTAAGCATCCTGAAAATACAGTGTGTATACTGTGATGTACTGTGTTCCATATCCATAAGCCTCAAACCCATTCTGCATTCCATGTGGTTGTAAATGGGCTTTACATGCATCAGTAACTTGAAATGATCAAATTACATCTCATATTAATTGTTTCGTGTCCTAATAAGCTAGCTTCAATAGACACTTGAGTTATATAAATTTTTTTCAAACATCAGAAGTTTAGCTTTCAGGAAAATTAAAAGTATGATGCAAATAGCAAATATTCGTGTAGCTTGGATAGTAAAAGTTATTTTTTTTTTTGCAGTCAATTTGATGTTTTGTTTTAAACAAACTTTTGAAAATTGGCCAACAATTGAATTTTATTTTAGGTAAACCCATGATTTTCCAACAAGTCTATAATATCCAATGTATTGCTTAGACCCTCACCAAAATTCAAGGAAGGGAACTTTTTATTAAAACTTATTAGTTTATTGAGCAAGAAAATTTTGATATATACTGTGTTCTAGGAGTGTGAAAGTAGAAATAATTATTAAAATCTGTTTACATATAAAATTAAATACACTGACCCATTTGGCTTATGCCTACTTCTTGGGGAAATGTTATGAATTGTCATAAGCTTTTATTTTATCTTGTATCCTTTATGGAAAACATCACTTCTTCATAGGAAAAGGGCCTGGTATGTGGTTTATGTAGAGCACCATCTCTTTAAATGATGGACTCATGTCATTTGGAAATCTTTTTGGTTACCATTCAACCAAGTGCTTAAAATTATTCCCAAAGCAATTCTTTCTTGGTTTGACTTTGAATTGAAAAGTATCTCTGAATAAACCATATATAAAGCCAATATGAAGTAATTCACCTTTTTGGCATGCTTTGTAATGATTAGTTCTGTATTTTTAGTTCAGAACAGCAGTTAAGTTTCAAAATTCCTGTGTGACTGTTTTTATCTCAGAAACATGTGACAGCTTGTCATGAAGCTATCTTATTTGGGAACCACACCCAGTGGTTCTAAGCACACTCAAAGAACTATATTAAGGAGCATGTGACAAATGTATGAACACTTTATAAATACATTTGATTAGTTACTGCTCTCTAGAAAGGAGTTTTGTACTAATTAGTATGCGAGTATAATGGAAACTGTGTGAGGATGGAGAAAGGAGCTCCATCCAAGAATGTTCCTGTTCCTACCAGCCAGACTAGAAAACCAAAAATTTACAGAGCAGTGGGTGGAGTGCACAGAAGGGTCTTGCTTCTGTTGTGGGAAGCAATTAATCATAGACTAAGCATGGTTTCAGTCTCACCTAAGATATTTTAAAAGCAAAACTAGAGACGTTCAAACTACTTTTAAGTTACTTAACATCATTGCAAAACTAAGCTTTGTAATATTTATAGCAATAAAAATATATTCAGCACCCAGGAAGTACACACATTTATATACAATGTGTGGCATCCACCAGGTTTACAAAGAGGCAGGAAAATACAACCCATAACAAGGAGAAAAATACCCCAAGAACGTGAAGTAGAGCTACAAAGATGTTAAAATTAGTAGAAACAGTATGACTATATCCCACATTTTTAAAAAAGAGTTATGAAAGTTACAAGCAACATTCAAATTGAACTTCCAGAGATGAAAACTCAGTGTGAGACAATAATACACTAGAAGAGATTAATTTCAATTTAGATATTGCAAAAAAAAGCATGAATGCTCTCAAAATTATAGCAATTAAGACTATCTGTAATGAAAGAGAGAAAAGGAAATTTTAAAAATCAAACAAAGCATTAGCAAGCCTTGGGTCAACTTCAAGAGGTTTATTATATATGTAATTGAAGTCTGGACTCCCCAAAATGTGGTGGGTTGGGAGAGGCGAAAATACTTGAGTAAATGATGGTCAAAAACACTTCCAAATTTGATAAAACTTTAAATATATAGATCCAAGATGCTCAATGAACCTCAAGGATAAGGAACATAAAAAAAATTATGCTGCAGAACAAAATAATCAAATTGCCAAAAACCAGTTATAAGAGATAAATTTTAAAAGCACCCAGTTTCAAAAGCACATATTACATATGAAGGAACAAAGTTAAGAATGACAGCAGATTTCTTATAGGAACAATGTAAGGAGTAAAGCAGTGGAGGAACATCTCCAAACTGCTGAAAGAACAAACCAGTCAAGTTAGAATTATATACTTAGTAAAACTATACAGTACAGTGGCACCTCAGTTCATGAGTGCTTTTATTGTGAACAATTTGGTTTGCAAACAGAAGCATTTGGCAAAATTTGTTTTTGTTTGTGAACTCTGCATCAGGTGACAAACATGCTGGCAGCCATCTTTCCTGCATGAACATGAGTGTGGCCATGTTTTCCAAGATCATGGACTGAATTAAATTCGTGAACCGAGGTACCACTGTATTTCAAGAGCACAGGTAAAGAGTTTTTCTGACATATAAAAGCTGGATTTATCATCAGCTGACCTATTGTCTTAGTTACTTTTTTCTTGTTGTTGAGACAAAATACCCAAAATACCCAAAGTTAAAGGGGGAAAGGTTTATTTAGCTCACAGTTTGAGGAGGTTCCAGTCCATAATTGGCTGACTCCAAGGCAGGGTGGCACATGGCAGAGGAGCAACAGTTCATGGCAGCAGAAGACACCAAAAGCAACAAGAGCAAAAAAGGGGAAACAAGTCTCTTTCTGACCCTTTTATCTTACTCAGACTGCTGGGATTAGGGCGGTGCCAATCCTATCAGTGGACTGATCCAGCAATCACACTTAATCCAGCACCCTTAATCCTAGCATTGAACCATGAATCAATCACAAACTCTAGATTCAGCTACCTCTGAAAAAGCCCCATCTAAAAGTGCATGAGGCTTTTGGTGGGGGGACATCTAGATACAAACCATAACACACATATTGCAAAAATGTTAAAATTGTGTATGATAATTGTTAATATTAGAAGTGTTAAAATCCTAAAGTCTTTCAGGCAGTAGGACAAGATACCTGATATGGATCTATACAAAGGAATGACATGTGAAATACATGGGTAAATAGTTAAGATTTTTATGATAATTCAGTTCTTTTAAATTGATAATTGACTGTTTAAACAAAATTAACAATGCAGTGTAGGATTTAATATACATGTAATAGTAAAATGTATGAATAGCTCAAACTTCAGAAGAGAAAAATAGGAGCATGTTATTTTAAGGTGCTCATATTACATGTGGAGTGGTAGACTCTAATAAGGTAAAGGTACGTGGTATTAACTCTTAATCACTAAAATCATAAAATAAAAAATTATAACAACAGGATATACTGAATCCATTTATACTAATAATCAAATTAAGTGTAAATGGTCTAAAAATTCCGAGTCAGAGGGTGTCAGGTTGGACCTAAAAAAGCAATCTGACTTATGCCATCTACAAAAAATAAACTTGAAAAATATGGGCACTGATATGTTAAAAGGATGAAAGAAACATATATCATGCTAACACTACATTGAAAGAAGTGGTGATATTAATATCAAGCAGTCTTGATTTAATGAAGAAGAATATTGGCTGGTGTTATGGTTTAAATATAAAGTGGTCCCCACAAACTCATATTATGAGCTTGATCCTCAGTGCAGCAATGTTCAGAGATAGGACCTAGAAAAGTGTCTAGATCAGGGAGGTGTTAGCCTCATCATGGATTGATCGATTGATGAGTTCATAGCTGAGTGTGCTGTTAAGAGGTGGGCTTGCAGTAGGTGGAAGTAGGTCACTGAGGGCATGCTTTGAAAGGCATATCTCTTCTTGGGGTTTTCCACTCTCTTTCTGCCTCTGGTTGCCATTAGTGAGTGCTTTCCTCCACCAGGCCCCTCTGCCATGATGTTTCTGCCTTAGTGCCAGGTAACCATGGACTGAAACCTCTGAAACCATGAGCCAAAATAAATCCTTCCTCCTTTAAGCTGTGTATATCAGATATTTTGTCCCAGTGACAAAAAAACTGACTAATGCACCTGGAATAAGGGTCATTTGGAATGATAAATGATAAATTGTTATGTTCAAGAGAACATAATCCAAAATGTTTGTGTACTTAGAGCTGTGATACACATGAAAGTGGAATGTGATAGAAAAATTTACAATAATAATTTAAGATTTTAATAACCTTCTTTCAATAACTGGTAGAACAAGTAGACAGTAAATTAATTTATACAACGCTTTCAACCAATGTGACCTAATAGACATTTATAGAATACCCCACCCCACAATAGCAGAATATGCATTTTTCTCAAGCACACAAGGAACATTTACCAAGATATGTGAAGCCATAAAGCAAGTCTCGATAATTTAAAATGAACCAAGTCAGACAAGTATGTTCTCTGATAATCAAATTCAACTAGTAGAAAGGTCTATGGGTAATCTCCAAATACTGGAAATTAAATAACATATTTTAACCCATGGTTCAAAGAAAAAATCAAAAGTGAAATTATGAAGTAGAACAATAAAAATTAAAGTGCTATGTAAGAAATTCTGTAACACTTATATAATATTTATGGGGAAATTTATAGCACTAAATTCATTTCTGTATTAGAAAAGAAGAAAGTTCTCAGATCAATAATTCCAACTTTTATCTTATGAAATTAAGAAAACAATTAAACCTGAAATAAGCAGAATACAGGGAATATAAAGATTTGAGCAGAAATCAAGGAAATAGAAAAAAGAGAAACAACTCAGGAGAACAAGAAAGAAGCTACGTATTATAAATATTAAAAAGCAGAGGTAACATTATTACAGATTCTACAAATGTTAAATTAAGGAACTATTAAGAACCATTGATGTTAATGTTTCATGTTGAATAAATTCAACAATTTAGATAAATGTGCAAATTTCTTGAAAAATATGAACTGCTAATACCAAAACTCAATCAAAAAAATAAAAACAAAAACAAAAACAACAACAAAAAACAAAAACCAGATAACGTGAGTAGCCTTATTTTTGTTAAAGGAATTGGATTATTTTTCAGTGCTGGGGATTGGATCCAGGGCCTTATGCTTGGCAGGCAAGTGCTGTACTACTGAGCTATACCCCCAGCACCAAGGAATTCAATTCTTAGTTAAAAATCTTCCTACAAAATTCTAACCTTAGAAAGTATCACTGGTAAATTATGCCAAAATTTAAGAAAAAGATTCAATTTTGAGGTAAACTCAAAATACTGAAGAGAAAGAACTATTTTTTATTTACTTATTATGGTTTGTTTTTGAGACAGGGTCTTGCTATGTAGCCCTGGCTGGCCTTGACCTGGATTACAGGTATGTATGCCACCATGCCCAGTGAGAAGGAGCTACTTTAAAGCTTATTTTAGAAATTAAACCAGAGAAAGACATTACAAGAAGAAAAAATTAGACTGTTATTGCTCCTAAACCTAAGTGCAAAAATTCTAATCTTAATTGTAGCAAATTGAATCTCAGAAAATTAAAGAAGAATGTTATCATTTCCAAGCAGGGTTTATCCCAAGAATGCAAGGTTGACTTATAAAAATTAATCAGTATAATTCACTATTAGCAAATACATAAAAACCATATTATCACCTCAATAAACCTAAAAGAAAATTTGAGAAAATTCAAAGCATTCCTGATAAACCCTTAGCAAATTAGTAATAGAAACTTCCTCAACTTGCTAGCATGTCTATGAGTAACCTGCAGCGAACATCATACTTATGAAGGGCTGAATGCTTTAGTTCAAAACTCAGGAGTATGGCAAGAATGCCCACTTTCCACTTCTATCCTCTTGTCCAGTGCAATAAGGCAAGAGAAAGAACTAAGGGCATCTGCATGAGAAAGTAAGAAGAAAACCTTGTGTGGACAGATGCCATGATCATCTACGTAGAAAACTTGATCAAATCTACAGAAATACGTGAAGAGTGAGTTAAGCAAGGTTGCTGGATTCCAAAGCAATATACAAAAATGACTTTGAATTTCTACATTTTATTAGTGAACAATCAGATATTGATGTGAAAAATCATTTAATAGGATAAGACATGAAATATTTAGGAATAAAAATGACAAAAGATGTTTAAGACTTTTTTTTTTTTTTTGCTTTGTTTTGTTTTTTGGTGGGTACTGGGAATCGAACTCAGGACCTTGTGCTTGCCAGGCAAGCGCTTATGCCGCTGAGCTATATCATTGGCAAGATGTTTAAGACTAACACATAACAAATATCATGTTCATGTGTTGTTATGATGTCAGTTTCCCACAAACTGATATATAGATTGCAGGCAATCCCAGTCAATATCTCATAAACATTTTAAAATGTTATTATTTTTCTTTACAAGTTAACAAACTGATTCTCAAATTTACATGGAAATTTACACTACATGAATTCAACATTTGGTATAAGGCTACAGTAATTAAGGTAGTGTGGTATTTGTAAATGATGTAACTGATAAAGACTTACATGTGGAATAAAAACCTCTCAGAACTCAAGAAAATGAACAACACAGTTAAAAAGTACATCAAAGATTTGAAAAGACACTTCACAAAAAATATACAAATGGCAAATAAGTACATGAAAGGATGTTCAACATCACTGCTGAGTAGGAAAATGCAAAGTAAAACCACAATGAGAGAACTACACACCTATTAAAAGGATAAAGTTTAAAAAGTTGACAATGACAAGTGTTAGTGAAGATTTGGAGGAACTGGAACTTTCAAACACAGCTGATAGGAATGTAAAATTATACAACTTTTTTTGTGAAACATTTTGACAGTTTTTAAAAATCTTAAACATAAGCCTACTGTGTTCAGTTGTTACTTTTGTATATGTATCCAAGAGAATTAAAAGCATGTGTTCATACAAAGACATGTGGCTTTACTTGTAAATAGCCCCAAACTGTGAAAAACCCAGTATGTATCCTCCAAGGGAATGAACAGTAACAGTATTGAACTGCTGAATCTCAAAATAACTGTGCTGAATGAAAGAAGCTAGACCAAAGAGGCATATACACTCCTCTACATATCCATGTAGACATCGTTATAGAAAACTGAACCCAATGTAGGGTTCTAGAAAGATCAGTTGTTGCCTGGGGATGAGTAGGACAGGAAGAGGGAGGATGGGTCGCTTGGGGTAGTGGGGAGACTTTGAGAGCAATTGATATGCTAAAGATCTCGATTTATGGCAAGCTTACCAAATCATACACTTGCCTACAGTTTTGGTTGATGTTGATTGTACTAGGATAACAAATTAGAAAATGTGATATAATCTATGGAAAGCGATATCAACCTTCCTGAACTGTCATGAAGATGAGATAACAGTTGCAGGTTTAATCCCTGTTCATCTCCCTTTTCTCACAGCTACAGCCTGATGTTCTCCCATCAAGGAAGAGTCCCTCCAATTTGCTAAGTAGTGGGCAAAAGAGGAATTCAGGGGAGTGATAACCATATTAGAATATTCATCTCTCTTTGCCATTCCCTAAAACCCACCTGTATGGATTGGAGGAAAGAGACAGCTGAATCTGGGTACGAGGGAAGGTATTTCCTGACAGTGAAGGCTGAAAGAGTCCTCCGTTAGGATTCGCAATCAAATTTCTGTCTGGGAAACCACCCCCTTCATGGGAGAAAGGAGTCCGATTTATAATACGTCTTCCATGAAGATGTGGGAGCAAAGAAACAAACAAGAACACCAAAAACCCGGGAACATCGAGTCGTACACGTAACCTCGCAAAGGGTATCTTTTTGACATGTTTTGTAGTGATTAGCTTTGTATTTTTAGTTCTGAACAGCAGTTAAGTTTCAAAATTCTTGGTTAGCTGTTTTTATCTCAGAAACACGTGACTGTCGGGAGGCTAAATCGGGAGCCACACCCCATGGTTCTGAGCACACTCAAAGAACTACATTAAGTGCCATGGGACAAATGTACAGACAAATTATAGACTCACTTGATTGGCTACTGGTTGCTCCTAGGGGCTGAACATTTGAAGCAAATGCAAGAAGCTGGTGGGCAGTGAGAGGGAAGAACTAACACAATGCGTAAGGTGGTCACTTGATTCCTATCCTTGTGGCTGCAGGACTTTATACTTAAGGTCAAGACGGTAGGGTTATAGATTACGGTACAAAACAAGTTAAGGGTAAGGTAGGGGAGGTCCAATTGAAGTGTCAGTCTTTGCTTTCTACAACTGGACATATAAATTTTTATTTGGAGGGCAGTCAACAAATTGGCTCTGATTTGCCTCAGTAGAAGCCAGGCCACTTTATGCTCTGCAGTGTGGTGTTGTACCCAACATGAAGTAGAACCTACTGGACTAAAGCGTCACACATCCATCTCTGCTCCTTCATGGTATTTGAAAGGAGAATGGAGCCCATTCAAATATTCAGCATTTGTCCTGGAGCTGATCCTTGTTCTGTAGATAGCAAACTAGTTCATGCTACATCTGTGCTGGAAATTCTGCTTCTGACCTTGGCCTTAGCTTTTCTTGTCCATATTGTTTTGTAATGCCAGAGCCCACAGTGTCCCTTGCAAACTGCAGTCCCTCTTGGAATGCAAAGTGGTGTATGGGCACAGTCTCACTTATCTTCGCTACATTCCAGAAAGGTGATAAAATGGTCTGGTCTCACTGTTTTTTATTTATTTTTTCTGAATTGGAGACTAATGGAGAGTTAGAGTGATTCAGTGCAACTCAGTTGACAATGGGAGCGAGAAACTGTCACCTTTGAAGCCTGACCAAGTTTCTGAACAATAAGCCCAAAAAGCTTATCCCAACAATAAGTACTCTCTCCTCTGTTCAGTCTTCTAGTATATGTGGTGTCGAAGTGAGCACTCTTCAGTTTTCTATGTCCCTTTATTCCACCCTCCCTGCAGGGGAATCTGGCCAGAGAATAGTCCAGGAATCCTGAAAGTTAAAGGAGGAAAGGTTTATTTAGCTCACAGTTTGTGGAGGTTTCAGTCTATAATCAGTCGGCTCCAAGGCAGGGTGGCATGGCACAGGGGCAACACTTCAAGGCAGCAGAAGGCAGCAGAAACAGTGAGAGCAAAAGGAGGGCAGGGACAAGCCTCTTTTTCTCCCTTAGATTGTAAGCAGGCTACCCACTCTAGGGCGGGTGTAGCACTCACACCATCTCCCTGCCCTCCTCTTGCGCAGGCTGAGGATGTTTTCAAAGTGAGGACCCTGGCCCCCTGCTGAGTCCCGCAGTCAAACTTCTAAACTTCTCAAGTTGACACAATGTATCCACCATTATACCTGGCCAGGCATGTCCTTAGGTGACAGGGGAAGACTACAGGCTGCCCACTAAGGACCAGGCTTCCCCTTGTCCATCTGGTGGGTAGCCAGGGCAGAGCACAAAGGGCCTTGAGATGCCACTTTGACCATGCAGAAAAATCCAGTGACCTACGGGCTGGTGGAACAATGGTGAGATGAAAGGGAAGAAACCGTGGATGTCCCCATGGTGTAGAGCCTCCAGCCCACCTGCTTTGGGCTATTACCTGAGAAAGGAATAAATAACAACATAATTAAGTTCATAGAAGGAGAAAGTGGTTACCAGGGGGTTGAAGTACAGTGACTGGGGAGATGTTGGAGAAAGAATACAAAATTTCAGTTAGGAGAAATATGTTCAAGAAATCTATTGTACATCGTGATGACTATAGTTAATAACAATGTATTCTATATTTAAAAGTGCTAAGCTAGTATATTGGAAGTGTTTTCATTACAATAATGTCAGATAATGCATATGTTAATTAAGTTGATTTAGCCATTCCACCATGTATACATATTTCAAAACATTGTGTTTTACACCATAAATATGTGCAATTTTCATTTGTCAATTAAAAAAATACCTCTTCCACATCCCCAAGAGTACATATCACTGAGACAATACTATTGAGGCAGGAGATTAGGGTGTGGCCGACTGGCTAGGCGATTGGGCATGACCTGTCAGTCATGGACACAAGCCCAGAAAATCAGTTCCCAGGCCCTGCACCTGGGACCAATCAGAATGCTGCCTTCAATTCTTCTGTGGGTGATCAATCAGGTTTTTGATAGGACAGTCTAGCTCTGATGTCAGCCTGAAGAATGGGAGCTGCAGGGCCGGTGAGATGGCTCAGCGGCACAAGCGCCTGCCTTGCAAGCGCGAGGGCCCGAGTTCGACTCCCAGATCCCACAAACGAAAAAGGGGCCGGTGATATCGCTCAGCGGCACGGGTGTCTGTTGGCGCGCGAGGTCATGAGGTCGACCCCCCGGTACCCACAGAAAAAAAAAAAAAGAATGGGGGCTGCAGAAGACATCCACCATTAACCTCATGGCCACCATGAGCTTTCTCGGTGGCCCTTTCTCACTTCTTTTCCTACCTTTATTAAATGTAAAACCTCGCTACATTTTTTTTTGCAATTTTTTTTTTCCAATTCTTTGTTCAGGATACCAAGAATTTGGAAAGAATCCCTAGAAAGAGTCTACAGAACCCCAGAACCCACTAACATTATCTATTGTTTTACTTCATCTTAGCCTTTTTTCCCAAACTCTAGCAGCCTTATGTGGGCTCTTCAGAAAAGTTTTGCCAACTTTAAGTGAGTAACAAATTCTAAGGAAAAAATAAAACAGCCAGAGAACAGTGCAGCCAGCCCAGGTGGGGAAAGTTTGTGTTATAGAAACTGACTTTGCAATGTTTGGTAAAGCTATGCTTTTAAATAAAGCTCGCTGATTAGTGACTCTTTGCTAGTATACTGCTATGCAGTCTCTTCTGTTTGGAATTTGGTGGTTTATGGTACAGGCCGTGCCTACATTTTATAAATGACCTTTGAAACCACTTCAGAGATTACAGAGAAAGTTAAAAGAAATCTCTGCACAAGGAATCAAGCACAGCAGTGTGGTGGTAGGAGAATATGGGATTGGCTTATTATGTCCGCCTATACTTAATGAAAAGCCAGCTTAGAAGATAGCGTAACTTCTTATTGCACCAATTTTAAAAGATGCAAAAATCCACATTCTTCCATCTCTGTAATTAAACAAAGAAACAAGGCCACACTAAAAAAAAAGCATGTTTTTATTTTCTTGTTATAAAAAGGGACTTGAATTGCTACTCCCTTGCTCATCTGATAACTTATCTTTTTGGAATTAAATGAGAAACATGGGTGCTGACACCCACTGGGAGGCTCCAGGAAGAGGTGTCTGGGTGCTAGTCTATCTGGTGGGAGTGAGCAGCTTTGTATGTGGGCATGGCAGCAAAGGGCAGACAGGAGGCGCAGAGGATCCAGGCAATTTGGGAGCGTCCCCTTGCCTAGTGGCACCTGCCTAGCTGTGTAGCACGGCCCTCCAATAGGGGGTTGCTGCAGAGCCTGCCTGGGCTTCTCCGTCTTTTCTCCTTGCTTGGTGGAAAAGAGTTCTGAATCACCTCTCCTTGCCCCACTCTTCTTTTCCTCAGGACCCATCTATGAAATATTACTTTACCTCCGCACATTGCTAAGCATCTCCCCTGAGCTGGTGTGTGATTTTATATCCTCGTCGAACAGCTCTGTCTGGGTAGTGCTTTCCTGATTCCAGTTCAGTGTGGCCAGAGCTGAACCTACTCTGCTGCCCTTCAATTCTGCCATGGGAATCGAAGAACTGGGAGAGCCATTTCCACCATGGCACCACCATTCACTCTGGCAACAAAGAGAAAACTCTTGACTTATCCTTGTCCCAAGCTCCTGCCCCAACCCTGCATTCCACTATCATCAAATCCTGCTGATTTATCTCCAAATTATTTTTAAAAATTATCTCTTTCTCTCTAGTTCTTGTGCTACCCTGTGATTTGGACCCCCATCACCAGACCCAGATTCTCCATCGAAGCTCACAGTTTCCCATCCAACCTTCATGGAGCTGCCAGTACTGTATCGGGCTGCAGACCTATTTCCCTGGGGTATGTTTTGAAATGTTCCAGACTGTAGGAAGGTGATATGGCATGCATACTATATTCAGTAACACCCCAAGAAGGGTCTGAGCTAGTACCTCATGTTCCAACGCATTCGTATTTCTGCACAGAAAAAATTGTAGCGTTAAGAGGAGAAAGTCTACACACAGCTTCAGACCAGGGCAGGTCAGATTTGGAATACATCCTAAATTCAGATTGAGTTTGATTTTGTTACCAGATGTGTTAGGAATCAACTCTTCACACGCCGAGCTTTTTGGGTTGCTAGTTGTGCACCCTTAGTTAAGTTTCAGCAGGACTGTGTCACTCTCTCTGTTTTAGGAAATTTTATGACTCTCCTTGGCCCGCAGAACAATTCAAGCAAGACTTCCCAACTGCTCCAACGTGGGCAGTTCCTTCAAGGCTGGTACTTGCTCCTTTTCTTCCTGTGTCACCATCTTTGAAATGCCAGCATCTTTCCAAACACACTGACCGTCTCTTCCACTTTTAAGTGAGATCACGCCATATTTGTCTTTTTGTGTCTGACTTATTTCACTTACTTACTTATAGGATCATCCATGGTGTCCCAAATGGCAGGATTTCCTTTTTAAAATGTATTATTTTTTTAAAAGTCTGAATAGAATTTCATTGTTTGTATACATTACATCTTCTTTATCTCTTTGTCCATCAACTGCTAAACATTTTTTCTGGTGGACAGGAAGGGATAGAAATGTATTAGTGGCCTAGAAATTTGCAAAGGCATAGGCTTCTACATGAATTGATTTGGAAAAAAAATAGTTGGAAATCATTGATATATCAGATCCTTTGAGTGGCCCTTCTAATCTGAAATTCTGCATCCTACACTCCACAGCAGTGACCCCGGTAGATTTTTTTTTTTTTTTTTTAACAGTACTAGCAATTGAACGTAGGACCTTCACACTGAGCTATGTCCTCAGCTCTTTTTTATTTTTTGTTTTGAAATAGGGTCTCACTAAGTTGCTAAGTTGCTCAGGTTGTGTTCAAACTTGTGATCCTCCTGCCTCAGCCTCCCACAGTGCTGGGATTACAGATGTGTGCTGCTAGATTCTGATACTTTAAAATGACCGGTACTGCATACCAATATCAGTAATAAGTATTTCATCATATTTCTTTGAAAATGGGTCATCCATTCATTATATCTTTCAGCCAATGTTTATGGAATGATGCCCTGCACTGGGCACTGATTCAGGGCTGGGAAAGTAACTGAGTGGAACCAAGCACTTCTACTTTTCCCAGGTTCAGAATTGAGTGGGAAGGAGTGGCAATAAAGTATCATATAAATTGGGGTCAGAGATGTGTAGAGACCAGAAACTCATATGATTTAGAAAAATAAGATTTTCTCCAGCTCAATTGGAACATTATTTCTCAGTATCTTTAATTTCTAGGTCTCTCTTGCTGTCTTAAAAAAAAAAAAAACCAACAACACAACTTTCCCAATGTTCTTCATAAATTGTCCTTTTCTTCATCTTCCCCTCATTACCCAGGTTGTGTCTCCTTGTACCATGCTAAATAATTCTTCCTGTGGGTGTTTACATGTCTGCATTATTTATAGGCTGTGAGGTTTTCCCTGCTGCTTCTCAGCCGTCACCACCCAGACGTGCTGTACATAGTTAGTTATTTTAATCTTTCCTAGTAAATCAAATCTCCCAACCTCCCATCATTTTTATTACTCTTCTCTGAACTCCCTTCAGTTTTTTCTACATCTTTATGGTATTGAAATGCCCAGAATTTAATGTAATTTTCCAGGTGGGTTTTGAGAAAGGCTATTAAAGCGAGACTCACCTCTGTTCTCTGCTGATGGAACCATTGGGAACAAAGCCCAAAACTACATTAGCTCTTTTGCTGCTGTATCAGCTTTACTAATTTTCTTCTCACTGTCGCCCTGTCAGCCCTTTCACACAGCCTGAGCAATTGCTTGGTGTATAGAGCTGGCTTTGGTGTTTTCACAATGAGTTTTGCTAACTCTTAGCTTAGAGTCAGGGTTCAGCATCAAGGATGAGAGGAAGAAAAACTCAAGGACACAGACCCATAGAATAGATCTAGTGGTGTGTTAGTTTTTTGTTACTATAATGAATACCTGAGGTGATCAGCTTAAAAACATTGTTTCCTGTTTCAGAGGTTCAGTTCATGGTTGGTTGGCCCCTGGGGCAAGGCAGAGCATCACAGCAGGGAGCATGTGATGGAGGAAGCAAAGAGATAGGAAGAGGTGGAGCCGGGGCCCCAGTATTATCCGCAAGGCCACACCTCCAGTGATCTCACTTCCTCCCACCTGGCCCCATCTCCTAAAGCTTCCCTCACCTCCCAGTGGTGCCACAGGCTGGGGACTGAGCATTCAACACCCAGGCCTTTGGGGACACCCAAGATCCAAACGCTGAGTAGTAGTGTAATTAATAATAGTAACTGTCTGTGTCAAACACTGGCTGTGTGCTAGGCTGCACGCTGAGTCTTATTTATCAGTCCTCCTATTTTGTACGCATAAAAGGATACTAAGGCTCAGAGAGCTTAGGTAATTATCTAGAAGTTGCTCAGCTAGAGGTGGCATGGTGGGGTTTGAATCCAAGCCAGCTGGATTGAGGAGCCTTTACTCTCCAGAACCAGTGCTCCTAAAGGGGATGTTAGAGGAAGGTGGTGAGAACCAAGTTCTGCATGGAACTCCAAGAGGCAGCCCAGGGTGCCAGAATGAAGCTCAGTTCCAGGGTTTACTCAGCTGAATGGTAAGTTACTGTGTGGGCCTTATTTCCACATCCTGTGGAAGCATGGATCTGCAGAGGACCACTGAAATCTTTCAAAGAGGGAGTTGAATTCCTGGGTGTCATAGACACTCAATCAATGTCGGTAGACCCCTTGCCTGGAAAGGAGCTCGAGGAGTTACCCAAACTAGAATCAGAATGCCAAGCTCAATGAGACGGACCCGGACGTAGCAGAGACAGAGATTTCAAAAAGTTTAGTCTGAGGAGTAGAATTAGCTAACGTGAGGCCAAGGACATTTCTAAGGGGAGTGTCACTTGGTGTGCACCTTCGTGGCGCTCGCCAGCTCTCAGCTACACAGCCACTTCTTGACGTCTTGCCGTTGCTTTTCCTCTTCTTTCTATGTCGAAGTTGAAGCTGAGCAATTCAGCTTTATGACCCTTAGTGCTTACGTCAGCCTTGATCAGGTGTGTATGCAAGATGAGGTTTCATGGGGTACAAATGATATATTGGGACACAAATGGTGTTTTTGTGTGCAGAAAAATGGCTTTCTCTGAGGAAAAAAAAAATGAAATTGGTTTTACGAAACCACTGAACAAACATTGCTGGTGTCCCCCTCTCTCCATTAGTTTGCAATAGGCTTATTTGTGTGGAAGTTTGGTGTCATGGACAGGCACTGTCGTTGGAGATAAGCAGATCTTGAACATAGATGTTGTTACTTCTCAGTTTTGTGAAATTGGGCAAGTCATTTAATTTATTTGATCCTAATTTTTCTCATATTTAAATTAGAATTTCTGCCAATGAATGGTCATGAAGTATAAGTGAAATATGTCCTACACATCACATGATGTCCAAGCATGTGATTCACAAATTAGATTTTCACTTCTACTTATTTCCACCTCTTATTTTCCTTTGTAACTCATGTGCTGCATCATTTGTCAAACAAGTCACATAGTAATACACATCCCTAAATCTAATATACGCTTAGAACTGTATGATGTATACTGTCACCACCACCACTATCACCACCCCCACCCCTATCATCACCACCACCACCATCACCACAACCATCACCACCACCATTGCCATCACCACCACTATCACCACCACCCCCATCACCACCACCCCCATCACCACCACAACCACCACCACCACCATCACCACCACTACCACCACTACCATCACCACCACCACCACCATCACCACCACAACTACCACCACCATCGCCATCACCACCACTACCACCACCATCGCCACCACCACCACCACAACCACCACCACCATCACCATCACCGCCACTATCACCACCACTATCACCACCATCACCACCACAACCACCACCACCATCGCCATCACCACCACTATCACCACCACCACCCCATCATCACCACCACCACCACCACAACCACCACTACCATCTTCATCACCACCACTATCACCACCCCCCCATCATCACCACCACCACCATCACCACCACCATCACCACAACCACCGCCACCATCACCATCACTACCACCACTACCATCACCACCACCATCACCACCACCACAACCACCACCACCATCGCCATCACCACCACTATCACCACCACCACCACCACCACCACCACCACCACTACCGCAACCATCATCACCACCACCACAACCACCACCACCATCGCCATCACCACCACCACCACCACCACCACCATCACCACTGCCACCACAATCACTACCACCATTGCCATCACCATCACCACCACCACCACCTACACCATCACCACCACCACAACCATCATCATTGCCATCACCATCACTACCACCACTACCATCACCACCACTACCATCACCACCACCACCATCACCACCACCGTCACCACCACCACCATTGCCACCACCATCACCATCGCCACCACCACCTACACCACCACCACCATTATCACCACCAGCACCATCACCACTGCCACCATGATCACCATTACCATCACCGTCACCATCACCACCACCTACACCATCATCACTACCACCATCACATCACCACCACTATCACCATCACCACCACCATCACCACCATCTACACCATCATCACCACCACTTTCACCACCACCACCACCACCACCACCACCATCATCACCACCACTTTCACCACCACCACCACCACCATCACCACCACCACCATTGCCACCACCATCACCATCGCCACCACCACCACCACCTACACCACCACCACCATTATCACCACCAGCACCATCACCACTGCCACCACGATCACCATTCCCACCACCGTCACCATCACCACCACCTACACCATCATCACTACCACCATCACATCACCACCACCATCACCACCATCTACACCATCATCACCACCACTTTCACCACCATCACCACCACCACCGCCACCACCACCATTAACACCACCACCATCGCCATCACCATCACCTACACCACCACCACCACCATTATCACCACCAGCACCATCACCACCACCACCATCACCACAGCCACCATCACCACCACCACCACAATCACCATTACCACCACTATCACCATCACCACCACCTACACCATCATCACCATCACCACTACAAGCACCCTCATCACCACCATTACCATCACCATCACATTACACCATTGTCACTGTCACCATCATCACTATCATTACCACCACCACCACCATCACCAGCATTTATTGACCATTCATTTGTGTTGGGTACAGGGCCAAGCATTTTATGGATGTGCTTTCATTTATTCTTATTATCATGGATATACCTGGAGATATTAAATAATTGGTTCAGGGTCATCAGGATATGAAAGATAAAAAGGAACTATGAGCTATGAGCCCTGCCCTGGGGAAGTGCATGATATGTTGAGAAGCAAAATTAAAACACATGCAAAAGTAGTGACCTTTAGAAGACATTATAACAAGTGCCAAATTGCATGGTTCAGCCTGGAAATGCTGCAGATGCTCAGGGACCAGGACTGATGAAGGTCAGCATGTGTATTAAGCTTTTTGTTTTATGGAATTAACACACATTGAAGTTCTCTTCAGTACTGGATGGATAGACATGCTAAACAGAAACCTCAGGCAGTCATTAGACTTCACAAGAAGCCGGGAAAAATTCCACCAACAGGGTCCTTAGGGACAACGGAAACAGAGTTAGACCTGGTCCTGTGGAAACTGGACTTGGGGGGTTGTATCAGATCCAAGGATGCTCTAGTAGCAGGGCAATCTTGTGGCCTGGCATCAGCAGGAATCCTGGCTCCCTCTCCTAAGGCTCCACTGTTAATGGAACCTGACTATTGGCTGGTGTTTTCATTCCTGCTCTGGCCAGGTCACCCTCTGTCTGTATCTTCTGCAGAAAATTTTCAGACAGAGCATCTCATCAATCTGGCCATGCCTCACTGTCCTTATTTGGACAGAACTTTTACACCTGGCAAACTCATCAGCTCATGGGCAGCCTGCTGACTGGCCAGCCTTGCTTAGGAGTCCACCCTCATCCAGCCAGCTCTGGCCAAAGGATCTTGTTCATCTAGAACGTGGTCACACATACAGAAGAAGCCTGTGGACAGCTGTGTCTGAGGTTGGATGGCTAATGTTTCCACCACAAGGAAGCTCTAGTGCAGCAGACACCTCAACTCGCTGTTAATGGAGAGGGAAGACTCAGTGAAGAAATGGACCTTGACAGGCAGGGATTCATGCATTTCAGTTTGGGAGAAAAAGATCTTATTTATTTATTTATTTAGAGACAGGGTCTCACTGTGTAACCCTGGCTGATCCTCCTCCCTCAGCCTCAGTGCTGGGATGACAGGCGTGTGCCACCACAGCTGGCAGGAGAAAAATATCTCAGGAAAGGCACATCTTAGAAAAGGCTGAGCTTCGTTTTGGTAGCAGAGATCACAAAGAGAGGAAGAGTGGAATTAGGGTCATGTTTGTAGACCAGATTAAGGATCCTACAAGTCAGGCAGAAATGTTTGGACAATTGTAGTGAGGTGGTAGGGGGCCACTGGGGCTTTGGAGTGCAGCAGCCAAGTGAAAATGGTATTTAGGAATAACTGGTGTGGCAGGTATGAAGCAGAAGGGGGAGCAGGGAGCCAGTGACAGGGATTCTGTGTTAGTCAGCTCTCGGTCATGGTGACAAGACACCTGAGATAATAAACTTACAAGGAGGAAAGGTTTGTTTTGGGTCATGGTTTCAGAGGTTGCAGTCCATGGTTGGTTGGCTCCATTGCTTTGGGGCTTGTCATGGGTAGAACATCATAGTGGGAGCACACGCTCACCTAATGGCAGCCAGGAAGCAAGAGAGATGAGGAAGGGCCCCGGGCTCCAACGTCTCCCTCAAGGGTGTGCCCTTTGTGATGTCGCTTCCTCCCACCGGCCCACACTTCCTAAAGATTCCACTGCCTCCTAATAGTGCCACAGGCTGGGAGCCAAATTTGCAATACGTGACCTTGGGGGGACATTTAAGATGCAAACTATAGCAGATTCAGTCTGGAGGTGGTTACGTTCACCTAGGTGTGTGATAGGAAACAGGAAAGCAGGATTCTTTTTCAGAGATTTTAGTTTCTTATCCTTAGGCACTTTTAGGATTTCTAGCCCTTTTCCAGACTTAGGCAATTAACATGCTCACATGACGACGTGTTTATTTGATTCTCACATGGTCCAGTTCGAACAGCAACCAAAGACCTCTTTGAACTCAAATCATCAAGTAGGTTGGTAATGAGTCACAAGTTGTGTTAAAAATAGCTATTTTGTTTATTTCATTCACCTGCTTGCTAAATTCCTGAGCTAAACTCCCACAGTTCCTGTTATCATCTTTTTACTCCTATAGTTTCTATTGCATTTCTTACCTTTTCCTTTTCAGAACTCCATTCTTGAGTTTTGCGGAAATGACTTCAATTTTTATTCTTGGATTTTTATGTGTTCTTATATGCTGCTGCCTCACCACCACCGAGTCAGTACCTAGCCCTCTGTGGTGCCTCCAGAAAACTTGTGTACTGAGAGTTTGATGAGCTTTTCTCTAAGGGAATAATTCAGGGTCTGTGGCCCTTCTTTAGAAGGCAAGTCGCTAGAATAGGATTAGCAAACCACACACTAATGATGATTTTCTCCTCCTAAACTCACACAGGTCATTTGAGTGTCTATTGTGTTTTGAACATATTTACCACATTTCATAAAATCCAACATGACATCGATTAGAAGATCCACTACTGGTATATATAACATGAAATAAAATATAAATAAAATAAAACAAAATATACTGCCAATAAGACACACATGAACGTGTGTAAGATACCGCCAAGAGTTTGATATTAAAATTGGGAAATAGCATGTTTTAAAATTGGTGAATCATGATGGGTTAGAAGAATCTTTTGACTCATGTTTCTGAGTGGGAAGTAAACCAATGATAGCCTCTATTCAGGCCCAAACCCTTATCTAATCCTAACCTGAATACTGCTTAGTTCCATGGCAGTATTTTTTTTTTTTTTTTTTTTTGGTTGTGCTGGTACTGGTTTTTGACTCCAGGGCCTCATGCATGCTGGGCAAACATGCTACTATTAAGATATATCCCCAGCCCTTTTTATTTTTTATTTTGAGACATAGTCTCAAAAGTCTCAAAAGTCTCATAGTTAGACATAGTCTTGCTAAATTGCTCAGGCTGGCTTTGAACTCGGGATCCTCCTGCATCATCCTTCTTTGTAACTGAGATTACAGGTATGTGCCTCTGTGCCTGGTGGGCTAACCTATTCTTAACCCTAACATATTCTTAATTCCTAATCCTCTCTCTCTACTGCCCCTCCTCAGCTGACCCCCTGTACTTTTAATATTACATCTCCTGTCATTGCCTGCTCTGGGATTGTCATCCTTATTTCTCCAGGCCAGTGTAACAGCTTCCTGTCTGTGTCCTTACCTGGTCCTGGCCTTTTTTATTCTATACACAAGCTGTTTACTTTTCTCAAATTAAAATTGAATCATGACAGTTCCTTCAGTATTTTCTTCCTCTCTCTGGGATGTACGTTGTTCCTTCCTTCTCGGCAAGGACCCCGTCCCGTGTTACCTACTCTGTAGTGCCTTTTGAGATGGCATGGATAAACTTTGGTGAAAGTTTTGGTCCTTTTACCGTCCATGAACAATTTCCCTGGGGATAAGACCCATGGTGGGCTGCTGGGTGGAGATGAAATCTAGGCCATGTGTGAGGTTGGTTCTGCTGATAGATGAAGATGGAAAGGTCCAGTCCACTGGTGGCGAACCTATGGCATGTGTGCCTCAGCGGCACACAGAACCTCCTGTGAGCCAAGTGTATGAGTTGTTTTTTCTAAACTAAAACCTCAGTATTCAGGTTTCATTGCAGTGTTAGCACTTTGCAATAAATAAGAGGGTTTTGGGTTGCAGTTCGGGCCTTCATTCTCTGAAAGGTTGGCTAACACTTGTCTAGTCTAGTCTGCCTAGCAAGGTTTCTGAGTGACTACTGACCAAAAAATACAATTACTAAGAGACTTATTTGTGAACAAGAATTTCCACGGGCCTAACATCAGGCTGGAATGTTAGACATAGGGATGGATGCTCATGAAATGGTAATCAGTTCTCTTACTTGGCTCTTTTTGGCTGTTTTCCTTGGGTTCTTCCCATCTAGGTTGGTTTTGGATCTAAGGCCCAATCTGCTCAGTGCAGATTTATTATTTTATAAATAAAGTTTTATTGGATCACAACCATGCTCTTTGCTGTATGTCCTGGCTATGGCTGCTTTCCCAGTAAGACAACAAGGAAGTTGCTGCAGACACCTGTAGCCTGCAAAACTGAAACCTAATTACTATCCGGATCTAAATTTACAGAGTTTGCCAAGCCCCCATCTAAAGTGTCTTAGGGACACCATAATATATTGCTTGAGAGATTAAACAGTCACTTTTGTTTCTATTGGGAAAAAAAAAGAAGCAAATGATGAAATAAGTAAAAGGTAGTATGTAAAAATAAAAATAGAAAAAATAGTCAAAGTAAAGGGCTGGTTAAAAAAAACCCAAGGTTTAAGCCAAGGCCTTTGTCTGACTTAGTCCCTTTGAAACTGCTGGGGAAAATGCTCCCTGTGTCTGTGTTAACACCAGGATCAGAGAGGCTTTGAGAAGGGAGAGGGAGCCACAGGTACCTGACCTTTGGGGCAGTACAGGGAATTTACATATATTTTTTTTTTGGAAGTGGGGAAGGCCCTGGGCTTTTGCACTGAGCTACATCCACAGCCCTCCCCTTTTTAATAATTTTTATTTTTAGAGAAGTTCTTGCTGTGTCGCCCAGGTGGAACTTGAACTTGCGATCCTCCTGCCTCAGCCTCTCAGAGTGCTGAGATTACAGGTGTGTGCCACCACTCCTGGCATGGGACACTTATTTTTGAACTGCAGAGACTGATTCCTTCTTCCCTTCCAGGGCCCTGTAGTCTTTCTTCAGAGTCACCAAGTCCTCAGGCAGGCTGCGGCGGGACTTGTGTCTTTTCTTCCCTTTTGTAGTCCCCTTCCTCACTAACCACGTTTAGGAAACCTGCTCACACGCAGTTGGGAGGACAGAGGCAGTTGCAAGAAGCCTCTGTTGCAGAGATGGAGCAGATCTCCAGCCTGGCCCGCTGAAGAGTTCTGCAGTTTCTAAGAGAACATATGTCACTTGGGGGAGACAGGCGGAAGTGAGCAGCTGACTTTCTGGCAGGCTCAGCCCCAGAGTAGCCTGTGCCCTGGAGAAGAGATTTCTATTTTCTCTCCCAACTCTTTTCTTTGCTATTTATATTCAAATGTCATCTTCTGTCAAAGGTCTCCTTGAGAAGAGGTAATGGGCTTTCAGGTAGGCAGCTCCCTGTACCAAGACCAGCCCCCTGGGTAATCTGAAAATGTGGCTTGCATCGAACAGGGCCATATGTCACATAAGCCTAACCAGGACCGCTGCCAAGCCAAGCTATTCTTATTGCTATCCAGAGCAGGTTCCAAAAGAAAAATCTGGAAGCGGGTATGTGGATCATAGGGTAGAACGGAGCCTATGCCCAAGTCTGAAGCTGTGAAATGTGCATCTGGTCAAATATAAAGTCAAAATGGCCCATTGATTGAGTGGTTAATGCCAGGGCTGTTGTTGCCCAGGAGTGGTTCGGGGAGGAGTAAGGCAGAGAGAGAGGCATGGCCAGGCAGAGAGAGGGCATGGAGATGGCTTTGCCAGCTGGTATACCAATAGTAACTCTAGCTCACAGGTGTACACAAAGCCTTGTCACGACACCAGACTAAAAGCTGTGGGGCACTCTTTCTGTGCACGCTTCTCAGCCTTGTGCACTTCTGGGTGGTTTTTCTCAAACTGATTAAACAAATTGTATTGCAGACCCACTGTTTAATATGCACAGGGCCAGCAATGTGGGAACATAATATGGCGGCTTCTGCTGCTGCTGTTCCTGCACGCATGTGCGTGTGTATGTGTGTGTAAGAGCGTAGGAAGTCAGACAGGAATGGATAAAATGCTTGTGTGGAGGTAGGAAGGGAAGGAGAGAAAGAGAGCAAGAGAAAGGGAGAGAGGATGTCATGTACTCATGTACCATGGGTGGTATGAAGAAAGATTTTATGGGACTGAAATATGAGATTTTAGATGGGTATTGAGAGAGTGGATGGAATTTCAAAGAGATGAAACAACTCAGATTTAGCATCAGAAAAGATAAAGAGGCATGAAAGTAGACCCATCTTGAGGAGAGACACGTAGCTTTCTTTGAATAATGTATAAGACAAGATATGGTTAGAACATGGGAAGGGACATATTTGATGGGATCTATATTAGTGAAGATAAAACTTGGTTAAGAGTCATAGAAAACCAAAAGCATCCATAACTAAAGATATAAGTGTATAAAGCCCAGTAGGCCCAGGGTGGGATGATACTCTGCTGAGTCAGCAACTCAGGCTCCTTCACCTCGTTAATCCCCAGTGTGGGCCTTTGGTTGATGGCTCAATGTTGTAGCATTGTTGTGAGGGTTAATTTTAAGCATCCACTTGACAGGGCTAAGAGATGCCCAAATAGTTCACAATGTGCCATTTCCGGATGTGTCTGTGGGGAGTCTCGGGGGAGATCAACACTGGCATGAGTGGACTGATGAAGAAGGTCCACTCTCTGATATGTGCAGGCATTGTCCAATTGTTGAGGGCCCAAATAGAACAAAAAGAGGAAGGGAGAATTTGCTCTCTGTCTTCTTGAGTTGAGACCTCTATCTTTCATGTCCTTGCCCTTTAAAGCTCCTGGCCTTTAAGCTGTTGGACTCCAGAACTTAGACCAGGCTCTCTGCCGTCCCTTGGGCCTTAGCCTCAGAGTGGGACTTTACTATTGGCTTCCCTGGTTTTCAGCTTTTTTGGACTCAGACTGAATTATATCACCAGAATACCTGGTTCTACTGCTCTTAGATGGCATATTGTGAAATTTTCAGCCTCCATAACCATGTGAGCCTTCTCATAATAATAATAATTATTATATATATTACATGTATAATATATATAATATATATGTATTATATATAATATATAATATATAAAATTATAATATATAATATAATATATTATATTATATATATATATATATATATATATAGTAAGTCCCCGACTTATGAACGAGTTCCATTCTGGGAGAATATTTGGTCAGATTTGTTTGTAAGTCTGACAAAATGAGTCTTATATACCTTTGACACAAATATATAATGCAAAGCGTAAAATACCCCAACACACGCACACACAAATACTGTAAATAACTATTTTTACTCTGACAGTTACCTTAAAATGGTGGTACAGGGCCAGTGAGATGGCTCAGCGGCATAAGGGCCTGCCTGGTAAGTGCAAGGTCCTGAGTTCGACTCCCGGCACCCACATATGAATAAAGGGCCAGTGATATCGCTCAGAGGCATGGGCACCTGCTGGCACGCAAGGTCCTGAGTTCGACCCCTGGTACCCACACACACACAAAAAATGGTGGTACAGTACTTCTTTGATTTCTTCATATCTGTGAATATTCATAATGCGAGGTCCATTCGTATCTGTGAGAGTTCACAACTCAAACGCTTGTAAGTTGGGGACCTACTGTGTATGTATCCTATTGGTTTGTTCCTCTGAAGAACCCTGACAAATACAATCATATTCTAGACATCAGGATGGAGAAAGGGATAAAGGATAGAGGAAGTAAAGGGTACATATGTCTTATCTTAAAAGAAGAATGTTTACAGAAAATCCTGCATAAAACTGTATGTTCATTCCATTGACTAGAATTTAGTCACATGGGAACACCTAGCTGCAAGAGAGTCTGGAAAGTAAACTGTGTTTAGATGTCCATGTTCCCAGCATGTCATTGGTGGTTGTATTACCAGAGAAGGACAGAAAGCATATTTAGAGACAACTAGTAGCACCTATCTCAGATTATGGCAGATTTTGGATGCCAGATTGGGAGGATATATAGTAAGCTTCAAGGTTTAGAGGAGGATATGGAGGTTTTGTGTAGGGGAGTTATGTGAAAAAGAGCATTTTATGAAGATTAATGAGGCAGTAGTGAGTAGATGGACTAACGTGAAGAAAGAAAAAATGAGACTACTAGGGCTACTGTATCATTGCAGCAGAGAAATAATGGTGTCCATGAGATTATAGTGGAGGATATATATTAAAGATGTCCTTCAGGATTAACTTCTGGAACTCCTGGAGTGCTCAAGGGACACGATTCTTGTTTCCTACTCCACAGATGCGCTTGTGAATATTGATGGCGTGTTCTCAGGCCACTGCCTTGTTGATGGTGAGACAGCCTTCTTTCTCCTCCTCATTCTTTGAGGGAGCCATTCTGCCAGGCCCAGTTTGGAAAGGGAGAGTATGAGGACTGTCAAAAATATGCCCAATTGACTTCCCCTGTAAAATATCAAGCCTGGATATTACTGGGCCCTTATACTTATGTGAATGTCAGTTGCTAGTGTGGAGTGCAGGATGAACTCTCTGCTGTGCTGTGGTCCCTACCACTCTTTATAATCCTCCACTGTGGCCTATTTTAGCTACTTGCATTACCTACCTGGCCCCTGTAAGTATATGAACATTCCACCTCCTTTTCTAGGATTTGGAAAAGACGTTAGACAGAGACACAGATTTGGGAGTCATAATTTTTGGAAGAGAGAGATGAAACAATTGAAATGAAAGAGATTGATGAAAGGGAGAGAATAAAAGGAGAAAAGAGGCCTAGAAACACTGGGGCATCATGCATTTATAAATCAGAATAGGTGACTCCTAAAATGTAGACTTGGAAGGTGTGCATCAGAGAGGTAGAAGAAAAGTCAGAAGTATGGTATTGCAGAAACCAAGAGAGAAAAGGATTTCAGGATGGAAACCATCCAGCGCCAAATGTTACAGAAAAAGGGAAGAAAATGGATCTCTGCCAAAGGCCATTTGCATTGGAGATTAGAAGATTTTGCAGTGTTTCAGCAGAGTGGTAGAAGGCAGAAGTCAAGTGGAAAACTGCTTTGATGGCCTTGGTAACCTGAGCTCAACTTTGGGAAGAAGTTAGGGTGTAGAAGGGTAAGGCAGGGTAGTCTTGCTCTGAGCACCTCACTCTCCAGAAGAGAGCCTCAGGTGGAGCCTGGAGAGGAGCAGGACTATTCCCCAGGGAGAAATTGACGTCCTGTTGTCCACGTGTATGAAGGGCCAGAGCGCCTCATTGAATGCCCTCTTGGATTTAGGGCTCATCGTTAGCATTTGCTGAGGAGTTGCTCAGCGTGATTAAGGCAACACCAGTGCTGGAGGGCAAAGATGTGAACGTGGCTTCTGTCATCTCAGCTGCTCTTGTGTACCAGCCAGTTCATTCCAGAGGGACAGCTGAGTCACACCTTTTTACTCTGTCCCTGGATCTAAGCATGTTTTGTGGTGCTGTAACTAAAATCCTGAGAATGGGTACTTTATCACCCAAAAGAGATTTATTTGGCTCATGTTCTGGGGATTTGTGAACATGGCACCAGCATCTACTTGGCTTTGGTGAGGACCTCACGGTGGATGGGATCATAAATTTGAGAAGATGCAGAAGAGATCACACGGACGGGCACCAGGAGCCAGGTGTGTTCTTTTTATAGTAAACTCTTGAGTGAACTGGTCCACTTTTCCAGACCAGTATTAATCTTTTCCAAGGACATCATCCTCAAGATCTATGTTCCGCTCGTAAAGGTTCCACCAGCTCAGCACCATCACACTGGAGTCTAAGCATCCAGTGTTTTCTTTTGGGGGACCCTCAGACCACAGCAGACTCTTCTTACCCCGTGAGGAAACCAAGGCTGAGAAAGCTGGATGATTTTATTCAGAGTCACGCAACTTGTAAACAGTGGAGCTGCTATGAAATTACTACTATGGACTTAACTGTCCCGCGCAGAGCCAGAATCGATTAGCACAACGATCGGTTCTCCTCTCCAACACACTGCTCTGGTGCGATCTCTTGGTGAAGACCCCAGAATGGTTCCTTGTGTGGCCTGGCTTGCTCTCCTCTGGGAAGTTTCCGCTTCACTTCATTTTCAAAGTGAGGGAGTTCAGGCTAAGTGATGGATCCTCATTTCAGCCCTTGGAACCAGGCTGCCCTCTTCAACAAAGGATGGTCTCCTGGCTTATGCCATTACTTATATGAAAGATTTTGCCAATGAGTAAACATAAAGCCCGTTTCCTTCTGTATTTAATGATTTTTTTTTCTATTCAAAAGAACAAAATGACAAAAAAAAAAAAAAAAAAATTGAGATCTCCCTGGAAAATCCAGGGAGAGAGTGTGCTTGCTTAGCGGGCTCTTTCATCTCTTGAATTCTAAGAATGGCCTTGTCAGGTTGGATTGAGCACAGATTGCTGCATGGCTCCTAAATGCAGATGGCTTGTCCTGTGGGAAGTAGCAACCCTCCGTAATGGACCCCTTGTGTTAACAGGAAACATAAGGTGGGGACGGGCCAGGGACTTAACAAGGTATTTATCACAGTGATTGCGCCCAGGGGTTTCACACAGTGATTGCTTCATAAATTTTAGCAATCTTTCCTCCTCTGATTTATGTGGCTCTCCTAAAGGACATTGTTCAGCAGTACATTAATGCGGATGCTAAATATAGCTGGAAAGAGCCCAGTGCCTGATGCGCCTATGCCCACTGGCAGGCAGGCATCTGCCAGTCAATAACTTACTTTTGTTCCAGTCTTTCTTGCTAGAATATATCATGCTGTAGAGGCTATTTATATCTGGAAACCATTCTGAAAGTTGTTAGAAATCCTTCCTGCGGCAGGCAGCGGGCCCTCCCAGGAGCTGCTGAAGTGTAAATATGCAGCGAGGCATTCTTCCCCGGCAGCGCCTGGCTGCACTGAGTGACCTTGATGCGCTCCATCCTTCCTTTGAAAACAAAAACACCAATCTGGAATTTTAATTAAAAGGCAGCGAGTGGGCTATCAAGCTCAGTGCATTGGCTGAACTGCTTTTCATTGCAATGTGGATTTGAGGTCACCATTGTGGAGCCTGTAACATTAACTTATCAGGAAAAACACATCAGCTGAATTTATCTCTAGGTTCACTAGAAGCCAGAGACTCTGAGGAAGAACTCTTTTTTTTTTTTTTGGCACATGAAACAGGCTCAGGCAAGATCAGAAAGAAGACCATGAGGGCAATGACAATGCCATCCCCAAACAAGGGAGTAGGGAGCCACACAAATAGTATCCCATTAGGTCTGCCCCATGTGGAACCTATTGGTTTAACGTCACAGCGTGACGCCTGTGTGGTGGTGACATATAAAATGGCTCTGTTAGGTTCAGCATGGTTCTTGCAGTGCTAGTGGTTCAGCTTTAGTACTGGCCCATAAAATGAATTAAGTCTGCTTAAGTGGGTTGTTTTGCATTGAAAAAGTTATTTAAAGTCTTTTAAAAATAGCATTATAGGAGCCTGTTATTGGTTTACATTATTTTGCAAGGAGGCACACACATTGTTTATTACAAAGATCTCCTGACTCCAACATTTGAAAAAAACTCTAAATAAAGGGACCATCTCTGTCTGAGATATTCAGACACTGGCCACCTTGAGTGGCTCTGGTGACAAATGCATGGGGCCTGACCACTGTGGGGCAGGCGCTGCCTGGCTCAAGTCAGTAACAGTTTTCCTAGAGGGCTTTAAAAAAGGCACATTTCTGGGGCCACCAAGACACTCTTATCCAGGGAGACTGTGTTTTAAGAAGTTTCATGGAAGATTTTGATGATCCATTAGGTTTGGGAGCACTTGGTCAAGGAGAATAAAAGTACCTGGGATATCCAGAGGGAAGGGAAGGGAAGGAAGTCGAGGACTCAGGTGAACCCCTGTTACTTTCTCCTTCTCCCCTGAGGACATCAGCAGTGTCCAGTGACAATGACCATGGCAGGAGTCACTTTGTTATGATGCTTCCCATGTCACACCCCTTCGTCCCAGCAGTCCTTGAGCAGCTATTAGAATCCCCATTTCATAAATAAGGAAACAGGGGCATGAGAGCCCATGCTGTGCACTGGAAGGTGGGTAGACCCTGCTCTTGCCATTCCTCCCCTTGCTTCAGTCTCCTCCTGCGCTCTGGGGGAAGCCACGTCTTATTCACCACCCCAATCCACAGAGCTGAGTTCCTCTGTGCCTGCATGCTGGGGGTAGAGGCAGGATGCTGGGACCCACCCCCATTCCTATCCCTCTGTTCTTTGTGCCCCCACGCTCCCACTGCAACCCACAGTTCAGTGCAACATTTTTCTTTTTCTTTCTTTTTTTTTTTTGTGGGTACCGGGGGTCGACCTCAGGACCTCGCACGCCAGCAGGCGCCCATGCCGCTGAGCGATATCACCAGCCCTTTTTGTATGTGGGTTCTGGGATTCAAACTCAGGACCTCGCGGTTGCCAGGCAGGCGCTTACGCTGCTGAGCCATCTCACCAGCCCATTGCAACATTTTTCTGATGTACACTGGTGTCCTGCAGCCTGTACAACAGGTTCAAGACACAGAAGGGAGGAGGTCAAGGTGAGGACTACAGAGCCCGACTGCAGTTGGTGAGCAGGTGGGTGAAGGGATGGGCTGGGGACAGGTCTGATGTGTAGGATTTTCTGATTTCCATGGCGTAAACATTCTCATCATGCCTGATTTCAAATTAGCCAGGGCTTAATAGCTGGCTTCCAAAGTTCCTGAAAATGTCAACATTGAAATTACATGCCAACGATGCCAAGTGGGCCTCGGGTCTGCGGCTGAGGCCCAGACCAGGTGAGTCTCCTCACACAGCTTGGTCTCCTGCCTGTAGGTGCCCCCCTCCTGCCTCTCTCCTGCCCTTGCCTCTCAGTGCTCCACACATCCTGCCAGCATGGTGGCTTGCAGGCATTCAGTGAAGGGTGGCCCAGGCACGGACCATTATTAGGCTATACTCTTACTGCACCAACCCTAAGGCTCTGCACTGCAGCAAAGCACTAGGACCCCACTGACCTGCTGGCACATGAAATGCCATGAATCGGTGAGGGATGGAAGGCCAGGCAGACAGAGGGCAAGTTCTCAGACCACCTAAAGCTCGCTTCCCTTGATACAGCCCAGGGGAGGCTGCCAGGCAGGAGCTCCCAGAGACGAGGGTGATCTGGGAGCTGAGGCCTTCACAGAGGGAGCGTGGGGTCGGTGACAAGCAGAGCCAGGTGCTGGTAGGAGCTGCTGCAGCTGCTCACAAGAGAGCAATATTTATATGTGCACCATGTGGAAAGCATTGCAGGCAGCACACTGGAATTTTTAAGCCACTTCTCCCACCTCTCACACACCATGCTGGGGAGTGCCTTAGGACAGGGGAATAGGGATGTGGACTTGGTGAGCTCCTCCTTCAGTAGGGCTTGGTGACCTTTGAACCTCCAGTGCTCAGCAAAATGCTCCCCCCTCCTCCAACTGATCCTTGAGAACTCTTCTGTGGACATCCGGGATCCAGCTCGCCTCTCTGCCCTCATGGCCTCTTGATCTAGGGCTCGTAACATCCTCTCTGGATCGGGCCGACAGCGTTTTCTGGCTTCTTTTTTCCCTCTTCTCGCTCTACTCTGATTCACCCTTCACTTTCTTTTTTTTTTGTGGGTAACGGGGGTCGAACTCAGGACCTCGCGCTTGCCAGGCAGGCGCTTATGCTGCTGAGCCATCTCACTGGCCCATCCTTCACTTTCTAAGGACCTTTCTATAATGAAAAGTACAATTATTGCCTTGAATACAAATCTTCCGTCTTTAGCGTGGTGCCCATTTTTCTCGGTGAGGCCTGTGATCCCTGCTTTCACCTGGCCCCTGAGTGCTTTCTAGGTTTGTCTCTAGCCTGAGCCCCCACTCGCAGCCTGAGTCCAGCCCTGCTGCTTGTCTGGGGGTCCCTCCTGCTGCCTGCCCTAGGGGACCACCCCGCCCAGCTTGTGGGCTTGTCACAGGCCTGCTCCTGCTGCCTTTGTAGTCTTGGTTCCAACTTTATCTCCTTGGCCCCTGTTGGGTCTCCTCTTCTCTAAGCTCCTTTCCTGGGCACCAAGCCCTGGCACACCCTTTCAGCACCATCACCCTGGAGCATAGCATGGCATGTGAATGCCGACAGCTCATGTGTCCTGTGCTCTCCATGTGCTAATGTTGTCACAAAATGTCTAATGTGCAGCAGGCACACACACACACACACACACACACAGGCACATGACCCCCAAATATACTTTACAGTAGATTGACTTTAGTGGATTATTCACCTTCTGTATGTTTGCATGAATCCTGGCCAAGCCATAGCTGGTCTTCTCAGCTCTCAGTTCCCTAGTGATCATGGACTGCGCAAGGGTAGTGGGTAGGGCAGGTACAAGAAGTAGTGGGTACATATACATTGTGCAAGTGGGACAAAATTACCCAAGGCCACCCTTTATCCCCACGACCAACTCTCTGATAGCTGGCTACACATGCACCCGAGCCACCCAACATTCATTCCATCTCAGTCTCCCAGTGGGCACGGGACACACACCCAGCATGCACTACCAAGCACCCGACACAGTGCGGGGGGACAGGAAGGAGCATGAGGAACACCCCAACAGCCCAGGGGCTGCAATGTGAGTCTGGCTTAGCCCCAAGGGGGCATGGAGCTTGGATCTCCAGCTGCAGTGCATGGCCCCCATGGGCAGTGTCATTTCCACACTGGTGTGTTATTTTGAGCCACCATCAACGAGGGAAACAAACATCTGTGATGTTGTATAACCCGGCTTTCATCTTGTCCCCCACAGAAAGTGGGTCACTGAAATGTGGGTGGCAAGCAGCCCAGGTGATGCCTCTGCTCAGAGACAGAAGTGATTTAAGTCCTCTAGTGGCATTCTGAGGCCAGAGGCTGCAGGGCTGTGACGAGCTCGTGCCCTTAGGGACTGAGATGCAGGCCTTCAGGGACACCTTGGCCCTTTGCTCCCATGTCAGATTTGATTTTTATGATTGATGCAGTGTCTTAGTTACTTTTCTCTCATTGCTGAGGCAAAATTCTTGACATCCAAAGTTAAAGGGGAAAAGTTTATTTAGCTCACAGTTTGTAGAAGTTTCAGTCCATAATCGGCTGGTTCCAAGGCAGGGTGGCTTGGCAGACAGGCACTGCAGAGGAGAACCAGTCCACGGCAGGCAGAAAACAGCAAAAGCAAGAAAGCGAGAGACAAGACAAGCATCTGTCTGCCCCTTATATGGTACCTAGGCTACTGGGATTGGGGCAGTGCCAAACCAATCAGAGGACTGTTATAGTAATCACCCTCCCTTAATCCTAGCACCTTTAATCCTGGCATTGCACCATGACTCAGGTCACACATTCTAGATTCAGCCACCTCTGAAAAAGCCACACCTATGACTGCATGAGGCTTTGGGGGGACATCTAGACACAAGTCATAACATCTTGTATTGTCTCACTTAATTTTACCAGGTAGTTTCTATTATTATGCTGCACATTTTACAGATAAGGAAACTGAGGCATATCATAAAGTACATTGTTTAAGATCACTCAATAGAGTGGGGGAGCCAGGATTTGAATTAGGTTGCCTGACTCCAAGTCCAAAAGTCTACAAAAGCCCACTGCCAGAAAACGTCATTATGACCCCAAAAAGCTGGTGTCCTCTATGCAACAGGCAGGGCCACAGACTAAGATTTGAAGATGAAAAAGATAAAACCTCTGTTTTCAGTCTCAGGGTAAAAATAACATGTTTGCTACTTGCTATGTGGATTCTTTGTGCTGCTGCCTCCAGGAAAGTAAAGGTGGGTGTTGCTAGAAAGCTGGGTGGGCAAGTATGAAATGTGGGATTCAGGGCCTTTCCATGTCTTGCAGAGAGAGCTCCATAGCCCAAACCCCTCCTCTCCCAGATGAGGCTGGTGGGAGAACTCAGCTGGCTGGGTGCTCTGTGACTGGTGGACTCATGTCTTCACAACTCGTAGTGGGCTCTTATCCAAATTCCTCTAGCAGTGAGAACGTTTCACACTTTTTGTGCTGTAAGACTCACTTGGGAACTGTTGTGGGCTGAACTGTGTATTAGTTAACTTTCCATCACTGTGACAAAATACCTGAGATAACTCACTTACAAGCAGAAAAGATTCATTTTGGCCATTGGTTTCAGTGGTTCAGCCCATGGTTGTTTGGCCCTGCTGCACAGTACATCATGGCTTGATTAGTGGTGGAGGAAGCTGCTCACTTCATGGCAGACAAGAAGAAAAGAGTGAGAAAGAGAAGCCATGAGACTCCCCTGTTCCCCTCAGGGGATGCCCCCAGTAACCTAACTTTCTCTCCTTATGCTCCTCCTCTTAAATATCACCACATCCCAAAAGCCCCCAGGTTTGTGATCAAGCCTTTAACATATAGCTTTTGGGGGGCACTTATCCAAATGGTAGCAAACTGTACCCCTCAGAAGTTATGTTGACCTCCTAACCTCCAACACCTGCAAATGTGACCTTCTTTGGAAACAGAGTTTTTGCAGATTTAGTCAAGATGAGATCAAAGTGGACTGGGTGGCCCCTGGTCCAGTGACAGGAGTCTTCGTACGAAAAGAACACTGAGACCTACGGACACTTGTATGGAGATAGAAATTGGAGTCATGCATCTAGGAACACCATGGGTCTACGGCCGCCACTGGAAGCTAGGACAGAGGCAAGGACAGGTCCTCTCCTGCAGGCTTCAGAGGGAGCATGGCTTTCTCAACTTGGCGATTTCAGACTTTTAGATTCTAGACCTGCAAGAGAATTGTGTCATGTGAAGTCACTTTGTGGAAATGTGTTACAGCAGCCCTAGGGGATGAATTCAAGTGGCTCATTTAAAATACAGATTGCTGTGCCCCACACCTGTAGAAACTGAATAGGGCTCCTGAAAGTGAGTTTCAAGAGAAAAGCCAGGAGACACATGCGGAGACCCAGAGGGTGGGCTAGTTCCAAGGCCACATCCATCACCTTCAGCATCGACATTAGTGAACGCTACAGATATGAATAGATTTCTCACTGAAAATGATAAAGAAGAAGAAAAAATATCCATGTTATTGGCTTATAAGTGGGGTGCAAAAAGAAAGTGTCTCAAGACAGTATTTGTGATAAGGGCCTTTGCTATCTTGCACACCTGTCTGGGCTCTGAGGCAGGCCTGCAGGTTCACACCCACCTTATCTTTATCACCTTCTTTATCTTTAAATTCTAATGTTGACCCAAAGTGGGCAGGAGGTTGTGTTTCGAATCAAAGGGTACAACCCAGTGGAGTCAGAAATATTTATAACTTTGAGCTTGCCTTCCGGGCTACACTGCTCTTGTCCACTCTGCAGTCAGAGGGGTCCCTCCAGGTGCAAGCTTGACTTTGCCTCGCTCTGCTTGATGGGTGGAGGATACGGAGAAAATGAGGGAGGAGGACAAGAGCCAGGTCACAGGATGCCAGCACGGTATCATGGGCACTGGTGAAAATGGAGTTTATATTTTCTCCTAAGTGCCCTGGGAAGCACCTGGGTGATTTTAAGCAATAAATTGAACTGATCTTAATTTATATTTTGAAACTACTGCTGTGTAGAGAATTGGATAGGTGGGTGGATGGATGGATGGATGGATGGATGGATGGGTTTCGAAGAAATTTGAGAAGAAAGTATTATGTGAAATAAAAGTTTTAAGAAGGCTGTGGAGACATACTAGATTCAATGTGACTGATACTGACTAAGTTTTGCAGCTGAGCTCCAGAAGCCATGTGCAATATGCTGTGGATAAGTTGTCTTTCTGAAATGCCTGAGCATTGCTGTTTCCGGGGACAATGAAGCAAGGGCCTGTTGCCCCTGCAAACCTGAATGCCTGAGAGGCAGAGTTGCCCTTGACCTGGGCTCAATATAGCTCGAGGGGTTGGATTTGCTTTCTTAATTCTCTGCTCGAAGTCTCTTTTCCATCACTGAGTATTTATCTGTTGGTATCTTGGATGAAAGCTTGTTGTGTCTTCATGTAGTGTATTAAGTCCAATTAGGCCAGAAGAGAAAACATCTTGGGCCACAGTGCCTAGGTCCCATGTGGCTCTTTCAAAGGCAGTCACAAGTGCCCTAATTTCTGTGTGTGGGACAGTATTAGCATTCCCACTGCTGAAACACAATACTTGACACCCACAACTTAAAGGAGGAGAGGTTTAATTTGGCTCATGGTTTCAGAGGTTTTAGTCCCTGGTCAGCGGGCTCCATGGCAGGAACATCATGGTGGAAGGCTGTGAAGGAGCAAAGCTGCTTAGCTCATGATAGATGGATAGCAGGGAGGGGAACGGTGCCAGAGAGGAAGGGATGAAGACCAGGTATAGTGCCCAAGGTCACACCTCCACAACCCACCCATGCACACCCAGAAGTGTGATTTATGAATCCCCTTCAGAGCTCCCAAGCCTGTTAAGTTGACACAATTTAACCCCCCAGAGGGAGGAAGGGGAGTACTGCAGGAAAAATACAAGAACATGGGCTCAGAAAGGTGGAGTTCAGTCCCGGGTCTATTGCTAATATTTGGTGTCTCCTGGAAGTTATTTAACTTTTTCTGGGCATCTGCTTTCTCATGTGAAATGAAAATTAAGAAGGAGAAATCATGATCGCTTTCATTTGCTGAATGCTCGTTCCGTGCCAGACTGTCTATTAACTATTTCACACGTGAAGATCAACCGTTACAGCAACTTGTTTTAGAGATGAATTGTCTTTAGTCCCACTTTACGGCCAAAGACACTGGAGCTCAGGGAGTTTAAGCAATGTGCTTGGGTAATAAGTGACAGAGCTGGGATTAAAAGCTCGGCTTATTCATTAGGTCATATGATCAGGGCGCCTGAATGTTCTCTCTACGTGTTGCAGGCCATGAATATGCTAGGCTGTAGAAGGTCTGTGTGAGTCTTGTGATCTACGGTGCTTGAACTTCAGCATTATATAAGAACAGGGCAGAGAGCACCCAGTGGTAGAGCCCTTGCGGACTCTGTGCAAGCCCCTGATTTGATCCTTTGCCCTAAAAAAACCACACACATACGCACACACGCACACATACACATTAAAGAAAATGTGGACTAGAAACAAAATTGTTACCATTTACTGAGTGGTTCAAATGTGTTAGGTACTGCTTATACTCTCATTTCTAGACCACATCCCCTTTCCTACTAGTCCCTGCTTACTCTGGAATTCCAGGTAGATATTCGCAGGATATTTTCATATTGTCCCCCATGTATTTTAATGCCACGTCCTCTGTAATATCTTCAGATGTATCTCCAGTTTATTATTTTTGTCTTCAGCATTGTCCAGTTGTTGGTTATAGCCACCCACTGAGAAATTCTGATTTCATCGACTGTAATTTTTATTACCATAAATCTTATATTATTAAGACACAACTATTCTTTTCTGTAGCTGTTTTGTTGTGATTCTGGGGATCAAGCCTATGGCTTTGTACACGTTAGGCAAGTGCTCTACCACCAAGATGCAACCCCAGTCCTGTAACATCTTATTTATTTTTAAAGTTTTTAAAAATTACTTTGCGGCTGAAGTCATTTAAGATTTCACTGTTTCACTCTCTCAACAAGAGTTCTAGTCTCAGATGCTCTTGAGTGGATTCCTGCTGTCTTGCTGACTCTCACTCATAGCAGTTTCTTTCTGCCTACGCTGTGTGTGGATTCGGTTTGCTGCTCATTGATTTTCTAGGCTGTCCAAGGTCGTGACAGTCTCCGGATGCACTTTTCTATCACTTTCATCTTGGGGTAGCGAGTTTCAACTCTGAACTTATGTTAGCCCCGGCCCGGGATTTTGACTTCCAGAGGGAACTTTCAAGGAAAAAACCCAGAGGCAGAAGGCTTTGTTCTTGCTCCTGTGTAGTGGGTTCATAGTTTCCCCAAGCTGACTTTCAGAGTCCTGTCTCTCTATGGGAACTTGCGTTTCACTTCCTGGCTCCTCTGGGTACCTGTGGTTGCCCCCTGCCCCCTCATGCTGCCCCAGTGTGGGCTTGTGCCAGTCTCACTCTGATTTTTGGTTTCCTCTTCATTTCTGGCCTTTCAGGAATTACCTTTTCTTGAAAATCTAGCTAGACATTTAAAAGGAATTTCATATTTTATTTAACATTTTTAATTGTTATTATAATAAGAAAGTTCCTGTGTTGGTTACTTTTCTCTCCTTGCTGAGACAAAGTACGTGATGCCCAAAATTAAGGAAGGAAAGGTTTATTTAGCTCACAGTTTGTGGAGGTTTCAGTCCATACTCGGCTGGCTCCAAGGCAGAGTGGCACATGGCAGAGGGCAACAGTTCATGGAGGTGGAAAACAGCAAAATCAACAAAAGCAAAAAGGGAGGAGCGAAAGAGCAAGCCTCTTTCCCCCACTTATATTGTATGCAGGCTCCCTGCCCCAGGGCGGGTGTAGCACTCACAGCCATAATTCCAACAATGGACCAAGAATCAATTGCAAATTCTAGAAGCCCGCCTCCATGACTGCATGAGGCTTTGGGGGGACATCCAGACATGAACCATAACAGTTCCCACTTACTAACTCTTTAATATTGCTGGAAATGGAAGTTCTCTATTTAACTATGTCATTAAATTATAGTTATCTATAAATACAGTTATTATATTTACCTATAAATAGCACTATAATCCTTTAAGACAAGCATGGTTATCTGTTCTTGCAAATACAAAAGTGCTTCAGAGAGATTTAGTAACTTGGCCAGCATCATAAAGCTGGTAGGTGAAGGAGGCCAGACCCGTGAGGCTCAATCCAGAGCTCTTCCTCTAAAACCTGAGACCCGGCAGGGAGCCTGGGGTGAGGGCAAGCCCTGCATGGCAAGAGCATGGCCAGAAGGAATGGGGTCTTTCTTGGCTGTGGCTTCCTCCACTTCACAGGTAGCCTAGGACCAGCTCTGAAGTCCTAGTCATTCAGGGCCATAGATTAGGGCATGAATGTGAGTTAGCTAGGGAAGGAGAAGGTAAATTGTGGAGGAACAGAGAAATAGTCCTGTAGCTTTTATTACAGGATTCCCTTGTGTTTTTGAGAAAAGAGACGGCAGATACAGTGACATCCTGAATCATACGCTCCAGGGAAGCACAAATGGAGGTCACCTTTGGAAACAAGCGGCGCGCTAAGGACAGAGACTGCAAACCAGGGGGATAGGCCGGCTGCGTTGTCACCTGTGGTCTGGCTCTCTGGCTAGAGGCTGAGCCTCACTTGTGCTAGACCCTTCGGACAATCCATAGCTCAGATAGGAAATACAAAACCAGGAATGTGGAGAACGGACCTTTGTCTGAACGTTCCACAGTATCTCCTTCCCCTGTGTTCCAGTTTCCTAAGCCCTCGAAGGCCATTGATTGGTAAAGATACCAGGCTTCAGTAGGTTTAGGTAACTCCGGGTCTTTGGGCAAGGACGAGAGAGTGAACACAGGTTTGACTCTGCCCCCTGTTACAGTACCACGGAATGGACCATAAAATGGTACTTTTAAAGGGTACAAGCCCAGTGGGTGAAAAGAAAAAAGGAGAGGAGACAGCATACGTTTGCATTCGAATATTATGAAATGGGGAAAATGTAGAGCTGAATTAATGTTTAGAGCTGAATTAATGTTAAGTACCTAGAAACAAAAGCAAAGGAAAAGAAGCTAAGTATTAACATCAGGGAAAGCAGTTATTGTGCTGGCAAGGAAAAATATTGCATGACACAAATAATCTGTGAAGAGCATTTACGTAGACAGAGTGATGAGTCCCCGTGTACTGGAGGGACACAGCCTATGACGCAGCTGAGCTGAGCGGGAAGGAAAGGTGTGCGCGTGTACGGCAGGGGTGGAGTGGGAGCTAGTAAGTTACACCTGCAACTGAAACTCAGCAACAACGTATGTGTCAAATACGAATTGTTTCTCAATTTTTTTGTTATTTTGGCCTATCAAAAAATATACACACCCGTTCTCCAAGATGGAAAGTTAAATAGTGAGAGTGATGGACGAGACAGTGTCTGCAGTGGGTAAGATGGCAGTGTCGTACCCCTCTGTGTGTGTTCGGTCCAGGCTGCTGAAGGCTACTCCTGGCTTACACACGGCACTGAAGCATAGCTCACGATCCCTTACTTAACCATTAAATTAAGTCGAAGGGCTTTTTGTACTTCCATGTTATGCACGCCTGGACCAGAAATTTCACCTTCTAAAGACTCAATTTAAGGGCTTCTGCCATAGTGAAAATTGTCTTCCATGTATTCTTGATGTTACTCTCTGCCTGTCTCAAAAATATTAGCACGTTTTGTCTCTCCAGTGTGATGTTGAAGTCCTCTAGACATTTTTTCATTGAGCTTTTAAAAGAATTCTTTGCGTTATCTATTCTTGTTTTAGGCATGGAACGGACTCTCAGGAAGAATGGACACTTTAAAATAGACTTTCATTTTTATTAAGAAGTTAAGGTCTGGGAGTGTATCTTAGTGGTAAAGTACTTGCCTGGCATGCACACATATGCATACACATGCGCACACACACCCTCAGAACAAAAAAAGAAAAAAGTTAAGAGAATGAAGATGTTAATGACTTTTAGCATGATAGATCTCCCAAACTGACACTTATTTAGAAATTCAAGGTGAGCAGATTGTTACATTTCCTTCTCACCACCGTTCGATGTGTAATGGTATTATAAATCAGAATTTGTCTCTTGCAGGACAGAAACACTGAGAAAATCATATGTACTCTGAACTCCATCTGGTGAAAAAAATGAATCAGTAAAAATAATAGCCCATATTTGGAATTTAGGATTGGAAGCTGCAAAAGGATGGATTATTTTCCTTCTTTACCACAGTTTTAAGCCTAATCATGTAAACAAGATGGCTTTTGTCTTTATCACTTACCGTGCAAATATTGGATCATCTTATCAACCTAAAGACCTGCATAACTATTGTCTGTTTTTAAGTAAATATTCCAGTCACTGAACTGCTATAGCCACTATCAAAAGCCAGTAATTACTTAGTAGTTGTTATGTTTCTCTACAGGTTGAGCATCATTTACCTGAAATGTTTGGGACAAGAAGTGTTTTAGATTTTGTAGTTTTTGGATTCTGAAGTATTTATATACACATAAAGAGATATAGTGGAGGACCAGTGAGATGGCTCAGCGGCGTAAGCACCTGCCTGGCAAGCGCGAGGTCCTGGGTTCGACTCCCAGCACCCACATACGAAAAAAGGGCCAGTGATATCGCTCAGTGGCACGGGCGCCTGCTGGTGCATGAGGTCCTGAGTTTGACCCCTGGTACCCACAAAAAAAAAAAAAAAGAAAGAAATATAGTGGAACTAGGACCCAAATATAAACATGAAATTATGTTATACACACACACCTACACATGTACAATACACTGAAGATAATTTTGCACTACATTTTAAATCATTTTGTGTGTGAAATAAAAGTTCATGCTGTAGAATTTTCCACTTTTGGGGTCATGTGGCATGCAAAAAGTTTCACATTTTGAATTTTGGATTTTCAGGTTAAGGATGTTCAACCCATACTGTTGTTTATCATGTTCCTAACTAGTTGTTAATTTTCTTAAAGCCTGAAGATTTTTCTTGCCCAGGGGCATCATTTAGTTTTTTTTCTTTTTATTTTGAAATATTTTAAAATATTAACATTTTAGCAGTGTTAATTAATTTAATTCTCTTAGCTTCTTATGAGATAGGTATCCTGTGACTCCTGATTTTACAGAGGATGAAAGGAAGGTGTAGATGTCAAGTAATTGGGACAAGGTCACACGATTAATTACACAGCCAGAATTCCAATGTGGCAGGTCTGGCTCTAGAATCTGTGCTCTTAACCAATATGCTGTGCTGCATTTCAATAATCTTTGCCCTTGATGGTTTAAATTGAATAGAATTTTAATGCCACGGAGGGAGGGAAAGGAAGAAAACGTTCTCTTCCTTCCTTCTCTCAAATCGGGGCTGGAATATATGTATAGAATTACATAACGTTCAATTAGGATACTTGTCGAATTTAGCTTACAGTAAATGCATGTTTGATTTCCAGCTCTTTGCAAAATGCAAACAAGCTTTGTACTTGTCTTAGAGCTGTGTTTTGGCATATTCTCCCAGATGGCCAACTTAGAAGTTAGAATTTAGAAGTTGCAGAAGTAATTGTTTAATTGAATGGCTATAAAACTAATAGAGTCTTTCTTCAGTGCCTTCTATCTCTCTTTCTATCTTTCTCTGGCTGAATGGGGATTAGAAATTGGATTCGTATGAAGAAAACAGGAGTCTGTGAAGTGTCCTATCTGATACTGGCAGTGTCCTGCTCTGGATGAGTTTACACTGATTGCATAACTAACAAAGACGGGGTTAGGATAGGAAAAGGAGGATTAACAAGAAATGCTAATTTCTAATTTGAGTTTGTATGGCAAGACTCATTTTAGATTTAGAAATATAGAGATGTGTAAGATTTTTGGTCATCTAACACCTAGGGACCGGAATTACACTATCAAACTCAAGTGAACCAACTCTGATCTTTTTAAAGTAAAATGGATCCTGAGAGGTATGCATCATTTTCCCTATATGTTTCTGATATTTAGTTGTAGAGATTCTCAGTTCATGTGATGATAAGTTCTTAAATAGAAGGGAACATTGTTAAAAGTTATTAATTGTTAACATGTCATTTAATTATGTGGATCACATACTTGCAAACAGAAAATATAAGCACTCATATTTTCTAACTTCCTTTTTGCAGTCAGACAAACAATTGTTTATTATTCTATATGGCTAAAGCATTTGAACTGGGGGGCTAGTAGACAACTTCAGGCTGGAACTAATCAAATCCACTGTTCAGTGAAAAATCTAAATATATGTTAGTTTAGGCTTTTGGACACAGGTCCAGAAACTAAGAGTCAGATTCTAATCACCAGAGTTAGGACGTGGCCCAAGCATCTGGCCCCAGTGTCCATGCCAGAGCAAGAAAGGCCAGGAGCAGTGAGATCGTCATTTAGATCTCATTAAAGAGGAGAGTTTTTAAAATTAACTTGGAGCTCTCTCACTGCTGAGTACTAGGGAGCTACGCCTGGCATGCCTCACAGAGCCTCACTCACCATATCGAGTGAGTTTGTGGAGGACTTTAGAGCTGGCAGTGTCTCGTGTGTCTCTTGATCCTCGGTGATCCGGGAAAGCAATATGACCAGATGCGCAGGCCTTGAAGGAGAGAGCAGCGGTAGATTCCCCGGTTGGGGTTGAACTCTTCAGGCCCAGCGCAGATGCATGTTATTCCTTCTAGGTCCAGCAAGAGGCTGCCACTCTTGTTTGAGTACAGCTGTGACGCCATGACAGGACAGTGCTACGGCCTAGCCCCGGTGTGAGCATGTTCCCCACCCGCTTGGGATCTGGAGGCCTGGCCCCAGCGTGATGATGAGAAATGGTGAACCTTTAAGACAGAGACTGGCAGGTGGTGGTTAGATCACTGGGGGTGCAGCCTCAGAAGTGACTGATACGGTCTTTATGGGACCCCTTTAGTTTCTAGGAGGGTGGGTTGTTACAGAAAGAGTGAGCCTGACTTCTGAATCCCTCTCACTTCCTGTCTGCCCCTGTGATCCCTTCTGCACATGGCCATTTTTCTTGCTGCTTCTCCATTATGTTGTGACACATCTGCGGGGTGGAGGTTCATCAGAGGTCAACTTGATGGTGTCGCCTGACTTTAGACTTTCACCCTCCAAAATTATGAGTTAAATAAACCTCTTTTCAAAATAAAGGACCTTGCCTCAGCCTCAAGTATTTTGCTATGGCAACAGAGAACAGACTAAGATAGGCGGTCATCATTTACTGAACAATCTTCACAATCCCTGGGATTTCCTTGAGTTACTTCCCCTCTCCTGGGCCATTCTGTGCATTTTGGTCTCGAGGAAAGCTTCAGTTAACCAGAAGAGCATGGCAGTTGGAATTAGGGAGATTTGAGTTCAAGTCTCCTCACCATCACCATCATTATCAGTTATGCGATTTGAGGCAAACTGCCCTCTCTGGGCATCCAGGGCTTCCCCTGAAGTGTGTACTCAGAACATCGATGCCTAGGGTGGGTGAGAGCATGAATTAGCCAGCGCGAGGGAGGGCAGTGCCTGGGACTTCCTGATCCTTAAGGAACACTGAGCTCCTCTCTCTCTACTTACCACTGACACCCTAGTGCCTTCCGAAGGCTCTAGCACAGATTCCAGGGAGTCCAGGGATGAAGGAAGGGTTGTTTTCTTTTGGAGTGGGTCTAATTCTCTCACAGAGATGATGAAGAGTGGCTGAGGACAGTTACCAAGTGGCCACTACACAGGGTGGCTGCAAGACTGTGCTGTTCTTCTCAAAACGTTGCCTCATCTCACTGACCTCTCAGCTGAACTCCTTTTCCCTTAGAAAATCACTGTGTTAAAGACTAAGAGCAAATTTTAAAATCCAATACAGGTTGAACATCTTTCGTCCCTAAAATCCCAAATCCAAAATTCTCCAAAAACATTGTAAGTGGACACCACAAGTGGGAAATTCTGCACTGTGAAACTTTGTTTCATGCACAAAATTGTTAACACTATTGTATAAAAATACCTTTGGGCTATGTGTATAAAGCATACATGAAACATAAATATCATGTTTAGCCTTGGGTCCCAGTACTAAGATATCTCACTTACATGCAGATATTCCAAAATGTGAAATCCAAACCCCAAAACACTTCTGATCCCAAGCGTTTTGGATAAGGGGTATGCAACCTGGAGTAGATGGAGATAAAAACAGGGGAAGACCCAGACCTTTCTCCCATCGCCACAGCAGGATGACATGGCCATGGGTTTTAGGGAGGGGGAGAAGGGCTCACTGTGGGTGTGGGGAGCACTGGCGATAGTTCACCCAACATTCAGAATGGGCTGGTTTGCCTGGCATGGTGGAGCTGCTGGGGCTGTTCCTAAGAAGGATCGAGAAAAACTCTAGAAGGAGTGGATACTCAGGGTGGGAGGGAAGCTGAATTTAGGTCCACTTAAGGGTCCATCATGCACAATGAGCTCTAGCTGTTCTGTGGACTTGTAGCTCAGTGCTGGATAGAGGGAGGGTGGCCATCACAGGAAGAGCCTCCTGCTGAGACTACAGCACTGCAGGGGACACCCACTGGGAAGGCAGGACAAAGGCGGGGGACAAGCATGGTCTTTCCTTGGTAGGCAGCAGAGTGCAACTCTATACCCTTCCAGCAGGTGGAGCAGCTTCTCTTGCCAGGGAAGATGGTGGATGCCAGTAGTTTGAGGGCCACGAGGGAGGGGTGGCCCCTTGGTGTAGAGCGGGGTGTCTCTCCCCAGGGGTGGCCAAAGTGGGGGCAGTGCCTGTGTAGCTCCCGCAGCACTGGGGGCTCAGTGGGCGTCTGAGCCTCAGCACAGGGTCTCGGGAGGAGCAAGAGCCAGAGCGGAAGGAAAGCGCAGATGCTGAGGGGCTGCTGAGGAGGAGTTGAGACATTTTTTATCGCTGTTATTGGGGTATTGGAGCTGCAACCCAGGGCCTCGTGCGTACTAGGCAGGTGCTCTGCTGCTGAGAGACACTCCTGTCGGGGACTTCTTGAAAGGAGAATAGTCTGAGAATAGGTTGGGGGGTCCTGGGATGGTGGATGTGGGCGAAACTTGAGAATTGCTGTGCGATCCTCCTGAGACCCTAGGTGTCCCTGTGGGCGGGGTTGACCTGGGAAGCCCTGGTTGCATTTGTAAGTGAAAGTGCATGTGTGTCCATTCACACACAGGAAAGCACAAAAAAGACACTGACTAGCAGACAGATGTCTGAGAGGGTAGATGTGAAAAACATAGCCCAGGAACTCAGAAAAATTAAAAAAAAAAAAAAAAAAAAAAAAAAGAGAGACAGGAATGATACATTTAGTAGAAAAATGCAAGTCGGGCTTTAGAGCCGGAAATCAACTTAGACCGTTAGCCTGAGGCAAAAAGGATCTGTCTGGAGACAGGGTGGGGCGCAGGGGGGAGCAAGGGCACAGGGACCCACGGGGACAGCAGAAATAAATGCCAGAGAAACCCTGGGCACACTGAGCCTGGAAGTTAAGTGTGTATGTGGTGTGGGGTGTGTGTGTCTCCTTATAAGAGGTTGGTTGATCAATCTTTCAAGATAAATGCCATGGCTATGTCTTAGTTTCTCTTCAAATCACACTGGAGAGGAGAAGGAGGAGGAGAGGGAGGGAGAGAATGCACACAGGGAAGGGACCAAGGAAATTGATGCTTAGTAACCTTCACAATCAGATAAGCAGAACTAGGTTATAAATTGACATCTTGCTTCTCCCTTTGCTGGGGTTTTCATTTACTCCTAACTTTTTATTCACAGGAGCCCCTTCACTGTCTTCCTGGCTGGAGTGGGGACTTTCCCAGCCTTCACGCCAAGCTTGTGAAACTACCTTTAAAAAGTCATTCTCCTTTATAAATGTGAAACAAAGCAACCAACCCACTTAGATAAACAGGAGTAGAAGTGCCGCGACACAGAGGCCTCAAAGCAGATCAAGGAAGCGGTTTTCTCCATGAATATATTATGTATTAAAGCTCCAGAAAATGGATAGAAATGTGCAGCAAGTGGATAGAAAGATCATTGTGAAATTCTAAGAGTTCACAGCCCCCTCTGATAACATACCAGAATTTAAAAAACAATTGTAAACATAGACAAAAGAAAGACACGCAAAAGATATCTGAACCAGAGTCCAGATTGCAATGCCTCCTGCCAAAATCTCTTCATAGTTCCCTAAGGCATGCACCCTAAAGCATGCGCCTATCAAGTATTACCAAGTGCCAGGAAGAGCAGTGGGCACAGCTGGCCAGCGGCTTGCTTTCTTCATTGTCATTTTCCACTGCATGCACTGGGAAGGGCGTGGATGTATAGGCCTTTGAGAACCATGGTTATCATAACCCATCTACTCACTGTCTGTCGCTCTTTCCGGGATCATGTTACCTAATGTCCTAGTACGTACAGTTCAGACCTCCAAAGTAGCTAAGAAAATAATGAAAAGAATTTTCCCCATTACTCCCCCCACCAGAGGTACATGTTAGAAGGAATATCTTTGTAGCAGTGTTGCCTGATTTCTCCCATGAAGAACAAACAGATCCTGTATTTGAAAACCAGAGAGTGAATGCTTCCTGCGTCCCCACCTCCCTCAGCTTGGTTTACTGTGAGTTTCTCTGGAGACCTCTACTTGTGGCCTTAGGGAGTGTCGAAGAAAAACCAGAGCTGGACAGCAAAGTGGCGAAAATGGATTTTGTTCAAGGACTGTTGAAACGAGGGAGAGAGCCCTTAGTATAGGACTGGGTGTTCAAACCTGACGGCAGCACAGGTAAGTGGGTAAACGTGGGTGCGTAGCCAAGGAGCGGCCTCGGGTCAGTGGCTGGAAGTTTACCAAGCGGGAACATTAGAGGGGTTCTAGCTAAACCAACCCGACAGGATTCTTGCTGAAGACAGGCCCGGGTGATCAGAACCACCCTGGAGTCGGGGGATGATGGCCAATATGGGGCCTGGTTAGCTAGCAAAGGTGAGGAGATACCGCAACTGGGGCTTCAGACTAAGTGAAACTTAGCAGGCTTCTTGCTGAATCCGTCCCCTGTGTGGACGGAAGCGCAGACTGGCCTTGCTGCAAAGGACTCAGAGCCTGAGGAAAAGTGAGCCAAGGGGAATCTGTCAGTAGCACAGGCAGAGTTGTTAACACACAAAAGAAAGTGGCTTCTCTGGCTTGTTGAGCACGATGAGAGCAACATTGCCAGTTTCCTCTCGGTTCTCACACGTCACTCATTCCAAAACTAAACTGTTTTTCCTTAGACGGATCTGCAGCCCATTCTGAATTACTTCAGTGAGGTCTCCTTCCTGGTGAAAAGCCGCTAGTTGCTGACACGAGGGGAGCAGGAGGTGACCGCCGCCTTCTAGAACCTCGTTGAATTAGTCCAGTACATCTTTATGCTTTTCATAAGTTAATTGCTAACTTCCAAGGAAAAAAATATGTTTCTTACTTTCTGGTCTCTTATCAAACATGCTGAGCACGGCTTGGTTAAGCAGTAACTCTTGCTATGCAGGTAAACAGAATTGCCCACCCCGCCTCCCTCTTCTGCTCACGAGGACTTGGGAGAAAGTAATCTGCAGTTGTTAATGACAGGCTGACCTGGAAGCGATTCGGTTCTGGACTATACCTTGAGAATACTTGCACGCACAGAGGACAGAGTGTTTACAAGGGCCTGATGCTAGTTAGTCTGAGAACTTTTCAATGGAAATTCAGATTTATGGACCTGAGAGGGCTTTTCCTGCCAGAGCATGTACCTGTAGCAAGAGCTGGCAGTACCCTGAGTAAGAACCTTAAGGTTACATTAAAATTGGCCCTGACTTTGCTTTCTCAGAAGTTTTATAAATGCCTTGCACCTCGAGCCAGAAGTAGCTTTGGGACTGGCGGGTGGGGTGAGGGTTGAATGCTGTCCGGGCCTCGGATACACACACCCTGTCCACACAGACAGGCGCGAGAACAAGTCCACCTACGAAGTGCGATCTGGAAGGTGCCAGAAAGGCTGGCCACTGATGGAGGAAGTGGGCCTAGCTCTTCAAAGATCTGTCTCAGAGACTGGAAATTAGACCAAGAGATGTCTGCACTTTGTTAGGGCTTGGACTCCAAGCCTCCTTTAAAATGCAGAAATTCTGCTTAAAACAAGAATGTATTAATATATCAGCACCTTGACCACATCCCATGAATTAGTGAGTTGACCAAATACATGTCACCTGCAGGACCCTGCAGGCAGGAAGGCCTCACACTTCACCCTCCCTGACTCAGGAAGAGCCACCCTCACCAGGGAGGGCCTGGCTTTAATCAGAGGCCCCCCCACCCCAAGTCCCTAGCTTATTATCATATTCACATTGAGGGCTGAATGAAGACCTTCAGGAACCCTAAATACTGGAAACATTATGTTGATCTTCCCTTCTTCCCCTATCTCAGCTATGAGAAATTAAAATTAATTCTAAATTGCAACACGAAGATAACCACAGTTTAAGTAAGTGCTGGTTTTCCTCACAAGTGAAAAATCATTCCTTGCAGTTTTGAAATAGAAAACATGAATTCTTTCAAAATATTTTCTTCTCGTGCTCCTGTTTTACTAATAACCTAAATGTACTCATCCAGCTTTTCCTTAACATGCAGAATGTGCACGCTATCACAGACCCTTTGCCCAGGCTTTTTCCTTCTGGCCTGTGCCCCCTCTTTCTTTGGCCCATGATGCCGTTGCTAGGATGCAGCAACACACCCAAACACACTTCTCTACCCACACGCTCCCTCCAAACACAAGACTCATCCCCCCAGGCCCATATCCCCAACCACTCTGTCCACTTGTATATCCCACCGGCATGTCCATGTGATCAGGTCTAAGGCCAGGATGGATGATTGTTTATAAAATGATCTCCCAGCTGCAGTCCTGTGCTCTAAAATGCATTTCAAAGGTTTTCTTGGTGCTGCTGGTAGGCAGGGACTGTGTGCACTGTGTGTACTGTGGTGCTGGTGGTGTGGGGAGTGAGGAAGTCTGAGGTGAAGAGTTACTGAGATGACTAATGGAGATATCAGCATGTGCTTTTCTGAACTTCTTGGCCTATTGTTCCAAGAGCTTTAACTCGGAAATCAATTCATTGGTTTATTACTTAAATATTATTCACTAGGAGGCAAGATGCGGTCTGGACTCTGAGTGAAAAGGAAAGTATGAGGTGGTCTTACACTAGCAAGTGGAGAGGAGACCCACAGCCCCTCACGAACACGAAGCAGAAAGTGGGTGCTGCATGCGTGGTCCTGGGAAGGGGGCTGTCTGAAGGGAAAGTCATCTTTTGCTGTAGTCACTGGAGAAGGTAGCACGTGACCTGGCCACTAGCTGTGGTTGTTGTATGAAAGTGTTGTTCAATATTAACAAGTTGGTTTCGGGGCAGCAGAGAGTAGGGCAGAGGTGCGGAGGGTGAGGGAGGGGTGGAGAGAGGACGATGAGGGCATGGGGCAGTTGGATATGAGGAATGACTTCTGACACCCTAGAGCACAGTTAGGCGACTCTGGCGGACAACAATTAACTGCATATTCCAAAAGAGCCAGCACAGAGGACTTTGAATGTTCCCAACACAAAAAATGACAAGTGTCTGAGGTGAAAGATACGCCAGCTACCCTGATCCGATCATTAGCCACTGCGCATGCGTGGAAATGTCACACCGTATCCCATACACATGTGTAATTATACCAATAAAAGTAAAATTGAGCTGCCAGTGTTACCAAGGGTTCCTAAAGTCTCACAGAGCGAGCCGCCCATGTGTAGTTTCTCATTTGGTTTAATTCCTGCCCAGGATGTAATCATTACCTGCATTGCAAAGTTAGTAGTTACCTGATTAGTTTAGCACAATTATGATTAAAGTCGATTCGTATTATTTGCCCCATTTCTAAAATGTTTAGTATATCTTTACAGCAAGGCCAGGATCATGAGAATATGAAAAAACTTCATCCTCCAGTGATTAAAAAGCTATTAAGCTATTGGCAGAAAGTCTTTTTATGGTATAGTATAAATAATGTCTTATTTTATAACAAGTTGTATATATTGGTTTTAGTTTCTACTTAACTAGTATATAGGGATGTCCGGAAAGAGTGATTGAAACTATTTCCTATGGAAGTCTTTCTGTATTTTTTCTTTTTTTTTCTCAGTATTGGGGATTGAACCAAGTCTTTCAAACTGAGTTACATCCACAGTCCTTTTTATTTTTAGATAAGGCATGGCTAAATTGCTAAGTTACCCAGAATGGGCTTGAACTTGCAATCCTCCTGCCTCAGCCTCCCACAGTGCTGTAATTACAGGTGTCTGCCACTGCACAGCTTGTATTTTTTTTTTTTCCTCGGTACTAGGAAAGAAACCTAGGCCCTCATGCAGGCAAGGCAATTGCTTTATTGCTGAGTTAGATTCCAACTTTCAGGAGCTGCTTCAAGTTCCATTTATTGCACTAAACGAGGAGAAGAATTTTAAAAATTAATTTTTATGATGCATACAAAGATTTGCGATCTAGAATAAATGTTTTCTTTTTTCCTGCCACCTCACTGCCAAGCTGTGGACTCATCCCGCCACTTTCAACTTTGAGGCCGGCATGTGACCATGGTGCCGCCTCTCATTATCTTGTTTCTTTTTTCCAAATTATCTTTACTGTAGTATGCTAAAATAACATGTCACCGACATTTGGGTTTGCGGGGCACAATGACAGCCAGTGACAGCACGTGTTGGCACACGCTGCAGCTGTGTTTGAAGGTTGACGTTGCAGGGATCGAGAAGAGTCTATGAGTAGTTTGAAAGTTTTTTAGAGGACGCGGAACATTGACTTCAATAGCAGCTTAGCTGGTGCGCTGAGGAAGCGCTGTCTGGGCCCCTTGGCTGTCTGGGATTCGTGGTCACACTGATGCTGGCCAGAGGACTGGTGCAGCTGCCCCTGTTTGATTACAGTGTCCTTGGCAGGAGGTAGAAGGACAGGAAGAGCCTATGCGGGTTAGTCTACACTTCCTGACAAATGTGGAGGCTAAGTGGCTGGCCAGAGAAGTGGCCAGTTGCAGCTGGATTTGAAATATTTATGCTACAAGCAACATCTGGGATTTCAGACGGCAGCAACCACTGCAGCCTCAACCACAACCATCAACAAGACTGCTCTGAAAACAGAAATAAGGACAATGCAGAGCACATTTGCCCTGGATTTGCTAAGTGCACAACCAGTTAGGAACTTTCAGCAAAGCTTCAAAAGAAAATTTAAAAAGGATCTCCACAGTGACTTAAATGTTTCCCAGGAAGAGGCCACTCACAATGTGCCACATGTTTAGATTGTGAATGTCCCTGAAAGGCCCACGCGTTGGAGGCTCGGTCTGTGAGGTGGAGCTACTGGGGGGAGGCAGGTAGACCCGGTAAGACCCGAGGTCTAGTAGAGTCTTTAGGTGCCTGGGGTACCCCTCGAAGGGGCCCTCAGGACCCAGGGCCTCCTCCTCGCTCTCCTGCTCTCTGCCAGGAGTTGACATTCCTTGCTGTTGCCATCTGGCACCTGTCACAGGCCTGGGGCAGCGGGACCAACCTGACTGGAACCACCTACATTGTGGAACAAAATAAGCCTTTTCTCTTTGCAAATTGACTATCTCAGGTTTGTTTTTATTTTTATTTATTTATTTTTTGCCAGAAAGCTAACACAATGTTCTACCAACATAAATCACCACTCCTTGGAAAAACGGCTGATTTAGAAAATCTAAAATGAATCTGAGACCTCTTCTTCTTTTGGAATGTAAGGAAGTGCTCTCAGAACGGTGGAGATGCCTCCAAGGGTCACAGGGACAAGCTTTAGGGAACTCCCGCGGGCCCTGAGGGACAATCTGAGTGTCCAACTGAATGAGGTCAAGAATGGCCGCACTGGACTAGATAAAAATCCCTGAGTCCACAGCAGTGATAAATATGCAAAGAAGAGAAAGAGCATCCCAAAAACAGCTGAAAAATGTAGAAAAAATTGTAGAGTTAGAAAATCACCATTTCTTAATCGTCTGAATAAAGCCACATTCAAGCCAGAAAGATCAATAGGTGCAAATTTGGAGAGGAACAGAATTTTACACTGTTTCAAAGCCTTCCCTACATTATTAACTGCATAGGTAGAGAACATGGGGAGCCCACATAACCAACCAAAGTTTACATCACCGATCACAGGACAAACCAACGTCGCTCAGACCCTGAGGTGATACAGCGAACACATCTCTTACCCAGCATTTCTACCCAAAAGGCACAAAGTCAGGGTGAGTCAAATTGAGAGGCAACTGGCCTTAGAAAGTATAAATGTCAAAAAGACCAGTAAAAATGAGAAATTGTTCCATATTAAAGGAGACTAACGTGACCTGACAACTAAATGCAGCACATGATCTTAGGTAGAAGATATATAATACATTATTGGGCAACTATGGACTGGAGATCACATAATTCTATGGTATGGAGGTTAAATTTTCTGCACTTTTAATTGTTTATGGTAATGGAAGAGAACGTTCTTATCTTTGGAAGGTGCATGATAAGCACTTTTTGTGGTGAAGAAGCAGGAGATTACCAACTAATTCTTGCAGCATTCACAAAAAACAGTATGATGTGTATTATATAAAATATAACATAAAATGTATAAAAATATAAAACACGTTATATATAGGAAAGAAATGCTAAAGCAAATGTGGCAAAGCGTTAAAATTGTGAATCTGAATAAAGAATGTATGAGAATTCTTTGTACTATTCTTGTAATTCTTATGTAATTATTTAAAAATGAAAAGTTAAAAAAGAGAGAAGTTACTAATATTGCCCCAGTTTGGAATGGAGGTAACTGAGAAAGCCAAGGTCCTATCTTGCTCCTCTGCTCCTATTCTCTGCTATCTCACACTTTCCTTCTAGAGTCTTCCAGCTGAAACCATCACCATGCGCTGCCACCTTTGATGACCAGCCACCCACCATCCCTTTGTCCTGCCATGTTCTATCAGTCAGCTTTCCATTGCTGCAAGGAAATACCTGAGACAGGCTACTTATGCAGAAAAGGTTTATGTAGCTCATTGTTCTGAATAAGCATCATTATTGGTTTAGGCCTCTGGGGAGGGCAGTTCATCATAGCGCGACAAGCAGGTGCTCACATCTCAAGCCAGGAGAGAGAGGGAGAGAGACGGGGGAGGGAGGGGGAGGCGGGAGGGGGGAGGGGGAGGCGGCAGGGGGAAGGGGGAGGGAGACAAGAGGCAGAGACAGAGACACAGACACGGACACAGACTAGGGTCCTGCAGTCCCTTTTAACTGCATGCCCCAATTCTAAGGACCTTCCACTGGGCCCCTACCTCTTAGAGGTCCATAGTAGCTCCCAGTGCCACCACTCTGAGGACCAAACTTTCACATATGGACCTCTGAGGGACCTTCATCCAAACCACAGCACACATCTTTCTGGATTCTGGTTCTTGCCATTTTTGCTGCTTTGGTGGCCGCTTGCTCCCACCTCAGCAATAACCGTTCCTTCTCTGGACTCCAGGTGAGAAAGTGAGTGCTTGCTAACTTGCTTTCCTACTGCACTGTTGTCACCTCCCTCCCTGTGCTGTGGGTGTGTACAGTCAGGCTGCATGGTGTGGCTGAGGCGGCCCATCTGTTAGCTTAGGGGCTGTCTCTTCCTCATATGCTGCTTGAGAGGACAGGCCTTTTATCTTTCCCCAGGAAATGCCATCCTTTAGGTGTGACAGGACAGACCATCTCTCACCAAGGGCTTTGCTCTCCCTCAAGCTATCTCCTCAAAAAATGCCCCTGACGCCAAGGAATGTGGTAGGGCTTCAAATCTTCCAAGGCCATCAGAGTCGAGCAGAATACTTGCTTTAGTACTTTCACTTCTTCGTTCCCCTCCTACAGCCCACGTGTAGGCCTTCCCAGTGTCCTATCACTAGATCATCGTTTAAGTAGGTTGAGTAACACTGGGCGATTACCATGTGATTGGTTATGGTGATTCTTTCACACTAGGGAATTGATTATGTTGGCAGTTAGACAAGTCCAACATCTGGAAAATGAGAAGTCTTGGTTTTTACAGTTAATGGCCTATGGTTCTCATTCTAGAGTTTCCGTTTTTTTTTTTAAACTTTTCCTGGGGAGGAGGATTTGTTGGAGCTTGTAGAGCTCTAAAACTTGGTTAAATTCAGTAATTATTGTATCTTGTAGTAGGAGTGTGTTTCCTCAGTTACTCTTTCCTGTAAGGCAAGAGTGTCCAGGAGTGAATGACTGTGCAGTTCCCACTCTGGGTTCTGCTCGTGACGAGAGAAGTTAGAAGCATCACCACATCCTACTTCCGCTTTGCTCTTAAATGTACATATGAGATATACCCGCCTCAGCAGACTGGCAGTTGTACTTAGTTACCGAAGATCGTTCATTAAGTCTTGCTGAAAATGAATTACACTCGTGTCTATATCAGGCAATGGGAGAAGGCCATTTCAAACTCCCTACTGGTCTCCTCAAAACTCCCACTGCTCCTGTTTTCACTTAGAATTCTAGTAAATGCATAGCCCTCACTTTTCAAAGGCTAAAAGCTTGGTCCACCAGCTTGATCAAAACAAGGACGACGTGCTGAACAACTGTACTTGAGTCTGCAGTTGCCGAGTTTTTGAAAACAATGTCATGGAATAAACAAAACTGGGACAAACAGCTCTTTCAAGCAAACATGACCACTGCAAGCTACACAGCTTTAGTAATTTCTTCTCTCTTCATTTAGCCTTGACCTTGGTGGAGATGACATGATTTATAAAATGAGTGAATGTCTAGAGGGCAGAAACTATGTCATACGTGCTCTGTGCTTGTCACTTTCTATTTTAAAATATCAATCATGTAACATTTGTATTAAATTAGAAAGTTTGTATATATAATCAGTTGCTTTATAGAATTATTTTATAAAATATGTTTATAGAATATAGCCTTGCTATGTTAGGACTTTTGTTATCCTTTAAAAGTTAATTTTAGAAAATGAAGTGAACCTTTTAAACAAGGTTAAAAAAATAAAGCAAAGTATATTAAGACCTCAGATAAGATGCAGTGTTCCTGGCCTTCCCCTTCCCCTTCCCTAACCTCACTCCTCAGGGACTACTTTGATCTCTCTTACTTGGTTCTTTTCTAGTTATTATCCATCTCTACTGTGTTAGCACTGTTATCGCTCCATTCTGATGGGCGAGATGAGGATGTAGCTGGTCTTCACATTGCTATCGTAATTTCTTCTTATATCTTTGTGTGGTCAGACCACATTTCGAATACGTTCACTGGTGATTATTTTCTAACTTTAAGAAGCAGACCTTTACTTCTTGTTGCATTAATCACTGACAGTAGGTCAGCTTTGCACTCAGCTCCAGGGCCAGGGCCAAGGGAAAATAAAAAGGTTCAAAAATTACTATGAATTTCAAGATAGTGACCAAAGGCCACTAAACCAAGCAGAGGCCCTTCGAAGTGAGCACAGGGTCCTGTGTGATTATATAGGTTGGCCCTGCCTGTACTCCAGCCTACCCTTCAATGCTCTTTCTTCCCTTCTACCTCTTCACTTTTCTCATCTCTTCCTTTTACAATATCAACATAACATTTTCATTTTGCTCTATCACCATAAATTTTGCATCTATACATTTTCTATTGCTTGAGTACCTATGTGAACAATAATATATAGTTTCATTATTGTGACTATGTAAATACATATTATGAATATGTAATATTGTATTGCAGAACCAGAATAAGTCCTTCCTTTTATGTATTTTTCTTTTTCCTGAAGTTAAATTGCTTCTCTTTTTGTCTTGCCTTTTTGTCTTTATCACATTCTCATATTTTACCAACTTTTCCCAATTGATCTCATCGGCTATTCACTCTAAAGTCCTGGGACTTTTCTTTATTGCTTCTTTCATCTGGTCTCATTTCTTCCTTGATTCTGAGTCTTTGTAGTTTTTGGTTTATGCTTTGGGTCCTAGAACTTCCTCTGGTGACGGCCTGATATGAGTGGGAAGGATCATTATGAGTTCTTCCCATTTCTGAAGATGTCTATACTTTAATCGTACATTTGACTGGTGTGAATGGAAATCCAGGTTGCAAGTAATTTTCTCTGTGAGGGTTTTTTTTTTTTTTTTTAATATATATATATATTTTTTTTTTTTTTTGGTGGGTACCGGGGGGTCGACCTCAGGACCTCGCGCACCAGGAGGCGCCCGTGCCGCTGAGCGATATCACCGGCCCCTTTTTCGTATGTGGGTTCCGGGAGTCGAACTCGGGCCCTCGCGCTTGCCGGGCAGGCGCTTAAGCCGCTGAGCCATCTCACCGGCCCTCTGTGAGGGTTTTGAAGGTGTTATTCTGCCTCAGGCATCCACTGTTATCCGAAAAAGCCACCTTGATGCTTTTTATTTTACACCTGCCCTTTTTCTCTATGGAGGCATTTAGAGTTCACAGTGGTGTGCACAGGTGTGAATACTTTCCCTCCCTTAAATCTCGAGACTGCTATCTCTTCTTTGGACTATTCTCTTGAGTGCATTTTTTGATAAATTTCTCTTCTCTACTTTCCCCTCTTCTTGGAACCCCTATCAGTTGCGTATTGGGCCTCTTGGACTGATTCTCTATGCCTATTATCTTTTACTTAAACTTTGTTTTTCTTTTAATTCTCATTTTGAGGAGAGTTTCCTAATTTATCGTTCAGTTCTTCTATTAATTCATCACGCTTTTTAATTTCTAAAATTCCTATTTTCTTCTCCCTTTATAGCATTCTGTTCTTGCTTTGTGGAAGCACTAACCTCCCTAATGAGCATATAAATTGGAGCATTCAAATTATTTCTGAATACTCTTTAGTACTTTATCTTGTTTATCTTGGTCTTTTCTGTCACGACGGCGGCTTGCACGTTGATGATTCTTTAGTTCTAAGGCGAGGCCTAGAAACCTAACGTTGAGCTCTATGTACAGGAATGGGGTTTGCGAGTTGGCGGGATTTGCCTTAGGGGCAGTAGCGATAGAGCATTTTTACTGAGGAGTTCTATGTGCTGGGATGTACAGTACTTCTGCAGTGCTCAGATGTTTAGGGTGAAGTTCTGGATTTCTTTTGGCCTGGGGGTATTTTTCTATTTGTATAGTCAAGTGTGCAATTTACTCTTTCTTATACTTTCAATTTTTTTCTCATTTTCTTCTCCACAGCCACCCCTCCCCCTTTCTTCCCTGGTTTGGCTGCACTGTTCGGTAAATGCTACCTTTCCAGGTCTCGATCTCTCTAGGTTCTGAGCCCTGCAGGTCTAACAGGAACAGCTTCCAGGTGCCTTTGCCTTGCGCAGGCGCAGGCCGCAGCGGTCGCTTTGCACATGCTTCCTGGAACTGCCGTCCTCTCTCCTGCTCCATCAGTTCCATCCTTACCGCTTCTCATCCCATGACTCTGCGAAGTTGCTCCTCCCTTTCCTTTTCTGCACCAGGCCAGGTTTATAATCCCTTCATTTCTTGACTGTCAATTAAGAGACGTCTTGAAGGGGGCGGAGGCCACCAGACTGCTTGTGAGGAAGACGTTCACCCACAGCGCTCCATAAGTAGTAGCTACTTTCGCGCAACGCAGCGCGCTCTTCGTCGCTGGTCTGGGCCGTGGAGCAAGCGCGCACTAGTTGGAAAACTAGACCGGAAGTCCGCCACTCCTGCGCACTCGAGGGAGGAAGTGCTTCCTGGACTGCTTAAGGCAGTTTCCCAGAGGAAGGTCAGTGGGTTCACCTATGCAATGGATGAGGAATGGTTTTTGTTGTGAAGTCAGCCCAGCATTTAAATTTTTTTTAAAAAAAAGGATTTGGGCTAGTGATATTCTCCAAGTCATCAGGTCTCACTTTTTACAAAAAGAATTAACACATATTTGTAAGCTAATTGAGATTCAGCTTTATTCAGTCTTGGAAATAGTTTATAGTAAGAGTGCACATTTCATTCAGGGTTTGGGACAAGTGCTGCAAAAGTAAAGTGTAGTATGAGTGAATTAGTTAAAGGGCCAGCACTGGCTTATAGCGCTGGTTCTTTTGTTAGGGCAGCGGTCACACTGGCGGTTTACACCTGCTTAAACGTAGCGCCGTCTTTTCTCAGGGGACAGAGTTTCTCAGTGTATGTTTGGACGCTGGCCTGGGAGGCATCTCAGCTTTCAAAGACTTTTTACCACCTCGCGTACATTTTTGCCTGTGGCATTTCAGTAATTTTCATGTAAAGACTTTCACTTACATGGAAAGCAGAGTGGTCCAGCACTCTGGGAGGCTGAGGCAGGAGGATTGCAAATTAGAGCCTAGCCTGGGTAACTTAGAGAAACCCTGTCTCAAAATAAAATATAAAGGACTGGGGATGTGGCTCAGTACCAAGGCCCTGGGTTCAATCCTCAGTACAGAAAAACCACCACCACAACCAAAGCTGTACAGCACTAAGTTTGAGGAGGACTGCGGACCCTTGATGGACTCATCAGTGATGTGGGCGTTAGCTTCTGCAGTCCACAAATAAGGAAACTGAGGCACAAAGGAGCTGTAGCACGCGCGATATAGGATGAGGCATGAGAGCTCAGTCTTTTCACACCACCTCATCTTCTCATTCTCTGTCCCTGCTGCAGATTGATTTGTTCTTTTGCCTGGACAGCCTCTTTTACTTACTGAAATTCACTTCCTCTTTTAGGTCCTACCACAGATGCCAGCCGGCCAGGTTACTTAGGAGAACCTCGGTCAGTGCTAGCTGGCCGTACCTGGTTGTGGGGGAGCTTCCCTTAGTTCCCAGCGTGGTGTTAACTGTTCCGAGTTACTCTTCCACTTTGCTCATCTCTTTGCTGCTCATCGTTATTTCTGAGCATGTCTGAGTCCTCCACCAGAACATAAGCTCCCTGAGGTCAACAGATAGTGTGGGCTTCCTTTGTACCGTACTTAATCTCCACGGAGTAATCCATACTGTGATAGAGTATCTTCTACGTATTGGACACTGGTTATTTTTTCTGCAGTGGGGCCTCTGTAGTGCCCAGACTGGCCTTGAACTTGTAATCTTCTTGCCTCGACTTTCCAAATAGTTAGGATTACAGGCATACACGAGGGTGTCCAGCTTTGGCCCTGTGACTTTTTGGCAAATCCCATGGGCTCGTATCAAGTCCGGACTAAACATCCCAAGTGTGGGGTTGATCTTCATGATGACGTAGGGTAAGTAGGGGTCCAGTTGTATAAACATGATTTATGCCTGCTGTGTCTTTTTAAATCATTTGGTTTTCTGGGTAAAATAGAAGATGCCATAAAAGCTACACAACTATCCGGGGGTTGAGGGGAAGAAAGAAAGAAAAAAGGAGAATGTTTTCTAGTTTCTAAGATATCTGAAGGTGGGACCATTTGTTGTTCATTTTAATTCCACACTCAGAAGCTATACATTGCCTCACACATGCAGTGTAGGTTATTGTTTTATTTTTTTACTTTTTATGTGAGTACCAGGAATCGACCTCAGGACCTCACGCTTGCCAGCAGGCGCTTGTGCCCCTGAGCGATATCACCGGCCCCTTTTTTCCTTTATGTGGGTACTGGGAGTCGAACTCAGGACTTCGCGCATGCCAGGCAGGCGCTTATGCCGCTGAGCCATCTCACCGGCCCCATAGGTTATTTAAAGTGTGTTGACCCAGAAGCCCAGAACAAAGATAGAGCCTAAAGCAAGGCTGAGCCATGTAGTGTGTAGTATTCCTAAAAGTGAATTTCATCCTATCGTTCTTACCTGATGGGGGCTCTTGATTGTCTAGGCTTCCTGAGAGACTTTAGGTAAAGTTTTTTTAATGTTTAAAAATGTTTATGTGAATTCTCTCCACTCTTTCATTCTCACTTCTGGCAGCAATTTTCTTTCTTATCCTTTGCTGTAATTGCTGTTTATTAAAAGGCTGTGTAAATGTGTTATGAAGCAAAATTGTATTGTATGAATATTCTTATCCTGGAGTTTTCTTCTCTGCGATGCTGTGAGAAATCTTTTTTACCTCTTGTCAAGTCTCTGGAGGAATTTTTTGCAGCTAATTTGGGATAATAAAGGCATTTTTGCTGTTACACAGCAATTCTTTTTAGGAAAAATATATATTTCAGTCACTTCTGTTTAAATTTGTCTAAACTGAATGAAATTTCTCACCCTTTTTTTTTTTTAGAGGAATGAATGCATTTGCATGTCTTTGCAGTTATGTGCACCACCCACCCATTTTCCAGGCAATGGTGCCATTCAGTCTGGACTTTATCACACAAAACAGCTTTCCAAGTGATGCTGGTTTTGATGCCTGTGATAATAATTAAAGGAACTGAAAAATTAGAGGTCAAAACATTGTCTAGGAAAATATAAAGTCATGTCATAGCTGCTCGGCTTGAAGGATGCCTTTTTGACTGAGAGTGGAACAGGCAATGGGGGATGAAGGGCTAGTTAGCAGTTGACTTTGGTGATGCTAGACATGGCAGCGGCCAGCAGGAGCAGCTGTCCAGTCCCTGTGGGCAGGGAATACACTAGTGATTGAGAGATTTCAAAATTATCCTACAATAATCCGTATACCCGAATAATGCAAAACACTCGCATACCACATCATCAAAGCAAGTGTGGCTGCGTGTATAGACATCTGAAATGTGATGCATCGTGAGGGCTTTCCAGAAAAACAGAGTAATAGATAGGGAGGTAGGAAGATGGATGGATGGATGGATGGATGGATGGATGAATATACAGAGAGACAGATTTGGTTTAAAGAATCAGCTCAGAGCTGGGAATGTAGTTCAGTGTAGAGCACTTGTCTCATGCACTCAGAGCCCTGCATTCAATCCCCAGTAGCAAAAAGTAAAAAAAAAAAAATCAGCTGATATGATTAGATGATAAGTGGATAGAAAATAAACCCATTTCGTAAGTAGATGATAGATAGCTAACTCTCGCTAGGCCCCACCTCTTAAAGGCCCACAGTGCTTTAGGTAGCACCACCCTAGGGACTAAGCCTTGACATAGGGACCTTAGTTCCTATGGGGAGACACTCAAATTTCACCTAAACCATAGCAATAAGTAATGATAGAATACATAAACATTAAGTAAAATGAAAATTTAAACACAGGACTCCACTGTTGTGACATTTAGGGAAAGAATTTATGAGTATCTTCTATTACTATGTAGTCAATTTTGACTAGTGCCAAGGCCATAGCCTGGGATCGCGGAGCTTTTCAGACCTCCTGATTCTTTGGGGGAAGCTGGGAAGTCTTCCTTCCAGGCTGTGTCTCACTGGAGTCTGACAGAAGCAGCAGGGCATTCTGGACCCCATGAGGGACATTTCTCCCAGTGCTGCCTGTCAGAGCTGTGGGGGCCGCCCATGGGGTATGTGGCCGTGTGGGCTGCACGTAATGCCCTGCCTCCCCACAGTGCAACTAACTGGTTGATTGGTAGTGTTGGTTGATCAGTGGTTGATTAATAGTATTGATTTTAACCAAAATGGGGTCTGATAGACAGGGTTTAGAAACTCATGCAAAATCTCTGAGCAGGATCACTGCCTTTGTTGGCATCAGGATTCACTCAGGACTGGTCCTCGGTTAATGATGGTGACAAAGGATGGATTCAAGTGGCCTGAGCAGCTGCTCTGTAGCTCTGCTGTGATGCTTCCTGCAGCGTCCGCAGGAAAGTCTACTTCAGGGTGATCATCTATTAACCGTGAAAAATGCAAGTCCCAGGATTCCTTAGACGCATAGGTTGGGTTGTTAGGGCTATTTCCATTTGAAAATATGTTGAATTGTGTGAGAAAACAAGATAGTTTGGAAGGAACTCTTTTCACTCTCACATTATTTTTCCAAGCTCCCTTCAAATCCAGGCCTTCTGTCCTGGTTCCAATAAGTGATGGCAGCAGGCAGCAGGAAAAATGGTTCCTGGGTAGCAACCCCATCCGTTCTTTGTTTGGCAGCATCACCCTCGCAGTCTGCTAGACTGTGACCAATTTTTTTGACCTCCTATTTTTGAGTCCCTCATTGTGTTGAAGGGGAACAACATTACGGAGAGGATGTTACCTTCTTTCCAGCCTATTTCTCCATGAAGGAGTCCTGTCATAGTGTCTTAAATGTCAGAGCTCTTTTACATTCACATTCTATTTTTCAGTATTGGGGATGGAATACAGAGCCTTACACATGCAGGGCAAGTACTCTACCACTGAGGTGCATCTGCAGCCATTTTTAAATTTTTATTTTGAGACAGGGTCTCACTAAGTTGCTTAGGCTGGCCCTGAACTTTTAATCCTCCTGCTTCAGCTTCCTGAGTAGCTTGGATTATAGTCATGTGCACTAGACCCAGTTTAGGCAATTCATTTTTCCTCCTAGTGAAGATTTTAAGTGTTTTCTTTCTCAAAGCAAGTCATCTTCAGAGCTGTTTTAACTCTTTCCAATCACCGACCCTTCAAAGCCCCTTTCCAGATCCATGAGCTGAATGAGCTGCCTTCCCATTTCCATTGTCAGCTTGAACCACTCGTGTACACTTAGGATACACCCGGCCTTGAGAACTGTAAATGATGTCATCTAACAAATATTAATTAAACATCTAGGTGCTCAGCACTTTGGGCGCTGGTGTGGGAGGGCTGAATAAAGCAGCAGTAATATATAAGAAAGGTGGACACTGAGCATATAACAAAAGCTGTGCAGACTATCGGGAAGAGAAGAGTGGGGTGCTAAAGGAGACTGTCACAGAGGCAAGTTTTCTCTGGACAAGATGATTGAGACCAAAGACCTAACCACAGGGGGAGCAGTGTAGAGAGCAATAGTGGTTTGGAGACTTGGGTGGGAGAGAGTAGAATGTGGCTGCTGGACTGGGCAGAGCCAAAGACAGAGGGATCAACCTAGTGTCCACCAGAGGATGAATGGGTAAAGAACTGTGGTATATGTATGCACATAATGGGATATTATTTGGCCATTAAAAAAGAAATCCTTTCATTTGTGACAACATGGATAGATCTGGGAGCTTGAGGAGTATGTTACCTAAAACTAGACATGCACGGAAAGATAACACTACATGACTGCACTCACATGGGGAATCTAAACATGTTGATCTCCTGGAAGCTGAGAGTAGCATAGTTACCAGGGCTGGAAGAGTAGGGAGAGGGGAGAGGTCAGTCAGCAAGTGCAGAGTTGTACAGTGATAAGAGGAATGATTTCTGGTGCGCTTTGTCACAGCAGGGTGAATATAATTACCAGCAATGCAGTATGTATTTCAGAACAGCTATAAATGAGGATTTTTAATGTATAGTAAGTCCCTGATTTATGAACATTTGAGTATGAACTTTCACAGACACAAACAGGCCTCACGTGTTGAGCATTTGTAGATGTGAACAAATTGTGGAAGTAGCGCACGTGTCTGCCAGACGTTGTCACCGTTATGCTGCCGTGTGCTGACTGCACAGTGTGATAGTGTACAGTAGCACAGTGCTAAATCAGAGCCCAGGATGTCTTACATTGTATATTTTTGTCAAAGGTGTATAAGACTCACTTTATTGGACTTAGGACTTAGGAACGTTCTCCCGGAATGGAACTTGTGTGTAAGTTGGGGAAAATTTTAAGGTGATAGATATGCTAATTACCCTGAGTTGATCACTACCCAATATAAACATGGCTTAAAACATCACACTGCACCTCATAAATATGTACAAGTATTTTGTGTCAATCAAAAAACAAATACAGAAGGAGCAGCAAAGAGAAAGGGGTAAGCCCTGAGGAGAGTGTGGCATGAGTCATCCTGGGTCTGTCTCCTCAGTGAGTTTCTGCCTTGTTAAAAGGCCAGCTCCTGAGCGTAGTAGTGTCCAGTGTGCACCTGTCCACAAATGAACCTTCTTCAGGAGACTTAATAGATTCTGAGAGAATTAGATTTGTATTAGCCACTTTCTTGTCTCTGGGACAAAATACCTGAACCCACAATTTAAAAGAGGAGAGGTTTATGTTGGCTCACAGTTTCAATGGATTTAGCCCATGGTTGTCTGGCTCCAAGGCAAAAATGGTGTGGTAGGAGGGCCTGGCAGAAGAAAGTTGTTCATCTCATCGCAGCCAGGAAGCAGAGAGAGAAGGGAGGAGCTGGTGACAAAAATATACCCTTCGAAGTCACATCCCCAGTGACCTGCCCATTCTGACCAAGTCCTACCTCTGAACATGAGACTTTTCGGGGACATGTTAGATCCAAGCTACAACATTCCACCCCTAGTCCCCAAAAGGCTTATGTCCATATCAGTATGCAAAATGCATTTAGTCCATGTCTAAGAGTTGCCAAAGTCTTAACAGTTCCAGCATTGCTGAAAAGTCCAAGTCCAAAGTCTCCTCTGGGACTGAAGGCAAACTCTTAGCTGTGAGCCCTTGTAAAAATCAAAAAGGAAGTTAAGCACTCACAACATACAATGGCACAAGTTAAACATTCCAGCTCCAAAACAGAGGAATAGGGGAATAGACAGAAATCAGACCACAGAAAAACCAAAACCCAGCAAGGCAAACATTAAATACTATAGTTGCATGTGCAGCACCCAGGGTAGGTTGCAGTGAGAAGTGAGGTCTAAAGGGCTTGTGCAGTCCTGCCTCCATGGTCTTGCTGATTGTAGCCTATAAGGCCTCTCTCTTTAGCTGGCTTTGCTGCCTGGGGCTTTCTTCAGCAGATGTTCCATGTTCCTTGCATCTCCAACTTCCTGGGTTCTCTTCTGCACCTTCAGCTTCACTCTCATAGCTCCATACATTGCCCTCTCATGGGTTCCTACCAATGCCTGTGACTTGGCTCACATCTTTGCCTGGCCTCCTAGGCCTTCTTCTGAAATCAGGGTGGAAGCCTCAGTTTTCCCAAAACTCTTGCATTCTGCATTCCTGAAAAGCCAGCACCATATGGATGATGTGGTCAGCTGCCAACTTGAGCAGTATCTAGGTTCTCTAGGACCATGGCTATAGTGGCATCTGAGTGTCTTAATGGCTGAACTCAGGGATACACCTCCTTAGACAGCCCTGAAAGCACAGGCATTCTAGTTTATTCTCTTCTCAAATAAAATATTTACAGTTTTGCACCCCTAACCCTATGATGGGTGGGGTCATGATGATTTTTGAAATGTCCTCAAGGCATCTTTCTTCTTGTCCCTGTACAAAGTATTTGGCTTCTTTCTAATGCTAGGTAGACTTCAGAAACCATGCTCTCTTTTGCCCCTGCTTTGCAGACATTTGCTTTTGGGAAAACTGCAAACTTTTCAAATCATTCAGCTCTGCTATTTGCTCCTGATTCTCACTGCTAAAAGCAGTCAACAGTATCCATGCACAGTCTGAACTTTGGGCTGCCTTGAAGTTTCATCTGCCAGATTGATTAGTCTGCTGCCCTTTATCTAAGTCTCCTGTAAAGTTTCAGATATGGACAAAACATATATAAAATTTCTGTTACAGTGTAACACACATGGCCTGTAGTCCAATTGCCAATGGAGTCCTCATTCCCAGCCAAAACCTTCTGAACATGGCCTTTACTGTCTGCATTCCTATCAGCGTTCTGGTCTTCTGAACTCTAATCAGAATTACCCATCAGGCTTTGCTTGCATCATTGTAGGGCTTCTCTAGTCTGCCTCTCTGAACCTGTCTAAATTCCTCCTGCAAAACTGTTTCCAAAGATTATTAACCGCATGATCAGGTACAATCACAACAACAACTTCACTCCTGGTACCAATTTTCTGGACTACTCAGCTTTTCCATTGCTGGGACAAAATGCTGGACACCTGTAATTTAAAGGAAGAGAGTTGTATTTTGGCTCACAGTTTCAGTGGGTTCTGTCTATGGTTAGACAGCTCCAAGGAAGAAATGCCATCCATGATGAAAGGTCATGGCAGAGGAAAACTGTTCATCACATAGCAACTAGGAAGCAGAGAGTAAAGGGAGGAGTTTGAGGTGAAGATACACCATTGTAGGTAACACCCTCAGTGACCTTCTTCTTCTGGCCAGCCCCTATCTCTGAACAAAAGATTTTTGAACAATATATTTTAGGTCTGAACCAAACCATAACGAGCTTTTAAAGGCAGTGCCAATGTACACACCACAAGATTCCATCTGAATTGTGTGTCATGATTACAATCTCTGCAATGGCAACTGTTTCAGTCAGACACTCACTGACTCTGAGGACGGTTTCCTTGTATAGACTCAGTCTCTGCATGTGAAGAAAGAACCTCAGGAGTCCTTTTGGCTTCCTCACCAATACATTACAACATTCAACTGTAGCATTATGAGGGTGTCACTCATAGGAAATAGCAATGAATGTGAGCATGGGGAGAAGTGTTGATTGGATAGAAAGTCATAGGAAAATTCCTGGCTCTCTCCATTTTTTCCTAATATCTTTCAAATCCCAAGCTTTGACTCAAACTCCAAAATCTTGAAAATTGATAGAAGAGAAAGTTACACATCAGAGAGAATTTTATAAAACATAATTCTTTCTATCATCTATTTATTTACCATCTATCATTATCTATCAATCTATTTACCATCTATCATCTATCTATTCATCCATGTCTGTCTTCTATCTATCATCTATATCTGTCTGCCTATCATCTATTTATCTATCATCTATTTATTCTATAATCTGTTTATTCATGTCTATCATGTATCTATATATATCACATAATATATCCTATTCTATCATCTATCATCTATCTGTTTATATCTATCATCTATCTATCTGTCTATCTATCTGTCTCTCTGTCTATCTATCATCTATCATCTATCTATCCTCTCTCTCTCTTCCCACCTCTCTCTCATCTATCTATGAAACAGGAATCAAAGAATAGTATGGGCATTAATTCTAGGTACAGCTAGTAAGAGTTTTGGAAAATTATCTAAAAGGCAAAGCAGTCCAAGAGTAGCTCAAGTTAATCTGCAAAGGTACTTAAAGTTTTCTCTTTAGATTTAATCTTATTTTTTGGATCACAACTGGAAGTGGGTAAAGGATTGTGTAAAGATAGATTCCTTTACAATTACCCTCATCTTGTTTAAATTCACATTCTGTGTGGCAAGCTGGGTTTCTAATATACATAAGACAAATGGTATCAATCAAGACAATTAAAAACTTAATTTTTCAATTAAATTCGGTTATGAAATATTTAAAGTGTACACAGACATACAAGCAGAAATATAACAGTTTGCTACATTCTTTTTATTTTAAAGGAAATAAAAATAGAGGAAGAGTTGAATGCCCTCTCCTCCAGCAGTCTAGTTTCTTACCCTTCCTACATCATCCTTAAGTAGGTATGTGATTAGTTATTTTGTGCTTAATTGATATTGTCTTTAATACATGCCATATCCCTTATTGCATTTCTGCTGTATAATCATGTACAAAATGAAAAAAAAATGATATTATTTTGTATATTTAAAAAATCATAAATAGGGATCTACTATACAGTTTATGTATTTTCACTATCTTTCTCATGTTTTTGAGACCTAACTACGTACATACCATAAATATAGTTAATTCATTTTAATGTTTTTTATTTTGCTACTGTGTGAACATGTAAGATTCATTTATTTATCCCAAGCTTATTTTCAAATGTATCATAGAATATTTAAGTTGTTTCCAATGTTCACCCTATTAAAATACAGTCAAAACAATTCTTATTCACATCTCTCCGTGCACATGTATTGGGAATTTCTTTAGGGTATATACTTGGAGGTGAAACTTATTGGGTTGTAAGTTATGGCATTGTTATTAGATATTGCTAAATTGCTCCCCAAATGTGATTGTACCGTTTGACGCTTCTGCTAAACTATAAAGAGGGCCAAATCCTTGCCAAAAGACCAAAAGGAAGTAGTAAACTGAAGGAAGTATCTGGATGCTGAGCTAAGGTACCCACTTAGCAAGTACTTAAAGATTTTATTTTGAGATCCAGTCATTATAGAAAGTAAGAACAGGATTCAGGAAAATAAAAGACCAGAAAAAATGGACCGGAGGTGGGTGTAGAGTGAACTCTCCATTTGCTCTCCTGGGTCACAGTTGGGTGAGGTTGGAGGGAAAGACCATCTGGAAAGAGGACCGAGACCCTGAATTTCTGGCTGTGTCATCTGTGGCTTGGAGAACCTGGCACAAAGCCAGTCTATCTGGTTCTTTAGGAAGTCCTGACTCATGATATCTAGCAATGGCCAACTCTTCCTACACACAGCTGAGAACACGTCTCTCCTTTCCCCACCCCGTCTTTGGCCACCATTCATGGTAGGAAGGGCCAGAATAGAGCAATTTATAGGTTGGAAAAGAAAACATGTTGGTTTGGTTTTAAATATATTTAAAAAGCCATATTGTAGCATGGCTACATTACTATAACTCCAAGCACGTTTCAGAAAGCCATCTGTATAGAAAATATTTTCCTATAAACATGTACTTGCTAACAGAATATTTGACATGGAAATATTAGAAATATCAAGAACTCTAGCTTGCAAGGGCTATTGATAAAGTTCATTAAAAGGTAAACTGAAGGGAGAAATGACCCTGGGTTCATGCAGATCACTGACCTCGTACAATTTCACAACTTTTTTCTTGTTTTGTCTTTATGGTGCTAACAAATACACCAGCTGAAATGAGGGAATCTGGAGGAACAAACTGGAACATTTATTGTGATAAATCATAAGCAGCTAACTAGCTGCTTGTTTTAGGGAATGGACCAAGGGCTATGGAGCACCACCTGCAAGTGTCCTTACACAAAGCTGATCAGGTGTCCAGCACTGCGGCATGCAGGGGGCTTTGAATTTCATAGACAGTGGTACAGGGCCCTATCTGAGGCAGGGCAGGGGACTGGAACTGGTGGACGATGACTTACCATGGTCCCTCCTGGCCTTGGCTCTGCCTCTGTACCTGTGACTTTACAGCCACTCTGAGAACTTTCTCAACACGCTGGGGGCTTGTGATATCTGCTGCTTTATCTCCACTCCTCTGTGCATAGCCAGCGTGGGCTCCATCGCAGCTCACAACTCTCCAGGGCAGAGCTCCATAGGCAGAATTGCCAATGCCCCTTCAAGTCAGCTCCTAGTCACGTTACCATTTGTAGCTTGGGGTCTTAGACTCATCTGTATCCTTCCCCTTTTTCATCTCTCACTAGTGACTGAATCTTGAGAGGGTTTTCATTAGTGAGGCTACTGATCTCCACCTCTCTCCCATCTGCTGTCATGGGCAAGAGCAGCTCCTTTAGTGATCCTTATCTGGACCATAGCAATGTTCTTCTTATCCCTCTGCTGTATCCTGGCTTTGCACACAACCAGCTGCCTAATGACCCTTAGTTTAGCTTTGATCACAGAAAGCCTCCACTCAAAACCCTTTGTTGGCTGTTGCCTGGTGAATAAAGCCTCTTCTTCTCAGTGTGGCACTCATAGAGTGCTGGAACTAGGCTCACAGAACTCTTCTAGTCCCAACTGCACTAGCCAACTGGACTGTTCCAGGCACTTCCTGATCCTTTGGTGTCTGAGTTACTTTCTTGTTGCTGGGATAAAATACATGACACCTGCAAATTAAAAGAGGAGAGGTTTATTTTAGGCTTACAGTTTGGCTTACGGTTCATAGTTGGCTGGCTCCAAGGCAGGGCAGCATGGCAGAGAGGCACGGCAGGGGAGAAACAGTTTATACTGTGGCAGACAGGAAGAAGTGAGCCTTCCTTTCCCTTTTTATTCCATTCAGGCTAGCTCCAGGGAAGACAGTGGTCCAGGCTGATCTGATCTTCTGACTCCATCATTTCAGTATTGCAACAGAAACATCCCATGCCCATGTGCCAGCGGACAAGAAGGCTGGAGATCTAGCCTGAGGGTCATGTGTTCAGCTTTAATGGGTGCATGGTTCTACCTAATTTCAGTGGGCCGGAAACGACGTGTTCTGCAGGCCCAGGAGCAGAAGACAAGAACGTGTTGGTGAGCGCTGGTTTCTGCCCCTTGTGAGTAACTGGGTGCAGGGAGTCACTTATGCTTTGAGTTAAACAAGTGTTTGTGGAGCAAATGCTTTGTGGTTAGCCCTTTTCTGGGGACTTGGAGGAGGAGTATAATACAGAGTCTTTATTCTCAGTTTTAAGCTTTCTGCAAAAGCAGGAGACTTAAATGATTTAATACTTCCAGAAAATTTAAAGAAATCTTGTCATTTGCAATATCATGGATAAACTGGAAAGCATTGTGATAAGTGAAATAAGCCAAGCAAAGAAAGAAAATATAGCATGTTCACACTTACATATGGAATCTAGAAAAAGTCAAACTTAAAGAAACAGAAAGTAAAATGGTGGTTACTAAAGGCCGGAGGAGAGAGGGTGGTTGGCTTGGGGAGGTGCTGGTGAAAGGACACAAATTTTCAGTTAGGCAGGGGAAATAAGTTCCAGAGATCATTGTATAACACAGCAATTATAACTAATAATATATTGTATAGACAAAAATTGCTTAGAGGTAGATTTAAGTGTTTTCATCTCAAAAATATATATGTAAAGTAACGCATGTTTAAAAGTATTAATTCGCCTGATTTGGCCACTCCAGAAGGTAGAGCTACTTTAAAAGATCATGTTGTGCACCATAAATGCAACATTTGTCAATATATTTATACACAGTGTTTGTGAATTAATATAAATAGTAATACAGGCTGTTGTGAAAAGCAGATTTTTCAGTCATTTTCAGATGAGGGCTCAGGAGGAGAGATGGGCACCCTAAGTGGGAAGGCAGTGAGAGCAGATGTGGATGTTAGCCAGGTGTCATGCAGGGAGATGGGTAGGGGAAGATGGTGTGAGAGGAGAAAAGGAAAACACCTCTCTTGCCTGGAGAAGTTGGCCTGGGGCTGAAGGATGTGGGAGTTAGAGTGTGTGGATTTGAGTTCCCTGGTTCTCCTACGTGCTTGCTCCATGGCACTGGGCAAACTGATTCCACTCTTTGGGTCTCCGTCCACTTCTCTGTAAAGTGGGTGGTGGGTGTCACGCTCGTTCCAAGGCTTGCTCTGAGTTTTAAATGGTGCAGTCAATGCACTCAGAACAGGGCCCAGTGAAGAGCGCATTCAGTAAATGTGAGCTGGGTGCGGGTGGGCAAGTGTGCGAGTTGCAGATAGCCAAAGAGTTTGGACTTTATTCAGTAAGATCTGTTTAAACTTTGTATAAGCAAAACCCCCATCTTCTCTTCTCTTTGACTTTAGAGGCAGTTCAGCCCTACTAATCTCTCCCAAATAATGATGCAGGTTGTGTACACAGAAATTGCGCCGGAGGCTGCCAGTTGTGAGCAGTTTGTCCCCTCTGGTGCCTGGCAGCTTTCTGTTTCTCAGCTGGCCAGCAAGCACCTGCTTCCTTCTCCCTCCATCCAAACAAGTTTCCTGACCTCATATTCTGCTCAGTGATTGATACAAAGAATAATAACACAATGCTACTGCTCTCAAGGAACTTTCCAAAGGGTTGCATTAAAACTTGGCTTATCCAAGTCCAGTTTTAGAACCTTTTGTTTCAATAGAATGAGGATAAGTAAAAATAGCCCAAGCAAGCATTTCAAAGGTGTCTTAAATTGCTCTTCACTCATTTTTCTTCTGAGGCTGCGAATATCTTTTGCTTCTATAGAGAGACAAAAGTAAATTCTTAGCAGCCACGGGTTCTATTTATGCTCCGTGGCACGTTATGTTTCTATAGCATTAGCTCAGAGAGCTGGAAGAGCCTGTTCTTGTGGAAATCCAACTCTTCTTTTGTGGTTATTGACTGTCTTTCTGTGCATTCCAACGTCAGCTCGATGAATGTGTAAGGAGGGACAGGCACATGCAAAGTGGCTCTTCTAGAAGCCGTGCTAGGCCCCAACATCAAATACCAGACACAAATCCTGCCAACGTGGCTTCTCCTCCTCTCCCTGCCAATTTTCTCAGGAAAAAAAAAATGACAGAGCTTAGGCCTTTGACAGATAATTTACCTGGGAAGCCCAGCAAGCCAGTGGGCAAAGTACATGCATAGTCGTTGATGTATGACATTCTCTCTGTCACCCTAAATAGTATGAGTTCATCTTGGCAAATGGGGGTACCTTTTTCCCTACTGGTCTGCCTGCCACTGGCTGTGTGGCTTGATAGGGTTTTAAAAGAGCACTGCTCTGCTTTCTTAAGAAGAAAGTCCTTTCTGTTGTTATTTACTCAATGATCATGCTTTGGGACAACAAAATATAAAATATCAACTCACCCTATTGAATAAACACATTTCTAATTAAATGGAGGAGTTTATGCTGGATGGAGGAGGGGAAGCAGGGCTACAAGACCCATCTGTTATTGTTTGGACCTCACTTTGAGGAAGTCGTAAAATGCAAGCTGTGCAGACAGAAACTCCACATGGCTGCTCCTCCTGTGGGCAGTTAGAGTTCTGTGTCCATGCTGCTTTCCATGGAACTGTGTACTCTCCAGGGCACATGGGAGAATGTGGGGTGGCCAGATTACAGGGTCTTTGTTATACACCAACATAGGAGGGATGAGGACAGGCAGGTACAGTCCCTCTTGGCTCATTCTTGGTTCTTTGATTATTACAGTGACCATCTTAGGAGTTTCAGTGCAGGGGCCTCCCTTCATGGACCGGAAGTTAGAGTCCTGCAGGGAGCTGGTGGGCACCAATCCTTTCATTCTATGCCTTTATATTTAGCACTACCTACTCCTTATAAGATCTATTGTTTATACAGTGCCTACATGTGCCAAGGACTTGGCCTTTCTCATTTAATTCCCACCCGAGTCCAAGAGATAGGAACAAGAGCCAACAACAAGTGACAGCAGGCAGAGTATGTTGATGGTCTCACTAGGTATTGGAGATAATTCCAAAAGGTGAGTTTAGTGCCATTATTATACCATCTTATATATAATTGGATAAACTGAGGCCCAAGTAGGATATAGCTACTTGACCAGAATCACAGTAATTTGGAAAACTAGGATTTAAACCCAAACCTTAGGGACCCTCAGGCCTGTTTCCCTCTATGGCTCCCAGGGAAGCTCATTTCTGATGGAGACAGTCATTTCCAGGTCCCACCAGGGAGCCTATGATAGGTGTCTCCCAGTGAGCCATGGGTCAACGCAGGAATGCAAGCTTAGAGCCTTTTCTACTCCTTAATTTACCTTGCTTAGTATGCTGTCATTACCCATTTTATGCCATTAGATCTCTTTCTCTTTCTAATTTTACACAAGAATTATTTATTTTCCATGAATTTTGTAACACGTTTAAAAGATAATATCCCAATTAAGCCAAGAAATACATATGGTTAAATGAGATGATATGTTATCAAAGATTTTGCAGATCTTATCCAAAGTATTTTTTTTTTTTTTTTTTTTTTTTGTACAGGAAATCGGACTCAGGGCCTCAAGCTTGCTGGGCAGGCGCTGCGCCGCTGAGCTACATCCCCGGTCCATCCAAAGCATTTATACTTTAGATTTTAAGAGTTCTTTTATTGATAAGGCAAAAATATTACATTTACTGATATTTAACATATAAAAGCGACAGGAAACTTGGACGTGTGATCGACAGTTCCTTTTTTCTCCTCTTGATGACAATGGATTGAGTCGTTGTCAAAATGAAGTCAGTAGCTATGTTTCTGTATGGAGCTCCGTGTCTTAGGCCGTCTTCTGCCGCTCTTCATGGACTGGGTAAGCTGCGCACGATGGGGGTTTCCGGGTCACAGTTCTGTAGTTCTGTGGAGGCTGGGAAGCCCAGCGTGGGGAAGCTCATCTGGGGAGGGCGTTTCTACTGCAGGATCCCACGGCGGAGACTTCAAACAGAAAGAGGTGGTGGGTGTCAAACTTTTTTCTTTTTTTTGGTAGTGGGGTTTGAACTCAGGGCTGTTGCACAGAGTTACATGCTCAGACCTTTAAAAATTTTTTATTTTGAGACTGTGTCTCAACATGTTGCTAAGTTGCCCAAGCTAGTCTTGAATTTACAGTCCTCCTGCCTCAGCCTCGCAGAGTGCTGCAATTAGGCATCTATTTCACAATAACCTACTCCCCCCCGAAACTGCTTTAACCCTAATTACTAGGGCACAACCTTCAAGGCCTAATCGGCTCTTAAAAATCCCGCCTCTTAATTCCGCTGCGAAGGCGCCCATTTCCTCATGAGTCTTGGGGGACGTCAAACCAGAGCATCCAGAAACACTTGTTTCGCCTCCTTGTCCCCACGGGAACAATGGAAGTGGGTGGCTGAGGGAGAGACAGAAAGGGACAGGGAGATAGTTTCAATCTCTGGTGCGTCAAGCTTCCTGAATTTGTTGAATGGCAAATTCTTTACTCTTCACCGTGAAAGGGTGTCCTTGCCTCCTTCAGAGGCTTGCCCATGATCTCACACTCTTGTTCCTAACCTCTCTTCTTTGCTTCTCTCTTGTGCAGTCCTGCACACCTCCACCTTAGGGAGCTGCTGTGCAGGTTTGAGCACCAGCCACTGTGGGAGAGTGGGAGAGCCTGGTGGGGGGAGGAGCAGAGCTAAGCCCCGCCCAGTGAGCGCTAAGCCCCGCCCAATGAGAGGTAAGGGTCCCCCACCCAACTATTTCCCTACAAGGTGCCTGATGGGCTAGCAGCGGCCAGCCTGAGCTTCCGGGGGAGGTCCTAGCAAGAGATGATTTTCAGGAAAGAAAACGAATGCTTCAAATCAGAACTTCATCTTCAGATTGGTGAATAGTCAGTCCTTCCCGCGGCTGTCAAAAGTCCACAGAGCCCGAACGCCTGGTCTGAGTCCACTGAGGGGCCCTGGCCGGGCCAGTGCGTCTCTGCCCCCCCACCCCTTGGCCTCTCTCTTGCCAGCGAGAAAGACCTCCTTCCTCTGCACTCCCCAAATAAGTCCTAAATGTGAAATAGACTTCTCATACCACCTACTCTTCTTCAGTGTCTAGTTCTTTTCTTTAACACAATCCTTTTGTGTAGTTTCCCTTTTTAATCTCATGACGCTTGCTGGCAGCACTCACACAGTTCGCGTCCTCCCCAGGAACTGATGGCTTTCGCTATTTTCGAGGCTCCACTTTCTTTCTTTCTGAAGATTCTGCATTTTCTACCTGCCTTGCATCCTTGTGCAGCTCGACATACCACTGCCAACTTCGTCACTGCCTTATGACCACTGGATTTTCATACCACTTGCAAATGTTACTCTTAGTAATTACTAAAATGCGCTCTCCGATGGAAAGGTTGACAAGGATGTAGTCTAAATAAAAATTTTAAAAAATTACAATAGTTTGGGGACTGGAAGGTCCACCAGTCTCTTGACCGTGTGCTCATGGGGTAACTTCTACCATTGATTGGGAAATAAAAAATAGTGTTGGAGGGCTCAGATCATAGAAGGTCAAGCCGGAAGAGTGCCGAACGTGTGAGGCCAGCACTTTTCTTCTGGAAAAGGACAGATAGTGAATACCTTAGGTTTTACAGCTGCTCAGCTCTGCTGCTGTTGAGGAGAAGCAGCCATAGACAGTTTATAATAAAGTGGGCATGACTTCGTTCTGATAAAACTTATTAATTAAATTGGCTGCCTCTGTACTGGGAGTTCCTACCAATGAACTGCAAGCTAGCTTAGTATGCAAACAAATGGGAATGTAATTTAGGATTATAACAGACAGTTGAGTTTCAGCCAATCACAGGCACGGGGTTCATATGCCAGTGCCCAAATAAAGCAGATGTCAAACCGTAGCCAATCAGATGGTTTTTCTACTTTGCTTCTGGGTTCAGCCAATAATAAAAATTCTGTGCTTGGCCAGTGAGATAGCTCAGTGGCATAAGTGCCTGCCTGGCAAGCGCGAGGTCCTGAGTTTGACTCCTGGTACCCACATATGAGAAAAGGGCCAGTGATATTGCTCAGCGGCACAAGCGCTTGCTGGCAAGCGCGAGGTCCTGAGGTCGACTCCCCATACCCACATTAAAAAAAAAAAATCTGCGCTCATGCCTCTGGGCAGAGTGCCCTGGACTGGTTCAGGAAGCTGCCTGATTCATGAATCATTCTTTGATCAGGTAAACTCTACTGCATTTTATTTGTCCAAAGTTTTTCTTTCCATGCTTTATTTCCAAAATCAGGCAAATAGCTGGATTTAGTCTGTGGGTCATAATCTCCCAAACTCCTGTTGTAGACTAAGGTCTTGTTCTTACATCCGTGGAACTGAGTCCAGAGAGGGTAATGAATTAAGAGTCAGAGAGCTCTTGGAGGAAGAGGGTGATGCCTGATGTGTTGTAGCTGGGTGGCGCTCAGCTAGGGTAGAGGGAACAGGCAGATACTCGGTCCTATCGGCAGGGGAAGGGGAGACGAGTAGAGCTTGTAGGGTTTGGGAGCAGTTGAGAAGAGCAAAATACTAGCTATTTGGTATCAGAAAATCTAAAACAGATCAGAAAGAGAACAAAGGCGCTTTTACACACTGAGTTGCTGATTTCAGTAGAACACAGAGTAGGCCTGTAATTATATGGCTTGAGCTAGGACTTGGGGTCAGTCACTGAGGTATTTGACAATGTCATAAAACACATGGCATCCCAAAAAGGAAAGAGAGAAGACATGCTTCTCTCGTTGATGGGTTGTGGGTACAAGGTAAATAGCAAGGTCAGCATGGAGGACCATGTGTTGCACAGAAATAAGCAGAAATGAAATAGGTTGGTGTTTCCGGGAAGAGAGTACCTTCCTCCCTCCTACACTCAGTGCATTATTCAACAAATATTCACTGAGGGTCTGCTAGGTATAGGCACTGTCCTAGGTCCTGGGATGTAGCAGTGACTCACATTTAGGTAGGTGTGGCCCAGTTCCCCGAGGGCACTCTCCCATGTCTTCAGGACAAGTCTCCTGCAGTTGGATGCGTGTTTCTCTCACATATTAACTCGTTCTCCCACATTTGGGTCAGAACTGGGTCAGGAATGCTGGTCTATACCAGGTGACAGATGCTGCAGGGATTTCCAGGCGAGTGGAGAGTGCCGATGTGATGGATTGAGCAGACTTTGTGGGTAGGAAGCAGGGAGAGATGAACTCAATGAAGATGTTTTCCCCATGAAAGACTAGAGGCCCAGCATCCAGAGCTGAGGCTTGAGTTGAGTGAAGACTTGGCATTAGGTGCAGATTTTTTATGATAGATTGTTTTTAAAACCTATAGTTAATGTAAGATCATAATGTTAAGTGAAAGAAATCAAACACATAAGTTTAAATATCACATGGTTTCTCTTAGAGGAGAAACCCAAAGTATAATTCAATTAAAGAACAAAATAAAAGATAGATAATAGGAAACAGGGAGGTAGGTCTTTTGCAAATGGGAAGGGTACCAAGAGGTGGAGGGGGAGGGGAGAGAGAAAAAGGGAAGAGGATGGAAAAGGACTTAAGATGTGTTACGTACATGTGCCAGTTCCCCATGATGAATGTAATCATTATGTACTGCAAACATAATAATAAAAATAAAATGAAAGAAAAAGAACTTGAAGGAGAATGAATATGTTTTGCATTGAGGAAGGACTTCTTTATTTATTTAAAAAATTTTGAGGCAAGAGAAAAAATGTGTGAGTAGTGGTTAGGTATAGAGGAAGGAGAGATTAACAGGGGTTTGGGGAGTGGCTAGACTGTGCTGAGAAAGAGCATAACAGTAAAGGTGTGGTCATGTGAGATTTCCTAGGCCAGCGGTGGTGAACCTATGGCACGCGTGCCACAGCGGGTTCTTTGTGTCATTGAAAGCTCTAGGGCTGGTGAGATGGCTCAGCGGCGTAAGCGCCTGCCTGGCAAGCACGAGGTCCTGAGTTCGACTCCTGGTACCCACCAAAAAAAAAAAAAAAAAAAGAAAGCTCTAAAAGTTTTCCATGGCTGATCTAGAACATGGAAAGAGGAACCCCTATTAGCTTGTAAATAAAATTGAGCCACTAGGAAAATTAATGGTTAAATATACTAAGAGAAGTGAAAACATGTTCACACAAAAACTTTCCATGAGTGTACATAGCAGTATTATTATTCATAATAGCTCCGATGTGGAAAAGATTCGTGTCTATCAATTGGATAATGGATAAGCAAAATGGGGCATAGTCATACAGTAATATATTATTCCACTTCAAAAGGGAATGAAATTTGGACACACGCTACTACATGAATGAATCTTGAAAACATTATGCTGGGAGGAAGAAACCAGATATATTGTATGATTCCATTTATATTAAATATCCAAAACCAAAGACAAAAACAGTGCACCAGTGGTTGCCAAAGGTGGGAGAGTTGGCCAGCAGTGGTGGGGGCCAAGGAGTGGGGGACGAATGCTAAAAGATATGGGGTTTCTTTTTGGGTGTTGAACATGCGTTGGAGTAAGATTGTGGTGTTGTGTGCACAACTGAGAACATGTTAAAAACCACACTTTAAAGAGGTGAGTTTTGTGGTGTGTGGGTTATATCTCAACAGAATGGTGTCCACTTAAAGAACAAAAAGAGCACTTATAAAATTCCAGATTTTCAAGTTATTCATGTTGTCCCACAATCTTCATATACAAGGAATTGCTGCTAAAAGTGCCATAGGATAGCTCCAGAAGTCTGGCAGCAGCTTGTAAAAGCAGCAAGTGTCAGTCTGTGTCCTATAACGTCTGATTTGTGTTTATGTTTATATAAAAATGTGTGGCCCAGGCCGATAAAGTAGAGCATTATGTTAAACATAGTCCTGTTGGCGTTAGGTTGTTAAATAAAAGCTGAGCTTTGGCAAATTGATTTGACAAGTTGATATATTTTTACATCATTAAATCCATTAAAGCAGAAGACACTTCTGTTCCCCAATACACTCCCTATAATGTGACAACTGTGAACTTATAAAGTCCATGTATGGACCTGCTGGTGGGCTGAAGCATTCTCCCAGAGCACCTAAAAGCAAGAGGGCAGCCTGCCCCAGACAGCTGACCTTCACTGGCCAGGGGCCTGGGGAATCTTGCACAGCCTCAGTGGTCCACTCTAGGGACAAAAGAGACCCTGCTGATGTCAGTAGTGCATTCTCACAAGGTTTGCTTTTTTTTTTGTGTGTGGGTACCGGGAGTCGACCTCAGGACCTTATGCTTGCCAGGCAGGTGCTTACGCCGCTGAGCCATCTCACCAGCCCAAGGTTTGCTTTTAAAAAGAAAAAAATGTGCTACTTTCTAAAAGTACCATACAGGTAATTTTGGGAACATTTGAAAAAGTTAGAGCACACCTCAAAGAAAGGAGAGAGAGATGACAGAAGAGAAAAACCATTTAAAACTTATTTTGTGTCCTTCCCTTGCATATGCTTTTTGACACGGCCCCAAGATAAATTATTAGTTTCTAGGTTGTCCCAAATATCTTTTGAGTATGTTTAGAAACTGATTATGCAAAAAAGGAAGGACAAAGTTTAGGAAAAAATGTTTTTTGGTTCTGTCATCACCAGACATTAGCATCTGTTCTCTGGTTTGTGCCTCTGACCACATTAAAATATTTGATGTCCCTCTAAAAAAAAAGGGACTCTTCTGTGTGTTTATTGAGGACTTTAATGACAAATGCATTTCACCTTTGGCCTTGAAGGAAATGAATGTCATGCTGTCCTTTCTTTGCAGATGTCAAGGGTTCTTCATATTAGTTAGAGAATCCAGAGCGTTGGCAGGCAGAGGACTGAGAAGTCTGGTTGTACTTGACATTGATTGGGAATAAACATGTGCATTTGTGGACTGGGAAACATTTTCAAAGAAGGACTAAGAGTACCATATAATGCTCCCTTTTTGCTATCTTCATTTTATTCAACTCATTTCATTGCTCTCTATTCTAGTACTTTACCAAAGGAAAAGCATGCCTAAAGTTGAAACAAAGAGTACTTTATATTTTTAGCTTTAATTTCATTGAACAAGTTTATTTGAAGATTTTTTTTGTCAAATGCTATTCTTCATCTATTGAGATGATAATGTGGCCATGTGAATTTTATCTTTTATTCTGTTCTTGCAGTACAGCACAGTGTATCATGTTGATTGATTTGTGTATGTTGAACCAACCTTGGATACGGCCCACTTGGCCATGGAGGATAATCTTTGTGATGTGTGGTTGACTTTGGTTTGCTAGCATTTTATTCAGTATTTTTGCATCATCCATGTCCGAGATAATGATCTGTAGCTTTCTTTTCTGTGGTGTCTGTCTGGCTTTGGTATCACAATGACTCTGGTCTCATAAAATGAGTTTGGAAGTGGTTCCTCTTTTATTTTTTGGAAGCATTTAAGAGGTTTTGCTGTTAATTCTTCTTTAAATGTTTGAAAGAATTCATCCATAAAGCTCTGAGCTTCACTTTGTAGGAAAGGTTTTGATCATTAATTCAGTATTCTTCCTTGTGATCGGTCTGTTCACATCTTCTATTTCTTTTTTATTAGTCTTAGTGGAACATATGTTCCTAGGAATTTATCTATGATAAACATTCTCCACAAAATAGTTATAGAATGAAATAACCTCAACATACTAAAGGCAGTTTATGAAAAGCCCACAGCTAACACCATAATTAATGGGGGAAAATCTGAAAGCTTTCCTCTGAGATCTGGTTCAGGGCAAAGATACCCACTCTTACTGCCTCTATTCTCCATGGTACTGGGAGCCCTAGACAGAGCAGTCCCATGGAAAAAGAAATAAAAGACATAAAAATTAGAAAGGAAGAAGTAAAATGATCTGTTTGCAAATAAAATGATCCTACTTGTAGAGAATCTTAAAAGCTCCAGAGAACCCTTTTAAAAACTAATAAGTGAATTTAGTAGAGTTACAGGATACAGAATCAACATGTAAAATCAGTAGTATTTACACCTACAATAAGCTACCCAAAAAGAAAACAACCCAATTATAATAGCATCAAAAAGAATAAATTTTAGGAATCAATTTAACCATGGAGGTGAAATATCTGTACACTGAAAATACTAAAATATTGGTGAAAAAAATTGAAGGAGACTCAAATAAATGGAAAACTATCCCCTAGTCATGAATTGGAAGACTTAATATTGTTACATCCGTACTGCTCATAGAGATCTACAGATTCAACATACTCTCTTTCAGGACTCCAGTGGCATTATTCACAGAAATAGAAAAAAAAAAAAAAAAAAAAAGAAGAAAAGGAAAAAAAAACAATTCTAAAAGTTGTATGGGACCACACAGGAACTCGAATACTCAGAGCAATCTAGAGAAAGAATAACAAAGTTGGAGGTATCGTACTTCATGATGGGAAATTTCTTTCTGAAACAGTAGTAACTAAAACAGTATGGGACGGGCATAAAACAAATACATAGACCAATGGAACAAAATAGAGAGTTCAGAAATAAACTCATGCACACGTGATCAAGTTATATTTGACAAGAGTGCCAAGAAAGGAGAAAGGATAGCCTCTCCAATAATGGAGTTTGGGAAGCTGGATATTCACATGCAAATGAATGAAGTTAGACTCTTATCTTACACCACACACAAAAATCAACTCAAAACAAATTAAAAATATTGCACGGTTTCTCTTATATGAGAAACACTCTTTCTCTTTCCCTGTGTGTGCGTGTGTGTGTGTATACAAATAAAGAGCAAAATAGAAGATAAATAAATAGAAAGTAGGGAGAAGTTCAAATAATTCCCCAAATTACATATTCCATTGTTTTAATATATATGCTAATTTGTTTCATTTATACACTAGTTTCTCTTAGCTCATTGAAAAGAAAGTTTTGTGCTATTCCCTGTGTGTTTCTTCTTTGTAAGGTGGTCTTTTTTGTCTATGTCTTGTACTCAGAGTAACTTCTTTTAAGATTATGATATACAGTGTATTAACCATTGTTACTCTCTTATTACTTTGTTATGAAATTTTATTTTTTCATAGAGGTTAGAAGAGGGTTTTTTATATTTTCTTCATTATCTACTTGCACTACATTAAAATAAAATAAAAAAATATATTTATTGAAGACAATAAATATAAGGCCCGAAACTGATTTCTGGCAAGATGGCAGACTAGAGCCATAGGTGACAGTTTCTTCCCACAAAGGAGACCCAAAAACAAGGAATGAACAACTGCCATTAATTAGAATATTTGGAGGAGAGTGCTGAAGTGTGTTGTGGATGAAATGGAAGAACAGGAACACAGAGATTTGGGCTGATTTTATAAGAATAGCAGTGAAGGCCCTTGTATCAACCACCCCTTTCTGCAGCCGGAATCCCTTCTGTCCCAGGAAGTCCTCCATGACACGGAAAATACTTCTCGTCCACGGCCTGCATCAAGACAAGCCCACCCATACCTGCCTTGCTGCTGTGTGCGCCACACTTTCCTGGGCTGCTGCAGGGGCTCTGCCCTCACACAGCCTGGAGACTGGCAGACTTTGCTGTGCCACACAACATAAGTACCCTGCTCTTGCTGGTATCCCTGCTGTATTATACCCACCCAGGCCCATGGGAGTGACTTTGCCCCTGTATGACCCTTGGAGACTGATGGGTGTCACCATGCTGCACTGCTCCAGCCTGCTGCAGTCACCCCACCCCGATAGGTGCCCTCCCACTGCCATGGGGCTGGACAGGTGCCCTCCCACTGCTGAATGCATTGTACTGCATTTACCTGGGCTCTCTGGTGTGGCCATGCTGTTGGCTTCTCGTCTCTGCTGCCACACGCTCTCTACCTAAAGCCGTGCATTAATGATTGTCACTGAAGGAGCTATATGGAGAATACCCTACTGAACCCAACAGGAACCAGAGCCAGTGCAGTGTACTAAATGGATATCTTTAGACACATCTTTCGGACAGAGCCTTTGCTATGAAATCTGCCCTAAAATATCAACAGACAACAGATCTACAGAATGTGCAGATATCAACAGACAGATCTTTCTGTTATTAAAAATCAAGGTAACCTAATAGCTACAAAGGAACATAGTATATATGTGTAGCAACAGTCACCCCAAAAAAGGAAATTAATGAAATGTGTACAAAAGAACTTAAAATACTGATTCCAAGGAAACCCAGTGAGATAAAAAGAATACAGGCAGATAACTAACAAAATCACGGAAATAATTCATAGTTGGAATGAGAAATTCAGTAAAGAGATAGAGGCCATGAATAGAACCAAGCAGAAATATTACACTTGAAGAACTTAATAAGTTAAATAAGAAATGCAGTTGAGAACTTCAAAAACTGAGTGGACCAACAGAAGAAAGTATCTCTGCACTCAAAGATAGCTGCTTTGAAATAGTAGTCAGAATCCTACTGCCTCCCCAATAAAAAGAATAAAGAAGGCCTCCAAGACTTATGGGATACCATTAGTGAACAAAGTTTTGAATTGTGGGTATTCCAAAAGAAGAAAGGAAAAGGCACAGAAGACATATTCAATGAAATAATAGCTTCAAAATTCCCAAATCTTGGGAGACATATGAACATCCAAATGAAGGAAGCTCAGAGAATCCCAAGTAGATTTGACCAAAACAACAAAAAAGTCAACTCTGTGACATAATCAAACTATCAAAAATTCAAGACAAAGAGAATTTTAAGAACAGTAAGACAAAAACTGCTAAGTCATGTTTAAGGGAACTCCAATCAGACTAACAGCAGATTTCTCAGCAGAAACCTCACAGACCAGTAGAAAAGGAGAACATCAGATTCAAACTTCCTTAAAGAAAGGAAAAAACCACCAACCAGGAGTGCTACACCTGCAAAGTATGATGGAAAAAGTCTTGTCAAGGCAAGCAAAAACAGAGGGAACTCATTACAAGCAGATGGGCGTTACATAAAATGCTTAAGGGAGCTCTGTAGAGAGAAGTGTTAGGAAGCTAGTTTCCATTAGGAAAACACGTGAACATGTACGACCCACTAGCAGTGCACAAAAGAGAAAGAATCAAACTTCATCAATATAGAAAACTACCAAATCACAAAGATAAACAAGAAGATAGAAAAAAACAAAGGATAGATAAAACAACCAGAAATAGTCAACAAAAAGGCAGAAGGAAGTCACTGCAAATCAATAGTAACTTTGAATATAAATGGATTAAATTTCCCAACTAAAAGATTTAGACTGGCTGAATGGATTAAAAAACACGAGCCAATGTTATAATGCCTACAAAAACTCATTTCACTGGTGAAGTCACATAGACTGAAATGAAAGGATAGAAAAACATATTTCATGCAAACAGAAACCAAAAAAGATTAAGAGTAGATATACTTATATCAGATAAAATAGACTTTAAAAAATGTAAAAAGAGACTAAGAAGGTCACTATGAATAAGAAATCAAGACAACAAGAGAACTTAACAATTGTAATACATTTGCACCCAAAACCAGAGCACCCAATTATATAAAACAAATATCATTAGATATAAAGAGAGAGATAGGTTGTAACAGAGTGACAGCTGGGGACTCAGACACTTCACTTTTGTGTCCATTTTCATGGTGGACAGATCACCTATATTAAAAAAAAATCAATGAAGAAACATCAGAGTTAAACTGTACTCTAGACCAAATGGACCTCGTGAATATACACAGAATGTTTCACCAAACAACTGCAGAATGCACAGTCTTTTCATCAGCACAGGAAATATTCACCAGGATAGATCATATGATAGGTGACAAAACAGATTCAATAAATTCACAATAAAAATCAGTAGCATTTTTATCCTCCAATAACAAACTTGCTAAGAATAAGATCAAGAAAACAATCCCACTTATAGTATCTACCAAAACATTCCCCCCAAACCAAAAAAGCAAAGAACAAAAACATAGGAATGAATTTAACCCAGAAGGGAATAACTTTTATAATGAAAACTACAGAACACTGGTGAAAAAAACTGAAGAACACACACACACACACACACACACACACACACACACACACAATGGAAAAACTTCCCACGTTCATGGAGTAAAAGAAATAAAACTATTTAAAATTCATACTACCCAAAGTGATTTATAGATTCAATGCAATCCTCATCAAAACAGCAATAGCATTTTTCACAGAAATAAAAAAAAATCCTAAATTTTATATCAGACTACAAATGACCCCAAATACACAAGCAATCTTGAGCAAAAAGAACAAAGTTGGAGGCAACACAATACTTGATTTCAGGACATACTATAGGGCTATAGTAACCAAAACAGCATGGTACTGGCATAAAATTCAACACATAGACCAATAGAACAGAATGCAGAACCCAGAAATAAACCCACACACCTACAGCCAATCTACTTTCAGCAGTGGTGCTAAAAATATCCTGGAAAAAGGAGAGCCTCTTCAATAAATGGTGATGGGAAAACTAGAGAAGAACAAAACTAGATCTTTATCTCTCACCATATACTAAAGTCAACTTGAAATAGATCCAACCTCTAAATGTAAGACCTGAAACTATGAAACTATTAAGAGAAAATATAGGAGAAGCACTTCAAGACATCAATATGGGCACTGAGTTTTTGGATAAAACCCTGAAAACACAAGCTTTTGAAAAATTGGATTATACTGATATCAAACTAAACTAAGAAGCTCTGCACAGCAAAGGAAATACTCAATAGAGAGAAGACAATTGTAGAATGGAAGAAAATGTTTTCTACCTATTCATCTGGGATGAAAAAATATTCATCTGACAAGGGATAAATATCAAGAACATATAGGGAATTTTAAAACTCAATCACAAAAATTACAAATGACTTAAATAGATAATTCTCAAAAGAAAAAATACAAATATCCAACAAAGATGTGAAAAATTGCACAACATCAGTAATCATCAGGGAAATGCAAATCAAAATCACAAAGAGACATCATCTCACCCTAGTTAGAATGGCTATAATAAAAAGAAAAACAGCAAATGCTGGCAAAGATATGAAGAGAGGGGAAGTGTCATACAGTCAGTGGGAATGTAAATTAACATTTCATTATGGAAATCAGAATGGAAGTTCCTCCCAAATTAAAAGTAGAACTGTATCATGATTGAGAAATTATACTTGATATAAATACAACTGAATTGAAGTCAGTATTTTAAAGGGTTATCTGCATTTCCATGGTCGTTGCTGCAATATTCACAACTAAGGTATTGAACCAATCCAAGCATCCATTGACAAGTGAAAAAATACAGAAAACGTGGTATATATATATATGCAATAGAATATGGTTCAGCCTTACAAAGAATGAAACCCTGCCATTTGTGACAACATGGATGAATCCGGAGGACTTTATGCTATGTGAAATGAGACAGACACGGAAAGAAAAGTACTGCACGAGCTCACTTATACGTAGAATCTGGAAAAGCAGAGTTCAGAAAAGTAGAGAATAGAATGGTGGCTACCAGGTTGGAGGTGGGGGATGAGGGGAAATACCAGTCAAAGAGTGCAAAGTTTCAGCTCCATGGATGAGTATGTTCGAGAGATCTGATGTACAGTAGTTAATAATATGGTACTGTATTTTGCTGCGTCCTTCACGTTGGCAGAATGTTGGTCTCAGTGTTCTACACACACACACCCACACACACACACACACACACACACACACACACACAAACTATGTGAAGCAACAGATATTTTAGCTAGCTGTAGTAATCATCTCACAATGGATATGTGTACCAGAACTTCAACTTATATTTCAACACAGCTGTTACTTTAAAAATAAAAATACTTATTGCATATTGAATCCCTTTTTATACTCATATTATTTGAAAGTTTCATTTGAAAAATATTTGAAGTAATCATTTTAATTGCTTTTTAAATAAATATTAAAATGCCCTTAAAAGACATTTTCTTCAATTCTAGAATCAGAATTTTATCTGATTTCTACAAATTAATCTGAGAAAATTCCTGTAATTCCTGGCCATAAGGCTATTTTTGAGGGGTGGCTGATTTTTGCCCTGCACACATTTCTTCAGCACCTTCCTGCCTCTGGAATAGAAAGTATCAATCACTGTCCAATAGGAAAAGGCCCAATGGTCTTTCAGAAACTCATTGTTTTCCTCTTTTTCTTTTTTATAGAACTGGGGATTGAACCCAGAATCTTCTGCATGCTAAACAAGTGCTGTACTACTGAGCTACATCCTCGGCCCTTTATTTTATTTTGACACAAGTTCTCTTTAAATTGCCCAGACTGCCCCAATCTTGTAATCCTCCTGGCTCAACCTCCTGGGTATCTGGGATTATAGGTGTATGGCATCATGCTCTGCTCTCAAGGTAATCTTAATTCTGGTGAATATTCCTGATATTGGATCATTCTTGAAGTGGGGGTAAGGGACCAATATGGCACCAGGGCAACGGCCTCTGTGTTATGAAATAGGACCATGCAGTGTAATTTAATTTAACTATTTCTTGTGCAGGACATATTGAGAGATGCTGTGAAAATAATTAGTGGGGCAGTCTGCAATATCACATAAGATGAATAAATGTAATGCAGGGAAAGTTGTGCAGTGTCTTAAGAGAAGTGTAGTAAAGGGTTGCAGGCATTTAGAAGCAGGGAGGGACAGTCTTGCAGGGTTGTAGGGGCGGATCAGTATGTAAGGTGAACCTTGCCCAGTAACAGAGAAAGGGGAAAGGGATTTTAAGGGAGTCGTTCTGGGGGAAAATAAGTACAATGAGCAAAGCGTGGATACAGGAAAAGGAAGAATATGTGCAGCAAGCAGACTGGTATTATGTAGCTTCTTGCTTGCAATATGTAGGCTATAGAATCAACAGTGATGTCTAGGACTGAGGAGAGAGACCCAGTTCTACCTTTGAACATCCATAGTGAGGCCCATTCCCAGGTTCCTGTCTGCCCTTCACCTGTAAAATGAAGGAGACTTATAAGATGCTTCCGAAGGTCGAGTTCTGCTCTGGCGTTTTCTGATTAATAATGACAGAGATCAGTTGGTCTGTCCACAAGCTTAAGCCAGCAGTATAAGGATCTGTTGGGAATACAGTGGAAACAGAAAGGAAGGGGCGAATGTGGGAGGAAGAATGCATATTTCAAAGAAACTGCTGGACATGGGAACTGAGAGAGCCGGGGATGACCAGGTAGCTGGGACAAGGCTGTGTGGCTGGGGAAATAGCAATTCTACTAAAAGAAAGGCACTAAGTAGGAGTGAGTTTTGTGGGGAGGACACACTAAATTTAAGGTGTTGGCTTAAATCCAGGTGGCACATTTCTCACGTAACTGGGTGCTTTGGGAAGATGCGCAGCTGGAGAAGTGGGGTTTGGGAGCCACTTAGGCAGAGGGAAGGCTGGTGCTCCGGGCTAGAGGAAGGCAAAGGAGGAGGAGGAGGCGGAAAGAAGCAAGCCAGAACCCAGGGCGGCAGCAGAAAGAACCAGTGGAGAGATGACGGTTGGGAGAAGGAGAAGGGAGAGAAGGAGGAGCAAGATGATGGGGCCTGGTGGGTTGGGAGTCATGTGGACAAAACTCCTTTAAAGGGCCATCGAGGGCCCAGGATGGGTGCCTTGTGTTCCACCAGTTCACTGAAATTGAAGGAGAGCCAAGGGAGGAGGGGGATTCATGTTGTGAGATGGAGCAAAAGATACATTTTGGGAGACTTCAAAAAGGTTCGCTCGTTTCATTTTACAGCTGTCTTAACCTCTTCCTTTTTCTTCTTCTCTTCCACCTTCTCTTCCTCCTCCTCCCCTCCCCCTTCTTCTCCTTTCTTCTCTTCCTCTCCCCCTCCTCTCCTTCCTTTTCCTCTTCTTCCGTTTTCTCTTCTCTTCCCCTCTCTCTTCCTCCTGCTCTTCTCCTTCTCGCCTTTCCCCTCCCCTCCTCTCCCCCTTCTTCAATGGGAATCTCAGGGCCTCTCCTAATTCGGGTTGCGGGTGTCTTATAGCAAAGCTACAGGCGATGGATTGTAACTTTCCCGCAAGCTCGAATCCTCCACCCAGCCGGGATTACTGTTCCCCGAAGTTGGGGTCAGACCCTCGGAACCACTGTCAAGGGGAGCTTGACGCTGTAACCGAACGCCTGACCCAAGGGTCCCTGCAGCGTTTCCTTTTCTTTTGCGGCTGAGGCTGGGGACAGCACGGAAGCAGGTGTGACGGCGCGGGCGGGCGGCAGGGACCTCTGTGCGGGCACCTGCGCCGGGCAGTCGGGAGCCCTGCGGGGCTCGCGCGCGTCCCTAACCCGAGCGGCCTCGGCGCGCCGGTGCCGGCGCGGGATCGGGGGGCCGGGGCTCGGGTCCCGGGCGGGGTTCCGGGGTGGGAGCTCCGGGCGCCGCGGCCTTGGCAGGCGGCCCGGGTTTCTGGAATGCGTGCGCCCCGCCTGGTGGGCTGGCGGCGGGGCGATCGGGTTGCGGCCCGGACTCGGGAGAACAATAGGCCTGCAGCTCCTGGGCTAATGAGCTGCGCGGCGGCCTCCAGGCGGGGCCCTGGGCGGGTGCCCCGGTCCTGCTGTCGCTGCCTCTGGGGGCCCCGCTTGAATACTTGGTGGCTTGGGGGGCCTCGCAGGCAAAGGCGCCGTTAGGGAACTGGGGTCCGCGGGCGGAACCGGGCCTGCGCCTCGCCTCACGGGCGGCCCCACAGGGCGTTCGGTGGGGAAGAGGCCCGGCGTGCGCCCGGGTTCCTTGGGCACAGGGCTCCTCTGAGGAGCCCAGCTCCGCCGGTCGGGGTGACTGCCGCCTCCCAGCACTGGGGAGACTTCATTTTCTGAGGGAGAGGCGGGAATGCTGTTTCCATACCTCTTGCTTTTCTTCCGTGTGTCTGAATATTTTAGTGGGAGGAAGGCAGAAAGGAGGGCCAGGGTGTGGAAGGTTTCAGGGTTCAGGGAGAACCAGCCAAGTTCTTGGGGCAATAAAATGTCTGGATTTAGTGGAATCTTAGCTTTGGGAGAGTCAAAAAGGTCTTGAATATTTGACCAAAAAAGGAGGGTGGGGGGTGTTTAAAATTCAGGATCATCTAACCTAGATTTACATAGAGAAAATTAAAAATGCAGTTGTTTATTTCACAAAACATTTACAGTAAGAATCTTTAAATAAGAAACATTCCCAGTGGCTGTGCAGCGTAGAGGTTGAACTTACATCTTTTGAGGTATCCACTTTGTTTGAAAAGTAAGGGACGCTTTAATCCTCACTTTCAAATCTTTGTCAGTCTGGATCAAAGACATTGGAGGAGGCTGAGAAGGTGTGAATGAATAGAAAAGTATTCGTTAGTCGCCTTTGAACACAAAACGTAACTTCTGTCTTAGGACGAATCTCTCGCACCTGTGCCCACACCTGTCTTCTCTCTCTCATTAAATATGAGACCCTGTTATGGACTATAGTTGAGGAAATAGACTTTTAAAATACAATTCCTCCCCCAAGTTCTTCAAGACAAAACATACAAACAAACAAAAAAGAAGCAGATTGTTATTCTTTGAAAGGACAAATGAACCGATGTTCATTAATGTACTTGGCCAGTTTTGCTTGTTTAGGGTCTTGCATTTCAAAGTGTGATCTTCCTTCCGTGCCTCAGCATCCCTGGGAAGGACCCTATCGCAAGTACAGAATCTTAGGTTCTACCCCGGACTGTTCGACCGGAGACCACACTTTACATTTTAGCAAGACCCCCAGTGGCTCTTTGAAAAATCCAGCATGGGGAGAAATGGGTATCACTCTGTCTTGCATCTAAAACTCTCTGTTCTTTGCTTTTTCATGAACCTCCCCCTTTCTTCTGCACAGTCTTCTTCCTGTCTATTTAGACTGGTAATCCTTGGCGATGTCCTGGACCACCCTTGGAACACCTAGATTTTTCTCCAGATGAAGTGATTTGACAGTTGGAAACCTTCCTGTTAACAGCCATTCTAATAAAACATTCCCCTCAACCAAATTTGACAATTATTAACATGTTTAAACAGAAAACCATGTTTACTAAGGCATTCTTCTTGAGGCTTAACATATCCTGTGAAGAGGGAGGGCTGGGGGGAGTGGATAAGTGGAAACCTTAGCTCTATGCATAGTTCAAGGTAATGTCAGAACTAGAGGTTTAAGTGGGGGGGTTCTTCCTTAGAAGCTGGAAATGGAGATCCTATTACATGTACACTTGGCCGACGGGCACCTTGTCATTGAAGCGACCTCGTGTCATAGAGGGTGTGCTCCATAGCTGAAATTCTCCCTTCCTTCAGACCTGCACAGTGTATCAGACAGAACAGGCTTTGGTGAAGAATGTGGGGTCCCTCAGTGACAAGGCCTCGGCTGCATTTGAGCGTGTGTTTGTGTGAGCTCTGTGGATGCCTAGTGAGGACAGAGCTGCCAAGGATTTGCAGCCGTGGTGCGAGGCAGATGCTTGGTTAGCAGTTCCTCAGTGAACTGCAGCAGCAATTTTAGCTAGTGTCTGAGGCTAATTCTGGAAACTTTTAAATATATGAACATTTGTTTGCCATGGATCAGGACAGCTACACTTTGCTGTCACACAGTACGGAGGAGACCAGCATGGCCCTCTGACGGGTATGCTTCGTTTTTTGTCCAAACCACATGCGCAGTGGTGATGTGCATGCATTTAGCACGGACGTGAGGCGTCTTGGGACTCCTGGACTTGAAGACTTTCTGACGTCAGGGCTCCCTGTTCAGTCTTGTCCTCCACATGTGAGTGCCCTCTGGGGCGTCGACTCTCTTGCTGAACTTTAAGAGCTGGCCATCTGCCATCTCTTAAAGGGCTGGACTCTCTGTGCACTACGGCAAGGTGATAAATTAGAGCTTCTGATTCCAAGAAGCTCACAGTACAATGAGGGGAGTCACGCTTCTAAACATACAGTGACTTTGTTTCTTTAGAAGAAACAAAAGTGTCTGAAGTTATCATAGAGGGGTATGGGGGAGGGAGTGTCCAGCTGGTGAGCAGCGGATGGCTCCAGATGCACTGTCCCACTGTAGACGGCACTGTGTAGGGGTCAGAGGACACCCTCAGGTGACGGATAAATAACAACTGCTTGGGTGTTCACTGTATGCCTGGCACAGTTCAGTATGTGTGACCACCCTCGGTCTTCACCAGTGACCCCTACCTTATTATTCCCATCTTACGGAGAAGAAGGTGAGGCTGTCTCGGTGATAACTTGTGCAGGCAGTGAGCGGCAGGGCTGGCAGTTACAGTTAGGTTGTGCAGTTCTGAGCTGTTGCTTTTGAGCGTTGTGCTAGAGCATCTCCTGCACAGGAACCAGTCCTGGCAGGGGGACAGCTCTGTGCCCAGCCAGGGAGGCGTCGGGCAGCATCAGATATTCTGGATGTTACTAATAATTTAGTGTGGCTTAAGAACAGAGTTCAGTGGAGTAGGTAGGGGCTGGATTCTGATTTTAGATGCATTTAAAGGAACTTAGTATTCATGGTAGGTGGTGATTATCAAAGGGTTTTATAATTGTGTTAAAATATGTAAACATGAAACTTACTATTATCGGTACAATTGAGAGAGTTCAGTGGCATTACCCATCTCTGGAACTCTTCTGTCCCCCCACATGAATCTCTGTGACTATTAAACATTAACTCTCCATTTTTCATCCCTCTTGCCTTGAAACCAGCATTCTGCTTTCTTCCTGTCTGTGGGTTTGACTGCTGTAACTCACACAGCATTTGCTCTTATGTTATGTTGTATAATTTCTCATAAGGTCCTTAGTTTCGTCCCTGTTATAGCAGGTGTCAGCCTGCCCTTCCTGTCCAAAGCAAATAATACTCCATGGTACGAACGTAAAACATTTCGTTTATCTGTTCATCCATTAATGAGCGCTGGTTGCTTCTGCCCATTGTGAATCGAGGGATTCCATTCTCAGGAATGGTATACTTAGGGTTACGTTTTAGAAATACAGAGGGATAAAAGCCCTTGCAGTTAGAGTGGATGAGAGGAGACCAGAAACAAGTTTTAGTTCAGTGCGATAATTCAGGTGACAGAGAATGAGAGTTTGTATCAAGATAGTGTTGTCAAATGATTGAGAGGAGGGACAGATTTAACACAGGATCTAGCCACTAGTGGGATGGGGCTGGGGTAAATGGAGGAGAGTTATTAGGACTTCAGAGTTTGACCTGGTAGTTGGGTAGATACCATAGAAGTAAAATAGGACAAAGTAGGATGCAGAGATTTCAGGAGCAAAACACTTCAGCAGCAGATCTTTCACTTACCCCTGAAATTCTAAGCTGCAGTATCTGTTACAGACATTTTCCTGGTAAGACAGGCTATTGTTTTCCATAATCACATCTGTGTCCAACAAAACTAAAGAAGCAATGATACAGCAGGGTTGCCTGGGCCACTCCAGAAAGGGCAGGGCTGGGGCTCACAAGCACGGGTGAAGAAGGCAACCTTGGACACAGGCAAGAAAGAATCTCTAAGATCGGAGGAGATGTACAAATTCATTTTATGTTGCTATAACAGAATAGCTGAGGGTGGGTACTTCATAAAGAGGGTTATGTGGTTCATGATTCCAGGAGCTTAAGGGAGTAAACAGCATGGAACTAGCGTCCTGGCAAGTGTCACATGGTAGGGAGATGGAGAAATGGATAGGGTGCGTAGAAGGGCGCAAACATGTGGGATGGCCTCACTTGATAACAACCTATTCTTGCAGGAACTAGCCTGGTCTTCTGAAAACTATATTCATCTCATCCAAAGCTGATGGCCCCAGTGCCCTAGCTTCCTTCCTCCATCCCCATCCCTTAAAATCTCCAGTGTCTGCCAGTAGTGCCACACTGGGGACTGTGACTCTAACACAGGGCCTCGGGGGATGTTTCATATCCAAACTGTGGCAGTGAGACTCGCCTTCCTTTCTCCAAGATTGAACCTTTACTAATTCAAGCTAGAAGGTTCTAGGTGGACAAAGCTAAAGGCCACGTCTCCTACATTCCCTGCTCCATGCAAAAGGACTTACGTAGTAAATACTCACTGAATGTATTTGCAGAAATCTCTACACAAGGTGGAAAGTAATCTTTGTAGCTTATAATAGAATAAGGGAGATTAAATGGAGATGAAATAAAATGATGTACCTGAAAATACATTTAAGCCATAAAGCACTATGCATGTGTTGGTTATTATCCTCATTATTTTCTCTAACCTGGATGGATTGCTTTTGAATCCGGAATCCAGCCTTACCAGTACCTACGCAGCCTCACCCCAGTGTTGCTGCTGTCTCTTCCCAACTCCTGCAGTCAGGGGATTCCTCTCGCTGTCTGGATTATTCAAGTGGGTTTATATTAAGTATCTCGACGTTCAGATTGCCTAGAAGTTACCTTTCCTCCAGCTTAAAATATCAGTTTTGCAGATGGATCTGTGTCCTAGCTGGCCTTAGTACTTTGGGGCAGAAAGATTTGAAACTCGGATTATACATTTTATTATGAAAAATTCAAATACATAGAGACAGGGGAAATAAAGAATATAGTAGACACGTATCCATCACCCAGATTTGATAGTTGGTATTTTACTGCTTTCCTTAAACTATCCATTTATAAATGTTTTGTAAAAGGTATTTAAAAAATACCTGTACCACCATTTCATTTTATTTCTACCTACTTCAGACTGCATCTTTAAAAAGTGTAGGCATTAAAAAATAACTACAGTGCCATTTGTATACCTGAAGGTTAATATTATTCACAAAGTCAAATTTCCCTTGTTTAAAAATGTTTTCTTTGCACTTGGCTGATCACTTGAAGTCCCATGTCTTAGTCAGTCTGCTATAACAAAATGCCATAGAGTGAGTGACTTAAACATTTCTCTCTCTTCAAGAGGTTGGGAAGCCTAAGATTTTGTGTCAGGCCTTCTTGCTGTGTGGTCATATAGCAGAGAGTGCAAGCTCTGGCCACCTCCTCTCCTTAGGCTCTGGTCCTTTCCTAGGGGCCTGTCTTGAGCTCCTATAAACGTAATTGCTTCCCGAGGGCCTTATCTCTAAATGCCATCACCTTAGGCATTAGGGCTCCAACATAAGAATTTGGAGGCATAGAAAAATTTCAAACATTCATAATACTCCATAAATTTGCCTCTACATCTCCTGAGCCTCTTTAATATAGAGCACCCCCTCCCCCATGCCATTGCTGTAGAGGTCCCACACTCTAGTTTGCCTCCTGGCTTCCTCACTCAGTCACTCAACTTGCTCTCCACCCACCATATTTCCTGTGAGTTACTTCCAGAAGGTTGGTTAGGTTCAGGATCACCCATCTGTGAAAGAATATTCCAGAATGGCTCAGTTTGCTTCCTGTTCCTGTGTGGGGAGGCCCACGACCTCTGGTCCTGCCACCTTCAGTGATGCTAAGAATCATCATGATTCAGGGGTAACCCTGGTGCAGAGTAATCTTTATAAATTTATATATTAAAAAATACGTATTTCTCCTTTTCAACAAAGTAACATATTTATTGTAGAAATTTTACAACATATAGATAAGCAAAAGAATAAGAATGTAATTAATTGACTCTTTTTGTCGTGGTCATAAAAGCGTAAACCCACAGCACACAGTGCTCATTCAGATTTGGCCCAAGCACTCTAAAACAAAGGTCAACTGCATGTCCTTCTGTTTCCTGGGCTGCACCCGCTTCTCTTCTGGGAAAGAGGGTGCAGTGCAGGGAGAGGACTATAGATTTAGCGCCTATAGAAGGTTTTCCAGGAGTGTTAGAACATCTTTTCTGTGTTTACTAAGTAATCTACCTTGTTCTGATGATTAAGATTCCACACTACAGTAGAACAGGCTATTTCATGTGCTCCCTCAGCCCTCATTCTTAAACATGTGATCGGGGACCAGTGAGGTCAGCATCTTTTGTGAGCATCTTCGAAATGCAGTTTAAGGCCCTGCCTGAGACATCCCCCTTCATCAAGTCTACGCCTTAGCCAGGCCCCAGGAGTAAGTGCAAGGCACGCTGTTCTAAAGAACACTCATTTAATTAATGCCCGCAAAAGCTGGCTTACCACGAGATGCATATGAGACAAACATGCTACATTCAGCCATGGAGAAAATCATCACAGACTGACTCTGCATTTTTTTATTTTATTTTATTTTTTTAAGTTTGGAGGAAAAATCAGTCCTATATCTGAGAGAGGTAAATCTAGCAGTGGCAAGGGGCCTGGGACTTGGGAGTTCAAACTTAATCTTAATGACTGTGACACCAGGTAAATTATAAGCAGTCTAATCTTTGATTTCTCCTTGGCAAAATGGAGATCAAATTCCTTATTTCATAGGGATGTTCTGAGATTTAAATAAAATTATGTATATAAAATATAGTACAGAGGTGAGCACACCGTAAGTACTTGATGAATATCAACTGTTGTCATTAATTATTACAAAAACACTAAGTTTTGTGAAGCAGTGATGAGAATAAAGATTACTTACACCTATGACTTTGGGAATACTTTGCCAACTGAGACAAGTAGTACTTTGGGAAGGCTTTTAATGCTGATATTAAAAACAATGTAGAACTTTTTCCTCCTACCTTCAGCTCCAAAAGAAGTCACCAATTTCAGCTGCTGGTTCCATGTACAGAAAACTAGGGAACATTTTAGGTTGGACACATCCATGTTATGCTCAGAGCAACCCCCCCCTACACAATATACTTTTACCCAAATGAGAAAAGAAAAAGACAACCAAACAACCGCCACCCAACAACTTCACACTTTCTACCACTCTTTTTTAAAAAAAGATCTTTCCCTTCAGTACAGACTGAGGCTTCAATATGCTTTGATTCCAAAGAGATTATATTTACAGAAACTTTCATCTTTAAAAAAAGCTGTCTAGCCCAGTTTTGTAGTGTACTGAGAAAGCAGCATGACAAAGTGTGTCTTGCTGAGTTCCACAGCTGACTGTACTTTTTAAAGTGAACGAAATAAAACTACTACCAAATGTAGGTGGATTTTTTTCAAGCTGTAAAATAAATATTTGTAAAGCAAGCCCTGGCGGCATGAAGACCATGGTGATAGAGGATTAATACATGATAACATGTTTCTTAAAGATGGATCTCCTGACAATCAGAGGTCGAATTCTTATCCTGGAATCAAGCCAGAAGGAGTACAATACTTTTGGTAGTTAAGTGCTCCTCCGTGTAAGGGAAACACATTCTCTTGGGGGCATTATTTAGTTCCAGTGAAAGGAAACAACTCTGTCATCACCTGGTATGATTAACCACGCAGCTCTCTGAGTGCTCGAGAGCAGGGAAGGGCCATCCTAAATGATTTTAAACTGAGAAAGCTTGAGAACTGCCACATACCTGTGGCCATTCTTCTCCTAAGACGTTTTCCTGCTTCAAGGTACTCATGAGAATCTGGCATTTTCTTGTGAAATGAATCCCAGGACCCCATTGAGTAGATTTGCTAACTACAATATGATAAATACTGTGCAGCCTTCATCCTCCGGCTTTTCACTGAGGTCCAGTCACACTTTCTTGTGGTCTGGGAGAGAACAGGTCACGTCAAGGTCACCGTGCGATGTACCTCAGAGTCTGTATTCCAGAGCAGTGAGCCTGGTCCTGTAATTTGCTTGCTTGGAGTGTGGGAATGGCAAAGCTGATGCATAAGTATGTTTCTAGAAACACCTATGTATGCTTTATTTGTGTAAAATCTGTTGCCAAATTTGTACCAGTAAGTCAGAAATCTTACTGTTAAGACAATAATAACCATTAATTCTACTTGTCCTAAGTATTTGTACTTTTATGTTTTAAAATATTTTTAGCTTCACATGAATCCAGAATCCCATTCTTAACCCATCATCCCAGTAGTATGTACCTGTTTTTTTTTTTTTTTTTTTTTTTTTTTTTTTAAGTTTCTGTGCTTGCAGGCTATTAATTCATACTCCCCTGCATATAGCAATGTTCCAGTTCTTTCACATTGTGGGAAAAGCCATCACCCCCCCAAACACACACACACACACACGCACGCACGCATGCACGCACGCATGCACAATAGCCGGCATCCTTTAAACCCACAGCTTGATTTTCATTAGCATTCTACAAATTTCTTGTAACTTGCAGACCCATGAGCCAATGCTTCTTTCCTAATGAAAGCATCTGTTTTTCCTTTATCCCTCTTTCCTTTGAGTGACTATCTTTTCAAAATCAATTTGTGATCTTCATTGCCACAAGCTTAGAAATACTTAGAAATAACATTCTAAAACATTTGCTTAAGTGTCGTGAAAGCAAGTGAGGAAAGGCTACAGCCCGCACGCAGGCTGTCTTCTCTCAGAGCCAAGCCGAACGCAAACCTTTGCTAAGCTTTCCTGCATTTCTCCAGGGACTTCGTACTGAGAAGGCCCTGGCTGTCGTCTAACTGGTAACTTGGTCTGAAGAACCTGGAAGGGTGAATTTTTTGTGAATATCACTCAGCCTCAAAAATTTTTGCTTTGGGGATTTATAATGAAAGCCATGAGTTGGGGAAAGTCACTATTTTATTTTTAGACTACCTAGTTACAAAACAGAACAACTTTGGTTATGCTGACGGTTCAGTTGCCATGTTAATAATAATGCTGTGCAAATATGGTTTGCCCCAAGTTCCTCTGGCACGACAGGTCCTTTGCTTTCTTTTGCATGCAGTAAAATACACATAGCATAAAATTTACTATTTTAACCATTTTAAAATGTTTAATTTGGTGACATTAAGTGCATCCATATTGTTGTGCAAGCATCCATCTCCAAAACTATTGTACCACTGCGAACTGAGACTCCGGACACTTTAAGCAATAACCTCCCCTGCCCACTGCCCTGCCTGATCTGGCAGCCACCATTCTACATTTCTCTGTCTGTACAATTTCGGTACCTCATGTAAGTGGAATACTATGGCATTTGCCCTTCTGTATCCAGCTTAGTTCACTTAGCACAGTGTTCCCAAGTTCTATCAATGTTGCAGCACGTGTCAGAATGTTCTTTTGTTTTAAATCTGAGGAATATTTCCTTGTATTTGTGTGCATATACAATATTTTATTCAGCTGTGTACCCACCCATGGAAACTTGGGTTGCTTCCACCTGTTGTGTGCTGTGAATTGTGCTGCTGGTGTGCACGTGGGTGTGCACATACATCTTTGAACTGCTTTCAGTTCCTTTGGGTGTTTATCGAAGAGCATGCTTGCTGGATCATCTGGTGATTCTGTGTCCAGCTTTTTGAGGCACTGCTACTGTCCCACAGTGGCGCCACCATTTTACATTCTCAACAGCAGTCCCAGGGTTCCAATTTCTCCTTGGCCTTACCAACACTTCTTTTCTTTTAAAAACAATAGTAGCCAACCCATGGAGTATGAAGTATTGCCTCACTGTGGTTTTGACTTGCATTTCCATCAAGACTAGTGATGGCGAGCATCTTTTCAGGTGTTTATTGGCCATTCGTATATCTTCTTTGGATAAATACTCTTTGACCATGTTTTTAGTCAAGTTGTTTGATTTTTTTTTTTTTTAATTAGTTGTTAGGCTTTCTGCTTTTGCACCGTGTGAACATAACTCTACCAGTCAGTCAAGCAACCTCTTGCCTTTGCCCTGAGCTTTTGCTAAATCCTGTTAGGATGGCAACATGCATCCCGGCCCCAGGCAACAGGACCTGACCTATTCTTCTGATGTAATTACCTGGAATTTACCAAGGGGTCTTAAGGGGGCTAAAAACCAGACTGTGGGAAGCAAAAGAGCAGCTGCATCCCCACATAAATCATGGAGGAAGACGCCTTGATCAGAAGCCTCCCCTGCCTTGCAACAAGAACCCGCGAGTTCCTACCTTCTGCCTTACAGTTGCTGCCCCAGAATGAAACACACCCTGACACTTATGGCTCTTCCAGATGAAAGCTTACATTTTTCTTATTTTAAACATTGCTGTGAGACTGGGGACTTAACATGATTTAGGTACGCAAAAAGCCATCGTTAACGCATACTCTTCTCCAACCACTACATGGACCTTTACTCCACGCGCTCTCTAAACACAGATAATTACCATGGTAACCACAGTGTTTCAGGACTCACATACATACACTTGCACCTTTCTTAAAGAAACACAGAACACAACAATGTAGAATTAAAACAGTAAATCATTGGGATGTTTTTTATTTGTTGTTACATAGTTGTCAGAATGTAGAGAAGTGCTGGACACTGTCACCCGCTATCAATTGTACTTGAAAATAGTAGATGTTTGAGCAGGCCCTTTGACATCTCACCAGAAAATAGGGTCTTGTTTGTAACGTTGTGTAAAGAGTGACCGATGGGTTTCTAGATTGTTGGGGTCAGAAGACTCTCAAAGCAGAAAATGTCATTAAGAGCACGAAGTCCTGAACAGTATAGGTTTTTTCATGACACATTCATGGGGTCACCTCTCTTCATTTAAATTACAGCTTTAATTACCTCAATGTTGGCAGAAGTTTGGGCAAACACGCTTTTTTTGGTAGTATCTAATTTTTTCTTTGGTTGTATTTGGAAGCCTGCACAGCAATTTTATTGTACCTTCAAAAATTTCTCTCTCTTCCTCCTCTCTTGCTGTTTTTTTCTTTGCTATATAAACAAATCTTTTCTTGTGCTGTGGATACTTGATGAGTAGGCAGCAGAATGAAACCTGTATGATACTGTCACCGAAGTCATCTCCACGCAGCTCTGACTAACAGTCGCATCCGTGGAGCTGGAGAACTGGAGAGCCCCAGGCTGAAGAAAAACCCTGACCAACACTTCAGCGAGCCTCTTCCCCTCAGGTTTGAATGTGTTTGAATGTTTTGTCCATGTATGAAAAGAAACAGCTTTCTGGAATTCTACATGCAACAAAGACTACCCCTGTCTACCTAATGGAATAGAGTTCTGATTTCGCCTGTCATTTGACTCTCTGTCTCTGGAATACTAATGTTTTCATGAGTGAGAAGAAAGGACCCTCTTCTGTTTGATTGTTTTCTCTTAAATGAAAAGTAGCAATAAATCTAACTCAATCAAAATAACTGCTGAACATTTCATATTAACATAACAGCAAAGATGAACTTGGGCAGTGCTTGATAAATGCTGCTCAGTACTTGGATTGGAATGCCTCCAAACCCTTAAACTCCCACGCCAATTTGGAAGCGCCTACCTGAGGTTTTTATATCCTTAGCCTGAAGATTCATTTTTCATTTACAAGATAGAGCCCTGAAGTTTCAAGGACAGCCATGCTACACTTCTGTAGAAAGTACACAAAGATAATGTTGGAATGAGAAGCTTTTTTTTAAAAACCCTAGTGAATGTATATTTTTCTTTCCACAGCTACCATGTGCATGCCTTCCTAGGTTTTTTTTATAATTAAATTATAATTCTATAAGCCTAAATTCTTTGAGGTAAGAAATAAATCAATTGGCAGTCTATTTATTGTGCACTCACTGAGTGCAGGATTAAGAATTGATGGTCCTTGATTCTGACCATTTCCCTGTTATCTCGTCAAAGAGAATGGTGCCCGAATGCCACTTCCCGAGCCTGCACAACCATGCGAGTGCTCTCTGCCTTCTTGGGCCTCAGGGGATGCTGTACAGAGGAGGAAATACATGAACAGGTGCATGAAAATGGGTAGAATTTGGAGGAAGAGCAAATGGGTGATGCTATGAAGATAATTCAATTGGTTGATGGGTCTCAGTTGGAATAATCATTAATTGATTCATTCCTGTGCTTGAGGGGTCCCTGATGGCGGATCACATAGAAACCTTGTCCTTACAGGACATGTAGTTCTGTTGGGAGTGAAGAGAGGGGTGTCTAATTCAGATTTTCTTCAAATCTCATGTTTGCCACAAACTCAGCTGCCCCAGGGAATTTGCTCAAGCCCTGCCCTTTGCCTGGAACACCTTTCACTGCACAATTTCTTTTCTTCCTGCAGGTCTCAGTTCCCATGCCCTTCCCTCGGGCACATTCCCGCTTTATCTCTGGAGGGGCGAAAGTCAGTGCCCCTCTTATAGGCGGCCGTAATCCCTTGCACTATCATCCGTAGCTACGGTCTTGACTTTATTTTTCTTTACGTGATTGTTTAACCATACTCCCTGCTAAACTGTGAACTCTAAGTGGTTGTTGTCTGGAGCTGTTAACCCTGTCTCCAGTACCCAGCATCTGGTAGCCAGCACTTGGTGCACAGCAGGAGCTACACAGTTGTCCAGGGAGCGCCCCGCTGGAGCCGCTGGCGGATCCCTGCAGGTGCTGTTCACAGACGGACTTACCTCTCAGCGGCTCTCACACCCGTTCTCTTTCCACAGGGCCCAAAGAGATCGCTTTTATCCTCATCATCCTGACCTGGACTCTTGCTGCTGCCTTCTAAGTGATTTTTCTGTCTGCAGCTTTGCCCCTCTTCTTGTAAGTAACTGCTCTTCCACAGTGAGAATCTGATCGTGTCACTCCCCAGTAAAGTTTAGAGGGTCCGAGGCCCTCATGAAGCTGTGTTCTGTCTTCTGCACTTTTCCCCGGAGCTCCTGGCTCTGCCCCTTTGCGCCCTTTCAGGAACCTCTTGTAACTTCCTCAGCACTCCAAGATGTCGCCACTTCTCTGACTTTGCATGTGTTCTAGGCTAGAGTGCCTTTGCCTCTGCCCTTTTATCTGGAAAACTCATACTCATTCCTCAAGACCTAACCTAAGTGGCTCCCCCAGTGAGACTTCTCCAAGCAAATCCTTTATTCTCAGCTCTGCCAGGTAGGCAGCCTTCTTTTGGCTCCTATCACACTGCTCTGAAATTATTTGTTGGCACGCCTACCTCACTTGCTGGATTGAGTTCCTGGAACACACAGATCATGTAATCATTCCTGTTTTGTCTTCATCATTTCTTGCAGTGTCTGTCACTTAATATTTTGTATGAATGAATGAATGAATGAATGAATGAATGAAAACCTCTCTTATTAGTCTTACCCACATCTTAGGAATTTGCTCATTTCTTTCCAGGAGTGTTAGCTCCTCTCTTGTTAGACCTCAACTTTTGAAGGCAGAAATAAGGTCTTACTTTCTCCCTGTTTGTCTTTGTCCAATTACATACAAGAACATTTGATGGTTGAACACCAGAAAGCAAGCCCATTTAACATAATTTTTTAACTGCACATAAGAACAATTTTTTTGTAAGAATGTTGTTAGGAAAACACGAAGAAATGTGATTTTTACACAGTCTTGTGAAAAATGTCACTTTTAGCCATCTATCCCTAATCATTTTGAGAGGCTGGTTCTATCATAATGCATAAAATTCCAGCTGAGTTTTTTGGCAATTTTTATTTGTGTAAAATTCGTTACAGTGAATAAAATCTCTCATTGAAGTTTATGATTTTTTCTTTTAACACATGAATTAGAGATCCAGGAACATATTATTGTAATGAGAATTGAGATCTCATGTTTTAAAATTGTGAATGATGGCGTTGTTTGATAGAAGTGCTTATCAGTTAGAAGGAATAACTTCTAATTTTCTGTAGCGTAAGCTAGTGGTTCTCAAACTGTGGTCTCAGATCCGTGGCATCTGCGTCTCACACGGGCACTGGTTAGAGCTGGGAATGCTCAGGTCAGGAATGCTGGGGTGAGGTCCAGTTTCCCCAGACCTTCTAGGGGATACCGACACCCTCTATAGTGTGGAAACTTCCATTTTGGCTGACAGTAATCCTGCTATCTAGTGACTTCACTTCCCAGCGGAGTCATTGCGGCTCTGGTTTGCTTTTCTATTAAGTGAAGGCCTTTTCTAACGAAGAGGAACCCACCATACTTTGGGATGCATTTAATTGGTAAAATATTTTGCCTGCCTCCTGGTAACTTCCATTCTTTGGACTATATTGAACTTAATTTTTTTTTTTTACTTAATTTTTTTCCTATGACACAACCTATGGTTACTATATTCTCTACGTCCTCTCCCACAGGAAATGCTCCTGCCTATTCACCAGTCCGTGTGTATTTTTCAGCTTTCTCTTGCTACAATAGAACACCTGACACTGCCTACTTATAAAGTCAAGAGAAGTTTATATGGGTTCGTGGATCTGGTTCAAGTCCAAGGTCAGGTGGCCCTATTGTTTTGGGCTCTTGCCAAGAGCAGCTTATCATGATAAGAGTGAGTGAGGGCTCACATCTCCATCCAGGAAGCAGAGACAGGGAGAGAACCAAGAAATTCCCAGTAGACCCTATTTCTTAAAGCTCCACAGCACCTCCTGACGCCTGCACCCTTGGGACCACAGCTTTACAGCGTGAAGCTTTGGGAGACGCAGCATCCATGTTGGTCCAGTTTCCGGTCTTTGCCTCATCTCACAAGCATATGCTTGTGTGGACCCCCTTGGCATCTAGACCTGGCATGAACAGACCAGCTGCAACCTGCTTTGTGATACTTTTGTCCATAGGGTTGAAAGTGCATCTATTTTCTTGTCCACCGTGTTTTATTGACTCAAATTGCTTTCCCTTTTTAAAATTTTTTTTTGTGGGTACCGGGGGTCGAACTCAGGACCTCACGCACCAGCAGGCACCCATGCCACTGAGCGATATCACCGGCCCTTTTTTCGTATGTGGGTACCGGGAGTCGAACTCAGGACCTCACGCTTGCCAGGCAGGTGCTTATGCCACTGAGCTATCTCACCGGCCCTCAAATTGCTTTCACTAAAACAAAAGCACAAGAGGAAAAATTATCCTGTGTGCTTTCACACAAGCTGCATTTGCTGTTATAAGGGCTGCCATTTTGTTCTGGAGTTTATTTTCTGAACCTGATGAAAGTAGTTTATGATTATTTCTTACTATGTTGGATATTATTTTGGATTTGTTTGCTTCAGGATATTGAAGCCTTTTAAATCTTGATCTTGTTAGACAACATATTATATAGGGTCACTGACTGACTTGACAATTACTTTTCCTGTATTTTTGTTTTAAATAAAAACATCCTCCAAGGCAAGGCCATCAATTAGAAATTCCATGTATCATTGGGAACTCAAATTGATCTTACTTTCATTAAAATTTTTTGGCAGGTCAATCATTTTGAAATCTACAAATCTATATTATTAACTTTCTAATATATTAGAAAGTATAAAAAAATATTATGGAAGACTTTGTTAAGTACTAGCTGAAATTCAGATGCCAAGTGTTGTAGTGTCCTTCTAATCTACTGTGCTAATTACCTAGCTGCTGCGTCTCAGTGAGGTTAATTTGTCAAGACTAGACTTAGTGAATCCATGTCATTCCCAGTGCATGGTGTTCCCTTTGGACATGTTTCCAAGCCTACATTTAGTAATTTATTCCATATTGTTTTCTGGAGATTGACATAAGCTCTTTAATTTATGGTTTTTAGCAGTAGCTCTCTTCCCTATATATCCAAACTTTTGGCATGAGTCCTGTGCTCATAGTTGAAATACAATGATTCTGCGACCATATTTGCAAATTCTTTTATTCATTACTTTGAATGTAATCCCTATGGACATGGAGAACCAACTTCATTTAATATCTCTTAGTATCATTATTTATTTTTCCTTGAAGAATTTTTATTCTGCCTTTTCAATTTTGAGTCCTTCCGTGACTGTTCAGAAGCATATCTCTTTTACTCTTCATTATTTCTACAGTGCCTGATCCATTCTAAGCTCTTAATAAAAAATTTGTTAAATGAAAGTTAAATCATGCATGGACTCTGCTTGCTAGTTTTGTAAGTCCATGAAGACTATTTCTGGTAGGGATCATTTATAATTTTGTAGATATTCCCTTTGCCTCAACATGATTTATTTTATTTTCTTCTATAGTTTTGGTTTTTACTTGGTTTAAAATAAATTGGTTCCCATAAAATTCCTGCAAATGTCTTAAAATGTAAATTTTACTTCTAAACCCAGTTTATTTTTCATTAGTGACGGTGTTGAATGCTTACTCCCAGTGAGAATATCCTCATTAAATACACTCTCAAGGTTTAAATCATGTTTTCCCCTATGGACTCTGGATCCGTGACACAAAAAAATTCACCAAATGGCTTATACTATGTTTCTCATATATATCCCTAAGCCACTGAATTGAGAAGAAAGAGTTCCCTGCTATCCTAAAATCCAATCCTCTTCTGACAGAGCCTTGTTCCTCCCTTATTTGAATGGTGGTAGATATGATTTTCATGAATCAAGAATGTCACTTTAGTCCAAAGTGATTTGCACTGTGTCCTCAAATCACTGGAAAAATATAGAGCACAAGCATTGTATGTTGACATTCTAAAGATCTTACGCTTAGAAGATCTAAAGATTCGCACTTGCCAAAACAAACAGACACACAATCAAAAAAGAAAACACTGTCTGGAATAATCATATAAAATGAAAGAAAAGTATAAATGTTAATTAGAATATTGAAGTTTCACCTGTTGACCTGTGGGTGGGATGGTTTGGGGTGGGGACTTGCCCATCACGAATTCTACAAAATACTCATGAAGAGATATGTTTAAGATTTTTTTTTTAATTACCTTAAATATATGGTGGTTCCTCAAAAAGAAAAACCAACCTAAAAATAGAACTGCCATATGGTCAAGCTGTACTACTCCTTGGTATATACTTGAAGAAGTTAAAGTCAGCATACTACAGAAATACCCACATATCCACATCCATCATGGCACAATTAGCAATAATCAAGTTATGAAGTAAGCCTGGGTGCCCATCAGTAGATGAAGGGATAGGGAAAACATGATAGGCATACAACATGGGGTATTGTTTAACCATAAAGAAGAATGAAATCATGTCATTTGCAGGAAAATGGATGGAACTGGAGATCATCATGTTAAGTAAAATAAATCAGATTCAGAAAGACAAGAGTGTGGAATGTAGGAAAAAAAGAGGGGGTGGTTAGAGAAAGGGACAGGATTGGCTCAGGAGGAGGGGAAGGAAGACAGGGTAATAGGCATATGGACAAGACCAAAGCATGCTATGTATGTGTATGAAAATGTCACGACCATATCCATCACTCCGGATCATCAATATGCACTAACGAAAAGTTGCTAAAAATCCCTTTGCTTTCAATGCAGTGACTCAACAGCCTTGGCCAATAGGTGAAGAGGTCTGTCTAAGGCAAAACGGTACCAATGTAAGGATCATGCGGAACGGGAGAGAACTGAATCGTGTTAGTCAGCTGTCCCAGATAAGTATGCTAATCAAAGGATAAAGAGAGAAGATTGTCTCGCTTGCTATTTTAGAGGTTTCCGCCCATGTTCTTTTGCTGGCCTCCTTGCTTTTGGGCCTGTGGTGAGGCAGCACATCATGGGGGGACCATGAGGCAGAGAGGAAGAGAAAGGTCTGGGTCCCACAGTCCCCTTCAAAGGCACACAGTACCCACAGTGGCCAGCAGCCCTCCCAACAGGTCCCGTCTGGTACAGTGTCTGCCATTTCCCAATAGCACCACGCTGGGCACTGAGCTTTGGACACAGGGGCCTGTGAGGGGGCTTTTGACCATGGCACTCAGTGTGAAGAGAGAAGAAAAGAAGTGCGAACACATGACGTCCACTCAGAACTTCACCTCGGAATAAGAGGCGGAGAGCAGGAGACAGTCGTGAAGAAGAGAGCGCACTAGGTGGAATGGTGCTCGTTCAATAGAGACCAGTCCTGGTGGTTGGGAAGAGTCGATGAAGATGGAATCTTTTGCACAGAAGTCGGGTCACAGTGTCTTCTGGCCACCCCAGACATCATCCTCCACTCATAAAGCACCAGAAGAAGGGAGGCAGGGGAGCAATTTGAGGGGCCATGGTACTCTCTGAAGCTAAGGGGTGCTGGAGAGAATGGCTCTTCTCAGCTCAAGGTGAACAGGACTCATGGATAAAGTGGCTTCTCAATGGCCCAGGCAAAATGCTCTGCTGGGATTTGCACCCCACCCTTGCATCTGGCTCCGAAGGTCGTGCTTTTTTTAGCCTGGGCTTGCAGTCCATATTCTTTCTGTTTCAGAGCCCTTTGCAGATGGTAGAGCTGTAGTGTCACCTCCTCCTTAACAGGAATACATTAGATTTGACAAGTGTCACATCAGGCGTCCAAGATTGTCATCAGGCTGTGATATTTCTGTTCCCAATTCAGTCCTATGTTCAAATCTGTTTCTGAACCATGGGCAGTTGGCTCTCATGGAATCATTTCTTTGTGTGTGTGAAGGAAAAAACATTCATAAAGTTAAATAGCCTATTATTTCCCCCCCCTTTTGTTGTAATATGAATTTAATTTTTTATTTATGATTATTCTTTACTTCTCTGATTAAAAGAATATTTCTGTCATCAAGATATCATTTCTGGCCAATATAATTGTGTGTTTCCTGTTTGGTCATAGAGAGGAGGGAAGTATTAAAAACATGATCTTCCCTGCCTGTCCAACATGCTTGATTCGCTACTGACTCCAAGAGAGATAAAATCATGAGCTAAGGCTTAGAAGGAGGAGTGTTCAAAGGGTCTGAGGGGTTGATTTGTTAATAATTTCTTCCTTTTCTGAATTGTCAACAATGTTGGCATAGGAGACAGAATCACATGCAAGGTGAAAGATATGGCTTTGGTCACCGTAAATGCCAGCAGCATGGAGAAGAAAAAACCATGGAGTTCTGTTCAAGCCTTTTCATTTCCTCTTCACTTTGGTGGAAGTCAAAACACAATGCTGCCCCTGTCAGACCTCTCCAATCTTCATCTCTCACCATCTGAGACAGGGCCTCATTATGTAGCACAGGCTGGGCTTGAACTCACAGCAGTCCTCCTGCCTCAGCATCCTTGAATGCTGAGATTACAGGTGTGCGTCACCACATCCGGCTCACATCCACTTTTATTTATTTATTTATTTTTTGTGGGTACTGGGGGTCGAACTCAGGACTTTACATGCCAGCAGGCGCCCGTGCCGCTGAGCGATATCACTGGCCCTTTTTTCGTATGTGGGTACCGGGAGTCGAACTCAGGACCTCGCGTTTGCCAGGCAGGTGCTTATGCCGCTGAACCATCTCACCGGCCCTCACATCCACTTCTAAAATGAAAATACCCTACCTTGCTTAACCAGCCTTTGTCAGGGCATCATGCAAAAGTGTACCATGTTGTCTGTTTGAATGTGCTTAGAGATGTTTAGGTCTTAACAATTCAAGTGATTTGCATGTCAAAGGTAACTACAAAGTCTTTGGCTGGATAATAGCGAAATATGGAGATGACACCAAAACGCTTCTTGGGAAGAAGCTGCTTGGAGTGAAGTGAAGATCTCTCGACTATTATCTGGGTGTGGACTTGAGACTGGGACCCAAACTGCTTTATCTTTCTGAAGATGGGTCTCATTTCCACATCTGGACAAAATCCCAGGTATCTTCAGGCTTTGACCTCTTGGCTTCATCAAAGCCAACAGATGGTGCTGCCCACGGATTTCCTCCTGTGCAGATGAGCGGAAGGGACTGATGTCTGTTTGCTTGCCTTTCTCCCCCACTAAACTGTAAGCTCCTTGAGGCGGGAGGGCACTGCACTTGCTCATTACCATCTCTTCATCTAACACACAGGGCCTCAGGCTGCAACTCCTGAAGGAAGAAATTAAGGAACTGGCTCACAGTTGAAGGCAGGAGCAAAACTGTTGGGAGAAGCCTCCTGTGACAATGAGGGTATACTTTTCTTTTCTAGTTGGAAAATGCTCTTCCTTGTTCTGCTTTTAAAGATGGATTCTCACTGGCTAAAGATTTAGATCCAAAGTGAATATTAACTGGAAAGTGACAAAGTGGGAGTTTTATGGGCTCTGGACCACTGGGGCCCAGCTGCTTCCTGTTAATGGGGATGGCTCTTTCTCTCAGTCCCCATTCTCTGCCAGAGGGGACTGTGTTCTCTGGCATCCTCTTGCAAAAAGAAGGCCTTTCTTTGTTGTTCTCTCCTTACTTTAGAATAGGCTGGATTTTATTTAAAGAACTGAGTCTACCTTAAGGTTTAAATGGCGGCTAGAGCCGAGACCTTACCATTCATCACTGAAATCTGCAGCCTCTTTAAGAGCCTGGCACAAGTGTCTCTCTCGGTTTGGTTCGTTAGCCTCTGGAATCATGGTGTCTGGTTCCCCTGAAGCATGATTGTCTAAATTTCTGTCACACTGGTGGGCACAATGCCTATTCGTTGTGACTGGTTGGGAATTGCTTGACATCAGCTTGTTCGTTCTGCAGGACCCCAGTCTTCTCCGGGGAAGTCACTGGTTGTGCTGATTTCATGCACCGTCAGCCCCCTCCCCACACTGGGCTCTGACAGGCGCTTGGGAAGTGTGTGAACGAGTGACTTCTAGGGGAGCTGGGGATGGAGTCAGGCCTGGTCCCTTGAGTTACAGACTTTGGACAGAGACTCAGAGATCACATCGTCCAACTTACTAATTTCATGGTCTAACTTCAGTTTTGAGGATCGCTTCTCCGGAAGATGCGATTCCGTGGTTTTAAGATATCTGCAAAGCCTGGAGAGATTTTCAGCAGTACCAAGAATCTCAGTTTCAAGTACTTTGTTCAGAAAGCAGGGTCGTAACCTATTTCCACAGCACGAAAGTACTAGCAGAAGAGGCTTAGCCAACACGGGCCGTGTAAATGCAGAGGGATTTGTACATCAGTTTTATAGCCGAGTAGCCTCTTTCCTCCTCTCCTTCAACTCCTACACTTAACATTTTATTTTACCATTGTTTGGTCTCCGGTGTCAAATAAAGCACCTTTTATATTTAGCACAATAGGCCTAGTGTCGAGTTTGTCTAGTCCAAAGTGCTGTGCAAACATTAACCCACCCGGCTCCCCTTGACCCCGCACTGCACACCCTTGTTTAAACACTACGGAGGTCCTGGGTAAGCACTCGAGGCAGTAGCTAGGAAAATTATAGAAAGCACACGAGAGTTTAAATATCTGTTAGGGCGTGTTGTGGACTGATGTTTCTCCCGGTGTTCACGTTTTAAATCCTGACTGTTTACAGTTCACGAGTCTTCCGGAGGAATGATTAAGGGCAGAAATGTATGGAATAGGAAAGGGCCGAGCAGCTTGTAGGAGATGAAGACTTTTCATGATGGACTAGCTAAAATATTTCCAAATAGCGATATCCAAGGGTTTTATTACTAAAGTAGAATTAAGCAACAAATTCTTGAGAATCTCCATAAATCAAAAAATTACTACCTCCTCCCAACAAAATAAAAATATCTGGCTGAGTTTTGGGGAGTGAAGATATTAATTTATCTAAATGACATGTTGACTGTAGCTTGTTCTTAGAGGGGGAGAGCTTTTTTCCCCTTCCATCTGAGATGTCTAGTTCATTCCTCCTTCCTGCCTTTGGAATTTGTAATACATTGTAAAAGGTTCATTCCAATTCTATCACAAGGAATGGAATTTGAGGAGTTCACAGTTATTTCAGCTCTCTAAACTTTTTAAAGAAAACATTTGTATAAAAGAAATACTGTATTCCATCATCAGGAGCATTTAAAAAAATCCAAAAGCTGTAATTACAATGAAAATGGAACAGTCCCCCATCCTTATCTCTAATTTACGCATAGCTTTTAGCAAATCCAAGCTGTGCTATCTGCTCAGTTTTCTCATCTGTGAAATGGAAAGCATTTGAGGAACTCAAGGACTATGATTTCTTTCTTTTGACCATTCACTCAATATTTCAGTTACTTTAACACTGGCTTACAGAAATAAGAGCAGAAGACATGGCATTAGTGGTTGTTGTACAAGAACTTTGAATTTTTGTATGTTATCTGCATTTATATCTGTGATGCATCATGACAAATGATGACATAGTCATCTTTTGTTTTCTCTGGTGTGTGTGTGTGTGTGTGTATCTTCTACCTCGTGGAAAGGAGATTATCTGCAACACATATAATGGTTTAAATCTCTCTCACAATATTTATGCTATAAATGACTGTTAAATAGGAAACACTTAAGAAATGCTGAGTTAACTATATTTTGAAAATGAATGACTGTGATCATTTCAGTCTCATTTTCATCCGGTAATTATAAAGGTGTGGTTGTCAGCTAAGAAAAACTGAAATTGTTGTCTACATCTTTTGAAAAGTTTCCTGTGAATTCAGTATATTTTGTAGCTCCTAGGGCTGGAGATGTAATGCAGTAGTAAAATGCTTGCCTAGTATGCACGAGGCCCTCGGTTCTACCCTCAGCACTGCAAAACAAAAACAAGAACAAAAACAAAACAAAACAAAACAAAACAAAACAAAACCCAAAACTACCTCTCATGGCCATATGTATAGCAGATATATATCCTGAAGAGGCTGGTGGAGTCCTGGTGGAAGGGTCAAGAATTTCATCTGTCAGAGAAGCTGCTCTGCGTGTGGAGGCCTTAAGCAGGGAAGAGTCTGTGGCCATGTCCACTTTGGTACACATTCCCTTGGGCAGCAATATGTACATCAAAATGAAAATACCTCTAAATTCTGAAATGATGACGTTCTGATTTCCCTCCATAATTTCTCCTTTGCTATTTAAACCAAAAACATTCAAGTATTGAGCTATTTCAAAATGATGCTTTGGAGCCACTGGCTTGCTTTGAGACGCGCTCAGAGCACACTGAATATGCAGAGCACGGTGCAAGGAAAGCTGTGGCACGGCTGCGCATCCTTGCAGACAGACTGGAGGCAACGCCAAGCTATCCACTGGCTGACTTCTGCCTTTATGCAAGTCTTGTAAACTATCAGGCAGATATAGAGCCTTGCTTAGTTCCTGGCACATCCTTAGTTTCACATTTACGTAGCATTTTTCTACCTAACCATGCTGATAAGTCAAGGAATAATGCCAATCCTTATGAGGTGTGCATATGATAATGTTTATGTACAGAAATGTCCATGAATGTTGATAAATCTTCACACAAGGATTACACAAATGTGGAAAAACAGGTCTTTTGCCTGAGTATCTCTTTTCACCGCATAATAGCAGATGGTTTGCTCTGCGTTTCTCTTTGTGTTGCAAGCCAATTTTCCCATGTTCTGTTGGTTAAAACTCTCATGTATTTTGCTCTTTTAGAACATGTTTTCTGATCACTTTTTGTGAAAATCATAAAATTGTAATTATGATAACAAAATGAGATGTTAAAACAGGCAGATACACCTCACTTTGAATGACTAAACCAGTGGAGAATTTGGAAAAACATTGGGTTTAATTTCAAGTTTTAAAGATTATTGTTTACTACACAAATATGATTCTACTGTGAGTCAAATCATGTATTCTAAGACTAGTTACAGTAAAAGCCAGTTACAAAATTATTAGGAGCCGTGACCTTAAGCTGTGACCTTGCTTGTTAAGTGGGCAATAATTTTATTTCTGAACATGAAAATTATTAAGAGCTCCACTACATATGGGAAGGTGAAGGTTTCCAAAGCTCAGTAGTTAATATGCTGTAAGACTAAAGGAGAGAATCCTCTAAAATAACATAAAACACATGAAAAAGTATTTAAGTGTGTTAAATCAGAATAGAGCTTTTTAACATGTTTATGGAATTGCACAGGACATGTTATAGTCAAAATCTTCAGAGATTTATTGTTGAAGTTTGCCTTGGATTTTTAAAAATTTTCATATATTTTTCCAAAGTAGGTTTCAGTAGCTTAGTAGCTTTGAGGAGAAAAAAATGAATTAAGTTATAAAGTTTTATCAAAGATGGAAAACGTACTTTGATTCAATATGAAAAATCGCCAAAATCCTTTTTAGTGTGTTTGCATAAAAAATAGCCAGTGCAAGAATTTAATGTTTGCTGGAATTATGGCATTCATCAAGGAGAGGAATGGCACGTGAACTACTTACAGGAATAATTTATGTTTCATATTGTGAGTGAGTTTGGTGAGGGAAACTACTTGAGAGATTTTGCTTTCTCAGCTGAGATTTTGATTTTACTAGGACAATGGTATGTAAAATAACTCTTTCAGGTGGAGATGTTGAAGTTGGAGAAATTGAAAGTTTTTGGTTTTGAATGCTAATTATTTTTTACTCTTTTTATCTGTATTGAGTTTGTTTAGATGATATACTTATTGTGTTGATTTTAGACTTTTTTCCCTACCTCTTCTCTGGATAAGGCAGTCACTACAGTTATGTCAACAAACCCCACACTTTATGGAGTAAAAATATTTTGTTGCTCTTCTTTTCTAGTTGATTTTTCACTATTTTCAAGGAATAGAGAAGTAATTGTGAACACATCCTGCAGTACACGACATTAAAACAATAAGCGTGTCTTTAGGTGTGTTGTGACCATGTCCCGTCTGGACGCTTGGGTTTAGTAGCATCTGTCTTAGCAATGCCTAAACACATTCTTTAACTCAGGACTTTGTAATGATGACAAAACTACACTCTGACTGAGAAGCTGACACTGTTTATAAATATTTATCTCCAGTATAAAGACAACTGTACAAACTACAACTACACGGAGTAGACACAGTGGTCAACTTTCAGTCCCTTCCCTTTAAGGAATTTGTGAACCATTCCTCAAGAATCTGCCCCTGCCCTAGGCTTTTCTGCAGGCCTTCTTCTCTCCATGCACGTTAAACTCCTCTCTGGTCCCGGCAGTTCCCAGCCTGTGCTGCCTGTGTTGGGATGACCAGCTCCTGGAATCACGGCGTTCCTTCATTCATACATATTTACCAAGTGCCTTGTAGTCATTTGGTGCCATGTGAGGCTTGGAGTAGTAGACAGGATGTGATCCCCAGCCTCTGGGATAAGGATGGAGATTTGTGGGGGGCACTGATTCCACAATGGTGATACAGAGCTGCAGCAGGAGCTGCAGGAACAGTGAGGAAGGCCAGCTGAAAAGCCGGGGTGCAGAGAGACTCCTAACCTGAGAGGGGCAGAGTGTAATGATAGCTATTAGCTGTGCACTGTATCGGGGAAGGAAAAGTATGTGCACACTGGGAAAACACTAAGTTACATGCTACAGAGTGACCTGACAGTCTATGGTAGAGTGCATAACGCTGCAGCGGCCCCATAATATCGTAAAGGAGCAGAAAAATCCCTGGTATTTACCACTTTATTACAGTTTTCCACAGTATTCCATTCAGCAACATGCTGTGGAGCTTTGTTGTTGAAGAGAAATAGGCCATACTGCACAACCTGGATGTGCAGAGGGCCAGGGCATCTAGCTCCGTGTACATAGACTCTGTGATGTTCACACAACCATGTAAACCTCCTCACAACGCAGCTCTCAGAACGTGTCCCTGTCGTTAAATGACACATGACTGTTACCTGTTCAGGGCATTTTGTCCTCGAGAGCATACACTAACTTTGTAAAAATATTGCTTTTGTGGTACAAACTACTTTGTAGTTGAAGGCTATTTCATAGCCATAGTTGAAGGCTCTTCGGTAGTAGTTGAAGGCTATTTCATGGTTGCTTGTCTCGTGAAGGAAGTTTTTATTAAACTATTTACACCACAAGGATTAAGTTAAAATAAGAAATTTTCTTTCTGCTCAGGTCAATGGGTAATGGCTCAAAGAAGAAAATCCTCTGGGCCAAACTATTTGTAAATAGATCCTTTTTTTTTAAAGGTTGTATATGAAAAATTTGAGAGTGTATGAGCAGAGAGATGTGGGTACCTGCACAAAATAAAGCTAGACCTGATATAATTAGTGAGTTATTCTAAGCTTTAGTAGTAAGCAGGTACCAATTTTAGTTTTTAGAAATATCGGTTCTGGCTTCTGAAATAATTGAGAAACTATGTAGTTATTAAATTCTTTATTTTGTAGTTATAAATAAAACAAAGTACAAAAATGTCCCCAAATCCAATCCTGCTTTTGTATGGAAAAAAAAAAAATCCTCTCCAGAATACTTCCCAAATACTTTGGATTCTACCTTAATATTGACTTGCAGTTCCAGAATAGCTTCACTTCAGCATTTATGTATTTGTTTATTTATCTATTTGTCTACTTATTATTTATTTACTTATTTATTTATTTTAGGTGGTGCTGGGACTCAAAGCCAAGGCCCACGCATGCTGAGCACACACTGTGTCACTGAGCTATACTTCCAGACCCTAATTCCATTATTTTGAAAACATAAGCTTTAACCTCTTGACCCCAAATGGATTTTAACACTGTGGACGTGGGGCAAAAATTCCACAATTATCTTATTAGTACCTTATAATTACATTAATTCTTTTATTGTTTTAGTCTGTTGTTTGCTATCATATTTTGGTCATGCAAATTGTGCCATTCTTCACATGCTTTTTGTTTTAAATACGCCAGTCTTCTGCATTCCTTCCCTTTGAAGAATATTTCTGATTTCCATGTCTGGAACTGCTTGTAGAGCTCTTTGCCTTTCTCTTCCGGTAGAGACCCTCAGACCTTCAGTGTAGTGTTCTAGAACCATCTAGTTCATTGTCCTTTAAAAAATAACCCCAGTTTTTGCTGTCAGGGTTTTGTTATTTGAATTAGATCCTGTTGTACCATATTTATTCCCTGAACTGATTTTTTCCTGTGAAGGTCACAACACATAAGATTCATAAAGGTCACAGTATAAAAGGTCACAATACACAAGGTTCATTATAGCACACTGTAACTGTTTTCAAGTATTTTTCATTTTTGTCCATCTTAACACCTGAAACATCTATGAGAGTAGAAGATTTAATTTGTTGAAACCATTGATTTGACTATAAGGTAACCTTTATCTAATCTACCTTTCTCTAACTCTTGCAGGATATTTGATCATTTTAAAGGTTCAAAAAACAAAAAAACAAACAAAAAAAACCAAATTAAATATACCGGAGGCCCCCTCCTGAGCACTTCCCACTTTCCACCTTGTGGTTTAATGATTTCATATTCAATGTCAGTTCTCTAAAGACAGGGTCTGTGGCAAACTCATGGTCTTGCCTTCTACATTTCCTAGTAGAGCAAATATAATAAGAGTATTTGTTGAATGAGTATGTGAATGAATGATTCCATACAGGGCTGTTTAGTTTTGTTGTTCCTCATAAGGATTTTAGGGTGTGGTGCCTGATGCTGGCCTACATGAGTGTGTGTTGGGGCACAGACACTCCTTAACTGCATGCTGCTGTGTCCCTGAGTCCATGAGAGGTTCGAAGAATGCTTTTGCTGGACTTTTGTCACAGGGGGATCCATGTGGACATTACAAGTTTGTGTGTCCACTTAAGGCTTTGGAAATGCTGAATATCTTATTTTTATAGATAGCAAATCTATTGAAATATAATCATAATCCATACCATTGACCCATTAAAGATGTTCAAGTCAATGCTATTAATATTTTTAGGGTTATGCAAACATTACCAAATCAATTTTGGGACATGTTTCCTTTTTTCAAATATGAAGGAAGTTATTTATTGACAAATTTATTAAGAATGCAGTAAGTCAAGTGCTGTGGGTGTATTAAACCTCAAGGCCATGGTGCGGGCCTTACAGTTTGGGGAGAAACCAGAGAAGCATACACAAATATTTAGGAAGCTATTTAATCTTTCCAGATAGCATCATAATATTTTTAACAGCTTTACTGAGGTATAATCGATATACAAAAATGGACACGTTTAATGCCTATGATTTTTTGCTTGTGCACGGTGCTGGGGGTTGAACCCAGGGATTCTTGCATGCAAAGCATTTGCTATATCACTGAGCTGCCTCCCCAGCCCAGTGTATATAATTTGATGAGTTTTGACATATGCTGGCCCCTGTGATACTATCACCACATTTGGAGTAATACACCTATCTGTTCACATATCCATCCATCACAAAGTCGCCTTGTGTCCCCTTTTCTGATGCCAAGAATGCTTGCCATGGGCTCTACCTTCTTAGCGAGGTTTAAGAGCACAGCGCAGTGTTGTTAAATGTAGGCACACCTCTAGAATTCATTCACCTGGTGCAACTGAAACTTTATACCCATTAAATAGCAACTTCCCTTTTCCCCCTTTGCCTGGGTCATGGCAACCACCAGTCTGCTGCTACAAGTTTGCCTATTTCAGGATCTCTTGTAAGTGGACTCATGCAGTGTTTTTCTTCCTGTCTGGTTTATTTCACTTAGAATAATGTCTTCTAGGTTCACCTGTGTTCCTGGAAGTGATAGGAGTTCCTTCTTTTTGTGGCCAGATAATATTCCATTGTATGTATAAGAAATATGGATTTGGAAAAACAAAACAAAACAAAACAAAACAGAACTATGGATTTGGTCTCTACTCCCGTTTCCTGGTGCCCAGCTCTTAAATCCCAGAGAACCTCTGAAATGGCACGAATCCTTTGTCTGCTAATGGGATGGCTGGGGGCTCCTGGATGGCTTCAGAATGGGGGCTGGTTGCCATGGAAACCCCAGGAATAGAAGGCGGGAACTTTCCTCTGGGGAGGGCAAAGGACTGAAAGTTGAGCTGATCGCCACTGACCAGTGATATAAACAATCACAGCTCCCTAAAGCTGGCTCCACAAGCCTTGCAAAGGCCAGGGTTCCTAGACCACTTCCGGGCTGCTGGCCTACCGGAGGTGGCTGGAGGGTGGCACGCCTGCAGAGGGCAGGGAAGGGAGCTCAGCGCATCTGCATCTGTTCTCTCTGGCTGTTCCCCAGTTGTGTTCTTCATATCAAACCAGACAGAAGGAGAAACAGTTCGTTTTCTTCCCGTTCACACGTTTCTTTACCCACTCACCCCTCACTGGGCCCTGTCTTGGCTGTGCTGAAGGATGCGCAGTGAACATGGGAGCAGGCTGCTCCCCGGATTGTCCGCGGCCCCTGGAACATGTTCCATGTTCAGCTACCTGTCGGCTGGTGACATCTTCATGTTAGCACTTCCTATCCCAGACTTACCTCCAATGGTGGTATTTGTATTTTCCTTACTTAAATTTTAATTATATTTGGCTTTGTATAGTAGGAAACCCAGATTAACGTAAATTGACCGCTCATTTGGATGTAACCAGACCTCGTTTTTTATAATGGAATTAATCAATGTGATAGCATCCCAGATATTTTATTCCAGTATGCACAGTTGTCTTGGAGATGGGCAGCACAGCACGCTGTGCAGGATTCCCCCTTTTCAACCCCTTTCTGCGCGACAGTAACATCAAGACTCTCTCCTCATTATTTCCTGAGTTTATATTAAGCTCTAGTGAGTCACCATTTACAACGAGGATCAAGAACTATTTCTGTATTGGTAAGAGTGTAAATAGCAGCCCCCAAGCTCCAGAGAAGATATTTCTGAACACTAAAAGAAGGGCTGTCACTCTGCCTGCCACGTTGGAGGAAAGGATGGCCGGTTACCCTTGGTTCAGGCCCCACCTTTGCCAGGAATTGGCAGCAAGTGTTGGCTTGCTGGGAAGGCCAGCTCGGATCATTCCGGGGTGCGTTCTCTCGGGTGCTGATTGTTTCAATATTTGGGGTGATTTGGGCTGCAACATCAGCTCCACATGCTGTAGCTGGTGTTTCTACCTTTCATGAGAAGACACTGCTTTTAAATACAATCTTGAAATGTCTTCCTTGAATCATTGAAACCACAGGATATCTGGGTTAGGTTGCAAGGGGATCACTTCTATAGTCAGTGTGCTGTGGAAAGAAACATTCAAAGTTATACTAGGTTCAACTGAATGTAAACATGTCCAATAAAGAGATGAGAAAAAATTTCTAACAATGATAAATGGGAAGGAATTTGGGGCTGGGAGGAAATCACATGGCTTGTGGAGACATTAACCATGTCTACTTGGGTTTGAGTTTTATTTTTTATTTTTATTTTTTGGTACTGGGAATTGAACTCAGGACCTCACGCTTGCCAGGCAGGCACTGTGCTGCTGAGCTATATCCCTGGCCCATGAATTTTATGTTTTCTTCATTTTCAAACCAAGAAAAAAATTAAGAGAAGTTCTCAGTGGGAAGTGAGTTCAAATCTCCAGAAATGAATTGTACTTTTAGTTTTCCCTCTCCCCACAAATCTGAGGGTGTAGTTGTAATTCATTAGCTTAGCCAGTAGAGGGGATGACTCATTCCCACACTAAGGACTTCTCCAGAGTTCTGGCAGCCCAGCCTTATGAGCAGATGCTACCTAGGGAGGCAGGGCCAATGATGTATGGGGAGGCTCATCCTTGGACCTAAATTCCTATAACTACCTTTTTTTCTGTCTGGCTCTGACGTCTATTTTGGTGTTTCTGCCACTGACTGTTTGTGTCCCTTTCTGGGCACTGGTATCCTGGTACATTCTTGGAGCGTCCAGTGTGGATTTCCTCTGTGCCCATCAAATGTAGAAATGCTCAGGTTCTCCTTTTTTTCAAGAACACTGATTTTCATAAAGACCCTGCTCGCAGAGGGAGAACACTGGGTTGTTGCCACTTGTTAAATGCCCTGTTCATCCTAGATGAGTAAACTGGAACTTGTATTCGCATCCACAGACAACTTTCTAGACTGTGTAGGATAGGCTGCCCCAAGTGTGTAGGTCTTACCCATCATGCATTTGGGTATCACTGACCTAGTGTTAAAGGTTAGCACATCCGTGGGAGAAAAGTCCCTAAAGTGTAAAATCCCACATCTTATTGACAATGCCCTGACTTTGCTTCTGCTTTTCATTCCTGTGTGCACGCACGTGAATGTCCTGGTTTGGATTCTACCTGTGGGAAGCACTTTTCTTTTCTTGGGTCACTGTAGTGTTCAATATTCACTGGGCTGAATACTTGCACAAAGCGCATCCTCCCAAGGTCAAGTTCAGGGGAATTTGTTTAGTCCCCAGGAAAATTGACATTGGATTCCATTTTTTATTTAACAATTCTGTGTGAGAATTTGGATTAATATTTGATAAGAATTGGTTTATGATCTGGAGCTTTCTGCTAACAGACTAATTTGCTGAGACAATAAGCATGCATATTTCATTCTAATGTATAAATCGTTTCTATTTTTAAAATTAGTCACAGATAATTCTGCATTTCTATAGATGATTTCAAGAGTGGCTAGATAATGTAATAAGTAGAAAAAAATGTGTAGAGATTTGGTTTATAGTAAACTTAGTTTAAAGTGTTAGGGCACTTTCTTGTATTGTTTAGGGTCCTGGTGTGGGAAGGCTGCCCAGGAAAATGAGGAAGCTGGATCACGCTGAGTGATGGATTAAACAAATGAAGAGTTAAAGCCATGCCAGCAGTGTCACTGTGTGTGCAACACTATGTTACAGGGCCACAAGTGTTATAGGATGCCACACACTGGCATGGAGCCCTGACGAGAATGGAGAGTTTGGCCACTACTATGGTAAGAATGAGAAACTTGAAGGGAGAGAGAGCATCACTTGTCTTTTGGGATGCTGCTAGCAAGTGACAGAGCCCAAATCCACACCACCTTGACCTGACACCTGAGCCTTTCTTCTCTTTTCAGGCTGCTTCTCCATTCTGGGGTCCTTGGTGTCCCCAAGGTAATGACCAGCACTGTCATCATCGCATGCCGATTTGGGTGGCTTTGTTGCTCTTTTCTAACTTTTCTTTCCAAGCAGCATTCTTTTCTTGTATGTCTCCAACCCTTCCATTCTAGTTTACAAATTCAGAGATGAAAAATTATCAAATAGGAATTGCAAGGGAAACTTGTGCGTCACATTCGCAGCTTTGAAAGACAAGGTGGATTCTTTCGCCGTGAGGTACATGCGTTCAGCAGCAAGACCAAGCCGAGGTTGCTCTCTCTGGGGGCCCTGGTCTGCATCAGGGGTAAAAGTGTGCTGGCAGTTGTGGGGTGCTCTGCAGAGGTGCAGGGAGAGGGCTCTCGGTGAAGCCTCCGCTCCCAAATCAGCGCGAAGAGACCTCCTACGATTCCTGGGGTGGGGCCAGGGTTGAGGACTCCTGCTTGGCAAGGTAGAGTAAAAAATGTGTTTATGAAGGAACTAGTGGCGGAGCATAAATGGATGTTGAAATAGACCAGGACTAGGCGAAACAGCCCACCAGCAGATAGCCATAAAAATTAAGGTTACAAAACAGAGCACATACTTTGCCCCGCTCGTCCCTCCCTGGACTCAGGGTCAGGCCCCTGCCTGAACCTCGCTTCCCAGCTGGTGTTTGCTCACCCCAAACATGCTTTCTGGGTTTCTCAGCCCAGGCTAAGCTAAAGTGTTGTGTCTCACCACCTCTTTTATAATATTTATTTCCTATTATTTGTGTGTGGGATGGCGGCCTTTGAATTTCTTTAGACAAGATACAGGCTCCTTTTGGACATGCTAGACTTCCTGGGAGGAGGACATAGGAGAAGAGGGAGAAATGGGAACAGGATGGGGAAGGTGACTGCCAGAATTTTCAGTGGAATTCTTAGCCAAGAGACCTTGCAAAAAATTTGCCCCAACCCCATACATCTTACCTCTCTCTTCCTCAAAAATTAATTCACCTCTTTGAAGAGTGGCTCTCCCTCCATCTGAACCGTTTTCCAAGAATAGTGTAAACTCCTGAGTTATCTTCGGGTTAGGGACTTCACTAAATGCAGACACAAGAAGGAATGGTGGTGATGTGTTGGCGTGGGATACCCAGATTTCCTGTCACTGTGATGATGTAAATGGTACCGGCAGAACTGGGGTCCCTTAGCAGGCACATCTCCTAAGGTGCCTTGTCAAGATTAGTCACAGCTCCTACAAGTTTCCAGTTTCTGCTAGGTCTTTAGATGGGAGTGCCAAAAAGGTAGAGAAAATTTTAAGAATTTTGCTTTTGGGCCAGTGAGAGAGCTCAGCGGCATAAGCGCCTGCCTGGCAAGCGCGAGGGCCCGAGTTCAGCTCCCGGATCCCACATACGAAGAAAGGGCCGGTGATATCGCTCAGCGGCACGGGTGCCTGCTGGCACGCGAGGTCCTGAGGTCGACCCCCAGTACCCATGAAAAAAAAAAAAAAAAAAAAAAAAGAATTTTGCTTTCATATCAAGATGAATCAGGTAAATTTCCTACTTCCTGTCACTTTCTACAGTATGCAGAATGTCTTGGAATTTTTCATGTTAGCCACCACCACATGTATCGATACAGTCTTCAGTATTAACAGACCCTTACGTCCCAGTTGACTCTATAGGACAGAGATTATTGTGAAGAAAATAACTGCTAATGAAAGAATTAAGTTCATGAAGCTTTCTCATAAGAATATACTTAAGGTTTTGAATAAACTAAACTATAAAGGTAGTACTTGGTTGTACCATCTTTTACAATCAGCAGTATTAATTTATGAGTATGCAATTAGGCACAAGGCTTCCTGAATAATACAATTTATCATTACTACTGGCTTTCTGCAAAAAGTCAGAGTTGGCCCTGAGGAATGTTAGAACTGCAACAGAAATGAAGGAAACAAATACCAACCTTGTTTCTTCGTACATTTGAAAATGGAGGCTAGGTAAACACAACAGGGTATGCAATTGGGTTCCAATTTCTTTAGCAATTTCTTTAGCAGAAAAAGTGAGGAGGAGGAATAATAATTTTCCTATTTTTTATGGTGCCTATAAATGTCTTCATAAATAGCCTGTTCAAAGGATTTTTTTTCTTCTATGGTATGTAATGCTAGAGCGATTAAGCCAATGGAAAAACCTAGGGAGAATAAAATTCCAAGATTTGATACTTTCTGGGGAAGAGGTTGGAAAGGCAGTGGTCTTTGTTTTATTCTAACCCCTTGTGATTTTGCTATTTGCTATTCTTATAATAAGGAACACATTATAAAAAAAGCTGTGCTGTTTAGTCTGCTTGCCGATATTTCATACCAAGCTATCTAGCCCTTCCAGAAAGACTTTAATAAAATACCTGTCATGACTACACTGTATGTGTTTACCTCAGTGATTCTTCTTATGGTATCAGAGGCAGGGCATTTACCAGGGCTTTAGTTTACTTCATAGTGAAGTTAACTGGCAGAGGAAATTGGAGTGTCTAAGTTTACACTAGATCAGATACCCATTTTATTGATTCAGATCCATTATTTGGAGAATTATCTAAAAACTCTTTTAAAATTCAGAATTTAGAAAAATATGTTTATACCTTAAAAAAAAGTTTCTACCTTTAAACTTCTAAGACATTTCCTTCCCTACTCCCACCTGTCTCTTTCACTCCTTCCCTCATTCTTCCCATTCACCCACCTATCCATCCATCCGTTCATCAGTCCATCCATCCATCCATTCATCCATCCATCCATCTGTTCATCCATCCAACCATCCATCCATCCATCCATCCATCCATCCATTCATCTATCCATGTATCCATCCATCCATCTGTTCATCCATCCATCCATCCATCCATCCATCTGTTCATCCATCCATCCATCCATTCATCTATCCATTCATCCATCCATGCATCCATCCATCCATCTGTTCATCCATCCAACCATCCATCCATCCATCCATCTGTTCATCCATCCATCCATCCATTCATCTATCCATGCATCCATCCATCCATCCGTTCATCCATCCAACCATCCATCCATCTATCCATCTGTTCATCCGTCCATCCATCCATCTGTTTATCCATCCATCCATCCATCCATCCATCCATCCATCCTCAGTAATGGCATCTTTGTAACCATTTGAGTTACCTTTTTGCTTTGTTGCTTTCTAGCCAGTAGAAAGCTTAGAGTTAAGTTTTATGCTCAACTTCTATAATAAAAATAGTAATTAAAACAGCTAACATTACTGAGTACTTACTAGGCCTCTTTTGAGGTGCTAAGTAAGCACTTTACATAATCCCTTCATTTAATCCTCACAACTGCTCTACAAAGTAGCTACCAATATGATCTTCATTTTACAGATGTGAACCATAGAGCTTATGGGGACAGTGGGCTTGTGTCAGTGACAGCTGGTTAATGGTGGAGCCTGGGTTTGGATGTAGGTGTCTCCCGCAGGCTCTGTGCCTATAACAGCATAGTGTGGTCACCTACTACTGTTCCAGTGTAGATTTTCTGTCACAGATTCGTCAACTTTATAGCTCTGGTTCTTCTATTCTTAACAGGTCAATTATAAAAAAGCTATCTGTTGAAAGTGTTTCAAATTCACTTTGAAATCTGATGTGACATAAATAATTAAGAGAAATATAAGAACACACACATGTGTCTCAAATTTCTTTTTAAAAATAAATGGAATTTAGCCAGGTGTGGTGGCACACACCTATAATCCCAGGACTCTGGGAGGCTGAGGCAGGAAGATCATGAGTTTGAGCCCAGCCTGGGCAATTTGGTGACCTAGTAAGACCCATCTCAAAATAAAAAATAAAAAAGGGCTGGGGATGTAGCTCAGTATGAAGGCTCTGGGCTCAAGCCCCACTACAGCAAAACAAAAGCAAAAATAAAAGCAACCTCCTCCCAACCCCAAAACAAAATAAAAACAAACAAAAACCTAGAAGTTAAACATACACTATTTTATGCTGCTACATTATTTTGCAACTCATGTTCCCACTCAACATGACATTTTAAGATATATATATATATATATATATATATATATATATATATATATATATATATGAATGGTTCATTTATTTAAACTAGTACATAATATTCCAGCATATGAATAAACAGTATTTTATCTATTCCTTTCCCCTCTGAGGGACAGTTAGGTAGTCTTGGTATTATCAACAGCAGACTTCTTGTGGTCCGAAGGGTACATGTGTGAAGGCATCGAGGGTAGCTAACTGGAGTGGAAATGAATCTTGCAATATGTGGTAATCTTTTTCTCTTTTCTTTTCTTTTTTTTTAAGACATGGTCTCACTGTGTATTTCCGACTAGCCTGGAACTCACTATGTAGACCAGGCTGGCCTTGAACTCAAGGCGATCCTCCTGCCTCAGCCTTCTGAGTGCTGGGGTTATAGGTGTGTGCCACCACAATAATCTTCAACATGGCTAACTTGCTCCCTGAGGATTGAACCAATCTGTGCTCAAACAAGCAACACCTGAGTTCTTGCCGTCTCATTTTTTTGTAATACACTTAGCATTACGAGACTTACTCATTTTTGTCAATCAGGGAGATGTAAGGGGCTTTCTCTTCATTTTAATATGCATTTCCCTGGTTACTACAGAGAGCTTGAAAATCATTTTTCTTAAATGTTTATTGGGCACTTGGGTTCCTCCTCTCCAACTTCCCTGTGCACATTCCTGCTAAGTTACTGCCATAGTGACCAGTCACATTCTTTACATACTCTGAGTGGAAATCTTATGTTGACTACATGGCTTGGCTGTAACGATCTCCTCTTTGTTGTGGTGGCTTCTTCACTTTGCACTTTCATCTTTTGTCATGCAGAAGTTTTAGTTTTAATATCCTCAAGCTCGCAAATCTTATCCTTGTTGATTTATATTTTTTTGGTGTGTTTTAGTAAAGGAATTTTCTATGATGCAATAACATAAAGAATATTTTCTATACACTTTTATACTTCTGTTTTTCACATTTAGAATGGTAATGCATTTAAAGTTCTTTCTGGAACTTAGGTAACTGCTGAAAGAACAGATTAAAGACATCCTTTGGACTGAAGCATAGTGAGTCTAGAAAAAATAAGTGGGCTATGAAAGTTATTTTGAACAAAAAGTTGAGAAACATCAGTAAGTCTAAAGAAGTACTGATTAGAGTATTATGGATAGTTATGACTAATTGGGGGAGATAAAACGGTGAAATTGAAAAAAAAAGGCAACAGTAAAGCAGAAGGGAATGATCAATATTTAAGTGTTTTAAGTTTTGAATGTAAATTGAATCTATTCACTTTATTCTGTGTTGATTAATCTTTTTCATGTTTCCCATCTTTTATATCTCTGTAATTTCTCAGATTAAGTTTCCTTAAACTGTACATAATCTGCAGTTGGACTTACACAATTTTATATTTTAATAAACATTATATTTAATAAACTGTCTTTACTTTTGGAAGTTATAACTGGTTCCTCCAAATATTACATATTTTTATTATGGAATAAAGCATTATATACATTTATTTATACATTTATTTATTTACTGAGACAGTGTCTCACTATGAAGTCCAGACTGGTCTTGAACTTGCAATCCTCCTTCCTCAGCCTCATAGGTGTACTCCACCACACCTGACTCACACTGTTCTACATTTTAAATCTACTTAATTATGTCTGTCTTACAGCCTCTATAAAATTTTTTTTATTATCTGCACTTCTTGAGATTGTTGCTTTGCTGACTCTTGCTACTATTGTATTATTTCTTTATGCATTTTTTAGTTTGGGGCCGTGAGCTCATCTTTAGCAGAGTTTTAGCTGCTGGAATTCTGTCGAGGGCCAGTTCCCGCAATGTTGTTGTGTGACCGTCTTTGTGTTTTACGACTGTGTTTTTGGTGATGGACCAGGACTCACGATGTCACTATCAGCCTGTGGGATTTCTAGATTATGTCAGTAGGTTAGCTCAAATCCAGGCACAAGTTATTTGTAGTCTGGGGTTTTGTCAACTCAGAATTTTTGTTTTGTTTTGTCTTTCCCCCGAAGCCAAGGCTGAGACAGATAAGAATCTCTGTCCTTGTGAGGGATCCTTGTCTGTCCATTCACTGAGGATGTGGTTCTCTGAGGGGTCGAGCCCCATGTGGCAGTTTTGGCTCCAACTTCCTACCTTGGATGAGACCAAGCCATTGCTGTGTGGGAATGAAAACCCAAGCTCTGCAGTCACAAACTGATAGTCCCCTCTGCTTATCTTTCAGGAAGCACACGAATCAGCTCATGTGATTTCAGTTGCCTCCTTACACACGTGTTGCTTAACGTAGGGCATACATCCTGAGAGGTGCAGTGAGGTACTTTCTGTGTAATGTGGACATACGAGAGTACACTTAGCACAAACTGAGGCAGCTGCCATGTCACCAGGTGACACTGTCTCCTTGGGACCACCTTTGTGTATGTGGACTATCTGCTGACTTAAAAATTATGCAGTGCATCACTGTGTTTGGTACCTTGAGTTTTCTCTTTCTTTCTTGCAAGCTCAGCTGTCATATAATTGTGCGTGTGTGTGACTTTTAAATCTATATGTTCAGATAACAGGTTATCTGAGTCATTCTGGATCATGAAGTTTGCAGATCTTTTTGCACTGTTTCTGGCAGTGGCACCCTGTAGGCTCTTGGGCCATCAGGAGCTTTAGTATGAGATTCTCAGGTGTTTCAGAGACCCTCGTTGTTCTCAGTCTGGCTACTGAGAGCATGTCTCATCTTGCTCATCAAATGTCTTTGGGCCCTGTTTGTCTCTTTTGAACTGTAGCAACTAAAGTCTGGCCCTCTCTTCTAATACTTTCTTTCACATGGTGAACCCCGAGCTTGTCTTTTTCCCTTTGTGAACTGCCATTAAGATGTCACCTCCCCTTCATATCTCTCTAAACTCAAATCAGCTGCTAAAATCTCTGCGTTTCTTTTAAAGATACCTCTCCTGTCTTCCTTTATTTTGATTTCATTATAAAAAACATTCTTGATCTGATAATAAGGCTGAAGCCTGCTTTTCAAGCCCATCAAGTTTCTCTTTGATTATCCAAGCAAATAGAATTCCTAGATGCAGAATCCTCCAAGCACAGGCCTTTAGAGACACGCTCCTCACTTCGGGGTTTGCGGTCATTTTTATCGAGTCACTTCTTCACTCCAGCACAACACTGCGGCCTGTCTTCTTTTCAATATTTGCTCTCATTCAGGCATTTATGAGATGAGAGGACCTACTGCAGCCAGGGCAATTTTCTATGTACTTAGAATCCACCAGTGAACCAAATAATTCTTTTGTCTGTCATTATTCATAAGATTTTATAATCTTGCTGCGGATGAAGTCACGATTCCTGTCTCTGAGACCTAAAGTCAGATTCTAATATAATTCCTAAAACCTGTGCCAATTTGAAGTCTCAGGCTATGGGGGTGCTTAGAATAGCCATGGAACAAAGCAGCAAAATAACAAAAGCATCATCCCTCTTAAATTTCTTGTTTTTCTCCTGAATTTAGGTAACAGGATTCAGGGAAGCACATCTATCCGGAACAAGTGAAAGCCAAATATCACAGAGAGCTCTGTAGCATACAAGGGACTCAAACGCCTGCCGTTTACTACGGCCCCTTCCCAGCCTCCAGGCCTGCTGGCCTCACTGAGCAGCAGCGTGGGCTGCTAACTGTTGTTTTGATGTTTAAAGGCCTCTGCAGAGAATGAACCCTTTTCTCCCATAAACAAACTCTTACTTCAGCTGCACTGGCTCACTGAGGCCTGTGCCAATGCCCCCAAGCAGCCAGCCAACTTTCCAAGGCTCCAATTGTCTTCCTGCTTGTTAATGCCCCAAGTGGCCTGTATTTGCAGAATTTCAGCCTGTTATGAAATACCGTGCGCTCCAAAGACCTGCACAGGGCAGAATCCCACATGACCTGCATTTACTATGGTGTAAGCCCCAGAGCTGCCTGCCTTCATGGTTGCAGTCTTCTCTGCAGATAATTTTATCTTCCAAAAGACAGTCTTCTTCCATTGCTTAAGGTGACCATTCCATGCACCAGATATTGGGAATTTAGCTAGTCCATAAATATGCTCCACTGCCTCACCTATGCCAAATCAGTTGGAACAGAGGGGAAGAAGATACAGCGTGGCTCTGTAGGTGAGGGGGCTTGCTAGTGTTTCACTCTGAATTAGAACGCAGTGGAGCTCTACGTTCTAGTTTAGGGTTATCCAAGTCAGCCTGCTCTCTTGAAAGTCTTTGCTTGGGGATACTTGCTCTTTAGGAGAATTTTTTTCAAAATTCACTTTGATCTTTTCCAAGTGCTTCTAGAATTTTCCAGGCTCTAACACACTCTGCTGACAACAGAGATTTTCATATGTTCTTCAGAGTGTCTGAATTTATTTTAAAAGTCAGTGTTATCCTGGTTCATTTTCAAAGGCTGTACAAAATACACTATTAGGTTGATAACATTATTGAATTCAATGAAACTCTTAAATTTTGCTTACATTTCATATTCATTTGATGTACATGTCTCCTGATTATAAGCCAGAGTAGATTTTTACTTTTCTGTTTATTTTGTTGACTAGATAACCCACTGAAGTATAAATTTAAAACCCCGCTGCATAGCTTTAGGTGTTAATAAATTAGCTCAGACAAGCAGCCTAAACCTGTTAGATAAAACTCTAGTCAAATCAAACACCACTCCGCCTGGGCCTGTGTCATAAGATTAGCAACACAAAATCATAATAGGTGGAAATTGTAGCAAATTATTAGTTATGGGAAGATGGAAAGAAACGAATACTTCTTAAAACTCAGCTGATAAGACTTTTGAAAGAGACACGGGAAGATGTCTCTGCCTCACGTAAGAATAGTAATACAAATCATGACTTCAGAAATTTTCTTAGTTTGGAGTAACATACTTAAAAGTGAGGGTTGACTGGCTGTGTTATCACTGCTGTCTCCTGAGAGACGGTCTATGGTACGCGGTTTTATTATACATTCCTGAAAAGCCTCCAGGTTTCAAATATGCAATATAAGCCTTCTTATGAAAACTGCAGAACTTATCCGTTTTACAAATGGTGCCACACCTCCTTTAGATTAAATAGGATTTCCACATTCTAGTGCAGTCAGTTAACAATAAAAGGTGGACGCTGGAAACCTCACAGATCTATACATCAGGAACAGATCCAGCAGATTCAAATAAGCAGTTCTGAAATTTGCTGGTCTCGAGATTCCTTGGTGTTGTTCAAAATTACTGAGGTGAAAAAAAGTCTGAGGAGCCTCCAAAGAGCCTTCATTCTTGGGAGTTATAACTGCCACCGTTTACCATTGTAGAAGTTGGACTTGAGAAAAGTGCAAATCGCAAGAATATATACGTATGTGTACGTGTGCACATTGTGTTGGGAGGCGCTGCACATTCCAGGAAGCCCCCCAAACTCACTGTAGATTCCTGACAAAATTAGCAGGGAAGAGGTCAATGAAGACAGTTGTAACCTTGTGGATAGATTCCATCAGCTGCCCCCAGGCCCCATTTGAGAAACTCTGGTTTGAGTTATCTGATGCTATTAACAGTTACCAATACCATGTAGGAACTCAGTAGATAATGAATCATTTGAAAACAGTTCTGACTGTGGCTCTTAGGGTCACCCAAATTGCCTTTGACCTCCTGTCCCCCATTCTCTCAGTTGTTAGCTGTGAGGTCTTGGGCAAATCTCTCCAGCATTCAGAGTCTGGGGTTGCTCAGTCAAATTGGGGCACCCAGGGTTCTTGCAAGGATGCGCAGCAAGGCCGGCGTTGTACCTGGCGCGCGAGAGGTATTCAGCAAGTGATAGCTGTAATTGGAGAGAAGAAACAGAGCAGGGGCCACTTCCCCGTGGCCAGGCTCCCCCGCGCTCGCTCCTGGGAAGGAGGGTTACTGATTACTGTGGTATGAGGGGAAGAATTCTGCCCGGGAAGGATGGCTGGGGGAAAGAAAGCGAGCTCAGTTTCAACCTCCCCCTCATCCCATGCCTGATTCTTTGCCTATAGTGTGTTTATCTTTAAAAGCTTTGATCTAAAATGAGTAATTCCTTGCGCTTCCAAAGTCCAGGCGTATTTGGTTCACTCTATTTATGCTCACTGTGTTGTTCTGTTAGAAGAAATTTGACTACTATTAACACAGTAGCAAAAACTCTGCTTTTCCTTCCTCTGAAACCTTTGCTGTTCTGGGCTCAGGTCTTTTCTAGCAGTGTTTTTCTTTTGCAGCATTCTTTGCTTCGACTTACTCTTGAAGATGGTGCCAAACAGGTTTGGTTTGAGATGATTCTTCCACATACGGGATGCCGCTTATCCTTGGTCATCTGCCAGCAGTTAGGTTTTGTGTCCCAGAGCCCAGGGAGAAATGGACAACAAATCCATTGCCTGGTGACGCCCTTTAGGGCAGAAGGGGGACTGCATGCTGAACCTGCTTCGAAGCAGCTGCTTCCAGGGCAGTGGGGTGGGCGCTTCTCTCTGCTGAGTCCCTGGCATGCCCGCTGTGCGGGAAGCTGGCGGGCTGCTGTGTTTTCGTAGGGGATGATTTGATAATGGCTCTCCAGCCTGTCTCCCATGACACTTGCTGCGCTTTTCTGAAGCCCATAGGAAAATCTCAGTCCTTGGATCCCTTGCGTTATGAATTCTTGCTTATCCCGATTTCCTGGCTTTCTACAGTCACTGGTCTCTCACTGAGCTCTGCTTCGTCATGGCATGCTGCTGACCTGGGGCCCAGTGGGCAGGGGAAGCCAACGATGATCCCGTTGGTTTCTGCCTCTGGTGGCCAAGGGTTGCTCTGCCAGCTCCAGATATTGGGGGTAGAAGAAAATGGGTCAGTCTTGGGAATGAGAGAATAATTTCAGCTTTGGATATCTTTTTGAAATGGTGGTAAGAGGCATAAATGAGAAATCTGCAGTAACCTTCCTAGAGGTGATCATTGATATGGAAAACAGAGCCTGAGCCAGCTTTGGGAGGTGGGTATCGTTCCAGCCTGGATGACACTGGGAATGGGTGCTCCAGGGTCCTGGGCTGTAAAATTGGGGTTCTTAATGATTAAATGAACCTGGTGGCTGTGTGCCTGACAGGGCTGGGTAGGCGCCATGAGAGCAGTTCTCAAAGGCTATTGTTTGTGTCAGTGTTCTAGCTTAGTGACAGCAACTGTGAGCCTTAGTTGAAATAAATTAACAATGATGTTCAGAGAAAAGGGAAGTGACTTGCTTAAAGGCGCATGGGACTCAGGGGCAGATCAGAAAATGAAATCCACGTTCTATGACCACAGGTTAATGTTTTAAGTTCAGGCACACTGAGATCTGAATCCCACCTCACCCCCTAACCCACTGGACGAGCTTGGCCAAGTTACTTAAATTCTCTGTGCTTCAATTTTATCATCCATAAAAGTCAGGATAATAATATTACCTCCCTCACAGATTGATGTGGGAATTAAATGAAATAATAAATAGTAAGTACCTAGCAGAGAGTCTGGCAAATATTAAGCCCTCAATAAATGACAACTGTTATTATCCCTTAGCTCACATTGCCTCTCGGACACACTCTCAAAAGCTCAGCAAGTTACTTTAAAACTAAATTCTGAGTAGTCCCTTCCTAGTCCCAAAGGTAGAAGTTTTCGTACACTGAGACTGGACCCTGAACAGTACTTTGAAGCTCACCCTTGGGAAGGACAGGAGTTCTAAGACCAACGTAATATCCTGTTGGTCTTAGGGGAGGAAGAAAAGAACTACTACACACGGAGAATAGAATGTCTCTTAAAATTGTGCAGACCCCCTCCGATCTGGTCATTTCAGACGCTTGTCATCTCTCAATCTCGCAAATGCTCCTTGCCAGCTGTCACTGGGATGAGTGAGCCCTTGTCAGGTGCGTTAGTGAGCCCTTCCTGACCCACACAAGGTTGCGGATGGAACTCCTTCCATCTGGTGGGTGCTCAGGATATTTCCTGAAGGGTTTTTCTTTTCCTTTTCATTCCTCTCTTTTCTTTTCCTTTTCATTCCTCTCTTTTCTTTTCTCCTCTCCTCCCCACTCCTCTCCTCTTTTCTTTTTGTTTCTTTTCATTCCTCTCCCCTCCCCTCTTTTTCTTTATTTCTCTTTTCCTTTCTTTTTGGATGGCTAAATTTGGAACTACACTAACTGTAGGGGTGTCAGCATTTGGACCCTGTCTCTGACCCTGTAGAAGAGCACCTGGCATGGCAGCTGGAGGACTAAAGTGGCCCCAGGTGCTGCCCTGTGAACCTGCATGGGCAGCTGCACCCTCCTTCCTGTGCCCAGCAGCTGTATGGCACCATGGACCCTCCTTCCTGCAGCCACGTAGCCCACAAGGGGTGAAGGGACACTGGTGTAGAGAAGTAAAAGTGAAGTTGGAATTGGATATGTAATCTCTTATATGCATGACATATGGTGTAACCAAGGGCAAAACTTCCAGGAAGTGGGGTGCTCCCCTTCCTAGGGAGAGAACAGGGCCCAGTGCAGTCAGTGGCCTGCAGCCCCTGCCTGGTCTGTGCCTCGCTGGTGCCCTCTGATGCTGACCTCCTCCTGCAGGCAGCTGCTATTCGCCCCTGATCTTCTGATGGGCTCTGGTGGATACAGCTGTGCAACTCCGGCTAATCACCATATTCATTTCTTCGCACGACGCCAGCCTGTCCTTTCTCTGCAGACACTAGACCCTTGCATGTACTCGTGTTGGTTCTGAACATTTGGGGTGTTTGTGACAATTCTTGAGCTCTTTCTGGTGGCCACAGTGTTAGAAACAAGAGGATCATCTCTGTTTTTTCTCCTTGCAAAAAATCATTGTGATGGGTCTATTGTTTATCATGGCAACCAAAAATACTTTGGTTATTTGGAGAGGGATAACGAAGGACATTATCACATACATGTAATTACATGCATATAATTACTAGTAGCAGACAAACTTCATGTGCGGAAGATTAGTACAAGAAAACACAGCAGTTACAGTATCGAGTTTGTCCAGCTGGGGAGACCTTTCCTGCCTGGTACCTGGGGCTGCTTCATGCTGCTGCAGAACTACTGGTGTCTCCCTGCTCTGCTTCTATAAGTCCCTCTGCCTGGATGTCTTGTGTGGCTTGGCTGAGCCATGGTGATCCATCCCTGGGCAGGGGAACACGAGTATAGGCAGCAGAACCAGGTGTGGGCAGGTCATATGCAAGGTCCTGGTCCTCATTTTTGGCTCGGTAACCTTGATCTTCGAAGCTTTCTGACTTTGATGCAGTAGATCAGATAACTCGCACTGTTATACATCAAGCGCTCCGGTTTATATGAAGCAAATATTGTTCCTTTGATCATTGCACACTGTTCTTTCTTCCTCCAAGTATTTTGAGTACCATAACAGCACCAGGCATGAAGAAGTGAACAAATATCTAGAGAGGGTTTGAAACCAAAGCACCCCTCTGCCCAAGCCCATCCACCACTCTCTGTTTTGCTTCATCTTTTCCCTGCTGCCAGAGTGTCTGAACTGAGTTCCTCCCATTAGGAAAAGACCAGTGTCTTAGTGTGCTCTAAAAGAGAATTTCATCTCTCAAGTGTATCTTTTCACGATCCTTTATAGATATGTTCCCCCCCAGAGCAATTGTCCCTATTCTAGCCCATTTTGCGCTCATCAATCACACTGTGTCACAGTTGTGCCTACCACTTTGGGTGTGATTTATGGTTTGTGGTGAATGATGTGTCCCAACTCCCGAGTCTGAGTAATGTGAAGGAAACTTGACAAGGAAAAGCCTCACCTCAAAGTATCTTGTCACAGATGCACAGGCAGCCTTAGGGACACATACTCATGGTGGAAATCTTTTTCTTCTGAAGATAACTTTTTCTGCTTTCTTGCACACATTGATATCTCTTTGACAAAGCTCAGCCTTGTTCCTCCTTAGCCTGTATAGCCTGAAACTCCATGAATGGTGCACGCTGCAGCTCAAGTCTACCTGAGCATAGGAAGGACTCTTCACAGGTGTTCTGGGCTGATCTATAGCCTGGAAGATTTTTCTAGCCCTTCATTCTCTTTTCCGTCAAACCCTTTGGCGGAGCAAACAAAGGCATCTCTGAACAGCAGCTCCCTGATGGGCTGGTCACAGGGCAAATGCTCGGCCCTGTGTGAGGGAATTTAATATCTCATCTTTGTCTCGTGAGAATGAAGTGATGTGAAGTGATAGGTCTTGACAAAAGGACGCCGATGACATACACTCACCACCTATTGATGAACAAAGCAGAATTTTAGATCCTACAGATATGCGATTGAGCATGAAAGGATGGATTGTGGCTCTGGAGAGGACACAGCCTGGCTGCCTCTGAGCCACTTCAGTGCACATGGCCAGGGAGCGTAAGAGCATAGAGATGGTGCAGATATCAGGACTGCAAACCAGGCTAAGGGTCTGCGCTCCACTGGACACAGTTTTGTGCTCTGTGATGGAGCGCTCACGATTTGTTTTATGCTGTGACCATTTTGTCTTGAGATACAGTTTGCCAGCCACTTTTGCCACATCTATGGTGACATGGCATAGTTGTAAAATAAGAAACGTTTGAGAAGGCACCTGGCAGAAAGAAGAGAATAACTAATCTAAATGTGACAAGACTTCCAGATTTCCAAGATGGCTGGGCTGTCTTAGCTCCCATCAAAATGTGCGAGTGTTCCGGTTGTTGGAACTTGGTACTGTCAGGTTTTTCGTGTGTAAGAAATGGTATCACATTGTTTTGATTTTATTTTACTGATGACTAATGCTGAGTACCTTGTGCTGTGCTTGGTGACTGTGTCAACTTTTTGTGAGGATTCTTTTTGAGTCTTTTGCTTGTTTTTATTGGATTGCTGTCTTTATATTACTGTTATGAATGTTTAGATGTGAGTCCAATGTTGTATAAATGATTTGCTCATAAAATAATATAGTAGGATATTTGTGCCTCTTGAAGAAAACAATGTAAGGAGACAAGAAGAAGGAATGGAAGGAAGGCCAAAGATCAACAAACGGAACTATAGGCTGCCAAGATGCTTGCCTGGAAGAGTGCAGAAAGAGCAAGTGTGCCTGTGCATATGCAGTTATCTGGATTTGCTTAATATGAACCAGTATATTTTAAAGAAGATTTGGAAACACCTCCTATTCTGTGGACTAGTCAGGGGTGCAGCTCCTCCTTCTCCTGGGCTTTGAACACTGTGTTGATCTTCCTGTGCAGATGGACTGAGTCGGAGTCTGACTGACTCATGGCTACGTTGTGGGCGTATTTCCAAGTCAGCTTCCTCATCAATGAAATACAGATGGCAACAGCGCTCACCTCACAGGGTCATCACTGGGGTTAAATGGATAACAGAGGTGAAGGGCTGAGCACTATGTCCTTTATGACAAGGTCGTGTTGTATTAATTGCCAGTAGGGTTGGGTAATTCTATGCAGAAAGAGTGTACGGGAACAAGCCTAATGGGAGGTCATCTTAGGGACTAGAGGGTGGCGGCTCTCTTGCTGGGAATTTGGGACAGCCAGTTGGATTCTTTTTATGGCATAGACACTGAAGTTAAGACAAAGACGAAAACTTGGAAATGGAACTTGTTACTGTAAATAAAGACTTCCGTTTAGGCCAGTGTGCCTGACAGCCATGGCTCCGTGAGTCACCTTGGCCATGACACAGACTCACGCACATGGCTCCAGTGCTCTAGTCCTGACCCAGCGTCTATACGGCTCTGTCCACATGTGACAGGGTTAGAGAGTGTCAGAGGTATGCTAATGAAGGAACTCTCCTGTGCTGGGATGTCACATGATGAGGAGCGCATGGCTGGGAGCAAAATAATCTGGCTCCACGCCACACTGCTGCCTGAGGACGCTCTGTATCCCTGAGCAGCTGTGGACTTTGACCCGTTCATTGTAAAATGAAGGCTTTGACCTCTTCCATGTCTCGAAATCATTTTAGGATCTCTCTTTCCATCCTGTAGTTAATATTGATTGACTCAGCTATGACTTTTCCCCCTTCCATTCACTCATTTACTTAGGACACATTTTTTGAGTCCCTACTGTGTGCAGGATATGGGTTAGCCACTCTGTGTTCAGACACGAATGAACCCATTTCTGTCTACCTTGGATATTAGTGACGAGTAGCTTTCCTACCCCATGCTACCCTCTCTGAAAGGCCTGTGCACATTGTGAGGGGCTCGGGGAGGCGGACTCCCCCTGCCGTCTCCTCTCCTGTCACCAGGCTGTCCCAGGGACAGAGCAGACCTATTTCGGTGGTGTCTGCGGCTCTGACCTGTGAATATCAGGTATGTCACCTGCTGCTGTGCTCATCTTACACCTGTGAGCTGCATCAAACAACATCTAGGATCAGTCACCAAGATGACGCAGGCACTTTTGAGGTCAGCAAATGAGGTCTTCTCATGTTCACGGCTTGCTCATCGCTTACTGTAATGCAAACAACGGCACATCTGTTAGAGCTGCTTCATCTCCCCATAGAAATGAAGGGCCGTGCACGTGTCTTGCTTTGATGGAAATGTGGTATTACGTGCACCTGTCCCCATGGGTTAGTATGACTGTGTTTATACAGCGTTAATACAAAAGCACCTAGAGGAGAGTAGGGTTGGGCTCTGGGATCCCTTTCAGTTGGGGATAGAGGCTGGAGTCTGGCTCCAACATTTTTTAATATGGCACCATTGTAGGATTGGGACGTTATTTCTGCCTATCCTAATTTGTTCATGGCAATATGTGAAGGCAATACAAATGCCTCAGATTTTCAGGTTTATGAATAAAAGTGAGCAGATATTCCACATGAGAACATGCCCAGTATTCTTTTATTGGATGGAAGGGGGTCCCTGTGCCCACATATATTAAAGTATGCACCTGCCTTCAATAAGCCCGAATCAGCATATGTAAGTGAAGTGCGTGCCAAATTTGCCTTGTAAATCAAGAATAAAAAGAGCAGACATGTTTCTGGGCAAGGGAAAAAGTGAAGAGGTTCGGTGGAGATTTGTGAGCTGAAAACAATCAGTAGATGCAATGAAACCCCCTGAAACATTCTGAACATTTGTAGTAGTTTTCAGATTTCAGTATTTCAGAAACATAATCGTTGCCATCATATGAAATAAAATTTGTTAAGTCCTCAAACGCTGTATAGAGTTATGATGTGATATGTTGTGTTGTTAAAAAATAAAACTGGCTCCATCTGCTATCATGGAAAATAGAGGGCAGACAGGACTAATCAACATAACGTGGTCAGATAATCCATTTGAAGCTGTTTAAGAAAATGGATCATTTCTATGGCTGACTCCCGGTTACCTGTTTCCTCAGGCCTGACTCACATCCTGATAATGGATTGATAGGTAATATGATTGCATTTTATTCATGCATTGATGAACAATACTCTTCTTTCTTTCTTTCTTCTTTCTTTTTTCTTTTTCTTTCTTCCTCCCTTTCTTTCTTTTTCTTTTTTCTTTCACTGTGGTGGCGATGGAACCCAGGGCCTTGTATATGCTAGGCAAGTGCTCTACCACTGAGCTACATCCCCAGCCTATGAACAGTTTCTGATGTTGTATCTGTTCTTGTATAATTTTATGTTTTGATTTTATTATTATTATTAGCTGTGTGAAACTTAGAGTCAGAGGGGCACAAATTTATAGGACAATCTATAATTTTGGGGACTGGGAGGAGAGAGAAGGGGAAGTAGAAATGGAAGTAGGAGCTGCATATCTATTTCTAGCAGCTTAGAATGATAAGGGTTTGTTTACCTAGTCTACTCTGTGCAGATGAAGCTGCAGAAGCCCAGAAAGCAAACAAAAACATGGTACACTCAGGATGGTAGAGAACAAAGCTGTAAGTAAATTCACCCAGCTGTGCTGGGCTCCTTGAATCCAGATAGTCTCTAAGCCATTCTTTTATCATCTGCTAATTAGAGATTCTGAGTCAAGAGGTACAGAATTCTGAAGCTCTGACATTGAACAAATCAATGTTGGTCCTTAGTTCGCAGTCTGGGCAACTGTAAAATCAGATGCGAGGGGCCAGGGCGAGGACCAGATGTTGTACTTGCTTGTTTATGGTAAACCAGCTACTCCTGAGCACATCTCTCCTCTGCCAACCCGAGTTCTTGTCCCTTTATTGATGTTAGTGAAAGGAACTTCCTGAGGAATCCAAAATGCATTCTTTATCAGGCTATGTTAATTACTGTTTATAATCACTGAATACAGTTTATATCTAGCTCTGGCTTGGAAAGTCAGTACAGGCAGAGGCAGACATCTGCAGTGGATTCTGCACTTGAAATCCTAAATCTTTCCATGTTTTCATTTTCCCATCAGGAGGATGTCATTGACCTTTCCTGGGCTGGTCACCTTCAAACTGCACATTAATTTACAGTGGGACCTCTACAGAGAGCACAGGTGGGGAAAGTTTGGGAACACATTGAACACTGAGTATCTGTAGTTCAAACTGGAGGAGACAGTGCTTTAATGTCTATGGATGGTCATATTGATGCGTTAGTGTTTATTTTCGTAAGCAAGGCCTGTCCGCCAGTTCAAAGCTGTTGGCATTTTAAGTCTTCCTAAGAGAGGATGCACTTCATTTCAAGTTACAGGAGAGGATGCCTCCAAGCATCCTCAGTGGCTGCCGCCATGTCTAGCATGTGGTGACTGGTTGGAGTACGGTTAAAACAAGTCGCTGAGAATGAGATCAAGACAAGTTCATGAGGCTGGGAGCCATTGAAGATGCCAGGAAAACCAAATGGCAAGTTGGTGCATGGGCCAAAGCTTGGATTCAGGAGTGAGACCTGGCTTTGGATCCTGCGTCTGTGGGTGCAGTCAAGCAGCGTACCCCATGGCAGTTGTAGTTTGCTCAGTGGTAAAGTAAGGAGCTGGCAGTAAAGACCCTGGGAGGCGTTTAAGGGTGAAGCCAGAGGCTCTGGCTTCTTCAGTTCACTCGGTCACTGGAGGATGAGGCCAGCTCCCATGCAGGGGGTTCACTTGTAGTGTGTGGCTCTGAGGAGGAAGCAGCTTCCCTCCTGTTACTATCTTCACCATTAGGCCACACCTCGAGGGCTCTGCTGGGTGGGTGGGCAATGAGGAAAACGGGGACTTGTGTATTTATCAGCACCTAACACTTTATTTGTGCAGATCTGCTTGAGCGCAGTTCTTCATGACAAGAGCATTCATTAATGAATTCACTCAACGAACACAGTCTTCCTTCCGTGTCCTCGGAGGATTGGTTCCAGGATACCAACTTCTGTGGATACGCGAGTGCGTCTATGAAATGGCACAGCATTTACCTAGACGCTGCACACACTCTCCTGCAGACTTCGACATCATCTCCGGATGACTTATAACACCTCATGCTAGGAAAGGCTATGGAGATAGTTACACTGTGTTGCCTAGGCAAGAACGACAAGAAAACGTCCAAACCTGTGCAGTGTGGAGGGCTGACAGTATAGGCTGAGTGCTTGGTATGCACCGGGCATTGTGCTGTGAGCAAAACAAAGTCCTCATCATCATGGAGTTTACCTGCTAGAGTGGGGAGAGAGAAAAACACACAGGACATCAGAGCATAGCAATTGCTGGGGGGAGGAACGAAGAGTAAATGGATAAAGAGCCCTGGACAGGGGGTATGAAATGCACCTTACGTGCAGGGGTCAGGGCAGGGGTCTGAGGGGGACAGGAAGCTGTCGGAGGCTCCGGAGAAGGTTGGGCCGAGGGGTTGTGGGAGCTGTTGTGATGAGCCAGTGCACACGGCCATGTCGGGGGGTAGAAGTGGAGATGCCGGAGTGGCCAGATGCAGAACATAGCTAGGGATGCCCGGGAAGAGAGAGATTGTTGAGTGTGAGTGTGAATGAGAAAGAGTGTTCAGGAATGGCCCTGTGATTTTGGCTTGAGAGTGGAGATACCTGTGTGGACGTTTAGAGAGGGAGGGGTCGTGAGTGTGCTGGGCTTTGGACGTATTAGCATGGAAACACCTGTCATAGATGCGACCATGGGTCACTGTCTGAGGGTCAGAGGGACACTGGCAAGTCTCTTTACATCTGACTGGGAGTCCGAGGACGGCAGTGGAGTAAGGAAAGGAGCTGAAGGGCTTCTGCTAGCATCCTTACCCCTCGTAACCGTTACAGCCCGTTGTCTCGCCACCAGGAGTGGAAGACAGAGGTGACCAGCATGGAGTCCCACACGCCGGGTGAGTGCTCGGCCACCGAGCCGCATCCCCAGCCCTGCCACTGTTGCCTCACGAGGGAAAGGAGTGGGTCACAAGGAGAGGCTTTGGGGGCCGCCGTCAGCTTCCCTTGTGTTCTGTGCCGCGGGAGTCGGTGTGCATGAGGTCACACGTGTGTTTCGGTGAGAATTTATGGTGAAGCAAAGAAGAGCTTGGGCTTTAACGGGCGATCCAAGACAGGCCGGCTTCTATTTGTAATGACATTATGCTCCCGATGTATCTCCGAGTCTGAATAATATGGAAATAGTGAGTAACTCAGCAAAAGAGTTCTACCAGCGGAGTGGAGAGTGGATTTGGAGGAAAGAGACCTCATAAGATTTTCCTATTTGCCTTTAAAGAAAGAAGCCATCTATAAAGGCAGAAAGGTATAGCTCTCCAGATGTTTTGAAACAATTGGTTATGTATTAAAAATGTAAGCTACTGTTTTGGTCTTTGAAATGGGAAATAAAATGACTTCTGATTGTTTCTGAAGCCACAACAGGATCAACATATGTTTTCAATGACCATGGTCTAGCAGGCATTAAGTTCTAACTATAAATTATTTGTTGCAAATGGAAAATGAGTTGTGTGAAAGAGGTAAGGAGAAATCTGTGGCTGTGTGTCAGGTTCGTGAAATTTCAGGCTCGGATTTGTGCAGTGAAGGCCTTAGGTTTTGCACTAAAATTTGCAGTTTTGTCCCAAAAGCTAAAAGAAGTCCCATGAGCTAGGAACACATTGTGGAAAAAGCTGGGTAGAGGCGAACACCGAGGACCACCTACAGCGTGACACTGCTGCAGATGAAAGCGCGTTAAATTGTGGGAATGGTGACCACAGCCTCCGGCTTTAAACCCAGCGTCGGGCCTCATGTTAGAAATGAAAAAAACAATGAGTGCGATTTAGTTCCGCTCCAATAACTTTGGAACCTCTATCATTTGTTTTATTCGATTCGGCTTTTGTGAGTGGAGAACCCACCTTTTCGGCTCAGAAATGCCAGGGAGCTCTAACTCCACAGCAGTGTCTTAAAAGCCACATTTACTGTTTTTAATGTTCCAGCAAGGTCAAAAGAGCAATTTTCTTCTTTTTTTATTCTGTTTAAGACTCGTTTTTTTGCTCACGTACATGAATCCATAGTTAGTAGCTGTCAATGTTAAGTGCGTTTGCCCTTAAAAAAAGCACTTTCCTTTTCTTTAATTTTTAGCTTTTACAATTCTCAAAGCAGGCCAGAAAAAAAAAAAATTCCTAATATCCTAGACAAATGGAAGCAAAAAATTGTAATTAGTTTTTTAAATCTCTACATAAATCTCTGGAACATTTTTCAGTATGCTTCCAATGGCCAGTTAAATGCTTTCTATTTCTTCTCATTCTTATTTGATAAAAAAGCAAATAAATAGCTTAAATTTAAATCACAGGAATCCCTGAAAATGTTACTACCTATCAATCATCTTTATTCACAAATAAAGGATATATATATTACACAGATTTAAGGGAAGAATGAAATACATGCTATCATGATTGATTAGCTACAAAATCCATAAAAGGCTAGGGCAAATTAAAATCAAATTTTAAAGAATTTATTTCATTTTTTCAATTATATAAAAACTCAAAACAGACCCATCCGCATTGTGAATCTGATTTTCATATGGTGGCAGTGCAGTTGGTATTCTGGGGCAAAGGCGGAGGAAATCTTGAAGCAATCTGATGAGATTTCCTGACTGGGATCCACCCAGGCTGCCCACCTCAAAGCCCTGTTGGCTTTTCCATTAGAGGTGCACCCTGTCTGGAGCAAATGACTTTACCACGGGTTTTTGTCTCTGAGTCCCAGGGCTGGGCTGATGGCTTGCAAAGTGCTGGGTCCCTTGCAGATACCTGTGGGCTTCAGGACAGGCCATGTTGGAATATGTAAACGTGTGAGGAGGAAGGGACATTTACCCTGTGTGTACACCAGGCACATGCACACACATACACTTGCGTGTCCTCCACTGACACACACATACATGTAAACAGACATGGGAACACATAATACACACCCCGTATACATACACACCCACGTGCATCCACACATACACACTTTATATACACATGAGCACACACATACTGATACATACACACACACACACACATACATGCATACAGATAATCACACATATATACGTGTCCTCAGTAGAGCCTGGCCCCCCCCCCAGGAGTAATCTTTCTGCACCACTTGGGCAAAGCAAAGGGTTATGCAGAATGGACAAAAGGAATATTCGAGGGAGCAAAATCGTGTTTAAATACTCAAAAAGAGGTGACTTGCTTTCCCAGGTATATATTACTGTCCAGGAGAAACCCCTCCTCTACTGAGGTTTGTTTAATGCAGAACATCCTAAAACAGTGGCTTTTGCCATGGGAAGGAATTCCCACGGTTTTTGATGTCTCAAAAATCATGATGGTGCTGGGCTCAGTGAGGACGGAAGGCTAATAGGAAGGTCTATGTTGGCCTTGGGTCCATGGCAGCTTTGGGGTGGCAGGCAGCAGGTTGACACCAGGCTCCTTCACACCCACACTGCTGGGGTTTAGGAACAACAGCTGGTTGTAGGGTTGGGACTGTTTTGCTCCTGAGAAAACTGGATACCAGAGAGTCCCTGTGACTTCTTCAAGAATGTGCTGGTGGCAGGACTGGGACTCAGCCCTGCCGACTGCAGAAACGGGGCGGAACCTCAATTTGATGGCACCGTGTTGCCTCTGGAATCACAACAGCTGGAAATTTCTTGTCAGAAAATCATATAAGATGACCAAAGGAAAATCAGTGGCCATTCTTCCTCTCCCTCATGGCCCCGTCCCTCCTCAGGAACTCAGCAGGACGGTCTCCGGGTTTGCCAGGAGGCTGAGCATTAGCGCGGGGACAGCCTGGATGCTCAGCATGAAACTGAAAGCGCTGTGCCATCAGGCCCCCATCAGGCTCCCATCAGGCCTCTCACGGACCCTCCCAGTGCTCGGATGTGCTCAGAATCCCAGAGGATTCTTCCTACCCATTTCCTTTTAAAAACTATATTGTATCTGTTTTAATTGTCCAGTCCTCTAGGGCCACCCTGACCGAGTGTGTCCTACCAAATCAAAACAAGGAGAAAGGATTCCGAATCACTGGTGGCAGTGCTGGAAGCCTCTTGGTCCCGAGAGGCCCATTTTTACCCCCAGTGCTGCTGGAATTCGGGGAGCCTCTCTGGAGGGTTCCCAAAATGAAAGGAGTTTGCTCACAGGCTTCATATACCTTGGACGAGACGTGGATTTAAGCTGAGGGGACCTAAACAGCTGCCTGTATTTTCCTATGTACGCTGGTTTCCATGAAACCCAAACAGAGCTCACAAAGAAGGGAGTGGCCCGATATAATAGGCATCTCGTTGACGCACTGACTTTCATTAGATCTGTGACACCTAGCCAGGTGCTTATTTATGGGGCTGTGGGAGACTCACTGCTGAGGCTTTGGGCCAATCCACGTGTTGATGAGGAAGTTTTGGAAACATGCACAGCACGGAGGTTCGGGGTGCAGTGCCCCAGGAGGGCCAGCCCAAGCGGATTCTCATCACAGAAACTTGACAGTTTTAAGTCTTGTCTAGAACTGGGTATTTTGGTGTTGAGAGCAGTTTGCAGTTATAGTCGCATATGCCACTTACCTGTTTTTGTGGGACATGGGGAACAGGCTGACAAAAGTAATCTGGGCTAGGCAGGGAGGGCCACTGGCAGTTGATCACATGTATTGATCATCATGGGGGGGCATCGAAGGTCATGGCTGTGCTGGCAAGAAAGCCAAGGGGTTTCCTGAGAAACCAAGACTTTAAGAAAAATAAAAAGCCAAAATTCGGTTTTATATAAAATCGTGTGGACACTTCTGAGGTTCCAGATTAGCAGAGCCAAATATTGAACCCCTGGCGCTTCCTCAGTGAGCAAGTATTTATTCTCCAAAGTTTCTAGAATCAACATTTGAAGAGTTAATGGAATCCAGCAAAGCCGGGGTTTGCCTCGCTTGCTCAGTTTGGAATCGATCTGCATTGGAGGAGCAGCAGCGCTCTCTCAGCGGTCCAGGAGAAAGAGGAGGCGGCCGCCCCTGCTTCCCTTGTTTCTGCCCATAACTGAAGACAAAGCAAATGCTTAGTCACAGAGACTGCGGGGCAGAGAGAGGGAAGTCAGCAGTGCAGTGGGAGCCAGAATGAAGTGTGTTTTGCTTTGTCTGGTTAACAGTGTTTACCCGGTAGAGGAGGAGATTAAAACCACGGCAAAACAGACCTGTCTCCACAGAGCAAAGGAGGGAACGGGGGAGAAAGAGTAGGAAAAGGCTTCATTACTCTGCTTGCTGATGGGTAGAAGAGAGGTGAGAAGGTGGATCAGAGTTTTATGACTGTGAAAGTTTTTTTGAGAAGCCGCCGGACAAAGCAGTAGGAAGAAATGAGTTTCCAGGAAGCCATGAGTGGAAAAAAGTCATTAGCAGATCAGCTGGGAACACAGCCCAAATCAGGAGTTTAATATCCAAGCCTGTTTGCCTACAGCAGCCCCAAGGTGTGTCCCAGAGGAATTCCAGAAGGCATTTTACTACTGTGATCCTTAGGTGCTGTCTGAAACAATTCAGCTGTATGTGCAACATAGTACAGGCGAGCACTGTGTCCGTCAGCCTAATTTTAGAGGGAATGAAAGGCAGAGTGTCCATAGGTACATCTTGTCACGCACTTCAGAACGGTTTCTGAGACGAGATCCTCCCCCGGTACTGGTCCTGGGCTATGCTGCCCCCTCTCTCTGGTCTGGGTAGGAGGGGACAGATGTCCTGTCTTGTTTCTCCTTGTGCTTGATTAAATTATCCTTTCTTTAAGCTATAGAATATTGTTTCAAGAAAGAGCCAGCCCTTTCTATACTTTCACTGACTTTTTTTTTTTTTTTTTAATTTTGGAACTCTCCTGTTCATATTATTAAAAATGCAAATTAAAAAAATACTATTTTAAAAACACTTTACTCTCCCCAAAACATGGAGCTGATGGATTTGCTGAATCCAGAACCTGTCTGCACTTTGAATGACAGGTGGGCTCAAGGAGTAACATAATTTTATGGAAGTAGCAAGCAAGGGGCCAAAGGTCAAGCACAACATGAAAGAAAATAGAATTTTGCTATACTTATGCGTGATACTTATCATCACATCGTAGATATACAGAAATGATGGTTAAATGATGAGGTAGGAGGCTGTAGTCAGTCACATCATGGCTGCTAAGTAAAGTGGAAAGTCCCGGAGAATTGTTACCTAAGCCTCTGCACCTTGAAGTGAGTTTTCTTCAATACACTGCAGTTATTACTGAATCGCCTTGCCTTCTAACGTTTAAGAAATTCAACCGTTGTTTGTTTTAGAAAATTTTCATTTTGCTTGGGATAATTTGAAATTTCATTAGGACTGGTGAGGCATAGGTCTATTATTATCCAACCAAAATCTGGGGGCAGGGCCCAGCCTCCTGGCGAAGGCCATGTGGCTCAGGGAGAGGATGGTGATTTGGATTAATTTCTCATCTTCAGCCGTGGAGTTGTGTTGGGTACCAGGTGTCATGAGGTGGGAGGGCGATCTAGATGTCTGGGTCAGTAGTTCCCAAAATGTGTGCCTGCGAACTTGTGGGAAACGCAGGGCCTCAGGCCCTGACCCAGAGCCCCCAAATCTATGGTGGGATCCACCAATCTGCTTGAATTCTCCTTCCAGGTGATTCTGATGGTTGAGAGCCACTTTTCTAAACTGCTGTTTCTCCAGTTTTCTGAGGACAAGGATCACCTGGGTTCTTGTTAAAATATAGCTGTAATTCTGTAAGTCCTTAGTAAGGTTTGAGTTCCTGCTTCTCTAACATATTTCCAGGTGTGGCCAAGGCTGTGGCTCCACGGACTACCCTAGAGTAGCCAGATTCTGAAATACCACGGTCATTACAAATACGTATCTTTCATTGTGAATGGACAAATAGCATTCTAATTTAAAGTCACTCACTGCATGTTTAGGCAGTGTGAGTCAAGATCTAAAATAAATGCTCTCCTTGAGTGAACCGGATAAGATGGTGAGCTCCTGAAGGGAAAAGCCTGAAGATCTAACTGTGGTTGTTGGTCAATTTCTTTTTGTTGTATAGCAGCGATTCAATAATTGCTAATGGAAAGAATGAATGGGGACCTCATGGTATTCCAAGATTCCTTTGCCAGAGCTGTCAAGTAGCACCATCTGCTGAATCTTTTCTATTTACAAAGAGCCGGTTTGGGGAAGCATAAGAGAGGTGTACATACAGACAGGTGACCCCAAGGACCTGAGAAAAAGCCGGAAAGTTCTTGGCCCTCCAAAGATGCTTTTGCTGCTGTCAACACTTGGCTCATTTTACCCCTCTGGCTCAAACTTGTCCCTTTAATCAATTTTCATTTATTCAGTGTCTTTGTGCACTCTGCTAGTCATTTTTGCTAAATCTTATTTCTTCCTCCAAACACTTCCTTTAATTACAGTTGAGGCAGAAATGCACAAATCTCAGCTAGGCAAGAATTCCCCTGGGGCAGTCACTGGCAGCCTTTGTGTGCAGGGAAGAAACCAAGGACATGTGTCCTTGTCCCTGCCCTCCGATGGCTCTTGTCCTCCTGCCCTCCACCCATATCATTGCGTTTCTAGGGTTTCATCTTTTATTTTAGACCAATTGATCCTTCCATCTTTAAAAAGGTCTCCCACCCAAATTGTTTGTTCATTAATTCATTCTTTCATGCTTTCAACACACTTTTGTTGGTTAGTAGTAGATGTTAATCCTTTTCCACAAGAGTCTTAAAACAGTGTTTCTTTTTAGTGTGTTTCTCTTCCAGTGGACAAGGTACAGGCCAGTGGTGGTGAATCTATGGCACACGTGCCACAATAAGCTGTTTGTATCACTGAAAGCTCTGAAAGGTTCGCCGTCACTGATACAGGCTGTTGGTCCTCCAGCTTTTGTAAATCTCAGGGCAGAAAGTGTGTAGGGGAATCAAACAAGATTTAGAAATGCCACTGTTTCCAATTGTAAGGATACTCAGAGGGTTGGACTGTCTGAAGTCCTTGGGGTGGGGGCAGCAGGCACCCTTCCTTGGTCAGTTCCCACCCTGGCTGTGTGATGTGCCACAAGTCGCTGCTAATTTGTGCCCTCTCCCTGCGATGACCCCTGCCTTTGTGCTTCTTCAGTCTGTATACTCAGCCCAAGGACAAGCTTCTGGAACTTTTGTCAAAGCAATTTGTTTTCACTGTAGTGAAAATATCTCCTAATACTTAGAAAAAAAATGAAAAAAAAACTATAAAAAATTTCAGTCTTTTATTTTTTAGGGCCACGATATGTTTGATTCCACAAGAATCATTGCTATAGAGAGAGAGACACTAAGAAGCTAGCGTGTGCTCCCTTCCCCCGCTGCAGGGCTCTGCTGGGGAAGCCTGGCAGCCAGACTGAGCCTTCCTAAGTTAACCCTAGCAGTTCTGCCGGTGTTGAGTTGCAGGCCTCTCCCTGTGTAACCTTAGTAATACTCCACACACTGACAGAGCGCAGCAGACGTGATTTGTCAGCCTTCAGCTCATGGAAAATTTGACCTCTTTCAAAGACAATGGCAGCCAGCCCCTCCAGCAATTCCTCACCTGTTTCACATATTTTCTATAATGTGTCTATAAAATGCCTCCACATCAGTGCTCCAGTGAGGATGAGAATTTGATTTCACAAGTAGAAAAATATTTGAAGGAATGTTCAGCAGTCAAGTCAATCTACTTTTGGATTTGTGGGGTTGTTTTTAAAAACATGATACGTGGACTTCCATTACTTTGTAAATAAGTACTGTGAACTTTACAGCTAACTTCTGGCATGTAATGTGGTTAAGCTATGGTTACTTTGTGGATCAGAATTCCCTGCATGGATTCTCAACCTTTATCTTGCAGGAATATACATTTTTTTCTCATCCTTTGGCTCTGAATCATTCTAATTTTTACAAAGTGAGGTTCACATCCTGAAAAGTGCTGGTGTCTGTCTTTGGCTGTGCCGGGCACACCCCAAATCCAGAACTTTGAGGAGTACAAGCTTGATCCTCCTGCAGTGTGGGCTGAGGTTGCAGGACGTAGCTGGGGAGGAAGCAGCGTTCCAATTTGCTTGTGGAGGGAGCGTCAAGGGTGTGGCGGGGGCAAGCCTGGTGACTGGATGTGGCTGCTGCTGAGGCCTCTTCCGTGGCCAGTTGCCAAGGTCTGCTGGGGCTGCAGGGTGCTCACCCCGAGCTTCGTGGGGCTCAGGCTGGCATGGTGCTCTTGGAGGGGTGACCCGCGCCACCCTTCCCTGCCTGTCTGGATCCTCCCGCGAGGCCTGTCTGTTTTCTGCAATAGCGCTATTTCCCTGCCACTGGCCTACAATCTGAAAAACACAACGAAAGGCAGAAAAAACATCACACTGCCTCACGCGAAGACCCTTGAGATGCATGTTAGGTTAATCTCCCTTTTTTCCTTCCCCAAGGACTTCCTTTGTCCTTGTCCCACCCAATTTGGGGACCTTAGCACAAGCAAAAGAAGTTTGTGTGACTTCATAAATTAAATATAGGACTTGCAGAAAGGAAGTGGGTCACGCCCTCTGTACGGTATTCTCCATTCTAGCTAAGCTAATAATAGCCCGTGACTGGCTTTAGTTTAGCGAGCCAAGGGCTCGACTCCAGAGGCACCCTGAAGCTGTGACACAAAGAATATGTGAAGTGCTTCGCCTGTCCCCTCCCCGATCGTCAGGTCACCTGGGGGGATCTGTGATGAGCCCACCTCTTAGGTCTAAATTGTGCACCCTGGTCTAGCCTGGCACAGTGGCTGGTATATCTGACTACTCTGCTGTCTGAAGCAGCGGAACTTTGAGCTGTGAACATGTGCTGTGAATTTTTTCCAGAGCATTCCGTGCAGTCAAAACCACACCAGGTTAGTGGTTTCCCAGTTTTCTAAGGATGCTTTCATTTGGAGTGATAACCTAGTTTTAATTTTTTTTTCTCTAAAGAGGCTTAAAGGAGATGGCTTTTCCACATTTGTTCCCCTGCTATGACAACTGTTTGGTAAGATTTTGGCTTGGACTGAGCTTAAGTACAGTGGCAAAGAAACAGATTTATAACAGCCCCGGAACTTGTCCTTCATGCTGCAGTGATTTCCTCTTAGACAGCTATTCCCTGGAAGTAGCCACGCGGGGTTTCCGGGCCCCTTTGCCCTGGCCCAGCTCGCTGTGTCCTCCTCCGCCTTGGGTAGCCCATGGTGACTCACAGGCGGCAGGCCCGCAGCTGCAAATGACCCGGGGTGGCAAGGCCTGTGAAGCCAAAGCAAGGACCTCTTTCTGGAGGAAGCATGGTCTCGTGTATGTGGAAATGCCCTGTTGTCCAGTGAGTGGGGGAGAAGAAGCAAACCCAGCTTGTAGATTGATCTCGAATGTTGCTTTGAAGCTCTGTTGATGTTCGACTCCTTCCACTGGTCTATGAGTTCCTGACACTGGCTGTCGTCATCCCCTCTTCAACTTTCCTCAGAAGTGGTTCTCCCTGGTATACAGACTGGGCATAGCTAGAAGCAAGTCTTCTGTATTCTGGATCATTTACCTTCATCCAAACACCAGGCTGGCATTTCCTAAGCCCAGCCCCAAGGGCGGAAGGAAGTTGGCATGTATGGGGTAGCGACCTCATGCACTTGGCTTAACCTCTGGGGGCTGGCAGCACTGCTGGTGCCCGCTCTGTCCTGCTGTTCAGGCTGCACATTTCAGAGGGCACTTGCGGCCGCACAGGCAGGGCAGCGCTCCCCCACAGCAGTGGCCTGGGATGGCAGATGTGGGGATGGGTTTTCCCAGTAGTGCTGGCAGCAGGAGCAGCGAGGGGCCTCATGGAATTCACTCCCCGCCTGGCTCCTTCTCCGACTTCTCGGCTGGCGCTTCTGCAGAATCTTGCTGAAGAGGACCGACTGACAATCTGTTGGCTGCTTTGCTGGATGCCATTGCGTTTTGACTTGCTTTTGATGGCACGGGCTTTATTGGCTCTGCGTGTCGAGTTTCTGTGCAAACCTTTGGAAGGGTGGGTACTGAGCGAGTGAATTCAGTGTCCACAATGCGACGTCATATCTCTTAATCCTGTGAGGGATGGATGAAGCAGCCAGAAGTAATTAGGATCCGTCAGGACAAGAGGAGTCTAACTCTCCTCCTGGGCCGATGCAGAGGTGCGAGGAATTCTCTATCCTTGATGTCCTCCTACGGGGTGGAGCAAGAAGGGACGGTTTCCTTTCTCTCTTCCTGTCACTACTAATGCAGACAGTGCCCTGTGCTTCTGGGGCTGAAGGGTCCGAAATGTGGGTGGAGTATGGGGGAGAAAATCCATGCAGGATTTCGTCTCATCGATTGGGGGGCACTGCTCGCCACGTGGAGAGTTTCTGGTGAAGCAGTGGGTGTTTTGGAGGCTTTGAGCTGAGACCGTGGGTTCCGTAGCACCGGGAGAAGGTGGAAGGAGGGCAGATAAGGGGTCTTCCTGGAATCACAGACACCATCACGCCAAAGACCCCCGGCTCTGCTCCCTGTGAGCCACTTTGGTGGCAGGTTTTTGGATGACTATGCACAGATGTTAGGAGAGTTGACAGAGTCTTCCGTCTTCAGCGCCCTGCAGGATTTTATGTCATTTTATCCCTTGTGGATTAAGAGCAGACGTGATCTTGAGATGTTCCGTTTGCTGGTGAGATTCTCTGGGTGCCCTTTTGTGCCTCCAGTTCCTCACACTGCCTGACCCTCACCTTGCTATTGTAGCTACTGCGATTCTCTGCCAGCACGATATTCTCCTTCTCTGGGCATTTGAACATGCTGGTCCTCCTCCGTAAGCACACATCTCCCCTTCTTTATACCAGGCTCATCTCACATTTCCTGGCCGCCACATCACTTCCTCCAGGGAGTCTTCCCAGACGCCCATGCCTGGAGCGGTGGTCCTGCTAAGGCCTCCCGTAACAACCTGTGCTTCCCTAAGTACAGCCCACCTCTGCGGGACCGTGTGTTCTGTCCCTGACTCCCTGGATAGCTTGTGAAACACACTCAGGAAGGGACTTCTAGGTGGTGACTGGTTCATGGAAGAGCTTCAAGTCAATATCTGCTGGATGATGGGGTGCAGGGCTGGGTTCCATCAACCCTTTCCTTCTAGACTTGCATCATGCCACACCAGGTTAGAGGAGGGAGCTAAAAATTAGAATATCAACTGCTACCGCTATCTAAGCACTCACTGTGGGCAGGAAACTGGGTAAGAGGCTGCGCATACACTGTTCTTAAAATAGCACTGCAAGGCAAGTATCCACGTGTCCGGTTTGCACCCTGCATCATGCTGAGGATGGAATCTCCCTCCTGGAAAACAGAAGCTGAGCAGCTTGGTAGCACTGTGATTTAGACTTCCTTTGGCCCTAACCTAGTTTTTCAGCCCTGCCAGTGTATCCTTGAGTATCAGACAGGTGAAACCAGATCACGCTGCAAGAACAAACACCAAACAAGCCCCAAATTTCCCCCAAATCTCATTTCTCATGCACACTTCATACACATCTTCTGCAGGTGGGATGTTCTGCTCCCTGTGGTCATTCCTGGGCGCAGGCTGCTGGTGCAGCCACCCGCTCACACGTTAATGGTCCCACAGTAGAAGATCGTGGAGCAATGGAACATCTTCCATAGGTGACTGAATGCATCATCACTTTTCATCCCAACTCACCAGCCATGCTGTCTCTTGGTCCTACCTAAAAGTGAAGGGCTAGGCAGTTTGTCCACCCTGCCTCCGAGGAAAAAAGACCACCTGTAAGGAATGAGCCAGTTACCATGAGTCGCCATCACAGCCAGCATCCCATTCTGATGGGTAGTAACACAAAGGGAGCTTCTCCAGATGTCGCTTCATTCAGGACTCTGTTTCTCCATTTCACATAGCAGGCTTTCTTGCCTTGGATCAGTGTATTGCTTAAGGGGTCCCTGTCCAGATGGTAATCACTGGTAGAGGTGAGAGGGTAAGACAACCTCTAACTTCTGCTATTTCTTTTCCACTTCTTTAGGTCATATTAAAATTAATTTATAATACCATTTTTTTTGGCTATAAAAACTAACTGCCTAAAAACACAACATGAGATTAGTGAGATTATCTAATCTAAATTGCTGCGCTGCAGTTCAGCTCCAGCCTTGGACGTTAGTGTCAGTTTTATGGCTTGTGTTGTCATCATCCACATTAATTATTTAAAAAATGCAAAGCTATTGTGAAATAAAGGGATTCCTAGAAGGCTTGTGTTTCAGTACCAGTGAGTGCTGTGGGTTAGATCCAGTGTGAGTGGTCTCCTGAGGGTTCATGTGTGGGACACTTGGTTCATGAGTGGCGATGTTGGGAGGTGGTGGCCCCTAGAGAGGTCCCAGGTGATTGGGAGCCTGCCCTTGGGATGGACAAAGAAAGTTCTTGGGAGAGCAAGTTGTTAGAAGCACAAGTCCAGCCCCTGAATTGCTCTGGCTTCCTGTCTCAGTGTACTGCTCTCACGCATGCTCCTGCACTGTTCTTCCATCTGTTACGGAGGCCTCAGCAGAGCTGAGCTCATGCTGGGGGCAATGTGCTTGAACCTCAGCAACTGTGAGCTAACTCAGCCTCTTCTCTTCATAAAGTTAGCCTGCTTTGGGTATTTCATTACAGTAAGGGCAGTGGGCCAATACCGTGAGCATGGTTTGCTGTATGGGAGGCTCTTCTGTCCCGTGAGACATTATTAGGTTCTAGGAGTGGGATGGGGGAGTGTAGGGGGTTAATTAATTTATTTGGAACACCCTACCCCTTTTTATTCAGGTATTTCAAATGTCGATTTTTTATTAGAATCTTGTGTTCTGTTATCCAGGAAAATTTCTATATCGATTGCCAACAATGAGTACTTACCATGTGCCAGGGGTTAGGGATACAGAAACCAGTGAGCCATAGTTTCTGTGCTCCATAATTTTATGCTTTAGTGAAGAATCAGAAAGTAAATATGATCCCATGTCAGTGAGTGACAGGGAGAGTTCGGAGAAATGCGTCCTGAGATGGCTTCATCATTGCGCAGACGTCACAGAGGACAAACGCAAAACTAGAAGGCAGAACCCCCTGCATGCGTAAGCTGCGTGGCAGAGCCTATTGCTGTCGGTGCCTAATCCGTGCAGTGTGCTAGGTACTGATGCTGGAACTAGTGTAATGCAACGGGAGGTGTTGTATTTCTAAACATAGAAAAAGGACAGTGCAAAGCAATATAAAAATAAAAAAGAGGGCACCTGCGCTGCATTACCCTCCTGGAGCCTGCAGGATGGGAAGCTGCTGTGGGTGGTCAGTGGGTAAGTGGTGAGTGGACATGCAGGCTATGGACACACTGTGCACCGCTGCACACTTTAAAACGCTGTGCACACAGGCTACGCTAAGCATACATTTTTTTCTTTCTTCAATAATAAATTTAGCTCATTGTAACCTTTTTTTACTTTAAAAGCTACTCATTTCTTAAAATTTTGGCTCTTTTGTAATAACGGTTTGCTTAAAAGACATTTTATGCAGCCACACAAAGCTTTTTTCTTTCTTTGTGCCCTTATTTTATAAGATTTCAGGTATTTAACATTTTTTTATAAATTTTTATTACTTTTTAAAGTTTTTTTTTTTACAGAAAAATAAGACACAAGCATACACATTAGCCTAGTCCCGCATAGAAGCAAGAACATGAGCATGACGATTTGTCTGGATTGTCAACTTGATTGGATTGAGAGATCCATGGACATCGATTAGCAACGTGTGCTTCCAGGTGTGTCTAAGGAGTCATGGACTGATGACCCTGGGGACCATATCTGTTCCCCGGTCCTTCCTCTGTCTCTTTCCCTACTCTCTCCTTCCTGGATGCTATGAGTTGGGCAGTTTTCCTCTGCCACACCCATCGGCTATGATGTTTCTGCCTGGGAGCCAGCTGACCATGGACTGAAACCTCAGAAACTGTGAGCCAAAGTAAACCCTTTCTCCTTTAAGTTGTATATGTCAGATATTTGTCTCAGCAGCACACAGGTGACTAATACAATCTGTATCACTGTCTTCCACTGCCACATCTTGTCCCACTAGAAGGTTGTGATGATCACAAGGACTCCACCTGGAATAACTCCCCAGAAGGATCTACCTGAGGCTGATTTACAGTTAAATATTTTTCATAAGTATAAGGAGTATACCCTAAGACAAATGACAGAAAGTATAGTTAGTAAATACATAGACCAATAACGGTCATTGCTTGTCATTATCAAGTAACGTGCTGTACAGAACTGCACGTACTGTACTTATGTATGACTTGCAGCACAGGCTTCTTTAATATCAGCATCGCCACAAATACATGAGTGACACTTTGTACTGTGAAGCGACTAGGTGAATGGCAGTATCTGGGCTCTATTATAATCTTAGGACCATTATCATACATGTAACACTGTGGCGTGTGACTATAGACGCAAAGGGAATGCTTTTGAGGCCGTCATTATTATTTTTTTTTTGAGCCAGCAATATAAACTTGGAGGTTATGTATGAAGTAAAAAATTCTTGGATTTTTCTAATGATCTTTAACCCTCTTTCTGTAGTACATGAGGACACGCTTACAGATTCATTTATATGATGAAAATATTCAATTTGGTGGGTGGTAAACTGCATGAGGGAGATACCTTGCTTTCCCTAATGCTTCATGGATTGCCTAGAATACAATAGGTGGTAACAGATATGCTTGAATGAATAAATTTAGAAATACAGCATGAGGATTGGAACCAAACAAACTAATAATAGCTGAGTATCTACTTCAAGGAATGTAAAAATGAGGAAAAAATGGCATCCTTATCCTCTGAGGAATCCTTTCACTACATATCTTGGGTGACATTTTCCCTGACACAGGGTTGCTTTTCCTCACCTGTCTAAACTAAGTAAAGGGGATCCAATATCCACTCAGTGCTGATCTTTTCAGCAGATACTCAAGTGTTTAAATTGCCCAAGGAGGTGAATTTAAACACCGCCTGCATTAGTAAATATAATAATTGTGTGTGTGTGTGTGTGTGTGTGTGTGTGTGTACACATGCACTGGGATAACTTTGGAGCTCCACCTTGACACATTTCACTCCATGAGAAAAGCCTCCTCAAAGAGCCTCTTGCCCTTTAGTGACCCCACAGGCCTTAGATAGGGAAGAGGGCACTCGTGAAACCACGCCAAATTGCTGCTCTGCCTTGGTGTTGGGCCTCCTGCAGGCAGCGAAGTCTACTGAGCGCTGCAGACTGTTTACACTGATGTCCATCTCTAATTGTAGCTTGGACAAACAAACAAATCATCTGTGGTGATCTCTAAAAGTTGTACTTAAAATTCAATTTAAGAGCAACTGAAATTTTTTGCTCATGAGGTATGCAAAACCTACCTGGGTATTATGCCTTATGAAAGAAACAACTTCTAATGGAAGAAACTTGGCATGTCTGTGTTTTTCCTAACCCTTTTTCCCCTAGCTGAGCCAAGTGAGATGGCGGGAGACCGGCCTTCCTTTCTCGTCTTCGGGGTTATGTATAGAGCATAATTAAAATTGGAGTTGGGTTGTAACTGGCATGCATTTAAGAGGGGTGGGCTGTTGTGTTTTCCAGATTTCTCTTCTACAGAGATGAAAAGCAATCTTGGGCATAAGTTATTGATGGGGGACAAATACATCCTGAAGCCTAAGCCAAGGTGAAGTCATCGTTATTTTGGACAGGGCCAAGCTGATAAGGGGGGCTCTTTTCTCAGAAGAATGTCTTACTGTTTGGAAGTTCACAATCCACTCTATGGGATTAAGCAGAAGAATAATAAATTATCCTTGCTTTATCCTTTGAGTATCTGCTGAAAAGATCAGCGCTGAGTGGATATTGGATCCCTTTTACTTAGTTTAGACAGGTGAGGAAAAGCAACCCTGTGTCAGGGAAAATGTCACCCAAGACAAGAGCTTAGAGATGATTTCTTTCTGCTCAGGGCAGGGCTTAATGGAAGAAAACAATTCACCCGCCTCTTGCCCTCTGCCCAGGAACCCAGGGCGTGTGTCTGCATTCCCAGACCTTCCTGCTCTGTTCTCATAGGCGTATGGAGAATGTCTGGGGAGACACAGAAAAACAAAAGTTCAGGAAAACATATGGCCAAGGCTCCCCCAAACAGCAGCCAATAAATCCCAAACGTGCCCGAGCCCACGGCCCTTGAAGTCACTGCGTCCACCATGGCTGGTCGCACTGGTGACGCTAAGGCACCAACTTTGTCTCCGCCAGCCAAGCCCTGGCCTGTACACCAGTACAGGCCATGGGAACACGTCTTTTATTGTAGGCGCTGTCTGTCCGGCATCAGGGCGCAGTCGTGGTGACGTCAGTGCTGGATGTGGTGTCATACTGTGAAAGTGTTCATTTGCACAACACAAGCACACATCTTCCTTTTCCCACCCGTGTGAGTCAGCTTTGCATCACTGCGACAAAATTCCTAAAAGAATCCACTTAAAATGAGGAAAGGGCTACTTTGGGTCACAGCTTCAGACGTTTCATTCCAAGCTCACTTGGTCCTGTTGCTTTGTCCCTGGGGGTGGTACAGTGTGTGACGGCAGGGTACATGGTGGAGGTCTGCTCAGCTCATGGTAGAAGCAGAAGGAGCTACAGGAAGGGGCCAGGGTCCCAACATGACCTTCAGGTGTGTGTCCCCCTCATACACACCGACCTAACTCGTTCTCATGAGTCCCATCTCCCAATAGCAACATGGCCTGGGGAACAAGCCTTTAGCCCTGGCCTTTGAGGGACATCTCAGATCCAAGCACCACCTGAGTTCTGATAACGTGTGTCCCTCATTTGCTGTCCTCTGTCATCACTCGCTATGGCTTGGATGTGGCTTTTCCCCAAGGGTCCATGTGTTGGAAGTTTGGTCCCCACAGAGGTGATGAGAGAGATGGTGGGACCTGGAAGAGATGGAGCCTTGTGGGTAGAAGCTGGGCCACAGGGCACTGCCCTCAGAGGAGACCAGGTGGTCCTTGTGGGAGCCTGTTTAGTTCTCGAGAGCATGTAGTTCTGAAAGCAAAACTGGCCCTTCCCCACTCTTTCCATCACTGTTCCGTGCGCCTTCTCTCTGAATGCCATCTGCAATGATGTGTAACACAGATGGCTATGGGACCCTCACTAGGGCTGGTTCTGTGCTGTCTGGACTTTCAGCCTCCAACACTGCGAGCTCAGTAAACTTTCTTTTCTTGTAAACTACCCAGCCTCAGGTATTTTATTATGACAATGGAAGATGAACTGATACAATGTCTGTCCCACCTCACTTCCTGTCCCTTCTCAAGGACAAGAGAGGTCTGTATATTTGAGTTCTGGGGAAACTATCAAAGATACTGGAAGATTTAATACAAAGTTATGTAGATGAGCTGGAAAGTATGATGAGCCAGACCTCAGCAGACTGGCTTATGCCCATTTGATTGAGTCCTCTCCCCCACCCCCAAGACCTCCTTCCCTCTCCCTCTCCCTCCCTCATTCTTTCTCTCTCCCACTTTGTTTTCCCTTAGAATGTCATTTGGTGGTCTCATAATCTTTGAACTTAAAGGCTCTTCGTGACGATGTCTTCAATGAGATACCAGGTGTGTCCTGAGATTGTGAATGTTAAAATGCTATAACAGCTTGTTCAATCTGCCTGGCACAGTTCAGGAAGCTGTTTGACAAAACATAGCTCACAGTGTCTTGAAATGGCCCACACAGATAATCAGCTGGGTCCTGCTCACGTTTTCCTCAAAGGAGGGACTTCGCATATTGTAGTAAAGGAGAATAGAGTCAGGCCCTGCAGACCCTACTGGTAAGCATGGTGAATCTTTGATCTGTGGCAGCCTAGTGCAATTCAAAGCTTTTCCACTACAAAACAGGTAGATAGAACTACATATGGGTAGATAGCAGAAAGAAATACAGTACATGTAGGCCCGTCCAAATTAGACAGTATGTGTCAGGAGTGTCAACTTTTAGTGCATAGAAGTTTTCACAGTTTCAGAAGTGTATAAAAGTTTCAAAGTTTTCAGAGTAAAAAGGAACAAATTGTTCTGGTATGAAGCAAATTTACATAGAAGAATGCTTGATGGAATCACTGTTGGTTTGGCAAACTTGTTTCTAACTGAAGGATGGGCAAATCAACCAGGGGGTGGAGGTGACTGGTAAATTTATCTGACGGTTTTGCTTCTCTGCAGAGGCAAAGCCATGGCTCAGCCAGGGCTGAAGGGCAGCTGTCTTGATGAACAGGTCACCGAGTGAGTCACACATCTGCAGAACAGCGGAACCCAGGGTGCTGCCCAGGAGGGTGCACAGCATGATAAGCCCCCACACCAGGCTGTGGTGAGGGGCAGTGGCTTCTCAGAGTAGACAAGCTGCACCACCAGAGGGCTGCCACACAGGGAGAGACCTGGTCAGATGTGTCCTTCATGTAGGCCTCTCTGGTCACTGCATGGCTGATGGGAATTTGAGAGGCATTGGACACCAGAGCCTGGAAGATGGTGGGAAGCACCACTGGGATTCCTAGAGGGAGACGGTGGGAGACTGAACCAGAATGAGGTGGAGCTTGGGGAACAGCTGGCAAGGAAGCTGGATGGTGTCTGCTGGATGTGGAGGAGGAAGGGTGAGAGTCCTGGCTGCACCCAGGGTGACCTTGGTGGCTGGGGCATACCTCACCCAAGGGTAGTGAGGACTCAGATGTTTGTTTTAGATATGGAGAACCTTGGCATTGTAGGGACTTGTGGCAAGGCCGCCCATCTCTCCCTGGGCCCTGGGGGATTCACTTAGGCCAGCCACCTTCCTCACCAGAGCCATCCTTTCTGAGGCATTTCACTACATCGGCACTTCCTCCCCAGGGCTGCTATGGGCACTGTGATGGCGGAGGTGCCTCCTCTTGGCTAGACAGGGGTCCCCTCTTCTCATCTTCCTGGCCACCATGGAGAGCAGGCTTACCCAGTTCACAGCTTGCAGCGGAGAGATTTTCCCCACTACAGTCCTGGGCCATGGTCAGCCTGGGTGACGGCATGTTGAGTATCATCCGACAAAACCTGTCGTCAAGGTGTGCGGTAACAATGCCCTCAGAACAGAGAAGGTGTGGGTGTTGAAGGATCAAGTTGTTCATCAGCGCCGGTGTGTTTCCTTACACGGGGACAGTCGGTAGGCACATTTCACCTGCCCCTGAACTGAGTGCTCTCTGAACCGTCCGTGTGCTCTCAGCTCTGGCTCATTCACATGGAGGGCTGCCGACGAGGCCCGCTCTGAAGCAGTGTCTTCCTTGGCTTTGGGGTTTTCTGCTTGCTCCTGTAGACCTGGGAGGATCTTATTTGGGCTCCTGTGAATCTGGGTGGAAGGTATGATGTGGCCACCAGTCAGGACTTTCTTCTCATCTTTCGACAATGACGCTCTTGTGGATGGGTCTGTGTGCTGTGGTTTTAGTGAACGAAAATGATAAAACCAACCCACAGGCATTTTTCTGTTTTTGAGTCTCCAGAGTGCTTTTAGCCAGAGGGGGTCAATTTCACTGATGGAAACTATGCAGTGAGGTGTAGTAGTTGGCGCTTGCTTTCCCCAAGAGCACAGAGAAAGTCCATTCCTCCAGCCTCTTAAAATGCAGGATTTGCCAAAGTTTCTGCTTCCTTGGGTTCCTCATGCTCCCAGCTTTTGGTCTCCTACATGGGTCCAGACCTCCCTTAGCAAGCTGACTCAATCCACCCGCCAGTTTATGTCCACCTGTGTAGGCTGACCCACCAGGGAAGGTGGAGAGGATGGGGTGCGGTAGTCCTGGGAGGAAGGGCTCAGGGTGCCTGGTTCTCAGACAGCACGGGCCAGGCAGAGTGCACTTTGCTGGCTCTGGCTGTGTGCCCGGTGCTGGCCACAACCCAGGGCACCTCTGAACTGCTGTGGTTTGGCACCAAGGATGTGGCTCATCCCCCAGCCCCTGCCTCCCACTCGGTCCCTGCGGTAAGCCACCTCTCCTGCCTCGCAGTGACCTCAGCCAGCTGGGAAACAGCACCCGGCCAGTCCCTGCTCTGTGCCCACCTCACCAGCCATCCTTTTGGTTGTGGGGTGTGACAGCCAGGGCACCCCTGTGAGTGAGCGTTGGGACACTGGGTGACAGGAGATCGACTGTCTCGCATTAGTCAGGAGATAGTGAAATCTGCAAGAGCCAGGCTGCTTCATGATGGGCAACTTGCAACATGAGGCAGAGGCGTCCAGGGAGAAAACCCAAGTCACAGTGTCCTTCCAAGGGGCGGCTCTTTGGTGACAGGTAAGTAAAGTTGCAGGAAATGGAGGGACTTCTTCCCAGCCAGCTACGAAGATGTTCCTAATTCAACTCATTTATTTTATCATTTTTATAATCACAGATAGTCCTGGATTATTAATGATGCTTCAACTTCAGATTTTTCAAGTTGACAATGGTGGGGAAGTAGCATGCAGCCAGAGAAACCATACCAGGAATTTTGCACTTGGATCTTTTCCTGGGACAGCGCCATGCTGTCGACACTGAGCAGTGGCAGTGCCACAGCTCCCAGTCAGCCCTACGATCGCCAGGGCAAACACCGAACTACAGGGCACTGCCGTGCGGCCCAAACGGTGACCAGGCAGGGGCAATACATGCATTTCCCGCTTCTGACATTTTCAACTCACGACAGATTTATCGGAATGGGATCCCCCTATAAATTGAGAACCACTGTATAACTGTTATAATAAAGGTCAGATGCCTAGAAAAGGCTACAAAAGCCCGTTATCTCTTATTGTGACTCATATTGCAATGGAAAATAAAGAAGATACAATGTTTACAGTGTTTGTAATTCAATTATTAAAAGCAATAAGTGAAAAATAGTTTAAAAATTCTAAGTCACTCTGTACTGCTTGAGGTTTGCAGTCAGGGCAGACAGAGAAGTCTGCTGGAGTCCTCTGTACGACTTGAGCAGGCAAGCAAGGCATAATTGTGGCAGGAAGACCTTGGGAGCATGGGGTGTGGGAGCCACTGTCCAGGTGGGAAAGAGGGAGACTTAAGATATAGCAACAGCATGGGTAAAGAGGAATGGATGGGGTAGGAAGCAGTTCTGTATTCTCTCCCTCTTCTCTCCAGCGCCATGGCTGCCCAGGCAAGCAGCTGCCATCTTCCACTGGACTCATCTGAATGCCCTTCCCTAAATCCGCCTTGGTGTCCCTCCGTGCTGTTCTCAGTTACCTGTGTGTCATCAAAATCTCCTATCACTCACTCCAAACTCGAAACTGTCCCTGATCCACAGAGCTTTGTAAGGACCACCTGTCTTCCCAGTAGTCCCCATTTCCCAGCCATCTCTTGCTTGCCAGTTTCTTCTATAAGACTGACTTTTAGTCCCCCTGACCCCAGGCCATTTTCCTTTCTGTTTTTCTCTGCCTTGATCACTCCACACTTCCTTCACTTTACTCATCCCCATGAGCTCAAACACTTCCACGAGAAACCCACTCCATTAGCTACCCCTGTACAGACTCTTTTAACGCCGCAGCTCTGCAGCTTTTTTTTTTTTTTTTCATAGCATCATGTTGTAGTCAGGGTTTACAAGGGAATGTATTTAATACAGGACACATAATTTATAGGATTATTTTATAATATTCACACAAAGAGTCAAATGCAAAAGAGTGCGAGAGATCTGTCCACACATTAGAGACCCAAGGAATCCAGCTGAGGGCCTGGACCCCATGGCAATGTCCTGCATGAGTCCAGCTGAAGACCTAGAGCCCATGGCAATGTCTTCCATGAGTTCAGCTGGAGGCCTAGAGCCCACAGCAATGTCTGTATCAGGATCTGCACTGGGAAGGCTCAAAGGTCAGTGGTGGAAGCTAGAAAGTCTGCGCCAGTGGGATGAAGGATCTGTGCCAGCAGGCTGAGCAATCTGCACTGGAGCCAGGAAGTGACACTCAAGGTAAGGACCAGAGCTCCCCCAAGAGAACCGCAGCCATCCTCAGTGACAGCGAGGACCCAAGCTCCTCCCACGAATAGAACAGCTGAGTTCACATCAGGAGAGCCTGCGTGACAAGCTTCTCCAGGAGAATCAACAGCGCACCATCTTCCCCTCCTTCTCCTTTTATGCTGTTGGAAGCAATCCTCAGGTGGACCTTCCACACCCAAAACCACGTGGTTCAGTTCAGCTGGGTGTTACAAGGTGACCATTAGTTGTTAATCCACCACACACCATTTACAACGGTGCGTTTTGTCTATTGTGGAATCACTTAAATATCATCTATCTTCATCTCCGCCTCATCCCTACCTACATACAGAGCAAGTTCTCAATTCCAGAAGGGCAAAGTATCAGGCTGAGACCAGGTATCCTGCAGTAAAACTCCTGGAACCTAGAACTTGCTCACTTTTGTACCTGCAGCACCCAGGGAAGTCGCTGGCACATGACTGCCTGCTTAGGAGATCCATGTTGAATTTATTTTAATTTAGTAACCAAAATACAGAATCCTATTCTACCTCCTTGGACATCGATGGACGCAAGCCCTCAGATCAGGGCTTCCATTGGTTGCACTTTGTTCAGCTGAGATACAATCTTTCTACGTAAGTTTTTCTTCATCCAGGACAGTCTCACGATAAGTGAAAACAATCATGAAATATAGCAAGGGAAGCCTTAGGGTAACTGACTCTTCCACCCCATGACTCTTGCAGGTGCAGAGGTCAGGGGCGAACGCTGGGTGAGATTTTCGAGGGATGTCTTAAGGTTCGTAGTGCACCATTGATATTTTCCAGAAGGGTCCACTGAGCCCTATTCTCCTGCAGGCAGAGGGCTTAGTGACTTGGAGAAAACTCTCCCAACTTGAGTTCTGGGCTTCCTCTACACAAAAATTCATTGTCCTCTTTGCTGTGAATGCAAGTTCTTAATTTCTCAGTCCACTGCTCTTTCTTTAAAGCTTCTGTCATCCATTGCCTCATCTACTTTCCTTTCAATGAAGATGAGTTGCTATTGGGATTATTTCACTACCATTCCCCCTTTCCCACTAGCTTTCTCCCTTTTTTGATGCTACTGATGAAAGCAAGACCATTTCTGCTGGAAACTGAGAATAGCAAGAATGCATTGGCTTAGAGAAGTTTCTAGAAGTTTCCCTAAGTTCCTTGCAGCAAAGGTTTGCCTAAAATCATTTTATAATATCATACCTGGTTTCTCTGATGCAGCTGGGGCATAGTCGGGGGTACCTCATGGGATCAGAAAGGAAGGGGGCTGGGTTTTAAATGTAGGTCCATTTTTCAGGGTCCCTGTGAAGATTAAGTGAGATATTTCATAATGTATGCTTTGCAGAAAATGACAGAAGTGCAATTTGATAAACATTTTCAAATGTCAGTTTTCTTCCCAAGTTGAGAAATTTTAAAGTCCAGTGTTGTAGTACAGACAGAACCCCAGAAAGAATCTGCTTTAAATTGACCAAAAAAATGCTGATTGCAAAGGTAGTAGCTTCTCTGTCTATCCCTATCTGTCATCTATCTATCTATCTAATCTATCATCTATCATTTTTCTATCTCTTCCCAGCCAGCCAGCCATCTAACCATTCATCTTCCCACCCACCCATCTGCAAAAATAAAAATATTAGTACACATACAAATAATTAAACGTGGGATGCCAAACTTTCTTATGGTTAGAGGGCACTGTTTTACATTTAAAGAGCTTCCATTTAAGTAATTAAAAACATATGACCACAATGGACCCTTAACCTCCAGATTTGTCTTTCTAATTGCTTCCTGTCCATCTTTGTGTGGCTGTCTCCACCTCTATTTACAAGCTTTCCATTTGTATTTGCTTCTCTTCCTAACATTTTTCACTTTGGTTAGCAGGATTATTTATTTGTCTTCAAATGGACACTGAAGACATCTCATATTTTGTTTTTTTCTTCCTCATGCAGCGTCTCCTTGGCTGGTACCTCACTTCCTAAGCACCATGTGGGCCTGTCCCTCTCTGCCAAGATTCTTCCACAGCCATCTCTCAGTGGCTTGGATCTGCAGAAGTGGACGTTAAGAATATAATCATTTGGAAGAGAAGATGGATTCTCCATTTTGGGGGGAATTTTTGGGGGGAAATTGGGAAATTTGGGAAATTTTGGGAAATTTTGACAAATTTCATAGTTATGAAATTTGGGAATTAGAAGCTTGGAGGGGAGTTTTATAAACAGGTGTTCAGACTTCTGTGGAAGAGCTGAATCCTGAGCCTCCCTTCTCAAGTCTCCTTCTGTGATTTGGATGAACATTTCCTCCTCAGTGATCCACGTGAAAACACTTGGTGCCCTGGGTGGCACTACCAAGAGGTCCCTGGATCACTGGGAGTGTGCCCTCAAAGAAGAGTGTGGCACTGTGGTCTCTCAGTCTTTCTTTGCTTTCTGGCTTGCAAGGTGAGCATTTGCTGGAACACACTTTCATTACTGCCACCCTTCACTCTCTCCAAAGGGGATTTGAACCTTGAAACTTAGAGCTTAATAAAACTTTCTCTTCTTCATTCTTCAGTACTTAGAATTGAACCTAGGGTTTTCACACTAAACTTTATCTCCAGCCACCCCCCAACCCTCTTTAAAAATTTGAGACAGGATTTTGCTAAGTTAATTGCCCAGGCTTGGCTCAAACTTGAGAGTCTTCTGCCTCAGCCTCCTAGAGTGCTGGGATTACAGGTATGCATCAGCATCTGGCTAAACCATTACTTTTATAAAGTTAATTGTCTCAGGCATTTAGCTATAGTAACTCAAAGGTGACAAATACTCTTCCTACTCTCAAATCTTGGGCCTCACCTGCCTATAAGAAGCTGTAAAAACTGACTTAAAAAGACATTATCTAGTTGCTATCAATATTTCAGATTCCTTTCAGAAAAGTAATACTTTCACTTACTTAGTTTATCTTTTACTTCAGTTTCCATCTTCTTATAATCCCTACTTGTTGATTATTTTCCTTTTTTTTCTCTTTATGTGGGTACCGGGAACCAAACTCAGGACCTCACACTTGCCAGGCAGGCGCTTATGCTGCTGAGCTATATCACTGGCCCTGATTATTTTCTTAATCAACAGTCTCTACCATCTAAGGATCTTCCTTTTTCGCTCTTTTCATCTGACCTCAATTATAATTATTCTTTATGGATTGGATATAATATTCCCAGAGAATTTTTATTTTCTTCTCTTAGGTTTGGCAAAAGTTCTTTATACAGTACATCAAAATTAACTTTTTCTGTGTTAAACAAATTCTTTGTGTCTCTATGGTGTCCTTAGTCTCATGAGACCTTTAGCTCCTAGAAACATGGAATTAACTATCGTTGTATAGGAAAGCACTTAGTCAGTCCTTTCCCTGGCTCCTGGGCAGGAGCCACTGGACCCTTGGATTCTGAGTTGTATGCAGGAGAGGCACTGTTGCTCCTGTGGGCCCTCAGGCTGTGCCTGGCTTTCTGTCTAGAGGTGGCTGGTGGCGGTCTTGGGTGGTGGCAGGACAGAGCTGGCATGCTATAAGAGCGTGCAATTAGAGGGTTGGGCCTGTGAACCGGGGCACAGCAGCCTGCGGTCTGGAGCTCTGTAGAGCCCAGGAGCTGGAGATCGAGTTCACGTGCATGGCCAGTGCTGCTCTGATAAAAACGCAGGACACCTGAAGCTCTAATGACCATCTGGTAGTCACGTCACGTGCCAGGAGGGTGATAACAGGCTGAGGAAACGTTTAGGACCCTCCCAGACCTCGCTCTGTGTGTCTCTTTATTTGGCTGGTCCTGAGTCGTGTCCTTTGTAATTACTGTGATCATAGCAACAGCCCTTTCCTGAGTTCTCTGAGTCATCTAGTGAATTATCGAACCTGAGGGAGTAGAGGGAACTCTGGAATTCGTAAGCCATGGGTCAGAAGTGCCCGCGGTCTGGGAATCCCTGAGGTTGAGCTGGCATCTCAAGTGAGGGGCGCGTTGTGGACAACAGCATCCTCGCCCTGTGGGGTGAGGCCTAACTCCAGGCAGTAGCATCAGGGTGACTGCAACCCTCACTTACCCTGCCCTCAATCAGTCCCACCGCCTCCTTCCTTCTGCTTGCACTGGGATCATCTCGCGTCCTCAGTCCTCACAGCCCTGATGCAGACCCCTTTAATCTCCCCTTAAACTGTTCTTTTAATCCATCAAGGGTTGGCAAATGTCCCACCTCCTCTTTGGAATCTCTGCCTTCTCTCCTCTCCAAACTCCCACAGTGGAGATGATGGCTCATTTTGACTGCTGAGTTATCCTTCAGGATAGGCAGGGGATTATTTCCATGGCCCCCAAGATACCAAAAACCAAAGATGCTCAAATCCTTTCTATGACATGGCTTGGAATTTGCATAGAATCTACACCTATAAACCTGTATATGGTAAATTATCTCTAGATGACTTATAATACCTAATACAGTGTAAATGCTATGTAAATGTTGTTATATGATAATGTATAGGGAATAATGGCAAAAGTCCATTTGAGCAGAACAGATGCATTTTTTTTTCCTGAATGTTTTGGACCCATGGTTGGTTGAATATATGCAATCACAGATACAAAACCCATGGACATGGAGGGCTGGCTGTATACTCTTTTCACAACAGGATGATAAGGGATGCTGAGACCAAATCTCAAGCTTCTTTCAAAAAGCATCTCTGGCTCTGCTTAGCACAGTGATGAAAGCTTGCAACTTTATACCAAAGAACTGAGCAGTGGATTAAAATAACACTGGTGCTTATGTTGACACAGACTCTAGAGCGTACTGACTCATAGAAGAGAATTTCTGAGCTGTAGGTTTGGAAAGGACTTGGAAAGTCATCCAGTAAGGGCACTTTGTTTTGCTTAGTAGGCACTCTATAAATATTTGTTGAGTGAATAAAGGAAAGATGAGCCCTTGCACAAGGTCCTAAAGCTATTAATATGTATTGAACTGATGAATCCAGACCACCCTAGCCTAGCAGTGGGATCACTATTTCTCCTCTCCATGTGATCTCACTTAGTGGCTACATTCTCTGCACTCACGCAGTTATTAGACATGGAGTGGATGTCTCTTACTTAGTGCTAATAAAGTTCACATGGTCTTACATACTGAGGAAGGCAAATGGCTTTGTACTCATTCTTTTTGCTATATAAATGCTTTATTTCAATGGAGCAGGTGAGGGTTATATATAAGGTATGTGAAGGCATTTAAATTCTTATTGAATATTTCTTCTTAGAAGGTTTATTTTATGTGCAGTGAAATAAAATGTTATCTATCACCTTGGTATCTAGAATGATAGGGTAGTAGAAAAAAGGTAATATCCAAGTGTTAGGTCTAATCACTACATATGTGCAAAGCCTAAGTATTTCTACTAAAATGGCTCTTATGGGGTGGGGTGTTGCTCTGGGGAGGTGTACCTGCCTGGCATGCAGGAGGCCCTAGATTCAACTCTTAGCACTGCAAAAGATTTTTTTTAAAGCCTGTTTCCTTCTCAATAACAACATAAGGGTGTTTGTTTCTGTCGTAGACGCTTGCCTCATCACTGTGACACAATACCTGACACCCACAGCTTAAAGAAGGAGAGGTTTACTTTGGCCCACATTTTGCAGAGGTTTCAATCCATTGTCTGGTGGCTCGAAGGCAGGGCGGCAGGGCAGAGGGGCCTGGCGGAGGGAACTGCTCACTTCATGGTGTCCAGGAAGCAGAAAATGAAGGGAGGACCCTGGGAGGAGATAAGCCCTTCCGGGCCACCCCCCAGCAGCCCACCTCTTCCGACCAGACCCCACCTCCTAACAGCAAGCCAGCTATAAGCCCTGTAATCCAATCCCCTCTCACGAGCCCCACCTATGAGCATATGAGGCTCATGGGCGACATCCAGATACAAACCACAACAGCTTCTTAAGTGATATGATATTGCTTAGATGTTTTGAGTATTTCACAGTTTAATATGTATAGCCATTTTGCCAGTTTTTCAGATGAATAAGGGAAGGCTGTGGAGGACACGGTCTTTCCTTTAGGACGCTTAGTAAAATTATTTACTTGGCGTCTCATAACTCCAAAACACCAGGGTTGGCTTGGATAAGCTCAGGGAGTCATTTCCAAGTGAATATTTGCAGTGTACAGGAGGCAGGAAGAGGAAAATAGTCTATGACAGGACTTTTATCTTTGCTTAGGAATAAAGTGGAAATATCAGGATTCTGAAAGTAGAAATATCAGGATCCTGTGGCCATGGGAGTCTTATGTAGAATAGGGGTCCTTTGATCCTCAAAATGCAAATATCCTATCACCCCAGGTGATAAGCATCAACTTCCATTGAGCCAGTGCCATTATCACAGGCTAGGATGGCTCTTTAGCTGCGTGTAAGGTGGAATCATGGGCTGGTTCTTGAGCTTGCTCAGTACCATCACCCCTGCCCACCTTCTGCTTCAGGTATCTCCAAGAGGGAGGGACTTCCTGTACCAGCTTCCAGAATGATGCCAATCAGCTGAGGGTTCTTGCTCAATTTGTATAGAAATGACAAACTGGCAAGGCAATAGTTCTTTAGTGCTAACAGCCCTGGGCTTTGAATGCCAGCAACTATGAGCTCTCTTTAGTAGGAGTGATCCTCCTCATTATGCAGAGCCAGCAGCTACAGCCAGGTCTTGGGACTTTCCTGGCAGAGGCAGGCTCATACATGCTCAGTAACAGACTTTCTGCTTGGTTATGGGTAGGGGAAGGGCATTTGTAAACTGGGATAGGAGGTCTGCAGAACAGCAGAGCCATCCAGAGAGGCTGCAGAATGGAGTCACTGGAATAGGTCCATGTCTGAAGCCTGCCATGGCAAGCGTTTCCAGGAGTAGTTGTCCAATCTGAATCTCCTGGAGGAAGGACAGAATTGGGCATGGTAAGCTTGACAAGGGTTCTTAGCAGAGATGCAAGCCCCTCACCTCCCATTTTCTGACCCCTATAATAAAGCATGACAAGAGTGGCCCTAGACTGAACTGTGTGACTCTAGCAGGTTCTTCATCCTCACAAGTCCTTTACAAAGTGGCAGCCACAGTGTCCATCCAGGAGGACTTTTGGTAAGGACAGAATGAAATGTGCGTGTGTGTGACAACTCAGAGCAGTGGCCAGCACTTAGGATATGCTTGGTAATTTCTGTGAGCAGACTTAATACCACAAAGTGTGTCACATACCCTGTGTGAGAAATGGCCTGGAACATGACCTGTAGACAACGTTCTAAGGAGCAGAGGAACCAAACACAGCTTTGATGGGGGGGTGGCTGGTCTAGAGTGCTAATGTGGAATGCTCTTCACTGAGATTATCTCAGCTGACTTTAGGTTCTCCAACCAGGACTGACTCAAATACATTCACATGCTGCAAAATGACATTTTGGTCAACAATAGACCACATATGTGATGATGGTTCCATCAGAGTATAATGCAGCTGAAAAGTTCTTATGCTTCCAGTGACGTATCAGCGTGAAGAATTATTCATCTGTGATGATCCTGGTGTAACCAAACCTACTTTTCTGCCGGTTGTCTAAAAATATAGCACATACAATTATATACAGTGCGACTATTTGATAGTGATGATAAATGACCACACTGTTGCTTTATGTATTTACTATACTACACTTTTTATCATTATTTTAGAGTGTGCTCTTTCTGGTTATAAAAATAAATTTACTATAACACAGTCTGGTAGGTTCCGCAGGCAGTAGCCTCATCTGTCTTCTGCTGACTGTGTTTCCGTGTCGTGCTGTTTCCTGATTGCATCAAGAGACCACGTGGAGAGACTGACCAAGACCACATAGGATTGGTGTGTGCTCTTGAGAAGGTTTCTGCACAACAATGAGACTGACCAACAATGCAGTTCTCAGAACTTGTCCAGACTTTAAGGCCTGACTGTAAACCGTCCTCACCTGGAGGTGAAGGCTCAGGCAGTGAGGATGAGGGAGGAGAAAGCTACGCTGAATTTCTTCCTCTATCCGACAAGCCCATTCCTGGAGCCTCCTGCATGGATCAAGAACTGGGCTTTTACTGTTTTGGAGGAAATTCCCAGGCCCTGGTCTTGATTCCAAGGCTGGGTTATTTATTTAGTTCAAAATGTATTAATTGTTCTCTTTAGTGCATTCCTTACCTTAAGTGCTTATTAACTTTCTAAAGAAATCTTATGGATTTGTTTAAAGATGATTTCAAACTATTTTGAGTTCTTTTAAAGCATGCTTCTATTGTGTTTTAGAGGAAAACAAGATTATGTAACCCAAGGCAACTTGTTAGAGTTTAGTAAATATTAATTGGATAATATAAAAGCGAAGATGAAAGCCACTCAGTTTATAGTTTAGTTAGTGACTGAGCCTTCTAATGGTGATGTTCTGTGGTTATCTGAGAATAGGCCAAAGGAGATACTCACTACTTAGGAATGGCAATAGAGGCTGACTTCATCAGTCACCTCTCTCACCTCTGTCCAGGTCATAAGGACATCATCCCCTGTCACTGCCTGTCAGGGAGACCGAGCAGCTGTATCGTCAGCTATACTTCTTGACAACCACATTATTCTGTGAAATTTGACACATAACATTCAGAATCAAAGCACACCAAGTCTTCTCCTTTCTGTGTAGGGATGCGAGCACAGCGCCACAGCTCAACCTGGAGTGGACGATCTCTGTTTGCATTGTCTGTGATGCAGAGATTCATTAAGCACGAGGCTAGTGTAAGCTCAGCTTCAGTGGGGCCATGTGCAATGCAGACGCTTAGAAGTAATCAAGGGACAACTACAGATGGTGTGCTGATGACCGGCATCTTAGACGTGGAGTATTCGCTGAGCAACGATCATGTGCTGCTGTGCTGATCCTTGCGACCCTTCCAAGGAAGTCCTCCGATGATCCTCATTTAACAGCAAAAGAAACTGAGGGTCAGAGTGATGCTGTAAATGTTCCAAGGTCACATAGCCGTAAGCAGCAAAGCCACATGTTCTCAACAGGACAGTTAGACTCTCAAAATCATGTGTCTGACTTAAAAATGGTAAGAGAATGTCTGAGGGTACAAGTAAGAGCACATCCAACCAAAAGTGGCTTACCTACCTAAGGCTTATTTTTTGTGCTTAGAGAGAAGTCCAGAGGTGAGCGTTTCCCACGGTTTCTTGGCAACGCCTGGGCCTGGGCTGCTGTCCCTGTGATCCTAGCGGCAGCTCAGACGTCATTCCCTCATGTGACAATGCTGGGAATTTAGAAGATGCACGGAGGATGTTCCCCATGTGTCCTGTCTTTTAATCAGGAAGAAAAACCTTTCCTGGATTTTCTCCTCAGAAGACTTTCCCAAGCTGCGCCATTGACACGCTTTGCCTAGCAAAAGTGGAGGTGGGCAAGCTCGCATGAGGCTCTGTGAGCACAGCAATGGTGGTGGGGGCTCTGTTGCCAGAGCAGCGGTGGGCGAGTGGTTTTTTTAGTAGGTGTCCAACTGTGCCAGCTCCCACAAGAACAGGGAACTGTGAGAACTCCCTTCTAGAAGGTGTCCAACCTCTGGGCTTTGGGAATTCCTGCAGTCAAATCTCCAAGGCCCAGAACAGAGCTGTAGACAAACTGGGAGGCACACTTTTTGTGTTCTTTTTGATGACTGTTATTTTTTTATTATGACTTATTTTTAACATCATGAACTGTCGGAATATTGAACCAAATGGAGAAAAAGAAAAAAAGTCACCTTCTGAGTATAAGAATATGAGTGTAAATAATAGCTTGTGGTAAATGGAACCAGCGCTGACCACACGCTATGTTAAGAGCTGTGCCTATGGTGCTTTCATTAGTCTTTCATTAGTCTTCATTCCTGAAGATGATCCTGTTTTATGGATGAGAATTCTGAGGCTTCAAGAGGTTAGCAATCTGCCCAGAATCATAGTTTGAATAACCACTTATCTAAAATGCTGGGGACCAGAAGTGCTTCACAGTTTGGGCTTTTTTGGATTTTGGAGTATTTTCACGTATATAATGAGATATTTTGGGGATGGGAGCCATGTCTAAACATGAAATTCATTTATTTTTCCTATACATCTTATACTGTACCAGCGATGGTGAATCTTTTAGAGATGAGTGCCCAAAACCTACTTATTTATTGCAAAGTGTCAAACACTGCAATATTGAATAATGAGGTTTTAGTTTAGAAAAAAACAACTCATACATTAACATCTTTTGTCTTAAAAACACAGTAACATGCATGCCATAGGTTTGCCACCACTGTAATACCATGCCTAAGGTATTTTATATAATAGTTAAATAGTTTTTGCAAGATAGTAAGTTTCATGGCGTGGAATTTCTACTTGTGGTATCATGCTGGTGTACAAAGGTTTAGATTGTGCAGCATTTTATATTTTGAAGTTTTGGATTAAAATGTGCAGTCTGTACACTGCACAGCTGGCAGAAGAGGTCAGCACTTCCCTGCTTCGGTAACGAGCTGCCTCTGGGTGGGTGGTAGCCTTGATTCCCTTCCCTGCTTGCTCTGGAGTGATAGGCCTCTATCTGGGTACTACGGAAGGATTACTGCTTTCACGTCCCTTCCATGTTCCTAAGGGCCCTTGTCCTGCCTGGTCTCTTGCCTGATTGTGGCTCTGTTGTCCTTTGGCTGCTGTCCTCTTTGAGCTCTGCTTTATTCCCTCTGGTCACCTCTGCTCCACCCAAAAGGCCCACAGTGCCACCACGAACAGCAAGCCATGTTCTGAAGGTCTGAGGTGGTGGAGGGATGTCTAAGGCTGTGTTTTCTTCCTAACTTCATGTCCCCTCATCCTCAAGATTTCTGTTATCTACTTGAGTCTGCCTTTCTTTCTTTAGACTATCACTTCAGTTTCCATTGGTTTGCAAGAAAAAGGGATACATAAAAGTTTTGGGATTGCAGTGTTACTTTTGATTAAATCGTGTTCTCAGATGTTTTCTTTCCTAACTGGCCTTCGTTATTGAAAATGCAGTGGCGCAAGGATTTATTCTCCTAGCATGCAAAGCCATTCTCCAAGATTATGTGTTATGGGCTGGTCATTTTCTTCCTCTTACTTCTTATACCTCATTTAGGAAGCAAATAGCTCAAAAACCATGGCCACAAAGCTACTATGCAATCTCGAAATGGGTCCTCGTTCTGTACTGCCAGTGACATCCTCTGTACTAGGGTGTAGACCTAACATTTACTTGTGATCTCATTATTTAACATTCCGTGCATGGTGGAGGCCTTGGATGGCACTGAGGCTGGGTTACAGGCATGTCTGGGCATCTGGTGAACTCTCTGAGGCAAACTCAGATTCAGCACGGATTTGCATGGTCTTTATTCATGAAAAGCGGATGAGTGGAACGTGAAGCCGTGAGCTCAGCTGCTGTAGTCTGTCCTGGAGACACCAGGAGTGTGACTTGGAGCCTCCTGCTGCAGTGTGGGGACTCAGGCATGAAGGTAAAGGAGCAAGAGTCTGGAGTCCAGAGGGCACAAGAAGCCTCAGGGATTGCCAAGTGTGACCAAAAGTCAGGGGAGGGACCCTGTCCCTCTGCATGGGACATGGCATGGCTTTAGTGTACAGTGCACAGAGTAGATACTCTAAGGTTATTTGTGGAAGGAAGGGAGGCAGAGAAGGAAAGAAAGGAGGAAGAAAGGGGTACAGGGAATGAAAGAAGGAAGGAAGAAAGAGAGGAGGAGAGAGAGGAAATAAAGGAAAAAAAGGGAGGGCAGGAGGAAAGAGGGAAGGAAGGAAGGAAAGAGGGAAAGAGAAGAAAGGAGGAAGGATCTGATGTCAATACGACTGCATTTCTCCCTGCACCCTGGACTGTAGACCTTCACCCTTGATTGTAACCCAAGGCCCAGGGCTGGCCCGGAACTGTGCTTGGGCTTGAGGAGAGCTAAGAGGCACTAATGCGCACACCAGACACCTCCCTCCTTCCTGTCTCGCCTCCTTGCCCACTGCCACTGGGTGGAGTGAGCCTGGAGCGCTGTTCACAGAATCTCCCCTCCCGGGGGAAGGGAGCAGCGCTCCGGCAGGGACTCCTCGGGAGCACGCTACAGCAGCGCACACTACAGCAGCGCACGCACCCTGTGGAGCCTGCCCAGACCCACAGGTGTCCCTGGCCTCCTGGACCATCTGGTTCCTGATGCACGGGTGAGTGCTGTGTTCTGGTCCACGACCCAGAACAGCTCATGATTGAATTTCTGCTGTTTCATACCCCTCCTTTCCTCCTGTGTCAATTCATGTGCATCTTCCCATACCCTTTAAACCCATTTCCCTTTCGGGAAACAAAACAAAACAAAACAAAAAAACAAACAAAAAAACCCCACAGCTCACTGCCAGCATTCATTTAATTATAGAAGTGCTCCATTTCAGAACTACCACTACTAAAACCAAATTGCTATGCATAGACTACGCAATAGTCTTTCCAAAGACTATTGATGTACTAGAGTGATGTGAAAATAGTAATAAAAGCCGGGGATAAGATTAGCTCTGTAATCTCAGGTTATCTCTGGGTAGGTGCTGTAACCTCCAGTGCCATCAGGGAACATTCCTGGGGCAAGTGGGAATGGGTTAGCTGGATCCTCCCTTGTCACCTGCAGGCCCACTGCGACATGGGCTAGTGCAACTTGTTCCGTTCCCTATAACCTAGTGCATGGCGCATGGGGAATTTCGTCTGGGAGGAGAGAGTAAGACTCCTATTGGAAGGGGAACATTTGAAGACCTGAACAGATGAGTGACACTAGGATGGAGGGATTTAGACAAGGACATGGAAGACTAGCAAAGTCGCAATTTATCTTGATTCCAAAATTTGTACAGGATCCACTCTAAGCAGTGTACGGAAGGAGAATAACACTCTTTCCCCTTTTGTTTCCATGTTCTATTTGTTGGTGAGGTGTTTCTCTGTTTTGGGGACCCAGAAATTTAATAAAACAGCTTATGGGTAAAATAAGCATTTTCTGTGAAGTCTTAAGAAAATAACTCCCAATGTTTCACTCCACCTTCTTGAGGTGGCTTCAGGTTTCCAATCCGTCCTCCATCTGTCCCTGCCCTATCACCTCCCTGCTATAAAGTCCTGTGTCAAGACCAAGGAGACTCTTAGCTCTGGGGGAAGAGGTAAGCTCTCGAGGATCCTCATGGGATAGTCTCCTTGATGTCACCCTCGGAGGGGCTGGCAGGTGGGCACAATCTTTATGACTTTTTAGCTCTTGTCCCTGAACAGATATTTTTTCTTCCATTATAGCTGGTATGCGTGGCCAGGCCTGGGACCATGGGGCATGGGGGAGTTTCCTCTCTACCCTGGTGTTACTGGGTGCAGGGTCTTGGGGGAGTTGTTTCCAGGTTCTTGGTGTCCTGAACAAAGAATTGAGCGGAACACTCAGAAGGGGTAACAGGAGGAAGATTCATTAATGCAAAAGTAGTGAGAGTATACACCTCAGGGTGGCAGCAGGCCAGTGAGAAGAGCTCACAGCCAGATAGGGGCAGACACTGGGTCTCTTAAGGTCCTGGGGTTATGGGAGGATCGACAGGAGCCCTAGCCAAACAGGACACCTGACTGGCCCACCCATCAGGAGGGGGGAGTTTTTGGCAGAATGAGCTTTTCAGAAGTGTCATGGCTTTCAAAGCCCCTGGGATGGGTGCAGGGGCGTTGAGACCACAAATACAAATGAAGTTGGACCCAGGGCAGGGCCATGTATTTTGGGTTTTGTGCATGTGGGGTGGGAATGGGGGAGTGGGCACACTGACCTTTATTGGATTTCTGATGTTTTGAAGTGGTCATCTTTGTACTGTCTGGTTTCTCAATTCTTGCCCCAAAGCTTCCTATTGTTTACTTTTTCTCCTTCTACTTCCTGCCTCACTGGGAAGTCCTAGGTTTGGGCACTGTAGACCAGTTCTACTCTGGGTCTTTGGAACAAATACATATCTTTCCTTTGCTGTGGCCTCATTCATTAGGCAGAGCTGCTGTGGTCCACGTATTGTCAGGTCTAAACCAGCAGGCCCTGAAGCTTGGATCTGCAAGTAGCAACAGGGCACGTCTGCCCTCACTGCCTTCCTGTCTTCTGCCTCACACAGGGAGAAGCTGTGACCAATCAGTGAGCTACTGATCAAGGACCGAGACCCTGGACAAATATCCTTGTAATGCACCGTACGACAAATACTCACTGTGTTCATGGGAAAATATCTTCTAAACTCCCAACAATTTGCAGATGCATTTTTGGATTACAACTTGTTTAAATTGAGGGCTGCCAATATTGGCAGATTTCTTATCAACATCCACATCATATACACATTTTACGGACACACCACGCAGTCCAACCTTTCCCCTAATTTGGAGCAGCCCTTCCATAATTCGTTCTAATCACTGTGTTAATTGGCAGCTTGAGTGAATGGTTTCAGAGGACTTGGCATCCATAAATAATAGGCTTGAGAAGCCCTTCTTCCCATGGGACTGTAACTCCAACAATTAAACAAAAAGGACAGAAAAGCATACTGTTCAGGGTTTGAGGTGTTGTTTCCTATTTCTAGGAAAATACTCACTTTGAAACACTGAAATGCTGGTAAGTGAGAATCAAGTTTTCTTAAGGATTTGCCATAAAATATATTGCCCGGTTGCAGCATTCATCAGTATGTATTGATCAGCTTTCGGTCATTATAATAAACACCTGAGATAATCAACTTATACACAGGAAGGGTTATTTGGCCTTGCAGTTTTGGAGGTTTTGGGCCATGGTTGGTTGGCCCCGCTCCTTTTGGGCCTGTCGTGAGGTAGCTTGTCCTGGTGGGGAGCAGGTGGTGAAACAAAGCTGCTTACCTCTCAGCAGCAAAGAGAGGAAAAGGAAGAGGCTTGGGTCCCACTGTGCCCTTCGGGGCATGCCGCCAAAGGACCTAAATCCTCCCTTAGGTCTCCTGAATGCTCTACCCGCTCCTGTAATACCACCCAGGGAACAAGCCTTTACCACACGGATCTTTCGGGGACACTGAAGATTCAAAGTTATTTTTGTTGTTGCTTTGTGGTGCCGGGGATTGAAGCCAGGACTTCTGCATGCAAGGCAAGTGCCTACCACTAAGCTGCATCCCAGCCTCCTACAGCAGCACTTAATGGGGGGGGGTGATATACCCTACAAATATGGGGGTGATATGCACCTACATATTTTTTAAAAAGTACATTAAGCAAGTTCACACACATTGTTCCAAGGCATTGTCTAAAGGAAAAGTAGGTTGATATTTCTAACCACCTCCTAACTTTAAAATCCAGATTCAAGTTTTACAATGTTCAGCACACATTTCTTGAGGCTCACTCTGTGCTTAGCACAGAGCTGGGATGAATGAAGCATAGCTCCTGTCTTTACAGAACCAGTAGATCTGATTCATAGTCACTAAAGAAATTCCCTTTAATTGCCTATTATTTCTAGAAATGAAAGGGGATAATCATATAAAGTGCTTAGCAAGTGCTTGGCATATATATAATCTAGAGTTCCATAAATGTTGGCTATTATTGTCATTATTATCAAAAACAGCAAAGGAAATACAATGATCTGTACTTTTGTCTCTTGACTTGCTTTCTCCATTAGTCACCTTCAGGGCAATGCCTGTAAAGTAATGTTAATTATTACAGAAGTCTATAAATGCCTTCCCAAGTGTTTGGTGACTACAGTATCACCTTTTCCTACAGAGGGATAAAAATAAGCAGTCATTCCCCATGGGTAACAACATGCTGATCTTCAAGTGTTTTGCAATTCAGATCTTATATTTCACTGCCTTCTTAACAGCTCTCTAGATATATTCCTTTTCTGCAGTTTTGAGGACCCATGTTGGACAATTTTGCACACTCCACCCTGCATCTTTTTGCCAGCATGAGCTGAGTTAGTCACTGATTTTTAAGAGTGCAGCCTCAGGGTGCAGGACCATAAGATGTTGTTTCATTTATAGTTTTGCACCTTAAGGTCATGCATTTACAGGAACAGTGAACAACTACAGCTGAATGCCAAGGCCTACATGAAGGCCGGGAGGTGATTTGGATCCCTGGCCCCACCAACCTCCCTTCACCATTATTGTGGGGATGGCCCAGAGGGCTCCAGAGGCGGGGAAGTGATGCACTGGGGGGATGGCTTTGTTGTAAGGATACATTCCATCCTACGTGGAAATGTCCTCACAGCAGCAGATCCCCAGGACTTCAGCAGCTGATTATTCCCCTGGTGGACAGGGTGTGACCTCATGTGTGGCTTTCTAAATGTGACTAAGCTCTAGTCCTGTCTCCCACTGTGATGCTACCTGACTGGGATACCGCTCATCACTCTCTTTTCTGCTTCCCTCAGCCAGAATTTCTCCAGCAGCCGGACCACATCAAGACCTCCAAGGGATGCATTTTCCACAACCGATGGCTATGATCAAAGACAGATGTGTCTCCTGAAGCCAGGTTCCTTTGACCACAGTGAACACAGAGTTCTTGGTAAACCCTGTACTTCAGTAGAAGAAAGTGTCACATTGCAAACATCTTCCCTGGGGAAGCTGTCATGGAATGACAGTCCTCGCTCACCCTTTTCTCTAGCGTAGACACTCTTTAATAAGGTTGCAAATTTGGATTTTTGTATTCCACAGGAGATGGGAAATATTTTTATCTTTTATGCCTGTGAAGAACCCACTCATTTAACAAGAGAAATGGACTGAATCTCATGAGCGGACTGACAGGGAAGTGAAGATAGAAACAGGAAGGGCAGCATTTCATAGGGAGGGTCTTTACAAAAGACCTCAAGGGTGACAGAGGAGCTGGAGGTTTGGGGCCTTGTCCATGGGTGGGCCTGGCTGGCTGTGGGTACGTGGTAGAATGGGCAGAAGTGTGTTCAGCAGGAAAGGCTTCTCAAACTGAGGATCTCAGCAGGAGACCTGGGCCTCTAACTCAGGAGGATGTGGGGGTGGGGAGTGGCAGAGGGACCAGCTGACCCCTAGGGTTTCCTCCAGAGTTGAAGGTCACTCATTTCTTCAGAAAGCCCCACCTGATTGCCATGGAGTTGGAGGACCTCTCTGGAGTCCACACATGGCCACCCTTCCCCAGTCATTGTCCTTCTGGGTGGTCACTGCCTGTTTCCCCAACTCTGGACTCTGCACTCTGCCAGTCCAGCCACTATACCTCTTGTATCCCCAGAAAGTAGCCCAGCACCTGGTGCATGGTGGACACCCAGTGAAAGTTTGTGAGAATGAAAGAGTAGGCTAGGGAAGGAAGAGGAAGGAGAGGGATGGAGGGGTGGAGAAAAAAGGAGGGAAGTAAAGAAATGAGAATAGGTAGGGAGGGGAGGGAGGACAAGGGAGAGAGGAAAAAGGGATGGAGAATGGGAGAGCAGGAGGAGAGGAGAGGGCTTATTATTCTGCTCCTCAAAACTCTTCCTCTTTATTATGAAATTTATTTATTTTTATGTCAAATTTGGAGAGAATCAACCATGTGTAAAATAATATATTTGTGAAATGCAATAATATGATACAGAGTCTGAGAGCATGGGTTTGGATCAAGTGCAAATAGTTTGCAGTCATCCTGCTGAGGAGAGTAATTAAGTTAGTAATATCTACATAGTTCCTAACTAAATAAAATTTATCCATGGCTTCTAATTTCACCTGTATCTTAGCTACACTTGTTCATCTACAAAAAGCACGTACTCAGTAGAGTACACTAGACTGCACCTTCATTTTGACAGTTCCAGTTTTGAGTAGAGGGACACAGTAGAAAAAGGCATGATGAAGGCCACCCACATATTACTGGGTGGTCCTTCCCTCTTTCCTACCTGTGCCTGCTCTGGTGGACCAAACCAGTCCCTCACTCACCATCTCCTCAGTGCTGCTCTGATTGGGAGAAAGGGTGTAAGTATCCCAGTAGCCCCACACTCAGGCCGTCATCCCATTCTTCTTGCTTGGTGATGCTGTTGCCTGCTAAGCTCCACAGCCTGAAGTGACATAAAACACATGTAGTCACTTGGCCATGCTGGGTCACTCACAGCAGAAGCTTCCTGTCTGCAAAGATGGGGGTGATACACAGGAATTTAATGGATAGATAATTTCCAGTATTCATCTTGTATCAGAATATGTAGAGAGAACCTATGGATTAAAACTGCGTATCTCTTGCATGAATGTCAAAACCCTGGCCTCAGTGACCTAGTTTGCTTGTCTCCTGCTCACCTCCAGTTCAGGCTTCTGGAGCCACCTGTCCACTGTGCTTTGTGTTTCAGGGTGCTGTGGTGGGAGGATCAGAAAAGCTGTGGCTGTTAAGAAGCGCTCAGATGTCCCTGCTCCGATTTTTATCAGGCTATTATTTGTCTCTGTACTATATAGAACTCTAAGAAGAGAAACTTGGTATTTAAAAAATTCTCTGGGTTTCCTTTCAAGCGCTCTTCAAATACCCATGGAATGTTTAAAAATAAATGGTATTTGTCACAGATGTTACTAAATGATCATTGTCATCGGTCAAGTGTGTTACAAGTTCTGAGGGCCGGGTCGATTTCTTGGGAATAAAGCTGCTGTTTGTATGTGGACGGATGTAAGCCAGAGGGAGTCTGTTTTCAAAGCGGTTTTCCAGGAGTAGCTTTGGAGATGAAAGGGTTTGAAGTCTGGACTGTGTAAATGATGAATTGCTGAAGTTTAGGTCACTTTCCTGGGAAGCAGGTACTCAGTCCCAGGAAACCAGCATCTTTGCTGAAGAGGTATGCCTTGTTCTTTGTTGTTCCAACTCCCCGTCTTCTGGGAATCTTGGTGACAAAATCTCTTGGGCCCATTGGGGTGGGGGGAAGGAAGGGATGGTGGGGTGTCTGGTTCTACTCATGACACTCAATTCGGGCCCTTGGGTTGTTGGATAATTTGACTAGTCACACTTGGTGTTGATTTATGTAATAGTGAACACTTTACGAAGTCCTTTGACATGCATTAGAACAGGCACACTTTAGACTCACAAGAAATATCAAGGGTCTTCTAACATAAGGTATATTAAGAATCTCTAGGACCCTCACTGCCTTCACTCCATTTCCTCCAACAGCCCCTCAAGGTCCTTTAACATAAGATATACTGTCTTAGTTATTTTCCTTGTTGCTGAGACAAAATACCCAACACCCACAAGTTAAGGAAGGAAAGGCTTATTAAGCTCACAGTTCATAGAGGTTTCAGTCCATAGTTGGCTGGCTCCAAGGCAGGGTGGCACATGGCAGAGGAGAAGCAGTTCATGGTAGGCAGAAGGTAGCAGAGCAACAAGGGATGACCAGTTCTTTCTATCCCTTATATCTTTATTTATTTATTTATTTTTATTTATTTATTTATTTTTTAAAGACAACACGTAAACATTCTTATGTATTAACAAACTCAAGCATTAGAGAATGTACAAATACCTTTTGGACAAAAATATTACTCAGTATAAGATTAAGCCATGTAAAAGCTAGGTAAAAATAGAAGACTAAGGAATGGAATAGTCACAGTGAAATTGCATTTTCATACTAGGGAGACAGTACAATGTTTATAAATGTGCATCCGGTTTATTTTGCTTGTGAGTATTTTCTCGAGTTGCATCCATTTACCTATAAAAGTTTCCAGTTTATCTTTCTTTATGGCTGAGTAGTACTCCATTGTGTAGAAATACCACATCTTTTTTATCCATTCCTCGGTTAATGGGCATTTGGGTTGTTTCCACGATCTAGCTATTACAAATTGTGTTGCTATAAACATGGGTGCACATATATCACTGTGGTACGATGTTTTTAATTCTTCTGGAAAGATACCCAGAAGGGGAATAGCTGGGTCAAATGGGACCTCCAATTCTAGTTTTTTGAGGAGTCTCCATACGGATTTCCACAGTGGCTGTACCAGTCGACACTCCCACCAACAGTGGAGAAGGGTTCCTTTTCCCCCACAGCCCCTCCAGCATTTGTTATTAGTTGACTTCTTGATAACAGCCATTCTTTCTGGGGTGAGATAGAATCTCAGTGTTGTTTTCATTTGCATCTCTCGAATGACTAGTGATGTTGAACATTTTTTCATATATTTATTTGCCATTTGTATTTCTTCATCTGAGAAGTGTTTATTCATCTCAGATATCCATTTATGGATTGTATCCCTTATATCTTATCCAGGCTACTTAGGGCAAGTAGCACTTGCACTTTTAATCCTAGTGCCCTTGAGCCTAGCAATGAACCATGAATCAATCCCAGTGTCACACACTCTAGATCCAGCCACCTCTGAAAAAGTCCAAATGAAGCTTTTGGGGGACATTTAAACACAAGCCATAACACATACTTAGATTGTAAAGGAAGAACTGAAGTTCAGGAGACATAAATATCTTGTTCTAGTCACATGATTGGTAGGTAAGAATGCAGTAGGGTAGGGTAGCATAGAATGCAGTTGCTAGGTGTTTTGGTTTAGATCAAGATTATCCCTCAAAGGCTCCTGTGTGCAGAGGTGGGGCTTTCAGAAGGTGATTGGACCATGAGGGTTGCTAACCTCCTCATGGATTAATCCACTGATGAGTTTATAGCTGAACATGCTGTTAGGAGGTGGGGCCTAGTTGAAGGAAGGTCACTGGAGGTGTGACCTAGAAGAGTATAGTCTTGTACCTGGTCCCCCTTCTCTCCTCTGGCTCTTTCCTTGTCTCTGTGCTTCCTGGATGCTGTGAGCATCTTTCTTCTACTTTTACCTACTTTCTTCTACTTTTTCTCCCTTTTGCCAAGACATTTCTGCCTCATAACTAGCTGACCCCATGGACTGAAATCTCTGAAACTATGAGTCAAAGTAAACCCCTCTTCCTTTAAGTTGTCTATGTCAGATATTTTGTCCTACCAATGAAAGCCTGACCAATACACCAGGCCTGAGATATTCCCACTGCTGTGCTGCCTCACCATCCAGACGCGCAGCCATTGTCATTGCTAATGAAAGCCCCCTGCCCACCTGAGGGCAGCTGGATGCGTTTTGAATGTACATGAAGGAAAATTTAATTACAGACAACTGGGTGAAATAAATCCTCCAATCTGTTATTCTTATACCAACAAAGTGATTTTCCTTGCATAGTTTCCAAGAAGAGTGGATTTTGCAACTCTGAGGAAGGACAGAGCAGATTTTATCAGTTGTCACTTTTGGTCCACTCTCTTGCCACCTGCCGATTTTAAGAAGGAATGGTCTGAAGATGAGGATTAATGTAATCAAAAGAAAACTCAGTCAGACCAGCACACACGCAGAACCCACATCTCTACCACCCCTCTGGGAACAGAAGGGGATCCTGCAGTCACAAGCGCTTCTCCTCTGCTTTGTTTACATTGCATGGTTTATTCCACTAAGGTCCAATTTCAGGTGTTCAGTGAAACCCAGATGGCCGGAGGCTGGCTGCCCCAAAGAATTTAAGGGCCTGCAAGTAAACAATTTCTTAGACTAACTTCCTTCAGGGTTCCTCTAGAGTTCGCTGGAAATTTCCCTGGTGGCGTTCCTAACCTTTCAGTCTGCGTGTGTTCTTTTCCAAGTTGGCCCATCTTGAACAGCATCATCTCTCTGCCAGTCTAGCTTCCCCACCCATGCTATTTGGGGAGGAAGCTCATTATTCCTGCTGTGGGGTGGTCTTGGTCACTCCCCACTGCTGAGCTTCTTCTCAGTCTGCAGCTGCAGTGGAGAGCTCAAATCAATTAGCATCCAAAGAGCTGCATCCCTTCCTCACATGCTCTTATAATTTTGTCCCCACCCCCTCCTCCCTTAGGTCCTTTACATAGATACAAAGCACATAATTAGCAATTTCACATATAAATGTATCTAGTTCAAGGTTTGTGAATGAAAGGGACTAATAAACTGCTGAGCAAGCAGGAGGTTAGGTATCATGCCTGAAGACACCAAATCAGCAATGCTGGAGCAGAGCTGGAGGTGGTATCCCAATGTGACTCAGAGTTCAGAGCCACCTGTGGCTACATGACAAGTCCTCAAGCCCTCCTTCCTCCAAGGTCAAACTCAAGTTCCTCTCCCCTGTGACTCTGCCCTCCTGGAACCTTTCCCACTTAGAATTGCTTTGCACTTAGCATCCGTGCCATGTAAATGAATGTGGTGTGGTTCTTGTGCTGTGTGGGGGAACTGGTTTTCTCTTCTCAACTAATCTATAAAGTTTGTAGGAATCACATTCATTTTTTTCACTCAGGGGAAAACAAGGTAAACTATATTGCATTTTGTATAGCAAATCTTGGTTGAGTAACTTATTAAATAATGTGTGCCTTGGCTACTTAAAGTCTAATCCAACTTAAAATCTAATGAGATTAGCTTGTGTTCTGTTGATCCTGGTGGATACGGGGTTGTTGTGTGATCTGCATGGTGGTAATCATAATCTGCTTGTTAACCACAGGCTCCTTTACAGGCCACCTCTGGATTATTCTGTCCATATTCAGCCCTGTCCCTTCCTACTGCTTTCCATAATCAAATGCTATACCTCCTCTTGACCAATCACAATTCACCACACTTTTCATATGTACATGCTCCATTCTGCCCAAAATTCTCTGCCTCACATCCTTGTCTCTAAGAGCCTGCTCAATGCCACCCCCTTTGAAGGCAAAATAATAGGACTCCTCTATGCCCCACAGCAATCTTGTGAGCCTGGCACTTGCCTCCTTGCCTTGTGGTCACTTGTCTGCCTGCCTCCCCCTCCACCCAGCCTGGGAGCCCCTCCCACAACCAGGACTTGTATCTTTACGCTGCCCTGCCCCTGGAGCCTGGCATCATGCTCTGAACCCCAGTGCTTCAAAAACAATGTTGAAGGAAATGGCTAATGTGGCTTCCATTCTTAGATGTGGCAGCAGAAAGAAATTCACGGAGGGGATCAGGTAAGAATTGCTAACTGGGCACAGGTCCCCAAGCACTCACTGTTCACAGCCCACCGAACCCCCCCTTGAGAGTTAGGACTAGTTTCCTAAAACTAGAAGGCCCAGGCCCCATTTCCAGTGAACTCTCCATCTACGGGAAAACAGTCCTGAGGTGAAGTCACCATGGTGTAAATGTCACTTAAACTTTAGGAACTTCACAGCCTGGCCCCCTTTAAGGTCTGGCACTTAATTTTGAACTTATAATTTTGTATTATTGTCCTTAAAGAGAACTTACTAAATTGCTGAGCTCTTGGCCTGCACAGTTGGAATCTGTCCCGGGACTACTGATACCTGTTGGATCGGCTCCCGGCAGACAAGAGGGGCCGCCCCGAATCATTCTGCGAGCTGAGAGACGGCTGGACAGACGGGGCAGTTCACTGCGGATCCTTGAGCGGACTCCTGTGCACGATGGAGGAGGCCCTTGCTCCTCCACACCCAGGCTTCCTTTCCTGTTCCTTCTGGGATCGTTTCAGCGGAAGTGTTCGCTCACTCCAGGAAGTCCCGCCTCCGGAAGGCGGGAAGGCGTTCCTGGAAGTGAACGCACAGCCTTGAGTTGTGCCTCCTGCTTTTCTGTGTTTTCCCTTTCAGGCCTCTCACGTGCCCTGGAAGGAAGAGTGACATAAGTGTTACCACTCTGTTAGCCCATGAGGAAGCCCACTCCAGTGTCAATGGCTGTGGGAAGGTCACAGGCGCCTGCGTCAGAGCTGATGGGGAGCGTGATTCTCATCTAACCGCTTTGTCGCCTCATGGGCTTTAGAGAGCAAAAGCGTCACAAGCCATGTGCTGCCAAGAGGGGGGCTTCTCTTCACAGAGGGTCCATCCATTGTCAGGAGCTGGGGAGTTGCTCTGCCAGATGAGGAGGGGATCAGACTAGGGAGAAGAGGGGGGTGCTGTATATGTGTAGGGAGGGGTGTGTGCGTGCGTATATGTGGTGTGCATGTGTAGAGAAGAGTGAGTGGTGTATATGGAGGTAAAAATAGGTGTGCATAGGAAAAATGCGTGAGTGGTGTGTATGTGCGACTGGAGGCAAAATGTGTGCATGTGTAGATAAGAATTGTGGGTAGGAAGAATGTGTGTGTGTAAGGAAGTTTGGGTGGGGTGCATGTGCCCTCAGGTGTTGCAGAGTGTGTGCTACACAGGATGATAGATAGGTACAAAGATGATAGACTAGTTTACATCAAACCATACACAAAATCTTAGGGGGAAGGGGATCAAAAGATTTGAGGGTGATGGCTATTTGCTTCATAGACACATTTGGTGGAAGATTCTGAATGTAGACAGTGGCCTGGATTGAAAGAGGCAGCTGGGGTTTAGGTATTTTTAGTATTTAACACCTATTTAATATTTTGTTTCTTAATTTAGTTTCCCAAGGGAACTAAAATACTCCCCTAACTCCATGCCAGTGTTGGTATGTGAAACACAAGCCATGAAAAGCTGACTTGCCCAGAAGACCTTTGAGTCTAAGGCACACTCTGAGGTCCATGCCTGTATTTTTCTGGGGACTTTAAAGCACATTAAAAATATTTTCTAGGGCCGGTGAGATGGCTCAGCAGCATAAGCGCCTGCCTGGCAAGCACGAGGACCTGAGTTCGACTCCCAGAACCCACATACGAAAGAAAGGGCCAGTGATATTGCTCAGCGGCACGGGCGCCTGCTGGTGCGGGAGGTCCTGAGGTCGACCCCCAGTATCCACAAAAAAAAAAAAAATTTTTTTTTTTTCTAGGGCCGGTGAAGTAGCTCAGCTGCATAAGCGCCTGCCTGGCAAGCTCAGGGTCCTGAGTTCGACTCCTGGTACCCACATAGGAAAAAAGGGCCAGTGATATTGCTCAGTGGCATGGGCACCTGCTGGCATGTGAGGTCCTGAGGTCGACCCCCGGTACCCACAAAAAAAAAAAAATTCTAATGAGTCTTCACAATTTGCTCATGAAACTAATGTTTCTCAGTGTGTGTGAGCATGGCACACAATGTGGCCTTGGTCTTGTTTCATTTCCCACTACCCATATGCAGTCTGGGGAAGCTTACGCTGACCTAATGCTCCTTCCTGGGAACAGACAAGTATCAGCAATTTCTCCCCCATGGTCATTGTGAATGTGTTTACCTTGTGAATGTTCTACAACAATCACTGTAGCAATTATTTGTCCAATTTAGGTCTATTTAATTTAATGTTTTTTGAAGTTAATAAAATCCCCAAAGATATTGAGGTATGGGGTTATACACTGAGCAAGTGATGTATATTTTTGAATAGAATCGAAGTCAGAACCCAGCCATTGTGCTTTCTCATCCCTATGCATTGCTTATAGGCACTAATAAAAATCCATTTTTTGTCAAGCATCTGGCTTTATCCGTAGCTATGTGATCTGCACATTTTCATAAATAGATACACATCTTTGAATTCCAGTAGCAGACAAAACTAGTGCTTAGGAACCCCCTGCAGGAGCCAGGGTCACACATCCGAGATGGAGAGGTAGAGGGGAGAATGTGGCCTTGCCACCCAGTATCTGGAGGAAGGCCATGCTGAGCCAGTTTTAGAATCAAGTGGGGGATGGGAGAACAAAAGGCCTGGAGCCACAGAAGGTGTTCATGGAGATCAGAGCTGAACCAGATGGGTTAGGGGGGTGAAAAGGGGAGAAAGATGAGAGGCAGATGATGGACAGAAAAGAAGTGTCAACTCCAGAAGAGAGGCCTTGGGTTTTATGGAATGTGTTCTGTGTGAAAAATAACTCCATTTTGATGTCTCTTCCAGGCTTTTCATAGTTAGACAGCTGCAGAGGGAGGAAAGGTCCAGGGCCTTAGATGGGAGAAGGGTTTCCAGAGGATGTGTGACCTGCATGGAAGGTCCTTGAGGAGGAGGGGCAAGCTCACACTTCTTTCCCATTCTATCGCATGCAACTTGAGTAATCTGGCCTTGCAAAATGGCATGGCTGTGCCCCAGCCCAGTCCTGTCTTCAGTGTGACCCTGTCTTTAGTGTGGCTCTTACTGTACAAAGCCATTTGCATATGTATTATTATGTTCTGATTTAAGCCACACAAATCTGCACTGGAAGATGTCATGCTTGTCTAAAATCTGTGGTTAGTCTAGGCTCTGTGTCTCTTGACATTCAAGTGTGACCTAATTGTACACACACATACACACACACACACACTCCAGAGATGGGTCAGAAAATGTGGAGAAGGTTTTGTCCTTGGGTGTCAATCTATCTAATGTGAGGCAATGTGCATTTCCATACAGTTAATTTTGGGAATGTCTGTTCACACTGAACTTTTAATTTCTACTTTGTAGAGATTTTTACTGCTTGGACAGGCAAAAGCATCTATCTCCCAATTCAGTTGAGATAATTTGTGTGTGTGTATGCGTGTGTGTGTAGAGTAGTATTTTGGCAGTTTTCCATCATGTCTATTTTATGGCATTTTATTTATGGAATATTGCTTATTTTTATCTGTAGGTCCTTTTAGTTTTTGGAGGGGAGAACTTCAGAAAAAAATGAGTGATGGGCACAGCTATGTAGAGCCTATTCTTAATTAAATATTCACTCTGTGATCTTGCCATTTTATTTTTAAAAAAAGAAAAATTAGCATGGGTTCATTTAATACCTTGCAAGGTTCCATGCCAGAAATAATTTCATAATCCTAAGGGATCACTCCTTCTTAATGCTTCCATTTGAGCCTTCGAGCAGCTCTTTAAATACGTTCATGTGTCTTTTTTCTAGCTCTTTCCTTTCTTTTATGAATCTCTTGGCATTTGACTTTGGAGTCCAATGCATACTTCTTTTCTTCTAAATTCTTCTAAAGAGAGTCTCTCTTTAGGGAAGTCCTTCCAGGACTGATGGTCAAACAATATTCATATTTTTATTGTGCGCAATGTGGGAATTTGTGTTCCTTTTCTTATTTGGGACAAGGGGGGGATCAGATGAAGTGGGAATGTCACGTAAAATGTGACATAGTGTTTGAAAACACTGTATTAAAATCACCCATGCAGTGCTGAGAGGGCAGCTAGGGATAAGAAATCATCTGCATGTCTGGCTCTGTCGTTTATGACAACAACTCCTCACTAGAAATATTGTAAGTTCTGGACCAGCCCTATCTTAAGTTGCTATCCAGCAGTGAATTTTGAGTTTTGATATATTTTACATAATTAGGCCAATTTAATGTGCTCTGAGCATGAACATATCATGAAAACAATTTCTCTGAGACCCTGTCTGTATTTTCTGTTGTTAGGGGTATAATTAGATGTATTTGTGACTTTGGAGGCTGTTACCATTTTGGTTAGGGTTACAATCAGGGTAGATTTTAGTCAAAGCTGTGAAATTGGCAAAGCCACTTTTTGAGGCTGTCGTCCAAGTTCCTGGAGCCTATTGTGGTTTGCCTGGGACCTGTCGGCTCCCCTAGCCCACTGGTGCAGGAATCGTCTTATACTAAGACCCTACTTTATCCTCGAGTCCCTACCCTTCCACCGCCCGTAAAGTTTTTTTTGCTCATTTATTTATTCTGTCATTTAACAAATGATTTATTGAAAAGCTACCAGCAGTCAGGTACCAAGATCTCTACAGCAGGTGCCTGAAACTGCAGAGAGTACCAAGCCACGTAACGTGTGAATATATATGCTTTTTTCTATACATACATACCTATGATAAAGCTTATTTATCAATTATACACAGTATGGGGTGAACAATAATAATAGAACAACTATAAACTGAAAGTTAGGAGAATGTCCTTTTTCTCCCACACAATATTTTATTGTACTGTACTGTATTTTCAGACCGTGAGTGGAGGACAGTAATGTGAAGCGTGGAAAGTGAAACTTCAGGTTTGGGGGTGACTGCTCCCTGCTCAGCCCTGGGATGCAAGCTGCTCCTCTGGTCTGTGCTAAGTTACTACTCACTGCTGTGTCAAGTCTGGAGGTCTAGGAAAGCATGGAGCAGGAAGGAGTTGACAGGCAGGCAGGAGAGGAGGGAGCCCCGGGAGGTTGGGAGAGGCCTTGGGAGTGAGAAGGAAAGTGAGACGCAGGCAGAAAGGAGGGCAGCTCTTCAGGAAGTTTGTGGCACTTGAGTTATTCTGCTTTGTTTCATTCAGGGTACCGTTTCAAGGAACATTTGATTGATTGATTGCTAAAAGTCATAAGGTAATTTGGATTTCTGAGGAATAGATTCCATATTCAGAAAAATGGATTTTATGATCAGCCACTAAAATTTCAACATGGGAATTTTCAGCATGTGTCAATTTTCTTTGAATGTTTATGTCTTAGCTTGTCCAAATTTTGGAATTTTTAAGATCCTTGTGTCTGTTTCTCAAGTAGCACACCACCTTTGATTTGTTATTTCTAGTACTTGGAAGCCTAATTTACTCTATGATGTGGGCTGCTGCTTCTCTGCCTCATCCTCCTTTTTCTTTTTTAAAAACATCTTTCTAGGTCATCCCTTAATTTACTTATCTTTAGCATTCAGTAGTTCAGTGGTTTCCCGTGAACTGGGCTGATTTCATATCTTTCTTCTAAACTTATATTCATTACATTTTTATTTTAAATTATTATGTTTATGTTTAATTCTCCTTTTTTATTTTTTATATGGGCACCGGGAGTCAACCTCAGGACCTCGCACTTGCCAGTAGGTGCTTGTGCCGCTGAGCGATATCACTGGCACTTTTTTTCCTTTATGTGGGTTCCGGGAGTTGAACTCAGGACCTCGTGCTTGCCGGGCAAGCGCTTATGCTGCTGAGCTATCTCACCAGCCCCTTATGTTTAATTCTTAAGAAATTTCTACTATACTTTGGAGTATATGTGAATATAAATTCTAAATAAATGTATTTGTTTCTTTTTCTTATTGATTCCCTCTGTCCTTATCAGATATTTATTCTCTGCTTGACATAATGATAGGCTGTGGGAATAGAAAGATGAAATAAACTCTCTGTCCCCAAAACATATAGATTCTAAATAATGGAACTTTATGTGAAGTCTCTTGTTCTTTTTAGACATTTTACTTTAATGAATTTGGATTATTACACTATAGAAATGCACAGTGCACCCAGTATTGTATTTCTCATGATAATGACCCTGGCATAGGGAATGACATTAGCTTCTGCTTTCCTTCTGGAGACACATCTGGCTCTCAAGACTCTGGCATAATATTCTGTTTCTAGCGACTTTTAAGGATGATATTGATAGCACTTGACTTTCTGTATGTCTGATTTTTGAAAATTCAGAAGTTACCTTCTTAAAATTTTGTTTATTCCTTATTTCCTTCTATTTCTCTTTCTCTTAAGAGAAGAAAAAGGTGCTCCCTACTTGATCAGCTGAAGTTTGGTTTGCTTTGGACCTCTCTAAATATTTAGGTCAAGGGCTTTCTAAATGGGGTCCATACAGATTCTTTGCCCAATGATTAAGCGAACTTTTGCTGATGGCAAATATATGAATGACATTTTTTCCATTAAATGCAATACTCAATAACTTTATTGTTGTCTCCTGTTGGACATTTTCCAAGATGACTCCTGGGACTTCAATGTTTGGCAAACCAGGGTAACTGAAAAGTTCCACTGATTTGAAAAGTATGCAGCAGATCGAAGCTTGATGCTGTACAAACTTAACTACCAGTGAGCCAATCAGATGTCACAGATAGGGAATTTTGTTGTTTTTGTGATTTTCTTTGCACGTCAGGGTTCAGAGCGAACACAGACTCCGCGTTAGGTAGTTTAAGCAGGAATGGCTGTATTTTAGGGAGCTGAGTACTCCCACAGTTGTTTTGGAGACCTGCAGATGCAAGCACCAGCCTAGAAACCTTGCCGAACCCAGTGCCTCAGGAATCTGAAGATCACCTTGGGGCCTGAAGGATAGAGGGGCAGGCCATTCAAGCCAAGATACACTCAGAAGCAGGTGACGTCAGGCACTCAGAAGCAGAATTGGATCCCTGCCTTTGAATTCCCAGGAAGCTGGAGACAGGCCATGGGACTATGGCCACAGGAAAACCACAGACCCTAAAATCTGGTTGCCAGCAGGTAAAGATCTGATTGCCATCATTTCTCCTTTACTTCACCTTCACCTCTAAAGTCTCAGAGACAGGGTGTATTCTCAGGATCTTCAGTTGAAAGAGTCTGGGAAATGCAGTTTGTAGCCTCGCAGATTCTGTGGTGTGGGAAAGCACCCTAAAGAGAGTAGAAGACGAAGGCTGTGTGCCAGCTAATTTCACCCAACACAGTGACAGAAGGGCAAAGTAGTGGGATGTGCTCATAAATTCCCTCGAGGAACACTCCGAGGAGTATCTCTCCTGAGGAGAAAGCCTCACGGAGTTTCTTTTATTGTAATCTTCTATTATCGGGGCAATGGACCCTTTCTACCTGGCTCGCACATGAGTGAGGACTGTAGGGAAGTAAAACCTAGCTCTGTTCAGAGAAGAAAGGGAAAGCAAGGTGTGCAAGGGAGGCCCGGGGGATTTCATAGCCCAGCATCAAGAGGGCAAGGTCCACAGTGCTGACACAAGGCAGTACAGATGTGTCCAGGAGCACTGTGAAGCCTGTGTGAGTGAGGGAATGTTTGTGATCTGGGCGTTAGATGTCACGCATCATACAAAATGTCAGCCACAGCCATGTTGTATGTCCTGTGCGAAGGACCTTGCTGATCGATGCAGAACAGTGTGTCATGGAGAAGGCAACTGGACCCTGGCTAAGTTAAGTGAGTGTTGTCTTGCTCTTTCTGGGATATATTAGTCACTTTTCTGTTGATGAGACAAAATATTATCTCCTTACAGAACTTTAAGGAGAAAAGGTTATTTGGGCTCAGATTTCAAGGTTTCACTCCGCGGTCAGCTCCCTCCAAGGCAGAAACATGGTAGAAGGGTGTGGAGGAGGAAAGCTGCCCAGCTCATGGCATCCAGGAAGCAGAGAGCAGGGAAAGAGCCTGAGAGGAAGGGGCCAGGGAGCAGTTACAGTCCCCAAGGTCACAGCTCTATGGCCTACCCAGACACACTCAGGTCTGGTTTGCTAATCTAGGCATCTCTAAGGCCAATCAAGTTGACAGTCAAGGTAAGCCCATCAGGAGGGATGACATCGAGCCAGGTCTTGCGAGATATCCAGGGCTTCATCAAGAGAAGTTGTTCATGGCAGGTAGACAAATCAGGATGGGTAGGGGTAGGGGGGATTTATTGATTCAGAAGTCCAGTACACAGTGCTGTTTTCTTCTTGCTATTTTGGCATTAGGTAGAGAATGGTTTAGATTCATCACTTACCATAGCAGTTTTGAGTAGAATTTTGTAAGAGAACTCTTGCTTTGGTTTCTAATGAGTCCATGCAGCCTCAAGAATCTGAAGAGATTTTGTGGTTTGGTTTTATTTTCGTAGAAAGACCAAAAAAACCTCTGGAATACAAATTAATCCTGTGTTTTAGGTTTGCTATATAGCTTCTGACAACCACAAAGCTCTCAAGCTTTCAAACTTATGTTAACTCAAAGAAACACAGATCTTTTCACATTCAGGGAAGACTTAGTTCCACAGTCATTTTGGAAGTGTCTCCCTGCCTGCTGTGGACCCCAGCCTCCTCAGAAAGTTTACTAAGTCATTTTCTAGTGTCTCATTTTGAATTCTATACATGCCTTAATTGTATTCATATTTTAGGTTTAAAATACTTTGTAAATGGCTTAGCCAATCAGGATGGAATCTTCACCCAAAAGGACTTTAGTGTCTGATGAAAATGTTATTTTCTCGGGATACAGAGAGAAGATGAGTTTTTTATTTTTCAGTCTGAACCAACTTTTGTGTGTGTGTGTGGTACTGTGGATGGAACCTAGAGCCTCAGGGACGCTAGGCAGGCTCTCCACCACTGAGCTACACTCCCAGCCCCTGACCTGTTTTTGAGTTTTTTAAATGGGCTTTAATTACTAGTTGATACCTCTTCCCACCTCATATAATTACACTACTTGTTGGGACCAAAAGGGGCTGAAACATTGAACTATTTCTTCAGCAGGAGCCTGGGAGTGGGGTATAATGGTGACCTAAAAGAAAGTGTAGCCTGCATACAATATAAGGGACAGAAAGAGTCTTATCTCTCGCTTGTTGCTTTTGCTGTTTTCCACCATCGTGAATGGTTGCTCCTCTGCCATGTGCCACCCTGCCTTGGAGTCAGCCAGTTCTGGACTGAAACCTCCACAAACTGTGTGCTAAATAAACCTTTCCTCCTTTAACTTTGGGTGTCAGGTATTTTGTCTCAGCAACGAGAAAAGTAACTAAGACAAGCCTGGGATTTAAGGATTTGGGAATTTAGGAAGTGACATCTAAAGGATAATTTGACAATCCAGAATTTCTCTTCCTAGGCAAAATAGGATAATAGTTCTGAGTATGGCTTATAAGTCCTCTTCCTGAATTTGAAACTGCTGTTCCTCACCGAATGACCACGGGGGAATTGCTTCCCACCCCTTCCTTCTAAACATGGGAATCATATTCAAAGCTGGCTAACAGGGTTAATGTGAGGACTACGTGAGACTAAATTGCACTTACAGGACTTTCCAGAACGTGTCGCAGTTCCTGGAATAGGGAATGTACTAATGAATGTTATTATAATTAATGCTATTCATGACTTTCTGTCCAGCCTGGGCCTGCGCACACTACTGTTTCTTTAGCTGCTCAGTTTAAATAATGCCAAGCAACTTGGTGAATCTTGTTCATTATTGTTGAACTGGGCTACTTACAGTCTCAGGAATGTGCCGTTTCTAATAAGTGCTCCCTATGGCCATGTGTTGATTTATCTGCAATGGGGTGGAAACAAAATCAGAAGAAGATGGCAGTAATAAAATAATGACTCGTTGTGAGATGGTATCTCCGAAATAGACTTTTATGAGAAGAATGTGAGTCAGTAGGAATGCATATGCATCTGTGTTGATTCTGCTCATGAACACAAACAGGATGCGTCCTCCCAAGGGGGTTGACCAAGGTGCCCTCCACTCACTTCTAGGGTGAGGCCTTTATTTCAAGGAATCGTGTGAATCTGTGTTCTTTAGTGAGAAAATAGGGCTGACCCCTGAACTTGATATGGCTGACCGGCCCCACCTGGGGTCTTCTGAGTGGTTAAGGAAACAAGCTTGTAAAAGGCTTGGTGCAGCGACCAGCCTGTAGTAGGTCTTCAATAAAGTCCAGAGGGCTGGGGATATAGCTTAGTGTTAGAGCATTTGCCTAACATGTGTGAGGTCTTGATTTGAATACTGTACTCAGGACTAAAAAAACAATATGGCCAGAAAGGAGGAGGATGTCCCAGGAACTGTGAAAGGAGCTGGTGACACCCAGTGAGATCTCGCATTTTTCAGAGTGACAGGAGATTTGGGGATCTAGCCACTTAAGGGAAGCCTTTGAATTACAGTTAGCAAATCAGTTGAATTATGTGACTGACTTCTTTTCAGTTGGCTTCTTCCAAAGGCAGAACCTAGACTCCTTTAAACTGACAGTTTTACTTTTTCTCAGGTTCTGGCTCTGGCACTTATTAACTATACGGCCTTAGACAAATTTCTTAACCTCTGTATACAGTGTGTGAAACACACTTTAGAAAATACAAAGACAACACCAATGGAAAGAAACATTTTGTAAACTGATGTGCTTGGGTGAAAATGTTTGACATCATTGTTGTTTGTCCTGAGGATCAAGTTGGAGGTTTGGTGTTTGAGGCTTCTTGGGTTGTTTACAAGGCCATGGTCTCCATCATGTTGATGCCTGGGTCACCGTGATACCCAGGGTTCGGGTTTGTGTGGGTAGCTTTCTTCCTTCTGCTCTGCAGCTACCACCCCAGACCTCACTTTCCTCGTTTACTCTGGACGTGTGTTCCACAGCTACGAGAAATTTGGCTGGTCAGCCACGACCCCCGGGCTCCTGGAGAGTCATTCTGCAGTGGGTGAAGGACCTGATTCAGCCAAGAGCTTTGTCTGGCCCCTGCCTGTTTTGAGGGGACTGATGGGCAGAATTTTTCCCAAACCTGGTGTTTTTAGGAGCTCAGCACTTGCAGTGTGCCATGCCGCTATTTGTAGCATGGTCTTACCAGTTAAAGGACTCACTCTCCCAGACATCTGCTGGAACTGCTGCTATTCTTTGGTTGGCAATAACTGGCAACACCCACAGTGGCCTTCCTGGAGGTCCTCACTGGTCCCTCAGATGCCTGCTCAGGGTTCAGAGTGACCCAGAACAGGGTTATTATAACCCATTCTGGTCATATAAAGTCTGAGTGGAGTCTTTAGCATGCTGATGCTGTGGTGAGAATCTGCAGAGACTTTTTGAAAAGACTGATTTCCAGGCCTGGGTCTGGAGGCTCCAACTGGCCGAGCAGAGGGGCTGTGCATGTGGGAAGATGACAGCGTGGGGAGGCGTATGCCAGTCTGCAGCTCACTTCAGACCAAGGGACTGTGGGTCTTACTGGCACACCCTGTTTTTGCTGTTTACTTATTTATTTCCAGCTAAGGGCTAGGGGAACACAGGAGAAAACCCAGCATTTTCTCTGCTAAGGCAGTGCTCACTTACTGTGTGGCCCAACGGTGCTGTATATGCATTATTTCTAAGCTCCTTGGGTGATTCAAGGTAGGAGGGTTTGTAACATCTGATCTACAGAAATTGAAACAATGTTTTATTTAATTATTACCACTTTAATTGTACATATTGGTGGAGAATAGTATGATTTGATACATGTATATGATGTATAATGATCAAACTAGGCCAGTTAGCATTTCTATCTCCTTAAACCTAAAAAAATCAAATTCTATCTAAGCATACATTTTTACAAAGCATAGTATGGTATTTCCGTATATATGTACAATGTGCACTCACCAGCTAAGGGTAATTAATATTTTCATCTCCTTATCATTACTTTGTGTTTGAAGCCTTTGAGCTCTTCCTTTCTGGTTATCCATAAAATATATAATAGGTTATTGTGAGGTCTAGTCCTTCCGTGGTGTCAACCACAGGAACTTACTTCTCTCTGACTGTCGTGACCTGGAGGATTTTGAAATCTGAGCATCCCAAGTAAAGCCTGCCATTCCCAGCCCCTCAGGTGGGATGGTGACAATCAGTCAGGGGCCTTCTGAGGCTCTGGAGGTCTGAAGCACCCAGCAGTATGTGGTCAGGGAGTTGTTTTTCTTGAGGAAAAACATAGTCTTCACATCCCTGAGGCATCTGGACAAATAATGCAAGTGTTGTGCACTTTGGAGTGACGCTGTGTGTGGTGTTGGGAGGAGGAAGTCTCTCCAGCCCAGCAGAGCCACCTTTACCTGCAGTGCTGGGCACAGGATGGGGACAGCATCACACAGGTTCCCAGATGGAAAATGGATAGGAGAGAAGGACTCCTGCACACTGGAATTTCTTGCCTTAAAGCACAATGGTGCACTCTAAATGCATTGTGCACACACTCGTGCGCATCTGTGTCTAAAGCAGACACTAAAGAGAGAGAGACTCGTGGCTACCCCTCCTCCTCCAGTGGGCTTCATGGCTGGCAGTCACTTTTTCTATTACAAAAAAGAAAAGTGACTGTTGAGGGGACAGCTGAGGTCTCTGACTAGCAAATGATATGGCTGATGGAAAAGAAGCCTGGGCCACTGCATCCCTGGGGTGTGCTCTCCTGGTCCGTGATGTGGTTTTGAACTGGAAAGTGGTTTTGCAGGTTGCAGTCATCGGGCAGGACAGAGCCTTCCTGCTGCGCAGAGGAACACGATCACTTAAGTGGTATAAAGTCAGTGGGACTTAGAGGGCAGATGATACTCTGGAGGATGGAGGTTAGTGGAAAGTCAAGCCCTTTACCTACACATTGTAAGAAAAATAGTGACTTTCCCTGATCATGTGACGTATTTTCACAGGAAGAATTATGAATTTTTTTAAACAGAATTTTTCAAAAGATCCGCTGTAGGTAGAAACACTGAAATATGTTTTCTCTCATTTTATTCAGTGAATGGATTACTGAGAAAAATCATTTCTGTGTCAAAAGAGTTGTTTCCAATATGCAGCTGATTTCATAAACTTCTCTTCACAGAGTCTTCCACATTTCCTGCTGCCCTCCTACCCCTGTGCCTCTCCTTGTCCAGCCGGACCTAGGATGTGTCGTCCTCTTCACAGTGTCACCAATGTGTCATCCAGGGTGACACACATGGCACCTGCTTGGGGTCACCTTCTTACCCTCCTCCAGACAAAGTCAGTGGCCCAAATCTGTCATTTCGACGTCAGAACATCATGCATACTTCTGTTGTCAGAGATGATGGCAGCACGTGGTGACCTACTCCATAAGTAATTATGCTACGGCAGGAAAGGGAGCAGCTGTTGGTCTTGTGGACCTTTGTAGACCCAGGGCCTACAAAACATTTCAAGCCAAATGAGCGAAGGAGGAACTCGCATGTGGCAACACTGTCACTGAATGTTGGAAAGGACATCGTGTTCCTCATTGTCCAGTGAGACAGGCACCTGTGAATGGTTTGAGGGTGAGGAGGATAACCGCAGGGACAGCCACGACCCAGGAACATATGGGCTTCCACAGTCACATGGACCTAGCCGATTGCAGGTGCTTGCAAATGTCTGTGAAGACCAGTTGCTTAACACAGACATTGTAAGTGTTATGGGCTGTTTGTGGCCAAGAAGACCAGGCCTAAAAGGGAGAAGTGACTTACCAGGTGCCCACCAGGCACCCTGGGTCAGCTTGAGGCTCCTGCTCTGGTCCTCAGCCCCACACACAGTTTGCAAGTCTTGGGTTGCTTCTGTAGTAGAATACAGATTTAGAAAACCTGAATGCATTTGGTACATAGCCACAGATTTATCTGGTCTGGATTTACTTCTTTTTTTTTTTTTTTTTTTTTTTGTGGGTACCGGGGGTCGAACTCAGGACCTTGCGCTTGCCAGGCAGATGCTTATGCCACTGAGCTATCTCACTGGCCTGGATTTACTTCTTAAAGGAAGTACATTAAGTCCCCAACTTATGAAAGAGTTCTGTTCCGGGAGAATGTTCGTAAGTCAGAGTCATTCCTAAGTCTGACAAAGTGAGTCTTATGCAGTACACCTGTGCAAGTTTGAAACACGAGTGTTTCTAAGTCAGAGACTTACTGTAGATCTGGAAAAGCATTGTGAGTTGAGCCACCAGAGGCAATTCTGAGTTGGAACACGTGGGGAATGGTTGCTGGTATTGTCATCCTTGTCGTCTGTCTCCCAAGCTGCACAGCAAGTCCAGAGGACCTCAGGTCCTGCCAGGCAGTGCGTCTGAATGAGGGCTTCCATCCATCATTGTCAGCCCCAGGATTCACATTGATTTTGCTGTTTCTAACATAAACTGTGACTATTGCTGTGATTTGAGAGTTCGTACTGTGCAATAAAATACGAGTGGACGTTTAATTTACTTAAAGCTTATAGATGTCAGCGCCTAACTAAATAAAAAAGAGGAGGAAAAATAAACTGACAATGATTAATATCACTAATGATTTGTTTTGCTTATTTTCTAAAGTAGTAATTTAATCCTCTTTGTTTAAAATAGGCAGAGAAATGATACAAGGAAGTGTTAAGGCCACTTAGCTTCTGTCCTTTTTTTGTCCCTCTGCCCCAGTTGGGGAACTTTTTATTTTCTGTGGAGCTAAATGTGCAAATATTAATTTTCATTCAACAAGAAAAATTTATATCAGGTTAAAATGTGTTAGTGAAGACAATCATGTCTAATCCAATGATGATTATTCATATAAACTAACAATGGAGTGGCTGGCGAAATGCTGATTTCCTGATATTTATAAACTATAAAGTCATCCTTTAGCTTTTCCTTTGTGAAAGAAGTTATTAATGCATGTTTAATGTTCGCAAATGTTGTTTTCAGTTTGAACAAATTGAGCATGGCAACCAATTAAGAGACTGAGAGGGCCTTTGAGAACTGATTGAGGCAGTCAAACCCCTGGTATTAGCTGGATGCTGGAACAAACCCGCAGCATGCATTCTTGTTAAGATGGTTAGTACTGGTGGGCTCTCCCTAAGATGTCAACATGCTCTACTGCACATTATTTCCTTTCTTCTCACATCATCTTTGACAGCAGTATGATTTCAGATATCATTCCCGTGTTTTAGAACTTCTTTGATGGTACGAGTTGTTGAGGGCACTTTGCAATTTTCCCAGGAATCCCAGGATGTTCCACAAGAGGCCCAGATATTGCCAAATAAATGGTGTCATGATATCACATATGCAGTGTTGAATTACAGATTCAGCAGTAAAGGAATTAGCAAGTATCAAGAGAAGCAGAGTGAATCGTTTCAAAATAGCAGCTCACTCATGTGCCACTGGCACTGGCTGGAAAGAGGAACCTGGTACCTAAGCCTGTGGGTGAGATTTCCTTCCAGTGGGAGACACTAGCTACTGAAGAGAGGGCTTGAGTATGTTCTGTCTTCACAGGGAATCATGGTTGGTTAACTGCTACCAATGGATACCTTGAAATGGAGGTGGTGGCGATGCAAACCAGGTGGTCCTTGTCCGATGAGGCCAGTCCTCACTCGCTGCCCTACATTTTGCTTTGTCCGAACCCAAAGGAACAATAGGATCTCCTTCATCTTTACATATTACTGGCTTATTAAGGTGGCTGAACAAAAAGAAGTTGTTGAAAAATAGCATGTAGTTTAAAAAAATGCATGTTATGTTCTAGAGCAGATATCAGCCAATTGTGGACCATGGCCTGAAGCCAGCCTGTCACCTGCTTTTGCAAACAAAGCTGTTCTACAACAGCTCCACACCTTTGCTTACACCCTGTATAAGGCTAGTTTTCCTATTACAGCTGAATGTAATAGATACAGTGGTGATGGTATTTCTTGCAAAGCCTAAACTATTTACTACCGAGCCCTTTTCTGGAAAAGTTTGTCCACCTCCACTCTAGAACATGTTTGCTCAGTAGAAATAGCATGTGAGTCATTTATGTCATCTAAAAATTTCCAGTGACCCCATTAAAAAAGTCAATATAAAGAAGTAAAATTAATGTCAACAATATTATATTTAACCCAGTATATTCAACATTACCATTTTTCAAGGAATAAATAAATTAATGAGATTTTCCATTCTTTTCTCATATGAAAGCTTCAAAATTCAATGTAAATGATACTCTTATAAATAATACCTCTGTCTGCATAAGCCACTTGGGAATTCACTTGGCTGGTGGCTGCCTTACGGGCTGAAGTATTAACACCTTTGTCTTTACTGCCTAAATAAAGATTAGCTTGGTCAGCATCTTACCAGCATTCTCACTCTCCTCAGAAGGTATAGTTTCAGTTCTGCGAAGACAGAAGTGAACTAGATATTTCTAGCTTTCTCTAGCTTTGAAATGGAGAGAAATGGCCCAAGCAGGACAGTAGAAGGGTCTTTGCATTGTTGAAACTGGTGAGGAACCTTCAACAAAGGCCTGAGGGGATTGGCCTTCCATTGAAAGGGCCACCTTTGTGGTCAGGCCCTGCCACATTGGCTTTGGTGACAGGGCACAGATGTGGGCACAAAAGGTGAACTGAAAGCCTCACAATGGGATTGAGATTTCCAGCTGAGTGTTTGCTGTCTGTTGAAGAATCATTAGAGAACAAAAGCATTTAGTTAGACCCATAACATCTCACTTCTGCATTCATGCTTTGGGCAGAATTCACAAGATACTTCCACCCAGAGATGTTGGAAGGTGAGAAAAGACAATTATTATAGCTGTTTTTATATTTTTGAAGTTGTTTTTTAAAATGGCAAAGATTCATCTTTGTTTGATTTGGCTAAAAATGATAAAGTCGAGATAAAACTTGAAGCTGGAAAAACAAAAAATAAAAAACAGGAAGAGATTTCCTTTTCTTTCTTTTATTTTTTTCATATGCGGGTACTGGGAGTCAAACTCAGGACCTCGTGCTTGCCAAGCTGGCGCTTATGCTGCTGAGCTATATACCGGCCCAAGATTTCCTTTTCATCAGGAAGATCAGGGCTAGAGGTAGGGGCTGGAAAGTGGCAGAGTCTGCAGAGAAGTGGCCCCTCTCCTGGAGTCTATGATGAATGCTCTTAAGGCCCTGGACAAGATATGTTCATTTGAGAGTTAAATGTTCTGCTTCCCTTTGTTGTGAAGTTTTTCGTATTATTAGTCACTCACAGCTTGGAAGCTTGAAGCAGAGTTGTTGCACTTTAATATGCATAGCTAATATTTGAGGGTTGAGAGCTAAAATGAAGTTTAAATGAGACACCAGCATGGAAGGTTCTTGTCTCTATGTAGTTTTTATATATTTCATTTAGTTTTGTTCTGGATCCTTCACCAAATGTGTTGATGATCATAATGGGCTGCACAGGAGGGAGGCCAAGTGAAGAGATGAGATAAAGCAGGAGAACCGGAAGCTTTGGCTTCCGACCTGGGGCTGGTCCTGAGTGATTGGTTGCCACAGGGCAGGTGGACATGGTCATCTTATTGTGTTCTGGGCTCACCATGAGTCTTGGCAGGGTCACATGAGAGTTGAGTTCTGACTCTCAGGTCAGATATATATATGGTATATATATATATGGTATATATGGTAATATATGTATGGTATATATTATATCTTGCAGGATTGTTGTGAGATTCAACAAAATGATAATGCACTGTAAGCCCCAGAGAAATAAGGCCATCCTAGTTAACTTTTGGGATTGGATATCCATTCAGCACATGGAAGGTTGATGAGCTTTTGTCTTCCATCCACGATTGGGCCCAAAGGACTCCATTAAAAGTATCTCCTAAAATGACTCCAGTGGTATGAAGGTGGGTGCTTTGCAGGTAGGCTACAGTCTAACATTTGTACATCTCTCTTAATAGTAAAGAGAAGAAGGTGTAATAAGAGATATGTTTTAATAAAGAAAGGCCAACAATGTACACCTTAAGAAAATCATTTTATTTTGAATTTTTTCAACTCTGAGCTGCTGGGAGGTCTGTCCCAGAAAAGAGGCCTCATTATTTCAAAATAATGGGTTCAGAGAGTGCGTGATGTCATTAGCACTGGAGCGTTGCAATCTGGGCGTGTGTGAAAAATCTGTGTGTGTTGTCAGGAAGACAGATCTTACATAACCCCAGTAGTACTCTAGTTAGCTTTGGAAGACGCGAGCCATCTATTCAGTGTGAAGTCTGATTACCTATGGAACAAAGAAGGAAAAAAAAATTGGAAGTGAGTGCTTCAGAAAAGTACGGAAAATACCTCTGTTCTTGCCAGAGTTTTTATCTGAAAGGGTTTAGAATGTCTGTTTGTGAAGCAAGTAGGCTTTTAGCACTGACATTTTTTAACAGGGGATCCTGATTTTTAAATATTTGTTCTGTTGAGTCTCAGAGGTCTTCTGATGTTGGAAAGCCTTTAGCAGTAAAAATATTTTAACCGGTCCCATTATTTAGTAATGAAATAGTAGAGGATGCACACAGCATTCATTTAGAAATATTTTTTTAAATAGATCATGGGGGATGACTCAATGATTCATTCTAAGTCTGGAAGTTTTAAATTTAGGAAATGAGGAGGGTTATCGAGATTGTGCTGCAGTGGTCTGAAGATACCCCATGAGGCTCTTTTCTGTTGGACAGCATAACCAGGCTGAGTGTCCCCAACCTGTAAACCCCAAGTCTGAAATGAAACCTCAGTGGAAACATTCGTATTTGACCTCACATGACTGGTCACAGTCAAAAGGCGGATGCACTAGCCAGAAACTGTGAAGCATGCCTATGGCCTCAGCTACTTAGGAGGCTGAGGCAGAAGGATCATTTGAGCCCAGGAGTTTGAGGTCAGCCTGCAAAACATAGCGAGATGTTGTCTCTAGAAATCCATCCATCCATCCATCCATACACACTGCCCCCACCAACCTATGAACAAAGCAAATCAACCAGAAAAAAAAAAAAAAAAACAATAACCCAAAAACAAACAATGAAAATCACAGATGCACTAAAAATAGTGTTTAATAAAATTACCATCAGGCCATGTGCCTATGAAACATAAGTGAAATTCATGTTTAAACTTGGTCGCATTCCCCAGGCAGCTCATAATGTGCATGTAATAACCCAAATCGTGCTTCAGGAACCTTCTGAGCCTCAGCGTCTCACCTGAGGAACCACAGGTGTGGGTTTCCCTGTGGTGTGAACTGCTCAGTGCTCAAGATGCCTTCAGCACACCACTTCCAGGATGCTCAGCGCACTAAAGTAAAACTCGATTTGGGGCGTTACTTGGTGTGGTGGTTTGGCTCCTTTCCTCCTTCCTCCTTTTCTTTTTCCTTCTGATTTAGAGCTCTCCATACAAATTCCTTATGAATTTCCCTTGTGAGTGTCTAGGAGGTGCTCTCCATCCTTCAGAGACAAATCACTTCCCCAACATTCACCCGTCTTTCCTACTTTCCTAGCCCTAGGAACTCTGACGTACTTAACCCTTACAATGTTTTGATTTCAGTACTAGTTTCTTTTGCTCTTTTGTGAATTTCACCTTTCTGTCTTAAGTAGGTTGTGTAATAGAGGCGGCATATAAATTCGCTGTTACTTACCAGCTGTATTGTTTTGACCCTTACCTGATTTGAGCCTCAATTTCATCCTTTCCAAAATGTGGACAATTATATTCTATTCCAAGAGATTTGAGAAATAAGGCGATCGAAATGTAATTGACACTTGGTGCATTTACTGAAAACATTTAAAAATGAATGCATGGATGAGTGGTGATAAGCATTTGTTGCATTACTTTAAAAGATTGGTTAGATTGCTACGCGGCACTTTTTAAAAACTTAGTTCCATTGTTTTTTTGTTTGAAAACAGCTATTTGTTGTTGGCACAGACCTGTACTCTCAGCACTCTAAGAGGCTGAGGCAAGAGGATAGTAAGTTTGAGCCCAGCCTGGGCAACTCAGCCAGTTATTGAGAGCATGTCTTGACATAAAAAATATAAAAAGAACTGGGGATGTAGCTCAGTGTGAAGGCCCTGGATTCAATGTTCAATCTCCAGTACACACACACACACACACACACACACACACACACACGCACATGCACGCACACACACACACACACACACACACACACACACGCACATGAAGAATCAAACCCTCTACCCTGGTTAGTTTCCCTCTCTAGTCCTTTTACCACCGTATGGGTAAGTGGGTAGTGCCCAAATGGTTTCACTAATCTTAATCTTTCCTTTAGATCAAGAGTAATATATCATAAATAATTTTAAAAATTTAACTCTTAAATTGCCAGTACAAAATACTAAGTACTCAATGATACTAATCTAGCTGTAGGAACTCTAAAAAAATAGATGCTGACCCTCCCCTCTCTTGGGAGGTGACATACACCCTACCTCACAAGCTTTCCAAGGACAGTAAGTTGTAGAAAATCAAATTTTCATCCTTATCAGCTAACACGGTGTAAGTAGCCAGTGAGTTCAAACATTGTACTTGCTCGTGTTGACTGAGATTGGAGTGTGTAGAGAGGCAGGGTGGAAGGTTAGGGTTAGAACCTCTCTGGTTTAGTTTTTTTTTTTTTTTTAATGTGGGTTTCGGGAGTTGAACTCAGGACCTTGCACTTGCCAGGCAGGCGCTTATGCCACTGAGCCATATCACCGGCCCTTTTTTCCTTTATGTGGGTACCGGGAGTCAAACTCAGGACCTTGCGCTTGCCAGGCAGGCGCTTATGCCGCCGAGCTGTCTCACTGGCCCTGGTTTAGTTTTTAATACAACTGATTCTATTGCTGATTTAAGAATGAGCCTCAAGGCTACAGGTTAGAGAAATATCCTGCACCAAAAATGCTCACTTGGCAAATATTCTTGGGGACCATCTTTGGCCTTGGCGTATCCTATACTGAGCATCTTATGCTTTACAGACAAAAGAAAATCTACAAATTTAGGTATATTTGGAGAAAACTTCACACAAAGATTTTTTTTCTTGAAATTCACAGAAAATAATTGTGGGAAAAGTCTTTATTAATTTAACAAACATCTGGTTCAGCTTTTGTCATGTGGACAATACTAGTAAGTCTTTTTTTTTTTTTTTTTTTTTTGTGGGTACCGGGAGTCAGGACCTCGCACGCCAGCAGGTGCCCATGCCGCTGAGCGGTATCACCGGCCCTTTCTTCGTATGTGGGTTCCGGAAGTCAAACTCGGGCCCTTTCGCTTGCCAGGCAGGCATGTACGCCACTGAGCCATCTCACCGGCCTAATACTAATAAGTTTTAAAGAGACAAAGAAAATTTAAGAAAGGCAGGAAAGTCTCTGCCTAAGAGCAGTCAACAGTCATCGGGGAGACATACACTTATGCTGATATGATGAAGAATCCATAAAGAAATATTTAAGATGTCAAAGAAATACACAGGAGAGACTCAACCCAGAGAAGGGCTGAGAGGTGGGGAGCCTCCCTAATGCCTTTTTTGACCTTGTTTGACTGTACTGTGGGCACATGCTGTGTATCTCCAGTCAGCAAGAAAGGATCTAGGCAGGACTGATCCTGTTTTACATCGCAGCATTCCTAACAGAAAGATGCACTACGTAAAATCGGTGCCTACAAGCTTTGCACCACAGCATGTTCCTTACTGAAAATTCTAGGAATCGAGTGGGAGGGAAATGATGAATGTGAAGAATGCAGGGTGTACTTTAGAGCAAACCTCTGTACTCAGCCATCAAATGAATGATGAGTTCCGTCTACATGGCAGGCTAGGGACACAGGTGTGAACAAGACCAGGTCCCTGTGCTAGGAGAACTTTCATTTTTTACTGGGAAGGGATGGACAACAGAGTCATGTACAAATAGTGCAATATAATTTTAGATACTAGAAAGTGCTTTGGATGTCATGAGATAGCTGGAGTGTGACCTAGAGATGAACGGTATCTGCTGTCAAGGCTCTCAGGCTGGTAACACTGAGTAATACACTAAGGGTGAAGACAGGGCATCAGGCATAGAATGGGCCTGGGACATCTGAATAATAGAAAGGATGCTGGTTTTTGCTGCAGGTGGATGATCTGTGGGGCAGGAGGCAGTGAGTCCAGGGAGGTGGGTGGGGCTGGCTCAGAGGGGTCGGTGTGGGAAGATATACGAGCTATCCCACAGTGGGAAGACCCCACCAGCAATGGTTACAGGACATCTCCAGTGGAGGCCCATTTCATACTAAGCATCAGAAGCATCATTACTCCACAAGCAAATAGCTCTGTGTTTAAGGAATGTGGGCAAGGCTCAGATGCAAGTCATGGGGGAGTTCACACTAGTGAGAAGCTCTTGAAACAGTTGTTGCATAGGGCCCGGGTTAGAGGAAAGTGCTGTGTTTGTAGTCAACATGGAAGCCTTTCAGCTTGGTTAGCATTTCCTTATCCTTGGGGACTTCATAGAGAAGAGAAATCCCAGGAATGTACGGAGTGTGCAGCAAGATGTTAGAGGCTGGGTTCTCTGGTTTTAATATAGTCATGAGTGGTATTTTATAGATTCCTTTCAAAGTTGCCATTTAAAAGGGGGGTGGTGCACACACAGTCGTTTGGGGGTAAAAACCTTGGGGCAGATGAGCAAATATTCTATGAATTTTTCTAGAATATTCCTGCTGGACAGCATTTTCTGTCCTTAAGAAAGTAGGATTTTGGAAGATGAGGCTATTGGCACCATTCAACTGGGCCCATGAGAAGCAATCTGCTGATGGTTATTTATTTTCTGCCTGCCTATATTCCTCCCAAATGCACTACATACCAACAGGAACCAAAGCCGAGTGCCCACACATGTGCAGTCTGCATTAACAGGACTTTACTATTGCATGATGTTCAGTAGCTGAAATTGTTGATCCCAGAAAGGCTTTTCTAGTCAAATAACTTCATTGCCTATTACAGGAACTTCGAGAACCTTTGTCTTGTTGCTTCCACCATCTTAAACGTGTTCATTACAATACTTACCCACTTTTAATCTGTACTGAAGTATTCCCCTTGATCCACTTCAAAATCCCAATCAACTGTCGCCTTGCTTTTCTTCTGAGACAACCCCAAAGCCCTGGTGAGTGGTGCCTTCCCCCACAGTAGTAGACTAATGGGGCTTCCCTTTATCACCAGCTTGTGTTGATGATGACATGTCAGAATTTGGGGGAAAGGGACAGACTAGAACAAATGAGACAGAGCCTACGAGCCTTCATCCTGGTGCTTAAGACAGATTGGAAACATAAAAGTGAGAGAAGGGTAAGGTGAACCACAGACTGGGAGAAAATGTTTGTAAAATCCATATCCAATAAAGGGCAGGTATCCAAAATATACGAAGAACTCTCAAAACTCAGCAATAAGCAGACAGCACAATTGAAAAAGGGGCAAAAGATCTGAACAGAAACCTTACCCAAAAATATTTAGGAATGGAAAATAAGCATAAAAAATGTTGTTCCTCATCATGTCATTGGGAATTACAAGTAAAATGAGGCAATGCCAGTCTGCACCAAACCCCAAACTCCAAGAACACTGGATGTCGGTGTTGGTTCAGAGCAGCTGGAACTCTCACGCATTGCTGATGGGAAGGTAGGTGGTGGTACAGCCGCTTTGGATGATGCCAGGCAGTTTATTACAAAAGCAAACATACTCTTACTGTTACACACTGAATATTGTTCCCCTCAAAATTAATCCGTTGGAACCCAGTCATCCAAGATGGCAGTGTTGGGAGGTGGGACTCTGGGGACTAGAGGAGGTCACGGTAGTGGTTCCTTCTGAGTGGGATCAGTGCCCTTAGCATAGAGACCCCAGAGAGCTTCCTCATGCCTTCTATCATGTGAGGACTGCTGAGAAGACAGCTGTCTGTGAGCCAGAAGTGGGCCTTCACTAGACACCAAATTGAGACTGGTGGCACCCCAACGTTGGATGCCCGTTCTCCAGAGTTGTGAGAAATAAATTTCTGTTGTGCCAGATAGCCTCTGGTATTCTGTTTGTAGCAGCGCAAGCAGACTCCATACAGTCCAGCAATCATGCTTCTTGTCAGAACCCTGGTACCACACGAAGAGTGAAACCTATTGCACACTGTGTGATTTAGTCAAGGTATCGATATGGGACCCTCAACCATGACCAGTAATGTATCCTAACACCATGAGGCATTAATAGTGAGGGAAACTGATGGTACTGGTGGGGGGACCTTCTGTGCTCAGGCTTTCTGCAAGTCAGAAACTACTCACAAAGGTACTAACTAAAAAATAACAAAAATTTCCAAATGAATAGGAGAAGGTGAGATAAGTCATTTGAGAGAGGTAGTCACCGCCATCTCACCTGGACCTGGGCCAGTGGAGAAGATACATGTTTCATCAGGACAGTCTCATTGGAGGTGTGTTACCCTGTTGCAGAGCCCTGCAGGAAGGACGGAGAGGTGGGTGAGGAAGCCTGCAGCACCTGCGATGAGGCTCCATGGTGCCGGTGGAATCTCCAGGGGTTTCAGCCCCACTAGGGGACAGGGTGCAGGAGAAGGGATGTGATGTGGTCAGTAAGCATTGGGGACAGTGGATCTGGTGGCCCGGCGAAGTGGCAAGGGGGTCATCAGGACAATCCCGCAGCACGCTGTGGTGTGTATTCTCAGTATCCGTGGTACCTGGCACAGAACTGGATGTAGTGTGGATTCTGGCAGCATTTACTGACTGGACAGGGCAAGCTTCAGGACCAGTGTTCCCTGTACACATGGGCATGACTGATGATGGCTCCACCTACGGTGGGCTTATTTGTACCCCTTCGACATTCTGTTTCTTACTTTTGGCCCAGTATCCACAACTAGTATGAGATTTTCAACACTTTGATATGTAGTAGGCTTTGTGTTAGATGACAGTGTCCAACCGTGGGCTGCTGGAAGTGTTCTGAGCATATTTAAGGCAGATGAGGCTAAGCTAAGCTATTCAGAAGGTCAGGGTGTATTCAACGCACATTTGACTTTTCAGCTTATTTTGGGTTCGGTGGGACACTACACCATTGTAAGTCGAGCAGCATCTGTAATTGGATTTTAAACATCTTCTCTCCTGACTCACTCAGCCTTCTCTTCTGCTGCATCTAAAATGACAGCACACACATTTTTCCTGAACTGTAAACAGGGAGACCTGATCTGGTAACTGTATAAAATATTTGACCTCGTGGGTTGTCTCTGAAAATCTGGGCTGTGTGTTCTTTCTGTTTGAAAGAGTCTGAGAAGCATTGCTCTTCACTATCTTTCAGAAACCCAGATATTTCATTTTGAGCTCTTGCTAGAAAAAGTAGGAAAAAAGAGTTTTTTGAAAAAAAAAGAAAAAAGGAAAGAAGAAGTCTAGAATATATTTCATTTATATAGTAAAAGACTCCCGGGCTATATAATAGCATGACTTTTCAAAGTACACGATAACCCTCTTTATTAGTTTTTAGCAACTTATTAGAGTATTTGGGAGGCAGAATTTTCTCTGAATAGGTAGAAGACACTTATAGAAAAGTGAGCTCTGGGGCCATTCTTGTGACAGCATAATAATAGCTCTGCCCTGGTGTTACAGAGTGGAGGGCCACGCACAGCCCTGGCTTCAAAGTCACTTTGTATTCACAGAAATTTGCTGTAATTCCTCACAAAAAAGGACCTTTGAAAATTACATTTAACATATTGTATCCCTATAATCCTTCATGTTTTTACCTTCCTATAATTTGTGCTGCAGACATTATCCGTTAAAAGCAAATTTTAAAATATAAGATCAAAGTTGATTCAAGTTATGGAAAAAGACAGTTTAGATTGGCTCACATGTCTCTCTCTCTTTCTCTCTCTATTATTTGCTTGCTTTTTACAGGATACCCCCTTCCTCAGAATACTTTAATTCATGCTTTTTTCTTTAGTTCTAGTGTCAGTGAGGAGCTCTGCATTTACACAGCTAAAAACGACGTGAGCCTTTAAACCTTTGGCACATGGATCCCCTAACGGTTTCACAGGGGGCTCCTGAGAGGAGCACAGGGTTCTGTCCTGCGGAGCCCACAGTAGCTCTGACTTGATCTCTTTTATCTTTGGGGTTTCTCTGAATGATTTAATTTAGGGATAAATCTCTCTGCTTAAACAGAAAAAGTGAAAACCCATGGTTTTGGTAAAATACACAGATACCAGGAGACACATATGTGTATCTTTGCAGGAAATCTCTTATTGCTCCAATTCTTGTGCTAATGCTGAGGCCTAATAGATTTGGATGCTGTTTTGCCTCAAAACTTTCACTACGCAACAACCCATGAGAGATCCTTCCTGTCTCACAGGAGCTCTTCCTATTCTCCAGTCCTGTTCCCCAATAAATTTACCTACTCTTAAAAAAAAAAAAAAGGGCCGGTGATATCGCTCAGCAGCACGGGCACCTGCTGGTGCAAGAGGTCCTGAGTTCGACCCCCGGTACCCACAAAAACAAAACAAAACAAAACAAAAAACCCAAAAAACTCTCACTAAGTGTCCTTCAGAAGACATTGGTCTCTAGCTGTTCACATCCAGGAACTGAATGATTTGTATTAGCATATCCAGCGGTACTTCTGTACAGTCACGCCCTCAGGAATGAATAGAAACAGTTTCTTCCTCCTGCAGAGACCGAACTGAGAACATATACAAAACAGAGTGTACTTCTCCTGTCCTTTATTTTCCACAATTACTGTACTGCCCCTAGATCAAGTGTGTGTGTGTGGGTGTGTGTGTTGATGTCTTCTTAGATTCTACTTTGAAACACTGGATTAAAAATTCTATGGAAAGTTAAAGTTTTTGCAAGCCTTGTATCTGAGTATTTCAGATTTAGCAGTTAAGAAAATTGGAGAATTTCCCACAGAACTTCTCCCAGGTTTTGATTTTCTAAAAGTTTCAACATGGAATTTCAACCACAGGGTTCAGTGAAGAGTGGGTGAGCCTCGCCAAAGAGGTGCTGGGTAGGGGCTTGGAACACTGGCGTGTGGTGGTTCTTGCTGGTTTTCTGACACTTTGTCAGGATGTCCAATCTCTCTACATCTCAGTTTCCTGTTCTATAAAACAGAAATAGTAAATGTCCCCTTTGGGGCTGTTGGGAAGAGAATAGGAGAGTGAACATGAAAATGATTGTTGCTGAGGGTTGTGTGGAGGCAGAGAACCACTGCAGTTTCACAGCATCCAGTATGGAGCTGTGCACACATATGCTTGTTCAAAAATTGTGTGTGTGTGTGTGTAGGTGGTGTGTATGTGTGTATGATGTGAATGACAAGCTACTCCAAAGTATGCCACTTTTGTGTATTGATGGTTTTGAACTGGAATCACTTGAAAAAGAGCAAACACGAGGAGAGGCTTTCTCTGAGCACCCCTTTTCTGCCTAAAGGCAGGTCCTCCTAGGGGTTCCTTTGTCATTAATGTAAGGAACGGTGCAAGGCAGAGACCAGCTGAGACCACGAGGCTTGTGTAAAGGCAATATGGCGTGGAATTTACTGTGCCTGGGTGCAGACAGACAGAGGGCGAAAAGGCCGTCTGTAGGGAGCAAAGAAGAGTGGGCTTTTTTTTATAGGGCTTGAAAGAAGACAAGGAACATTAGGTGGGAAGATCTTAGTAAACCTCAGTGGTCAAAGTTCTCTGGATGTTTTGCGCCTCAGTGGGCAGAGTCCTTGAGGCATCTGGAATGAGTGCTTGAGTGTCTTTAGATGTCCTGGTGCTTGCCAGAGTGTGTGCTCTATCTTAGCTCCTTTAAGACATCCTGTGTTTGCGGAGGGGACCAGTGCTGAGCTAAGAACAATGCCTCTGCTGGCAGCCAGGTGGGGTATTGGGAGAGTCAGGTCTGAATGGAGCCTTACAACTAACACCACCCACAAAGGACACCACACCTGGAGAAACTGCTACAGACCCTCACATCTCTCATCTGTTAAGATCGACTCATCTTTCCTAAGAATCATTACTCTCTCCTTCCCTATGTCCCCTTCTTTTGCTAGGATGGTATATAAGCTCTCACTGCTATCTTGGGTACTCATTTTTTTTTCCTCTGATGACCTCAGGCACATAATATTAAACATTAATAAACTTATATGCTTTTCTCTTGTTAATCTGCCCATTGTCAGTTTATTTTATTTTTTTGGTACCTGGAATCAAACTCATGACCTCGTGCTTTCCAGGCAGGCGCTGTGCCACTGAGCTATATCCCTGGCGCCCCATTGTCAGTTTATTTTGTGGACCCAGTGGAAGAACCTAGGAGGGTATAGAGGGATAATGTTTCCTCCCCTACCAATGCTAAGGATAACAGTAACGAAAACATACGTGAGGTTCAACGGCTCTTTCCCATTTACGTCCTGTTCCAATGGATCTGGACAAGTATAGATAAATCTGAGTAATGCTCTTTATAACGGACTCCATCTTCAGTGAGACAAAGCAGAGAAGTCGTACACAAGGACCTATTTTAATTTGCCTACATTGAGTCCCATGAAATTCCTCCACAGAAACAAGAGGTAATGGTGGCATCATAAAAAAAAAAAAAAAAGTGTTTAAGAGTTGCTACACCATAACAAAACACACCATTTGGCTCAAGGGGAAATAAACCATCCTGGAGTAGAGTAGTTTGCTTCTTAAGTTAATGGTCAGCCATCTTTCCAGACAAAGATGAGTTTACGGCAGGATGAGCAGCAGAGGAGAGTGTGCACTCGGCCAAAGGAAGCCCGACCTCTCACCTAGGCCTGCGCACTTGGTGACAGCAGGTAAGTGCCAAAAATATCAAAGGCTGATCCTTCATTAGGAACCCTTCTGAAATCCTTCATTTGGTCTTTGTCATCACGTTAGTAATGGTGAGAATTCTCCTGATTCAAAGAAAAGGAAGTGAAATTATCCTAAGAAGGAGTGGCGTTCTCAACCAGCTGACACTTTTAGGGGTAATGTCCTAAGCCACAGTCAGCTAGAGGTCCAGAAAGGCCTCATGAATGAATGTTGGTGGCTTCTGGAACATCTGCCATTTGGATAAAGAGTTTGTAGGACTTTTCTAGAAAAGCTTGACTGTACATTTATTCCTAGGAGGCTTCTCCAAATATAGGCGCCTGTGTAGAATAAAGTTCTTTTTTTGTCTCCATAGATGTTAGCAATGGACTTCAGCCCCTTCACTGCCCAGAAAGCTCAAGAAGAGGATCCTGGAGAGCTGCTACCCTCTGCACATGGGGCACAAGGGCTAATTCCCAGCCTCATTTGCAATCACTTTTGAAGTGTCTTTGTTAAACCCTGAATAGTTTTGATTTCAGTGTCAATGAAGACAAGATAGTTACCATTTTTTTAAAAAAAACTGTCTTTATTGGTGAAATTTCTTTGGGTAATTAACAGTTTTCTGCAGGAGTTTTTTCATTGCTTGTGTAAAGTGATTTTAGCCACTTGTCTCTCACGGGCATTTCCTGCAGCCTGTGTCAGGAAGGAACTAAGGAGAAACAGAAAGACCTGCGTGAATTTCTCCCTGCCCTCCGGTGCCATCGCACCTTGCTCAGACATGACCTCGTTTCAGAGCATTTGGAGAGCAGGAAGCAACATACTGGACACAGGCATTCTGAGAGTGAGGACATGTAGAAGGTATAGAGCTAAGAGTCCTGGCTTTTAATTCTAATCTGACATTAAATAGTTTATATTTTGTTTGTTTAAAAAAAGGAACTTGGCTATATTGACAAGTTGTCATGTAATCTGTAATGTCAGAATTTGCATGTATTTTATTCTGTCATTCCACAAGGTAGCTATGAAGAAGGCAACATTCTATTTTTTTTTTTTTTTTTTTTTTTTGTACTGGGAATCAAACTCAGGACCTTGTGCCTGCCAGGCAGGCGCTGTGCCGCTGAGCTATATCCCCAGCTCCATTCTACTTATTTTGCAGCTTAAAAAAACTAAAATTCAGAAAGAATGTGTAAGTTATTAAAATGTAAAATCAGTAGTATGTGAAAAAAACCGAGAAAACTGGGAAGTCCATTTGGGCTTCAGAATGAAAACAGCTTAATGTGTAAGATTCCATATGGAGGGATCAGGAGCCACTTCCCACTGGGGGACTGTAGTTTCCAGGCTAGAGTCACCAGAGGGAGTCTTGCTGTATCCACCTGTAAAAATGACCTAGGGTCTGGAGAAGTAAGGGGCCTCTGGTGGGTTGAGCCCCTGGGGGACATTTGACAATGTATGGGGCCATTTTTGATTGTCACTAGTGGAGCAGATCTTAATATTACCTAGGGTATAGCAGCCAGGAATGTCAGGACACATCTTATAGTGCGTAGGACAGCCCTCCACAACCAAGAATTCTTTGGTTTAATTGTCAAGTGTTGAGGTTGAGAAAACTTGCATAGTTAACCCTGGTTCATTTATGGAATTTGGTTAGGGTAAGATTCCAGGAATATGAACAAGTGGGGCTTGACGTGGTAGTTTGGGGGTCTGGAAGATGAGAGCATCTCTCCAATGGGACTGACATCCTTCACGTGACTTACCCCCAGGCTTCTCTTCTCATGTGGTATGGAGGGCTGGATGTGGACTTTCCTTGGCCTGGAGACTGGAGACCAATTGGCTTCAGTGCAGGAAACTACTTAGTCAGAACAAGGCTGCTGAAATGAAGTCTGGGAGCATGGGGAGACAACTGATTTGGAACAGAAGATTCCAACTGGCTACCCACCATTTTGGAAGACCCAGGCTGGAGGCCCTGGGGTCCAGGCTGCATTCCATTCCGTTCCCTTCCTTATTTCTCCAGTCTGCAAAACCGCTTACAGCTCAAGAATGTTTTCTTCACAGAGCGACTGATGGGGCTGTGACCACCCTGGAGATGAGGCTGTAGCTCTTGGTCACTGTACCTGGGGCATGGGTTCCTGTCCTGGCATGCTCCCTCAGCACCTACATGGCTCAGCGGTCACCTCAGTGAAGCCTCCCTGACTGTAAAATAATCTTTCCTCCTTTGCGCTTTCTATTCCTTCAAGTCACCTTACTCATATTTTTGTGGTTCTTTCTGAGACTTGAAATTGTTTGCCTGCCTCCCATAGAGAAATTTAAGTTTCACTGGAGGAAAGATTTTGTCTTGTTTTATTCTACATTGCAATATCTTAATCAGTATTTTTAATTTCAAATGAAACAATGAAAGTGATGTATATGTGAATGCGGGTGGTATTGTTACGTCTGGGGCGTAGCAGTATGTGTGCAGTGTGTTTGTGGTATGTGCGTTGTAGGTGTATGTGTGGCATATATGTGTGTGCAAGTGGTATATGGTGTTGTATTTGTGTGAGAGTGTGTGATGCGTGTGTATGGCATGTCTGTGGTATATGTGTGGAATGTGTATGTGTGAGGTGTGTGTGGGGGTGTGTCATGTTTGTAGCGTATGTGTCTGTGAGGGTTATGTGTGTGGTATATGTGAGTGTATGTGACTGAACACATAGAGCCACAGAGTTGTACAGTTTTGGGGCACAGCAAAATTAGGTAAGGTGAGCAAAATCTGGGGAGATCACTTGTCACTTATACTCCTGGTCCTCTCATAGGGTGGCCCATTTTGGGCTCACAAGTTCTCCATGATGGCTTCTGCAGAGTGCGCAGATGTCCAGGCTCTGAGGGCGGCACAGTGTAAGACTTCCGAAAGCCTGGGCTGGGCTTTTGCTTAATCTCTTTTGAGTACTGGCCTAGACAATATTTGATTTGGAGTTGAACAAAAACTCTACTCAGACCATCTGTTTCAGTAACTAAATAAACAGAAAATATAAATTTAAAAATAATTAGGGAGACAGTACATTGGGCAATCTCCCGTTCAGGAAAGACAGACTGATACAGTGTTATGCTCAAAGTATCTCAGTTATTCCTAATTGATCAAAATACCCTGATGTTTATAGCAAATGAGAGAGTGACTCAGAATGAAATGAAGTCAGTGAAATGCCAGAAGTTTTTACATCCAAAGCAGAGACACGGCCCATATGTTCAGAAATACTTTTGTCCTTAGGAAATGTTTATTGATAAAAGGATAGACAGTTCCACAAAAAAGAGACTCAAATAATAGTAATTTGATTCTGATAACAGAAGCATTTCTTATTAAGAGAATTATCTTTTATTTATTAGTTGCCCAAGCATTGCATTTGAAGGCTCTTTCATACAGCAGATGCAATGAATGAATGTAGCACATTCGTTTTTATGTGCAAAAATTTCCGGAAGTCTAAATGTTGTCACCAAGTTTTGATAGTACCATCCACCTATTGTTTATGGCCAATAAACATGATGAAAGATAAACAATGCCATTGTCTCAAAATACGCATAATACTGTATGTATGCACATTTGAAGACAACTATAAACCTATACTCTGCACTCCATATAATCCCATAAATTTATACAGGGACATGGAAAACTGTGGGGCATGAAACCAATGATGACTTTCTTTTTTAAAAGTAAGATTATGTTAGGGCTGGGGTTGTAGCTCAGTATGGACTGCTTAGCAAGTGAGACTCCAAACTGGATCCCCAGCACAGGGAGGAAAAAAGAGTAAGAAAATGTTTAAATAGTAAAGCATAAGGGTACAAATAAGATAAGGAAAGGCAGGTGACTGGTGCTCGATGTGGGGCTCTGTATGCCCTGGAACAGCAGCCACTGACTGATTCCCTGGGAGAACTGGGACCCAAAACCTCTGATGGAAAGAGAAGGTCCGGTACCTGTTTTAGGATGTCCACTCCAAGGGGTGTCTTAGCAGTGGAGTGATCATATATTTTGTTATCTGGATGGGAGTGCTTTTGAGAGCAAAGGAGGCTATTATGAGTTGTGCTGCTGAGGAATAGCAGGTGTGGCCTGGCACCGTTCTTGGGCTGTCTTGCTGGGCACTGTGCAATATCACTGATGTGTCTGTCTCTATCTCCAAGACGGCTATAAAATGACTGACTTCCTGCTGTCTGTCCAGCTCTCACTTTGTCTTGATCTCTTGCTCTGGTGCAAGCTCCATGCTGGGGGCTCTGTAGTGAGAATCCCAGGAAGTAAGGAACCCCCATCTCTGGCCAACAGCCAGCAAGAGCTGAAGGCCAGCCAGTACTACCCGTGTGGGCTCCCCAACCACCCTCCCTAACAGAGCTTGGAGATGACCACAGTTCCAGCAGACACCTTGAATACGGCTTCATAAAAACCCTGAGCTGGAGGACCCAGCTGATGGATCTGCAGAAACAAGAGTATAATAAATGTGTGCGTTTTGAAGCCTACAAGTTTTGGAGTAGTTGGTTACACATAGATAACGAACACCGAGACTTAAATGTGGCCTCCTAGTTAGCTTGTTTCCAGGGGTTCTATGGAGACCTTTAACGACCAGCAGAGTGCAGACACAGGCAGTCGGGATGGATGTGAGCTGACCCGTTGTCAGAGGACGGAGCAGGATCGGCCTCGTGTGTGACCTGGCAGTATGGGCACCCTCCTGCCCAAGAAAGGCTGCCCATTCTCAAGGCAGGGTAGGAGGTGTATCTAAGCCCGGGCTGGAGCTGGGTAGGCACATGAAGGAATAAAGGAGCACATCTGAGACCATATGTGGCCACTGACACTTGGTCTCAGAGTGGGGAGGCAATGATGGCAGTGGGAAGATCAACTAGACTAGAGTGCATGTCTGTTCAAAGAGCCCCTTGTCCTCAGCGTCCTCGTACATGTTTCTTGGCCCCCACAGTCGTGGCTGGTGTAGCTGTTTGACTGTTGTCTCCTGCAATCCTGGAGTTCGGCTCCTCATGCGAGATTGGACTAGGTAGATTTCAAGTGCCATTGCCATTTCTGCGTGGCTGTGAGAATGGCTTGTGCTATGAGGCCCCGCCTTGTCCACCAGGGGTTGATGCAAACACAGCAGATTTCTCTTTACTCCCGTCTCTCCACACCTTTGGTCCTCTGTCAGGCCCTGGCTCTACTGTATTTTTTCCAGGACTCCAGTAGGGGTGGAAGAACTGGATGTGTGGGTGCAACCCGCTGAAGACATTGGAATGGATTAGCAGCTTTAGGCCAGATCAACTATCTTTTTGTTGCCGTTCCAGTGGAGATAAGGAATATGTGGGTCCCGCAAATAGGTGGGGGCCAGAGGAGGAGTTCTCTACCTTGCTTTGCTCACATTCTCATTTCACTTGGAGGAAAATAGAAACTCAAGTTTTTGTTTCTACATTGACCTTCACTTTCTTGGTTTCTGACCATTATCCCCTCAAATTTCACTGAATATAGACTTTTAGAAAATGTGGAAACAAGGGCAAATGAAGCCAACTGCATCAAGAATCCCATCATTAGCAATCTGTGACTTTCCAAGTGTTCTGAAATAAATTTTATTTTTTCCCTGATTGTTTCACAAGATATGTAGAACTTGGCTCAATGTTTGTGGTGAAATGGCCTCAAAATTGTTTGAAGTTAACACAACAGGATAATGAATTAGCAAGGAAAAGAACATGATGTAGTTTTCCTTTTTTCCTTCTTGCTGTCTCTCCCTCTTCTCTTCCCTCTCTCTTTTTCACTCCTTTCCTAACTCCTGAACTGGTGACACGCTGTAGTGTAATTTAGTTTACTTTAGTTTTGTTTTCCCCAGGAAGTACTCTGCAGAGGGTCCAGGCAGGCACATCAGGGTTCCATTATAAGTGGCCAGCTTTTCACCATGTGGAAAGATTAAGATGGAATTTATTTTCCTATGTTTTATGCTTGATGTGTTTAAGGTGCATAAGGTGCCCCAGGGCTTCAAGGTGAATGCATGAAATGACAACAATTAAATGAGATCCAACTGAAAAAGTAGAAGCTAAAAGAATCCAAACCAGTCTTTGGGACGGAGGCCAACTTGACTCGCCTGTCGGGATGGAAAGCTGGGGACCAGAGCTCCTGCTGTCACTGCCTGGAGAGAATCATGGGTCCTGTGGGAGGTGCCTTGCACATGATTTACTCCAACTTCCGTGTTATGCAGATGGGAAGGCTGAGTTGGATCTGGAATGCAGAACACTAAATTGTCAATTTGAACTTCTCGTCAACCTTCTTTGCCAGTGTCTTGATCAGGTTCAGACCAGAGAGACAGGAATGAGAAATAATTATTACAAGCCATGACATTATACAGTGCTTTCCAGGCTTCAAAGGACATCTACATGCAGTACTTTACTGCTTCTCCACAACACTCAAGTACGTACATCATCTGTATTATAATTCCTCTCATTTTAGATGGAGACACTAATGCCCTCAACTTGGGATGAAGTTAACAAGCCACCATAACAAATCCGCTGAGCGCCTGTGCCAGGCTCTGTGGTGGATGATGGTGGCAGAAGTTCAAGTCTCTGCATGGCCAGTGATGAACGTTGAGATCTTGAGTCAAGTCAGGAACTTGGCTGAGCTTCTACCCTCCTTTGGTACAAATGAGGATAAAGGTCACACTCACCCTCACAGCATGGGTTTCAAGGCTATAGCTGGACTGTGGTGACTCCTGGCCCATGTTGACAATTCTTACTGCCTGAGAATTTGCCCCAGGATTTAGCTGAAAACTGACAGATACAAGACTTGAAACTAGCTTTTCAATCTCTGCCTCCTGCACTCTTTTGAAGACAGAGAGCTGACTGAAAGCTTTAAAGTCAGAAATACAGAATCTAAAGGAAAATGATTCCTGTCTTTAAGCAGTGAGTTATAGCCAGGACCCAAACCATGTAGAATGTGCAGGAAATTGGGAGGGTGGAAGGAAGGAGATGGGACATGCTTTTCTGCATCTTAGGTTCCTGGTTTAAGTCCTTATAGCAAAGGTTGGGTTAGCAAGACAAAAGCATACATATTCATTTAATATGAGTTTTATGGGAGGGGGAAGCCTTCATAATAAAATGAAGAACCAAAGAAACAGGGAAGCCTGTGTCCGTTATGCTTGGGTTCAGTGATGAGTGGACAGCTACTCAGGGTGCGATTGGACAATGGTGCCTGACATAATGGTCATGAGCTGGGGGACTAGCAAGGTCTGTGTTTGGAGTCTTTCCTGTGACCCCATGTCTTCAGAGACAAGGATGCTTTTTCCCTCTGTGTACAGGGAGGATGCCTCTCACGTTAGGGTCCTATGACCTGCTGAGAGGTTGGGAAGAGAAACCTCCCTGCCTCAGTGGTTTCCTCAAATAGTAAGTTGCCATATTTTGGAGTGATTCATCCTGAAGCCTTTGATGGCAATAGAAGTTCTTCCCTAGCAGGTACTGTACTGATCTGCCTTCCCGATGCTGGGACAAAATGCCTGTATACAGCTTAATGAATGAAATGGTTTACTTGGTTCATGGTTTCAGTCTATGTTCGGGTGGTTCCATTGCTGTGGGTTGGAGAGGAGGCAGAACATCAAGGTAGAAGAGTATGGTAAATTCAAGAAGCTCACGTCATGGCACCCAGGAAGCAGAGCACATGGGAAGACCACCATTGGGAGATGTCTCCTCCAGTCACCCATCCCCTACAACTCCTAACAGCACACTCAGCTATGAGCACCAGTGGATTAATCCACTCTTCACCATAGTGCCCCCCATGATCCAATCACCCCTCCAGGAGCCTCTTAATCTTAGGTTGACGATGAAGATTAACTGGCATGGGTACTATTTTAATGTGGGAAAACAACTGCCTAGAGGCTGATTTGAAAGGCCAGGAGCATCATGAGTTGCACATGGTTTGTCTCCTCCAAAATGTGTGTTGACGATTGCCGTATCATGGAGTTAGGACGTGAGGACTTTAGGAGGTGATGAGGTTGTTAAGAATGAATGCCTTTGTCTTGGGTAGGGTTAAGTCTCATGGTAGTGAGTTATCACAGCACTGAATGAAGTACCTTGGGAGTAGGTTGTTAGGAAGTTAGGGTGTTATGTTTTAGATTTAAAATGTCCTCCAAAAGTCTCATATTTGGAGGAGGTGCATGAGCAGAAGGGGTGGGTCACTGGGGGCATGACTTGGCAGAGTGTATTCTTGTCCCCAGCTGCTAGTCTCTCTGCTTCCTGGGCACCATGAGGTGAACAGCATTCCTCTCATGCTGTTCTGCCATGCCATTTCTGCCTTGGAGCCAGCCAACCATGTACTGAGTCCACAGAAACTGTGAGCCAAAGTAAATCTCTCCTTTAAGTTGTGGTATCAGGTGTTTTGTCCCAGCAACAGGAAATCTAATGCAGAGGATGACCCATCCTTGTGTTTTGTCTCTCTTGCACATACCCCTTCCTTTTCTGCTCTACACCATGAATTGAAGCAGAGTAAAGCCCTCACCCAAAGCAAAGTGAATACTGCTGGCACCAGGCTTAAGGGCTCCCCAGCCTCCAAAACCATAAGTTACACAGACTTCTTTCCTTTACAAATCACTCCATCTCAGTTTTTCTGTTACAGCAACAGAAAACAGACTAAGATAAGGGGACTTTGACTTTGGGTCTTTGGTGTCCTGGAAAGATCTTAGGGTTTTCTGATCTAGCTGTAGGTGAATCTTGACCGCTCAGTACTGTGGAGGGACGTGGAGAGCAACAGTCATTAAGAGGTTATTAAATGCAGAGTCAGGGTTGACGGTAACGAGGAAACAGTGAGACCTCTCACCCAGGCTCAGAGGAGCCCGTGTCTGCGCGTGACACTCAGCTCTGTCTGTGCTGCTGCTGAGTGGGGGAGGTGCACTCCCCCGAATCAATGCACTGTCATTGTCGGCCCTTAGAACTGCCTGCAGGGACAGTGGAAGACACTGCTGTGATTTAGGGACAGTCATGCCTGGGCCGTAGCTACTGCTCCATACCTGGCTAGGAAGTCTTGAGCTGTTTCTTTTGCCTGTCTGAGCTTCACTTTCTTATCAGTAACTTTGGGAAAAATAATAAGATCTAGTCATGGGGTTGTTTTAAAGATGGAGTCACATAACAAGTTTGAAGCACGACATGAAAAGCACAGTTCTGGGACCCCATGAGTACGAATAAGTGATGACTAAATGGGTGCTTGGTGCTTCTCTGTCAGGTAGCACTCAGGAGGCCAGGACAGGGGAAGCCAGCATCCCTTTCTCCTCACACTTGGATCAGAACCGTCCTTTTCCTATCGTGAGCCCTGAAGCTCATGTGTGAGCCGCACGCCCAGGAGCTGCATCCGCTGTAACACCCTGTTCCTGACTCAGGGTTTCCAACATACCCTCATGACTTGGTTAACATAAAAGACTAAGAATTAGGAGAACATTTTGGTTTCCTTTTTATCACATCCTGCAAAAGGAATAGGGACAGAGTGGCTCATTGGGAGCAGCTGGCAAGAGAAGCAGGGAGAGAGAGTGCTGGCCCCAGGAACATACGTGATCCTTGGTGCCTGACTCACAGTGGGCTTTTGACAGTTGTTAACTACAGGAGCTGACCCTGCATTCAGGACAATTAATGTTGGCTTACACAGGACATCTGGAAAATTCATACTGAGGTGTGAATACAAGTTGAGAAGTCAAATGTAAATTAAGACTATTTTTATTTTTAATTGACACATTATAATTGTACATGTTTAGGGGGTTCACTGTTACATTTCCATGCATATGTACAATATATGATGATGAGATCAGGGTAATTGGCAGATCCATTACCTCAGATATTTATAATTGCTTTATGTTGGGAACATTAAAAAAATCCTCTCTCCTAGCTGTTTTGAAATACTCAATTAATTTTTGTCAACCATGGTTATTTTACTGTGCTACCGACATTGGAAATCATTCCTCCTACCCAACCATACCCTGCTACCCCCTAACCATCCTCTCTCCATCCTTCCCAGGTTCTGGTAACCACTATTCTATTTTCTACTTCTTAGAGATCAACTTCGTAACTTCCACATATAAGTAAGAGCATGAAATATTTGTCTTTCTGTGCCTTATTTCATAATGTAATGTCCTCCCTTCAGTTCCATCAATGTTGTTGCAAATGGCAGTGTTTCATTCTTATGGCTGAATATTTATCACATCTCCCTTATCCATTCATCCACTGGTGAACACTTACATTGATTCCATATCTTGGCTATGGCAAATATTGCTGCAACAAACACACAAGTGCTGATGTCTATGTGACATGCTTATCTTGAGTCCTTTGGGTACATACCCAGAAGGGGGATTGCTGAATATAATTTTCCTACAAGATGCCTGAAGTTTACACCCCAAGACACGCAGTCCTGTGTCAGCCTTTTTCTTCTTCTCCCAAGATGTGCTGGCAAAATTTGGTCTCAAAATTGATCTTCTGACACTTCCACATCTGGCTTATTTTTACTTCTTTATATCTCACTACTGGGGGATGCACGGAGCCCTGAGCTTGGCTTCTGTCTCTCCCATCCCGCTGTACCTTCTTCAGCACTAACTCTGGGACAGCACTGCTGTTGGAACTCAAGGAGTGGCTGAAGAATCAACGCCGACATCCTTGCTTTCTGCATCAGAATCATCCACTCAGTTGAATGTTTTTATCTACATTGTTCCTTCTGCTTGGCTGAGTCGCCCAGCTAGATTAGAACCTCTGCTGCTGCCTTCAGGGTGGTCCTGGATGTTACCGATCAGTATCAAACTTCTCCTCCGGGCTTGTAAGGATAGTAACTGACGTTTGTTGATTGCTGATCAGCTTCTCTCAGGTGCAGGGCAGCAGGTAAGTAGGGCAAGCCCTTTGTGTATTCTTACAGATGTGGAAAACTGAGGCTCAAAAAAGTGACAAGGGAGGATGTGAATTCCAGCTTGTGCTTTTTGGATAGAGACAAAAAATAGAATTTTTCCAAAAGAATTTTTGAAATTGCACGTGCTGCTTATGCAGAAAGCTGCGGGCTGCAGGAGAGGGGTACCCTAGTGTGAAGACTGGCTGAGCAGTTGCTGGCACTCCGTCCCTGGAGCTGGGCGGGGTGGTCAACCTGAGGCCACCACACTTCCTGGTGGGTGATTTGTTAGAACCAAGTTAACCCTTTGAGGGCGGTAGTTCCTGACTCCAGCATCCAGGCCTCCTTTCATCTCCCTGTTCCTCTCTCATCTATTACAAACGTCTCCAGGGGAAGACCTTATAGTAAATGGCAGCAGTGATCTTAATGGCTAATTGAAAAATCATGGGCTTTTAAAGCTCAGAAAGGCTTTCAGAAAGATTGATGATGACCCTTGTGCTGTGTGCTGTTTACCTTCTGCAGCTCCTTCCTGACGCTCATTTCTTTCCTGAGGATAAAAACTAGGCAGGTTACCCATTCCCTTTTTCTCTCTCTGTCTGTCTCTGTCTCCTTCTCTCTCCCTCTCTCCTGGATGCTATTGCCTCTTGTTCATGCAGGCAGAAATAAAATGTTCTGGGATCTTCTGACCTCGCTTTAAAAAAATCTTAGGTGGAAGTGTGGCTGTTTTTATCCCACATCATGAGCAATATGCCTTCTTTCCCTAAAGTGGGCAAGTGATATCTATCAGCACCTAAGAAATAAAATAATGATAGTTTATAATAGTTTGCATTTTGTGCCATGTCTCTGCCCTTCCCCCTGTCCCCCAATCTTTGCAGTTAGGCCAGAGTCAGAGCTCCGGAAAGAAAGCCAGTTTGAAGGAGGTGGGCGTCAGTTAATGGGTGGGAATGCAGGGCTTTCTTCATAATTGTCACTCAGTTATGGAAAGCTCCCGGGGAGCTCAATTTCCATACAGACGAGGTTAGGTGGTTTTTCATATTAGAATTGCATGCAGTAGTAAAGTGTTCAAGAATATTAGACGTACTGATATGTTTTCTTAGAAAGTAAAAAAACAAGGAACAAAAAACAAACAACAAACCTAAACACAAATGAAATAAAAAAGTTGTCCCCTGCCTATAGCTATTACATCTTTCATAAAATAAATGACATTTGAATACCAACATATTTTAAAAGCTTCGTTCTATAAATTGTAAATACACAGGTTTTAAAAATAGGATCCTTTAAATCTTTTAAATTTAAAAGCATTATGAATAGGTTCCTACATTTGGCTTCTCATTGGCTCATCTTATTTTTAAAACCTTTAACAAAGGAGGGGGCTAACATACATGTTAGGTTAAATGCACTTAGGTAAACATGAAGAAAATGCCTGTCAGAATTACACTGTGGCTCTCTTTGGCTAGTAAATCAAAGGAGTGATTGAAGATTTTTCCGTTTTGCTCATGTGTGTATTCTAAAAATTCTTTAAAAGTTTACTATTGTGAATGAATAATAAAATGACATAAACTATGTTAAGTTTTCAACCTAGGTGTTTCAGGGGATGGGCAACTATAAAGAATATGTCTTGGTATAGTGATACCAATGTCAGGCATCACACACTGTAAGTGTCCTTTTCTACCTTTTGCACGTTACAGCAGGTACCGGTTGGTCCCCTCCCACCACGGTGACTCCGAGGCTTTGTCCATGTCGCTCTTACTTCCGCCTCTCCTGCCTCAGTTTCTCCTAGAATCTTGTTTTCTGCTCCCTTCTGACATCACACGATTCTTCCTATCTCATGCCCTTAGTATCTGCTGCTTTTCAGCTTCCGGGCCCTCTGCTCACTGACCCGCACTCTCCCTGGCTGTTTTCATTTCAGGTTCCTGAGAAAGCAGGCTCTGCTTGGGCCTGTGTGGGCAGAGTCCCTCGGAGACCAGGCTGTCTGCACTTGGAAGCAGGTAGGAAGTGCTGTCCTGTGCTCTTTGTAAGAAAATGAAATGGTAGAACGGAGTGTGGGCCTCCTGAGCAGCAAATGATAATTGCCACAACAGTTTGAACATCCCTTGCTCAAAAGGTGTGGAGCCAGAAATGTTTCACAATTTGGATTTTTTTCAGATTTTGGAATAGTTGCATGTACATAATGTGATACCCGGTGACCCACATCTAAACACAAAATTCATTTATGTTTCATGTAAACACAATACACATAGTCTGAGGGTAATTTTTATCAACACTTTTAATAATTTTGCATAAAAAACAAACGTTCATGTTGTGGAATTTTTCACTTGTGGTGTCATATGAGTCCTCAGAAAGTTTCAGATTTGGAGACTCCTACTTCGGATTTTCAGACTTTCAACCAGTGTAAGTGGCACAACCTTAGTAAAATACAAAGCTGTCCAGGGCAGCTTTCTCATTAAAATTTTATTCCTACTCCTGTTCCCCTTCCTCCCACACTGGTCATTCTGCCCAAGGGCTGCCCCCCGCAGAGTGTCTGGTAAGTGACCATGGTGATGGCCTCCCTAGCAAGACACCAGCAGATCCCAGCTGCCCACCCTGAGCGTGGCGAGCGAGAGCACACCCCGGGCCTCCATATCATTTCTCCTTCTGATACAGGTGTAGTATGCCTTATCCGAAATGCTTGGAATCAGAAGTGTTTAAAAGTGTGGACCTTTTTGAATTTTGGAGTATTTGCATATGCATAATGAGATATGCTGGGGTTGGGACCTAATTCTAACCACGCAGTGCATTTATGTTTCATGTATACTTGCCACACCTGGCCTGAGGATCATTTTATCTAGCATTTTAGTATGCTTGTGTTTTGACTAAGACCCATTACATGAAGTCAGGCACAGAATTTTCCACTGGTGAGATTAGGCAGTGCTTAAAAAGTCTTGGATTTTGGAACATTTTATATTTCAAAGTTTGGTGTTAGGGATGCTGAATCTATACTGGTTCACAAAGGCCCTAAGATCAAGTGTTGTAGAATGCACGATGTTTCTCGATGGTGGCATTACTCTACAAAAACACTGCAAGATTGAAAGTGAAATCCAGACTTTCTGGTAGCATCTTCCTGAGGTTGTGGTCAGCTCCTGGAGGACAGGGCTCTCTGTAGCCTCGGTGGTGCTTTCCACTGAGGCCACAAGCTGCACGTCTTGCTGAGAGGAACTCCTGGGGGATGAGCCTGAGGAAGACAGAGCTGGGCTTCAGCATCAGCCAACAGAGACATCTGGCCAATTCAGACAGCCACTGTGAGAAGGGAGGAAGTTGTTTTCTGAGTATATGGACAGTAGTCTCCAGATTCACTTCAATCCTGAGAAAGCTGTTGATAGAGCTCCCAATATCTGACAGGCATCTGAGAACACCCAGAAAAGCTCCCTGGAGATGCAGCTTGAAGGGCAGATGCAGCTGCATGCAGTCAGAAGCCCTGTTGTGCACATGGGCTAGATCAAGAGTGTTAGCAATAGTGTCCAGCACTGGTGTTGACTGGGGGCTACTGTGGGCAGAAGATGAGCAATTGGTCTGCAAAGGGAGCCAAGCTGAAGTTTTTACGCATAACTTTGCCCCTCCTGAAGTGCATATATTTCTCTGGGTGTCTGGGATACTTCAGCATTTGGTTCAGTTGGGAAACTCACAAGCAACCTTGACCTTGACTTCCCAGCCATTTGGAGGTGGGGTAGGGAAGGAAGGAAAACACCTAAGATTCTTATAGCCCACTTACATATTCTCTCATGTTCCAAAACTTTCTGAATGCTTTTGTTACACTCACAAATTGCATTATGTTACTATGTTCAATGAAAAAAATGTACAGTCTGAAAATGCTCATCAAAATGACCCTAATTAGGATCCTATTGGTCAGGGCTACATTTTGCAGGTTACTGGAACAAAATACCTGAGGTAATCAACTTATAAAGAAGAAAGTTTTATTTTGGCTTACGGTTTTAGAAGTTTCAGTTCACGGCAGTTGACTCTGTTATTTTGGGGTCTGTGGCAAGGCAGCACATCATGACAGAGAGCACATGGCAGAGCAAAATGTTCACCTCCTGGATAGGACATGAGTATTCAGTCCCTATAGCCCCTTCAAGGGTCCTCCAATGACTGGAGGACCTCCCACTAGGTTCCACCTCCTAAGGCCCCATTACTTCCACGTTCCTTCAAAGGTTCCTTCATAGCACCATGGGCTGGGGCCAACCTTTAACTTATGAGTCCTTAAGGGGCCCAGGAAGATTAAATTGCTTCAGTTTCATGCAACCAATATTTAAACAATCATCTGTTTCATGCTCCAAACAACCTAGAATCATTCAGCTTTTAAGTAATGTGATGCATGGACCTTCTCCCTCTACACAAGGACAACATATCAAAGAGATAGCAGAAATACACACTTTCTACTGTATCCTACACTTGCGCATACCCATGCCCATACATGCAACACACACAAAACACACCCACTCAGTTCTCAGGAAGAAGTGCTATGAAGAAGCTGTAGAAAGATTGTAGGGACTAGGTTATTTTAAATTTAAAATTTTCTGCAGCAGTTTTTCTGTCACGTGAAGTAGCTATGTTTATGCAGTGGTGATAACATGATTTTTGATGAATATGGCCAGGTATATATGGAAGAAAGTTTTGAAAACTCACTTTTGCTACTAAAGTATTACAAAAATGTTGTTTTCTCCTGTCCTTGTGCTCCTTGTGGCTATCCTGTGATTCTCCTGGAAACATTGTCTCTGAGGAAGAATCAGTTCTTCTAGGTTTTGAAAGCTCATAGATAGATATCTCGTCAGGATATCTGTGGTCACTGGGAAATTTTATCTATGATTGTCAGGCACACTCTGTATTTTCATTTTATGACTTTTTCTATCAAGGTGCAGTCAACCCCAGATCCTCCAAATTGGCCTTTTAAAATCGGTCTAATCTCTGTCATGCTGCTTGGCAGTTGATGTGAACCTTTTTGACAATTTTTGAGTCTGCAGATTTCCCAGAAGGACAGCAAGATAGAAAGTTTTATAAATACTTTAACCTTGAAGTAAAAAGAGACTTCACTTTTCTGCTCCAGAACTTATCTCTCTTAAAATTCAAGGATAAGAAAACAAGCATGTCAGGAAAGGCAAATTTATCCTTACAAATCCATGTTGGGCAACTCACACCAATGAGATTTTGTTCCATATCTGTGGTAATTTACTGATGATTGGACTGAATTGTTAGTGAAGGATTGAGAGGTTATGGCTTTTTCTTTGGTGGACATTAAGCCCAAGCATGGCCTCCAGGCCAAAGTGTCTTGTGATTTAAGCGTAGACAGCAGGAAGGAGCTTGGGTAGCTGACTTGCCTGGGAAATGGGCAAAGGAGACTGGGAAGGTGGGAGATTTGAAGAAATAATGGAGCATTTTGGAGCTCAGGTAAAACACTGCTTATAAGGAACTTCATAGGAATGAAAAAATGTATACTGCAAAAACATTCTAAAGAGGTTCTATAGCCAGAAAAGTGAGGAAGGGCCAGAGTTGGCCCAGACACAGTGAGGAACCCATCATTTCAATTTGGGGACAGGAGAAGGAGCCAAGCAGAAAAATGTGTGCACCAAGAGGCAACCTGAATAGTACCGGTATGTACTTTCAGTGTCACTGCTATGTAAGACACACAGTTAATTTTAGTACAGTAAAACCTCAGTTTGTGAGCGTAATTTGTTCCAGAAACATGCTTATAATCCAAAGTACTTGTATATTGAAGCAAATTTCCCCTTAAGAAATAAAGGAGACTCAGATGATTCATTCCACAACACAAAAATATTCACATAAAATGATAACAATACTGTAATATAATAGAAAATAATAAAGAAGTTACAAAATATAAAGAAAAATAAACAAATTAACCTGAACTTATCTTTTATTTATTTATTTATTTTTTTAAGTGTTTTAAGACAGGATCTCTCTCTGTAGATCAGGCTGGCCTTGAACTCACTAGGTAGCCCAGGCTGGCCTTGAACTCACTAGGTAGCCCAGGCTGGCCTTGAACTCATGGTGATCCTCCTGCCTCAGGCTCCCAAGTGATGGGATTACAGGCGTGCACCACCATGCCTGGCTGACCTGAATTTACCTTTGAAAACCTTCGTGTCTGGTGTGAGGGAGGCAAGAGAGAGGAGGGCTACTGAGTAGGACAACTTTCACTGTCATTAATGGAATCACTGCTATCTATTGGCTCAATAGAATCTTTTGCTTTTTGTACAACTTCAACAAGGAACCTATCCAACAATGCTTGGTTTTGTCTCCTTTTGAGGATTTTGCAGAAATGTGACATTGCATTATCATTAAACAGATTCATGGCTTGCACTGGCTTATTCTGGTGTGTTTTTCTACAAATGTTTGCGTTTCCCATATTTTACATATCTTCCTAACCTCGTTTGAAGTGAGGGGTTCTTCTGCCTTTTTATTCTCCTCCTCTGCAGATGAGGTCTCCGCCAAAACCTCTTGTAAGACTTTGCTCATTTATCAAGTTAAAATTTATTAGAGATGTTTGCTCATCTTGTGGAACACTCGTAGAACAAGTTACTCTCAATCCAAGGTTTTACTATATAAGTGACCCAAACCCAGTGGCTCATAGTAGGGTTCTTCCATCCACCAATACCAAAACAAAACCCAAATGAGACAAAACAAAAAATCACCTCAAATTAGCGTGAACACCCAGAAATGTATGCTATTCCTATTTCTTAGTTTTTAGCCTTGCAACAAGAGATTGTATAGGGAAGGGGACACGTGTTGGTGGTAGTAGTGCTAAATTTGATCAATCCAATAGAAAATGAAAGAGACGGTAACTTGACATGGTTCGGAAAATAGAAAAACTACTAGTAGAAAATACTTTCCTGTTGTTTTGACATTGTTTTATGCATTCAGTGAGTAGTGGGCAAGTGGTTAATCATCTCAGGGCACATGCTGAATGCTGAAGACACAGTGAGCAAACGTGGGCACAGGACCTGTGCTCTGGGAGCCAGGTCAACAGGGAAGCGGGCAGTGCAGGGCATCACCAGCATAGAAAACCAGGAGTAATAAACTCTGAAAAACAAGTTTCCCACTTTCAAACTTCCAGATGAAGAGCGTTTTTTGAGTAAGTATAGGTTTGTCCTTATTTTGAATCTTTTCACTTATTTATTCATTAATAAATATTGAGGGCTTTCCATGTGTCAGGTGCCATGCTCAGTTCCAAAGCGAAGTCCCTGGATCTCATGAACCTCCAGAATCATTTGGAGACTCAATAACAGCAAAGCACTTGGTGCACATCATTCTCTCTTCCCCTCAGTGCTAGGGTCTGCACCCAGGGCCTTGCACGTGTGAGGCAGGCACTCTACCACTGGACGCACCCTCTGTTACTCTTTGAGCCCCCAGTAGCACCATTACAAAGGTGTCGCCATCCATAGCCATAGTTTGTAGCTTGTACACCTGAAGCCAAGCAGCATGAGTAACTTGCCCAAGGTCACACTTAAAAAATGGAATTTCCAAAGGCTCTATTCCTTCCACCGCACAGTGTATGGCAAATGTGCTCATTCCTTTTGCTCAGTAAAAATCAATTAATGTGTTGCACTTCTGCCTTAACGATGATGGGCAGGCTCCATGTTGATGAGCTCTGCTTAAGAGGAAGCAGCCTGCGTCCTCCTCCTCCAGCTGGTGTGTGATACCCGACCCACTTCCCCCCAAATAAGACCTAACCTGAAAATAAGCCCTAGCATGATTTTTTAGGATACTCATAAGCCCTGGCCAAAAAATAAGCCTCAGTAAAGATTGCCGGCCAGATGGATGCATTTAGTATGTCCACTGCAGCACGTGATGGACGTACTGAACTATGGCAAAGTTGCAGAAGGTGATGTGACTGTATTTGCAGAAATGTAGATATTACACATGAATAAATGAATAAGTACACACTGTTTTACATGAATAAATATAGGTTGTTGTACATAAAGAAATAAGACATCCCTGAAAATAAGCCCTACTGCACCTTTTGGAGTAAAAATTAATATGAGACTCGGTCTTATTTTGGGGGGAATACAGTAGCAGTCCCTTTTCCACTTCTGGCTGACCAGTGGTGCTCATGGCTGCAGCCTTTGCCCCGAGACAACTTGTGAATTACACCGTTAAACTTACCCCCAGAAGCTTGCCACAAAATACTCATTTTCATTATTTTCACAAAAACTGTAGCATATTGATAACCTTTGGAAACAAGCAACATTGTTCTATTCATAGCATTCTGTTTTTAGTAGTGGTATTTCCACTTACGAGATATAGTCATTTTCCATCACGAGAATTAAATGCATGCTGGCAAGGAACTGCTTTTTTTCTAAACAGGAAATTTCAGAACGAAGCTTGGCATAGTTTCTGCAGGAGGTAGACCTAACTGCTCCTCCTCCAACCTACAGAGGCCCAGAAGGGGATTATTTGTGCTTACCGGAAGGATTAGTGTTGAGATGCACTTTCCTTCAAGCTTTAAGCCTTAATTCGGTAGTAACTCAGGCAAGAGGCTGCCCAGAGCTGCGGGAGACGGCCCAGCAGAAGTCCAGAACACGGTGACGTGCAGGTCCGAAAGCAATGGCGAAGGGCTGGTGAGGAAGACAGAAATCCAGCCCCTGACTGCATAGCCTTTGCAGTGCTGGACACACTTGGAAGTTCTGCTTTTGCAAATGATATATATTTCTTGTCATCTCCGCAGTAATACTGTGAAGTAGGTGAGGATCACAGGTATTTTCACTTTAAGCGTGAAGAACCCAGAAGAGAATAAGCACAGACGGAGGGTGTGACCGCACAGGGACAGTGGTCCAACACTTCTCGGCGCCCCAGCTGCTCATCGATGGAGTTGCTTTGGATTTTACTTTTTGAAAGTAATTTTGTCCCTCAGTACAATAGTAACATATATTCATTGCTGGCAATTTTTGACAGTGCCAAACCATTAAGAGATAAAAATCATGCGAAATAAAATTGTATGTAGTTCTATTATCCAGAAATAGATGTTTTCATGTAAATTCCTGTAGCCTTTTTCTGTCTTTTTCCCACAAGAACATACATTTGGGGAAACACACTTTTCCCAAATGGGGAGTCAGCTTGCCCCTCCTGTTAGCAAGGCAGAAATGATTGTGAGTTTTTTATGTAATCCAATTTTTCCTGTAACATCTTGTGTAATAGCATATATTATTTTTGATAATAGTGTATATTATTTTTGATGGATGCTGTATTTGATTTAAACGATCTTTTGTTGTTGGGCACTTTCATTGTTTTCATGAATGTAATTTATAGCTGGATATTTAGATGAGAAGTTGCCTTGGAGAAAAAGATGAGCTTTTTTCTTCTAAATACAAACCTAAAAATTACTACATAATTTTAACAAATTATTTAATTAGGTAAAATATCCATAGTATACTATTGTATAGTTTTATCATTTTAGTTTTACTCAAATTAATATTGTATGAGAATCATGGTTGTTCTAAATTATCAAAATTATTATTTTTTTTAACTTTAGCCATTTTTGAGGATATATAGCAATATTTCCTTATGTTTTCTTCTGTACATTTTTCTGATAACTAATTATATTGAACATTTTTTTACATGTATATTGGTGGTTCACATATCTTCCACTGTGAGATATCTCATGAAGTTTTTAACCCATTTTTAATTGGGGTATTTTTAAAAGACTTTTATTTTTATGGTATATATTTAAGATATATAACATGATGTTTTGATATAGCTGTACAGTGATATGGTTATAGTCCAACAAATTTACATATCCATCACCTTCCATAGTTAACATTTTTGGCATGCTAAGACAAACTAAATTCTGTTTTCTTAACAAATTTTCAGTATATGATATTATTAACTATGGTCCTCATACTTGTACATTAGATCTTTGGCCTCTCTCTCTTCATTCTCCCCACCCTTGGTAACTACTAAAGTTTCTATTTGTTCTACTTTTGGTTCCTATTTGTTCAATATTTTTTCTTTTCTCTTCTTTTATTTTTAAGATATTGATATAAATTGGATCAAATAGCATTTACCTTTCTGTGTCTGGCTTATTTCACTTAGCTTAATGTCTTGCTGTTTTCTCTATGTTGTTCCAAATGGAAGCATTTTCTTCTTTTTTTAAGACTGAATAATATTCATTTTGTATATACCATACTTTTTAAATTCATCTATCGATGGGTACTTGTGTTAGTTCCATACACTGGCTACTTTAAATGATGCCACTGTGAATATGGGAGTGGAGATATCTCCATGAGGTTCTGGTTTGATTTCCTCTGGTACACTTTGCCATGGGATTGCAGGGTCATGTGGTGGTCTTTTTTGTAGAGCAACCTCCATCGTAGTATATAGTAGTATGTTCTTCTTTGATAGTTTATAGAATTATCATTGATGTCTTTCTTCCATAGCAGCTGTGCCAGTTCACAGTCTTAATAACAGTGTGCCAAGGTTTCCTTTTCTCCGAGATCTGACCGACACTTACCTTTGTTTTTATTTTTGGTAACAGCCGTTCTAAGAGGTATGAAGTGATGTCTCATTGTGGTTTGAATTTGCATTTCCCTGATGATTAGTGACATTGAGCATCTTTTCATATACACATTGGACATTTTATATCTTCTTTGGAAAATTATCTATTTGGGTCTTTTGCTCATTTTTACTATTAAAAATATTTGCCATTGAGTCATGTGAATTTCTTATTTATTTAGGGCATTAATGTCTTATATATGTGGTTTGCAAATATTTTCACCTGATCTATAGTTTACCGTTGTTGATTGTTTCCTTTGCTATGCAGAAACTCTTTTTTTTTTTGTGGGTACCGGGGGGTCGACCTCAGGACCTCACGCGCCAACAGGCACCCGTGCCGCTGAGCGATATCACCGGCCCCTTTTTCGTATGTGGGTTCCGGGAGTCGAACTCGGGCCCTTGCGCTTGCAAGGCAGGCGCTTACGCCGCTGAGCCATCTCACCGGCCCAGAAACTCTTTAGTTTGATGCCGTCTTGCTTCTTTATTTTTGTTTTTGTTCCCTAGGCTTTTGGTATGATATTTGAAAAGTTATTTCCAATGCCAGTAACAAGGAGTTTTCCTCCTTAGTTTCCTTCCGGGAATGTCACTTTAAGCTTTGTGTTTAGAACTTTAATCCAATCTGAGTTGATCTTGTGTATGCTATAAGATAAAAGATCCAGCTTTTAATCTGAATGCCATACTGTTTATTACTGCAGGTTTATAATAAAGCTTAATGTCATAAAATGCAATTTTTCCAACTTGTTTTTCCCCAAGTGTGTTCTGTTATAATTGGTTTTTGGCACTTCATGTATATTTTTAAGAAGAACTCGTCAAGTTCTGAAAAACAAATTTGCTGGGACTTTGATAGAGAGCATATCAAATTTGCAGAAAAATTTGATGAGAATTGGCACCTTAGCAATATTGGGTGGGTATTTCGCATGGTATACATGTCTATTTAAATCACTTAGATTTTTCTTTTCATGTTTCTCTAAGATACATTTTATGACTTTTAATGTACTGGTCTTGTAACAATTTGTTAAATGTATCTCTAGAATTTTATGTTTTGAATATTATTTTTACTGCCATTATGTTTTGATTATATTTTTATATTATTCATTGATTGTATATAAAAATATCATTGATGTTTTTATGGTGACCTTATATCCTGTGACATTACACTTATCAATTATGGCAGTTTTAAAAGTAGATTTTAGGTACTTTCTATATAAATACTCATGCTACTTTTAAATAAAGGCAGTTTTATTATTATTACTATCTGGTCCCTATATCATCTACTCTTTTCTTGTTTTATGCACTAAGACCTGCATTACCACAATGCATAGACAAGATGCTTTCTTCTCAATCTTTTAGGAGCTGAGCTTTACTACTGAATGCAATGTTGGCTGTTGGCTTTTTGTAGATGCCCTTTATCAGACTGAGAGAAACTTCTCTTCCTAGGTTTTTTTTTTTTTTTTTTTTTTTGTGGGTACTGGGGTTCGAACTCAGGACCTCACACTTGCCAGGCAGGCGCTTATGCTACTGAGCTATCTCACCAGCCCTAGTTTTTTTTTTTTTTTTTTTAATAGTTTTTTGTTTGTTTGCTTTTGCAAACTGGGGATTGAACCCCAGTTTTTATGCATACTAGTCAAGTGCTCTACCACTGGACTACACTCACCACCCAGAAGTTTAGTTTTCTGTTTGTTTTGTTAAGTCATGAATAGGTATCAAATGTTCTCAAATGCCTCTTTTGCATCTACTCAGATCAACTTACGGCTTTTCTTTTTATCATTTTTACATATTTCTGGGTCTGATTTGATTTACTAATATTTTACTAGGGATTTTTGGATCTATGCTCATGAAATATGCTGTTGTCTTCTGGGAGCAAGGAATAATATTTCTGTTTGATTTGTATCAAGAGAATATTAGCTTCATAAACCAAGCCAAATAGTACTCATTCCTCCCCAGTTTCCTTAGCTTGCACTATACTGGCTTTGTTTATTATGGAATTGTAGAATTCACCAATAAAGCCACTGGGATCTTTACTTTGAGTTTATTTTTGAGAGATATCTTTTCTTGAAACATCTTGATTATTCTTTCTTTAAATATTTTTTCTGTCTCCACTTTTCTTTCCTTACCTTCTGTGAATCCAAATGCACATATATTAGATCAGTGTTGTTATCCCACAGGCACCGCTTAAAAACTTTTTCTCTTGTGCCCCATTTTGGATAGTTGCCATGCTGCATCTTCGATTTATGAATCATTTCTTCTTCAGTGCACAAATTACTTTTAATATATCCAGCGTATTTTTCATCTTAAATACTGTATTTTTATCTAACGTTTCCATTTAAGTGTTTTTGATGCCTTCTATTCATTGTCTCTGTCTTTGTCAATCTTCGTGCACGTATACAATGAGCATCCTCGCCTGCCACTTCTGTCATTGCTGATATTTCTGGGTTTACTTCTGGTGATTGACTTTTTCTTCATTGTGGGTCATTTTTTCTTTCTTCTTTGCATGAGGGGTAGTGATGTTTGATTGTATGCCAAATATTGTGAATTTAATATCTTCAGGTTCTGGACTTTTGTATCACCTGAATTGTGTTAGATCTAATAATTAACTGAATTGTCTAAGGCTTGTGTTTATGGTTTATTTGGATAGCTTCTGAGCAGTACTGAGGCTAACTTTGGCTCAGAACTACATGAGATAGGAAAGAAATGAGGAAAAATCTACTGAACAAAAATGAACTAGGGCATGACAATTTAGGGAATTCTCAGTCTGTTTAGAATACAAAACATGCTCTATGTTAAGACACAATACATGACACCCTTAAAGGAGTTTAATTTGGCTCATGATTTCAGGGGATTCAGTCCGTGATTGGTTGCTTTCAAGGTAGGAACATCATGGCAGAAGGATGTGGCAGAGTAAAGATGTTTTAGTTCATGGTGGCTGGGAAGCAGAGCAGGGGACAGAGCCAGAGCAAAAGGAGTCAGGGGCCATATATAGTACCAAAGTCACGCCTTCATGACCCACTCAGACACACCCAGAAGTGTGCTTTACTATTTCCGTAGGTGGCTCCCATGCCAATCAAGTTGATACAATTAAATTTAACCATCATACTATCATCAAGAAAGTCACTGTCAGAGAAGCAAACTCTTGAGAATAAGCTGAGAGTGTGACTAAACGATCTTTTGCTAGCACTTTAAGAAGATCAAAAGTCAGAGTATTCAGTGACACAGCACGTTCTTTGATAAGATTAAGCATATGAGTCATTGATTCCCCTCAGCCAAAACTAGCAGTGGGATTATCAGGCAAAATCCAAAACTAAAGATGGGATTATCTAGAAAGTTCCACAGAAAGCTTCTTGTTTAATGGAGTGAATCCCTTGGACACAGTTGGGAAACCCATGAGGTCCTTGAGAATGTCACATCAGCAGAAACACCATTAGCTTGGACTGAAGGGGATGAAGAGGAGAGAGTGAAAGAAGGTGCTAGATTCCCCAAATTCTGCCAGCAGAAAATAAATTGATAAATTAATTCAACTGTGAAATTGCTACTTTGCACAAAAAAAAAAAAAGATGCCTCAAGGGTAGAGCCTTGAGAGATGGAAAATTATTTTCAGGCCTTGAAAGAACTTGGAATTTTCCTAGAAAGATTTTGAAATTTCTTTGGATCAGTAAATCCTTTGTTTCCCTTCTATTTTCTCTCTTATTAAGCCGGAATGTCTACAAGTGTTATCATATGCCTGGTCTACATTTATTTTGGAAAAAATAATTCATTTCTTGAATTTTATAGGTTCACAAATGGAGAGGAATTGTGCTTCAGCTGGGTATCGCTTACCGCCTCACTCATTCCCAATTTAGAAGATTTAGATGATGAATTTAATTTGAGCAGATGAGATTTGGGACTCTGATTAGGTGCTGTAATTGGTTGAAGCTTTGGGGGCGTTTAAATGTGATGGATATAGTTTGCATTGGATCAGATCTGTATCAACAGCTGTCAGAAGATGGATTGAATCAGGCAGAACGATGGATTCCTAGATATATCTATGTCCTAGTACCTGGAATCCATGACTTTGTTAGTTTACACAAAGAGGGGGAATGAAGATTACCAATGGAATTAAGATTATTACTTGCTTGATTCTAAGATAGAAATCTATCTTGGATTGTTTGGGTAGATTCAGTGTACAAGGTCCATTCAAAGAGGCTACTGGAGAGAGAAGAGTGGGTGAGAGTGGTGTAATGCCCGAAGGACTTGACTCAATCTTGCTGGCATTGAAATTGGAGGGAAAGGGTAAAGAATACAGACGTCTGTATTCTGTTGTTTGTTGTCTGTATGTCTCAGCACACAAAAGTTGGAAAAGACAAGAAAATGGATTATGCCCTAGTGCCTTCATGAAGGAATGCAGCTCTGCGACACCATGACTTTAGCTCAGTGAGACCCATGTCAAATTCTGACCTACAGATCACGAAGAAAATACATTCATATTGTCTTGAGCCGCACCTGCATTTATTAGGCTGGAGATGTACTACAGTAGAAGAATATTTGCTCTGAGTTCAATCTCTAGTGAAGGAAGGAAGGAAGGAAGGAAGGAAGGAAGAAAGAAAGAAAGAAAAAGAAGGAAAGAAAGAAAGAAAGAGAAAAGAGACTTGGTTAAACAGGTACTGGTTAAAAGAGGCCAAAAATAAGAAATGGCAGTGATTTTACCTAGAGCTAACAGTGACTGCGCACGAAGGCCGACAGGACCCATTCCGGTTACTGAGTCTCGCAGGGCCTCGCAGACGAGGATTCGCACCTCTGAGGAGCGCTCAGTGCCATGTTTCCGAGGGCGCTCAAAAAACCCCAAACAGAAAACCCGGACTCAGCCCCTGGTGTTGGGCTGCAGATGTGTTCCTGGGCCATGTTGACAAGAAGTAGAGATTAAAATTGGCAAGTCCCTTTGTGCCCCTCCCCACAACATCCTGGCTTCCCCAGGCAGTCTCCCTGGGCAGAGCCCCGCACGGAAGGGGCGGCAGCTGGGAAAGGAGAAGCACGCTTGAGTCCCGACTCAGCGGCACAGAGCGCAGTCTCCACGCGGAGGGTTCGAGGCTGAGAAGCCCTCTCTTAGTGACGAGTATAACCGTCTTCCCATTCAGCCTCTGCAGGAGCCACGGTGATCTTTAAAGTGCATAGTTACCTCTGAAATGTGTAAGTACGTATGAAGAGATGTGTTGCGTAGCAGCATTGTAGGCGGTGGTGGGTCATATGTGTGACGGTGGTTCTGCAATGGCAGTGGAGCTTAGAAATTCCAGTTGTCTGGTGATGCGGGGACATCACAGCACAGTACATGACGCATGTGTTTGGGGATACGCTCGTGTAAACAAACGTGCTGCACCACCAGTCAAATCAAAGTACAGCACATGCGACCATGTGTGGAATGTAATACTAGAGAACGATAAGAAGTGACTGCGTAACTGGCTCATGCATTTATTATACTGTGCTTTTTATCATTTTTTAGTGCACTTCTGTTTATTAAAAACACACCAGCAGCCCCGCACTTACGGAGAGGTCACACTGAGGGAATGACCTAGAGCATCTAGGCTTCTGTGACTGCGCTCTAAGATGCTCCCAAGACAAAATTGCCAAAGGACACATTTGTCAGAAGCATCCCCATTGCTAAGCTACAGAGGAGTGTCTATCAGTTCATCTTACTTTGCATCTAAAAACAAAATAGCCTTTGGTATTTTCCCATTGCCCTTTGGACAATATGCAAGTTCAACATGTGGCCCATTATCACCCGAGGCCCTGGCCCTCTCACCTCCCCAGCTTCCCCCTGTGTGCTCTTTCTTTCCTTCGCTGTGTACTAGCAGCCTCGGCACACAGTCTTCCCTCAGCCTGGGACGCTTTCCTTTGGTTTTTCACCTGGCTAAACCTACTTATCCTCTGGGTCTCAGTTCAAATGCCATTGCTTCAAAGATGCCTTTGCTCCATTCCAAATGTCAGCTAGGCCTCTGTCTCACCCCTTGTGCACACTTCCTTTGTAAGAAGGTGACCTGGCGAAGAGCTGTGTTTTTATTTGTTGAATGAGTGCTTCCCTGTTGGACTTCCAGCCGGCTCCATGAGGCAGGGTCAGGTCGTAGCTATTTTGCTCTCTGGTGACCACTGTAGCATCTGACCTATAATTGCTGGCCAATCACTGATTCAGGAATGAACATTATCTCAATTGGTATCGATCACCAGTGAAACAAGTACACAGAAAGATTTACAAGGTGAATAAGAATAATTCAGTACATTCCATAGTACTGACCAGGTACGGTTCAGTTTTACCCACTCTGGCTCTTTTCCTGCAAATGTGCTACTGGGTGGAGACTCTTACCGTTTTCTGGGAGAAACAGTTTTTGTTGTTGTTTTCCACATCTCAATGTGACTTGATGATTCTCTTACCAACAGAATGTAATTTAGCAGATTAGCATGTGTTTCAGAAACCCAAGGAAGCCCTGGAACAGGGGCAGTCCAGAAACACACATGTGCCCACATCACCCATCTCTAACAATGCCTCTTTTTAAGCAGCATGAGCTTGTTTTTTCTAACTTTTCCAAGTTTTTTCCACCTTGGTTTTAGAGAGATGGATTTATACAGGTCACATCTCTTATACCAAGATTTGAAGGGAAAGAGAGTACAGGTCTTTTAGACAGGAAATTTATATAGGATGTACCTAAAACATGGATTTTGAGCAAAATTTGATTACAAATTTGATCCAAATTCCACTTTTCAGAGAGGGTCAAGAAACTGAGGATAAATTAATGAGATCCCATTGGCAAGTGTGAAATAGACTTAAGGACATAGGAAATCTATCAAGCCTTTTTCCCAAGCTTTATAACTAATCCATCCATTCAGCAAAAGTTGCTAATTACCAACCGTGATGCACACATCATTGAGGGCCGGGAAGCCACCAAGACCAGTACCTCAGTGAGTGGCTTCCACCCTGCTACACGAGGCAGAGAGCCTGGTAGCTACAGTCATGCAGGGTGGGCCAGGATCCCACGGGACCCAAAAGAGGAGGTGACCACTGGCTTCCTTTTCTCCTTGGTTAAATGAGGAAGACCTTTCCTTCAAGGGAAGAACAGGTTCTATGTTGACATGGGAAAACATTCCTTTTCCATCCCTGTTATTCTGCAAATGCTCCATCTGGCAGGACCCTGATCCAGTGTTGCCTTCTCAGTATCAGCATGATTTCCAGAGTGATGAGTGATTTTTCCCTCTTTCTTACCAAAGCCAAAGTACTCTCCTGAGCCATATTGCTGATATGGCTCATCTCCTTAATTTTCAGTTCCTCATGTGAAGTGTGGCCCGCTGTTTCCATGGCAATGGACTGCTGGGGAGTAACATGGCAAAATCTTACCTGCCAGGCACTGATCTTATAAACTAGGTTTTCTTGTCACTCGTTGGAAATAAAACTTAGATCCAAATAAAAGTGAGCGAACCTTGGGATCTGGATCTGTGGTGTGCATGTGTGGGAGGCCAGTAGGGAGAAGAATGGGGGACCAGAGTGGAAGTGGTGAAGATGGGGGAGAGGCCCTGGGAAGGTGATGGGGGCCTTGGAAATAGTGCTGGGGAGATGGGAAATGGAAACAAACAGTTTGGGAGCATTACAATCTGCTTCTTAACTTTTTAGTATAGTCCCATGCATAGGATATTATATAATTATTATTTTTAAGTGGAAATTAAAATTTCTTATATAGCATTTTCTTCACCTGCTTCTCCCATCAACAACCCAACAGCTGATTCTGGTGCCATGCCCTGAACCTATAGAACTGTGAGTTCAATAAACATATTATCTTTATAAAGTACCTGTCCTCAGGCGTTTCACCATAGTAGAAGGGAATGGACTAATAGTAATGTGAGGGAAATGTAAATGGTAGTTTAGATGAAGTGTTAATGTTTAGCAAAGTTTTAAGGTTCTGGAAGTAAATATGCCAACCAGTACTAACTTGGTACCATTCTCATTTCCTGTAGTGAGGAGACACTACTTTTAATAAAACCTCAGCAGATTATGAGGGATCTTAAAAGTCTTCTTATACCGTGTCTTCATTTTTCTCTTTTGGGTTCTTGTGGTGATGTTCCTGACGTCACTGACCAGGACGTCTGCTGTTTATTCCCCCTTTTAGGCAGTGCTTCCTTTAGGAGGAGCCAGAGCCAGGGAGATGGCAGCTGCCCCATCCTAGGGGTGTCTGGTCCAGCACAGACACTGGCTCAGGATGGGCATCTCAGTGTGGAGGCTTCCTGAGCAGGAGCTGCCCGAAGATCTACAGAGGAGGTGTGGTGGAGGGCACAGACAAAGAGTCTTGCCCTGGGCAGGAAGGGTCTGAGGACATCCTGCCTTCATTCATTTCTGCGTCTTTGCTGTCTTTAGGTCTTGCCCTCAGTGGGCTTTGGGACCTCCTTCCTCCTGCCCTTTTCTCATTGACCTCTTTCCTGTTCCCGAGCAGTTACTGAGAGATGAAAAGGGCTGCACATAGCATTCTGCAGTGACGGGAGTGGAGGGGCCGGGATGGGCAGAGGCTGTTTTCATTTGATCTACATTTTACAGCTGCCGCCCCTGGGATCCCACAAAGTGGGTAACTCTGAAAAAGTTAGCTAAAGGGGAAAAAGCAGTCATGTTACAAATACGGGTCTGTAAGTCAGAGAACTGAGATGTCTGTGTTGCTGCTGTCAGAAGGCCCGCGTTATCATGGACTTTGAGAACTAAACCAGTGCTCTTAAAATGAATGCCTTAGAAAGGGAAATTGCACAAAGGCAAATACACTTCCAACCGAAGTGTTCTCCCTGTTTCATGCTACATGAGCTCTCCCTCCTGCAGGGTGCTGCCCTGGCAGCCTACAGGCTGTTCACACATCAGGCTCTAAGCTAGTGCCAGAGGGTATCAGGTACTTAGCACTCCGCTCATTTTCCTCAGAGCCGTTCTCTCAAGGCCAGGAGGCTGCACACTCAGGTCAAGTCATCAAGCACAGCAGCACGAAGGAGGGGCTGGTGCTGGGACTGTTTCTCCCTACTGAGGGGGGCATGCTCTGCTCCGTCTCCTGCCTGGACACCACGAGGACTCAAAGGACAGCCTGATGTCCACAGTGGCACCTCAGGAGTTCTGCACAGCAGCTTGCAGTTTGAAAGCAGGCAACTTGGTCCTCTTCTGCTTGCGCTGTGACCTGAGAGATCTGTGTCAGCATCAATCTGTCCCCAGGCCTGAGTCACAGTGTAGCCCCTGATTTGCAGCCCAGAGCTCTGTTGACTCCACTGTGCTGGTTATGACTGTGCACCCCTTGAATTTTCTACTTAAAATAGTCACACATTTTCCTGTTGTTATTAGTTGGAAAATAACTCCCTCAAACGATCAAAATACATGGAATGCTTCAGCCATGGCCAGCAGCTGAGAAGATGGAGGCTGGGTCTCCTGCCAAGGTAGTTTGTGTCCAAAGGAAGAGGGAAGACAGAGAAGGAAGAGTCCAAGAGTTGTCCAATGACTGAAGCTCAGACTGGATGATGAATCTGGAACCAGAGAGCAAGAGAATGTCCCCCGGTGTCACCCTTCCTACTCCTCTACCCCTACTGAGCTCCGAGTGATCCTTGTGCTTCTGTAGCTGGTCCCTCTGTCTGCCAGCTGTGTCATGCTGAAGGCCAGCCACGGTCTCACACATCTGTCGCCTCGCTAGACAGCCAGTGCTCTGCTCCCGGGTTGGCTGTGGGTTGTGTTTGGTTTTGCACCCCTTCTTCCCTTCCCGGAACAATGCCTGCCAAAGAGTAATTATCACGGTGATGGCGGTGGTAATGGGAATGAAAATGAAATCGGGATAGGTTACATTCACGGAGTGCTCCTGTGAGCCGTTATTAAGGGTTGAAACTTGTATGAACTCATTTAATCCTCACAAAAATGCTTCATGTTGGATGGTTGTGCAACATGCTTAAACATCATGCCAAACGGGGCAGAGCCTGTCTGACTTCAAAGCACACGCTCTTTTCTCTGTTAAACTGGTGGAGGATGAACAAAATCAAATGCTGGCCGCATCAGGGCTGAGTTGGAGGTAAGAAATAGCCGCCTCTGTGCCAGAAACAAACCGGTGGTCTTTATCTGCTTCGTTCCACAGATGGAGGCTAGTGCGGCAACTGTGAAAACCTTGTGGCCCCAGCCTGGCCACTGGGCCTTCTTGGTGTCCCAGAAACCTGAACAAGTTGCAGTGACTGATCTGGGAGGGAGCAGGCCTCTGCCCAGTGGGCTACCCTTTCTCTTGCCTCTGTTCTGACAGGGCCCAGCCTCCCTGTTACTGTGGGTGACATCAGGCACTAGTGAATTTGAAGCAAATAGGACAAAGTATGCCAGCAGTCCAATTCCAGCCTCAACCCTGCCAGCTATTCAAGGAAAAGATGGGTGAGTGAAGCATGTTCTGGGTCACTGCTGGGCAGAGAGGGTCCTTCTGCTATGACTCAGAACACGTCAAAGCTCTGGAGAATAAGAATCCACAGGCAGGGTGGCTTCTCTCTCTTCCGCGACACTATCCCACCCAGGTCCTTCCTTCACGCTCAATGCTGGCTCCTCCACAAACCACTCACAGGCATGAAGATTGAATACCCACCCCAGGTCTTTTGCATGGGTGTAGTTTTCTCCTGAAACACAATTCATAGACCATTGCTAGAGTCCGTGTGCCGTGGGCCATGTCAAATGATTCCCCCAGGCACCATGCCGTGATGTGGAAGTGGCTGGTACGCATGCTTGTCCCGTCATTACAGCAGATTTTAGGGTTTGTGTTCAGAAGCACTGTCTGCAATAACTGTAACTAACTCATTTCCAGTCAGCTGGCTTCCTTCTTTAAGCAGGAAGTAGAATATTGACTGTGTGTCGGGGAAGTTTTACAGAATGAATACAGGGTTCACCCAGGAGTAAGCAGGGACATTGGTGGGTCAGGTCCACAACATGCTGGCCTCTAGGCTGCACTGTGTAGTTTGAGAAGGAAGAGCGTTTTCCTATGGCAATCACATTTAGAATATTAAAAAGCAACAATCAATAATGCTCCAGATGTCTTTGCTAGCCCAGCATCACGTCAGATCTGTAATCCGGGTTGAGGTGCATTTGAACTGGCTGCGACTCTGCATGGATCTGCCTGGCTTCCTTACCTGAATCTGCTCTGCTGCACATCACAGGACGAGCACCATGCTTTTTATTTTGTGAGTGATTCTAGCCCAAAGGAGACTCGGTTCTATCAGGCATTTAATCTGTCCAGCAGCTTCAGAATCACTGTCATTGTTTTGTCATTTTAGGGCTTGAAGAGCCCCTAAAAATCACCGGGAGACAGGTTCTATCCCAATATATTTTATAGTTTTCCTTTTAGACTTTGCAATGGCACAGGAATAATAGGGGGTGCTATGGTTTGAACATGTTTGTGCCCCTAAAACTCATGCTGGAGTTTAATTCCCACTGTGAGGAATTAAGAGGGTAGAAACTTACTCGGATTATGGTGTCTAGAGGTGAGGCTTTTAGGAGGTGGTGAGGACTAGGTCAATCATGATTGAATTCTGATAACATTAATAGGAGGAGGAGAGAGACCAGAAGAAACACACGTATGTACCCTGTTTCCTGCTGTGTGATGGCCTGACTCTGCCAGCAGGAAGGCCAGCTCCTCACGTGGCCTCTTGACGCTACACCACCGCTGTGAACCAAAGTAAGCCACGCTTCTTTATAACTTATGCCATCTTTGGAACTGTGTTATGAGCACCAGAAGATGGAGTAGTACAGGGAGTCGTGATAGCCATGAATCACTCTAGATGCAGTGCGGCCAGGCCTGGTCCCGGGCTAGCGGCTACCAGACCTGCTGTGGTTCCTACCACAAAGCCTCATTTAGGGGGGCTGCTAGGACCCCCACAGGTGATGATGAGGCCAGGTCCAGCACAGCCAATATGACAGCCACTGGCCCTGTGTGCACTCAGAATGTGACTGGCCCCAGTGGACGTGGCTACGAAGTGAAAGACTTGCTGGATAGAGAAAGCTGATGTGCAAAAAGAATATAAAATACCACATCGTGTGCTGAAGGTGTAGATCAGCAGTAGTACGGGGCCTGCGCGAGGCTCTGGATCTGATCTCTAACTTGCATTAGTAATATTTTACAGTGCCTACACATTGAACTGATAATGTTTTGGCCTTATTAGGGTAAATAAAATATACTATTAAAATTAATTTTATCTGTTTCTTTTTATATTCTAAAAACTCGGTTGCTAGAAAATTTTAAATTATCGGTTTCACAGAGCATGTTTAATAGACAGTCCTGATCTGGAACCCAGGAGGTCGCTATGTGGTTTGAGGCACACAACTCTAGCAGCAGCACCTGTACACCTGCAGATGTGACATTTTGTTTTTCAAGAGGGAAGGAGGAAGGTGAGCGCCACCAATGCATGCAGTGGGCATCCAGTGGGAGGGAGGTTCTGTTAGTTCAGCATGGCTAGAGCCTTTTGAGTGGTTTGCCTGGCATCTGCTTTGAGCAGCCTCTCCAGTTTGGGTAGAGAAAGGCAGTTGGTGTTGGCAAATGGCAAGGCCAAGTAGGATGTGGTGGATTTTCTAGACCCACAAAATCTCCATGGAATCAGAGCTCCATTCTATACCCTGCGCTCCCATCTTGTTGCTGCCAGGCTCCCTGCCACCATGGGGGAGCAGTTCTGAGCCCCACCTGTACACACCTCACGAAGTCCAAGACTCAGCGGGGAATGAGAAACCATCACTGCTCTCAAGACCCTGGCACTGGGGTGAGGGAGATGAGTAGCACTGGTAACGGAAATGAGGGGACATCTGTCTGGTGATAATAGAAATGAAAGCTGAAGCCAGAGCACGCAGGTATAGGCAACATCTTTAGTGGAGGCCTAGGAAGCAGGGGAGAGGGTGACAGCACTGGGTGAGCGTAATTAGCTTGCACCCCAACAAAGGAAAGGCACCAGCTTTTAGGCAGTGCTGGGGCAGGCTAGGGTGTGGTAATTTTGGGCCACGAGCATGGCATTTTTTAGCATTGTCTTCCTCAGATGTCCAGGGTCTCTTCCTTGTGGAAGGTATGGAGCAGAGACTTCCCTGGTCCTTGGAGACCCCTCCCCAGTCACCTCACCCTGGTCCTTGCCATGAGAGTAGGGGACAAGTGCAGGGTGCATTCTGCACATCGGCAAGGGAGGAAAGGGGAAAGACATGTCTTCATCTCCACTGGTTAACAGGTCATAGGTTCAGGTTGGAGACTCCCCCTCTCTGGTCCCTTGTCCCCATGAGCCTCCCCGCCTGCCAGCACCACACTGTGTCGGATAACACCACCCTGTTTTGACCTCGCTTCTGGGCTCTGTGTAGTGGCGCAGTTCAGTGTGGAGCTGGCCCTGAAAGGAAAACCAGAAGAACAAAGAGGAGAGAGAAGGCGTTAGGAATTTGGAGGGCAAGCAACTCTCCAAAATATGATGAGAGAGGAAATATCAAGTAAGATGTTATATCACTTGAAGATGGAATCCATGACCTGCTAATTGAAAGCTGCCTATGAGAAACATTTGATATCAATACAATTTACTGAGCCAAATTACTGTTATTAGTGAGTAACAATGACAAAGAATCATCCAGCATCCGCACATTTAATTTTGGTGATTATTATTTACGCGTGATTTATGACCCCCAGTGCAAAGCACAGCTGGAGGGATCACAGAGATGACTCATGATTTCCTAAGGCCAAATTTTTGTTTTGCTTGATTTTGCCAAAATGATGGTTTTATCGAATCCCTGGGATGACAGTCTGCGCCTGATATGTCGCTAGCATGAAACGCATTGGAGGAAATGCAGGAACATTGAATTATAACTTTGTTTTTAATGAGAGGTTCAACCTTCTCTTTGTTCTTCAAGAAGCAGCTTTAACCAGAAAGCCTGAGAAGGACAAAAGTCTAATAGTTTCTTTAAGACAATAGTTTCAGACTACAAAGAGGCCATATAACACCAAGGTGCATTCAAATTACTTGAAATGGTTTAATACAGTATTTCTATGATTTCTAAGAGGGCTTCTTGTCCGAGTCCTCTGAGAATACACATAGCACAGTTTTGGGACCTGCATGGAAAGAACCTGCAGAATTGTTATATCTAGGAAGTGAGTGTGGCTGGAGGCAGAAAGGCTCACATTTTTGTCCCTATAACAATTGTAATTCTGTATGGGGCAACAGTAGCTCCAATACTTTGCCCATTTCAGAAGGAGTTGGACAGGAGGAGGGCACATATGCATTTAACTAAAAATATGCACTGCAACATATGCATGTAAATAAAAATCTTTTTTATAGAAAACTTAGAAATGGGAAGCCTATAATATACTGACAATAAATTGAACACCAACAATTAGCAATGAAGGTGGGATAGTTTGGTTAAGAGGAATTAAAAGCAGTAAGTGGTCTCCCAAAGAGCCACCTTCTCAGAGTTTCTAAGATTTTCATTGACTAAGTGAATGACCACTTTAACTGCACGGTGGCTGGGTGGGTGGGGGGCTCTGCTAGTGCTCTGGTCGGAGACAGCTAAGCACGCCTGTCCCTCGGAGCACCCTCAGGCCGAGCCACTGTATCTGGTGATCAGGTTTTGAACAGAGAGCCCCCCACACCCTTTATAACCAGAAGAGAGCCTTAGGCGGGGGAGAGCCTTCCTAAGCCCCCAGCAAGCTTTGTTATGAATCCATCACCAAAGTTCTCATTTGAAAACCCGTGGATTTATCTTTTCTCTCCTCTATCAACTTGTTTTACTGCTTTCTGTTCCCAGACTATCCCTGGCATTCAGCATAAATGCCTTTTTGCCTAATTCTTAAACAGATGGGTAGATTTTCCCTATTCAGATGATTTAGGCAAAGACTCATAAGCAGGGCATGGGTAAAGTATTTTCACAGCCTCCTCCCCACATTCTCTGTCTGGCCACGCCAGTAAAAACCAGTTCTAAGTAGATGCAGTGTACTTCTATGCAAATGAAGAGTCAGGATGACTCCTCTCATGTTCCTGCCTCCTAATCAGATTGCCACTGGCTTCCTCCCTCCCAACTCTTCCTCTGCGGAAGGAGAGGAGCTGGCCCAGACAAAGGGCCTCCCTTTCCCTCCATTTTCTAAAGTCCCCCTTTCCCAGGGACGCTTGAAACCAAGGCTTTTTCAGACTTCCCACCCCATTTATATAACCCGGGAGGTTCTCATTCTAATTCCTGTTTTCCCCAATGGACTTTTAAATGAAATAAACTTGGACAATTTGAAAAATATAATCTTTTTTACCCAAAAGTTAAACTGTCTTGCCCTTTCTATGTCTCCGTGTATCATGTCAAATCTTTAACTCACTTTGTTTATTGCTGTTCCAACTAGATTGGAACATAAATTTCCCCAGTTTTTACTACAAGTTTTATCTTGAAGATAGCCATTTTCTGGCTTAAATGGGGTAATACAAACTGGAAGACCTGAGCTTCAAGCCCAGTTATATGGCAGGGTTTTTGTACATCATGGGACATTTCTGATCTAATCGAGGCCATTGTTCCTTCACTGAAAAGATCTGAAGATATAAGTATGGTGTAGACATAAACAGCATTAGGTTTTTGCAAGAAATTTGAGCTCTTAGAATGAAAGAGATTTAAAAATCTACAGAAACCCTCATTATTGCCATTCTAATAATCCTAAATCTCTAATATCCTGAATCTTTGTTTTTTGCTAATATGACAATTATTTAATATGATATTATTATAGACAGCTGAGTTGGGTAGAAATATTATAGGCAGTCAGGGCTGGGCCCTCGAGAGAGTCAGTGCAAAGATGAAAGCTCATTACAACTGCACCCGGAGGCGCATCTGTGGGAGGCCAGGCCTCAAGATAACGATGGAATGGCCAATGCTAAGGTAAGTGGTAACGCCTGGTCTAATGAAGTCTAAATGGACATCAGTCACCTCGGTGGGTGACCAAGACCCTCAGACTCATCCCTTCCTGAAAAATTCTTTGTTCCTTCCATGCACACTTGCTACGTGACTTGCTTCCCCATTGGATCTGTATTACCTAAGCGGCTACACTTATAATCTTACTGGTTGATCATAGCTGTACCCCACGTTGTACCCACGTGGTTGTGCTCTATAAAACTTCCCCTGAGAAGTAGGGTCCTCGGCAACCCACTTTCCGGGCTCCAAAGAGGCCCTCAGAATGTATCCAGGAGAGTTTCACTATTAATTATATAGAATTTTGTTCTAGATACTTAGACGAACAGGGAGCAGCACTAATTCTGTCAAATATTCAACATCTAAAGACACAGTTGGAGGGCTTATTCTCTATAACAAAGAACATCTTCCTGCCTCCACCTCTTCCACCCTCTGTCTCTCATACGCATATACCTAGCTAGAAACACAAAAATCCAATAGGACAGAGGTTAGAACTCAGTGTAACTCTTTCTTTCTTCTTCATTTTTAACAGTTACATTTCTGTTCATTGTAAGATGGAACTTACTGAACAAAATCTTTTTATATGAACACCAAAGACCCAATTAATATAACATGTATGTGAAAAAATGGCATTTTATAATTCAAAAACAGAAGCTCCTCACCTTGACCTTTTCAGCTCCTGTAACTTACCTGTCCCCTGCTGAGCATGTGGGTGTCAAAGGGACACATGACACACTTCATCGACTGCTTGTTATCAGCTAAGACTCTCAAGCAGGGAGTGGTTCCTAGCTTATGTGTTTATTTCAGATAAACGTGAACATTTTTCTTTGCAAAGAAAATAAGTTTTGAAACTAAAGGACTGTGCAATGTTTCCTTATTTTTCTTTTCTTTTTTTTTTTTTTTTTTGTCTTTTTGAGACAGGGTTTCACTATGCAGTTCAGGCTGGCCTTGAACTCTCACTTTGTAGCCCAAGGTGGCCTCGAACTCGAAGTGATCCTCCTGCCTCAGCTCCCCGAGTGCTAGGATTGTAGGCGTGCACCACCACACCCGACTTGTTTCATTATTTTTAAATCTAAGTTTAGGTAGAATGTAAATACATACAACAAATATGTAGAAAGAATGTGGTGGTAATAGAGAATGGGAAATATCGCTGGGGCTGGCAGAGTCTACCACCGGTTAGTGGAGATCACTTAGAGTGGTAGCACCTGATAGTCAAAGGGACTTCCGAGCTAGATCCCCGGTAGAAGAGTCAGCTGGAGAGTACAATTCATGTTGTGAAATGTTTAATAGATATTTTTTCTCCCATGACTCATAGGATCAGATTGGGTCAAAGACTGCACAGTCACCATTAGCTCCGCGGACCAGAGAGACACAGCTCCCGTCTCTGACCTCGTCCTTCGGATGAGGAATGGACTCATCCAGGTTCGGTTCCCAAGTATCCCGGGTTGTCACTCAGGGGATCCCCCTCCCTCCTTCCCTTCCTCCACTCTCCCCCACGTCAGCTCATGCTCTTGCGTCTGTGTACATTCGTGTGTCCTTCTGTGTTCAAGAGGCTTCTTCGATGGTGACCGTATTTCTAACAAATTATTATTGTGCTTCCATCCATCTCGCCATACTTAGGGCATTTTCCACACGGTATGTATTTAATAAAGTGTGGTTGTTTTTCTAAATCATTGCAAACATTGCCAATGTCCCATACTTAGTTATCTTAGGAATTGAGATAAAAGTAATGATTCTTGTTGCTTTCCGGCACCCTTGATTCTTCCTTAAATGTTGGCAGTTGCCATCGTGACAGTCTGGCCTTACTGTGTCCTCGCTCTGTGTTTTCTTGGTGGTGGCTGTGGAGGTGCTCTTGCACTGTGAGGTCACCACTTGTTTTCTAGTGGCCCCAGGTCTGAGTCTCTGGTGTTCATCTGTGTTCAGTGTCACTCCCAGGACACTTCCAACTGGGTTCTCCACAAGCCATGTCGCTGTCCTTCAGCCCATGCTTCTTGCATTCCACATCTTGCTAAGTGATATTTTCAAGCATCTAATACCCTGCACTGGAAACCTTAGAGCTATTCTCAATTCCTTCCTTTCCCTGATTCACTATAGTGAGGATCCTGGGTTTTGCCTCTTATGTCTTCAATATCTTTCAACTCTACCCTTTCTCTGTTCTCAGTGTGACTCTTTCACATCTTAAGCCGAAGCTCATATTTCTCGGGCAGACACTCCACCTTTAGAATGTGGCCCGAATGCTGTGCCCACATGTGCCCCACTCATTTTTCTTTTCTCTTCAAGCACAGCTTGTTCTCTCCTGGTTCCTTGAATTGCTGCTGTGCAGTGCCATTTCCACAGGAACACCTCTGGGCCCACTCTGCTCACACTTATGAGTGATTTGCACAGTGTCACAACGTGCCTCCTTTACGTGTCTAAGGTAGCGTGGGTTTGTTGCAATGTAATGATGTGTTTCCATGTTCGTCTCCTGGCGAGACTTGGCATTCTAGAGGGAGGGCTGTGTTTAGTCATCTTTGTGTCTATAGCATGTTACTAGCTAGATGTAGACCTCTACCCATGCTCACTGAGTGCATCTGGCACGCCAGATTCTGCACCTGAACACACTGGTAGTGTGCTACTCACTGCTCACGCCGGGGGCAGCTTGAGCTGCTGTAGCAGGTGACCCTAGACTGGGGGGCCTAAAACACTTTCATTTCATGCCTTGGGAGGTGGGAGTCTGAGGTCAGGGGCCCTGAAAGGTTGGGGTCTGGTGGCGACACTTTTCTGGGCTGTGTCCTCATGTGGCTTTTCCTTGGTGAGTACATGCAGCGGCAGGAATCTCCTGTCTCCCTCTCTTCTTATAACGACATGATCCCCTTGTGGGGCTCCACTCTCAAGACCCAGTTTGACCCCACTCAGCTCTCCAAGGCCTACATCCACGAATATCACACTGGGACTAGGATTTCAACACAGGAATTTTGGGGGGGATACAACATCCAGTCGGTGGCACTCTGGAGGCCTTTGGTCACTTGTTCTCTGGAGCACTGGGCCACATGATTTGGACCAACTCCCCCGTTTCATTTTGGGCAACTGAGTTCTGCTCAACACCTGTGACTAGAGAGGCACTGACTCCCAGCTTTTCAGCTCCCCATGTCAGGTGGCTTTTGCCGGAGATATTTACCTGTTTGATCCTATCAGAAAGGAGCAAGGAGACAGAGGTCAGACAAAGCAGCATTTGAGGTGGTCCTTAAAGAAAGATTTAGTTCTGACTGGTAGAAATGTGCATAAAAGACTGTTAGCCAGAGAGGAAATCATGTGTGAATACATGGTGAGGTCGACTAAAGAGACAATAAAATAAATGCTAAGAGGGAATCCAAGATGCTGCTGAAAAGGAGAGTGTGGCTGGTCAGAGAAGACCGCCACTGGCTGTAAAAGAGGGAGACTTCTTTCTGAAGGCAGCAGAGGGCAAGGAAGGATCGATGCATTACTGATGCGGAAAGCAGTCTTTATGATCTTGGTTACATAGCGTGTGTGGTGAGTCCGAGTTTGCTGCCCACTTTGTAACTCTCTGAAGTTAAAGTTTTGACTGTAGACTTTCTCAGAGATGCTCAGAATCCCCAACCTACAAAATGAGTCCCTCTTGAATATTAATTCAGGGCTATGTTTTCTTTAGCACTTAATTACGACGTCTAACTTCCTAACTTTAGGGGAGGTCTGTTTGAGGGGACTAACTACCAACCCCCAGCCGGTCAGTCAGTTTCAGTATCTGCTTGTCTTGGCTTCCTATGCTCAGCATCCCACCCACCTTGATCTATGGACTCCAGGGTCATAAGTAGCCCAAAGAAATTATGATGTCTTTGTGTAATGGGACTTACTGGGCTGACCCAAAGTACCAGAAATTCTCCCACGTGAAACCTGACTACCCTGCCACATCGTGTTTCTCTTTCGAAGTGATGTTCATTCTCTGTGTTGGGGGTGGGTTGTTTGTAAACCCTGGGGGTGGTTTTAGCCCCCAGCCACATGATGCTTCCCCTCCTGCTGAGAGGCAGAGCAGTCCAGGTGCACCTGGCAAAAGACATTGCCTTTTACTCTCTCCCGCTCTTCGCCGGACGTTGGCTCCTATTTTTCATACCATTTGAGGAGCAGCCTTCATGAAAGTGAGGTCGGATGATGCGGTCCCTCTTTCCTGGCAAGAACAGGAGGCCCAGGAACAGAGGCGCATGGTCATTCTCAGGTACACATTGTGGGTATGTAAGGGAAGGGTGTGTGTGTGGGTGTGTGTGTGTTAGTGCATGACCGTGCATCTGTATGTCTGTTTCTGTGTGTCTATCTGTCTGTCTGTATAGACCTGTCTGTATCTGTGTGTGTATAAGTATCTGTGGATGTACATGTGTGTGCAACTGTGTATATGTGTGTCTATGTCTGTGTGTCTTCCCTATGTCTGTGTGTCAGTCCATATGTGCCTGTATGTATATGAGGTATGCTGAAAAAGATACGATAAATGTTTAAATTAAAGTTTATTATGGTAAAAGACATGTTGCCATTAATTCCTATCAAAATACCCTGCCTCGCTTTGAACTCACTTATCCCATCTTTCTTTCTACTTTCTGAAGCAGTTCTGGAAGGCCTCTTTTGTGAGTATCTCTAGCTGCATTGTCATGGCTGCTTCCATGTCCTGAATCCATTCAGAATGTTTACCTTTCATGGTCATTTTGACTTTGGAGAAAGCCACGAGTCATATGGTGCCAGATTTGATGAGTAAATTGTATGAGGACACAGCGTCATGTTTTTATGATCCTGCACAGTATTTCTATTGGCTGGCACTTAGCGACAATACTTACTATAATTTTTTATTATGCCTCATGAAGACCCTCATGAAAGAGGACTTCCAGAACTGTTTCGGAAAGTGGCAAAAATGATGGGATAAATGTGTTCAATGATGGGGGGGCATTTTTAAGGGGATTGACTGCAATGTCTCTTTTATGGTAATACATTTTAAAAAGTTTAAACATTCACTCTAGTTTTGATCACACCTTTTTATATATCTTCATGTCTCTGTGTGTGTGTGTGTGTGTTTATATGTGTGTCTTTCTATCTGTCTGTGTCTGTGTGTCTATGTATAGTGGGTATGCATATATATTAGTTGCTTTCCTGTCACTGGGACAAAATACCCAGCCCTTGCACCTTAAAGGAAGAGAGGCTTGTTTTGGCTCATGGTTTCAGAGGGTTTGCTCCATGGTTGGCTGCTTCCAAGGCAGAAACCACACAGCAGAAGGATGTAGTGAGGAAAGTTGCTCCCCTCACTGGAGCAAGGAAGCAGAGAGAATTGGGAGGAGCCAGGGACAAGAATATACCCTCCACGTCACACACAGGGACCCACCTCCTTTGATCAGGCCCACCTCTGAATAGCACATAAATTATTCATCAATGGATTAATCCACTGAGGAGTATAGCACCTCCAACCACCTTCCCAAAGCCCTACCATACTAGTATGCGTGTGCACCTGTGTGTGTGTGTGTGTGTGTGTGTGTGCACGCACACATGTTTGGGGCTAGCATAGGGAAGCAGAGCTGGAAGACATCCCTCCTACTTTGACCTGCACTCCATGGAGAGCATCCTCCCTTAGCTGCTAGGGTGAGGGCCTCTGGGCTCTCTTATCGGCAGTGTGGCCAGACAGAGCACCTAAGGAGCAGCTGAGCACTGCACGCGCGATGGGAGTTTGGACATTGCGTGTCTGATGAATTTGGACCTGCTTGTTTCTATAATGAAAGCGACATGCTGCTTCTCATGCATAATAACGTTTGACTTCCTGGACAGCTCTTTTGTTTTGTTTACTTCAGCATAAAGTATTCCACCCTTTAGAAATATTACTCTCTTTTATCTGTTTTATAGTATTAAAAGTACATCAATGTGTTTATATTTTAAAATGGGAAATGTCAAAAATATTTTATAACCTCTTTCTTTTAATATCTGTTTAAAAGACTTTTAGAGGTTTTAGCTTTTAGGTTATGTTGTATTTTGTCCATTTCTGGAAGGAGTTGATTTTTTTATTAACAATTCCAAAATTTTTGTGTTGGATGGATGTTCAGGAAACAAAAAGGCATATGATATCTCTCTGATCCTAATTTATAGTACAGGTTAATATCATATTCAAATTATTAGGATTAAAATGTTTTGCTGGTGATATTTAAACTTTTAAAATGCATCCAGTTTTCAAATGATGACATGTTCTAACATGTTTCATTTTTGTTTTAGCCATTTGGAACATAATTTACCATGCTGTAATATAGGGCCCTGGGCTGATTACGGCTCTTCATCCTGGGTTGTGTTAGAGACACACGGAACATCCCAGAGGTGTTGAAAAGTGTTAGAAAGAATTAAATCCCCTTACAGTGGAAATAGTTATGAATGTCCTACTGCTTAGTGACACAGAAGAGAAATGTCCTTAGCTGTTGGTAATTTCAGGCTGCTGCTAACAGGAGCAATAACCACATGGAAGGTTTTCAGCTGTTGACAATATAGACAGATGGAAGTACTAGAAAGAAAAACATTCTACCTTTTAAAAAGTCCAGAGCTTTTTCCTTTAATTTGGAAGCAATGAATTGAGCATTTGGAGAAGTCCAATTTGTACATTAGTTAGTTATGCTTTATAGCGTTTTTTTGACATGGACAGAGCATTTACGGTACTTGGTTTGTTCTCTCACAAAAATCTTTTATTAATAAGACATAAGATGGGCCAGTGAGATGGCTCAGTGGCGTAAGTGCCTGCCCGGCAAGCGCGAGGGCCCGAGTTCGACTCCCGGATCCCACATACGAAAAAAGGGGCCGGTGATATCGCTCAGCGGCATGGGTGCCTGCTGGCACGTGAGGTCCTGAGGTCGACCCCCTGGTACCCACAAAAAAAAAAAAAAAAGACATAAGGCTGTGATACTGTTCAATGAATGCCAAAGTGACCAAAATGAAATAAAAATATGTCATTAATTCATTAAAATTCCACATTCTGAGGGTCATTCAATCCACAAAACTACAGAGGGATGTCTGCAGAGAATCAAGTTAATATTATGGAATGATCCAATTATCTGCAGTTATATTTATCTCACCAATGGTGTGTGCAGGTCCTGAATTTGTGCATTTCTAAAAGATAAAAAAAAAAAAAAAAGAAATAATCACAGCCCACCTGGCCATTGTGTTGACTCTTCCTTTAGGCTGAGAAACTCTTCAAGGGTAGATACCATTTCTTTATTCCTGAATGATTATTTCTGTGCATGTTTTCAGGGCCACAGTAGAGGCCCTGAAATGTTATTTTCAAGGATGCATATGAATTTATCTCATTTTCTTGTTCATTTTTTATTCTATATGAGAAAAGTTCTTCATGGGTCACCGGGATGCTGGAGGACAGTCATCAAGTCTAATTCCTTCAAATCCATTCTTCCCACAGGCATTCCCAGTGATGTCCCTCTCTCCCACGATGCTGGTTAGACTAAAGATGATGGAGGAAGGCTCCTGGGACAACCCTTTAAATACATCTACCTTTATGTTTGGACTTTCCATTTCTAAATTTGCTTTGTCTTTAAAACTGAGAGGTCATAGCACCTTTGGCATCCTTGGACTAGATAAATGACTTCAAAGACACAGTGCTTGCTGATTTGTTGTCTTCCTTGTCCAGTTGTACATTATACTTTGTACTGCCTGACTCTGTGAACCAATCCAAAAGCAAACTAGAGATAGCTGAAATTGCTCTAGCAGTCACCATGCTAACTCTCTCTTACCTTGCAACCCTCAGCACCCTGTGTTCCCATGCCCACTATCGTTGGGCAAGTGGTCACCTAGCCCCCACTTAACTTTGTGTTCTTTCTATGCTGCCTGTGGTTCTGACTTTGTGGGTTATTACAGATGTGCTGGATAACATAGTATTCTGCTCAACTCCTCCCTTGCCCCATGTAAGTTGTTTTGACTGAATGTTCCAAATCTCCTCCAACTGACTAAGATATCCTCAGGCTGTAGAATGCAATCAAAATTCACAGTTTAGTAATACCATTCACTTAGATGAGATGAGTATTCATTAATTTGTGAGTTGAAAAATAAGTGAAAATAACTTCCCTTAGCATTCAAAACAAATGCCTTCACACCAGCCAGATATCTGCACTGGCATTCTCTTATAGTGTTGAAAGTGTAAGATGTCTTAAAACTGATTTATTTATTTATTTTTTTTTTTGTGGGTACCGGGGGGGTCGACCTCAGGACCTCGCACGCCAACAGGCACCCGTGCCGCTGAGCGATATCACCGGCCCCTTTTCCGTATGTAGGATCCGGGAGTCGAACTCGGGCCCTCGCGCTTGCAAGGCAGGCGCTTACGCCGCTGAGCCATCTCACCGGCCCTAAAACTGATTTAAATGTCTGCCCTCTACATCCATGGTTATTAGCGTCAAATAATCTCACAGGGGTCAAATGCATCACACTGGAACATCAAAGCCAATATGTCCCTTTGTTATCATGGATTGGTGTAAGCAAGTACACTGGATGTCCCGGTGCCCTTGGTCATGATGGATGTCTGATTAGGATGGACGAGAGAACAACCATCACTGGGCCAGATGCAAGAGCTTCATAGACTAAGAATCACATTGGCAAACCCAGGGCCTAGAATACACCATTCAATTCGCCATAACTTAAATCCACGGAAGAGTCTTTTAGTGCTGTAGGTGTACATAATGTGTATGAGTTTTACGTAACCCTAACACTGTGCTCCTTTGCATCATTGAAACTGTTCACCTACTTCAAAGACTGATACATTTTAAAAAACAGCATGGATTGCTGGCCACCCTTCATTAAAAGCACACTTTAACGAGCATGTGTAATAAACCTATTTGCCTTTATTTTAGAGACTGTCACATTCCTATGTCCAATTCTTTCTTGTTACTCTCAACTTGATACCCAGAGCACCAGAACAATCCTTATGAACATGACATATCTTCTTATTTTTCCTTTTATTCTACTGCCCTAACCTTTAGGATGGATCTTAATTTTAATTGACATGCACATATACATGCATCTCTCTCTCTCTTCCTCTTTCTCTTTCACAGACACAAACACAATCATATATATATGAAAAAATGGGAATAAAATTGATTGAAATGTTAAACACTAAAAATGGTGCATTGAGTAATAGGGTTAGGATAATTTTTATTTTCATGTTTTCCTGCTTAAAATTTTTTAATAAACATAAATCGACGTATTATTAAAATATTTCAAATTGCTCTGGGAGGTTGAAATCCAAAAACTGTAAAATGAGATACAGATATATCGATGTCAATATAAATAAATATATATATATATTATATATACATACACACATATAGCAATATGTACATGTATATCTTATTTTTTGACCATTTTCTGCAAAAAGTATCTACTAGATGGGGACTTTTGGGAGGTGGAATGAATGGAGAAAGAAGTGGTGCAGGGGCAGTGGGGATGATAGGAAGGAAAAAATGATAGGAAAGAAAAGATCAGGCTTTTAGATTTAGAAGAAGTGTGCCCCACCCACAGTGCCTCTCATTGGATTTCTGGATATGATTGACAGAAACAGTTGACAGGCTGCTGAGTCATTTCAAGGGCATCTAATGTGCATGACTTTCCCATAATTCACTGTCTTCTAATTACATGCATGACATGTGGTCCCTGTGCATGAACTGTAAATGAATTTCGAGGGGGAAAAAGTTGCCGTAGGTCAGGCCACTGTATCTAACACACATGTGCCTGGAGCTTTAGAAATTTCTTGGGTCCTTGTTATTCTTATTTTTGCTTCTCTTAAAACAATGGAAGGAGGATTGGCCCTGGGGTGTTGCTCATGTTCGGGTGAATGGAGGGGCAGAGGTTCCCCAGCTCCAGTGGTGCTATCTGGGCTAACAGTAACACCAATATCCACTTCTGATGGAAAATACAAGATGAAGGAACTGTAAACCAATATTTGTTATGCACATAGGTGGATACAGAAATCCTTAATGAAACCAAAGGCAGCAATATAAAAAAAGAACAATGCATAGCAAAGCGACATTTATTTTAGCACCACAAAGTGTAACATTTGAAAATTAATTGGTATGATTTTCCGCATTGATAGAACTAGAGAAAAAAATCATATGATCAGTTCAAAAGATACAAAAAGAAACACATGACAAAGTTTTTATGAGTAAGAATAAAACTTTTAGCAAAGGAGGAAAATAATAGGAAATTTGTCAATTTCATAAAGTGAATCTACAATGCTCCCACAGCCGGCATTGTACTTAATGGTGAATATATTAGTCAGCTTTCCAGTTGCTGGACACAATACCCCAAACCCACAATTTAAAGGAGGAGAGGTTAAATTTGGCTCACAGTCTTGGAGGATTTAGTCCGTGAACAGCTGACTCCAAAGTAGAAACATCATGGTGGAAGGCGATGGCAGAGAAAAATGCTTAGTTCACGATGGTCAGGAAGAAGAGAAGGAGAAGAATGCCACACAGGAAGGTGAGAGGGACTAGATACATACTCCAAGGCCATGCCTCCATGACCCACTCCGATGTACCCAGAAGTATGCTCCACCAATGCACTAGGGCAGATTCCAAATTCAAGTTGACACTGCACTCTAATTGCCACAGTGAAATACTGAGTGCAGTATTTTCTTCCTAGGATTTAGAACAAGACAGAGATGAAAAGATGACCTGAGTGTAAGAGAGGGGCTATTAGGAAAGGGGAAGTGCCTTGGGAAACTCCCTAATCTCATGATAGGAAGCAGCCCTCAGTGTAAATCCTGTTCTGACTGCCTATTAGCTGTTTCCTTCAGCAGCTTGCATAAACCCCTCGGATCACAACTTTCCTGCCTGTAAATGGGGGTGTTAATGTCTACCTGCCGGGGTCATTTTGAGAGAGGAGCAAGAGAGCACTTTGCAGAGCGGAGCTGGGTGAGTGTGAGCAGCTGTTCAGCCAGTGGCACTGTGGTGGGAGGGTATCGAGAGCGGCGCTTTCAGGAGCTGTGGACCCCTAAGGCCCCATGGATGAAAGTCGTGTCCTCAGTGTGCCGCTCCTGGAAGGGGGCTGGGTGTTAGGAGGGGGGGGCCCAGTGGGAAGATTTAAGTCACTGGGGTGTGCCCTGGAGGGGGACTGCGGGACACTGGTCTCTTTCTCTTTCCTTTCCATTCCCAGCCATGAGTGAACGTTTGCTACCCCACCGGCTCCTGCAAGAGGCCACATGCAATGGATTCCACCCCAGCTTTTGGACCCTCAAAAGCTGTGGGCAAAAAACATTCTCTCTTTATTGATGTATCTTGGGTCCTTGTTACATATGGAAAGCTGACTGAAATACTGTGTATTTCCTCTGCTTCAAATACGCTGCTCTTTCCTCTTCCTTGATATCCTAGTGATTTTACTCATTGAATTACAACTCAAATACTGTTTCCTTTACTCTGCCTTCTTCCAATTCCCAGGTAAAGGCATGCTTGGCTTCTTCTACACACTTCTTAAAACACAGAAATTCTGTCCATCATTATCTGTTTCAGCCATGCTTTCCCATTAGCTATGAGCAGTTGTGTTTCAGAGACTGTGACGTCTCCCTATCCCAGTGTGTTGCTCACTTTGTAGAAACACAGTGCACTTTCGTGAGATGCAAGCGAATGAAGAAGTCTTACTTGTGCTTCCTGGAATCAGCCGAGGGTCTCCCAACTAGCATTCCTCTTTCATTACAGTTCATCAGATATGTGGGAATCAGCGCCATCTTTGCTTGATAGAGGCAGTTGTTTCCTCTGTTATAGATTATATAATATGACATTATTTTCTTCATTAACCACATCTAAATTTTTTGTCTTTCTCTGTGAGAAATGGACAAATGCATATCAAATATATATTTTAGTATATGCTGTAGGAAACAGAAGTTCAGATGATTTCTGATACCTCCCGCATATATATTATAAAGCTACAAATTATTATGAGAAGCGATGCATCCTTCAAGAATCTTTGAAAAGATAAACTGAACGATGACTGCACTATACTCCGTAAGTAGTCAGTAAGGTAGAACTCCAAGTATGTGAGAGAGTGTTACCAACAAAGTTGAATGAATGAGGGACATTTAGGGCAATGGTTAGCGCTTAGGTGGCCAGATAATTGCTACATGCACACTGCTGCTTCCTGATGATTTTGTTCTCTTTGTCTTTCTTATGAACATAAGCTCTCAGGTACTTCCTACAGAACACTTAGCTTACTTTGTGAGCAAAACCGCTGTGTCTCGATGTTCTACCTGCTTCTTCCCCGGAACCCCTGTATCGTGGGCTCTCAGGTACATGTTGACTCTAGGTATCACAGAAGGCAGAAATGCTCCTGTCGTTTGCCAGACTAGAGGGTCCTAAGGAGCAGATGAAAGCACTTATACTATGTGATGTCACCACAGTCCAAGACACAGTGATAGAATGCAACACTTTTTTTTTTATTTTAAAGAGAAGAAAAAACAAAACAAATCAAAAAAAAGAACAAATTTCAAAACAACATAATATGAGGGTAACAATGGTCAATGCATTACGTATTATTATCTTTAAGTTAGTTATTCAGGATACCAGACATTAGCATTCAATTGTCCAAACATTATTGGCTCAAACCTTACTCTTCAATGAACTAAGTAAAACTGGTAGTGTATCTATCTTAACCATCTTATATACATATACAATTTTTTTCCCTTTCCCTTCTTTCTTTTCCCCATTCCAGTCTCTCTTTCTTATTGACCAGTTTCTTTTTGATTCACCGTGTCTATTGTACATTTTGGATCTTTTTTACTCTTTCAGTTTCTCATACTAGAGAGACAATACGATGCTTACACATGTGCGTCCGGTTTATTTCACTTATGAGTATTTTCTCGAGTTGTAGAATGCAACACTTTTTACAGGGTTCTCTAAGGAACTGAGAGTACAGGTTGTCTGTTACTCCTTTCTTCCTAATATTCTTCAAAGGAAGGAGAGGGCGTATCTTGCTACCATAGATGAAGAAGCTAAGACATTGACAGAAGAAACTAATTTATGGATTTATCATAAATGCAGCATTACACAGAACTTGTGGGTCAAACAGGGGCAATCCACTGTGTTGTCCAGAATGCTGCAAAGTGGTATTAAGCTTTGGCCCTCCATATCCACGGATTTTGCATCTGTAGATTTAACCGGTCATGGATCTAAAATATCTTTCCCCAGTTACATCTGTACTGCACGTGTAGAGACTGCTTTGTTGCTATTTCCTGAAAAATAATACACTATGACAACTATTCATGTAACATTTACATGGCATTAGATACCACATCATCTAGAGATGACTTAAAGTATACAAGAGGATAAGAGTAAGTTCTGTGCAAACACTTTGCTATTTTATATCAGGTCCTCAATCATCTGATGATTTTGATATCTATGAGGGTAGGGACATCCTGAAATCATTCCTCTGTGGATACTGAGGTATGACTATACTTCTAAGCAAATTTCAGAAAGATCTTATTTGAAATGAAAATATCTACAATGAAAATAAACATATGAACTTAAAATGTATATTATTACATCTTCATGTAAATTCCACATCCTCTCCAGTTTCATACCCATGTCTTGTCCAAGATACTCCTAGAAGAAAGCCAGTGACAGAGCTGACAAAGGACGATGCAGCTGATACACAATGTTTCACTAATGTACTGAAAACCTAAGATCCCTGTTAGGTTTAGTTGAGCCGTGATTCAAAGATGCCTGATAAAGTCTTCCATCCCCCTACTTCCTCTTTAGAGGGTGGAATGCCCCTTCTTTAGGAAATGACATGGGCGAGCTTATTCACACTGCTCCAGGCTGACGGCTCAGGAATGCCTTGTACCTGGAAACCGGATGACCGATGTGGTCTTATCTTACTGTTACTGCAGAGGCTGCGACATTAACAACTAGCATGTTAAGGTCACGTGAATGGTAGCTTAGAGCCTTTAGAAACAGCGACCATGACCTGAAGTGAGAATTTAATAGAGGAGGATGAGATTTAACTGTTATTTATAGGCACAGAGGGCACTGGACAGAACTTCTGAATCATTGCCAAAGCCACTCTACCAAGTAGACTTCCTCCACATGGGGCATGCATCTCATCTTCGTTTCCAGAAGAAGAAAAGTATTTCTTCTCTGAACATGGAGCAAGCACATAAATGAAATTACAGGATGGTGGTTTCTTTTAGTAAAAGAGTAAGTCACTTTTAATATGAGGTTTATAGTTCCCAATTAATGTCATTATCCTCCTTGGTTCAAGCTTACAAAAAAGCATTGCATCTAAAGCACAGAAGCCAGTTTCTTCCAGAGGAGGAAGCGTGCTAGCTCAGCTCCAACCCATGGTGCCTGTCCTGAATCTCCCTGTGCTCCCATTAGTCACCGAGAAAGCTTTATTCCCATTACCCACAGGGACAAAAAGTCCCCTGCTGGGAAGCAGCGAGGTCTCACCGTAGGGCGTCTGCAGCAAGCTCACTCAACACAAAGGTGCTGTTTGTGAGTTGGTGGAACGTCTTTAGGAAGCCTGAAGATGACTAAAGAGACAATAGCAACTTGTCTTCTCCCAAATCCTTATTTACCTCTGCAGGGATGGAAGGCCAGCCCAGAAGGCAGCTGGATATTTGGTCATTTGTCTTGTTGGGGGAAATTACGCTTTTTTGGGGAGAATGAAGGAAAAGCAATATTCAAGCCCCCGAGGAGGGGCTAAGTGGTTGACACACTGTGAGCCTCTAGAATAACCGGCAGCCCAGTTTGTCATAAGGCTTTTTTTGGTGTTTGCCAACGGCAGAAGTCCCCTCTGCTCTGGCCGGCTCCCCTCCTCCCTCCCCTTGTTTTCTGTCTCAGCCTTATTCCTATTGGTTAATTAGCCTCCGAAGAGTGGGAATGAAAATCTTCAGAACTGTAGATGGCTCTGGAAGACCTGGAGTGGAGAAGAATGATTGAAGGTACCAGATTTGATGATGATTTTGAAAAAGTGCAAGTTTTAATTAAAAGAATATGCTGCTCCTCAAAGTCCTATGTTTTTCTCTTTTGGCAGAATTTGTGTGGTCAGACATTATGGTTGTCATTCTGTTTTGAGCCATTATGGGACTTCCTAACGTGGATTTTATCCATATCCATATTGCTCTGTCTCAGGTGCGTATTAACCCTGGCTGTGCTGAGGTTTCCTCCTGTCATCCTGGGCAGAGCACACCATGTCCATTCTGGACACAGAATAGATGCCATGAGCCAGAGGATTGGGCTGTCTGCTTTGGAGGTGGCAAGGATTCTTGTGCCTCTGATAAGAACTCACAAGTGAAATATGAGCGAGGGGATGAAGTAATTTAAACTTTGGTATCATTGGTTACAGGTGCTGTTAGCAGAATTTTGAGGTCAGTTTACTTGGGTTCACCTCCCTTAGCCTTTCCTTGTCAGGGTGAAGACAACTCGGAAGTTCCATTTCTGCCTTCTCTGCGCCCAGCCCAGGTGCTGGACATTCCCATCAAAACCTGCCTGGTAAGCAGGCATCCGGCCTTCTTCCGCAGATTCCCATTCCTAGGACTCCCTGCAGGGCGGTATCACTGTGGGTCAGTCCCTAATAAAGCAGCAGAGGCCACACTGAAAACTGGAGTGTGCTTGATACACTGTGGGTACCGCAATTCACATACTATGGCTATACTACTTCGACCAGGTGTCGGCCATTGTGTGGGGTGCAAAGATACATAGTTATGTGCCGCAAGACGATGTGTGGAGTCATTGATGTGTGGAACACACGTAGCGCTCAAAGGGGAGTTGAAAAATTCCTATCACCTGGTGACACTGCAGTTTTTGTAATGTAGCATCACACATTATCACTTTGCTTTGTAAACCAAATCACTGTGCTGCCGGTTACATAAAAGTGTAATGCACGCAATTATGTCCAGTCCATAAAAGCCGATAATAAGCAACTATGTTACTGGTTCATGTATTTTAGTGTATACTCCTACTTGCAAAAGATAAAGCAGTTTCCTGTAAACATTATGCCTTGTTCTACTGGAGTAGCCTCATCCGCCTCACGCTTATGGTCTCCGTTGACTGCATCAAGACCATGTCCAGGGTCTGACCCCCGCCATGTAGGTCCGTGCAAGTGTACTCTGGGATGCTCATTCAGCAATGAGACTCCCACCACAGATCTCAGGATTCGTCTTTCTCTCCCTTTGTCAACTGATAGTGAAGTTTCATAATTGGGCCTGGCCCTTGGTTTCCTGTAACCGCACTGGAAAAGCTCCACCGTACTGATAAGGACAATCACAGCAGCAGGCTGTGCCAGAAGAAGCTATCGTTTCGCACTCCAGAGGAGAGAGCAGGCACTGCCCTTGGGATGCAGGACGAGGGGCAAGGGCTCTGTTTGAAGAAAATGCGTCCTATTGGAACAGCAGAGAAGGGAGAGCTTGCTTCCCTTGGGTGAGGTGTAATGTTGCAAACAGTCCAGGAGTTTAGGCCAGAAGTAAAGACTGGTGCAGAGGGAACCCTGCTTGGATCCCGCGGCTGCTTCCAATCCAGTCCACAGAGGGCAGTATGCAGGGCTGTGCTTGAGGGCTGACATTTGTTGACCCTGGTTCTTCAAGTCCAGGAGATCCCCTGAAGGATTTTGAGCAGTCAGTGATTTCAGCACAAAGTTGTACAGGAAAATTTGGAGTCAGGAGGTCAGGTGGGTTGCTATCCAGGCAACCTGTTAGAAGGTGCAATTGGTCATAGTTCTGAGCTCAGTGCCACAGCCCAGCAGTCACCATGAACTGGCCAATCATGGAAACCAGCTTGGCCTTCCTCCAGCTACTCTTGGGGGGACATTTGGATTTGCTGGGTCTGGGCTGAGCTGCTTCCTCCCAGTTGTTTCGACTGCCCCACCTCTCTCTTCTAACCTCCCCCTGCCCCAGTTACTCATTCCCTGTGTGCTCCTCTGTGGCCCCTGGTATTCATCCAAGTTTCCCTCTTCAGGTCTGGGGGGCCTGGAGGGCCAAGTCAGGGCATCTTGGCAGGTGGAGTTTCTGGGCATTTAGTTTTTCCCTTTTGAATCCATTATAGATCAGAAATTTTAAAAAAGAGATGAAAAGATAGGACAAAGTGAATAATGTGAGTTTGAGTACTAGTGGAAATTATGGAAAAAAAAAAAAAAAAACCAAGCCTGTGGCTTATAAACAATTCTCTCTTTCACACTGAGCAATTTATTTTCCATTACGTATTTTTGTAAATTGCTCAGATTTATTGTTATGTGCATTCATTTTTTTAGTTTTTAAAATCTTTCAATGAAATGTTTGTATTTATTTTTGCAAAATCACACTGTGGCAGGTTCATTTTTTTTATAATGGTAGGTTTCCTTTTGAAGTACTGATTTAAAATAAAATTTGGTAAACCACTGGGTGTGATAGTGCAAGCCTGTAATCCCAGTACTCAGGAGGCTGAGGCAGGAGGACTGCTGTGATTTCCAGGCCACTTGGGCTACATAGCAAGACCCTGTCTTAAATAAATTAATATAAATCAAATTTAATCAACCTAAAGCAAGTTGTTAAGTAATAGTGCACTATGCATAGTATGTGGTTATGTCGAAATGGTGACATATTTAAGTGACTGGAATTTATGAAACATTGCTCTAGAATAAGTAGGCTATGTAGTCTTCACCATCTGCTATTGAAGACCATTAAAATTGACTCATCCTCTATGCTGCTAATGAAACCTATACCAGAAATTCAAGGAAATAATAATGTGTGTGATAACTCCCATTGGAACTGTGTGTCTCACCATCTGTGTATTCCATAAACAAATTAACGTCAAGGATCACATCTCATTGGTGTCCGTGTCTAACACACAGCCTTTGAACACAAGGCCTGTGTGTACTAAGTCCTTAATACATTTTTTGCCAAATGAATGACTCTGTATCCTTGCATTGCTTTAAGAGTAACTCTAGTAAGTTTAAGTTCCCGTTTGTGTACCCTAGAGCTGTCAGGCTGTAATTACCTAAATGTTGCACATACAATGTGTCTAACTTGTCAGAACTTACAAAAGAGTGAGACAATTTACGTGTTCAGCAAGTCTACAGAGTTTGAATTCCCACAAGGTAACTTGCCGGACAGGTGTGAGAAATTGGGAATAAAAAGAAAATTAGAGCTACCTAGAGGATTGAGAATTGGCCAATTCCTATGCCTCTAACATTTTCTTTCTTCTTGAGGAAGAAAGAATCTTGGAAAAGAGACATAGCTGGTTCTTAGTAACTACTGGAAAAAGTATCACACCGACCCCTGGAGGAGAGCCATCATTTCCAGTGGAAACACTGACTCGCTGCGCTGGGGCCTATTGTAAAATCTAGTGAAACGTCCGTAAAGTCTCGCATCTGGTTTGAGATTCATCTCTGCTACCAAGTCAGGCTGCCTACATTTTTGACTGCACTCTGGTATGGCTCTTCATCCCAGGGTGAGGGGCCACTTCAAGGGAAACTCAAAAGTAGAATATTTGCAAGAAAAGTAGAGCAAGAGAGTTTCTTTTGCTATCATCATGGCTTATTTAAAAACATTTCTTTAAACAACAGGCAAAAGATAAACAAATACGAGCTTATTGGAATGAGTTTCAGATAATGTTTTGTTTTGGACAGCGCTGCTCTGCTCACAGGGAAATTCATTAAATGGGGCTTTGGTATCATGAGAATGACTTGTAAATGAGCAATAATATTGTAAGAAACGGTTTGTAAACCCACGGCATTTGCTGTGCTGGCACTATTAAAGGCATGGATAGCTGTTTCTCAGTGTTCTCTGTGTGAGAGCCCATGGGAGCGTGCTAGTTTACTGCAAATGCCGAGAGAAGCTTTCTTGTATTTGAGGGGTATATTTAATTTCCCATAGAAAAATTCTTTTGCAGTTATCTTCTCTACATCCACTCGTAGCCTAATTCACCATCAGTATAGGGATTTCTGATGCATGTATAGGCAGTTTTCTTTCCCACCTGGTAATTGATACTGTATTCTAATTGAATTTTTCCTGGTCCTGATTTTTTATTTTTAATTCTGGTTTTACCATTTTATGGTATGTATTTTTGGTTAGCTGCTACATATGATATGCAGAATGAAAAGAAGTGTCTGTTGTGTTTGGGCTTTTCCTCCAAAGGCAAGGACATTGCTTTAGCAACAAGCACTGGAATCGATTATGAAAATGCGTATAGTTCTCTGATTGAAATATGGATTCATGCTTGCTTTGATTGTGATTCTCGAATGCCAAGAAAAATGCCATGTACTATCTCAGCTTCATCTAGGGAGCTCACTTATTGTGGAGAGCTTCTAGCACTGGTTTGGCATGGCAGGTTGGAAATAATTCTTGGAAGAGTCAGCTATGGAATGAGGTTTTCAGAGTGAGTCCAGAGCTGTGCCTGCTACCTGCTATTGCCTGCAGGACCTTAGTCGATCCCTGCTGGAAGTTAGGCCTCCCTTTCTCCTAGTTCAAGATAAGCCTTCCTGCCCTGGCCTGGTCACTGGGCAGGGGGGGGAGGGGTCTCTTTGAGCCCGCTGCACTGTGGTAGGAGGGGAGCGTGTGCAGAGGGAACACAAGGAAAACCCAACTCAGGGGTTCCATGCTCTCTTACTTGCAACAGATAGCCTGTTGTTCCATTCCAACGGATAACCTGGACTCTTCTTTTTTTCTTCATCAATATATTTCTTATTGTGGTAAAATGTACATAGCATAAAATTTACCACTTTAACCACTTTTAAATGTACAGACCAGTGGCGTTAAGTACATTCACTTTGTTGTAGAGCCATCACCACCATTCGTCTCCAGAACTTTTGCATCTACTGGAACTCCCCTCCCTTTTGCTCCTGGCAAACACCATTCTACTTTCTCTCCATGAATTTCATTACTCTAGGTCCCTCCTATAATTGGAATTATACAGCATTTGTGTTTTTGTGTCTGGTTTGTTTCAATAAGCATAATGTTTTCAAGGTTCATTTATACTGGAGCATGTATTGGAGTTACCTTCCTTTCTATGACTTACTGTTCTGTTGTATGCTATGCCACAATTTATTTATCTTTTCCTCTGTGGACGGGCACTTGATTATTTCCACTTATTGGCCATTGTGAATAATGCTGGTATGAATATGGATGTGCAAATAGCCATTTGAATCTTTGCTTTCAGATACTTTGAAAATACACCTAAAAGTGGAACTGTGCATCTTGTAAGCATTCTGTGTTTAAAATTGCAACACCAAACTGTTTTCCACAGTGGTGGCACCATTTTGTATTCCTATCAGTGCACAAGGGTTCCAATTTGTACACATCCTTATTTTTTCTGTTTTTCCCGATAACAGCATCCTAATGTGTGCTCAATGTAGTTTTGATTTGCATTTCCCTAATGGCCAGTGGAGTTGAGCACCTTTTCCTATGTTTATCAGCCATTGTTTACCTTCTCTGAAGAACTAGCTATTCAAATTCTTTGTTCATTTTTGAATTAGTTTGTTTTCTGTTGTCGTAGAGTTGTATAAATTCTTTATATATTCTAATAATAGTATCTAAGAGATTAGGTACTAATCCCTTATCAGATATATGATTTGCAAATATTCTCCCATTCTCTGTGGAATTTGAATGTCTTTGATGCACAAAAGGTTTTACTTTTTTTTTTAAGTTTTTTTTTTTGTGGATACCAGGGGTTCGACCTCAGGACCTCGTGCACCAGCAGGCACCCGCGCCGCTGAGCGATATCACCGGCCCTTTTTTCATATGTGGGTACCGGCAATCGAACTCAGGGCCCCGCGCCCACCAGGCAGGAGCTTACACCGCTGAGCCATCTCACCGGCCCGATTTTTTTAAGCTTTTACTTTTGATGAAATCCACTTCATCTATTATTTCCTTTTGTCGTTTGCAAGTTAGTGTCATCTCCAAGAAATCATTGCCAAATCTGAGGTAATGAATCTTTACTTCTATGTTTTCTTCAAAAAGATTTATAGTTTTAATTCTTACATTTAGGTCTTTAATTGATTTTGTGTTAGGCTTTGTATATGGTATATGGACTTTAAAAGAATATATTTTCTGATTTTAATCTCATGGAGGTCTCTGAAGTAAAGAGCCTAGGCCCAAAATTTAAGCAAGAGTGGCAAGGCTGGGATTAGAATTCACACTTTATAATTCCTTATATGAACTTTATTTTTTGGAGGGGGAGGGTGCTAGAGTAGGACTCCCAGAGAGAAAGAAACAAAGCTCAAAGAACTGTAAATTGTGCTGGGAGCAACTGTCGCAGCTCTTTGTATTTGACATCATAAAGAACGCACCTCAGCTTATGTTAGGCGCGATAACTCACACAGTTTATCTCACAGTTTTTCTATGACATTTTTCATCCATCCTGTGAATGAAGTTCATGGTGACTTTGATTCAAACACTTTCTCTCCTAACAAGTTGCTGAAAACAGATCACCAGGCGGGTGGTGTAGCCCAGTGGTAGTGTGTGTGCTTAGCGTGTGTCAGGCCCTGGGTTCAATTCCCAGCAACAAAACAAAACAAAAATGTCAGCTCATGTGGTTGCACATTTTTTCATGAACACACTGACTATTTGTGAATCTCTGTGTTAGAAACTTTTGTTCACTTTAAAAATTGGGTTGTCTCACTAAGTTAAAGAAAAAACTTCCCATAAATTCTAAACACAAGACTTCCTTTGGATATATGAATCCTGGATACATTTATCCAATCTCCTCTAGCTAGACAACAAAATGAGTACATGATATGGTGTGTAAATTCTAAAGTTGATTTCAGACTTTCCCCATGACAGGTCCGATGATCATGGCTAGTGTAGACTAAACCCTAACTGTTACGTTATATCACATGCACATGGGCTGGGGATATAGCTCAGCGGCATAGTGCCTGCCTGGCAAGCACAAGGACGTGAGCTTGATTCCCGGTACCCAAAAAAAAAAAAAAAAAAAAAAAAGGAAAAACCACGCACACAGTCACCTTCAAAATAGAGCATTGATTCAAAGTCAAAAGCCAAATCTATGAAATTTCTAGAGAAACCATTGTTTCAAACTTGGGATAGACAAAGTTTTACTGTATGGGATAAAGAAAGAATTCACTAGAAAAGAAAAATTAGTAAATTAAACTTCTTCGACATTAAATATTTCCACTTAAAGACACCATTAAGAAAATGAATAGAAAACCTGTTCCTACTGAGGTGATCCTGTGTTTTCTTCCCTTTTATTTTTCTATTAATATGATTAATTGAACTGATGAGCTTTGTAAATTATTTCTCTGAATCAAAGTTCCTGAAGAAAATAGCCTGATTCCTGCCATTCTAAATGAAAATATTATCTCCAATTTGAGTTTTTAAAAATGTTATTTCAGGGAAGCAGCTGCATTTCAATGTTTCAGAGCATTAAAAGTGGCTGGGATTGTGTCCCAGCTCTGTCCTATACTATCTGAGTGACTACAGGCAAGTTATTGGATTTTCTGAGGGGCCATGACCTGTCTCATGGGATTTGTGTGAGAATTCAGTGGGATAGTACTTTGTTAGCTTTTGTTGTTGTAACAGACCTTGAGATAATCAATTTAAAAGAGGAAAGATTTGTTTTGGCTCACAGCTTTGGAAATCTTAGTCCACTGTCGGCTGTCCTTGGTTGTTCTCAGTGCTTTTGGGCCTGTGGTGAGGCAGCGCATCATGGTGGGAACACAGGGTGAAGCAGGCTGTTCACCTCATGGTGGGGAAGTGAGAAAGAGGAAGGGCAGAAGAGACTGGGTTCCCTTCCTAGGCATGCGCCCCATGACCTATGCCCACATCTAGGCCTCTTCTACTAAAGACTATCACCTGACAATAGTGCCACCCTAGGAAACAAGCCTTTATACTTCATGGGCCTCCTAACTGTGTCAGACTGTCTAGCTCCTAGGACAGTGCCCCACGTGAAGGCCAGGGGTGACTCAGTGCTCACAGCGTCCAGCCACAGTTCAGAGCGTTGCATATGAATTGCTCCACCTGTGTGAATCAACCTGTGAGAGTCTATGCACTGCCCTGTGCCTTTCCACAGATGATGAAACAAGACACAGAGACACGCGAGGATTTCCCTGAAGTCCACAGCTGCCTAGGCAAGTGTTCTACCACTGAGCTGTAGCTCCAGGTCTGGGAAAGACTCTTGAATCAATCTCATCTTACCAGAGGTCTGCATTCAGCAGAATACACAGCACAACTGTGTGTGTGTTTGTGTGTGTATGTGTAGATAATTCTGTGCTTCCATCTCATGTTTCTTTCAGTTTCTGGTCATTTTCCATTTTTCTGTATAAGTTGTTATTAAAGTGTGTGTGTGTGTGGTTTGTGTGTACACACTAGACAAATAGTACTTCATTCAGGTTTCTGAGCTGCTGAGTTTTTTTTTTGCCATGTCATCTGGCAATTCACCCGAATCATTGAATGCTTCCCTAAGTTTCTTTCTTTCTTTTTTTTTTTTTTTTGATACCGTGAATCAAACTCAGGACCTTGAATTTGCCAGGCAGGCGCTTGTGCCATTGAGCTATAGCCCCAGCCCCCTAAGTTTCTTTAGAGGGAGTTATGTTTAATATAGTATTTTTTTCCCCCACAAATCTTTGTATCTCTTTTAGGCTATTTTTTAAGTGGAAAATGTTTTCTAGGCCAAAATGGTTTGATATAGAGTGCTAGTAATTTTTTTTTCTAATACAGAAATGATTTTGTCGTACATAGGCTCAGAAAAATAATTAGCTAATGGAATCCTAGTCATTAATTAAACTCCTTACCTTTAAAACCGAGCTTACGGAATGCCTTCTTTAGTGTTCAGGGACAGCAGAGCCACCTGCAATATAATAATAAAGCAAGTTCAAGGACGTCACACAAGGCTTGGGTGCAGGGCCACTGTAATTCTCTTCTGCCACTTTCCAGTCAGGGAGAATGACAGAGCTCTCGCCTCGCTGGGACTCCGTGTCCATGTCTGTAGCTCTGAATGCCATCAGTCTCTGATTTCAATAGATCTTTTAGAGTCAGTGAGTTTCAGCTAATCAAAATATAAATCAACTCTGGGGTTGCTATAATCACACTGAATGTATTGTTTAGAAAAATGTTTACTGTCATATGCCAAGACCGTCTCAGGGAGTGAGAGACTCGTTTCAACCTCTACTGATGATTTTCATTGTTGTGGCACATTTTAATTATTTATATATAATTTAAATTATTTTGATAAAGTATTTTACCTAGCCAGTGTTTTCTTTTAAATCCATGGGCTTTTTTCCGTAGATAAAGATGTCTAGTAGAAAGAAATTTGAGAATAATATTTCTGAAAAGAGAATAGATTAGAAACGTAGGAAAAAACTAAATTCCATACATTCGTTGAAGTGATCTTTCATTGTTATATGAGTTAGAAGTGTGTGGTAATGCACGACAAACAGTAACTGTAAGGTGAAAGGGTTGTGTATACAGAAATAAATTTCTCTTGTATGGTTTTATTGAAGTTTTCCTAATACCATGTTTGTAGCTAGAGTAATAGCAACCCACTAGGCGTGCCTTTCACTAGACGCACAGGGAAGGGAGAGTATTACAGAGTAGCAGGGCTGACTGTCCTTGGAGGTCTCAAGGTAGAAGACACAACAGCCCAGTGCTGAGGCAGCAGCTACAGTGCTAAGTGGGGTGAAGCTGAGCAACCTGCACAAGGCTGCAGCCAGGTGGCAGGTCGTGGGGTGTCTTCAGGGTGCCCCAGAGCCTACACTGAAGCAGAGCGGCATAAACCTGAGCAGAACAGAGTACCAGGGGGAAACGACTGCTTTATGAAATGAATGCTCTTGAACCTTTACCACAGATGTGCTGTGATGTGGACGTGGTGCCCCACAGGCTCCTATGTTGGAGGCTTGGCTCCAGTGTCATGGCGTTGAGAGGGGATGCCACCTCTAAGAGAGGAGCTTCTGAGAGGTGACTCGGTTACCAGGGGCACCACCCTGAAGGGGTTAATGCTGGTATTCTGGGAGTGGATTTGGTCTTCTGGAACTGGGTTAGTTTCCAAACAAGCCAGTTGTTATAAAGCAAGTTCAGCTTCGCGAGTTTGCTCTTTTGCATCCTTTCTTGCACACTGGCTCTTCCATGCACCCACTCTCCCCTCTCACATGTGCTTCTGCGGGGTGACGCCATCTGCCATGTTGTGGTGCAGCACAAGGCCTTTGCCAGATGCAATCCCCAATCTTGAACTTTCCTGCCTCCAGAAGTGTGAGCTAAATAAACCTTTCTTTATAAAGTACGCTGCAGCCTTTGGTATTTTGTCATAGCAACAGAAAACAAACAAAAGACACGCTGTGGGGTAATTAGTAGCCATCAAACTACCTACAAAATGTGTTTCCCAATTACATATACATTTAGTGTGTAGGTTGCTGTTGGATTTTTAAGTGACACAATCTGTGCTTTAGATCTGGTGTTGAATGACTCCAGGTCATATAATCAGTGTACGTCAGTGCTACCCAGACACTAATTCCAGCCTTCAGGGTCTTTGTGCTGGGACTTCCGGGAGTGCTGTGTGTGAGGGAGAGTCAGGATACGCAGCAGCCGGTGCCCTGCATCCTGTTCAAGTAAGACTAGCCACTTGGCCAGCTGCTTGGCAGAAATGGGATTGAATACGATAGTTTTTGATGAGCTAATATGCTAAACCTGTACTCGAAAACCATTTTATTATTTACGAGTAGCATTGCATCTTTTCGCTGTCCTACTTTTCTCCTGCAATGCATTTTCTTTGATTCATTGACTATTTAGGTCTCTCTCAATGGGTCCTGATATAAGGCTTTTATTTCTGGTGAGTTTTCTTTTTTTGTGTCTCTTACTCACACATCTCACTCTACTTGCTTGCTTTATTTCCAAGTCAGAAAATGATCATGATTCGCTGGTCTTTCTTGGCAGTCTTCTTTACCCAAAAATGTCCCAGTATTGGTGGAAGACTTTTAAAAGTCCCTTGTGTCTGGAATATGTAAGTTTCAGTTCACATTTGGTTTCTACCAGCTTCCTCCCCACCTAGTGTTTTCCATTTATTCATCAATTATTTATTAAATATTCACTTTATCACATTTTCGTAGTGCCCTGTGCTTACCTCTCTTACTGAATTTATTGTATTATATTATTTATTCCCCACTGTATTAGACTTTTGAGGGCAAGAACAATGCTATATTTACCGTTGTGTTACACTACACAACAATTTCATCACATATACTAACACTCAATACACTTTTTCTCTGAATATAGTAATAATGCTAAACCTTCTAGTAAAGCTAAGTTCTTATGGTATTAGTTAGTTAATTGTTCCAGTATAAATGTTCTAAGCCAGAAAATTATGGTAAATAAGAAGCAGAAATGTATCATAAATAATACTACTCTTTTAATGAACTATGGCATCTTCCCCCAAGTTTCAATGAACCTGGTGTTTTGTTCCTTTCCCTACAGAATTTTTACTGTATAATTCCTGCAATTTTATTTAGAGAAAATATTATGGGTATGGTTGAAGGCCCCATATACTCCTGCTTATTCCCATTATTTTCTGCCCATTCCCCAAGAGAACAAGCATCGAAATTTATTGTTTAGTATCCCCATATGGGTCTTTAAGCATCTGGTCCCTCTGAGTGTACTTTTAAACAATACCTGGCATTGTTTTGCATATTTGTAAATGGTATGGTAGTCTCCATACACTTCTGCAGCTTGATTTTCCCAATCGATGCTTTTTAAATTAGTGCATGTTGATAGACATTGCTCTAGCTAGCGCATTCATTTTAATTGCAGAATGGTATTGCACTGTGTGAAGAAACCCACAATGTATTAATCACCCTGTGGTGACGGGCACTGGGATGGTCTCCCAAGTGTTCGCTATTGTGAGCGGTGTGGTAATTAACATTCTTGTGCATGCCCCCATTTGCACATATGTAAGTGTAATCGCTGGGTCAAAAGGGTATGTTCACCTTTAGTTCTTTTAGTTATTGAAAAAGTGCTATTTTTAAAAAATAAAATTTGGTGATTTTTGTCTTTTAACCATCAAGTCCTCTTCTACTCATAATTCCTTACATATTGGGTTTCATCGCTGCCATCTTATATCAACTTCCTGTTTATCCTGATTTTCCCATATTTCTCCTGCTTTCATTATTTTATCATCACTCCGTTGTTTGCTTTGGACTTCACTGATGCATTCTATTTCTGCGAATCTGGAAGTTACCCTTAACACTGTAAGACGCACAGTTCAAATAAGGTCCACCTTTAGTCAGTAGCTATATTCTTCTCCTAAAAGTCAGGGATTCTACAACACACTAATTCCATGAGCCATTTCTGTCTTCTGTTATTATTTTGCTTCTTGACTTGTATTTTTATCCATACCGAATAGTGATAAATTAGATTTACCCACAAGTTTGATAATCTTTTACTGACCAGCTCCTCTTGAATACTAATGCTTCCATTTGGGATATTTCCTTTTTTGTGAATACATTCCTTTTTCCCTCCCTCCCTCTTTCTCTCTTTCTCCCTCTCTCTCTCTCTCTTTTTCTTTACCTTCCTTCTTTTCTTTTTCTTTCTCTTTCTCTTTCTCTCTCTTTCTTTCTTTCTTTCTTTCTTTCTTTCTTTCTTTCTTTCTTTCTTTCTTTCTTTCTCTTTCTCTCTTTCTTTCCCTCCCTTCCTTCCTTCCTTCCTTCCTTCCTTCCTTCCTTCCTTCCTTCCTTCCTTTCTTTCTTTCTTTCTTTCTTTCTTTCTTTCTTTCTTTCTTTCTTTCTTTCTTTCTTTCTTTCTTTCTTTCTTTCTTTCTTTCGTACCACAGATCAAACCCAGGGCCTCACATGTGCTAGGCAAGTGCTTTACTACTGAGCTACACCCCCAGCCCTTTTTGAAAAGTATTTTTAAAGTATTTTTTAGTCTCGTTTATTCACTCATACCGAGCTTGAACTTGCCATCCTCTGGCCTCAGCCTCTTATGTACCTAGGATTACAAGCATGTGTCACCACGCCTGATTATGAATACATTCTTAAATAAATCTTTCTCTTCTTCCATTGTACTAATGTTAATTTTTATTTAATTTAACTTAATTTAAATTTAAATTTAAATTTTAATGTACCTACTTTTATGGATTTTCCATTGTCCTTGAGATAACACGTGAAGCCCCATGTGAACTCGTGCCTGCACACCCTGACCTCACACCGCCTCCTCTCCAGCAGCCGTGCTCCAGGTCTCTGATGTCACTCCTCAAGGGCACCATTCCAGCACCCTTTCCTGCACTTTTTTTGAAGTGTAGAATGTTCTCTCTCCCTACCACTTGCTGTATGACTAGTTTCCATTTATTCTTTCAAAACCATTTTTTAAGTTGAGAAATAACATTGTATGTTTTTATTGTATTTAACATGATGTCTTAAAGTCGATATACATTGTGGAATTGTTAAAGCTAGCTCATTAACATATGCGTTGCCTCACATAGTTATTATTGTGGTGAGCTACACATAAATCCACTCTTCACATTTTTTGAAAATTCTGTGCAGTATATCGTCATTTACACCTTGCTGCACAATGGATGTCTTGAAATTTATTTTTTCTATCTAACTGTAATTATGTATCCTCTGGCCAATATCACTCATCCCTCCTCCTTTCTAACCACCTGATAATCACCATTTCACTCTTCTCTAATGAGTTCACCATTTTTGCTTTCTACATGTCAATGAGAACATGCAATATTTGTCTTTCTGTGCCTGGCTTATTTCACTTACTACACTTTCCTTTAAGTCCATGCTTGCTGTTGTAAATGAGAGGGTTTTCTTCTTGATAAAGGCTGAATAGTATGGCATTGTGGATGGAGGCCACATTTTCCTTATCCATTCATCCACTGATGGATGTAGGATGATCATACCTGTTGGCTATTGTCAGTAATGCTGTAATAAACATAGCATTCAGGGATGTCTTTGGGATGCTCTTTCATTGCCTTTAGATGAAGTAAGTCTTTCAGTGAAGGTCTGTTAGTAGGAACATGATCTAGATTCTTGTCTGTCTAAAGCTATCTCAGCCCTTATTCTTGAAACTTGCTTATCTGGGTAGATAGCTCTAGGTCTCGGCTATTTCTCTCTGCAGATCAAAGATACTTTTCTGTTGTTTTCCATTTTTTTCCTTCTTCGGTTGTGACGTCTGCTGCCTGCGTACTTTCCATCTCTTTGTAGGTAGCCGATTTGCTTTTTGGGTATTTTTAGGATCGCTTCCTTGTCTTCCATGTCCTGGGTGTACATTATGATATGTTGGGAGGGGTATTTATTTATCTTGCTTTGACCCTTTTGTGATCCCTCAAACTGAGGACTTACAGTGTCATTTTTTTTTTCTGGAAACACATGGTTTGACTTTTGCCATTCTCTTTCTAATCTCTACTTTGGAGAGTCTTACTTGGAAAGAAATATTGGTCTTTGAAGCTTCAGCCTCAACTTACATCTTTTTCACATTATTTTTATTAAATATTGACATATGCAGAAATATAAATATTGTAAGGTATGAAGCACAGACAGCACATCCATGCACCCAGTACCCAGCTTCAGGATCAAAGATGAGCTTTTGGGAGCCCTTGGGAGCCTCTCCTCATCCACCCCCATGGGGTCCTACCCTTCCTTCATGGAAAGACCACAGATACTGAACCCTTAAAAGAGCACTGCTTAGTTCTTCAAGGCTTCCAGGTTTCCATGGATGGAATCATACTCCAGGTAGTCTATGGTTTCCTTTTTTTATTCATAATTAAATTTTGCCTGTATTTTAATTACTTATACATTTTCACGTTTCCTAAACAGCAGAAATTGCATTGACGAATTTCAGTTTGGTTTCTTTGTCTCCAGTTCTCTCAGTATTTCTTTTCCTTCCTCTGCTAACTAGCAACTCCAGTACAGCAGTGACAGGAGGTAGTGACCACATCTGTCCTTCCTGTCCCTCATTCTAAAAGGTGCACGTGCCTTGTTTCTTTGTTATTTATGATGCATTGTGCAAGTGTTCAAAAGCTCATAGAGGTTGTCAGTATATCCTTTCTGCTCCTGGTTTTTTGTGCTTTTTTAAAAAAATCATTTATAAAAGAATTGGGATTTCATTCAATGATTTTTTTTATTTATTTTTATTAGTACATGTTTGCAGCACATACTGATTGCATTTATTATGGGAAGTTGGTACAGGTACATCTTAATTCATTTTTCCCTGCTTGTCCCATCCCTCCCATCTCTTCGTCCCCTTCCCATTCATAAAAGCTTTTTTAATTTCAATTCTGTTTATAATCACCTTTTCTCCTGTTCTCCATCTCTTGTTCCCCTTCCTATTTGAAAAATATTTCTGTACTTCTATTATCTATCTTTTATTTTGCTTTTTATTGATAATCTGGGTTTCTCATACAAGAGAAAACATGCAATATTTAAGTTTATATATGTGATTACTGCTATGCTTAGGTTTAAACCACCATCATATATTGTGTTTTCTATTAGTCCTAGCTTTCCTGTTTAATTTTCATTCCATTTTTGTTTTCTTTGGTTGGACTGAACATTTCATTTTATTCCATTTCCCCCTCTACCTGATTAAAAACTGTACCTCCAATTTCTATCCTTCCAGTGAGTGGCTTAAAAAGTTAATGATGGTCAATAGTTTTGTACTTTTTGTATATAGTTAAGGAATCATAGAATTCAACCTTCAATGCCTGCTCTGAGATGATATGCTTTGAGGCTAAGAAAAAAGGTGGGGGGGGGGAGAGGAGGAGAGGAGAGGAAAAGAGAGGAGAGGAGAGGAGAGAAGAGAAGAAGAAAGGTGGAACACATATATGTTAATATTTTTATTTTCTAATAGCACAAAGCTGTAAAAGCTTACCGGCATCTTCTTTTGCTTATCATTCTCTTTTCTCCATCCAGAATTCCTTTCCTTCTGCACTTGAAATTTCCTTTAATAAGGACTTGTTGGTAGCAAGTGCTCAGATTTTTTTCTGAAAATATTTTCAGTCCCATTCTTGAAAGACATTTTTGGTGGGTATGTAGTAATTATAAGCAGACAAGTCTATTCTCTCAAATTTTTCACAGTCATGCCCCCCCATACTTTCTGTAATTATTATGGAGGAAAATCAAGGTTGAATTAATGTTGATTCATTGTAAATGATTTCTCTTTTCTTCTCTTTGCTTTTGAAATCTTCATTTCATCACGAGTATTGCCATTTTCCCTATGTGTCTATGTGTATATTTTCTAGATTCTTGGGATTCTTGAAATTGAGTAACAGGGTCCTTTAACAATTTTGGAAAATTCTCATTTACTATCTTTTCATATTTTCTTTCCCTTATTTATTCCCTCCTTATGAATTCTAAGTAGATATGTGTTAAAACTTCTCATATTATCTATGATGTCTTTTATACTCTTCATCCTGTGCTTCCCTGATTTATCTCTGTGATTGTATTAAAACATACCTGCAAGATTTTTGTTCATAGAGGTGACTGAGTGATAACATGGAGAGGTCAATACCAGTGAAAGAAAAGTTATTATCCCTTATGGTTTCATAGAAATGAGGAGCCTGGCCAGCCACTTAGGACTACCTGGGGACTCACTAGAGTTGGTAGGAGTACAGGTGGGAGTGAAGGAAAGCAGTGACCACCACTCCATTGGAATTTCCACAGGAGAGTCAAGGTAGGGTAAAGTAAATGGCTTTACATTGGCTAGTTTGAATGATTCTGGCAAGATTTAGTGCTTAGAGGCTGTCTCCAGCTATCTGGTACTTGGTCCTGGATTAATTTAGGCCAAGGAAAATATTTGCATGGTTTATGAGAGTAAGAAAAAGGAGATGGCTGGGAGTATGGACTGGGGATTTGTTGGTTTGTATACGAAAGGCATAGTCATAGGTGAGTTGCTTAATTATCCCTTGTAATTAGCAAGCCTTGTGAGTGGCAGTCTTGCCACAGCCAACTTGCCCCCCTCAAAATGTCAAAATATCATAAAATCAAATATATGATTAATACAATGCTCCATTCTGGGAAATTTCCTCATCTCTATTTTCCAGTTCACCAATCCTACCTTCAACTGAATCTAAGCATTTACTAAATCCATTCATTGAGTTTCTAACTTTAATTAGAATATCTTTTATTTGAGTAATTAAAATAATTCCTTTTTTATTTTACTTAAGTGTACTAAGCTTGCATATTTTATATTTGTGTGGTAATTCCATTGTGCTTCTGATTTTGCTGTTATTTCTGCTGTACTGCTTTGGTTCCTTATGTATTTTGTGTTGTTTCATTGGGAGTTTGATTACTTGAAATCTAGCTGTGGAAATTGTGTGAAACTGGAGTGTATGTATATTCTTCCAGAGAGAACTTGTATTTACTTTCACCAGGCATTTAGACACTGGCAAGGTAGGGTTACCATCTATATTTTAAAATTTGCAGTTTTCAGTTCATCCACTTAGAACTTGTATTATAGCCAGCTTATACTTACAAACTGGAGGGAAAACATTTCTTTTCTCCTTCAGTGCTTTTTTGCTACAAGTAGTTCTTGAGGGTTCCTTGGAGATTGGTATGTATCATTTGAGATTGAGCTGCAATCTTGGAATTTCATTAAGGTTCTGATTTTGATGAGATTCAACCTCTCATGTGCCCCTATAATTTTTGTGATGATCCCTGAATGTATAGTGGAATCATTGTTTTAATAAAATCTAGAGCTCATATTATTCTCTGTATCTCCACTTTCTCTTAATTTGGGGGGGGGTTCTTTCCTAAGCAACCTTACATTCTTGACACCTTAATAATTAATTCAAAATTATGTACTTTAAAAATAATTTGTGCAGGGCCGGTGAGACAGCTCAGCGGTATAAGCGCCTGCCTGGCAAGCGCAAGGTCCTTAGTTCGACTCCCGGTACCCACATACGAAAAAAGGGCTGGTGATATTGCTCAGCGGCACGGGTGCCTGCTGGTGCGTGAGGTCCTCAGTTCGACCCCTGGTACCCACACATTAAAAACAAAAAAAAAATTCGTGCAGCAGTTTTATTACCTTCAATGGGAGGGGCCTAAAAATCTCTCATATTCTTTCTATTTTTACTTCTCTGATAAGAAGTTTGGATAATTTCTTTTTTTTTTTTCTTGTGGGTACCTGGGGTTGAACTTAGCACCTTGGGCGCCAGCAGGCGCCCGTGCCACTGAGTGATATCACCAGTTTTTTTTTCGTATGTGGGTACAGAGAGTCAAACTCAGGACCTCGCGCTTGCCAGGCAGGCGCTTATGCCGCTGAGCCATCTCACCGGCCCGAAGATAATTTCTTTATAACATCTTCCCTAGTTAATAAAGCCTTATTCCTATTTTTGTCTAATCCACTATATCAAATTTTGAGTTTTTAATTTTAGTGATGATATGTTTTACTTTTAGCAGTCACTTCTGATTTATTTTCAAACTTCTCTGAAATTTATTTTATTGCATCTTAATCTTTATGTTTAAATTCCTTCTATAATGTTTTCAAATGTATTTTTCCTACAGCCTCTGTCTGATCAGCTGTTATTTGAATCTTGGGGGATCTAATCGTACTCTTCATTGTCTGCTGATGATGGTGGATTGCTTCCATAGGGCTTTGCAAGTTCTGATTTTGAACTCATCTGCAGAGGAAGAACATGTGTAGCTCACTCCAGGAAGTTTTGTTTACATATTTGCTTCTGCCAAATCCTTCAAGAATATCAATGTTTAACAAGTTATACTTTTTGGTATGGGATTTCTTGCCATGCAAGTGTTAGAAAAGCTATGATATAAATTCTCAAAGGAAACAGTTTTTCTGCACCAAAAGATGAGCTTTCTTGTTTACTTTTTATGCTGTTCCATGTATTTTCTAGGTTATGTTTTTTCCTCCTTGAGGGTCTTCATTGTGAAGCATGGTTCATCCCACCTTGCCTTCCTCAGACCTGTATTCTTTCGTTCCCGTGGGAAGAGAAGCCCCAACTCCCCTCATCTCCATGAAGGACAACCGTCTCTACTTCTTTAATTTTAGTGTCTTTCTTGTTTTTTGTCAGCTATATATTTATTTTGTCGGCTGTCTATATATTGTTTCTCTGTGACCTCATCATACATTTAAGAGAATGTTGATTTTGGTGGAAGTAATTTTAGGTCACCTAGCTATTTGGATTATCAGAAATGGAAAATATTTACTTATTATTTAAATATAAAATACTTTATGATTCATGTGTTATCATTTGGTGGGGACTATGTGAATTTATTCTTTATCATTTTCGTTTCAGTATAAATGCTACTGAAATGGATTCCCTTCATGGAGTCTTGAATAATTTCATAAAAACACCTCTCTGTTATAACAGACCAGTGAGTGGCAATCAAAAACTCCTATGCTAAACACTTTCTGGTATTGCTCAGGAGTTAAAATTTTTAGAGACTTGGAATGAGCTGCAGTGATATAATAACGGCCAAAGAAAACTTCTTTATAAGATTGAATTGATTTGAAACTTATATGTAGCTTTTTGTGTTTAGTGATTCTTTGAGAAAACATGCATTGCTTATAAGGATGCAGTGCTTGAGGATACTTATGAATTTTATTTCAAACTTAAAAATTTTCTAATTTCAAATAATATATTTCAAATAAGCTCAAAATACTTTCTTTGGTAGAGAGAAAAGATTCATTGTTCCGAGTGAGTTTGTTCATTGGAGAGATAATATAGATCCGAGGAAATTTGCTGTCTGTCACCTAATATCATATCCTTTCCACCCACACATAGGAAAGTATCAAAAGCTAGAGAGAAGCTTTTTTCGGGGGGGGGAGGTGACAGGTGGGAATGGTGGTGCTGGTGCAATGACTTCTCTCATCTGACCGATTCTCTTGGGGATTGTCCCATTTCTGGGACATATGCTTTCTGATTGTCAGTCTAAAGTTCCTGACATCTGCAACAAGAGTGTGACTTTCTCTGAGGACAGTGTGATGAAGCAGCCAGAGACTCTTGAGAGACATTTGGAAGTGTGTTGCAACATACAGAAAAGTAATGGGAAGAAAGAGACAAAAATAAATGACTCGGCATTGCTGGAAGCCTGGGGGAAGGACAGAGGCAACTGTACACTTCACTTTGAGTACTGGATTTACTCAGTTACTGAATGACTGAAGGAATAAAGACCAGAGGCAATCATTCCACCCAAGTAGGAGCCTGAGTAAGATGACCTAGAGACTTTGGGGAGTGACTTCTCTTCTAGTGGAAAATGACAATTGTGGGGGACAATGAGATCGGGACAATGAGATGAACATGAGCCAGATGAGCTGGAACTTTATTCAGAAACTGAGAAAGATATTCTGAAAAGGGGGGACTGAAATCAGAGGTGTACATGGCATAAGCAAAAGAGACGTTGATTCTAAGGAAGTTGGGAGACAGGGAGGTAAGTTGGGGGAATGATTTAGAATGACCTAGGGGACATCAAAAATACTAAGAAATAGAAGCGTGCATCTTTGAGATCTCTCTCCCCCTCTCTTCTCTCCATATGTAGCACTTCTGTGTTAATTGCAGCACTATTCATATTAGACATGGAGCAGTCTAAACCCATGAAGGTGAACAGATAAAAAAAACATGATATATCATGTGCCATTATCCAGCCTTTAAGAAAGGGAATCTCCTGCCATCGGCTACAACCTGGGTGAATCATGAGGACATTGTAAGTGAAATAAGCAAATCACAGAGGTGTCTAAAGCAGTCAAACTGAGAAGCAGAAGGAGAATGGTGGTTGCCAGGAGCTAGGCAAGGGGGTGATGGGTAGCTGCTGTTACACAGGCATAAAGCTTCAGATGTGCAAGATGGATACGTTCTGGATTCTGCCGTACCGCTGTACTAGCAATGCTGCATGTGCACTTAAAAATTTGGAAGAGAGTAGGTCTTATGATATTTGTTCTTACCACAATAATAAGAACAATAATAAAGATACTGAGCAGCTTACAGGTTTTTCTAGAAGGGCCAGAAGGCGTAGGTGACTCTGCCCTAAGGCCCAGAGTTGTGCCATGTGCCTTGTCTGGACCCTGTGGCTGACGCAGGCAGGGGTGCAGAGGGTAGCATGTGCTCTGAGGCCGAGGGTACCAGGGGCCAGGCAGGCTGCAGGTGGAACCTGAGGGTGTGTCTTGTGGGACCTGGGCCCATCTGGTGAGGCCCGACAGGGGTTTGGTCCTCATGACTTCGCTGTAAAAAAGAAGTGTAACTCGGTTTTTTAACCAGCTTGGGACAAAAGGATTGTGTTTCATGTCATGGCAGCTTTTCCCAGTGTGTTGAAGCACGAAGGCAGTGAGCATTCTCCTCCTCTCTGCTCTTCACTCGTCTCTTCCCCTTTCTGCCTTTTGCGGATGTGCCTCTTCTGCTGTCCCTCTGGCTCCCTGACCACCTGACCCCTCTGCTCAGCCCTGTGCCTTCTCCCTCCAAGCCCTCTTCTGTGTCCTCCTGTCTCCTTTGCTTCCTGTGTCCTGACCCCTTCTGTGGACACACCAGGTTTCTCGTCCTCCTCCCACGCGTGGGTGGGAGATGCTGCCCAAGCTGCCTCCGGCCACCTCAGTCCATCTCTAAACTTTCTTCTTTGGGACTTCATATCCCCTTGGTGTCCCCAAATCTGGATCTGTATGGATTCTTCTCCTGTGAGTGAAGTTCTAGAACCACCTTCTTTCATTGAGAAGGCATCCAAGATAGAAGACTGCAATCCCAGTGGATTCAAATTCCTTCTCATCACATGATTTTTTCAGAATTCTCCAGAGAACCAGCACCAATAGACTATACCTAACTAGCCATCTATGCATGAATGCATATGTGTTAGCATATATCTATCCATCCATCCTATCTCTATCTGTCCATCATCTGCATCTATTGCACTATCTGTGATCTATCACAGAGAGATAGAAAGAGAAAGAGAAGGAAGAAGAGAAGGAGGAGGAAGAGGAGGAAAAAGAATAGGAAGATGAAGAGGAGCAGGAGGAAGAGGAGGAGGAGGAGAGAGATATTAATTTTAAGTAAGCAGACCAAGGTGGGCATGGCAATCTGGAGAGGCGGTGGGCAGGCTGGACTCCGGGAAGAGCCATGCGGTAATCTTGCATCTGAAGTCTGCAGGTTGGGCCGGGAAGACTGGAAACACAGGCAGTGCTGCTGTGTTAGTCCTGAGGCAGAACCTGGTGGCTGCTCCCAAGTGTTGGAGAAGGTGTGCAGCCTGCACCCCAGGAATGGGTGAGACTGTCCGTTCTCAGGCACCACCACCATTAAGGGGAAGGTCAAGGTCCCACTTAAAACCCTTTCCAACAACCCTCAGCTCACTCAAATTGCCTTTCTTCCTTCTGCTTAGGAAAAACAGACGGTCAACGTTCAGGGCAGTCTTCTCAAACATCTGCCTCTCTATGGCCATAAAATGAAATTTTATTTGTGCTCTATGAGACCCAAGCATCTCACGAAGCCTCATTTGTATTGTGTTTGTTGTGCTTTAGGGAAAATTAAGAAAGCCATCTGGTACCTAGCTTTAAATTTTTAATCCAACAAAGATGGAAACAAAGTATGCTCTTCTTTGAAGAACCTGCTTTGTTTCTGCGTGACCCTCTCAGATCCAGAGGCGCTACTAAATTGTCCTGGTGTATCTCCATGGCTGCCCTCGTCCTGGCTTTGGGACCTTCTCTGTTAAGGTCTCCTTTCCCTGCTTCCATGCCTCATCCACCTTGTAACCGCCATTCTCAGGTATGCGGCCTGTACTAAAAAAATACAGAAAGACTATAAGAAAGAAGTAAGGAGAAGACAGAGGGAGGAAGGAAGAATGACACAGGGGCAGGAGAGGAAAACAAATCAACCCACTCACCCAGTTCCTGAGCATTCATGCCAATTGAGTTTTACTGCATTTTTTCAACCCCACTGCACCCATCAAACTGTGACATTCAATCAATACGTCTTTATTCTGAAGGGCCACTTCTTTCCAGGAAGATACGAGCATGGCATGTTAAGTAGAGAGAGCATTCCAACTTTGTTTTTAATTATAGCTTCCCTCCAGCTCGTGATGCTGGTTTGTACCCGGTGAGCATAAGGAAGTGGAGCTTGACAGTTTGCCAGCAGACAACTTAGCTTTCTAAATAAAAGCTGAGGCCCCGAGAATACCTAAACCCCAAGTCCTTCATAGTGTGAGGGAGGGCTCTGTGCTGCTTCCAGATGTATAACAGGCAAATGAGCTACGTGGCACAATCAACCGCTGCTTGGTAATAAATTACCCTGTGTACAATGATCCATCTTCATCACCTATTCTACTTCAAAACCATCATCTGCCATGATAGCTAATACTCTCCTATCATATAGTTGTTTACTCCTTGAAAGAAGGAGTAAACAACTTGAGAGAAGAACTGTTATTATTTCTATTTCAGCCGTGAGGAATCTGAGACTGGAGCACCTTGGTAAGTTACCAAACTAGGATCTTTGTTGGTGAGTTTTGCTGTGGGAATCAGATGGGCAAGAGGATGGGCAGCAACTGGTAATGCAGCTCAAGGCAGTGGCCTGGACCTGGCACAATGTCCCTGCCGCTCCTTTGCGCTGGCCAGAGAAGGCCGTGTGGCCACACCTAACATGAGTGGAACAGGGATGCCTGTTTTCCACCCACTGCTCCATGGCAAGGGCAAGAGGGAGGAGAAATGGTGGTGAAATAGTACAGACTCCTGCGTGTAGCTTTCCCACATGAACGTTGCAGTTCAGCATTTGATCGGCTTGCAGACCTCTTGAAGGAGACCGTTGCAAGGGTATTTCTGCACTTGACGGTCATGAGACTGAGAGAAACGATTTTATGACAATCTCAGTCAAAATCCAAATCACAGCTAATATATCAGCCGCTGCAAAGTGCCTGCCAGGTTTGTGACAAAAAACCACTTGATCTACCCGGAGATGGGATAAAATGCTGAGTCCTTGGCACTAAGATGCTGGTGAAGGAGACGAGCAGTGGGGGTGTAGATAGGCCAGAAATAACGTCTCTGCCTCCTGCCAGTTGGTGCACTGGAAATGGATTGTCACCAAGTATGGCTCTACGGCTTGTGGCAAATTGAATGCTCGTAAGTGTACTGTGATTTCCAAAGGCCGGGCTGCTCACTGCGCTTGACCTCGTGATGAGGCACCTAGGAGAAGTTATGGAATATCCAGTATTGTGGAAGACAGATGCATTAGTCAGCTTCGCCTTAGTAGAACAAAATACCTGAGACAGGCTGCTGATCAAAAAGAGAAGTTTTATTTAGCTTACTGTTTTGCAGTTTCAAGTCCAAGATTGTGTGGCCCCACGGCTTTGAGCTTTTAGTGAGGGTGGCAGATGGCAGTGGCAGGAATGTATATGAGAGAGGGAGAGGGAGAGGGAGAGGGAGAGGGAGAGGGAGGAGAGAGAACGGGCAGGAGGTGGAGTCACACTGCCTCTTTTGAGGACACACCTCCAGAAATCTACAGACTTCCCATAAGGCTCCATTTCTTAAAGGTCCACAGTGTCTCGAATACTATACCTTGGGACCAAACCTTTACATATGGATCTTGGGAGGGGTAATGCTCATATTGAAATCACAGCAATGGCTGTTTTACTGAACTGTCTTTCTGCATTTGGATGAGAACATTCTCCCCATACCTTTACTTCTGGCTTAAAAGATGCTAAAAATTTATATCCTCATCTTCCAAGTTATGGGTAGATCATGCATCCATAGGCAACAGGCAGTAGAAACTAGGGGCCTGAACTACAGTTGAGAGAATTGTCTCCCTGACTTTGTCTCCAGGCAGGGGGAGGGTGCTCCTTTGGGAGGTGGATTAAAGCTTAAATATAATGTTAACTGGTGTTCATTATTTGGCAAGCACTTTGTCAGTGCCTCTAAATTTTTACAGTGTTTTACCTGCATCATACTTGTTATACCTACAAACATCCTATGGGATATACATTACAATCCCTTTCAAGGGGTTTAGAGAGACCTCCACCTACAAAGGTTGAGCTCCTGATGCCACTTTTTCCACCCGCATTTTAAATCAGTGGGTCTTGATTTTGGAGAAAGCCTGGATCTTTCTGATACTCTGAAGTAAGCTGTTGACCCTCTTTTCTGAATGAAGTGTAAACACACAAACACCATTGCCAACAGTATGAAGAGAGTCAATGATTTGTTAAAAACATTCATGGGAAACAGGGAATCTATAATAAACATAATACAGTTCTATTTAGATAGAGAAAAACTGTTCTCAAGAGCTGAAGGGTAAAATTAACTTAAAAGCCATCTAGGATATTTTAGAAGAAAAGATGAGGTCCTGTGAGAACCAAGTAGACTTTGAAACCAAATGCATGACCCGCAGCCCCCACACCACTCTCCCAGTTGCACACATTCCCGAAGTCTCATTTCATAGACTGGCTGATTTTTAGAGTGTTTCCCATTCACCATTAGATAGAGCAGCACTCAACCCAGCACGATCTTTTCATTTTATTGGAAGCGATGGACCACAAAGCTAGGGTGGTAGAAATAGTCATGGGGACATCTTACTTGGGAGGATCCCAGTTCTTCCTCATTGAAGCTGTCAGACGTGTTAAGAAAATCCCCTCTCTAGGCATTTTGGCCAAATTCAAATTGGTCAGGGATTCAGAAACATTAATTAACCACAAGAACTGTTTCTTGGCTGAGGGGTGTGCATAACCTATTATTTCCTTAATAAGGCAGTTTCCTCAGTGAATCATGGGAGCCTGGACAGGCTGAGGACAGAAACAAAAGGCCACTTTCACTAAACTATCATAGGATGTTCTATCCTAATATCTGTTTACCCCAGAAATTGTGTCATCATCTTGAAACGGACTAACTTAAAGTTTTAGGTGCCTTTATGCACAATGAGTACTGTTTGATTCCAATCTTGACAAACTAGCTGTGCAAAAAATAGATATAAATTTTTCTTACTGGGTCACGTGTACTACAGTTACCTATTGCTACAATTTGCATGGCAGTGAGCAATTGCTCTGATGAAAACTGACAACACACTGATAACAATTCAATCAAGACAAGTGAGGCAAACCAAAGATCCTCAGAGAATTCCCCACATATTCTGGAAGGAGTAAGAACATTTATGTCACTGGTCATTTGTTTCAAAGAAGGAAATGGAAATATTATGAAAGGAGAGCCCAGAGGGGACGTCAGCAATGCTGCACTGTGTGTAGAAGTAAGATGGAGGAGTCGATCAACGGATCGATCACTTAATCCAACAGTCTGCTCGTGCTCATGGAGTACTTGTTATATAGTGCTCATGGCACTGGGTCCTGGGAAGGAGCAGGAGACAACACAGGCATGGAGCTTATGTCCTTCGTGGAGTCGTATTAAATACTTTGGCTTTAGCAAAATGGGTTTACAGGGTGCTACTGGGCATGAACCAGTTTGAGTGAATATACCTTCCTGTTTTAGGAACTAGCTCTGTATGGAAGTCGTCTGTATTCTGTGGAGGACCACCTGGACTGCTGTCCTTGAAAGAAGAGCATTTGGCCCTACCTCTGTGTATTGATATGTATAGAGCTGGCTAGGATATTTCCTTGTCCCCTCAATCGGCTTTAAGCAATGCAAATGGGTCTAGCTGAGGTGCTGATGTGTAGCTTTGAAGCAATGCAGCAGGTCAGTGATGCCCCGCCTATAGTTCCCAAGCAGTATGCATGAGCGAGGCCGAGTGACACCACGCTGTCAGCTGAGACTGAGCTTCAAGAAAGAAGGCATGACATCTCAGGGCCTGATGATTACACACCAAAACTGAAGCACCGGCCCCAAAACATTAGATACTGCCCCAATCTGTGATATGCAGATTACTCTTTTGTCATCTCTCTCTCTCTGCATATCACAGAGGTGATTTCAGGCCTCCTATGTAGCCCAGCTCACAACACTCACATACCTCCTGTCTTTCTCACAGTCACTCATCCCTGAGCCACTCCTCTCTTCACAAATTAATAAAACCTGGATTCAGCCCTTGGTCAAGGCCTTTATTATGGTTAGACATCCATCTAGCTGGACTGAGGACCCCCTTGGCTCTCCACAACTACAAATATGCCTTAGTGTCTTTATTCTCACCATGGGTTGCACTGGAAGTGGTAGATTGGAATTTACTTACTGGATTTCCAATAACTTTCCCTTGGGATTACAAGTATAAACTCTATTGGACTGAGACAAGGTCTGGGAAGGGATTTCTATAGTATTCTAATATCTGGAGAGAGAGTCAAAATTACTCAGGCAAAGACTGAAAGAAGGATAAGAGGGAGGAATTTTAGGCAGAAGAAACAATGTCTACAAAGCTCTTGAAACTGGAAAAAAGACAGCAGAGATGACAAAGTCTAGTAGGGAAAATCACTGTGTTTCAAGAAGGGGAGAATGGGTAGGACTGGGGTTGGAGAGGCACAGAGCCTTGTGACCCTTTTGAACCTGGATCTGACAGAAGGGTTTTAATAGGAGAACATGATAAGGTGGTTGTTTTGAAATGATCAAGTAGGAGTTTTTATGGATACAAGAGCGTTCATAAGAAGACAAACGACAGCCTCAGATGACCATGTTTAGCAAGAGATGTTATGGCCTTGGATAAAGATGGTGGCCATGGGCGTGGAGCCAGATGCTTGAGAAGCAGAACTGATAGGCTGTAAGGAGGAGGGCTGATTGGATCCCAGAAATATGTGCGTTAGGGAGAAAGAGGAGATACAAAGCCATAGGGGGTGGTAACCAGAGCAGACCGTTCTTGTTTTCTGTGACTTCAGTGTTGTACTTAGCCGTTTATATGTATAAAATCCTTGCAACTGTTCTATGTGTGGTCACATACTTCTCAGAAAACTCTCTCCTAAATTAAATCACTGTGGTTGGCTCTGTTCTATCTTTGAAGACGAAGCAAAGAGGCGATTTGCTCAAAACTGATTTTTTACTTTTATTTCTGAAATTCTTTTATTTCTGAATTTTTCACTTTTTGATTTTTACAGAAGATCCCTGTACATACTATATATCAAGTTCTTTATATTTTGTAATATATTTAAAAATCTGGGGGTGGGACAATGGTGGGGCTTGAAACATGCTAGGCAAGTGCTCTATCACTAACCTACACCCCCGGTCCCAGCAAATTCTCTTTTTTTCATAATTTTTAAATCAGTTATGCAGTTTAATGGGTTTCCTTTTGGCAGATCAGTACCTGCACGTAACATACTTTGATCATTTTCATACAGTACTTCCTTGCCCTGCCCTCCCCCCACTTCCACAGCTTCTGGCTTCGATGTATATACAGTATTTTGCTTATATCCATACCCTCACTAGCTACAATTACACCTCATCCTTGTCTGCCTTATTCCCTTTCTCTTGTCTAATAGTAGCCACTTCTACTTTCCTATCATCTTTTTCAGATTCCGTGTCTTAGGGAGAACATGCGATATTTGCCTCTGAGTCTGGCTCAGCACAATGGTGTCCAGATCTATTCGTGTTCTTGTAGAGGACAGAGCCTCACTGTCCCTGTGGATGAATAATACCCCGTGTGTCTGTACCATGTGTTCTCTGCCTGTGCATCAGGCACCTGGGCAGGTTCCACACTGCGGCTGTTGTGAATTGTGCTGCAACTCAAGCTCATTCTTAAGCGCCCGCTGCATGGGAAGCCCAAGCTCCTGTCATGGAACAAACTCAGGACTGAGAGAGCAGCACTGAGGCTTTAAGAAGTGTGTTTCAATGATGTAATCATCATGTGTTGAAAACATTTAGTAATAAAAATGAATTTTTATTTGTAGAGAAGACAGGACTGTGAGACCTGTGGATGGAGGACGTTGAAATGCGACAGTGCGGCTGTGAACAGGCTTTGGGAATGGAAGTGAGATAATCAAAATGGGACTCTGGAAGAGTGGGATGTAAGCTACTTTCTGTCTACTTTCCTAAACAGACCTTAAAGTTTGGAATCATTTCAGATTTATAGAAAAGTTCCAAGAACTGTGCAGTACAGGGTGACCATTGGTAGTATGCAACTCCCTTGCTGGTAGCATCTTGCTTCACTAGGGTACATTTGTCACAATGAATGAACCAAGACATCTGTTTTGACTAAACCCATACTTTATTTGGACTTAAGTTTTTCCCCTTTTCTGTTCCAGACTCCCAGCCAGGAGACCACATTACATTGGGCCATTGTGTCTCCTTAGGCTCCCCTGGGCTGTGACCGTCCCTCCCGCTTCCCTTGTTTCTGATGAACTTCATGGGTTGGGACAGTACTGCTCAGGGATACTGGAAGATGTCTTTCAGTCTGGATTGACGGATGTCTCTCTCGTGATGAGACCAAGTAGTGGGTTTTGAGGAAGAAGCTCACAGAAGTGAAATGTCCTTCCCACCTGTCAAAAGTGGGCGCAAGCTTTGAACACTTGGATGAGGCAGTGTTTGTCATGTTTCCCTACAAAGCTACTCTTATTTCTTCTCTTCACAGTGGACTCTCCAGAAGGAAGTCAGAGGAAGGTACGATAGCTACATAAGTTATTTGGAATTCTGCAGGGGAGATTTGTCCGTCTTCCCACTTTCTTGTTTATCCAACCATTGATTTATGTTAGTAAGGACTCATGTGTGTATATTTTATACTTTGGGTTATATTGTAAGGCTATCATAAAACATGTGTTTAAGTACCTGAGAGTGTTTTTTCTAACCTCAGGTTTGAGGGCAGAACCTGTGCATGTTTATAAAAATAAGGCAGATAAATGGGTAAAGTTGATGTGGTTTGTACACACAGTGGACTGCTATTCAGCCATAAAAAGAGTTAAATCCTGTCATTTTTGATAATGTGGATAGTATTGGAGAACATTATATTAAGTGAAGAAAGTTAGGTACAGAAAGACAAATACTGCTTGATTTCACTCATATGCAAGCTAAAAATGGTGATTTAATAGAAACGAAGAATAGGATGTGGTCCTCAGAGGCTGGAGAAGGGGAGGAGGAGGGACAGGAGGGACAGGAATGTTGGATGAGGGGTGCCTGTTACGGTCCCCCAGGAGCCTCCTGTGTTCATGGGCAGGGCTTTTGGAAGGTGACTGGGTTATGGGGGCTTCTAGATGACTTGCTGTTAGGACGTAGGGTCAGGTGGGAAGAGGCGGATCACTGGGCCTGTAGCGTGCGAGGGTTTATCTTCCTCCCCAGCTCCTCCTCTCACTCCCTTTCTCTCTGCTTCCTGTCCTCTATGACATGAGCAGCTCTCCTCTGCCATGCTCTCTGCCGTGCTGTCCTGCTTTGAAGCCAGCTGACTAAGGACTGAAATGTGAGCCAAAATAAACCTCTCTTCCTTTAAGTTGTGGGTGTGAGGTATTTGGTCCCAGCTACAAGAAAAGTGACTAAGACAGATTTTGATACCAGAGAAGTGGGGTCATTGCCCTGTCACTACCTGACCATGCGGTTCAGAAGCCTTTGGAACTGGCTTGTGGGAGGAGTTTGGAAAGGTTTGGAGCTGCCAGCTAGAGAAGCCCTGGGATGCTTTAAGCCGAGCTAGGTGGGAGATTCAGATCCGAGCTCAGAAGACCAGGATGCTGATAGAAATGGAGACAGTAAAGACCAGGCTCACAAGGTTTCAGCTGGAGCAAGTTCTGGTGTTCCACAGCACACTAGAATGACTACAGGGTAAATACAATTTCTTATATACCTCAAAATGACAAGAAGAGAGGAGTTCGAAGGTTTCCAACACAGAAATGGAAAACGTTAAAGAGATGGAAATGCTAATTATTCTCATTGGATTATTACACAATGTATACAGGTATCAAAAATCACACTGTACCCTATAAATATGCACAATTATTATTTTTAAATTTTTATTAGGACATGTTTGCAGTATATAAGATTACATTCACTGTGGGGAGTTGGTACATGTTCATAACCCATCTCAGTCTTTTTTACATCCATTTCTCTTCCCTGCTTCCCCTTGCCCTCCATCTCTTGGTACTTTTCCCATTTGTGAAAGAATTAAAAATAATATTTAAAAAAGGCTCCCATAGTTTTGAAGATACCACACATACACCTACTCATAACCACCCACAAAGCTGTGCCCCCTGACATGCTCACGAATGGACTCACAGCTCACCTTGCTTCTCCAGTCCTTCTCAAACCACCCTCTTTCTTCTGCCAGGAGCTGAGTGAGCAGTGCCATGCGCCCATGTGGCCCTGACCTGCCCAAAATACTTGTGAGTGTATATAGAGCAAGGTACAGAACTAATTTTTGGAGAAGTGTGGGGGCTCCAGGCCTTTTGACCATTTCCTCTTGTCCCTAAGGCTGTTAAACGAAATTATAGGTCTAGGAGAATGAGAGGCCAGCTGTGCTTCAGCTGGAGGGCCCAGTTGTTGTGACAAAGTGAAAAGTGCAGGCACCAACAGATCATTAACTGTGTAGCCAAAAATAGGCTGATGGCTGGATTTCACTCTGTGCTTGGAGGAGGTGATGCTGGTTCCGGCCCAGGATGGTACCAGCCATTTGCCAAGAGAGAGTTGGCAATTGTACCTATCACACCATCTCACATTCTTCATATTTTATTTCAGTGGGGCAAGTGTTATTTTTTTAAAAAACATTTTTTTAATTGACAGGGGTTTTTTTGTCTCTGTTTTGGTTTTGTTTTTAAAATTTCCCCACGATTTCCTGTTGCGCTGCCTCTTCGGCTGAGTTCAGCTTGTCTATAATTACTGTGAGGCTCGTGAAAAGAGCTGAAAAATCTAAGTTGACATTAAAGGTGCATTGCACTTGGATAAACCCAGAGAGAGAATACAGCAGGCTGTTTTGGAGCAGCCCTTGTGCTTTGTCTGGTGCATTTAGATAGCTTTTGGCTTGCATAGCATTAATAATCGTGGAGGTGCTCTCTGTCACTTGTAAACACTGCTCGTAAATAGTTGCTAAAGCATGAGGCTGAATAAACGTGACCTCAGTGGGTTGGGGACAATTGGCCAGAATGGAACCAAATTGTGCTTTGAAATAAGACCTTTCTCACTTGGAAGGAGCAGAGAGAGACTAGGATCAGGACACTAAAGAGTGGCTACATCAATTCCTTGATTGCTTGGCAATCAACAGTGACCATAAACAATTGACATGGTACTTTGGTGCCTCCATTTCTCTTTCGTTATCTCTAAGAGGTAGATAATAGCCTGCACTATGGAGATCGCAGACACTGGCTCATCCCATGTTGGAAGAGGAGCTGGGAATTAATTTTTTCTGTAGTCCAGTCACATGAATGGATATTTTGACTTTGAGGGATCCACAGACACCTTCCAATTAAACATCATTTTACACATGGAGAACGCAGGTCCCGGGACGCTATCTGTACCTGATTAGGTCCTGCAGTAGACCAGGCAGAGGTGCAGCTTCTCAAGGCTTCCGCAATCTGTGGCTTTGCCGTCAGCTTTGCCCTCAGGCCTCCACTGTGCCTAGAGTACATTCGAGGTGGACACGGGCTTGTCCAGATGGGGCAAAGACTCCAGGGGACATGTTTACTAAGGAAGATACATAGATATGTTGTCTTAAAGGTGAATCAAAATTTATGCCTACATAGAAACAAGAGTTTTAATCACACAACTTAGTTTTCTCTCCTAGAACAGTCTTTGTTCACATGTTGGAATGCGCTGTCCAATAAAGGGAAGCTGACTTCTGGGAAGATCGGGGAGGTGCTCCTGGCCAGGCAGGGGTCTGTTTTATTGTAAGAAACCGTAAGGAGTGACGCTTGCTGAGTGCCAACCACGTGCCACATAGCATGGGTTACCATACAGCATCTTGTTCCGTCTTTGTAAGAACTTTTTGAGGTAATGATTAGTCTTATCACTAGTTCACATGTAGGAAAACTAAGTTTTAGGGAGGGTAGCTTATTTGCCCCAGCGGACATTGTTGGTGGTGAAATCAGAATTTTAACACAAAGTCGTGACTCTCCCCCTTCTTTGCGCTTATCTTTGAGTCTGTCATCAAGATGTCAGAACTCATAAGGTGTCTCTCAAAGTGCCCAGTACCAGCAGTTTTGTTGTTGTTGTTGTTGAGAAACACTCAGAGGATTAGGAGAACTTTTCACTTTTCGCTAACTTTGGTGAAATAAGTGTATTTGAATGCCAGCGGGCCGGGGCTAGGAACACATGGGTTGTATAGTTCCTCTTCTCAAAGTTGGTGAGGTAGGGGAGCGGGGTGCTTTAATGAAATACCTTGGCTAGACATTACCTGTTTACTAAATTTAGGGCACCCTGGGGTGAAGCGAATGTTTTGATGAAATGTTCCACTGATTGTGTGATCATTTAATTCAGAACCAACCCCAGGGCATTTGTTCACAGAATTCTAACTTCTGGTTCTGTAACAATGGGCAGATTGTCAAGGACTGCACTGGAGTCCAGTGCCACATTCCCCAGGAAGCTGCTCCCAGTAGAAAACTGTGACCTCTGCAGTACCGTGCGTGGCCTCTGCAGTACCGTGACTTGTGCTTTGAACATCCTCATGGTTCTCCGGGTGTCACTGTGTTAGTTGTCTGCCACACAGGGCAAAAGGAGCTTGAATGTCACGGTCAGCCCGGGCTGGACACTGTCGGGCTGCAAGGGCTGGGGGTGGTGCTGGGGGTGTCACATCTTCCATGTAACTAACTTGTCAGTTTCTTCCTTTCACTCCATAGATAATGGAAGTAAAATTGTCCTTGTGAGGTTGGAATGAAGAGTCGATATAAAGTAGGTTCAGCAGTAGCATGATGTCTGACCCTGAGAAGGATCCCACCAATGATCTATTATTATTACAATTATTAATGGATATACTTAAACCTGTTACATAAACACATCTGACGGGTCACATGCTTCTTGAGAATAGAGGCCATCTGGCTGATATTGTGTTTCTTTTCAGTCCTCATACACATTTTAGCTGCTAAATGTCCTTAAAACTTAAACATATATATCTGAGTGTGTGTATGCAGATAATGTGTGTACATATATTATATACTAGCAACACATCAAATACATTTATATGTGACATATTGTTTTACAGAATTCAAATTTCACCTGCCATTTTTATCATTCCCTAATTAGTCCTTTACCGTTTTGAGGATTAATACTGTTATGGTTTTGTGGCCTTGTTGATGTAGGGTGGCATGGACATTTATGTAAAGAAAGAGAGAGGCAGGGCTCTGCATTCCCGTCCCTTGGCCCCCGGCACTGTAGGTGAGTGAGTGCAAACCTGGAGCCACACTGTTGTACCCTGGCATAGGTTATTTATTACTGACTTCCCAGCTGCTTATTTGTTGCTATGTCACAAAATCTGCCTGTGATGGGAGGCTCCTGTGGACCCAGAGCAGAGTGAACAAACCTCGTTTGTTCTCTGAGAAGCAAGGCAGGCGATGTCTCCCGTGGGGAAAGAGTGGTGTGAACTGAGGTGGGTGTTGGGGGCTGATGGCCCAGACCAGGAAATGTCTCACACCTTCCCACTTCAGGATACTTCTGGCACGCACCTAATTTTTTTGTCATGCCTTTTGTTCTGGTGAGGCTTTTGCTGAAGGGGAGATTATACAGACAGCCCTTGCACCAAACATTTATTTAAAGTGAAGTAGCACCAGCTGCCATCTTCATGTCAGGGAAATAGATTCTTCAGGGGCCTTTCCCCTCCAGAGTCTGTCAAGGCAGACGAAGATAACAGCCTGCCCGGGCTCCCTCCATGGGGAGAGGCGTCACTGTTAAATCCCAGGAATGCACCCTCAGCTCCTCCTCTCTCTGCTCCTCGCCTTTGTTTTTTCAAATGAGTAGGACCCTGGGTGGGCAGAGGATCTTACTGGGAGATCTCAGCTTAGCATTCCCTCCCTCAAAGCACTGGGATATTTTGATTCTTATCCTTGGTGCCCAGCACTTAAAGCACATGAAAAGGAAAGCTTTAGATTGAAGTTGAAAGAAAATACCAGAAATGGCATTTGGAAGCAATGAAACATGGCACTCGACAGATGAGACGGGCAATACCGCAGTATTAGCCATAGATTTCATGAGCAAATTTCAGGGTTCCATGGGCCATTAAAAGCAAAACAGAAACCATAATTGCCCTTAATCTCTGTTCATTCTGTATGTGCCAATCCTGTTCAAAGGGAGATTTTGAGGGAGAAGATCAAGAGAAGAAATAAGCATGCATCTTTGGACAGTGCCAGACTTGATCCTCTTTCTTTGAAGACTTGTTAAGAATGGGGCTGGCTCCCGAGGTGGGAGCCCTTCTGAGCGCTGACGCTAGGTGACGTGTTTTAAAAGACTTGACTTCGGTGCATTGTCTCTGTCAGTCCCTTCTGGATGTACAGCTCCCTTTTGTATAAGTTAAATACTTCTGCTGCAGTTTTGGCTTAAAAGTGGGACAAGATGATTGACTCTACCTATGTACATTCACTTCACTGTCCTTTAAAACAAAAAGCAAAACTGTTTAAATTACAGGGGAATTAGTTGTGTATCGAAGGGGTTACAGATTAGGATTAGAAACCAGAGAAAAGAGAATGGCCCATTTAATCCAATTTAAATCTTGGAAAAGGGTTGCCCCAGTAATTTATGATTCATTTCCCCAGTTCTCTCCAAAGAAAAAAAGGCTTCCCAATTTCTCACTGCCTTCCTCATGAAATGGGAGAAAATGTGATGCAATGATCCTGATTTTTTATCAAGCAAATGTATTATTTCTTAGCTGATAAAAAGTAGTGGTTAACACTAGTCTGCATAGGTCAAAATGCGAAGTACTACACTCCAATATACTGAGATGTCTTGATCTACCGAAGACTATTTCGGAGAATGCAAGACAATGGAAAGTTAGTGTTATATACGCCTTGCATACAATCTGATGTTAGAGTGTGCACTGCCATTACTTCAGGCAAGCACTGTGTGACAGGGTGACCATAATCCAGCAAGTCTATTTCTTTCCACATTTATAGAAAATTAGATGAGTTTTGGCACTGATGGGTGAGTAAGAATCTTGAGAAATTCTCCCCCATTTCCATCTCTCCTCTTCCCTTTTTTCCCCCTCTATATATCTGGCATTTTTTTTCCAAAGGAAAACTTACTCATTTTTACACAGACATTTCTTTTAACCACAATTCCACTTTCATATTTTAAACTCTCTTGAGTTTCTCTAATTATTTTAGTCAGATTCCCTTTCTCCTGGTAGGGATAAATCAATTGATGTCACTTCTTTTCTCCCATTTGAAATTTTTTTTTTTTTTTTTTTTTTTAGCAAACTAGACTGGACTCTAATGTTTGTCTTCAAGATAAATGAAAGGGGGCCGGTGAGATGGCTCAGTGGCGTAAGCGCCTGCCTTGCAAGCACGAGGGCCCGAGTTCAACTCCCGGATCCCACATACGAAAAAGGGGCTGGTGATATCGCTCAGTGGCACGGGTGCCTGTTGGCGTACGAGGTCCTGAGGTCAACCCCCCGGTACCCACAAAAAAAAAAAAAAAAAGATAAATGAAAGGGTTGAATGAATAATATTTCCGCACATCTTTCTCTCTTTGGAGTCAGAGATCATGAACAAAGAGGAAGAACCATTGTGATCTGACAGGCATTTGGAGGATTTTTTTTTTTTTTTTTTAGATTTAGGATTAGATACTCCTGGACCTGCTTGCATGGGCTCTTAGTTTTAGGTTTTTTTTTTTTTTTTTTTCCTGGTACCGGGAATTGAACTCACGACCTTGTGCTTGCAAGGCAGGTGCTGTGCCGCTGAGCTGTATCCCTTATTTTTAATTTAAAGCCTTAGTTAGTGTCTTTCTTTTCTTGATGGGTATTAAGCAGAAAACTTTCATTTTGGATACTACACTGACCTCCATCTCTCAACTTTTGCATCTTACCCCTCTGTAATGGATAGGCCAGGGAGGGATTCTAACTTCTGTAAATTACCCCACTTTGATCAGTTAAACTTTAAAGAGTGGTTTCTTCAAAAGATGTTGAAAGCTGCTTTAAGATCAGTGACCTCATAACAAATACTAAGCTGCTACTTCTCATCAAGTTTCCTCCTCAAGTAGCATATGTAACCCTTCAAAACTTTCCTTTATTCGATTTGTCACCCTGAACCAAAGATCACTATATTAGAAAAACAGAGCACATCACGATTACCATCTCCTTTGGAAAGTGAAAAATTATGCTTATAATATTGTTCCATGAGAGATTATAATTCCTAGTATCATAGATTGAGACTTAAACCATTATAATTTTTTTTTTTTTTTTTTTTTGGTGAACTCAGGGCAGAAAGGAGTTGGACACCACAACAAGTCCCATTAAGAGTAGCTTTTTCTGTTTTGTTTTATTTTTGAGACAGGGTCTCACTACTCAGTTCAGGCTGGCCTTGAACTTACTATGTAGCCCAGGGTGGCCTCGAACTCACAGTGATCCTCCTGTCTCAGCCTCCCCAGTGCTGGGATTATAGGCATGCACCACCACGCCTGGGCTAAGAGTAGCTTTATGCTTTCATGTAATTACTTAGTTCTGAAGTGACTTGAATTTTTAGAAAAATAATGAGAATATATGCAAAATACATTGTGATAAAGAACAAAGGCTTAGCTTTGCTATAAATAATTACTCAGTTTAAGTAAATATGAGTTTAGGTAGATCTTATGTAATGTGTAAGATATAAGAAAACATAGACAAATGTTTATCTATTCTATGAGGAAAAACTTTCCAAAATAATAAATGAAAGACAGGAATTACAAAGGAAGTAACTGGTAGGTTTGCTTGTCTAAGACTAAAAATTGTTATGAATCTTTATGTATTAAAAACTTCATTGATAACATTTTAAAAAGAAAAATATTTACATTGACCTTAATGGGGAGGAGTCACTCCTTAAATTTTATTTTTTAAAACTCATGCAAGTTAATAATTGGAGTGTAGTCAATAAGACTATATAAATAATAAAGGAGGAAATTGAAATATCTGATAAATCATTAAAATATTCAGCTGTGTTAGTAATGCAAAAAGTACAAAAATTTCAAGAACTCAAGAGTTCTCAACAAAAAATTAAAAGAAATGTTAATTATTGGCAAAGATGTAGTAATTGGCATTTTTACAGACCACTGATAGAGTCGTGCACTGATATGACCTATCAGAAAGGTAATTTTGCACTGCACAGTAGGAACATTCATTGAATGTCTTATTCCTACTAAAATATTAGAAATAATCAAATGATCAAGAAAATTATTGTGGGTGATAGCATATATAATTACATAGTCACTAAATGGCATGCATTAACAATTTTAATAATAAAGGAAAATGCTCAGGTTCATTGTAAATTAAACACAAATTAAATATTCAGTGTGCCCAAATTTGTAAAATTCTGTTTACATTAAGAAATTCCATGGAGATACACCAAAATATAGAGGAAATTATTTCTGGATTTTATTCTTTATACTTTCTATTCTTTATACTTACTATTGTGAAGTATTTAAAGTATTACTTCTAGTAGTTTCCAATCAGAGTTCCCAAGTTACCTTTACATGTCAGTGCAAACCTTTATGGCCTAGCATCAATTATTTCATTTGCTTCATGGGAATTATTAATATACATGTATGTATATAACATCCATCTATATTGTTAGTACATATAGTTTATATATGATACAGTAATGTGTATATACTATATAATATAAAAAAGTACTCATTGATTTTCATTACATTATGTTATAATTAATATATAGCATATATATTTATAATATCAATATGTATCACATTTATGTATTTTAGGTTATATAAAACATAGATTTCTGCTTACAAAACAGGACTAATTGCATGTGAACTGAATCTGGAGTTGTCTCAGTGGATTCTACATTCTACTTCCCTTTCTAATAATACCACAAGTATGATTCCATAAACTGGCTTCAAACCCGCGGATTTCCAAGCCAACCTGAGGGCTCTCGTACTTTAGCAGCATGTGCCTAAAAGATCTCCTGTCCAGCAGAGGCTTTTGGACAGTGTCTTGGAGTCCTTTGTAAAAGAGTATGACTTTATAAAGTGCTAAGAGTTGCTATGAATGGATATCGTCACCTATAACTTCAGTGCTCAGATTAGCTAAACATGCTGCCTTTGAAAAAAGAATTAAGTTGAGCTCCAAGAAAGGACAAACACATGGGGGAATCAAAAGGCTCTTTCAGATTTGTAAAGCTAATATCAAAGAATTTAAAAGTCTAACTCCACCTTACAGGTGTCCTTTGCTTTGATCATTAATTAAAATGTGACTTCTATCCACAGTGTCACTGTTGGAGGACTTGACAAAACAAAGTACGTCAGATACCTGACAATTTCTTATAATGCCCTGAGAGACAGGTGTTCATTCCTGTAAAAGCTTTGAAGCTAAAAATAAAATAAAACAAAATTTAAATTAAAGGATATTCCTAAGCACATAGTAATCATCTTAATACGTACATTTCAGGGTCGTTTTTCCTCCCTGATAGTGGTGGCGGTGGTGGTGGTGGGTGAGTGGGTGGGTGAGGGGAAGGGTGGTTGGTGTTAAAGACTTGCAAAACCCCCAGCTGGAAAGGAATGCAGAAAATGGGGTAAAGTAAAGCCTTGTAAGTCATTTGAGATCAATCGTCAGAGAATGTGTCTCAACGGTGTCATTATCAGATTAATATTTGAGTTCCAATTTAAGCTGGAATTATTTGGATAACAAAAATCAAAAGAAAAGTTTTTACAAACAATTTTGCCTTGGAGCTAAAGAAATGTATTAGAGATGGGACTTTTGCGATTTTCTACCACACCTCTGAAATTCCTGTAAACTTGTGTGTTGTTCTGGAAAAGAACCATTGGCATCCTTACCTATACAGCTCTGGTTCGGTTTAACTTGAGTCAAAATTGCAGAGAAACAAAATCTCATGTCATATGAGTTTCAGGTGGACAGTGGACCTCAGAGAAAAATAATCAGCAGAGTAAATCCTGTCACTGCAAAGACATGATTTATTATATAAGTCATTGTATGTTAGAAATAAGAAGGGATCCCTCTTGAAGGATAAAAGCAGACTTTGGTTAACTATTATTCTTTTTTTATTTCTTCATCAACATTTACTGAAGCCAGGATCTCTACTAAGAGTTTAAAAATAAGATGTTTCCGAACTTTGAAGCAACTTTCAGAGTAGAATAGATGGCAGTGCTGTAAATTAAGAGCACTCAGCAAATGAAAACGTTCAGTGAAATAGGAAACTGTGTATAGAGGGTTGAAAGGAAGGTTGAGATGCGTTTATGATCCACAGTGCTGAGTAAGTGGAATTGAGCTTCGCGAAGGTGTTCGCAGGAGGGTGAGGGCAAGGGCAGTGTGCACTGGTGAAGAGGGAATTCGTAAGCAGGTAGCAGCCCAGAGGGCCTCAAGGACAGGAGGTTAATGCAGTCAAGCAGAGAGAGGCTGCAGGCATAGAGAACTTGCTGTGGTGAGGTGCAGTTACCCAGGTCGTGGAGCGAAGACTCCACGGATGTAGCTGGGAAGACTGAAGCAAAGAGCACAGGGATTAGGGGAAGGGACCACGTCATGAGGTTAATGTAATCAATCATGTTGGTGCAAAAAAGTACTGATCCTGGTTTAGGACACTGGTAAAAGAACTTAAAACAAGGCAGAGAAAATACAGTGGGGATTTTATTCAGATTTCAGCAAGGCCATTAAAGCCAAATTGTAGATGAATGTGGACAATGAAAGATGTCCACAATAGGTTTGTACAATATTCCCATTTAAAAATAAACACACTTGTAAAGAAAAGCAGCTCGCCGAGAACTGCAGTACAGTGGTCTCTATGCTCTTCATTCCATGGAGCGGCAGCCGTGTCTCGATGCTTTGGTCTTGTGTTGAAGTTGGCTGTATTGAGTAAATGATTTTAGAATTTAAATTACATTTCCCATTTATGTGGGGAGATTCTTAAGGAGGATTTGTCCTCCCTGTTCTCTGCACTCACACATTGGCGCATGCTTTTAAGTTCTGTTTCTTTCCATGTCCTGGTTACAGCAGGGGAGCTGGGTTTGCAGAAGCTTCAAGAAATGCACGAGGCCATCCTGGTCTTCTCCATCCCTCGGCCTCTGGCCTGTGCTGCACAGTGCTCTCTCTTGAGCCCCCAAGGCCACAGTCATCCCAGCTTCCTAAAGCTTTCATCCAACCTTTCAATCTTAATAGCTACATGATTGTGTATATCCAAGGGGGAGAGTGTGATAATTCAATAGATGCACACAATGTGTACTGGTTAACCAGGGTACCTAGCATTCCAGTCTCCTCAAACCCTCATCATTTCTTTGTGTCAGGAACCTTCGAATGTTGCTGTTGGAGGGTCCACTGCTGCTGTGTCCTTCCATGTGACATCCAAATTGGTGCTGAGATCATTCTTGGAGATTTTTAAAAATTATTATTTTTTTTAATTTTAAAGAGAAAAACAACAAAAACAATGATACAAAATTTCAAAACAAGGTAGTAGGAAAGTAACACTGGTTAGTGCCTTGCTTATTGTTATCTTCAAAGTAGTTGCTCAGATTGTAAGATATAGGCATGAAAAGTTGATCAAACGATATAAGCACAAACCTTTCTTTTCAATGGACTCAGGGCTGGGGGTATAGCTCAGTGGCACAGTGGCTGCCTGGCAAGCACAAGGTCTTGAGTTCAATTCCTGGCACCAAAAAAACAAAAACAGAAACAAAAAAAACCCCAAACAATAATAATAAAAAATAAAAAACCCAGACTCAATGGACTTATAGAAATTAGTAATATAGCTATCTTAACTATCTTGTTTATATATATATTCACTTTTCCCTTCCTTCTTTTCTTTTTTTCCCCATCCCACTTGTTCTTTCCTTTTGAACAATTTCTTTCCACTTCCAAGTATCTATTGTATACTTTGGATCTTATTTATTCTTTCAGCTTCTCACACTAGGGAGACAACACGATGTTTACACATGTGAGACTGATTTATTTCACTTATGAGTATGGTCTCAAGTTGCATCCATTTACCTATAAAAGCCTTGAGTTTATCCTTCTTTGTGGCTGAGCAGTATTCCATTGTATAAAAATACCATATCTTTTTTATCCATTCTTCAGTTGATGGGCATTTGGGTTGTTTCCAAGATTTAGCTATTACAAATTGTGCTGCTATAATCATGGGTGCACATATATTGCTGTGGTATGAAGTTTTTAATTCTTTTGGGAAAATACCTAGAAGGGGGATTGCTAGGTGGAATGGGACCTCTAATCCTAGTTTTTTGAGGAATCTCCACACTGATTTCGACAATGGTTGCACCAGTCTACACTCCCACCAACAGTGGACAAGGGTTCCTTTTTTCCCACAGACCCTCCAGCATTTGTTATTGGTTGATTTCTTGATGACAGCCATTCTTTCTGGAGTGAGATGGAATCTCAGTGTTGTTTTAATTTGCATCGCTCGAATGGCCAATGATGTTGAACATTTTTTCATATATTTATTTACTATCTGTATTTCTTCATCTGAGAAGTGCGTATTCATCTCAGATGCCCGTTTTTGGATTGGGTCTTTGATTGAATTGGGGGCCTGATGTTTTCAAATCTTTATGCGTTCTAGGTATATGTCCTTTGTCTGCGGAACAGTTGGCTAAATTTCTTCCCACTCTGTGGGTTGTCTCTTCACTCTGTTGGTGATTTCTTTTGATGTGCTAAATCTTCTTAATAAGATGAGATCCCAGTTGTTGATTCTTTGGAGTATTTCATGTGCAGTTTGGGTTTGTTTATGAAGTCTCTGCCTACACATCTTCAAGATTTCTACCTACTTTTTCTTCCAGTAGATTTAGTGTTTCTGTTTTAATATTTAGATCTTTGATCCATTTTGACTTTAGTTTAGTGCATGGTGATAGGCATGGGTCTAGTTTTAGTCTTTGGCATGTAGACAGCCAGTTTTTCCAACACCATTTATAAAGAGGTTATCTTTCGTGCAGGGAACATGTTTGACCCCTTTGTGAAAGTTAAGGTGGCTGAGTGTGTTTGTAGTTGTGTCTGCATCTTCTAATCTGTTCCACTGATCTTCAGGTCTGTTTTTTTGCAAGTACCTTGCTACTTTTATCACAGTAGCTTTATAGTATAATTTCAAGCCAGGGATTGTGATGCCTCCTTCCTTGCCTTTGTTGCCCAGAATTGCTTTTGCTATTCTAGGTCTCTTCTGGTTCCAAATGAATTTTAGGAATGTTTTCTGTAGTGCTGTGAAGTATGCTAATGGTATTTTGATCAGGATTGTATTCAATTTGGGACTATGGCCATTTTCACAATGTTGGTTCTTCCTATCCAAGAGCAAGGGATATCTTTCCATTTTCTGATATCCTCTTCAATCTCCTTTTTCAGAGTACTGTAATTTTCAATGTATAGATCTTTTACTTCCTTTGTTAGATTGATTCTTAAGTATTTCATTTTTTTGGATGCTATTGTGAAGGGTGTGGTTTCCCTAATTTTTCTCTCAGTGAGTTTGTTGTTTGTGTACAGGAATGCTATTGCTTTTTGAGTGTTGACTTTGTATCCAGCATCACTACTGAATTTGGATATTAATTCTAGAAGTATTTTAGTGCAGTTTGTGGGGTCTTCTATGTAGAGTATCATGTCATCTGCAAATAAGGATAATTTAACTTCTTTTCCTACCCTTATTTCTTTTATTTCTCTCTCTTGTCTAATTGCAGCTATGGCTAATTTGTCCAGAACTATATTGACTAGGACAGGTGATAGTGAACATCCTTGTCTTGTTCCTGATTTTAGACTAAAAGCTTTCAGTTTTTGTCCATTTAGTATGATGTTGGCTGTTGGTTTGTCATAGATGGCTTTTATCAGATTGAGGTAAAGACCATCTATTCCAATTTTCTGTAGGGTTTTTATCATAAATGAGTGTTGGACTTTGTCAAAAGCTTCTTCTGCATCTATTGAGATGATCATGTGATTTTTGTCTTTGGCTTTGTTGATATGGTGTATTACATTTATTGATTTGCATATGTTGAACCATCCCTGCATTCCTGGGATGAATCTCACTTGGTCACGGTGTATAATCTTGATGATTACTGAATTCTGTTTGCTAGTATCTTACTGAGGATTTTTACATCTATGTTCATTAGGGAGATTGGCCTGTAGTTCTCTTTTTTGGTCGGGTCTTTCTCTGGTTTTGGTATCAAGGTAATACTTGCCTCCAGGAATGAGTTAGGGAGGACTGCTTCCCTTTCAATTTCATTAGAGAGTTTAGGAGTATTTGTGTTAAATCTTCTCTAAATTTCTTGTAGAATTTAGCAGTGAATCCATCAGGATCTGGGCTTTTCTTTGTTTTGAAGTTTTAATTACATTTTGAGTCTCATTAACTGATATTGGGTTATTCAGAATTTTTATATCTTCTTGATTCAGCTTTGGTAATTCATATGTATTTAGGAATCTGTCAGTTTCTTCTGTGTTTTCCATCCTATGAGAGTAAAGATTTTCAAAGTAGGTATTGATGATCTTCTGAATTTCCACAGAATCTGTAGTGATTTCACCCTTTTCATTCCTCAATGCATGAATTTGAGTCTTTTCTTTCCTTTTTTTTTTTTTTTTTCTTAATGTGGGTACCAGGAGTCAACCTCAGGACCTCGAGCTTGCCAGGCAGGTGCTTATGTCGCTGAGCGATATCACCGGCCCCGAGCTATCTCATTGGCTCCTCTTTCCTCTTTTTTTTTTTTTTTGATAAGGTTGACTAAGGGTTTATCAATTTTATTTATTCTTTCAAAGAACCAACTCTTTGATTCATTAATTCTTTGTATTGTTTTCTTAGTCTCCATTGCATTAATTTCTGCTCTGATTTTTATAATTTCCTCCCTTGTATGGGCTTTGGGCTTGTCTTGCTCTTTTTTTCTAAAAGCATGAGGTGCAACATTTGGTTGTTTATTTGTGTTCTTTTTGTTTTCCTGATGTGAGAATTCACCACTATAAATTTCCTCTTAGGACTGCTTTGACTGAGTCCCGTAAGTTCTAGTATGTTGTATCTGCTTTCTCCAAGCTCTTCTTGACTTGAGAGTTTGTGTTGAGAAGTCTGCCATGATTCTGATGGGCTTTCCTTCATAGGTGATCTGTTTCTTTTCTCTAACAGCTTTTAATATTCTGTTCTTGTGCTGAATTTCTGGAATCTTGATTATTATATGTCTTGGTGTAGTTTTATTTTGGTCATGGCTGTTTGGAGTTCTATATGCTTCATTTATTTGTACGTCAAATTCTTTATCCACACTTGGGAAGTTTTCTGCCATTATTTCTGTGTAGTTTTTTTTTTTTTTTTAATGGCATTTGTGCTTTCTCCACCTTTCTTATTGACCCCAATCAATCTTATGTTATTCTTCTTTGCATCATCTTGCAGCCATTGGGTTGATTTTTCATGGTCTCTTGCTATTTTTAAGATATCTTTCTTTTCATGATCACTTGCTGCAATTCTGTCTTCAAGATCTGATATTCTATCCTCTCCTTCATTATCTGTTGCATATAATTTCAGTGGAGGTTTTAATCTCTTGAATTTCTGTTTGGATCTGTTTCATGGATTCTATTTCTTTCCTATGTCGGGCATTTTTTGTTTCCATCATTTTTCTAAGCTCATCTATTATTTTATCTGTGTCTTCTCTAATATCTTTGATTTTAAGCATCATTACTTTTTGTTCCTGAGAGATTATTTTCTCTATAGCCTTTTCCACTTGTTTTTTCACTTCTGTTGCTATCATTTCAGAAAGTTCCAGTGTTTGACTTCTAGTTTCATCTATCTCATTGTGTTCTGAGCTTGTCCTGAGTGGGCTGGGGTTCTAGGGTTGTGTTTTGCTTCTGCGTCTTGAAATTTTCTATTTTCTCTTTTTTATTTTATTTTGTTTTCTATGTTGATGCTTGCCAATTCCTTATGATATATAGCTTTATCACTAGTATTGACGCTTCCCTAGGAGATGTCTGTTCTTCAGGAATGTCGTTTAGATGTAGGTGGTTCTTTATAGCTATCCCAAGAACCTACCTTCCCAATTTGTAAAGAATGCAAGGTTACTATTTGGCTCAGCACCCAATCCTTTGGTACTGGGCTGTGGTGGTGACTATGACCCCATACTATCACAGTGATATCATACAGGGGAGAAAAACTGATTATAACATGTATGATATCCTGGTTAAAGTAGTAGAGTTAGTAATAACAATAGTTTCAAGTACAGCTTAACTACTGACAAACTATGGTAACCATTAACCTGCTACCTGCAACCACAAGAGCAAACTCTAAAGTTATATAACAAAACAAAACATATACCATGTACTTGTATGCGGTGATTTTCCCTTTAGTAGAGCGGTTTTACCCTTTTGTGGGGGGACCGGGGGCAGTTAAGATGGGTAGGGGAGAGGATAAAGTGAGGAATGAGGTCAAATATAGTAGAGTCAAGGCTGGAGGTCAAAGGATGATCACCCGAGTTTTGGGAAACGGGAGGACACAGGAGGGAAAGAATGAAATAGAATGTGAAGGAGTAATCAGAAAGGGAAGAGACAGTGTTTACTCACTTGAAAGTTTAAATTAAAAAAGTAGTTGAGGAAGGAGAGAAAGAGGGTCAACAGAAGAATATGAAGAAGAAAGGTAAGAAACCTAAACAGTGAAAAAAAGAAATAAGAAAGAGGAGAACGGAAAAGAAAAGAAGAAAAGAAAGAGAAAAAGTACACCTGAGAAAGAGATGAGAGGAAAAAAAAACCCCAAACAAAAATAACAACAAAATACAAGACAAAACAAGATGAATTCCACCAGACAGGAAAGGGGTAGCCAATCAGAGAAACAAGGAAGCATAAAAGTAGTAAAATACCTGTGTTTACAGTTCTGTGAGCGTGTCCACGTCAGATCCCAGAAATGTGCTGTGTACTCCAGCCACGTTTGCCGTGGGAACTGCGCTGGGTGTGGAGCTGGTCTCGGCCTCTGGATGTGGGGGCGGGACTGGTCTTCCGTTGGTGGAGTTCTCCAGAGCCCAGCTGCTGGCTCCTCGCTGCTGCTTCAGACGCTTCCACGTTGCTGGTCTCGCTGATTACTCCACACGCCCTGGCTGCCTGTCCTTGGTCTCGGGGTTCCACCAAGGCGGGAGATGTTGTTGAGCAGGAGGGTTATGTGCTTGTTTATTTCACTCCCAGAATGAAGGTTTTCAGTGAGTTTTTCCAAACATCATCTTCCTTGGGAAGTGTTGAATTTACTTGATCAAGCAGTCAGCAACTGACTTCTTCAGAGAAGCACAGGACACCTTAGAGAGTTTCTGCGGAGAGACAATGCTTTGACTCATGCAAAATCACAACTCCACTCTTTGTCAGACCCGAAAACAATCTACAGGTTCTCCTGTTGCATTCCCATCACAAGCATAAGAATCTCAAACCAAGATTTTTTTTTTTAATGTGGGTACCAGGAGTCGAACTCAGGACCTCGCGCTTGCCAGGCAGGTGCTTATGCCACTGAACCATCTCACCGGCCCCTCAAACCAAGATACTGGTTTTGGTGTTAAGAAGAGTACTTCTTGATATCATTTATTGGACACTTTCTATGTACCCAGCACTATGCTGTACATTGTGCATAATGCATCTAACTTTCATTTCCCACCAACCTTATGAAATAGGTGTTTCATGACCATTTGACTAATAACAAATTTAAGTCTCAGAATTTGAGCCGGTTCTCACAGAAAGTGGCAGACACTAGGTCACTTTTCTTTGTATTCCATCAGGCTGACAGGGGAGAGCTTGTGTATGGAACGCTCCTTCCTCAGTCTTTCAATATTTGTAAGAGGTGGAAGTTACTTGAAGCATAGTAAGCTTTCAAACAGTATTTACTATGTGAATAAATGAAGTTTCAGAGATTTCTTCCTTAACTTTACAGCAAAATTCCAAGTTTGTCCTGCCCAGCCTATGGTGGGCTGGTTTGTCCTCCAGAACTGAGCGTGAAAACCTCTTATTTTTCAGAGATGGAGATATGTGGTGATGAAGTAGAGAGGAGGAGACTAACCATTCCCATTCTATTCTTTACCACATTGTTTTTGTTGAGTATTGATTTGGTTTCCCTAAGTAGAAACCACTGGAGCACCATATTGACCAATATCCTGTGATAATAAAGACTATGCTGCGATTCAGACAGTGTAGATGGTCAAACTACCAAAGAGATATTTTCCTGTTTCTGATTCCTCTCCCATCCTTACTTTAATTCAAATGTGAGCTTCAACGTAAAGTTCAAGAATGTCCAGGAAAGTGGTGGTTTAAAATTAGTTGAAAAAGAATCATTAACAAACCATCAGAGCTGAGTCACAAAGTGCTCCCGAGTCCATACACCAGTCCAGTTGTAAAAAGAAATAAACCCAAGGGTGATGATTTTACAGTTCCTTCTTCTGGCCATGCAGCTGCATCTCACGATATTGGAATTATGAAATCTTGGTGCCTAAGATGAATTATGAAGATTGACCTATAAGTGGAGAAACTGAGACCCACAGAAGTGGGGAGATTTTGGCAGGTGTACAGGACCACATTAGATTGTTATTCTGTATGTATGTTGTTGTACACTAGTATTCTATCTCTTTCCTTCCCTCCCTTCCTATCTCCCTTCCTTCATTCCTTCCTTTCTCCCTTCCTTCCTTCCATCCTCCTTTCCTCTCTCCCTCTTCCTTCCCTCTCTTTCTTTTTTTCTCTCTCCCTCTTCCTTCCCTCTCTTTCTTTCTTTCTCTTCTTTCTTTCTTTGTTTCTTTCTTTTGGGGGCTTCTACCTCTCCATCTAGGGTGTTTTCCTGACCAGCCTGATCCTTCGGGTTGCTGGTGCTTGACCATTACCACAAACACTGAGTTCCATGATTTTATTGCTAGAGAGGTGGCGATGATAGCATTTAATGAATTTCCAAAATGTTTGAGTGGCGCCTTTCCCCTTACAGTTGATGAACTCTAGGCAGTTGATGTAGCTTAGGCACATGGAAGGATTTTATATCACAGCTGCCAGAGATTTTATGGAATACAGGAAAATCTTGGAATGCTCAGTTGTGTCACTGCTTTCTCCAGGTATTATATAATCTCTACACTTAGGCAGAAACTGCTGGCTTGCTTATCTTCCTTATAGTTGGGCCACAGTGCGTTTTTAACAAAGTAAATCCTGGTGGAGTTCCTAACTAGGGAAACTATGTACATTTGTCCAGGGGGAACTAAGGTTGCTATTAATTGGCTGATTTACAGGGTGACTGAACGCAAAAAATGGAAAGAAACAATTGCAAACAGCTTGGGAAAATGTCCTTTGTCCTTTCCAGAATATTGCTGATTTTTATTATCATTAACATCTGAGCATTTGAGTGTAATCATATGTTTTAACAAACAGCTTAAATTAAATACATTTTAGAAACTCTCACTCGTACGTACTGACTAAGTAAATTTTATTTATTGTGGTAATGGTCAGAAAGCAACCTGGTTATGATCAAGTTGTCAGAATTTCATTTATTTAAAAACACAAATCAAGCCAGGGAAACTTTCCCTCCTGGTTCGGACTCCCTCTCTAGGCCTGCTTGGCTAAATCTCCCTCTAGATACAAAACCTAAAGCAGAAGGCCTGCTTACAGATTTTAAAAGATACTATTCCATGTAGATTATTTTTCATCTTTACAACCAGATTTATTTTCTTTGATGATTTTTATTAGCTTGAATGATTCTCAATTAATCATCAGACACGATTCTAAAATTAAATTCATTTTATCAATAAAAATATCCAATGATACCTTTACCTTTCCAAATTATATTCTTTTTTGAAGTCTAGATTAAGCTTTTTTTTTTAAAAGCCTTAAAAATGTATTTAATTTCAAATAACTGGTGAAGCTAACATTTTATAAGTGATTGTTTTGTTTTTGATAGATGGCCTTAAAGTAAAAAGGAGTTTTTATAGTGAGTTTGATCTTACAAGGACTCATTTATTATTGTGGACATATTGTTTAAAAATACATCTATTTTTTAAAGCCATAAAAACATAGCTTTTTACTTGATCACCTGCCTTTATATTGTGTTATGCATTGGAAGTGTATACCCCTCTTATTCATTTATTTCAACGAATATTTCCTCAGTGTTGGGAATTGTGCCATTCTGGGGAAAGGCAGTGTGATTAAGACCAAGTCCCTCGCTGGAGTGGGGTACTGGAGGGTGAAGCCAGCTCCACTGCTCAGGCGGCCAGCATGTCCTGAGCACAGTCTTTGTTGTCTGTTTTGCTGAGCTCTGGGGACATGATGGGGACAAGCCAGGTGTGGTCTCTGCCCAGTGATGCTCAGGAGAGAGAAGCCCTTGTCACTTGTAGGTGCAGGTGTGCTGAGCCTCAGGTCCTAGTGGTTGGATGTAGCCACCCTCACCTACAGGAAGAGGGGCATCGGAAGAAGGCTTACACAAGAAGCATCACTTCAGCTGATTTCTGAAGAGTTATCGTCAAGCTAAGCAGCTCAGGGATAGGGTGTCTGGCAGGATGAGGATTCCCGGCAGCGGGAACAGCTTGTACCAGGGAAGCGGGCTGGGACCAACAGGTCCATCCCGGAAACATGAGAAGCCCGGTATGCCCAATGAAGTGAGAGAGGTAGAGAGTGAGGAGAGCCAGGTGACACCAGCCAGGCACCAGTTCAAGTCCCCAAGAAGCACCGTTCAGCTCAGTTCCTAATAAGCATCTCCCTCAGCTACTTCTAGCATGCCTACCTGCGCAACCCAACTGACAAACCTAAGGGGGACGCTCAGGATCGCCCAGGCTACACTCAGTACCTCGAGGTGTTTGGTGTTAGACCTCAAAGCTAGTTAGTTAGTTCTGTAATCATGTAACAAAGTAAAACCAGTGCTAATGAAATACCAGCCTCTGATTTCTGGCTCAGAATTCCATTGTCTTCAGGCATTTTAAGTTTAAATCTCAGTTATAGGTTGGGCCCCTCTCTGAGTCTTTTAGCAAACCAGGTGTTTCGAGATTGCTCGAGCGGTTATAATCAGGAGGTTGGAAACCTCCTTTCAGGAGGGAGGAAAAGCAATAAACAAAATCGGTTATCAGTATGTAAAAGTGAGTTTGTGAGAAAACACACACACACACACACACACACACACACACACACTAAACCCCCCAAACCTCAGAGCAGTAGAATCATTTTCGAAGTCTTCCCTAGGTTGAGCAATAGGATCGGTATCAGAGCTGAGGTTAGTAATTATTTGCATTGGACCAGTTGTTTGAAATGAAAGTTTGGGTTTATTTACAGAGGAAGATAACAACGTGGGAAAAATCAGTGTGACTTAAGATTTTTCAGATGAAAACAGCACACCCAGATCTCAACATCATCTGTGGACATCGTCTTATTTTATTCTGCTCTCATCCCCAAAGAAAAAATAAATAAAGCACATTCCCTGGGTCTTTTGGATTACACACTAGGTATAATTAATATGTCTGTTGAGTTTCCTGCGTGGGTGGCACTGTACAACAGTTCAGAAAAAAATGTTTCTTTCAGCACTTTGAACATCGTCAATTTGATTCAACTCTTGCGCGTCAGCAGCCTTTGCTCCGTGGATGTGATTTTGATTTTAGTACAACTATTTTCAGCACTACTGGACATTTTGTGGAGTGACGGTATTCACAGGTGTCTCTCTTAATTTCTCTAAGCCACACAGGTTGGTGAGATCTGTGGTGTGTAAATGTCTACGGTATAGAATGTTCTGTCCCACAAACGAGAACGCTCCGAAGTAGATATATGCACATTCACCTGTAAAGCTTGTGTTTCACTTGTTTTCTTTGATTCAAACCAGAGCCCCCTTCACACAGTAGGTTGGAATTTCTGCATTCGTTATATTTACCTTTTCTTAGTATTTAGTTGAACAGAGGTCATTGATTCTCTGGAAGCTTGGGCTACAAGATAATATGGTAGTCAGAAATTGGAAAACAAAGTGATGATAAACCTTTAAATAGAGTAAAAATACAGTTCACCTGACAGGCTAAACAAATAACCTGAGATCAAATGGGAAGGGCACACACTGGAATCAGACTCACGTATATCCCAAACCTGGTTTCCCATTTATTATCTGTTTGCTCTTATGTGAGTCATTAAACTGTGCTCATTCTGAGCTTATTCAACTATAAATGCATATAATACATGTTATAAAGGTGATGACGTCTAATGATAATACACATAAATCATTTAACCTGTGCCTGTGTGTTTAGTAATTAGGCACTTAATACATGACAGTTATTGTTATATAGTTGGCTTCTTATATCCATGGAATGTGCAGATTCAGCCAATGATAAGGGGGGTATTTGGGGAAAAAGTCTTATCTGTAGTGAACATGTACAGACATTTTTTCAGCACTGGGGATTAAACCCAGGGCCCTTGCACTGAGCTACACCCCCTGCCCTTTCTTAATTTTTATTTTGAGATAGGGTCTTGCTAAGTCACTAAGTTGCCCAAATTGAGCTTGGGGTCCTCCGGCCTTAGCTTCCCAGGGTGCTGGGATTTCAGGTGCGATCCTCCGAGGTGGCTTACAGACTATTTTCTTATCATTATTCCCTAGGCAACACAGTATGACAACTACTTACATAGTATTTACCTTGTGCTAGGTACTGTAAGTCATCTAGAGGTGATTTAAAGTATGCAGGAGGATACTTTAAATGTGTAGGTTCTATACAAATATTACAGCATTTTATGTAAAGGGAATTGAGTGCCTGTGGGTTTGGGGGTCTAAGGGGTCCTGGGACAAATCCACTGCCAGTGCTGAGGGATGATTGCACTTACTAATCATGATAATGTATATTATTCACACCCCCAATATTTTCATCACCAGAGCTATCACCTTCAGAGAGTGGATTAATATAAACATGGTAGCAAAGTATTGCCTCAGCCCCAGGCTGGAATTCAAATTAAACAGGATTTGGAGATCTGCTGAAATAAAAGGATGCAAAATATTAGAGCAATAGATGAAACTTAGAGGAAGACATGTTTCAGCTGCATTAGTGGCTGGTGGTTCTGATGAACAGGAACACTACAGGAAGCCTGGAGCTGCTTCACCAGCCCATGTGCTCTGGTCTGGGTGTATCCAAGAAGAAGCAGATTGCAGATTGCAGGTGGTCAGCACTGATGCCCGGAGACTTTCCCTTTGGGTGGGAATATGCATAGATAATCTTGAATTTTTCCTGTAAGATTCTATGATTCTCCAGTAGGGATGGATATGTGGTAGTGTGGTACAGGAGGGGAAGAAGACCTTTGAACCCATCAGATTGAGTCTGAATGAATTACTCTCGGGACATTTGCTTTGTTCCTACTCAGTTCTGGTGGATTCGGAAGAAAGAAGTAGCAGTTGAGGTTCAGTGATTGTGTAGTGTGGATTCACGCGTTGTGCAGATTTGATGAGGCCCACAAAACTCAGCAATTCCAACCCTTCATTCACACACAGCTGAGCTCATTTGGTCACTCTGAGAGTCGGGAAGCATAGCAAGGTTGCCCACATTGCTGCTGTAAAGCTCTAACTTTATGTGAATTTCTCAGGACAGTTGTCCCTTAGTATCCACAGCATATTAGATGCAGTATCCCTCTTGAGCACCAAAATTTGTCCATGATCTGTCACTTATATAATAAAACAGTGTAGTACTTGCAAAGAACATATGTAATCTTCCCATATACTTTAAATAATCTCTAGATGACTTATAATACTCAGTACAATGGAAATACGGAAATAGATATATTATTTGGGAGAGTAATAACAAGAAAAATCTGTGTTACGTTCTTACAGATATACAGTGGTACCTCGGTTCACAAACTTAATCTGTTCTACAATTTTGGAAAAGATGGCCACATTTGTGTTCATGTGGGAAAGATGGCTGTGGCAGAGTTCACAAACAAAAACAAAATTTTGCCAAATGCCTCTGTTTGTGAACCACATTATTTGCAAACAAAAGTGTTCACAAACTGAGATACAACTGTAACTCTTTAAAAAAAATATTTAGGGGCCGGTGAGATGGCTCAGCGGCTTAAGCGCCTGCCCTGCAAGCGCGAGGGCCCGAGTTCGACTCCCGGAACCCACATACGAAAAAGGGGCCAGTGATATTGCTCAGCGGCACGGGCGCCTGCTGGCGCGCGAGGTCCTGAGGTCGACCCCCCGGTACCCACAAAAAAAAAAAAAAAAAAAAAAATTTAATATGCGGTTGGTTGAACCCATGGACATGGAACCCAGTGATGCAGAGGGCTGACTGTACATTGAGTAAAAACACATAAGCTTTTTTGTCCTTTGAAGGATAAATCAGATTCTTGGGCCCAGGGTCCAAGCTGTGGCCTTGGCAGGTTCCCCATGCTAATGGTTTCCCTGGGTGCAGTTAGCTGGCATTCCCCAAGGACACATGACCACAGGCTATCTTACTTTGGGTGATGAATGACTCTTTATTGGACTTCTCAATTACCACACTCCTGTTTATAACCTTTTAGGCATCCAAGACACACTTCTTTTGGGTTTGTAGTAAAGCACATTTTGTGTGAAAGTATTTTACATAAGAAATGCATTACGTCAAGAATTTCACATGTTACTGGGTTAAATGTAATCATGTTTGTTTTGACTTCATCATAATATTTATTATGAATTCTGTTACCTAGCCTAAGGGTTGATACACCACAACCTGTGAACAAAATCTGGCTAGCCACCTCGTTTTGCAAATAAAATGATTATCTCTTTCTCCTAGTTATGTGTCATCTGCAAATTAGGAAAGCATCTTTTCTATGCTCCCAAATATGTTGTTTATAAAAGTACTGGGCAAAGCAGAGGTAAAGAAAAAATATCAAACATATGATTTATTAATCAAACATCATAGACACAACTATCACTGTACTTTTCACTGTAGCAGACAGCACCAGCAGTTGCAGGTATCCATGCTTTCCTGGACTTCTGCCTTTTGGTGGGCCTCATTTCCCAGCCTGCTTTGCAGTGAGGTGTGACTAGTTTCTGGGCCCAGAGCTGAGGGCAACAATGATGTCAGACAAAAGCCCCTCATGCTTTATCCTCTCTATCTCTCTCTATCCACTGAGTCCATGGGGGAGACTGAACCTAGAGCAAGCACAGCCACATGTAGAAGGAACCTGAGGCCAGGCGTGATGGCATCAGCCAAAGTCCTTTCAGTGACCCGCACTGCACCATAGCATGAAGGGGGAATAGGCCTGAATTAGCAGGCCTGGTCTGAAGGGTTGGATAAACATGTCAAGGGCCTCTAACTATTTCTTCACAGGATTCCTTAACATTTCCCTCTCTCCTGAAGGCCTTAAATGCAGGACAGCTAGCTTAACATGAGGACATCAACAGATTCCCGAGATCAAAAGCACATCCACAACTTGGGTCAGTAGAAAGAAGTGGAAATTCCTCTACCTCTCCTTTCTTTACTGTCTTTGCTCTACATTTCAATAGTTGCTTTTCATTATATGAGATTATAAAAATTATAAAGTTTAGACTGTAGTGAATGAATAAATATTTTTCCCTTAATAGATTGTACTATCTATTCCTTCAGGTTAGTTACAAAGGAAGAAAAGAACGCCCAACGAAGGTGTACAATAACTGAGATTATTTGTCGAAAGTTGCTGAAAGCATTTTTAGAGTTGGATTTGCCAAGCAATAGAGTATGAGTTCAGACACAGGCAAGAAAAATGCTTCCCCAGTTTTTTCCAAAAAGATGTTTTGAGGTGTTAAATGATAGTCACTAGCAATTGGGGAAAGTGTCCCTGCAGAAGCCCTGACACGCTGCTGTGGCTTTAGTCCCCATGTGACCTTTGATCTGATTAAAAACTGCCCTGAGGACACTGCTGTGCACCCAAGCAAAAGAGGACCTTGAAAGTTTTTGTGAGTCACCAGCACATAAACTTGAGTGGGCGAGATGCCAGCTTTGGCCTTCGAATAGATGGAGCTTATGGAAAAAGAGAACTTGCCCGAGTTCCCAGCTTGCACAAGCCTGAACCATCTCCCATACAGAGTGGTGGGGGAGATAGGCCATGCAGGATGTGAGGACAGGAAACGCCCGATTTGAAATAGCTTCACTTCTCAAGGGCACACCTGATGAAGAGGGCGGGGGGAAAGCAAGGTGACTTCAAGCCTTGAGGAGAAGCGGCCTGATGTGGAGAAAGACATGTGGGACATGAAGGCCAATCCAAGAGCCCCCCACGCTGAGTTCGCTTCTTCATTTAGGAAAGGTGGCTCGGAATCCCGACCTGCTTTGTGGGGATGTCATAAGGATCAAGTGAGACAACGAACATAGCACCATTTGTGGAACATTGAATTACAGGCAAATTCAATCATGTTGCTTCTTTCCTTTAGGAAGGGAATTAATCATTTAATGGTTTAATGATTCCATGAATGGTTTTTGTCTTTCTTGAATGGTTCAAATTGGGGCTTGAGAGTCCCCCACTTTAAAAATATCAGTTTTATAAATGTCTTTAGCATCTAAAAAGTTCAAGGTGCGTAGGTTATTAGAGATTAATTTGACAAATTATATTTCCCTCCAAAATACCCAAAAGATCATCTTTCATCTTTTGACACACCTAGTCACAGTGATGCGCTTTGGGGATGCTTGTGCAATGACTAGGCATCTCCGTGAACACAGGGTCAGTTTTCAAGTAGAATAGTTGACCTCCTGTACTTTGTGATTAGGGTCTGTGTCTTGGCCCCAGCCATACAGTGCCTAGTTGTAAGTTCATGCCCTGCAAAAATCTGGCCATGAGAATCCAGTGATCATTCTGCAAATGTGTGTTCAGTACTATATAATGTTACATGCACTCTGTTAGGTCCTTTCCCTCATTGCCTTAAGGGCTTGAGGTAGGGGTAGGCATTCTGTATGTAATGACTTGTGGGATGAATGTTATAAAAAGAAATATGTGGCTCAGGGTATATCCATCAACTATTTGAAAAATACAATGTCGATATCTGTATTATGTTCATGTATACAGACCCACATAGTGTTATTGTATTTATCATTTATAGAGCATGATTTAATTTCTATCTTCTCATAGCACTAAGATTATTACAATAAAGAGCAAGACTTTGGTGCTGTTCAGGAAAAGAGAGTAATCAGACACCGTTTAGCTCATTCGTAATTGTTGCTCATCATTTGTCTTCTTAAAAAAATCTGAAGCCTGGTGCTATTTTATTTTAGTCATCTTCAGCCATCGTTGACTGTGTTGAAACAAAGCCAGAGTGAACATTGATACCAGGTGCCTGTCCTAGCAGAATCTAATATCACACCTGCAGATCGAGTGTAAGATTACATCATGTGTCGTGCCTGAGCGCCACAAATGACTCTATACTTCATCTCAAATAACATTATAATTTACACTTGGAGACTTCAGACTCTATAGCCTTGGCCAAATGAAAGGTTTTGCAGCCAAACACATCAAACTCAATATATTTCACTGTGCCAATGGGATTGTTTTCTTGAGAAAGTTGAACGTAATTGAATCTATCAATGACATTTCAAATAAAAATTACCTGTCCTGGAAAGGTAGGCTTAGAAGTATTTGGCTGTCAGTTACAAAGATGCCATAGAGTTTTGTACTGGAAACCAAAGAAAAATGAAAGGACTCCAGTGTACTATGTGAATTAAATAAGAGTTCATAGATGAAAGGAGCAACAATGAGATCTTTTGTTTTACAAAATGTCGTAGTTACAAAGGTATAAATTTAAAGTTGGAGAATCACTTCAGGCAAATATGAAAACCCTCCCAAATCAAACATTCTCCCAGATCCAGGACATAAACTACAGTAATCTCCTCTGAACTTTTGGAAATATTGGGTGGATATTTCAGCACCTACTCACCCCATACATTCTAATTTTCACCTTTGCACTTTGGTGCTTGACAGGCTTCTCTTAGAAGGCAGTCAGCGTCACCTGCTCACACTTTGATCCACGGATTGGAAAGCAGCTGCACTTTGTTCAGAAAACCATCGCAAATGTTTACATGAATAGAGGAAGGGAAGAATGTCTTCATTCCCTTTCTTCCAGACCAGCCTCTTCAAAGGCTTGGAGGAGCTTTCCATCTGGCTATTGGGTTTCTTTGACTTTTGGATTCATTGTATGGTTCTCGTATTCTCTAGGGAATTGCCCTAGCATTTTGAGTCTTTCAGACAAGTTTATTTTATGTTTAAAACTGGTAGCCAATAGTCTCTGTGGTCATGGGTCTGATTGGATGCGTGCCAGAGAAATCTTTACCACCCTAACAAAAAGAACTCCCTCTTAACTCTGCCTTAATTTTCTAGTATTTCCGTGCAGTCTAGAATCTCATAGTTTCAAAATTCTTGTGCACTGTTACACAGACTCTGAGGATGTAGCACCTAGGAAGCTAGGATGTTGTTTGAAATCTATAAAATTTTGTCTGAGGGGCCTCATAACAATTTGAAGGGTCCTGGATTCTTTGGAGGAAGATTGAACTGGGAGGAAGCTTGAAAACAACTATAGAAGAATTGTAAAGGCACCTTTACAATTAAGTGGAATCCTGGTTTATATCACTCTTCTGTGTTCTATGACCACAGGCTTCTGGGGAAATTGTCTTATTGTATGACTATGTATAAGTTGGATAATATGGAGGAATGAATGTATGTTATGTGTTGTGTACAGAATGATACCCATCTCCTCACCGGGCCCTTTAGATAAATTTTTAGTTGAACAATGATTTTACATAAAAATACTTTTATTGATCCCACCTCAGGGAACAGTATATATTAGGAAGCTTTCCTGGGAGAGCAATTCCCATGTCTCCATGGTTTCCAGTAGTGCTTATTTTTTGACATTTCCTGTTGGTGACGGTCATTGGTGATGGCTGCCATAGCTTCCCTTGGATTTCTTGGGTCTGTTCGAAGTATCTTCTCAGCCTTGGACCTAGACTGAAGGAACAATACTTACTTGGGACAAGGCACTCTTGTAGAAGAGAAAAGGCAAGACATCTGGGGGCAAATATACAATCCTTTTGCACAAAATCACTGTTCTTCCCATCCTGTTAGTTTGCTAAAGCCACGTGGCCAAGCCCTGCAGTGGCAGGTGGAGTGGTAGCCTTCCTGTGGGAAGACACTGAGGGTCACAGAAGGACAGGTAGGACTCATGTCATCTTACAGAGGAGGGAATGAGTAATTAGGAACAATAATACAATCTGTCACAGCACGTTGTTTTACGTCTTCTCACCCAACTTTACGGCTAACCCAAGTAAATTCAGCTTTAGAGATTCAGAAGCACTGATGTACAAACAACCAAACATAGTGTTCTTAGATGTTTCTTTATTCCTTCTATTCTAGCCTGTACACGAGTGCTAATTAGTATCTCCCAGTGTGTCATTTTTACTTTTTGTACTTTCGACTTAGCTCAAGGAAGGACTAAGCTGCACGGCAGGAAATAGGTCTTCCTCTACTGCATTTAAATGATTTCCTCTTGAGTTTGAATTAGCTACTGAGTTTAGGATCATGAAATGTTTGTATTTTCTTCCAGGTAAGCTTCACACAGTTAAGGAATTAAATGCCAAAATTATTCACACAATTATGCACCATCAGTGACAGTAATTTACATGTGGCATTATCCCAAAGGATGTTTGAGTGTTCAGTTCCTCTGGTAATCAGTTGTCTAACACTCTAAGCCATTAAGTCATTAAAGAGTTCTTGGCACTGTACTTAAAGGCTTTTGGGTGTTAATCCCATTTTCCTGGTCATATTCCAACTAGGGTAATGACTTTCTGACTTCTTAAATTACTCCTGCAATTTTTGGTCAAACAGGATGTGCTTGCTTTCTGCCCCATGTGGTTTCACTAAGTGGCTCGCTTGTTAGAGATGCGCCTCTTATGTTGTAAATGAAGTGAGGATAATTTAAAAGCCTTTCTAAAAACTTCTGAGCTGCAACTATGTGGTGAACTCGGTCATGAACCTGTGTGTGGTGCCTCACCTGCTGGAGACCTCAGCTGTGACCAACATGAGTTCCTTCCTTCCTTACAGTTTACCTGGATGTGTTGTCCCTGGGTGAGCTCAGGCTCAAAGGATGTCCAGCGAGCAGACCCTTCCTAGAGCCCTGCTGCTGCACTGTTAGTGAGGGGGTGGTGTGCAACCCCCAGGCCTTTTCCCCTGCATGATCAGGGAGATTTCACTTAGCTCTCTTGGAATAGTGTTTGAGGGAGAGATTATGAAAAATGGTTAGGTTGCTCAAAAGACACTACTTAAAAAAATCTCCCTTACTTTTACTTTTTTATTAATAGGATATGACATGACTTATACAAAAATATAAAAAAATAATTGCTGAATGATTGCTTAATTGCTACATATGTTTTAATTTCCCAGGAGTCACACTGGTTTCTAACCCATGAAGTCCATTTAATTAGTTTTTGCCCTGTTGGTTCTAGAAAGACTTTTGCCCCCCCAAATGGAATGTATCAAGTCATAATCAGTTCACTTCTTTAGTTTTCTATTTTAACGCTCAAAGATGTAAACAGCTGGAGCCAGGCATGGTGGCGCATCCCTGTAATCCCAGCACTCGGGAGGCTGAGGCTGGAGGATCATGGCAAGTTCAAGGCCAGCTTGAACTACATAGCAAAACCCTATCTAAAAAAAAAGAAAAATGTAAACAGCTAATAATCAGAGCTATTGATCCTTTTGAGCTTACTATTAAACTATCAGCTTCCTCGAGGTAGAGATAAGGTCTTTTCTTATTTCTAACCTCAAGGCTGAGGACTGCCACAGACACATTGTAGATACTCGCTAAATATGGAAAGAAGGAAGGGAGGAAATGAGGATGGAAGAGAGAAAGAAGGAAAGAGAAAGGAGGAAGGGAGGGAGAAAGCAAGGAGTAGAGGAAGGAAGGAAGGAAAGGAGGAAAGAGGACAAAGAAAAGAGGGAAGGAGAGAAACAGGAATGCGTGCTACCATCTTAATGTAGATACAATTCACCCCTCACACAGCAAGCAGGCGTTTGCTTCTCCTTGAAGATCTTGGGGTGTGGGTATTTGCAAGTGTGTGCTTAGTTGTGTCTATTAAATGCACTTACTAGTTTTATTCATTTGCTACTGTAGTCCAAACATTGCCTTTCTCTACCTGTGTGTCTCTCCCTTCCAGTCAGATCAGCCTGTTCAATGAGAGTGTGGATGGAGGTCTGTACAGCTCTAGAAGGCAGCTGAAGCCCATCACTATGAAATAAGAATAACGTAATGGAGAACAGTACCATGAACTGACTCTCAAAAAAGACTACAGGTCTCCAGTAAACAAGACTAGTCATTGCTTCCGGTAGAAGCCCTCAACATTTGGTTGATTACTCCAAATTAAATCAGCTCTTATGCAACCAGTTTATTATTACCATTTATTATCAGTTTATTTTGAAGTAGAAAATAAGCTCAAAAAAAAAAAAAAAAAGAAAATAGGGTCAAAAGTCAAATATGCTCTTCTTACTTTACTGAGGTTTTATGTTTTTTTTAAAGCTGAAGAGAATACTTAAAAATGTTTTTACTAGAATAGTTAAGTGTAGGGATGGGAATGTAGCTCACTGGTAGAGTCCTTACCTAGCATCAATCAAATATTGTACCTCATAAATATGTACAAATATTAAATGTCAATAAAATAAAATAAAGTTTGCAAATAAAGACATGTAAACATTTTCATAGCCGTATTTTGTGCAAGAGAGTCCAGGCGGGTAGGAGATGAAGAGGCTGAAGGCTCCTTTCCCCACATACCAGGAGGTGCTCCAGCCATGGCTTGATGAACATCATGGCCTCCCCACACCTCTGGAACTCTCTACTGGGGACCCCACCTCCACCATGGAAGAGGCTGGCCTCCCTTTCACGTATGAATCCTTGCTGGGCTCCTCTTGAAAAGAGAAAGGATAATCATGGCCTAAGCAGAAAATGCAGGCTTGAGATGCCCTTTTCCTAGGAGAGCAGTGCCTTCCCAAGTGACCAGGAACATGGCTTCTCTGGTACAGATGCTTCTCAGAAGAAAATTCCAAATGGCTGATGGGGACATACATATTTAAAGCTTGGTGTAGGAAGATGATTAGCATGGATGAGAGCATGACATATATTTGGGTTCTCTTAAGGAGACATTTCTAAGCCCCCTAAACCATTCCTTCCCAGACTGTTACCAGGCTTTTGTGATAAAATGGAGCCCACCATTTTTCAAATGTTTGATTGTGCCCTATGCAATGTGGGTAAATTCCAAATGCTTCTCCTTATTTTCCTCTTCTGATGGGCTGGAATGGTGGGAAGCAGAATCCATCTTTAGCCAGGGTAGAGTAGCCTGGTATAGTGAGAATGTGCCGAGGAGAAAGAGTGAGGTAGTCTGTGTTCCTATGCAACCTGCAAGAATCGCTGAAGAGATGATGGATGAAAATTGAAACTAAGGTGGGGTGATGGTGTTAAGGACCCAGATTCTAGCAACCTGGTGCTCTCAGCTTTCCATTCCTTTCTTCTGGGTCTTGACCATCTTATGTAAGCCATTTTATTTTAGGGATCTTTGTTATAGCAGCCTAACTTGGTAGCGGTGGGCTCATATATTATTAAGCTTAATCATTAGGCATTTACAACAAATACAGGTCATTGTATGAAAAACTGCCAACTCATTTTCATGGTATTAGGGAAGAGGCTCTTTGTTAGTCTAAAACTTATAATTTCACTCCTTTCTTCCCTGATTTCCCTTTTCTCTGGGGTTGATCATGTTACCCTTTATCTGGTCTCCCCTTACTATTTAAGTGTACACATGAACAAAGTTCCTTCTCTTCATTTTCTATCATGCAGCTTGGAACATTTGATAAGATTTTGGATAATCAAAGCATAAATTTATGTGATGAATAATATAAAACTTGCCACTAGAGATCATTCTTCTCAAGCCCATCTCTGAAGGCCCTCAATCTCCTTGTGAGCACTGAGTCTTGTTCTCTGCTACAGAACCACCCTTCATCCTCCACCCTAGAGCACCCCCCAAGACAGTTGGAGTGGGAAGAGTTGAGACCCAAAGAGGTTGAGATTACTGTCTAAGCTGAAGCTCCATGTAAGGATTCCGTTTGGAGTCTTGGCTTCTCTTCCTAAGAGGATAGATGCAGAGATAACTGGTCCAGGGAGCAAAGCTACACCACTGTATAGTACTAGCAGCAGGGCCAGCTCCTCAACTCTAGTGGATTTAATTTTTCCCATTTAAGAGATGAATAAGGGGACTTGAGAGTTGAAAGCACTTATCCTAAGTCAAGTGGATTATAAGTTTCAGAATCAGGATTCGTACCTAACCTTCCCAGGAGGGGCTTGCGAATGCCTGCCCAACGATGTACATCAAGCTGACTGCTCAGAAAATCTACAGTGCTGGTGCAAATTGAGGTAGATTCCTGTTCCTTCCTTCGGTTGAAACTTTTACATGGATTTGGGATGAGTCTTAAGTTTTTGAATTTTCTTTTTAATCATGCACACGGGTGATTTGAATACATGTCTGGGCCCAGACATACCTCTAATCTTTTCCCTTTGCCCACTCACCCCGCAGCTCTACCATACAAAATGAATCATTCAAAATGAGAGCGCTATGTCTCAAAACAAAATTCAAAATTAGCTGAAGCAACACTTTGGAGGTAAGTTATATGACTCTACTATTATTTCTGATATATGCTCCATCAAAATTGAGGGTTGAGTTTCCACTCATTGATTGCTACTTGTGCAGTGAGGCTTTGTGGCCAATCCTTGTGGGGAATATCACAGAAGCAAACAACACACATGAAACAATTCAAGAATAATAAAAAGTGAGTCAAAAATAAACCCTGCGTTACAGCCACAGAGGCTAGGGGGAACAGAAAAAGAGGAAAGCGAAAAATGATGGGAACAGGAGAATCAGGGCATCATCACGATAGAGAGAGTGCCTGAATCACATCTGGAAGGGTGAGCTAGATTTAAAAAGGTGGATGGGGGTGGAAATCCCATGTAGAAGGAGTAAAAAGGGTGAGGCATACTTCGTTGTAAAGCAACAAGCGACACTAGAGATGTCGTCTATAGAACAGGCACAAACTTTCTGAGCTGTTCAAAGTATAAGTGGAAAGATAAACAGAAACTCTGAAGATAACTCATGTATATCCATTCAAAAATGTGCACGTGAGGAAGGGTGGAATCATGTACCACCCTGTTGGAGGCTAGAGGGAAACTGAGGCTGAATGGTGGTGAGCAACTGTGCAAAGGATGACAAGGAAGTCTGCCACACTGAGACTCTGGAGGACTTGGATGTCACCTGCTGGGATATTTGTTTGGACTGGAGGTATGAAGGTCAGGTAGAGGGAGGCTCTCTGGGCTAGTGACCTGGCATAGCAGAGTGCGTGACCCAGGACCAGGCTGTGTGCCATGAACTGACAAGCGGCAGCTCTGGTGGCTTTCCTGTACTTTGGACCCAGTGTTATTTTCTCCCCTGCCCCATAGGCCAGGTTGGTTTGGGAAGTGGAACATTTATTTATTTCATTCTCCCTTGAAAACAAACTTTACATCATTGATGTGCTGCTAAAAAATGCTTGTGCTGAATTCCTGCCTCCAAGCCAGTTCCTCTGACTCAGATGGTGCGCATTTCAAGATTCTCTCAACATAATTTCACATAAAAAAGAAACATCTTACATTGGGCCAACTCTGAGAAAACCAACTGCCTTGTATCGCTAATATGTAGATGGATTGATTCATAGCTGTACATCTTCAAAGACCTGGATAATCATTTTTGTTTGCAAATTCCTTATTAACATGGAGATAAATGTTATCATAAATTTGAACTATTATATTATGAGCTACATTTTTTGCTCTTTAAAATTTATTCCCAGAATATTCGATAGCATGAGTCTAAGGGCTGTATGGCACTTTCCCAATTGGACCCAGTTTGAGATTTTTTTTGGTCTCCGTTTTCTTTAAACGAGATGATAAACACTTAATAAGAAGATGGAACTTATGGAAAGTAGCCAGAAGAGAATAGCATTCTACCAAAAGGAATTCCACTTCAGATGCTGTGCTGGAAAGAAATCCTCTGACTCGGGCTCCTTTTCCCTTTTGATGATGGTTTTTAAAACTGTGAAAACAGAGAAAGCCAAGTGTGTGGTCTTCAGCAATTTTTAATAGTCTGCAGGAGACCGAGGGGGTGGTGGTTTGCTGGAACAAATGATTAGCTTTTTCTTTATGATGACAGAAAACAGTTGCAATTCAAAAATGCCAAAGGTTCTGCAGCCCTCCCTTTTGGCAAATTGTTAGGTAATCGCTCCTTCCAGGTGGTGCTTTCAATAAAGACCTTGGAAAGTCACGTCCCCCAGAGATGGCCTCCGGCAGAGCCATTGTCAACTGGGAGAAACCTGTAGAATCGGTGGGGGTGGGTCCAGAAGAAAGACTCTGAGTTTTTCTTCAGGGGAATCTATTTCTCATTTCCCAGTGCATTCCAATGCCTCTGTAGTTGTCCATAAGTGTACAATTTTCCCCTGAGTTTCTCAAGCAGAATTGAAGGAACCCTTCTTACATTCCGTTATTATCATCATTATTTATCGCAAGTTATCCCAGTAAGCATATCTCTATTTACATAAAAATCAGCTTATTTAAATAGATTCTAATGAACTAATAACCTTGCTTAGAATATACCGACTTTAAAAGTTGGTCAACTGGTTTGACTTTTTAAAAAAACCTTTGCCAAGACTGATTTTACTCATGCAATTTTGATCAAAATTTGACCAACCTGGTCTGGAACTGGAATTCTGGACTAGTTCCGCTCTTTCAAGGTGCTGTATGTTACTTCCTTCATTTGTAATGCGGAGTGGAAAACATAGCAGATGTATGGGGAAAGCCCACCACTCCGGGAGGCTGAGAGAGGAGGATCCCAAATTTGAGTTTAGCCTGAACAACTTAACAACACCCTCTTTCAAAAAGAAAGGAAGAAAGAAAAAAGGAAGAAAGAAAGAGAAAAAGAAATAGAGAAAGAAAACAAAGAGAAAGAAAAAGGGGTGAGGGATGTAGCTCAGTAATAAGGCCCTGGGATCAAACCAACAACAAAAAAAGGCTGTGTCTTTTGAGGCCAGTTAGTTCGAAGTTCTTTTTTTAGCACAGTGCTGGGCTTGGTTCAACCCAAGGTATAAACGATGATCTGTATCCTTGACTGCTCACAGTCTGGAGAGGTGGATGTTGCAATGTTATACCAATATATGATGCAAACCAAAGATAGAGTTACCCACAAGGTACACTAGAAAATTGTGACTTTTGGAGGGATATATTTTGACTCCATTAGGGCACTCCTGTACTCAGCAGACCTGCTCTGAGACCTCCTGATGGGCATGGCCCTGCAGGTGTTGGGTCCTACATAGTACTCAGGTAGAGCAAACAGTGCTGATAGTGCTGTCCCACATGGCTGGTTGACTGACCCAATCTGCTCAGCCTTCCATCAGAGGAGGTCTTTTCTATCGTAGAATTCATAATTGTTTTGAACCCATTGGCTCCCCCTTATGAGTAGAGAATGTCCAAACCTGGGCATTTAACCCCAATTCTTGTACTACTCCTCAGGATCAATCACTGCTGAGGGTGATTTTTGCCAAAGCTGACTTTTGGATATCTACCACTTTGACTACTTGTCCTCCTTGTCTACATTCAAGGTTCTGCTCCTATTAGCAAAGCGCATTCCTCAGTGGCCCTAGAAAATTTGCAATGATTAAAACCACTTGTGTCTTAGTTTTTCAAGGATCTATTACTCTTTGCATGTTGAGGTTTGGGATTCTCCTGCTAAGACAAATTCTTCTGCTATGATGGCCTGGAAAGAAAAGAGGTAATCAGGCACTCACGAGAAGGGTCATTCTCACAGTTTGCTTAGGCAAAGAGGGAACTGTACTGTTAATTCAGAGAGTGTACTGTTAGTAGAAGATCTCTTAACGCGGACAATTCAAATGTTTGAGTGTGTAAGCAAGGTCCTGTGTTATGGAAGCACTTTAGAAAAATGGCTGTAGGAGGGACATTAACTTGATACTCAAGTTGTGAAAAAAGTAGTAGGTTTATTACTTGCTGTTCCTACTTGGAGGGTGAATAAGGGGTGTGGCATGGCCATCTGGTGGTGCCAGTGAGTGGTGGACTATGGCATCATGAGATGTGCAGTGGGCTCTTCGGCACATAAGACAAAAGATGCCGTGTATCAGGAAACCCTGGAGGAAGGGCACACTGTCTTTGAGGAGTATTTGCATTGACCAAATTAATCTGCTTTCAATTAGAATACTTATTATAGGCTTCTTCTCAAAAGTTTCCCTGATCCCAGCAACAGCATATTTTTGGGACACTGAAATTTCTTTGAAGTTTCTTGCTATTCTTCCTTACTGTAGCTGCTTTTATAATGAGGTACATATTCTTTTAGCCGCAGTCTCAGATTGGGGTTGGTTTCCCTGCTAGAGTCGCTGGTAGTTGTGCAGTACGGTATTTGTGAGCAGTGTCCCATAAATGCTTGTTGAGCTGAGACATTGCCCACCCCCAGGAGTTCCGAATCCAGGCCAGACACAGGATTAAAGGACTGGGATAGATCGCACCACCTCCCCCTTGCATAATATTTTCATCGAATAAAAATGCATTTAAAATGAACATGAAAGACAACTTTAAAAGTGAAAAGTAATAACAAAAGGCTGAAATGCCCCCCAAATTGCATGGTTGGACACAGACAGGGCATCCATTCTGCACTCTGTGGTCACTGTGGTGACAGAGCTGGTTTATAGCTAACTGTTAAACACAGACACATCCATACTTTTTTCTTTTAATTGCCAGCTGAGGGTCCCTTCCTAAGTATTTCACCTTCTTGTAATCCCAGCATCACCACCGTGCAGTTCTGCAGACCACACTGGCAATGCCATAGGTCACCAAGCACACAGCGATGGCCATGTGCACATTTTGGACCCAGTGACAGAATGGGGAGGGTGGGCTTGCATACCTGTGTCCAGCATATAAAGCGCAAACCAAGCCTGACGCTTCTTGTGTTAAAGAAGTGTATTTGTATTTCCACTGGCTGTGTTTGGTACCTGATATTTCCCCATTTGTTTCAGTATATCTCCATGAGTTTTACATTTGTCATATTCTTGGGCTGCTTTTGTACCCAATTGACTATGTGGTTAAGATTAATTCCTCTAATACATTTACCAGTTCATTTAGCACGTCTTTGGTAAGTCCCTACTGTGTGGCCAGTGTCCATACTGACTAGGGTTCCATTCATACACAATCCTAGAGGTAGCTCTCTTAGTTGGTCAGCACTCTGTGATGTCAGCATGGTGACCAAATAATAACACACTTCTTAGAACCTGTGCCTGTTCCCACCATTAAACGCCGTATGACTAATGATTGCTCAAACTATTTGCTTAAAAACAGTTACAGCATTGAATTAACAGAACAAGAGTGTTTAAACAATCTTTAAGCATTACTGGGAGGTGATGGCAGTGATTTAAAGTAGAGTAGACATGAGAGTGAGAAATATTTTGGGCCTCTCCAATTTGGTTCCTAAAATCCATGGAAGAGCAATTCCCTCATCTGTGTGTGTGTCAGTGCACACCTGTCTGGGATTCTCTGATGTCAGATGTCTTTCACGAGCAAGGCCTTAGTGTGTCCAGGAGATAGAAGAAAACATTAGGGATATAAACCATTGCACAAAGTGGAGTGTTTTAGATTTTGCAGCCTCCAATTCCATGCTCTCTCTTATTGAGCCATCCACTGTCTTCCTACTCATGGTCAAAGGCTTTTTCCCTTTTTCTTTTCCTAGCAACTATCAGTGTCAGTGACCCAAGCCAGGAAGGGCAAGTCTACCTACCTCCCGCTTGTACTTCAAAAGTTATCAGACGAAAACAGCATTTTCTAGTTAAGACTGTTCTTCATACAGTGTGCCTAAGACCATTCTTCATATCATGGGACAGCACCTTGTTTTTCACTTCGTAGACTGAAATTTTTGGAGAGTCTTCTAGACTTGATGTTGAATTATGCTCTAGTCTTACTTTTTACTGGGGGTAAACCCATGATCTGTCTTAATGACCCACCTTATAAAAGTTATAATCTGAGTGGCTGTGAAGATAATTTTGAATGAGTACAGACAGCAGATTATTAACTCCTTTCCCAGCTCTCAGGTGGTAGACACGTGTGCCCCTGGCTTGCAGTTTCCCGATGAAGCCTGCTTGACTCTGTTGCTGCACCGCTGTCCGTGTGGTGGGATCTGGCTCCACAGAGGCCCATTTCCACATAACAACTGCAAGTGTTGGAGATGAAACAAATTCCATCTGATTTCTTGCACTAAACTCAGATCTCCCTATTTTCTCCATGGGTTCATTGAACACTTTTTACCAGCATACCTCTAATTGCAATGTGGTTACTTCCTCTGGGAAGTAGGAACTTCAGACCTCCACAAACAACTCCTTACATGAAATCGTGAGTTATGATTTCTGGAGCCTTCATCTCCATCAAAGCACAGGGCAGCACTGGCCATGAATTAGAGCGTGTGGACCCCACTCTTAGGAGGAGTTTGCGAGGCAGCGCTCAGTGGAGGGGGTTTGAGACAGGGCAAGAACCCACCCTACTCCTTCTTTGACCTGTTGCTGCTTGTTCAGCTGGCTTGCCTTCCATAGCCTTCTCTCTTTCTTCGTGTCCATGCCCCACCTAATCTCAAACGTTGGCTCTGGAATTAGCTTTCACTATGGTCATTAATGCTCAAGATTAATGTTGTCTGCTACTCAGGGTGCAAGTAGCTTGGAAATAACCTCCATAAACTAGTAGGCAAGCAACTGAGTTTAGCTGCTGGATACGTTTCAGATATGCCTGCCAATTATATGCAAAATAATAATATTTTTCCAATGTACTGAAAAAGTTATCAAATGAGAAAATATTTTCAGGATATGAGTTTAAAAATTTTTGACAACTATTTTTCCCCTCTTCATGTGGGCATGTGAGACTGGAGGCCATGAGCTTGGAGGTGGGGCCCTTTAAAGACTTCGGACAGTGGCACTCACACATTGGCACGCGATAGGTGGTGGTTGCTCTATTTGTTCTTCATTGTCATTCTCACATCACACAGAAGAGGCCGAGTTGGCTTGGTTACACATTAAGGGTGCTTTTGTGTTATAAAAGCAAGAGTTCCTCTTTTCCATGTTTGATTTTTTAATGCAGACTACATCTTTTCATGTTTGCCTAACCAACTCTGCCTCTAAATTTGGATATAGCAACTAATACATGCTTTGCGAAGAAAGCTGTGAAGCAGTTTTTAAACATGTTTGACTTTGACTAAAAGTAAGAACTACGTGTAACCTCCTAACCCAATACCCACACATATGTGAAACTTATTAAGACTCATCCAATTTTTTGTTTCATTCTATTCTATTCCATTGAAAAGATGTTGTCTACGAGGTACTAACTTGCTTTTGTCGCTTAATTTGAACCCTCTAGAAGCTGTCTTGTCTCTGTGTATTGGTCAGCTTTTTATCACTGGGATGCACTGCCTCGTGTATACAACTAAAGGGAGGGGAGAGCTATTTGGGCTCACAGTTTCTGAGGTTTCAACCTCGGGGCCTGCTGGTTTCAGTCCGTGGAAGAGTGTGGCAGAGGAAAGCTGCTCACTTCTTAGCATCCAGGAAGCAGAAAGTAGGGAAAGAGGCTCAGAAGAAGGGGCCGAGGATCACACACAATCTCCAAGGTTGTGCCTCTATCAACAACCCAGACACACCCAGAAGTGTACAGTCCTAATTTTTTAGGCATCTCAATCCAGGCAAGTCGATAATCAAGGTCGGCCGCCACACTCAGTCTGCACATTTGTCCCTCAGTATCTGTGGGGATTGGTTCTAGATTTAAAGTCTGTGATTTCTACAATATGCAGATACATAATTCCTTTCTATAAAATACAGTAGAGTTTGCATATCGCCTGTGCATAGCTTCCCATAGACTTTAAATCCTATCTAGTTTATTTATGATACCTAATGCAATATAAATGTTATATAGAATTGTTATCCTGCCTTGTTCAGGGAAGAAAAGCCTGCATGTGTTTAGTACGGTTGCAATTTTTTCTGCTGCATTTGTGGATATGGAAGTTACCAACACAGAGGGTTGATTGTATGTGGCTTATTGACAGTTTGGGCAGAAACTCTGGGTTGTACCAATCAGCTAAAGTGACTACGTGGGGGAAGGATGGGCAGAGACCCAAGAACGCTGGCTTTACTGACTGGCCCTCTCTGAGTTCAACCTCAGTTATGAACTTCACAGTAAATAAAGGCCAGAAAGTCTGTTCTGCTCCTTCACACCCAGAAAGGGTCTTTTGACATGGGACAAGAGATGGCTGGCCTCTAGGAGAGACACTGCGCTTGGCTGTGCCACCTCTTCAAACGAGAAATGTTCTCTGCCTGCTTGTTGGTCATGAACATTTAGATCGCGGCTTTCACGGCCTGGACCCATTCGGCCCTGGAATCTGTCCACACACTAATGTGCAGCAGCAGATGGGCTGAGCACTCCACACTGCTGCCACCTTCATTTGAAAACCTGAATTTTATTCCTTTTACTTGCACTTTCCTTTGCTATCTGCTGTTTAGCCTCCACCCCAGCCAGCTAGAATTGGCCTACGAAACAGCAGATCTTGATTCTTGCTTTAATTGCCAGCACTTGACCTCAGGGAGTGTCGTGATTCTTTATATGACCCCATCTGTGCACACCATTGGAGCTTTGAAATTGTGCCAATTTTGTTATCCTATGCCTTTTTTTCCACATTGGGATGAAGTCTTTTCATCTGATTGTAGCATAGAACATTGGGTAGGAAGCACCCTAGCTCCAAGAGCTTCCCTCACAGTTCCTGTAAATATAGTAGTGTCCCCTCATCCCTTATGTATGCTCTCTCTGGTAACTTTTCCTTTTACCCTGACATCACCTTTGTCCTGTGAGGTAGCTGCTGATACTCCTGCAGATGTGGAACCAGGCACTGTGAAGATAGTAACTTAGATCCAGCCACTGTAAAAGGAAAAATATTTGTCAATCAGTATGGCACCAATTGCCAACCAGCTAGCATAGATATAAGTCAGGGTGCTGAGGCAGGTCCTTGGTGGCCTTTCTGTTGGAAACTGTGGTTCCCAGAAGAGGCACTCATTTGGGGTGGGGGGAGGTTGGGCCTAGGGTCAGTGGCTACTTACTAGCTAGCATGGAAGTATTTCAATATTTTCACGCCTGATTCAGCCACCCTGATGCTCCTGGCTGAATAGATGAATTGGATGAAGTCTGTTGTGATCACAGCTTTATACCTGGCATCGATATAGGTAAGTACTTTTTAACCCTAAGTATACAAAATGCTGGGCCATGCTCCTAGGAGGTTCATTAAAGCAATTCTGATTCTACGATTGGTTTTTAAATTTTCTCCCAGATGGTATGGACTGCTGTGGCTGTCAGTTTTTTGAGCTTTGCCCAGGCTTAAGTGGGAAGGATGAAAACTGAAGAAAAGAGCAGTAAGACTCTGGTCCATGATCTGACGATTGTTTCATGGATGCAATATTAATGCTGAGTGCAACAAATCCAAATCGTCTTCTACTTCTTTAAGTCTCCTGGTTAATAATTCATTATTGAAAGGAGGTCATGGCAGATACGCTACCAGAATGTTCTGGGTACACTGCAAACTTACTTTGCCAACATGGCTAATTCCTTTGAAAGGAGACTTAGCAAAGGCTAGGAGTCATTTTTCTGAGAGGGTCCTATGTACAAATCAGTACCTATACCTGGTGTCTGTTGGAAATGGCCTGGCCCTAGCCACATGGATCCTTTCCAGAAGAGGCCACCAAACTCAGTCTGGCAGGGTGAAGACAGCTAGCTTTCTCTTGTTAGCCGTGTTGCAGCTACACCACTGACAGGGCTCTTGGCAGTAGCTGTGGAGACTTCCTGGCCTGCCATCTGTCTCCTGGCTGCCTGGCTTGGAGGACAGCCATTGTGGACGCCTGCATTTGCTTACAACATGTGCGACATGCTTTTCCAGCAAAATGGAAGGAGATCCGTCCCAGAGACAGCACTGTGTTAGCACCCACATCAGACATCTACCAAGACAGGAATATTTCGAATAGATGTGGAGATGTTGAGATGATGACCGTGTCTTCTACTTTCTAAACCAGATTTTTATTAACCATTGCTTAATATTTCAGTTTTCTGTTCTCACTTGTCAACAGACAAATGGCCTTTGTGTACCCATTACACAGCTTTGTCAGTAACGTACTCCTGGTTAATCTCCTTTTACAAAATCTCCACCCAGGCAAGTTAAGTCTTCCAATCTTGCTTTTGTCGTTGTTGTTGTTTTTGTTTTTAAAGAGCTGATTATGCTTAGCAAAGATTCGGCGGAATGGATCTTTCATAATAACTGTTGAAGTTGCCTCTGCCTTTGAGCACAGCTGTGACACACTACAACTAAAGGTGTGTGTGCCAGAACACAGAAAGAAAGAATGACAGATAAATCCAGACTTAATTGTTTCATGACAAGTACTTCCACACAGTGCCATTGGATTGAGTGAGAACTTGAGGAAAAAAGAAGTGGGAGGGATACAGTGGACTCTGGTGAGGAATAAAATACTATCTGAAAGAGAAAAGAGAACATGGATGGTATTGCACAACCTGAACAAGGATAGAATTACAAAGGCGCACACAGTCACAGTGGCACAGGGGCCTGTGTGTAAGCCATGGCAGGAAAATATGAATCCTCTGAGAACAGCATTAGTCCCACTGGCTAAAATCTGTAAATGCTGAATTTTTATTTGTGTTTCCTGGAAACAGGTGATAACACCTGCACCCATTCCATGAATCAGGGTTTCCCGGAAGTCATTACTCTCTTTTGTATGTAACATCCTACCAAGTATTCAATCTGAATATTCTAGCTATGATTCTGTCAGAGTGGAACTGTGTTTCAGCTTAATTTGAATATTAATATTTCCAGAAAAATCACACACACAGACACACAGACACACACACACAGACACACACACACACAGAGTCTGTTGCACCCTTTTAGGCAAGTTTACAATATCTTTGGGGTGTCTTCCACCCACTCCCAACAGCGTGCCCACAATTAAATGGAACTAGAGCTTCACCTGTACCTTTATTCATTCAACAAACAGCCACTTAACATCTAGTGTACCCAGGATAATGGTAGAGGCAAGGATGCCCTCTGGGTGAGCCCAGGGTGCGGGTGGCTGCGGGAGCAGGTGGTAAGGAATCGGAAGAGCCAGCCAAGAGCTACTGGCTCTGAGTCACCCTCTAGGCTGCAGACAGAGGGCTTAGGCTTGGAGAGGTGCAGAAGGTCCACCAGAGAGGCAGTAGACAGTGTGTGCCCATCTTCCGAGGAGCTCCTGAATTCATGTCCAGCTTCACTCACTGATGCTGGGGACCTTGAGCAAGTTCACATCTCTCTGCCTTGGTCCATGTTTGGTATGGGCACTGTGGCTCCTCCATTTAGAGTGGCTGTGAGTTCAAGTGTGACCTGGTGTAAGGGGTGCCATTGTCATGACTCGGTTTTGGAAAAGCGGGACCTGCTGCCTGGTAGACCGGGGAAGACTTAGGAGCAGCTGGCAGAGCATCTGAGGCTGTGAGCCAGATGGGGGAAAGCGGCCCCCCATTATGACACCACACTCAGGGACACTGACAGCAGGTGGTGATGGCTGGACAAGTCCTACAGGGACAGCAGAGTCCTCTGAATGTGGGAGAGGGGATTCCAGGAGAGGGAGGATGCTATCTGGCAGGAGACGGCAGGTGGGCAGCAGCAGCTAATAGAGGCGGACTGACGCAGATCTATCCTAAAGGAACAAAGGGGCTTTGATTTCATTTCTTTGAATCCTGGATTTTCCAGAGAAGACCTTCAAAGTCATCTGTTCTTCCATTAACAGTGTAAGGTTGAAAGGGGCAAGGCCAAGCCCAGGGTCACACAGCTCTTCTGCGGTAGGGGGCCAGCAGAGAACCTGGGTTTCTGCGTTCCAAGCCCTCCACCTTCCTCGGCCTTCGCTGCCTGCCTTGTTTAGGGAATGAAATGATAAATGTGTCCCGAGCATCCACCGCCCACTCTGTGCAAGGCAAATAGACTTCTCCCTCTTGGACAAGGAAAGAAAAACTCTCAGCCAAGGGATAAATCGCTTCAGGGCTGCCATTCTGAACTGTGACTAAGGTTGTTACTTTATATGCAACCTCCTTGTAAGGTCAGAGAATGACAACACATTATTCACCCTCGATTGTTTGCTAAGCAAACACTCAGTTTGTATGTTGGCCTGAACCCAATGTTCAGTTTGAGAACTCTCGAATTGCAGCTTTCAGAGTTGTGGGCGAGAGTCAGAGATAGAGATGTGATAAGGAGCCTGGCAGATGTATGCAAAACTAACCATTTGTTAATTGCATGGGAGAAAAGTGTTTTTACCTGATGCAGTTGTTTAATGCCTTTCCCTGTATTTGTAAAGGGGATGCAAATGCAAGGCCCCAGTGATGTGGCAATCTTTTCTTTTTTGAAAGACTTTCAAACTACCTTTCTTAACCCTATCAAAACGATGGGGCACATTTATGCTTTGAAGAAAATAATCACCAATGAGGAATTCATGAAAATCAGAATTAGGACATTTGTAAGCTAGTAGCCACGAAGAGGTTAAGTGACTTACTCTCCCAAAGAAATTTCTCTCTTACCAAGAATGATGGGGTAAGTGTGTTCAAAGCTAGGGGAAGTATTTTGAGTTTTTCTAGGGACATTACTGATAATGTGCCTTATAGTGAAATAAAATTTTTAATTTAAACAATAAACGAAAAGAAATGTCTCTTTTGTAATGCTGTTTTCTATTTATTTCTAAGAGAAAATTTCAGTTGCATTTTATCGAAGGCTTAGTCTATGTTTTTTTTTTTTTGCTAGTGTGTGTATATTTTTGTTTTCTTATTACTTCGTATTGAAATTTTGAATTGATTTAAACTTGAAATGCTCAAAATGAAGCTAAGGGGCTGTTTTGCCTGAGTGTGTGACCCTTTACAGGGACGACTGAATGAAAAGCAAGGCGAAAATGTTTCTTTTCTTAAATTTGCTGAGACTCAGCCGAGATACTCAGCAAATGACTCAAGTTTTCTTTGCTTTAGTTTCCCCCATTTGCAGAACAATTTTAATAATACCCGGGACTGCTGCCTGTGAAATCATTTTATCCCCTCTGAAGAAATGAGCTATCAAATATAATATGTGATTAAGCAACACATAGCTTTTGATTCGTACGAGAGTGCCAGGTTTAAGCAATAACTTTTTGGATAGTGTTCTGAAGGAAATAACTCAATTTTCACAATCCCTTGGGCTTACTAGCCCGTGATGACCACAATAGCTACATGCCTGAATAAAATACAAATTCTTCTCCAGCGTGCTGGTTCTCAGTGTTCCAGGCAACTATATACATAGATGGTTGTTCGGCTTCACACTTTTGGAAGGGGAGTCGAGTCTCATCAGATACGCATTCCGCAACATGACCTCAAGATTCGTTTACCATCACAGTGACATTCTCAGCTGCGCACAAATCAAGCGGATGGAAGCAGAGCCCATCAGAAGTCGTTCCTGGTCGACTATCACCTTTCAAAGTATATGTGTATGTGAGAGAGCCTTCGTCCCTTCCCAACTATTGTTAGAAATAATTAATGATGTATTATGAGATGCTTTGCATGCCAAAGAGTTCCAAACTCTTTGCAAATGCACATCTAAACAGGAATTACTTCACCTGCCATTGAAATGCAACCGCCTCTTGGCTGAGATGAGGCAGCTGTTTAATAATGCATAGCAACATTCCAAAACAGCGGAGGCCTGGAAGTGAGTGGCGAACTCACGTCCAATTCAAGTCACCTGAGACGTTTCCTGGGCCAAGTTGTGCTGTTAGGGAACTTTTGTAACCATAGGAGGCCAGAACATTAGTTTTATGCCTCCCTAGGAGAGCCAGCTCCCTCTGTTCAGCACTGGCTCATTGTCACCTGCTAAATCATCCAGGTCGCAGGCCACAAGCCTGTCCTCTGATTTAAGGCCTATTTTCTACCCTGGCTGCTGGAGGAGGCTAGGCCATGGCAGCTTAAACCCTGCACCAGAATTTGGATGTGAGAATGGCCCTTGGTAGTAGAATGCAGAAATGCATCCAGTCTACAAGGCATGTTCTCCAGCTCTAGAAACATGACCCACAAATGGGTCACCTGGGGTGAAACTGTGCTTCACATGGACCTAGTCCCATGGGCTACATGATCTCAAATATGACCCTCCAGAGCCTCTCTTTTCTGATTGACAAAAGTGGCTTCTCTTTAGGACCAAAGAAGAACTCAGTTTATACGTAGATTCATCTTGTCTCATTCTTCCATGCTGGGAGGCTGGGTGGTTCCTGGCTTGTATCTTCCTCACCTGGCCTCACTCAAGTCTTGCAGTCTTGGGTACACACAAAACCATGTGCTTTGCCTACCCCAAACATTCTTATATGAACAAACAAGAGTCTGGGAAAACAGCAGTGGGGATGATACCCATCAAACATTTGTCTAGTCAGGGTCTCGGGTCACGGCATTGGCAGGTGAAGCCACTGCCTTTTCTGCCTCTCTCTGAGCCCAGATGTTCTGTCTTCAACACAGGAGGCAGGACTACTCTTCCCATTCACCTGGTGACAGCTCTAGTTCTCCATGGAAAATTTCACATTTCCCAGCCAGGTCCAAATTAAATATTAACTTTACTAATTTTAAATTGTTTCCTCCATGACAAATTGTACTGTTTGGAGGACATTCTAAAGAAATATTTTGAGTGATCATTAATGCACCACTTCTCCCTTACAAGATTTTGTGGGGGTGGGATTCTAGGGAGCAGGAGACATATGTCTGCAGTCGTTTTCTCTGGGGAGCAGCACCAGCCTCATCCCTGGGAACACTGTCCCTAACCAGGCATTTGGAGGAACTGCATGGACTCCATGATGTTATGAACTCATGCATACTTAGGTAGTTATCTGCTCTTTTCACCTGTCACATCTAACCATTTAGGCCTGCTGATTTGTGTCTCCCTCAGTCCCACTTTGGATGCAGAGTTCTTCACCTGGTCTGTCGCTACAAGTTCGAAATGGTCCCCTTTTCAATTTCCTCCTTATTGAATCCATATGTCACTCTATTCTTACATCATGTCAAAACAAAATTTCAACTAATCAAATTTCAAGATCTAATTGGCTTTTTACTAGTAATCCATGAATTGGGCAGCATTCTACCTAAAGGTTTAGAGAGGTGCTCGATTGGGTATGGTAGGACTGTTGGTTTTTATTAGGTAGCTTAAGCAGGAAGAAGAAAATGGCATAATAGAAAAAACAGATTTGTTAACCTCAGGGTGGCAGAGTGAAGTATGAACTTCATTTGCTTTGGCATCCACTGTGGGATTGGTGAGCCACACTTCTAAGGATGTTTGGGAGAGTCATGGAGGCCTGGCCTTGGGGTCTGCATCAATTCCCTTACACTTTCTGCTTTGGCACTGTTTCCCTGCTCCACTTCTGGCTGCCATGAACTAAGTGGCTTTGCTCCACCATGCCCTTCCACTGTGATGTCTCTGCCTTGGAGCCTGATGGCAATGGACTGAATCCCCCAAAACTGTGAGCAAAATTAAATATCTCCTCCTTTAAGTTTTGAGTGCTGGGCATTGTGCCTCATGATGGGAAATCTGACTAATAATAGAAAATTGATACCGGGAGTGGGGTTGTTGCAGTAACTGTACCTGTCCATGTGGTTCAGTAGCCTTTGCAAATGATTTTTGGAAGGAGTTTGAAAGGTTTGAAGATGTAGGATAGAGAAGACCCAGAATGCTGTAAACACAGCTTGATGGATAATTCTGGTTTGAGCTTAGAAGACCAGAATGCTGATAGTAAAGGCCAGGCTCTGAAGTTTCAGGTAGGAACAAGAACTCCATTAGCGGGGGGGACCTCAAGATGGCGGATGAGTAAGAAGCAGGCAGCGAAACTCTCTCTAAAAGTTACCATTGGAACACGGGAATATAGCGACCCGGAAAGCGCAGGAGGGGGGGAGATGCCTCCCCGAAACCCAGAGAAGTTCTGAAGCGCAATCTGGGACCCCCGGCACCAGTGACGGGTGACTTCCAACAAAGAAGAAGGAAAGAAGGAGCAGACCACGCGTGCGCACCTTCTACTATCCCGGGAGTTGCAGCGCCGCGGAGGCTCAATTCTACGGACACACGGTGGCAGCTGGTGCTCAGGGAGCCCCCACGGAGGATCCTGAGACAGCGGCGGGGCAGGGGAGCGGCGGAGAACGGCGCTGACTGGCAGTGAGTGTCTCTCAGCCACAGCTGCCCCGCGCCAGAGAGCAACCGGCCGGGCGCCATTGTGGGGGGTGTGGCGAAACTCAGAGCGGCTCGAAAACTGCTCTGGGAACTTGTGCTCCGGACAGGGCAGCACGGGGCCTCTCAGGCCCACGAAAGTGTGCTGAGGTCAGCAGGCGAACGAGACTGGACTCTCAGCCACACCTGTCCCGCGCCAGAGAGCGACTGGCCCGGCGCCATTGTGGGGGGCGTGGCGAAAAACCAGAGCGGCGGGAACCAGTGCAGGGAACCCGCGCTCCAGACAGCGCGCTGAGCCTCTCAGGCCCAGGGATCGTGAAAGGGCGCTGAGAGCGGAGGCGAGCTGACTGGTCTCTGCCTGAAAGTACGCGCATCTGCTCACCGCCCGCCAGAGGGCGCTCCTGGCTTACTGGGACGGACCTGCACAGAACAGGACTCTGTCACCACAGGGTAACTGCCTACAGCAGAGTCAACACCTGGAACTGATTCTTTTTATTTTTTTATTTTTATTTTTATTTTTATTTTTTATTATTATTTTTTTTTCTCACTGATTTGTTTTTTGTTCTGGCGAAGGGTTTTTTTGTTTTTGTTTTGTTTTGTTTTGTTTTTTGGTGGGGTTTTATTTTTGATCTGTCTGTTTTATTGTTTTTATCTTCGTTTTTGTTTCTGTATGTGTATTTGCTCTTTCCTTCATTATTCTCTCTGGTTTTTTATATGAGTGTAAACAGCGCCTCTAACTTCTTTGTGATTGTGGTTGTGATCTGTTCTTCCTTTTATCCCTTCCTTCTCTTTCTACCACCTGTCCTCTGCACTAGTGTCCCAATTTTAGTGGGATCCCTCTTGGTCCTCTAACCTTACATCTAATTCCTTCCTCTTCTCCCAATACTCTATTTCCTCCTTAACTCATTTTAAATTTAAACTCCTCAGGGGAAAAATTGACATACACAGGACTTGTATACTGCATATAATTTTTCTGGTGTGTTTTAGATTTTGTTATATAACCGCAACTCTACTTTATATGGCTAAAAGTGGTAAATAACTGGTTAGCTCAGTCTGTCATTTTCTAGGCTGTGTTTGATGCTTCAGTTACCATTATAGCCAAATGTAAAATAATTGTTCTAAACAGCTTTCCTTCCTGATATTTCATGATTGATATTGACTAAGGGACACAGAAAATACAGTGGCACAGTACCAAAGAATCAAGGACTGGGCCAAACAGGTAGCAACTTCGCATACCCAACGAATTGAAGAGGTAGGATCTGGCAGAAAGCTCAAAACCTAAAAGCAAGCTCCACTTGGAAGATACTGCAGAGAAGTAGTCATCTTCTAAAGATCTTAAACACTAGCAATAAAGTAACCTACTATAGGTAATTTGCAAACATCACCCCAGGAATTAAAGAAAGAAAAAATGAGACGACACTTAAACAAGATGCAATCCCACACATCCAATTCACCAAAGGCAAACCTAGGGAGCAACGAGGTGGGACAATCCGAAAGCCACCCACCTGGCCTATCTGAAGTGGTAACAACAAAGCAACTGAATGAGGTTCTGGAAAAAATTAAAACAGAAATAATCTCACAGATAACTGCAGAGATAATGTCTACAATGAAGACCATGCTTAAGGACACTATAGCTGATACAGACAAAAAAATAGATGAACTTAAGAAAACTATAGAAACCATGAATGCTCAGCATAGGAAAGAAATGGAATCCATAAAGCAGATTCAAGCAGATACCCAAGAGATAAAAAATTCCATTGAAAGTATTTGTAGCAGAATAAGCCAATGCGAGGACAGGATCTCAGATATAGAAGACAGGCTTGCAATTAGTGATCATGAAATGGAAAAATTCTTAAAAATAGCAAGGGACCATGAAAAATCAATTCAGCAGCTGCTAGATGACTCAAAGATAAACAACTTAAGAATAATTGGAATAAATGAAAAAGCAGGAGATAGCATCAATGACATTAAAACCTTGTTCAAAGACATAATCAGGGAGAACTTTCCTGGAAGAGAAAAGGAATTTGACACCCCCATAAGTGAAGCTTTTAGAACACCAACTAGACATGATCAAAAAAAAACTTCAGCCAGACATATTATAGTCAAGATCCCAGAAATTCAACAGAAGGGCAGAATCTTAAAAGCTGTTAGGGAGAAGAGACAAATCACCTATGAAGGAAAACCCATCAGAATCACAGCTGACTTTTCAGCACAAACCCTCAATTCAAGAAGAGCTTGGAATGATGTATTGCAAGCTCTAAAGGAAAATAATTTTCAGCCCAGATTGATGTACCCTGCAAAACTATCTTTCAAAATTGATGGAGAAATAAAATACTTTCATGACAAAGAACATCTGAGAAAATTTATGACCACCAAACCAGCACTCCAAAACATTCTGAAGGACATTCTAGAAAGAGATAGGAACCCCAACAGAAGGAATCCACCAGGCAGGGCAAATAATTAAATAGCCGGAAAGCAGAAAAACAAAGAGTGGGAACCAACAACAGGAAAATATCATGACAAGTCAATACATATCAGTTTTAGCCATCAATGTTAACGGTCTCAATTCACCAATCAAAAGGCACAGACTGGCGAAATAGATCAAGAAGCAAGATCCAACAATATGCTGTATACAAGAAACACATTTAATTCAGAAAGAAATTCATAGACTGAAAGTCAAAGGATGGAAAACAATACTCCATGCCACAGGAACCCAGAAAAAAGCAGGGGTAGCTATTCTTTTTGCAGACAAAGTGAACTTCAAGCCAAGAAGGATTCAGAGAGATAAAGATGGTCATTACATCCTTGTAAAGGGAACAATCCAAGAGGAAGAGATAACGATCATAAATATATATGCGTCAAATACCAATGCACCCAGCTATATAAAACAAGTACTAAAGGACATGAAAAATCAAATAAGCACTAATACAATTATATTGGGAGATCTCAATACTCCACTGTCACAAAAAGATAGATCAACTGGACAGAAAATCAATAATGAAATAGTAGAACTGAACCAAACTTTTGAACAAATGGACTTAGTAGATGTCTACAGAGTGTTCCATCCCACAACATCAGAATACACATTTTTCTCAGCTGCACATGGGACGTTCTCCAAAATAGACCACATACTAGCTCATAAAACCTGCTTAAGTAAATGCAAAGGAATTGAAATTATCCCATGCATATTATCAGACCATAGTGCAATGAAATTGGAAATCAATGGCAAAAGATCCCACAAAAACTCCCTAAACACATGGAAATTAAACAGCATCCTCCTGAACAACCAATGGGTCACAGATGAAATTAAAGAAGAAATTAGTCACTTTCTACAACTGAATGATAATGACAGTACAACATACCGGAACTTATGGGACACAATGAAAGCAGTCCTAAGAGGGAAATTTATAGCATTAAATACTTATATCAGGAAAATAGAGCAAGCGCAAATAAACAACTTAAGGGTGAACCTCGAGCTTCTAGAAAAAGAAGAGCAGGTTAAGCCAAAAGCCCGTACAAGGGAGGAAATTATAAAGATCAGAGCAGAAATTAAGGTATTGGAGAATAAAAAAACAATACAAAGAATCAATGAAGCAAAAAGTTGGTTCTTTGAAAGAATAAATAAGATTGACAAACCCTTATCCAACCTTATTAAAAAAAGAAAAGAAAAGACTCAAATCCATGCAATTGAAAATGAAAAGGGTGATATCACTACGGACCCTGCAGAAATCCAGAAGATCATCTATACCTATTTTGAAAATTTATATTCTACTAAGATGGAAAATGCAGAAGAAATGGACAGATTCCTAGATTCGTATGAATTACCAAAGCTAAATCAAGAAGATTTAAAAATCCTAAATAAACCAATATCAACCAATGAAATTGAAGATGTAATTAAAAACCTCCCAACAAAGAAAAGTCCAGGCCCTGATGGATTCACTGCCGAATTCTACAAGAAATTTAGAGAAGACCTAACGCCCCTACTTCTCAAACTTTTCAATGAAATTGAAAGGGAAGCAATACTCCCAAATTCATTCCTGGAAGCAAGCATTACCCTGATACCAAAACCAGAGAAGGACCCAACTAAGAAAGAGAACTACAGGCCAATCTCCCTAATGAACATAGATGCAAAAATCCTTAATAAGATACTGGCAAACAGAATCCAACAAATCATCAAGAAGATTATACACCATGACCAAGTTGGATTCATCCCAGGGATGCAGGGATGGTTCAACATACGTAAATCAATAAATGTAATACAGCATATTAACAGAACCAAAGACAAAAATCACATGATCATCTCAATAGATGCAGAAAAAGCTTTTGACAAAGTCCAGCACCTTTTCATGATAAAAACCCTACAGAAAATTGGAATAGAGGGTCTTTATCTCAATCTGGTAAAAGCTATCTATGACAAACCAACAGCCAATATTATACTAAATGGCCAAAAACTGAAAGCCTTCCCTCTAAAATCAGGAACAAGACAAGGATGTCCACTGTCCCCACTCTTATTCAACATAGTTCTGGAAACTTTAGCCAGAGCGATTAGACAAGAGAAAGAAATAAAAGGAATAATGATTGGAAAGGAAGAAGTTAAATTATCATTATTTGCAGATGACATGATACTCTACACAGAAGATCCCAAAAACTCCACTAAAAAACTGCTAGATTTAATAAGCAAATTCAGTAGTGTAGCTGGATACAAAGTCAATACTCAAAAGTCAATAGCCCTCCTGTACACAAATAACAAACTTACTGAAAGAGAAATTAGGGAAACAATACCTTTCACAATAACATCCAAAAAAATGAAATACCTAGGAATCAACCTCACGAAGGATGTAAAAGACCTCTATACTGAAAACTACAGTACTATGAAAAAGGAGATTGAAGAGGATATCAGAAAATGGAAAGATATCCCTTGCTCCTGGATAGGAAGAACCAATATAGTGAAAATGGCCATACTTCCAAAATTGTTATACAGATTTAATGCAATTCCAATCAAAATTCCAACAGCATATCTCACAGAATTAGAGAAAACAAACCTAAAATTCATTTGGAATCAGAAGAGACCTAGAATAGCAAAGGCAATTCTGGGCAACAAAGGCAAGGCAGGGGGCATCACAATCCCCGACTTGAAATTATACTATAAAGCTACTGTGATAAAAACAGTGTGGTACTGGCAAAAAAACAGACCTGAAGATCAATGGAACAGATTAGAAGATGCTGAAACAACCCCAGACATACTAAGCCACCTTATCTTTGACAAAGGTGCCAAACACATTCGCTGGAAGAAAGATAGCCTCTTTAATAAATGGTGCTGGAAAAACTGGCTCTACACATGCCAAAGATTAAAACTAGATCCATATCTTTCACCATGCACTAAACTAAATTCAAAATGGATCAGAGATCTAAATATTAAAACAGAAACATTAAATCTGCTGGAAGGTAGGATAGGTAAAACCCTTGGAGACATTGGTGTAGGCAAAGACTTTATGAATAAAAACTCAACCGCATGGGAACTATCCCAAAGAATCAATAACTGGGATCTCATCTTATTAAAAAGCTTTTGCACAGCAAGAGAAACCACCAACAGAGTGAAGAGACAACCCACAATGTGGGAAAAAATGTTTGCCAGCTGTTCCTCAGACAAAGGATTACTATCGAGAACATATAAAGAACTCAAAAAAATCAGACCTCCCAAATTTAAAGACCCACTCCAAAAATGGGCATCTGAGATGAATACACATTTCTCAGATGAAGAAATACTAATGGCAAACAAATATACAAAAAAATGTGCAACATCATTAGTCATTCGAGAGATGCAAATTAAAACAACACTGAGATACCATCTCACCCCAGAAAGAATGGCTACTATTAAGAAATCAACTAATAACAAATGCTGGAGGGGCTGTGGGGAAAAAGGAACCCTTCTTCACTGTTGGTGGGAGTGTCGACTGGTACAGCCACTGTGGAAGTCAGTGTGGAGATTCCTCAGAAAACTAGGGTTGGAGGTCCCATTTGACCCAGCTATTCCCCTTCTGGGCATCTTCCCAGAAGAATTAAAAACATCGTACCACAGCGATATATGTGCACCCATGTTTATAGCAGCACAATTTGTAATAGCCAGATCTTGGAAACAACCCAAATGCCCATCAACTGAGGAATGGATAAGAAAGATGTGGTATTTTTATACAATGGAGTACTATTCAGCCATAAAGAAGGATAAACTGGAGACTTTTATAGGTAAATGGATGCAACTCGAGAAAATACTCATAAGTGAAATAAACCAGAAGCACATGTGTAAGCATCGTATTATCTCTCTAGTATGAGAAACTGAAAGAGTAAATAAGATCCAAAATGTACAATAGATATGGTGAATCAAAAAGAAACTGGTCAAAAGGAAAGAGAGACTGGAATAGGGAAAAGAAAGAAGGGAAAGGGAAAAAAATTGTATATATATATATAAGATGGTTAAGATAGATACACTACCATTTTTACTTAGTTCATTGAAGAGTAAGGTTTGTGCCAATAATGTTTGGACAATTGAATGCTAATGTCTGGTGTCCTGAATAACTAACTTAAAGATAGTAATACGTAATGTATTAACCATTGTTACCCTCCTATTATGTTGTTTTGAAAATTTGTTCTTCTTTTGATTTGTTTTGTTTTTTTCTTCTCTTTAAAAAAAAAAAAAAAAAAAAAAAAGAACTCCATTAGCAATTGTGCTAGAGGCCCTGTGTGTTATACTGTGGCAGAAAATAGATCTATATTTTGCCCATGTCATGAGATTTTGCAGCAGGCTGAGATTAAGTGTGGGGGACTGATTGACCTGGTGGAGGAAATTTCAAGACAGCCAAATGTTCCAGCTGTGGTGTGGATATAGCTGACTGCTTGTAGCCAGCTCTTATAGCAAGAATTGATAGCACAAAACAAAGTAGGACAATTTCAGAAAGTTTAATTTTTTCCCAAAAGTTGCCACATGTAAAATTGGGGCCAAAGGAAGTGTGGTTGCTGAAGAGAGCAATGCCATTAAAAAGAAAGCAAATACTTTGTACAGGTATAACAAGGATGCCTTGAGGATACCTCAGAAATCAGCAAGACCCCACCCATTCAGGCTCAAGGATACAAAAGTATAATCTTTCATTTGAGCAAAGAATCTCTGCTCAAGAAGGGACTCCCGGGAACTTGTTTACCTGGGATTCATTTCACCATGCCCAGCCATTACAGCTCTCAGATGGTACTATCACTATGGTCCAAGGGGTCTTGTCTACTGTTCCTGTTGACAGAAGACCTTGGTATCATCTATATGATGCTGGTTTTACCAGAAGGGACAACGCAAAAGTTGTGGGGTCAGGGAATTTTCTGCCCAGATTTGAAAGGAAGGCCTGGGAGTCTAGGCAAGGAATTCCTGAGAGAGCAGTACATTAAGCTATGGGAATGAAGCCAAAGGTGTAGTGGAGATCCCAGGAATTTGGAGTTGCCAGGAATGTGGATTTTCTGCTGAGGAAAGCTGTTTGCTGTCAGTGTAGCTAGCCTAAGAATGAGACCATGTGGGCTGCAACCAGCAAGGCTATAGGGGTGGAGGCTGTTTTGGAACTCATGTTTTAACACTACATTTCCCAGATACTGGATATGGAGTTACAGGACTTAATGTTTGCCCTGCTGGGTTTCTGTCTTTGGTCTGATTCTTTCCTAGCCCCTTATTCTGCCCTTTTGGAATGGGAATGTTTGCCCTGCTGGGTTTCTGTCTTTGGTCTGATTCTTTCCTAGCCCCTTATTCTGCCCTTTTGGAATGGGAATGTTTACTCCATGGCATTGTATCTTGGGACTACATAATTTGATTTTGATTTTTACAGAGGTTCACAGCTGAGAGTTTGCATTCAGTCTCAGAAGAGACTTGGACTTGGACTTTTGAAAAATGCAGGAACTGTTGAAGGTCTGGGACAGATTGTTGTATTTCTAGGTATAGGCAGGTTTTATTATGTTAACAGAGTTATAAATTTGCTATTGTCTTTATTTGGAGATGAAGTATGGTTTTAGGAGATGTGTTTGGGTAGAAAGTTGACAAGAGGTGGAATGTGGTGATTAGAATGGAGCATCAACTTGATTTGCTTTGAGATTCCCCCAGGGGATTGGTGAAGCACACTCTGGCTGTGTAAGAGCAGGTCATGGAGGCGTGGCCTTTGTCCCTCACCCTTTCCTCTCTGGCACTGTTCCCCTGCTCTGGCTCTTGGTTGGCATGAACTAAGCTTCTTTGCTTGACCATATATTTATGACATGATTTTTTGCCTTGCAACCAACTACAGACTGAATGTCCCCAAACTGTAAGCCAAATTAAACTTTTCCTCCTTTAAATTGTGGTTAGGTGCTGAGTACTCTGTCTCAGTGATGGGAAATCTGACTAAAATGGTTGCTTCAGTTTACTTTCCTTGTAAAGGTTAAAACCAAGGGGACTTCTCTATCATGCTAGCTAAATGTGGTCTGTTTGGGCTTTGGGTGTCATCTCCTTCCTGACTTTGTGCTAGGTTAGATGAAGAACTTAGTTTTGGTTTGGTGATGTGAAATTGTAGCACGAGTGACTTGATTTTGATTTAGTCTTTTGAGGCCTAGTGCAGGAGCTCAGTCCACCTCAATGGCCTTCCATAAATTTTATTTCAGAAATGCCAGAAACTTATTTCTCCACATACAGTATGGTGGTGCAGTATGGGTTGTTCCCACCAAAACTCATGTTGAGATTTTTCCCCTAATAAGGCAGTGCTGGGAGGCAGGCCCTAGCTGGAGGTGTTTGGGACTATGAAGGCTGAGCTTTCATGAATGTATTAATGCCTTTCTCATGGTAAAATGTGAGCTATTGTGGGAGCTTGGCCTTCATTTCTTTCACAGCCATGTGCTTGTCTTTCCACTTTCTACTATGAATTGAAGGAACACAAGCCTATCTGTGTCTCCCTGAGTTTAGACTTTGTAGCCTCTAGAGCTTTAAGCTCAAATTAGCTTCTTTCCTATATAAACTAACCAGATTCAGGTATTCTGTTATACCAACATCAAACAGACTAAAGCATGACTCCATTTACAGAAGGGTCCCTCACTGCTCACATGGTGAACACCAGCATGTGGTGTTTGAGGAGCATCATGATTTGGGGAGGACCTATCTTTTGAGCCCTCATCTCCACCTCCCATCCCCTTGATCCATACTCTATGCTCAAGCTACCAGGGCTCCCCCTACCTCTAGCCTTAATGTGACCTTAGCCCTGGTGGTTATCTGGACCACAGCCTTGTGAGAGACCCTCCCCAATCAAGGCACTCCTGGATTCCTGACCCACAGAAACAGAGAGATGATGAGTGTCCGTTGTCTTAAACTGCTATGTTTTGGGGAAAAATTCATAGTTTAATAGTGATTTACCCTCCTCTGTTTGCTATTATTATAAATCAATGGAAGATATAAGCAGCCCACCATGGTGGTGTTCAGAGTAGAGAAATTCAGTGCATGGCAGCTGGGATAGAATTGCATTCTCCATAGCATGATTTACCAGCATTGTTCCAACTCATTTCTAAAGCCCTGTGTTCCTATGTGAATTCAAGGGAATGGGTGTTTAGGGGTGGTCATTTGCTGTATTGTATTTAGGAATGGATGGTGTGGGAATGAAGACAGACAAGATGTGGGTTAAGGTTTATAGCTAAAATGTCTTCTCAAAGCCCCATGTGTTTAGAAGGTGATTGGATGATGTGGGCACTATAATCATAAGTGGATTCATCTATTGATGAATTCAATAGCTGAATATGCTGTTAGGAGGTAAGGCCTTATTGGAAGTAGGTCACTGGGGGCATGACCTGGAAGGGTGTATTCTCGTCCCCAGTCCTTCCCTCCTTCTCTGCTTCCTGACTGCCATGCAGTGAACAGCTTTCCTCTATTATGCTGTCCTGCCATGTTGTTTCTGCCATAGAGCCAATCCACCATGGACTGAACCCACTGAAACTGCGTGCCAAAATAAGCGTTTACTCCTTAAAATGCCATGTGTTGGGTATTTTGTCCAGCAATGAGAAAGTGACTAAGACAGAAAATTGCTACTAGGAGTGGAGTTGGCACTGTGACTTTAGTCGAACATGTAGTTCAGATGACTTTGAAACTGGTTTGAAGAAGGACTTTGGAAATGTTTGAAGGTGTGGGCTGGAGAAGACCTAGAATGTTGTAAGCACTGCTTGATGTATGATACTGGTCAGAGCTCAGAAGACCAGAATGCTGTCAGGAAAGCAGACAGTAAAAGTCAGGCTCATGAGGCTTCAGTGGGGAATAAGTACTCCATTGGCAGTGGGACTAGGGGCTACGTACATTACATTCTAGCAGAAAATACGTCTACATTTTGCCCATGTTCTAAGACTTCAGGGGATTGAGATTAAGGGTGGAGGACTAATTTAATGTTGCAGAAGAAATTTTAAGGAAGTTTAACATTCAGGCTATGACATGAGTACTGCTGTCTGGTTTTAGGCAGATCTACAGGAAGAATCAGGAGCAAATGATAGAGGTGAATCATTTGAAAGCTGGCAGTTTCACCAGAAAGGAAGACCTGCAAAGTTGGGGCAGAGGAGAGCATTGTTGCTGAAAAGATTAGCATTAAAAAGAAGCCAAGTGCTTTGTACAGACACAAGAAGAAATTGCCTTGAGAACGCCTCAGATATCAGCAAGACCCCAACCTATAATAGGCTGAAGGATGCAAAACTGTACTTCTTTCATTTGAGAAAACAGTCTCTGACCCCTGGTTTCCTGGGACTTATTTCACCATGCTTAGCCATTCAAGGCACTCAGAAGCCTCTGCCACCATGATTTAAGGGGTCCTGATTTAAGGGGCTATTCCTTGAGCTGATGGCATCATTCACTTAGTGCTGGTTTTATAGGCGTGCTGAATGTAAAAGTTATGGAGTCATGGAGGTTTACACCCAGATTTCAGAAGAAGGCCTGGGAGGCAAGGCAATGTGTCCCTGAAAGGGTAGCATGTGAAGTGGTGGGAGTGAAGCCGAAAGTGCAGTGGAGACCACAGGAAGTTGGAGATAGAAAGAACATGGAACATCTGCTGAGGAGATTCATAAGCAGTGAACAGAGCCACTCCAAGAGAGAGGCCATGAGGACTGCAAATGGCAATGTCATAGGGGCACGGCTGCCCAAGCCCTTTGGAATTCACACCTCATCACAACTTGCTCTGGGTGCTGGGCATGGAACTCCAAGATTTAATTTTGCCCTACTAGGTTTCAATTTTGCTTGGACCAGTTCTTCCTATCCCCCTCTTTCTCCCTTTCAGAATGGGAATATTCACCCTGTGCTGTTGGAAATATTTAACTTTGTTTTTGATTTTCACAGGAGCTCACAGCTAAGAGTTTGCTGTGAGTCTCAAAGAAGGCTTTGGGTTTGGACTTTTCAGCAATACTGGAACTATTTAGACTTTGGTGATGCTTAAAGGTGGACAAAATGCATTTTTCAGAATGTGGTGAACATGAATCTTGTGGGAGAAAGGGATAAAATGTAACTGTTTAAATCTAAAATATCCCCGCAAAGCCTCATGTGTTTAGAAGGGGACTGGGTCACAGGATGATTATACTCATCAATGGATCCATGCCTTGGTCAGTTCAGTACAGCTGAACTCTCTCTGCTTCCTCACTGCCATATAGTGGCAGCTTTCCTCCACCATGATGTCCTGCCTTGGAGTCGGCTGACCATGGACTGAACCCATAGAAAGTATAAGACAAAATAAACCTCTCTCCTTTATGTTATAGGTGTTAGTTGTGTTGTAACAGCTATGCAAAAGTGAATAATAGAACATACAAATAATGTGAAGCAGGCAGTGGAGAAGGCAGAGGGCAGGGACCTCCTCATATGTCAATAGCAGGAGGAAATCTGTCCCTCGGTGTCTAAGCTGGCTTTTCCCTTCTATCTGTCAGGAAGAGACAGTATAGCATGAGGAGATATAATATGGTCATGTGCTATTTTTGATCAACAACAGACCCATATGCCATGGTGCTCCCTTGCGATAATATCACCCAGCATAGTTATTTTAGTTTGCACATTCTATTATGTCTACACAATGATGAAAACTACTTAATGCACTTTTCAGTCAATGTCCCTGTCATTAAGTGATGTATGCCTATATTTTGAAAGTCTCCATGAACAATAGAGGGTGTTGACATTCATAAGGTCTGTGTGATAGGAGTAGACCGGAAGGTCATGTTGTTATGCTAGTCTGTCAGGAGCCATGGCATAGATATCACACAGTATTGTTGATATCTTGTTATTCCTTTGTGTCAGTGCATTTGTCTATGAAGTCCGTTCTGTGAGGAATGACTGAAGAAGGCCACAAAGTCTGATGCTATGTAGTCTCTTGCCTGTGATGTTCAAGCCTGGAGCCTTGTGCTGAAACGTGGTCTTGGATGCTTGCAACATAGACAAAAGGCACCTTTCTTTCAGCCTGTCTCTTCTTTCTCCACTCCCTTCCTCCTGCCACCATGATCTGTGCCCCCGAGTCAGTTCCACTGACAATTGCTGGGCACCTACTAGTACACTCTCAGTGGTCACAGCTTTCTATTGCTAGAAGACTTGCATACCAGGAAGATCCCTACACACCTTTCCTTCCACCTTCCTTGGTGTCAGGATGATGTGTTTGCTCACCTAGTGGCATTGCTATTGTAAGGAATTTTCTAACAGTGAAAAGCAAAGATTCTCCGTGGTATATAAAGAAATCCAGATTATACTGGACATGAGGCCAAGAACTCAGCAATCAGCATAATAGGAATGTCTCTCTGGTACTAGCTGAGTTGGAATCAGAGGGCGATGATGCTAGTGTTTGTGATTAGCCTGAGAAAGTGATCCTAGGCAGGGATGCTGCGATCTAACTGGAAGCATTGGCCAGAAAATATGGTATCTGGCAGTTACCTACTCTCCCTTCCTAGATGAACTTAAATCGACGTGATTAGGACATCCCCATGACTGATTTGGAGATGCTTTGTGGAATGCAGGCCCTGTTGCAGCGCTGGGCTAGGAGTGGGGTGTGCAAGATGAGTATGTCCTGGCTCTGCCCTGGGGGACCTCACAGGGGAATGATGTGAGACTTTCATGCACACACCGGTGAAGCCAGCTCACCTGCATGGTGATTATGCATTTCACGCAGGCTTAATGAGATAGTAGACACATGAGGTAAATGCAGCATAATTGCTTAAAATTGAGCCAAGATGTTTTCTTATACGCTGTAGGTATTAACATTTAGTGACCCAGACAAACATCTTTTAAAACCTTTCTTTGAGTCATTTATAATACGCTAAACTTAGTCCGAAGGCAAAAAAATCACCCTAATATTCACAGGATCTTTGGTTCAACCAACCCACTTTCATTGTCTCTTTCAGAAATTTTTATTTGCACACTTGCTTAGTGTAAGCATTTATTTAGTATCGTTAATACTGAGAATATACTTATTCATCAGCAAAACAAGTGAAAAAACTCATCAAAATGTTAAGTTATCTTATTCTCCAGGATTTGTCTATTTTACACAAAAATGACTTGTTTTTCTTAGAAATACTTGATCTGCTTCAGTGAGCCTTGCAGGTTTCCCCCTCTCCCTCCGCAGTCACTGTGTGAGCAAGGGCGTCTTTGTATTGTCGATTTGTTGTGATGCAGCTGGCTTGCACCAGACTCAGATAAAAATGCATCGGTGGCTCTATGGAAATCTTTCCTGGCCCAAGCTGAACTGGAGCCTCTCTGTGGGCTTCCTCGTCACCTGGGCACTCCTGTCCCAACACTTCTGGCTTTGTCCGCTGCTCAGAAGAGCCAGGAGCCCCAAGGGCAGCTTCCACAGAGCCTGCCTCATGGAAGGTGCTCAGTAATGTGCTAAGTAAAAGGAGAGTTTTCCATTGGCATCTCTCCCACAGGAGGGGTATCTTGGGGGTGGAGAATGAGGTGCAAGTAAAAGTTGTCCATGGGCCGGTGAGATGGCTCTGTGGCATAAGCACCTGCCTGGCAAGCGCGAGGTCCTGAGTTTGACCCTGGTACCCACATACGAAAAAAGGGCCAGTGATATCACTCAGCGGCGTGGGCGCCTGCTGGCATGTGAGGTCCTGAGGTTGACCCCCGGTACCTACAAAAAAAAAAAAAAAAAAGAGTTGTCGGTTTTCTAATGACAAGCATTCCTAGGCATGAAAATGATGTAAACAATCACTTTTAAATTACTGACCATGAAGAAGCCAAGAGAACTAAATGTCCTCATTTATCCAGTGTATTATGTCAAGCATCTGGTCTTTGGTTCCTTTCTGACTTTGGCTACAGACACTTTTGCACTAGCAGCCACTACTTAGGATGCCTAAAATCCAAACTTAGCTTCCATTAATTTTCTCTAGGTGCCTGATCTACGTATGGATCCCAAATATACTTCTTTCCAGCTGGTACATCTTCCATCCCTTCACCTCATCCTCGGAATCGAGTCTGTCCTTTTTCTCCTTAATTTTGGGCCTCATTCTCCCATTTTGTTGGCTGTGGGCCTTATCAGGGTGAATTCATCCAAAGGGGCCAGGAGGAATCACTGCACACAGGAAATACTGTATAAGAACCTGTCCTGTGTCACAGCCTTGTTACCAATGTCCTCAGTGGAGTGGTTCAGTCCACAGACATCCACATAAAGCAATGGGCAGTTACAATGAACATTCATTTTTATTCTTTTGGACTCAGAATCATTTCTGTTCTAAATTAGTCATGTCTGGAGATGACTGACCATGCTAACATCATCCCTTAGGCAAATAAAATGCGTTTTGTGGGTTTGTTTTATCTTTTAAAAGTGATTAAAAATTTTTTTTTTGTATTTAGAAATATTTTCTTCTTTGTGTTTTTATTATGATTGGTTTGGTAAACAAACTCCTTGCACTGCCTTTAGATTCTGATGATATGAAAAACTGACGCCAACGACTGCTCCCACTGTTGAGATTTTAATCTAAATGACAGCTTTTAGTATTTTCTTGCCTTTGAGCATAAGACTCAAGTGCTCAATTAAAAGGAGTTGCTAGAAGCATCACTGCAACATCTTCTTTCAATTGCTTTTAGAGATTCAGATTCCTTGCATAACTGTCACATTGTTTTGGTAGGTGATTGCGTCACTCAGCTTTCTGTCATTGTGACAAAAGACCTGAGAAAAATAAATCAAAGAAGTAAAGGTGCATTTCGGCTCATGGTTTCAGAAGTTGCAGTCCATGGTCACCCCAGTCCCTTGTCTCGAGGCCAAGGTGAGGCAGAAGCGTCATGGGGGAAGGGGGTGGAGGAGGGAATCTGTTTACTCAAAACAGCTAGGAAGTGAAAGAGGGAGCCAAAGTCATGCCTCTATGACCCACTCCCTTTAACTAGCCTCACCTCCTGTTCCTTTCACTTCTTAATGATGCCACCAAATTATGAATCCATCACTAATAAAATTAGAACCCTAACAATCTAATCACCATCCAAAAATCCCATCCCTGAACTCACGAACTGTTGGGGGAATGTTTCAGATCCAAACCATAGCAGAGGTTATAAGCACTCTTCATACTTGGACACACACCTTGCACAGCGGGCACTGGTGAGGTGGCTCTTTTTCTTCCGTGGATGAATGGGTGGTTATTTGGAGGTGACCAAGATGGTGAACTCAAGAAACTGTAGGTGATGATACCTTCTCTTAAGTCTGAGAAAGGATCAAGTGAGCCCAGTTTAACAAAACATTCTAGAAAACATATCAAAAAGCTTTAAGAGGGCTGGTGAGCTAGCTCAGTGGCATAAGCCCCTGCCTGGCAAGCATGAGGTCCTGAGTTCGACTCCCGGTACCCGCATTTAAAAAAAAAAAGCCTTAAGAAATTGCAAAGAAACCAGGACATAAGGCCTAGAAAAACAAGGTGTACTTACCAGTACACCTCTGACTCTTGTGTTTTCCCCCACTGGTAAAACGAAGGGAAGAATAAATGACTTGTTGTTTTCCAGAGCCTGCTCTTTGGCATGATATCACAAGAGGAAATTTCCCAGCTCTTCTACTTCTGAGGTCACTGACAACTATGGTAAAAATCACTAGCTGGTGCCGTTTCAAGTAACTTTTGTCTTTCTAACAACCCCGCCCTATAAACTGACCACGGGGGTGTCCTCAGACAATGAAATTAAGTGTGAGCTTTCCCATCTTTGGGAATCCATCAGCATCAGCCAACAGGATCAGACAGCAAGGTAATGAAAGCAGAGACAAGGCAGATGAGCAGAGAGCCACGGTCAGCCTTCCAGGCTCCTCTAGCCACCTTCCCATTCCTTTGCTAATGTGCTCTCCCCACTAAAGAGGGTTTGTTTTCACTTCCTGTAATTCCAAAAGGTCACCAGTGTGTGATTGTTTGACCTCTCATTACCCAAACCACCAAGGCATCAAAACACAAGGACCAACTAGGGCTTTAGAAGAAGCAGGCTGTCAAGTTTGATTTGTTTGTTTTTTAGGTAAAGAGTAGTTGGATTTTCACAGGATGGTAATCCAGTGAGTGTAAAAGTGAAGTTTAATTCAAACAAATAGGGCCGTGCTTTCCTGTAGGTGAGAGAGGCTGTCATTTAAGATATTCGAAAGTGATTTCTTTCCGCTGGTGAAGGAACTGATATTTTGGGCTAATTCTTTCAGGATTATGGAATTAACCTAAAATTGCCCTTTATTCATCTGAACATAATTGTTGGTGGTTGTACACAGGAAAATGATCCATAATCTCCAAAATATCCATTACCTGTGATATGTTTTTGCCCTTTTCCATGAAGTTCATACATTGGTGAAAACTATATTTTACTTGAGAAATGCGTGAAGAAGAGTTATTAGGACTAATTTCCCATTATTTCTGGTTCCACACCATGGAAAAGAGTACAGTTTTTATCTACATTAAACATTTTCCCTGAGATTTTTGTGCTAAGACATTTGCTTGCTTGGAGAGGGTTAAAGTACAAGGACTCTGGCCTCAGATCTGTTCCTCTCTGTGTTAACCATGCCAATAGGCTCACCCTTCTAATCCTCAGCTTCTAGCATCTATGAAGTGGGAAGAATAATGTGTAATGTGCGGGATCCTTACCGGGTTTGAAGGCAGTGTGCAGAGAGTACTTGCTATATTGTGGGCATTCAGTCTGTGGAGTTATTGTATTGACTCTTGTAACACTAAACACAATTGCATTGACTTGGTTTCTATAGTACTAATGCTGGTAGTGTTCTAAATAACTTTTTCTTTGTCCTTTATAATACATGTGACTATTTTTACCTAAGAACAAAAGGGAGATACTGAGCCCTCCTGCTTTTGAAGTGTAAACTGAAAATCCTGTGATTTTTTTTTTAACATGCTTGGGACATTTTTTAAGTGTGATACTTAAAGTTTCCTTAAGATTTAGATCATGGAAATTCAATGATTTGTTGCTTGACAGCAAGACAACAAGCTATAATATCCTTATTCCGATGAACTTAAAAGCTATTTCTTCTCTGACAGAGGTGAATCATTTGTAACTCTAATCATTATTTCCAATGGAAATTTTCCATCATTCCTGCGAAAGAGAAATCAGGCTGTATTTCTGAGTATTTGGTAAACATTTAAGAGCACCATAAAATTTTAACAATAACAACATCTCAACACCCTCATTTTTGTGCCTGGCATTTTCTTTTTGTGGCTTGCCCTGGCAATCTTTGTATCTGTGACATCTGACTTCTGTGTCTCATAGGGTAAGCTTTCTAGGCTAAAGAATAATAGTAAGCCTAGTACGAACTGATTGCATTAAAAAAGTCAGGAAACCAATGCCTCTTTCTCATTCTCAAGATATAGTAATAAAATTGGCTTGGCACATGGGTTCTAAGTCTTTTTTGTGTGTGTGTGGGTACCGGGGGTCGAACTCAGGACCTCACGCTTGCCAGGCAGGCACTTATGCCACTGAGCTATCTCACCAGCCCTAAGTCTTAATGCCCTTGTGTGAATTGGCTCTTCTCTCTTGGAGCCTAAGAGGAGAGGTGTTGGGAACAAGAGACATTTGGACTCTATCAAATCATGGGAAATGGACTAGGGTCTAACTGGGAATAAAACTAAATGGGGTTTAGAAACAGATGGTCACTAGGCTTGGATGGCTCCAGAAAGGTAAGGATGGGATGGGAGCAAGGACTGTCCACAGCTAATTCTGCAGAAAGGCAAGCAGTTCCTAAAAAAAGCCCGTGTGTAATTAGAAAGAAAATCACCCACTGACAAGAAGGTCGTGCAGCTTATTTGAGAAGCAGAGCACAGTTGGGCTCTTCGGTGACAAAGCTAGGTGGTTAGAGATGGGGTGGGGGACAGAAGTGAAATCCCCCTCCCAATTCCCATACTGCTCAGCTGAGTGGGATGGGAGAGGTTTGGGATGAGACATTGGAGAAGGGGTTATTCGGGTTACACAGAGCTTCAAGAAGTGCTGCATTCTAACAACCGGGCCCTCTCTCGGTGATGGCTCTTCAAGGGCCTACCATCCCAGGAATAACCATCCATAGAAAATGAGTTGTCAGGAGGAAAGACTTTGGATGTCAGGCTGCCAAAGCTCATCCTTGCTGGGCCATGTGACCTCCTTGTCAGTTGCGATGGCTTGTAGGTGGCAGATGTGAAATCATCAAAACTAAGACTGCATGCAAGTGATGAACGGGCCCCTCGCTTCCTCCCTGTCTTCCCTGTCTTCTCCTGCCCTAAGCCTGGTCCCTGCAGCTTGGCTGACTTAGTCCTTTCACCAATGGGGGCAGAGAAGCCCTCATACCCTTGCAACATTGCGAACGGATGCCTTGAGATATGTTTCTCTGATATTTGCAAAGGGTCTTGGGAAAGACCTAGATCTGGATCTCAGTTTTGAGGTGCACTTAGTGAAGCACCTCTGGGACCCAGAGCGATAGTACCTCATCTTTTATCACTTCTGTTTTAGCTTCTCAGAGCTATCCCTTTTGTTGTTTGTTTTTTGAGCAAGTGTCTGGCTTTGTAGTACAGGCTGGCCTTGAACTCTTTATGTAGTCCATGCCGGCCTTGAATCCACGATCTCCCTGGCTCGGCCTCCCAAGTGCTGGTGGTACAGGTGAGTTCTTAGAAATATCTTGAAGGATTTATTTTCTCCTGTGGTGATGAAGCAATAACATTTACTAATGTTAGCAATAATGAAATGATTAACACTTTTAGTCATTTCTCACTATTTCAAGCTTTCCTCTCTATCTGGACCACAGAAGCCTGACTTACAGACTCAGAATATTCTGGAAGGAATGTATGCACTTCACCTGGAGAAGTCATAGCAACTCTCATGCCCATTTCCAACCCTGGTCCTGCAAAACCCTGTGGGTCATTTGACACTGGCCCCAGAGTCCCCCTCTTCTTTATTCTTGTCATCAAAGTGACAAACAGAAGACCTCCCAGGATGCATGTGCAATGTGTGTGATTGTGCGCCTTTCCCATCAGGGTATTTTAAACTCTGGAAAAACTCTTCGCTCAGGCAGCTGCGATCACATCGAATGCTCTGTTTTGATTTTTTCTTGTTGTTGCTCCCCCTGTTATTTTTCTTCTAAACATTGAGGTTAAAAGAGATAAACTTTCAGGAGTGTTTTTTGCAAAAGTGTCTGGCTTCTTTGCCAGAAAAGAACCCACAGGTTAAAAAATGGATGGTGACCTCTTCAGACAGAATGCATCTGGCCCTGACTTCATCCCTTCTCTTGCCTCACAGAAAGAGTGGCCCTCCAGCATAGCCCTCATCGGAGACAGAGAAGAGATGGAAGCAGGCATGGCTAAGGCCTTAGGCAGACATTAACACAGCTCAGTTTTCATAATGGGCTAGAGTACGGGAACTGGATGTGGTACGCTTAACTTCTGTAGTCATAAAAATTCCCTCTTGTTATCCTTGTTACCAGTTAAGTAGTTTTCCAAACTTCCAAGTCCTCCTGAGACCTGAAAATGAATAGTCTAAACTCTTCTTTGGCCTTGGCTAGCATTCCAGGGCCAGCTCAGATGTCCCTTCCCAGAACTTCTCCCCAGAGGAGAGCAGAAGGAAGGAGAGCATGGAGGTCCCGATGGTAGGAGGAGGGTGTGGCGGGAGCAGGCAGGAGGGCACACCGTTCTGTGCTGGAAGGTGATGTGAGCTGGCCAGTGGTGGGTCCCAGGCATCGAGGGCCCAAGAACAGTTATGAAAAAGAGCTTGGTCTCCGCTCCCAGGTAGAGAGCTGGAACCCAAGACTTGCCAGGAGTCCGTGACTTCGCTAGGTGTGTAGGGCCCAGCTGGGACAAGGGACAGTATGTTGGAGGCCAGCGGATGTCACCAGCGCACAACTGACAGCCAACACAAGGTCAGAAGGCACCCAGCCCCCCAGCAGGAGGACAGGTCCCTTATCTCCTGCCTCTTACATGGGGATGCCGTGTTGAGGCGGTGAATAGGAAGAGACCGCTGAGCGAGGCTAGGGCGGAGAGAGTCTATCGCAACAATACTATTGAAAGCTTTCTGCACAGCTAACTATAAATACACAGTGAGTACAATGTTGCAACTCCATCCCGGCTGCTAGCCCCAGTCAGTGGGGCTGGGGCGGTCATAGCCGGGGAGTGGACAGTCTGATCTCTGCTCTGTGGAAAGCTCGCGGCGGGGCGGTATCCTGTGCTATCAGAGCAGAAGTGACCCGTGACCCCGCGATCTGCTTAAAGCATCATCTACAAAACGAATCAGCGTCTCAGGTCTATGTTGGACAAGCCAGAGGTCTAACTCTGAAACTTTCCGAGTAGTCGGCACCTCTCTCCGTACGTGGCACATTTTTCCTGCAGGTTTTCGAGTCTGTTAGAATGACCTTAGTTAGCTTCTTCCTTTGTTTCTCTCTTGCATGGTCTCCACCAGTCATCATCTGACTTTATATGGAATGTCCCAGCTCTTCCGGTGGTGGAATTCTTTTTGGAGAATCTGAAATGTGAAAAATGAGTCAGCGACACAAACTGATGTGTAACACTGGTATTGTGGCTCTCGTTTCCTGCCAGCTCCAGGCCTGCCCAGGGCTGTGCCGCACTGCTCTGACGCACAGGTCCAGTCCAGCTGCTCTGAGCTCTGGGCTCGGGCTAAGCAGTGCACTTGATATGATGAAGCCTGTCCCGCCGACAGGCAGCCCAGAGGTGAGGGCAGGTCTGCAGTGACAGGTGGGAATTGGAAGCTGTGAGCTGCCAGCTGGGAAGCCCGGCCTGAGGCACGGTCTTCTGCCCGGTTCCATTACTCATAGTCCCCCGAGAGCGCCCCATGTCCCAAAGTGTGCAGCAAATGTCACCGTGCACACTTTTTGGAGCTCTTAACAGACACACTGGCAAATGTCATTTAAGCTGTGGTACAATGGCATTAAGTTTCACAGGTAACTTATGGGATCAAAGTTTTAATTTTTTCCTTTGTTTTTTAAATCTTAAAATTTCCATGACTTCAGCATCTGGTAGAGCCAGTGAGCCTAACGGGGCATCCCACTGGACGGGCCCAGAGGCCAGCCGATGGAAATTCTGAGGGGCAAGTAGAAACAGATGGGGGCTTTACAGGTGAAACTTGAACTTGAGTATTTCGAAGTTCACATTGCTGAACGTAAAATCCCATTAAGCATGTTCCCATCAGGAGATGAACTGACAAGCTGCCCAGCGACCTCGCTCTTCACGCATTTGCAGCGCGCTTAGCCAGCGTAGATCTATGGCTGGGTTTAAGGAAGCCTTTCCTTTCAGCTGCCTGCTGACTTGCAAGTGGCAGATGCTGAAGACGTGCTCTCTCCCACCTGCGGCTCGGCAAAGGTGGCAGTGCTGTAAACGGGGAAGAATATGGGGCTTCTTTTTCTTTTTTAGCCAGTTGCTGTCTCTCCCCTATACTTTTCCTCTTCTCCATTTAGGCAGCCGTGCACCCATGGAAAGCCAGGGTGCCAGGCAAGTGGACCTGCACTCTGGTCATTCAGAAGCATTCTGGTGTTTTGAAAAGGTGTCACTTCATCCCACAAGTGTCCCCTCCCATGAAAGAGGGGACACAGCTATCACAGGGGCAGAACGGGCCTGGAAGACAGCGTGGTGCTCACTGGGGATGGGAGACTCTGCCACCTGCTATTTCTCAGCGAGCACGGAACTGTTAAGCTGTGAGAGACAGACAGCTTCCAGATTTATCTGCGTCTTTGTAAGAAACTCGCACAACCCAGAAGGAAGCTTGCTCTTTGGTGAAGAAGGCTTTGGCAAGGGAGGCTCTTTCCCGTGGTGCTTGCTTTTTTATGTCAGCATGATGGGGCAGTGGATGGGGGGAGGTGGGATCCTGACATTTAATGGAGTACACATCAGTGTGAGTATCTTTAGTTGCACTGCTACAGTTGCCTTGGTGTTATGAATGGATTCAAAACATTTACCTTTCGTGGTCATTTTGACTTTGGGGAAGAGCCAGAAGTTGCACGGTGTCAGGTCCAGTGAATAAGGTTGACAAAGACATGCTGTAATATTTTTACAAATCTGCATTTCCATTGGCTGGCACTTGAGAGCAGCATTCACTGTGTTTTAACCATGCCTTGTAGAGACACACATGAAAGAGGACTTCCAGACTGACTTCAGAAAGTGGCAAGGAGGATGGGATAAGTGTTTGGAGCACTTCAAGTGTGGGGAGTATTTTGAGGGATATTAATGGCATTGTGTCTTGGCTATAATGAATTTTTAAAACTTAAACATTTACTGTATATTTTGATTGCCACTTGTATCTGAGTTTGGGGATAAATGTATACCTAGGAGACTATGACCACCATCAAGGTCATAAACATATCCATCTTTTTCCAGAATTTATCCTGCTACTATTACTATTATTATTATTTATAATGACTAAAACACAAGTTCCTATCTTGTGGCAAATTTTAATGCAATACAGTATTTTTGGCTACAGGCATTATGTTGTTTAGTGCATTTCCAGAAATTATTTAACCTTTCAAAACTCTAACTTTGTACCCTTTAACCAGTACTTCCTTATGCACCCAGCTTATTTTGAGCATTGATGGTATAACAATTTTAAGCATCATGTTTAGGATTCCTATGCAAAATGCATGACATTTAGTAAAATTTGTACTTTAGATAAGCAATGGATTTTTTAAGTATAAGTATGGGCAAAAGATTGCATAGAATATGTTTATACTGAAAGTTATCTATTGTTTATCTGAAATTCCGCTCCAATACTCTTTTTATTTGCTAAATATGGCAACCTTTATCAGGTTAGAAGAAGCAATGGTTGATTTTGGAGTGATCGCCATGTCTGAGGAAGACCTTTCACTCTATAGAAGACACAGCAGCGGAAGTTTGGGAAGAGCAGTGAAGAAGCATATACAAGTATGGACCTGAATGCTGAACTACAGTGTTTTGTATTTCTCAATGTTTCAGGGATTATCTATGCTATTTGGCTTGAAGAAAAAAATGTAATTTTGTAGCCTACAAAAAAAATTTGGAACCAAATAATCTAGACTCTTGTTTTGGAAGCCATACATGACTGACCTGCAGAAGTCCAAATGGAATACCTGGGCTTATTGATGAAACTAGATCAAGTGACAGAGTTGGGGCTCAAATTCAGACCAGTTTGATTACAGAATCCTTGCTGCAAATCTCCAGGGGTAGACACCTCAGAACCCTGAGACTCTGCAACCACGCGAGACATGGAAAATGAGGCCAGCTCATGCAATGCTTTTTGAAAAATGGAGGACTTGGAACTTCAGGAGGGACTTGATTATGTGTTTGCACGGTAATTACTTTATGACTTTTAATATCTCTAATTCTTTTAAGTAACACATGGAAACTAGGGAGACACTTGTTGAAGTATCAAAAACACACAAAAACGTTAACTCAAAATTTTTGTTGGAGACACTCATAACGTTGAGGTTATGAGTGGCCATTGGAGGTCGCTGGTCAAGTGGTAGGAGTACAAGAATCACTACTCCTGTCAACCTAGTACCAATCAGATAGATTCGTTAAAGAGTAATATTTGTTTGACAGTAGCAGAAGATTGTACTGGAAATAGTTTCATCTTAGTAAAGTATGGGTGCTTTCAAAGGGGTTGAGGCAAGAGGAAATGTATGAAGTCAGGAAGGGAGAAACTAACATAAGCTACTGGCATGCAGAGTTCTTTGGTCCTGAAGGTCCGGGGAGGAGAGGCACCATCGTAGGTGCAGGGGTGGTTGCTGGGCAAGTATTCTGCGCTGAGTATTTGAATTGTTGCAGTGCTAAAGAATGCTGAAGATAAACTTTGATACCAAAACTTGTGCATATGTGGGAGGTTTGCACAGCACGGGGGCATATAGAAAAAGAAGGAATCTCTGGTGGGCTTGGAGGTCCTTGAAGCTGTGTTTATCTCAGACAGACAGGCAGAGGCCTTCTCCTTTCAATATTTCTTGGCTCCAATTTTGTCTGGATCAGACAGGAATGATTTCATGTAGGTGGCAGTAACTCTCCCAATACTACTAAGATTTAGCACATTAGTACAGATAACAAACAGGTCTCTGAAAGAAAAACAGGCTGATTTCTTGAAAGGCTTATTTTGGGCAGCCACTGTATTCTGGGAAAGCAACGATGGTTATCTTAGCAGGAGCTGCCCTGACAGATGACTTTGGGCTGGAGGCTTAGGCAACAAGCACATATTTCTCAGAGCTGCAGAGGTCCCCAGACCCAGATAGAGGCATTGCAGGTACAGTGTCTGGGGAGGGCTGGCTTGTTGGGTTGCAGGTGGCGCTTTCTCACTGTGTCCTTACCTGGCAGGGAGCAGAGCACAATCACCTCTCTTAAGTCTTCTCAGGGCACTGATCCCATTTTCCCTCCCTGGGCCTCTCCCTTCCGTACCTACCTACCACCCTGAAGCCTCACCTCCTGATATCACACACCGAGGATTTAGATTTCAACATAGGAATTTCGAGAGGACATAAACCATTCGATTCATAGCAGTGGTTAAAACATTTTTTATGTCCAAAGGACAATAAAGTCTTCACACACAAGAGAAAAAACAGGGAAAAATAGATAAAAATGAGGACCCACTAAAGTTTAGATCCACTAACACTGACATCCTACAAATGATCGGACAAGGGAAAAATCTAGAATAAAAAAGTTTTTACTAAAATTGAAGGGAAAAGGCTGAATTAGAACAAGCAGTAACTTTCCCTGTGAGTTTTGAATATTCTGCACAATGTCATGAATATGATTAAAGTGAAAAGAGTGACTCTATGGCAGTGGCTCACAGTGCCTTAGCTCTCTGTCAGCGAGGCCAGCCTTCATCCATCCAGCAGCGCTTGGGAGAATGGGCCTCTTCTTGGGGCAGCAGCACTTCATATGTCCCAGCGAGTGTCCTTCTGAGACTGGTCATGCTGGAGTCTGGGAAGATTCGATGGAACAGAGAATCCTGCCTCATTCACAAGAGCCAACCTGGTTCTGATGAACACCCAAGCCAGAGTGGTTCTTCAAGGGGTGACAAAGAGCAGAACCCCTCGGTATCTGCTGGGGACTCTAGTGACCAACTTCGCCACACAAACAGCCAATATCCACTCGTGCATTTATTCCATATACCTACTGGCCACTACACCCGGGCTGGGCACCAAGCAGTGATGGACAGAGTGCAACTTGAACTTGTCTCCATGGAGTTTAATGTTTATGAAAGAAGACAGATAATTATTAGTACAGAACCAAAAAGAAGTGATTCAGGTTTAAAAATATGACAAAGGAAAACAGTCGGGTTCTGCATTTCAGAATAAGCAAAGTGGGATATGTTAAAATATGGTGGTCAAGGAGGGCTCCCTGAGGGGACGCAAGGGATCAAAGTTATTTTTGGAAAACTCTGGCTCCACCCCAGCATTTATGCGCTTTTGGAATTTTTTGCCTCCTTGGTTGAATCTAACATCTTTATTCATAAAGAAAAGCAGGTAGAATCTGAATATTTGATGAAGTTCAAAGCTCACATCCATGAGAACTTCCGATTTCAAGTATGCCTCTCATCACTCTTCCATGAATGTAAGTAGACATTGGTGGTGGCTATTATTACTAACATTTCACAAAACTTTTTGTCTGCAATATACTCTAAGCATCTCAGTGTGGTATATAGTATTGCACTTAATTTTTAGCAAGGAGAGGAGGAATTTTAAGTCAGAGAGACTCTAAGTTAACGTCCACTTCTATGGTATAGCTAACTTTATCTCTCTGTCTCTGTCTCTGTCTGTCTGTCTGTCTCCCTCCCCAAACTTCCTTCCCTCTGACTTTCTAATTCTGGCAAGAATTCTTCAACATCTTCACCTTTCTTTCTCTGAAGAATTGTCATATTTTAATGACCAGCTGCTCTTTGTCCAGTGCCCTAGAACTTTGGAAACCAGAATGGGCTCCATGGCTGGACAGCGCTGGTCTCCCCAGATATAAGATGTGCAGAGCGGTCATCCCTCAGGTGATAACTTTTAAGCGGAAGGTCTCAGGAAAGCATGGTACATTTCTCAACTCTGGGAAGGGCTCTGAGGAACCTGCTGAGAAGTGACAGGTATTCTGGGGCCCTTCCATTCCTCAGGATGTGTGTTTGTGTGTACAACACATAATGTTATCTGAGGTTTTCTTTTTTTAAATCAAAGAAAGTTCTTCATTTTTCAGGCTCTTGTTATCTCCTTTCATTAAAAAAGGCTGTTTTCTTTGAACTTGGGTAATGGTCCACACTGCTAAATAATTCCCACAGTCTTAGCTGGTTTTGCAAGCCAAGGAAGCAGAAAATCTTCCAAGCACCCATGCACACCCCACACACCTGTGCATGCCTGCACACTCCCCACACCACACTCACACATCATATATTGCACACACACTGCACACACCGCACCCATACACCATGCACACAAAACTATGCACACACAAGTACCACACACATATGCAACACACACTCCACATACATGCACATACATAGCACACAATCACATGCACACACCTCACACACACGTATCCATTATTATACACACACAACACATATGCACACACATGCACACATAGAAATAGCCTGACACTGAACATCCCAGGACTCACGTAAAGAAAGATCTCAAGTCATGGACTCATTTTAGAACACGAAAAACCACAATTCATAGTATGTTGCACACAGTGAAAGAACTTTTTTTTCTTTTAAAGATATTTTCTTGAAAATATCTTCCTTCCAACCAAAATGATTCATTTTATTTTTATATCACCGTAAGTTCAGGAGAGCAAATGTCATCTTCGTCTCACACTTGGGAAGCTTGTTCAGAGCGGTGGCAGCTTTCTCTTGTCCTGGGTCTGGCAGGACCTGTGCTTCTATTCTAGTGATGGCTTCACAAGCATCTGCCATCTTCCTTGGAGTTATACTTAATATTTGTAGGGAATAGGGTGTCCTCAATTCTACATACTTCTAGAAATCTAGGCCAAAAGAGCTTAATAGGTGATATCATTTGATAAATGTCCCCCAAAGCCTAAATGTCCAAGGCTTAGAGGCCAGTTTGGCACTATCGGAAGACCCTGGTTTCTTCCTTTTTTCTGTCCTTTGCTCCCTGGCTCACCAGGAAAGGAGCAGTTTTGCTTCTCCGTACATTCCCACCTTGATGTGCAGTCTTTCCACAGTCCTAAGTGTAATAGGGCCATTCAGCCATGGACTGGACCCTTCGAGACTGTGAGGCAACAAAAGCCTTTTCTCTTTATAAGTTGGTCATGTCAGGTGTTTTCTTATAGTGATGGGAAGCTGACTCACACAGTAGGCCATATATTATCTTGAAAATTTATAAAATGATAGTGACTTATCAAACTCCAGTCTCTTTCTTTTGAGTGTGTCACAAAATTTAGTGATGTCAAAGTTTGGCTATGATCAGTCTAAGGCTTCAGATGTGGTAAATCTTCAGAGTCTTACCACTGAAAAGTCAGTGAAGAAGTTTTTGAAAAAGGAAGAAGTTGGAAGTAATTTGTGAACTTCTGTACAGGAAGATTTTTCCCTTTTTCACCTCGTAATGTTCTGCCTGAACACACCATTGATTTGATGGAACTACTGTGTCATGCTGATGAACAGCTGGTTTTCTCTCTTTCCCCTCTGAATTAGTGGTTCATTATTATTTTGGTCTTGTGAAGACACAATGTCAGACTGATGACATACACAAACCATTTGCCTGAATTCAGTAAAAAACATCAAAACAAAACAAAAAAACAAAAATAACACCCGAAGAGCAAACAGAACAATTGAGTTCCATCAAGCATTTATTTTTATTTACAAGATCACAGATAGCTACTTTGACTGTATCTTTTTTAGATTGTCATTGCTTTTTAAAGACTGGGGACTTAATTATAGAGGCAGACCCCTGGGTCCCAATCTTCTTCCCCAACAAAAATGTGTTCGTCATGAAAAATAGCTTAATTTTTAGCATGGCTGACTTACATTTTCCTGAGGGTTTATCTCCTACAGAAAGCATTCTGTTTCCTTAATACTGGGATGGGTGTCTCATGAAGTACTATAAACAGTTTACTTTATAACTTAAAAAGAAAAAGTAGAGACTTACCCTGGCTTAGGAAGAGTTTGCAGCTGTAGTTGGTTATTGGCTGGGACTGCTGAGGCCAGAGATCACTTACTGGGCAGATGCTGACAGTGAAGTTTTGGCCTCTGTCTCCTGGTTGTGTATGAGAAAGGAACCAGTGGGTGGTACCGGGAGTCACTAGTTTCTCCACCCAGTGAGCCCTTTCTCTCACATGTTACTGTGTGTGCATTTTGATTTTATGGCCAAAATAATATTTACTCATGGGGCCTATGAGGAAGACATACCGATGACAGACACTGGGGGATATTTGAAGTCTATGAGTGCCTGGAGTATCTGGAAATTAGGGAGAGAAGACCTAAGAAGCCTGTTTCTTTTACTAGGACTCCATATGAATGATTCCAAAACCAAGTAGTTTAAAGCAGTGGATCTGCTCTTGGGGCAGAATCATCTGAAGGCTGATTCACTCTTGCTCCTGGTGGCTGGTGGCTGGTGCTGATGTGGGCCAGAGAGCTCACATGTGGCTCTTATGGTTTGCATCTTGTCATAATGTGACAGCTGGCTTCTGAGAATAAGAATCTCGAAAGAGAGGAAGAAGACAGATGGGGAGCAGCCTATCGCCTTTTCGATCTAGCTTTGGAAACCATGCAACATAGAACCTTCTTGGGTTCTATCTTCATTTTAAAGTGGTCAGAAAGCAATCCCCCCTCTTGATGGGCCTTGGCAAGTTTTTTCAGGAGCAGAAGGAACCAGAAACACAGCCCTCTAGAAGTCCATGAGAGGAACACCCCTTAGGTTGGTTGGCTCCCATTTTGTTTGCCCATACCTGGTGCCACTGGAGTAGAAGCCCAGTTGCAACAAGGTCACTTCTATGGGCTTGAATAAAAATACAATTCAAAAGTGAATTTTCTGCATCCATGCATCTGATAAGGAACTTTCAGAGGCATTATCTATCCAACCACTTTAGTGATACCCTTGCAAGGTAGACGTGAACCGCCCCACTTTTAGGAGGAGGAGGACCGAGCCAAAGACTGAACAAGTTTAAATGACTTTTCCAGTGCCAGTGTTACTAAATGTCAAGACAGATTCCAATTCACATCTTCAGATTCAAGTCTGGTGGGCATTTTGTTCTAACCATGTGACACCTGAATAAAGAAAGACAAGTGGATAAATGATCGAATTGGATGTATTCTGGGAAATAAGAGATTAATGTGGGAATGAAAAGGCTAGAAATATTCAGAGTTAGCTTTTTTTTTAACCTAAAGTGTTTTGTAACCAATGGCACTGTATTTACAAACTTACTGCTTGCTTATTTATGAAAACTTTATTAAGAGCCTATTATGCACCAATACGATAGATGTATAATTACAAATTATATAAATGTACCCTCTGAGGTTTTCCAAAGCCCACTGGAAGAAATAGACACATAAAAGACAATGAAATATGACCTTTTAAAAATGACAGGGACACAATGTAAGGTAAAATATTAAGCTATCTTCCCACATCAAAATTTCAAGAATGTTGGAAAGAAAATCTTGAAAATGATACAAGTAGAGCACAGAAAAATGTGTGGCTATCATGATCATGAGCACTCTAGAAGTTTTGAGAAATTTCAAAAAGAAAGAAATGGATAGAGAGAAAAATAAAACAAAAACAGAGAAAAGCTATCTCAAATATAAGCAGAAGCAATCTGGCTTATGGGGGTAAACGAATTCCAGAGGTAATTTAAGCCAAAAGAATATAAATTGTGGAGCACAAGGGTTTTTACTGGGTTATCATCAGGGCAGTTGACTAAGTTTCTGCATTTATAACAAATGGGCCAGATGAGCACTGCTTCATTTCCTTCCTGGGCTGAGCATTTAGCAGCAGTACCATTTGTGCCTAGAAGAAAACCTAAAACATAGTCCAAGGAATGGAAGAGAGAAAGAGGTCCTGGGTTACAGGAACTTTAGGTCTCCTTAATAGCCACATATGGAAATGCAAAGAAGAAAGAAAAGAAAATGTAACAGCAATAGCTGACTCCAACATTTTACACAGATAAAATTGATTCTGTTTTCTCCTTCAAATTAGGAATTCAGATATTAGCTGTTTCCACAGTGGACCCAGGCACAGAGCAGCAGCAAAGACACTGGAAGGGCAAGATATCCCACCCACATCACCACAGGCATCCACTGATAAGCGACAGAGATGCTTATTTGAACTGTAGGCAGTTGAAATAAGTCTCAAATATAAGCCTCAACCACAAATATAAGCAGGCACTGGAAATCATCTGTATTTGCTTGTTAATAAAATGAATAGCATCACATCACCCCTCTCCCAACACATGAAAGAGCTGCTATGGAAACAGAGTTAGTAGAACTAATAGATGAAAACTTGAAATGTAACCCTAGAGAGATTTGAGGAGGCCTCCCATCCATAAAGGAACAAGTTGTATGAAAAAAAATTTTTTTGGCGTCCTGGAAAATCCTACTATGGCCATTGCAAAAAAGATATGTTAAAAGCAGAATAAACATAGTTGAAGATCAAAGAATGGAAATATGCAGCTGAGCCTAAGGGTTATGCAATACAAAAAGTAAGAGAGTTGCCAAGTGTGGAGGGGAGCAAAGCTAAGAGACACGGAAGAAATTTCTAGGGATTAAATGTCCAGCTGTGGATTCCACAAGAAGAGAACAAACAAGAATGAAAAGTAAGAAATATCCAAAAACTAATGAAATGCATTATTTTTGAAACTCAAGAGGACCTGGATAAGATAAGTTGAGTGAAACAAGATACACCTGCATCTCATTTGCTACAACTACAAACACCAGACAAGGGTCTGGGGCTGTGGCTCAGTGGCAGAGTGCTTGCCTCATGTGTGCAAAGCCCTGGGTTCCATCTCCAGGACCACAAACAAACCAAAGCAACAATGGTAAAACACACATCACACAAAGGTATGCCTTTATATTTACACTTAAGAAGATCAGGTAACTGAAAAGGGAAGAGAATCACATGACTATCAGATTTCTCATCATTTATAGTAGAAAACAATATAGATAACAATGAAACTATCTTCAAAGCATTGTGATGAAACACCTTGGAATGCAGAGTGGTTACATACCATACATGCACTTTTCATTCACGTGTGAGGGCTAAACAAAAATAACTTTAAGTAATAAAAGACTTATAAAACTTACTAAGATATGGTATTAAATAGTTTCTCAAAGAGGTAAACAAATATGGTTAAGAAAAATGCTGTAAGAAATAGGATGATATGGGCTGTAAGAAGGAGTGGTACACAAAGAAATTAGTATGGTAAAAGTTCATAAATTGAAATCCCATATAATTTCCACCCCAAAAATTGTGGAAAGTGAGGAAAAAAACCCTGTGAAATGGCTCCAAGGTTTATACCCTGCTTGGGGAGGATATGAGTATGGAAAATTCTAGGTATTAACAACAAAAAATTGTGTTTAAATATATATATCAACATTTTAAAAACAATTATTCAAAGATAAAATAAAATGCACATTATAATTCACTAGGAAAATTTTGAGGAAAAAATCAATTAATTCAACAAAAAGAAAAGCAGAGAAAAATAACCAGAAAGCATGATAAATAGAAAACAATATTTAACTCCCTAAGTAACTCCAAATGAGGCTACCACATGAGTAATCATCTAAATGTGAGCAGATTTGCTAAAAGCAATTTGATATCCTGACTATATAAACTTTATGACTTGTTTCATCCATGTGATACTATGTTTTCACCTATATCTTGTTGATTGATTAAGCAAAATGTAGATTACCAATATGAATTGCTTCAAGGAAAAATGCATTCTATGAATAGATCACACTCCATCCATTCATTACCCTCATTTGTAGCCACTTAAGTGTTTTGTAACATCTCACTATTACAAGCCATAATTCAATATACTCTTGGTCATAGTTTCATGTGCATCGTAGTGCTCTTCTGGGTGAGTATAGGCAATGGAATTGCAGGGTCACAGAAGATGCGTATCTCCAATTTTAGAATGACCTAGTTGTTCTCCAAAGTTGTAAATAATTGTTTAATTTATTTATACAATTTCATGCAAGAAAGCACAAAAGTATATGTAACTGGGATGAAATATACACACTTCAGAATAGTCCGTATCTATAAAGAGAGAGAGAGAAAGAAAAGCTGGGGGGAACTTTAGGATAGATATAATATTTTATCTCTGGAAGAATCAAAAACTAACACAATAAACTTATCTGTAGATTGGGGTAGAGGATACAAGAGCCATTTTCTTGTCTTCATGTGACACATTTCCATAATGGCCATACAGTGGACATGAAAATTCTCTATCCATTAATGTTAGTAAGGGGGCAGTAATAGGAAACATTTCACATATGAACTGATTGCTGGAGGCTGAATAATTCATTATGTGGTGGAAAAGGAAGAATGGCCAGGAGTATGAAAGAACACAAGATACTTGGGAGAATCATATTAGAGAGAGGAATTCAGATGTGAGGACCAACTTCGGGCTGGATTATTAGGAGTCCTGAGTCTCTGCACTGAGCTGCTGAATGCTCCTCACTATCTCTTGGCTTTTAAGCAAAAAGATTTGGGTTTAAGAAAGAACAAAAGATGAACTGAGATGGGGAAATACTCTAAGCAGCACTTTTGAACACGCAAAAATAGAGGCTGCAATAATCACTGGCAGGATGGATGGGACCTAGTGACCTGTAAGGACGAGGGGAGGTCACCGCTAGAAACTCACAAAGCCTTCTAGATTTGGGGAGGAAGAATTGTACCATCACGACAAGGAATACAGAAGAGAACTGAAGCTTTTGTGTGGGGGGGAGACGATGAGTTAGATTTAAGACGGTATGAATTTGAAATGCACATGCAATTTGGAGATGTTCAGTAAGTAATGAGAAGGCATTTTTATCAAATGCTCAATGCACTTACTTCACAGGCATTATTTATTTTTCTTTACAACGACCCACATTGAGCTGGATGTAACTCATGCTGAGGTTAAAAGACATGGAGCTGGAGTCAAAGCCAGGATTACCTTACTTCACCAGAAAACAGACGGCAGTGCATCTGAGCACTTCCCAGGGCATGGTTAAGAATCCCCCTCTCATTAATTCCTCAAATGGCTTACAGTCAACTGTCATGTCCATTTCATCAATGAAAAGGTTGATGCCATAGCTCTGTGAAGTGGTCTGCAGTTGCTTGGTGTGTCCTGGTTAAAGCCATGGAGTCTGAGTGGGATCTGGTGGTCTGCGGCGTTACCCACCCCTCTTGGCCTCAGAAACTGCACTGGCTGGAGATGCTTTGAGCGTTAAGGTGGTAATTCATGCCTAGCACACAGAACAGTGCCTAGCACGTAACACCATGCCCGATGCAACGACTTAGTTTTTATTATTGGAGAAGGTCACACATTGGATCTAATTATTCTGTGAGCAAGGACAGTGATGTACCCAAGTCCACATAAGCATCCCTCAATCCGTGGTTTTCTGTCATGGGGCTTCCTTCCCCCTTCCCTCCCTTCCCTTCCCTTCCTTTCCCCTCCCTTCCCCATCTCTCTCTCTTTCTCCCTTTCTTTCTTTCTTTCTTTCTTTCTTTCTTTCTTTCTTTCTTTCTTTCTTTCTTTCTTTCTTTCTTTCTTTCTCTTTTAAAGACTCAGTTATAGGAAGTGTCCTTTGCACATTACAGAGTTTTAGCTCAGAAATACACGCAGTGAAATCGTGCTGGTGTTTGAGAGAGGAATGTGCTTTTCGTTTATCTGAAGAATCCGTGTAGGAGGAAAACACTGGATTCACTGGTACTGTGTGTAATTTCATCACTGCCCTTGGATTTTCTTAAACCTCATTCTTTTTTTCTTTCAGTACTGGAGTTTGAATCCAGGGCCTTTGCACTGAGCTACGTACCAGCTCCCTTCATTTTTTTTTTTTTTTTAATTTTCAGTGGTCTCGCTAATTCACTGAGTTTTCCAGGTTGGGCTTAAATTTGCAATCCTCCTGCCTCAGGCTCCCAGAGTGCTGGGATTACAGGACTGCACCATCGTGCTGTGTGTACAGACTGTCCTGTGTCCTCTGCTCTTCTGCCCAGGGTCTGTCCGGCAGCGGTTCTGGGCCGCTCTCCTCGGTGGCTGCTCTGGGCCCATGTTTTGAAAGCTGTGAAATTGTACAGTCCCAAGAGAACACTCTTTTTAGAAGTCAAAGATCACTTTTGACACACATTTCTGTGCAATTTCATTTAAAAACAATTATTTAAAGGAGAAGTACAATATGTATGTGTATATTTGGTTTATAATTTCCCCATGATGTGGGCGGCAGCTGGCAGTTGTCCTGGAGGAGGGCGATGTGTCCTGATGGTGCTCTGAGGGTCCTCTCCCCAGGAGGCACCAGGACCACACAGGAGAGGAGATGAAGCTCCTGCTGAATTCCTCTGCTCCCTCCGCGAGGGCTCTGCAGGTCCCCTTTCATCCTGGGGGTATCTTCTTTCTGTGCATGAGCTGGGGCGCCCCCAACCCAGGGCTCCACGTGATAACCTCGGCTTCGTGTCTCCGGTGATGGGAGTTGGCTTTCTTCTCGGTTCCGCTCAGCAGGGCTCAGCGCTTGTCCAGGAGAAAATGCTAAATGTTCTATTAATTAGAACACATTTTCCTGTTCATTGATAAAAGGGGCATGAATCACATCTTTCCCCACTAAATAACCATGGAAAACTGAAGAGAAAGTATTTCTTTCTCTTTGTATCCTATTTACACCAGAAGACTTAGATTACCAAAGAATTACTTTTTCCTGTATTGAGTAGTATAGAAATTACTAAAAGTCTAAACAAACGTGATTATTTAGTTCCTGAATGTTTTAAAGTTCTGTTTCAATTCTCTGCGTATGGTAGTTTCATAATTACACAAAGAAGGATAATCCAGATAGCATTAATATTTCTGTGCTCATACACACAAAAGTGATTTTATTTAAGAATCAGCCAGTTAAATTCATTGCTCCTCTGAATCCTGACATTGCCCTGATATTGTTCTGGGCTCCGTGGTTTCCTTCTCCTGCCTCTGCCCTCATTGCTACCTTTGTGTTGTCTTCATCTGCCCTCATCCACTCCTGGGGCCCCTGGAGCTATCACATACAGCTGACCCGCACCAGCCCACCCATTGCTAATTCTTGGCTTTGCAGCACAGTTAGAAATCCAAAAATCATATGACATCCATATTTGCAGCTAGACATTTTCAAGAACTTGAATTTTAAGACCAATAGCAAATACAATAAGTATCTTGAAAACGATATAAATTGTCATGGACCACAATTTGCACATTTCCTATATTCAACAAATTCATTCAACAAACATTTGAGTAGAAACTTGGCCCCAAATGTGTGCAGGGAGGGGCGGCGCAGTGGGGATTGCTTCATCCTGAATGGAGTGTGCAGTCTAAAAAGGAGGCGATGAACAGCCCTCATACTGTGGTCGCAAGCCAGCTGCCAGGAGAGGGTGCAACAGCCGCCCCCAGAGTCTAGGAGGGATTCTGGGGGTGCCCATGAGGACAGGGCCACAGAGCTGAGATCTGAAGGGTGCCTGCAGCTCATGGCTCAGGCTCAGGGGGATGGAGGAGGGGAGCAGGGCAGGATTTGGGTGTGGAGGGGTGTGGCCCTTCCAGGACCTGAAGCCAGGCATTGGGGGAAGTGAACTGAGAGCTGGGTGGCGTCCCAGCAAAGAGATTTTCTGTTTGTTTGATTTTCGGTGCTGGGGATGGAATGCAGGGTCTTGCACAAGCTAAACACACCTCTACCATTGAGTTACCCCCCGCCCCACAGTAAAGCTGTCTTTAAATTGAGTGTATACATTCATCTTGGAGAATGGTAATATGCATATCTCATCTTGATCATTTTTATTCCCATCTGCACCCTCCCGTCTCCATCTCCCCTTCTCATCTCCACATTTTACTGGGAGAAAATACCTAGGAGGTGGTTTCCCAACTCTGTCGTACTCTGTTCATTACTTTTTGTAGCTTTTTTCTCTGTATTTTATTTCCGTTGATCTATGTTCGAGTTTATTCCTTTCTCTGTCATGTCCTTTACGCAACTGGGCCCATCCAATGAATTTTTTATTTGAAATATTTTATTTTGTAGTTTCAAATTTTCTATTTCTACACAGTATGTTTTTCCTCAAGGCCTTCAATTTTGTTTTAGTCATTTAAAGATTATTCACTTACCTCATGGAGTTGATTATAATCACTAATTTACTGTCTTTATCTGGGAATCTGTTGGGAATTCTTCAGATTTTCCTGGTTGTTTGGACACAGAATAATTTTAGAGTGCTTTTTGGGTCTTTGGATATCAAGAAATTATGGGTGCTTTAAAAACCTCGAGATAATTGATTTTTTGTTTAGGCGGAGTCCACCTACTTCAGCTCATACCTCAGCTTCTGTCCCTCCTGCTGCGGGTTTTGGTTCAAGCTTCGGTTTGCTTTGCAAGGTGTTTTCAGTGGTACGGGGTTTTGCCATGTTCACGCTTCCCTCAGAAGTTGGTCTGGAAACTGGGTGAAGGTTTGAACGATGATTTGATTTTTGAAACTTTTGCTCTGCATCCGGGGGTCTGGTCGGTGTTAGGAGGTTGGCGAAGCCTGCGGCATCTTTTGGTTCATGCTCAGATCTCAGGGATCTTTTCCAACCCTTGCCTGCCCGGGGCTTTCTCTGTACTTCTGCCCTCCCAGGGGGCTCTTTCCTCAGTTCCTACAGACAGAAAGTCAGGTTTTTCAGAGATTTTGTCCATAATTCTATTGTGCAGGTCACCATGGATAGAGAAAAGAGAAAGAAATGATGAGGATTTTCCTCCAGCTCTTTGAAACCCAAGGCCCACTTTTCTGTTCCTCTTTCCAGAGCAATGGGATTTCTCGTTGGGTTTCAGGTGTCCGTCCTCACAGGGTCGCTGAAGTTGTACAACTCGAGGGTTAGTGTTGGCCCAGGGATGGCACCTAGAAAGGAAGAGGAGAAAGAAATAGCCCAACTTCTGCCACCTGGATGTAGAAATGCCAGAAAGGTTTGGATAGGTGCTGTTTTGTTGTTGTTTTTTTTTTAATTTCCCAAAGAATCTTTGAGTCTGAGTACAACAGATCTTGTCAATGGCAGCTAAATTTTAAGAGCGAAGAAATAGAGTATTTTCTGTGTGTAAACACAAGTTAGGGGCCGGTGAGATGGCTCAGCAGCTTAAGCACCTGCCCGGCAAGCGTGAGGGCCTGAGTTCAACTCCCGGAACCCACATACGAAAAAGGGGCCGGTGATATCGCTCAGCGGCACGGGCACCTGCTGGTGTGCGAGGTCCTGAGGTCGACCCCCCGGTACCCACAAAAAAAAAAAAAAAAAAAACACAAGTTAGAGCAGCACAGTAAAAATCTATGAGCAGCACGGCAGCGTGCACAGCGTGGGACTTGGACGTATACATGTGAAACGTCTTGTAGAATCTTCCATCGAAAACTTGGGAGATAATATTTTTATGAATTTGAAATCCCAGCATCAGATCTCCATTTTCAGAAACAAAGATTTTTTTCCCTCTGCATCAGTGTTAATCTATTTTCTGTTTCTAAAACAGAGTACCCAAGATTGGGTGCTCTTTAAAGTCAATAAACTTACTTCCTGTAGATCTGGAGGCTGGGATGTCCACGGCACAGGACTTGCATTTGGTAAGAGCCTTCTTGTTGATGGAGATTTTCCAGAGACCCAGTGTGGCACAGGGCAACACGTGGCAAGAGGGACAAATATGGCAGACCGAGCCGAAGTGGAAGACCCACTCTTGGGATAACCCATTAACCCATTTACCTGTTAACCCACTAATCTCTCAAGAATCAATTGCCCCTTGAAGGTTCACCTGGTCTCATTTCTTAATACCTCCAACGGGGATTGCATTTCAACATGAGTTTTGTTGAGGACGTTCAAACCACAGCAGCATGCTGGAGCCCCATGCAGGAATCTGGGGCCTGCTGGTGTCCAGCTGCACTGATGGAGAAACGCGTGGAGCCCTGGCTTTGTTCACCATCTCTGAAGGGTGTGTGGCATCGGCTATGTCAAGTTTCACTGCAGGACAGTGCAGGAGGAAGACATGGAAATGAAGGCCAGAGGGGGAAGGAAGAAAGGCCACAGGGCCAAAATAAAAAGTTAAGCATAAATTTTTTACTGGCAGTTTTCAGATCCAACATTCTCTGTGAACAGTAGGACAGGGAGTTGGATGTTAAGTGATGTGCTGAAATGTGTTTGGATGGCACATCCAGATGGTCCGGAGTACAGAATTACCAGCCTCAATTATCTGGGTAATTGAGTTTCCACAATTATGCTCCACTTTTTTTGTGAAAAAACTGTTTGCAGAGTTCAGTTTGTGTTTGTATCGCCTTGCCATCATCATTAACAGTATTGAACAATGTTCATTTAGCCAGTGAAATGTCCATTTGATGCCTTCCTTCTCTAAAGACTTTTTTTTTTTTTTGTGGGTACCGGGGGTCGACCTCAGGACCTCGCACACCAGCAGGCGCCCATGCCGCTGAGCGATATCACCGGCCTTTTTTTAGTATGTGGGTTCCGGGAGTCGAACTCAGGACCTTGCACTTGCCAGGCAGGTGCTTATGCCGCTGAGCCATCTCACCGGCCCCCTCTAAAGACTTTTGGAAGCCACACTTGACCGACAAGATGTGGATAGTTGGAGAAGACACACACACAGTTGTGTGATAAACACTAAATTCATAGAGAGTGGATAAAGTATTTCACTTGCATGTAGGCAAGGGGAATTTCAGAAGATTAGGTTACCAGAGTTTTATGTTTAGACAGGTTATGGTTAAAACAATCTGCATCTGCCCCACAGCCTGGGGCAGGCAGCCAGAGGAAATGGCTTTTGGGACCTTGCTGGAGGACCTGGTGTGCAGATGACCTTGGAGTTTCCAGTGGGGGAGCTTTCCTGTACAGGACATCGCTCTGCTTGCTTGAGAGCAATGCAGGGGTTCTAGGGTGGCGGTCTCTCGTACCTCCTATATTTGGGTAATGGCCTCTTTTGGAGAAACTGATGTAAAATGCTGTACCATATTTTCTTCAAAGAACACATCTCTGCAAAGCACACACCCCACTGTGTTTTCAATTTGGGGGTTCATCAGTGGATTGAAGGCAGAACCTCTTCTTGTTTCACGCATTGTATCTGCACACAGTAGACATTGAGTGAATGTTTATTAAATTTAGTGAATTCAATAACAAGATACATATTGAATACCTCCTATGTGTCAGGAATAGGTTTGGGTGCTGGAGACATAGTAGTAAGCAAAACATGAATGCATCCTTGTCTTCATGAAGGTTGGGAAAAGACAGTAAACAAGATTGAGGAGTCAGACTGTAATACTTTAGGTAGTGATAAGTACTGGGAAGTATGCCAAAGAGGGGGAGGCAGTAGAAAGGTTTAGGTGGGGTAGGGGAACGTAGTTACAATGTTAGCTATTGTTGCTGTCTGAATGTTTGTGTTTATCCCAAACTCATAGAAATACAGCCCCCAGTGTGGGGGAGCTGATTAGCTCAGGAGGGCGCTGCCCTTAGGAGTGGGATTGGCGCCTTGTAAAAGAGGTCCAAATGAGTTTGCTCAGCTTTCTGTCATATAAACGTGCAGCTAGAAGTTAAGATCTATGAAGCAGACACAGGATCTGCTGCCACTCTCATTTTGGACTTCTCAGCACTCAGAACTGTGAGCAATACATTTCTACTATTTGTAAATTACCCAGAGTAAGGTATTTTGTGATAGCTCTCTAAATGGACTAATAATATAGGTGGTATAATCAGAGAAAATTCAACCGAGAAGGTGGTATTCAAGGAAAGACCTGAAGGAAGTGAAGACGGCCATTGGCTGCGGCGGAACTGGATGGATGTGTGGGAGGGAACTGAAGGTTGCTGCCGACAACCTGGTGATGGGCGCTGAAGCAGAGGTCAGAGACCCTGGACAGTGGCAGAGAAGGCCCCAGGGCTTCAGGGCCGAGGGAGCTCTGCGTGCTGGGAGACATGTGGAACCAACCCTGAATGTTTAAGCATCTCGGTTCCTGCAGATGAGCTCAACTTTAGAAACGAATAGCCTTTGACTTGACCTGGGGCATTGGATGTGTTTTGGATTCCTTGGGATGGTTTCAAATAGATGGGGAAGGCCTGCAGAGAGAAGCAAGAGTCATACCTGAAGGAGAAGCGATGCCAACTGCAAAACAAATATTGTCAAGGCGCCCATACTTCCAAAACTGATGCAGTGGTAACTCAGTTTACAAACTTAATTTGTTTTATGATTTTAGGGAAGGTGGCTGCATTTGTGTTTGTGTGGGGAAGGTGGCTGTGGTTGTGTTTATCCTCTGATGCAGAATTTGCAAACAGAAACAACCCCAGGTGCATTCAGCCATTTAATCTTCAGCTATGGGGTCAAAAACACACACTGGAGGAAAGATAGTCTCTTTAACAAATAGTGCGGGGAAAACTGCTTAGCCATATACAGAAGAATAAATCTAGAACTGTATGTCTCAACCTCTACTAAAATCGAATCAAAGACCTAGACATAAAAACAGAAACTGTGAATCTGTTAAAAGATAAAGCGGATAAAACTGTTGAAGACATAGTCATTGGCAAGGACTTTCTAAACAAAAAAAAGTTCATTAGGGAGATTGGCCTGTAGTTTTATTTATTAAGTCCTTGTCTGAGTACTGCTAACTTTCAGGAATGATTTTGGTAGTACTGCTTTCCTTCATCTTCATGGAAGAGTTTGAGGAGTGTTGGTATTAGCTCTTCCATGAAGTTCTGGTAGAATTCCATGGGGAATCTATTAGGTCCCAGGCTTTCCTTAGTTGGTAGGGTTTTATTACTACTCTATTTCATTGCCTGCTATTGGTCTTTCTAGGGACAGAAGGGACCCCCTGGGACCTAAGAACTTTTTAGAGGGTAGAAAAAAACCAGCCTCTGCATGGCTATGAGCAGCAAGTAGTTTTTCAAGCAGTTTTTGCTTTGAAGCTGACGGGTTGTTGTTTAATACCTTTGTCCCGGCAGGCAACACTGTCCCTTCTAGTGCAGTCCCATGCCTACCCAAATTTCCCTATTAGCTCACAATACCCAAGCCCTTAGCAGCAAGACCAATAGTCAATCAATCAAGCGTTGACTCTCTCTTGGGTGGTAGAGATAGAGCTCCTCCCCATAAAACAGCATCACAGCCCCCAATTCAGCAGTGACCCAGCTCTGGCCCCCTACTCCCCTGGAGTGGCTTTGTACCGCTTCCTCTTACACTACCTGCAATGAAGTTACTTTCACTTAGCCCTGGTCTTCTGCATCTTCCTCCTCTTTCTACACCTGAGAAAGAGACAGACCTGGCGAGGATGAGTGTGGGGACCCTAGAACCCAGACCCACTAGACACAACAGTCTATTTAGGGATTTTGTCTTCTTGATTCAATATTGGTAATTCACATGTGTCTAGGAATTTTTCCATTTCTTCTAGGAGAATATAAGGTTTTAAAATACAGTGATACCTCAGTTCATGAATGCTTTTTTTGTGAACAATTTGGTTCATAAACAAAAGCATTCAGCAAAATTTTCTTTTTATTTGCAACTCTGTATCAGGTGACAAACATGACTGTGGCCATCTTTCTTGCACAAACGCAGACACGGCCATCTTTTCCAAAACCGTGTAACAGATTAAGTTCAGAAACTGAGGTACTACTGTGGTTTCTTGTAATATTCCTCATTTTGGTGGTGTCTATTGTGATTTTACCTTTTGTGAAGGTATATTCTTAAGAGCATTGCACAGTATTTGTGATCTGCAGCTTTTGAGATCTTTGACTGAGACCCGATACTCTGGATCGCATTCAAATAAGCTTGAATTTGATATGAGTTTTACTGAGAAGGTGTAAGTAAGAGAGTAGTAGTCCCAAATATTTAGATACTAGATGAAGATTTGGCTATCTTTGCTAGATGGAGATTTCTAGTGACCTATTCTACTAAACATTGATTTCAGAAGTATCTATTGATTACCTGCAATGTACAGATACCTGTTTGGATACTGATGTGCAAGGAAGGTAATTACATGACTTTAAATACATTTCTTTGCAATTCCTTTTTCCTGTATGTATCCCGACCTCACTGAAAGAACAATGCTGTGATCATTTCCTTCTCATTCATTAATTCAGAGGTTTTCTCATTTCCTTGGTCCAAAGCACCCTGACTGTTTTCATAGCAAGCAGCTCAGACAAAAGAAGTATTTAACACTTTTGTTTATTAAGTAGTTAGGTCTGAACTTACTAAGTATTTGTGTTCTAAAACTTACGAGTTATTTTCAGAAGCACTGGTAGTTGTGAATTAGTCATGGGCACCTGCTGAGCACTGCGCAACTTCTCCAGCCTTGGAACCTTAGCCGGCACCGGCCTGCCAATTTACGATCTGTGTCGACGTTCACATGCTACTTGCCATTTAAAAATCACAGTAACTGATGTATAATTTTGCTAAAATATGACCTTATTGAAAGAACTGTGGTGTGATATAATGCTGAGACTCAGAACTAATTTAAATTTGTTGTCCATGCAATATTCAGTCAGAGCTGTACCATCGCTGCGTTATCTTTGAGAGTTTAAAACGCTCCACGGAGTCTCTACTTGCAGCCCCTTGGGGTGTGCGGTGTGGGAACCACGTGCATGAATTTCTTTTGCTTGTATTAGCTGAACACTTTTTATGCACCAGTCAGTGGAACAACTTCTGAACCAATAACAATACTGTCATAGCCCGTTTTCTGTTGTTATAATTGATAATCGCAGACTGGGAAATTTATTAAAAAATGTGTTTCTTAACAGTTCTAGAAGCTGGGAAGCCCAAGGTTTAGGGCTGCATTTGGTAAGAGTGGCTTTGCTGGTGCGGACTCTGTGTAGAGTTCCAAAGTGGTGTTGGGTATCACACAGCAAGAAAGAACAAGTGTGCAGGGCTAACTGGATTCTATGACAAGGCCACTCCCTTGATAACATATTCATGGATTAATTCACGAGTAGACTTGTTTAGTAATGAGCACAGTGCCCGTACATACGACTTTGGGGATTAAGTGGCTAACACAGGAATACTGGGAGACAAACAAACCATAGCAAATATCAAAGGTGTAATTCTAACTAAGGACACTTCCAGAGGTAGAGCTAAGGAGTCTCACGACTTTCCCCCCGGAATGGTCAATAGAACCGCAGCCCCATGTGGCTATTGAGCAACTGAAATGTAGCCACTGAGATGAAGAAAATAAAGGCTTAATTCTATTCAGTTTTAATTAATTTAAATTTGAATAGCTACCCATAGCTCGTGGCTAAGATATTGGACAGTTCAGTAAAACTTTCTCAGGCTCCTAATAGTTTCTTGGTGTGAAATAAGTAAAATATTCCCTACCATAGATATTTTCTTCACATTAGGAATCATATAAAGCTATCCCAGAAGGAAGCAACCCTGTCTTTATTCACTACCAGTACTCAGAATGCCTGCTGTCAATGTTGGCCTTTGGTTCACTAAAGATTGCTAGAAAATTTAGCTTAATTCTTGTTGAATTTAGGAAATCACAACTAAAGGTATCTGTCCCAGGTACGAAGGAGAGAGAGCCCATCCTTTGCCTCTTCTGAACTGTTTCTACAAAATGGATTTTCTGACTTGAGCATTCACTAGGTTTATGATAAAATTTAGAGATGTCAGTCTTGGCTTTTTTTTGGGGGTACCAGGGGTCGACCTCAGGACCTCGCCCCCCAGCAGGCGCCCGTGATGCTGAGCGATATCACTGGCCCTTTTTTCGTATGTGGGTACCAGGAGTTGAACTCGGGCCCTCGTGCTTGCCAGGCAGGTGCTTATGCTGCTGAGCCATCTCATTGGCCCAGTCTTGGCATTTTTACCGAATTACTAATGGTTATTTTCACGTAAGGATATTCTTTTTTAAATCTGAAATCTAATTTTGTATCGCACTTGCAAAATTATTATGAAGTTTGTCACTTTTTAATTTTCTTCTTTGATGGGATTGTTAGACCCACTAATATTACATTTGAATTTTGATGAGGTTTGCTTCTTTTCTTTTTTGGACCTGACTTCTCCCTTGGCCCTTCCTACTCAGCCCCTGTGTCCATGGTTCCCGTGCCTCAACAGTTCCCTTTCCTCAACGAAACCTGGTAGCTGAAGCAACACAGCTTTACTGCTTCTCATGCTTGTATGGGCTCCCTGGGCACAGCTGTGCTGTTCTGCTGGCAATAGCTTTTGGTACGGGCATGGAGCTCTGCTGGGGGCTCTCTTGGCCTCTCATTCTCTGAGATTCTCCAATGACCTCTCAGTCAGGGCTTAGTACAAAAGCCGAAGCCTCCAGATCTTAAAATTTAGACCCAGAACTGTTACAGTCACCTCTGCCACATTCCTTTGGTCAAAGGCACTGAAGGTTAGCCCAGACCCAAGGGAATGGAACATAGATTCTATCTCATGATGGGAAAGCAACCAAGAATTGTAACCGATTCAACCCACCACAATGGCTAAGTTGGTTTTATTTTACTTATTTATTTCTTTTCTGTTCATTGATCTTTGGAAGCTTGGTTGATTCTATTGTCAGAAAGATGAATTGAATGTTAATTTAGAGGTGAATAAAACATTATATCTCTACAAACCCTCTGAGAGAGAAAAGAAAAAGGCAGCCAGTTCCCGTATAATGAGTATCACGGTGAGTAATCAGAACATAACATTTCTGGTTGTAGGTAAGTTACATTCTGGTTGTGCGCTTCTCCCCAAAGCCTTATGTGGACCTAAGGCTTCTTTCCTAATAGAAAACAATGTCCTAACACATAAATAAAGACTGCTTTTCCATTTCAAGTAACAAAAAATCTAAAGAGTGATTCAAATAAAATGAAGGCTTTCCTCACAAAATAAGCACAGATAAGGTACCATATTTTTTTTTTTTTTTTTTGAGGCAACTACGCAGTTGTCACCTGAAGAGAAAGCTTGTTCAAAAGTTTCACGGGTGTGTTCTCTACCTCTAATCCCAATCGTTATGTCCAAATTCTGACTTCTTTACTTCTTTGTTTTCTGGACACTTCCTCAAGGGCAGACATTTTGTGACCCTCTCTCAGTCATGAGATATTTGTAATAACAAATACATTTCTTCTCAGCACAATTTGTCTAACATCCCAGGAACTGTGGTTTTAGCCTTAGAAACAGTATGTATCCTAATTTCACTCAAAGTTCTCTGTCATGTAAGTCAATTTTAAATGTTCAGAAATTGGTTCATTTTTCTCCAATATCTTTGTGCAATCTGGTTTCATCCTTTCTAAAAATGCTCCCTCATTTTGATAGAATTTAGGCTGTGTGTGTGTGTGTGTATGTGTGTGTGTGTGGTATTGGGGATTGAACCCAGGGCCTTTGCACTGAGCTACATCCCCAGGACTTTGTTTTTATATTTTGAGACAGGGTCTTGCTAAGTCACTAAGTTACCCAGACTGGGCCTGAATTTAGGATCCTCCTGCCTCGGCATCTTAGAGTGCTGGGATTGTAGGCATATACTGGTTGCCTTTAGGCTTTGACAATTTTATATTACCATGTAGACTTTCCTTGCATGCCACTCCTTCTCCCCCAACAAATCTAAAGTGAATTTTCCAAACTCACCTCCAAGCCTTTACCAACCACATCGGCCCATGCCGGACTGTTCTCTAATGCCTATTTTGCCTCTGCTCTCCTGCCTGTACAGAATCAGTACTGAGTCAACATTTTTGGAATCATGTTCAAAAACTGTAAGGAGTTCTAGAACACTCTTTTTTTTGGAATGATACTCATTTTTCTATTTGGTAATAAAGAATGATAAAGAGAGGTATTAGTACCTGCTAGGTACCAGCATTCCCTAGTCCTTATAAAATATAATAATCTGTGACATAAATGTTACTTCATAATGCTTCTTCTTTGTACATGAAGACAGTGAGGCAAATAAAGTTTTTAAAATCTTTATTATCCCAGTGACACAGCAAAGATGAAAGTGGGTGGTCTGAATCCTAAATTCTTGCTCTTTCCTTGACACCACACTCCCTGCTCTTAGATATAGAGATTTGTTAATAAGGCCCTCAAAATAAAACAAGATTGAAAATTATCTGTCTTTCCCTTTTAATCCTTGAGCAAATCCTATGCACTCAGAATCAAAAGTAAATGCATTGATTCCCCTGTCAGTTTTTTGCCTTTGTTATTTTAAGAACCTTTTCTTATTGTCTCAGAATCCTTTGTAAGCTTCACCTTTATTTCATCTTTGGCATACCTGATTTCTCGTTGAATTTGGCATTTTGGATTCTGTGGGTTTTCCTGTATATCCTTTGGATACTTGTTTCTCTCTTAACAAAACCATCTTCCTTGTTCATGACTGAAATCTTTTAATGAATACGTTATATCCCTGACAACATCTCTTTGTCATGCCTTGGGGAATCTAGTATTTTTAATATTAAGTATATTTTAAAATAATTATATTAATTCTCATAAAATAATATTAAAAATCTGTAGGACAGTCAGGTTTGATTTGTGTCAGTCTGAAACTGGTTGGCAACTTTTGCTTACTTTTCTTACTGCATTGAATTATAAATGAAGTCACAAGTTTTGTTGAGCTATGTGTCCTTGTGTTAACTCATGTTTTAGTCCTATTGGATAAATGCTCCTAATATCTATTCCAACTTCTAGTATACCATTAAGTGGTAAAGGAGAAAGTTAAAGGAATGCCATCCAGGTTGAACATTTGTTATCCCAAAAGTTTGGGACCAGAAGTATTTTGGATTTCAGAATTTTTTTTTTTCAAATTTTGGAATATTTGTATATGAGATGTCTTGCAGATAGGACCTAAGTCTAAGAACACAATTTGTGTTTCCTATATCCTTTACACACATAGCCTAAGGGTACTCTTGTAGAACATTTTAAATAATTTTGTGCATGAAACAAAATTTTTTCACATTGAACCATCAGAGAAGTATGGTGTGGAATTTTTCACGTGTGGTGTTGTATTGGTGCTCAAAATGTTTTAGATTTTGGGATACTTCAGATTTTGGAGTTTTGGATGGGGGATGTTCAACCTATATTTGCAAGTAAGCCAGTTAGTATCATGTGAGCTGATGGAAGAGAAAAGATATGGGAAAATTTTTCAGTTCTCTCCATAATTTGAATAAGTGACTTAAGAAACTTAATTATTGAGTAACCAAAAGCACCGATTAGTGTAAGTGTCTTGAAATTTTCAGCCCAGGATGCTCAGCAAAGAGGGACTTAGAAAAGTCAAAGGGTTGAGAAAGATGTGAGAAGGTTTTCAGCTATCCAAGTGGAAATCCTGAAGACAAGGCACTTTGAAGAGACTCGGGGAGCTATGACAATAATACTGCATTAAGGAAGTATTGCAGCTATTTTTGTTTATATAGAAAAATATTTTTCTGAAGTTAATTAAGTTATTTCAAAGAAGGGATGGAAGTGAGGGTTGTGAAGTGAATGAGTGGTCTGCAAAGACTTTAGCGTCAAGGCAAACAAAACCCAGGGCCCTGGGGGAGCATGAGGACATGAGCAGCCTGCAGAGAGCCTGGCTCCCACCCCTAGTAGTCACATGACCACTGCGCCTTTCTTTCTCTGCATCAGAGGCTACTCCTCTGTAAAAGGTGATAATCACACAACCTACCAGTCAGACTCTCAGGAGTATCAATAGTTGAGAATACCAAGGCCCGAAAACAGATCCTGACCTGCAGGAGCATTGACTAAATGTTCGGTATCATTTACCAGCATTGTATCACTGGGTCTTTTCTCAAACTGTCTCACAGGTAATAGCATCCAGAATTTGTAGATGAAGATCCTCATACAGAAAGAGAAAAGAGCTTCCCTGAGGCCACATGCAAGCTATGAATGGACAATGTGGAGATCTGAGTGGAGACTTGGCTGAGGCTACAGCTCACAGGCTTATCTGAACTGAGTTTCTGAAAAAACGCTTGGAGAGTCATAAAAGACAAACCTAATTTTCTGACTAAAAATTGCTCTTTATTTGACTGTGGTTCATTAGGAAGAGACTTTTCAAAAAAGGCTCAAAGGAAATGATAACACTGAAGATTTACCCAAAGCCTGCTGAAGTGGAAGCTTAACAGTTGAGTCTGTATGAAGGAAAGAAGCACAGTGCTTGGTGCAGTGGAGTTCAGTACTCTAGAAAGTCCTTCTCGGTGCGTGTGGAGAAATGAGATGAGAGTTACAGGACACTATCCGTAAAGTGACAGCAATGTTCCACCAGTGCTCATTAAGACTAAATGGGCTCCTCTGTGTTTGCAAGCATCCCAACCATCCATTTTTACTTTTATGGACTTTTTATAGATGTCATCAAGACAGAGTAGGTGGCAGTACCCAAAAGTCAGAGTCTCCTATCACCCAAAATTGTTGATTGGATAAAATTATGTTAAAAAGTTGCTCCAGTTCAGAGTGACAAACATGGTTTAAGAGCATCATTGAAGGCAGGAATTCTTGACAAACATGGGTCAGCACAGGTCATCATAAATTCGATGAGGAAACAAATCTTGTGATATAATTAGGTTGCTTATAGAGTATCTCTAAGATTTCTTTTCCTAAAGTGAGTCAGGAGAGGTTTTGTGTAGTATGATTCTAAGCTTGTTGGAAAAACAATCTACCTCAAGTCCTGAAATACCCAACATTCTAGAAAGAATCTGGGAACCATATATTTTCCTTTCTTGACCCTGAATGTTCAGTTGTCAAGAAAGACCATAAGCAACACCAGAGCAGGCATTAAAATGAAATATTTAACCTGTTAAAGCAGAAAATAACTCTACCTACAAGAAAATGTTCTCACTCTCCATGCTGGATTGCCAGCTCCCACAGCACTACTGTCCTTAGTGTTTCCAATCCAGGGACTCATTCCAGGCACTTATGGCAAAAAGTATGAAATTGTCAAAATTTAAGCTTGTTTAAATTCTATATGGGTCAATTTAATACCATGTGCAAGACACTGAGCATCTGGTAGCGAACAAAAGAGACCTAGGTCCTGCTCTTCCTGCACCTTCTGCCCCCCAGGGACAGTGTGAGGGGGAAAGTCTTCCGAGCCTAGCAGGGAGTCAGGGGGACTGGTGGAGACTGTTCAACCTGTGCCTGGGTCACAAAAACAGCTCTCACATCTTCCCATGGAGCACTGGTGCCTGACCATCAGTCCTACTTGGTACTTTTGGTGTTTGTTCGGATATGATAAGTAGCTTGTTCCCAAAAGTTGTTGACAGACTTGGAAGACTGAAGTCATTTCATTTTGCTAGTTTTCAATTGTCCATCTTTCAGTTCTCACATTCTTTGTCCAGAGTACTTACTGTGTGCTATGAGCTCTGTCAAAAGAATTCGAAAAAAAAAATCTTTTTCTTTTTTTTTTTTTTGAGACAGGGTCTTGCTATGTAGCCTAGCCTGGCTTTGAACTCACTTTGTAGCCCAGGCTGGCCTCAGACTCACAGGGATCCTCCTGCTTCAGCCTCTGGAGTGCTGGGAGTACAGGTATGCACCACCACACCTAGGTGAACTTTCAGTGGTAAATATCTGCTAGATAACAGCACCTGGATGGGTGGAGTACAACTCTGGTGCTGTGAACATCTCTCATGCTAAACATTTTTATCCAAAGGGACACAATGCAAAACTCACTTTATATCCCAGACCCTTTTCATGACCAAACCAATTTGGATTCAGTGTTCTTATCTCTCATGTGATGAAATGTGTTTCTCCTAGTAATGTGTGTGTATGTTTATACCCTATATAGGTGAAAAATCAGCAAGAAATCGATATGAACCTATATAGACCAGCAGCCTCTGTTAGTGACGATGTTTATTCACTCATCCTGACTCACTCTGGGGTATTGAGACTCTCCATGTAAACACAACCCTTATCTCAAATGAAAAACAGCACCTTAGTACTTACCACGGTACAATAGAGCCAGTAGTTCCTCAACAGATGCTCATAGACCACGATGGCTTTCTATCTCTGTCTTGCAGCAATTAACATAGAGTAAAAGGAAGTAATTGTAGTATGTTTATAATTAAGAGCTCAGAAAAGGGAAATAATTGGAATGTACATTTTATGTTTCATTCAGCAATGTAGATATCAAGATACTTTCCCTTTTTCTAAATATGAATAGTCCAAGGGTAATTTCTCCAGAGCACAAAACTCTCCTTTCTTCTTAAATGATAATGGTTTCTCTCTCAATAGAGAAAGGAAATTCATTGGTTTCAGGTTATGTGAGGTGAGGAAATGAGGAGAGGTACCTTATTTAAAAGGATAAGAATGTGAGTAACAAAAGTAAAGAGCCCAGGTTGTGGTTGGCACCATTGTTATCTAGTGAAGGACAGCAGGAAATAGGGTGGATTGAAAAAAATACATTCTTGTCACTTGCCCAAGATCACTGGATGCTCTACATACTTTCTGCCTCTTTCTACTTTCTTCTTTTTAAGAGAATCTTTTTGTTCTCACAAGGTGGGGTTCAATATATAAGGAATTTCCTAAGTGAGCAAGTGCAGAGATTTTTCGAGTTACAATTATCATGGTAATTGTTATAGCCACCTTAAGGATATTCCTGCCCCTTTGTATTAAAACAGACTCAATAATTACTAACCTTGTGACTTTGCATTGCTCTCCCTAGCAAAATACTAGGCCAACTGAATCAAAGAACTCCAATTGAAGTCTTTAGTGACTATAATGGAAAGAAAAACAGAACAAAAAGGAAAACAACAGTCACAACAAACAAATTCATACCCATGGAAGAAAACTCCAGTGTCTTGCATTAGTACTATAATGTAGCACAAGGTGAATTTCAGTGCTAAAATTACCTCCAGGGCTGGTTAATACCTTACCTATCTATGAGGCTGAAGGAGGAGTTTGACTCAGCTGCAAGATTCAGCCATTTCCCTACTCTAATATAGCAATCCTTGATTAGTTATTGGTTGTGTAAATGCATACACATCCTCATCAATTCTCTGCTCTTTGTTCATTTGTGGCATGAGAATGATAATTTGAAATTTGACACCATTTTAGACAGTAATTAATTATCTGAAAACATTTCCCATTAATGGTTTTCCACAAAACTTCTTTAATGAGAGAAATTCAATTGCTTTTTGTAAAAATGTAAAATGAATTCATTTAGATACAAAGATACATTTCCCACTGGCAAAGTTAACATCTGATACTAGAAAAACCTGTTAAAGTTCACAATGTTTCAAGGATGGCAACATATTACATATTCAATCCTATTCAGTTGATATTATATTTAAGTGGGGAAGCTAATTATACAGGCTGAGTTTTTTATCTTTCCTATCTCAGACATTCCTTGGAACCAAATATAGTCTTATCTGATCTCAATACATGGAATCATTCAAAATACATGGGAATCATTCAAAATTCCCATGTAATTTGGCTAATGGAGGTAAGGGTGGCACTCGCTTGCCACTTTGAATAGATGAGTAAGATTAGTGACCTTGTCATATGATTTATTCCATTTCGCCAGCTTTGGAGCATTCCCAGGAAAGCTGAATCAGCCTTAAAGGACAGCGTACAATTTCTCTCCATGCGCCTTAGCCTCACTGAGCTCACGTGAACAGAAGCCTCGTTTGTCATTTTTGTCAAGAGCATGACTTAGGGGCCAGTGACATGACTCAACAGTGTAAGCGCCTGCCTGGCAAGCGCGAGGGCCCAAATTCAACTCCCAGAACCCACATACGAAGAAAGGGCCAGTGATATCGCTCAGCGGCACAGGTGCCTGCTGGCGTGCGAGGTCCTGAGGTCGACCCCCAATACCCAAAAAAAAAAAAAAAAAAAAAAAAAAAAAGAGCGTGACTTAGTATTGCAAACTCAGAGCTTGGAGAGGAATTAAGGTTGTGCAGAATCAATCAGATCAAGGTGTAGATTTGCCAGACAGTAAACACTTAAAAAGAATACAACTTCCCTCTGGTAGCACAAAAGATTAGATGGAAGAGGTCAGCTGTAACTAAGGAGCTGTCATGAAAGGGTCTGTTTGTAAGGATCTCGAAGTGACCCACTGTTTTTGTTATGAAGAGGGCTCAGCGTGTGGATCTGTGATCCCAGTAAAAGCATATTAGGTATTTTCAGTTCCCAGTCCTGCGTTGTAGTAATCATCAGCAGAAGATATCTGTGTTTGCTTGCAATGTAACCCTTCCCCTGAAAGGTGATTTCTTATATGTAGGAGGTTATAGTTAGAAAAAATAAGAATAGATAAATCTTTGGAAATCCCATGTTTTATTTTGAGCATAGAGACAATATGTTATTTGAGGGATAATGTGTTCTTGATATTTAAAGTATATGTACTACTTAATAGAATTATCATATACGGTTATTTTAATTATCTTATGCTTAAAATGTAAAATACATGATCAAGCAGTTGATTTTAGAATTGAGACATTGAAATGTATAAAAGAATTTGGTGGGCTGGTGAGATAGCTCAGTGGCATAAGCACCTGCCTGGCAAGCGTGAGTTCCTGAGTGCGACTCCTGGTACTCACATATTAAAAAAAAAAAAAAAGAATTTGGTTATGTTTTAAACACTGGTTTCAATTACTCTATAAGATTTGTAAGTTAACCCTAAAGCTTATGGAAAAGTGGGATTTTGCTTTTGTAATTTTAATAATTTGAATATTAGTTTGAACAAATCCGGTAACTACAAATCACGGTGCCTGGCCACAAAGGATCCCATTTAACATTGGAACCCTGCTAGTGGCACTTTTGCAGATGTGTAAGTGGAGCCCTGTCCATCTGGAAACCTCCTGTTCTTCTCCTGGTCCTGGCTTGCAACTTCCTCCAGAAGCCTTTCCCAACACACCCACACCAGGAAACTCACTTCTCCCTCTGGTCACCACTCGTCTGCTGCGTGTCTCTGTGGAGTTGCTTTTTGTACCTTATGATGCTTCCATTTTTATGTCTGTCACTCAGGCTATTCAGAAATTTCTTAAGGATTTATCACTCTTCTCATCGCCATTAGCTACCAGAGTTCATGTTTGTTCTCATCATTGTGGAAGCCTTGCTAAAATGTTACGGGAGATTCTCAAAGTGTCCTTTGACATTGTCCTATACCTCAAGAAGCTTTGCATTTTAATTTGGAAGCTAAGCTTGGCCCACGTGAATGCTGCAGTCCTATGTTGCTCCCTGGGGATTTTGATTATCCAATTCAGGTTGGATCTCAGAAGTCAGCATGTTCAAGAAATTTCCAGAAGATTCTAATGTGCAGCCAGGGTTGGCAACTGACAGATTAGAAGGAGGTGATTACAACAGGGAAAACCAGTGAGAAAGCACTGAATGTTTATCTAATATTCTAAATTCTGGCTCAGAATACAGATAGTGGTTATAGCAAAGGGATAGTGGTGGTCTACACTGCAGATGGTTCCATACTTGTGACTTGAAGGAGGGACATCTTCCCCGTTTATCACATACATAGGCTCTCTTCTGTCCACAAACCGTATCCCCAAGCAAATAAATATAAGTCTCTTTCAGTACTCAAAGAGGGGGAAGAGCAGACAGATGGAACACAACATAAACTTACAGCAATCAAAAACAAGCTGCTAGGAGATATTTAAGTAAAATATTAAATTAAAACACTTAATTTTCTAAAGCTGACACCATGATTTCCCAACTATATAATCGATTCATGAATTAAAGATGAGATGATCATAGTTGAGAATGAACTTCGAGAACTAGAAGTTCAAGGGGACAAAATATCTCAAAATAGATCATAATTTTAAAGAGATTGATATAATAAGGACAAAAGCATTTTGAGAGGTTAAAAATATCCACGATTGAGGCTGAAACACTACATCTTGATGGGGGCACTACTTGGTAACTTGTTTTCCAAAAATAGTATGAAATATATGTTTAATTCTTAGAAGAAACTATTATTAAAATGGAAAAACATATGTTAGAATTTGAAAATTAACCAAATGAAAAAATGAAATGATTAGAGACTTGTTCAAATGATAAAATCAAGGAAAATAAAAAGACAGAATAATTTGCAATATTTAGCAATAATAAAACAAGATGTATAATCAAGTACATTAGCCACTGCAGGTAATGCGAATGGACCAAATGTACTCATTTAATGACTGTTTTGTTACATTATAACACAAAATGCAGTTACAAACTGTATAATAATCACACAACACAAATACAGAAAGCTTGAAAATAAGGTTGTAAGGAGAATTATTAAAAAACACAAAGTAGGATTTAAAAAAAGTAAGAAAATAAACATGAAAAGTGGAAAGTGGAAAAGGTGCTATGTTAATATAATGACAGCTAATATCATTATATATTAACATAATAGCTTTTCCTTTAAAATTAATCATTAGTGAGAACAAGAGGAGTGTTGAATAATGATAAAAGGAAACCATGACATTCCCAATGCATCAAAAATATAGTTGCTGAATATGGAGCAATGACTATGTGAAGTGCTGCATATGATAAGAACAGACCTAGGATAGGAATTAGCCTTGGGAAAATTGAATAACACAATAAAGTGAAAGTTGGCTTTCCGTTGCTGCCACAGGATGCCTGAGACAATCAACTTAAAGGGAGGAATAGTTTATTTTGGTCATGGTCTCAGTGGTTTCAGCCCAGGGTTAGCTGGCTTCATTGCTTCTTGGCCTGTGGTGAGAGAACTTCCTGGTGTGAGGATATGGTGGGGCAAAACTGCTCACTTCCGGGCAGCTAGGAAGCCGAGGGAAGAGGCTGGCATCCCACAATCCCCTTCAAGGGCGGCTCCCAGTGACCTCGCTTCCGCCCACAGGCCCCGCCTCCTAAGGGCTCCTCCACCTCCCAACAGTGGCAGTGCTGGTGGCTGAGCCTGTGACACATGGGCCTCTGGGGCACATTCATGATCCAATCTGTCACAATCAATAGCAGTACGGTAAGCAGCCGCTGGGTTTCCAGAAGGGAGGATGTACAATTTTGGTATGACTCACAGAAAAACGTGTTCGTTATTTAGCCATAAAGAAAAAACAGAGAGATTTGAAGCCATTTTTAGTCAGTTAGGAGGCCACTACAAACATTTTACTAAATCAATACTAAGAAACACATTTTCGTAAAATCTTTACACCAAAGACAGAATACAAAGAGCACAAATTACCTAGAAAGTAGAAAGGAGACGATGTCATTGCGAATGTGATGGGTCACAGCTGAGCTCCAACGGACGTGTCACAGCTCAATCCATTTCATAATTAAGGAGTGACCCAGGAAAATAAAGGGACAAGGTGAAATAAAATAGGCTGTCACCCTAAAGAATTAGAAAATAAAAAGCAAAATCAACTTATGAAACTAAGAAGAGAATAAATAAGGATAGAAGCCAAATTTAATGGGAAAAATACAGTGGCAAAAATTTTCAGAAGGGGTAGGTTAACCAAAATTTGGTTTTATGAAGGATCGGTAAAGCAAAACTTTGCATGGCCCTGAATCATGAAAAGGAGAAATAAAAAAAGCAAGAGGGACACACTTCGACAGACCATTCATTATATCTAGTCTAAAAAAAGAAATTATAAAGAGACACTAAAGTGGTGTATATTTCCCGACTGAAGAGGCAGCAAACACTGACAAAGGGAGGTTATTTAAAATAGAAAGGAGGAGGAATTTTGCTACCAATGACCGTATTGCTCGGACTTTTCTACTTCATAATACCTTAGGACGATTCACTCGTTAATGCTATACTTCAAAGCATCTGTAAGCCTGAAACCTGAGGTCGGCCTACTTGTAGTAAGTAATGACACCCAATGGAATGGCTACTGGTGACCTACACATTCAACGCTCTTGATACAGCCTGGGAAATCTGTGAGGCAAGGATGTTAATGTCACTCACAATCCATGCTTTAGGAATTTCCTGTTAACGGGTGTGTACATTTGAAAATATTGTTATTTTGGGGGAGAAGATTAATATCATTAGAGATGGATATGTATATGGGACTAATACATGGGGTTTCTCTGATTTTAAATTATAGGGACAACAGCATCTCTTAGAACTGGATAAACGTGCAAATGGATATACATCGGAAAATGTGTCAGTTCAAAGAAGAAGTGGTTGCTTGTTAATATTTATAATCTTTGTTCTACACAGATACTTCTTTAACAAAAATGAAACTTGGCCTTTGAAGATATTCAAATGAAAAATAAGAATGTCTTCGTATAGCTGAAAGATGAAATTTATGGAAAGAGCTGATTAAATTTAATTCCATGCCTTGACATCTTTCTTATACTTCACAGAGTTGTCCGCTAAAAGAAAACAAAATAAAAAAATACTAAAGAGCATGCTGTACCCATGACTGATAAATATATACAATTTTATCTGTTAATTTAAATAAATAAATTTGGAAAATAATACACAGAATTTTTAAAAAGAAATAGAGTAGTGAGATAGTTCCTTTATGGCATTTGACATCTGTTATCTTGTTTGATCTTCTTAAAAACAATAAAGAAGTAGAAGGTGTAATTTTCTTTATTATGTACATGATAGGTCAAAGATTTAAGTACACCAAGTTGCTAAAGATTACATGGCAAATGAAGAGACGAAAGACTCCTAGAGCTGCGCGCTCATTCTGCCACCCTCCCTTCCAAAAGGGGGCGGGGGTTGGTTCCATCAGCACTTCGCAAGTAAGTAAATGCTGGCCACCTTAGGGGTACAGCCACGGAGAGAGTGATGATTGGGACAGATGGCTGGGGGCGGGGCTGGGGTGGACTTTTATAGAGCATACCTGGGAGAAATCCAAGCCAAACAAAGTGAAAGTTGAAAGCAAGGACATGTTTCCTGAGTCCTCTGGGCTGTAGCCTCCTTTTCCTCAGAATGGCATGGAGCTGCCGCTCATCTGAGTCATTCCAAAGTGTCCAGACAAAACACCCACGGTCTCAGCCTGGGGAATAATCTTGCCTTGGGAAAAGGCTGGAATCACAAGCCCATTTCCCCTGATTGTTACTTTGACATTACAGCAAATACGCAATGTTTGTTTTTAAAACACACACACGCACACACACACACACACACACACACGCATGCACGCACACACACACATGCTTTGCTGTCTTTCTATGAGTAGGAAGTCATTGTATACTAGGGTGGACCAGGCTTCTAGGAGTCAGCAGGTCAAGTCAATAGACTATGCTGCCGACTTCGCTGTCCTTTGGAGCTGCTTTTTTCCGCTTTTATGGTGAAAGGATGATAGACACGGTTTTCTCAAGCTTTTTTTTTTTTTTTTTTTAAGGAACTACAACTTCAGTAGAGAGAAATTTTTATATTGTTTCCATTTCCTTCCAGAATAATCGTGGCTACAATACAAACACACACACACACACACACACACACTTTTAATTTACCCAGCATTTAAGGATTATCATTAAATTCTTGCTGTCAAATTCCTGACTCTACTAATTAAAAAATATTTTTATTTTTGAAATGAAATTCATGTAACACAAAAGCAATCGTTCTAAAGTGTATAATTTAGTAGTACCAATGCACATAGTGTCATTTACTATGAATCCACTGGTATTTCTTGTATTTGCAGAGTTGCACAGCCACCATCTCTTTCTGCTGTCAGAACTTTTAAAATGCCCATTCCCACTCAGCATTCCCGTTCCTCTCCCTCTGAGTCCTTGGCGTCTGTCTGTGTTGATTTGCCTATCCTGGATATATCTTGCAGGATGGCTAATTTTATATATCAACAGCATTGGGTCACAGGGCGTCAGGTATTTGTTCCGACATTATCCTGGGTGTTCCCATGAGGATGTGGTGGGATGAGATTAACATTTAAATCCGTAGACTGAGTAAAATAGATTGTCCTTTCTCATGTGGGTGGGCCTCATCCAGTTGCTTGAAGGCCTGAATAGAAAAAAAAAAAGGCTGCCCCTTTCTGAGAAGAGAGAATTTTTCCCTCCAGTAGCCTTTGAACAGGGACAGCAACATATTTCCTTTGTTTGGCCTTGACAATTTTTTACTAAAAATTAAATTTTTTCTGATATTGGTACTGTCATGCAGTCATCCTTGGCTACTGTTTGAATGGCGTACTCTTTTCATATTCAACGTATTTGTGTTTGTGGGTCTGAAATGACTCTCTGTGAGGAGCACATTATCAGATAGTGGTTGTCACCCGTTACCATTTGTCTTCTAATGGGTTTAGAACCTTTGTTGTGGGTTGTGTCTAGATGTCCCCCCAAAGCCTCAGGCACTCATGGCTTTTCAGAGCTGGCTAGATCCAGGGCAGTAGTGGCAAATTTATGGCATCTGTGCCACAGCAGGCACGCAGAGCCTACTCTGTCAGCACTTGAACCAGGTTGCCCCAGCAGCTGAGAGTCAGGTATACAGTTTTAATTGCAGTATTGGTACTTTGCCATACATAAGTGGGTTTTACATTGCAGTTTGGGCATTTGTTCTCCAAAATGTTCACCATCACTGATCTAGGGTGTGTGACACTGGGATTAAGGGAGTATGGTATTAATCAGTTCACTGATTGAAATTAGCATAGTTCTGGGTGTGGCTGAATGGATTTACTGAAGACAGAAGCCCACTCTGGGTGTGGGTAGCACCAACCAAAAGGTCTGTAGCCTATTTGGGAGAAAAAGGAAAGGTCGGCTCTGCCATGCCACGCAGCCTTGGAGCCAGCCGACCATGGACTGAACCCTCTACAAACTGTGAGCTAAAATGAACATTTCCTTCTTTAACTTTGGGTGTTGGGTATTTTATCTCAGCAATGAGAAAAGTAACTAAGACAACCTTGCTATTTACAGTGCTGACTGACAAAGAGTTTTCTTCTGTTATTGTGCTGTTTCCTATGTGTCTTGTTTGTTGCTATTGTTCATACTACTTTCTTTTGTGGTTGATCTTTTTCTAGTATGCCATATTGATTCCCTTTTTATTTCATTTTTGTATAGTTTTTAGTTATTTTCTTAGTGGCTGGGGAGGTAGTAGTTAATATTTTAAATGCATAACCCGTTTGAACTGATAAAAGCTTAGCCTCAATAACATACATTAACTATATTTATCCAACTCCACCCTCATTTATGTTGCTATTGTTATTAATGACATCTTTATGTCATATGCCTATTACCATATATTTATGACTAACTTATGTATTTGTCTTAAATCATACAGGAAACAAAAGTACAATCACACTAGCTTTACTGTTTATATCTGTAGTTACTTTGGCCAGTGATTGTTCTCTCTCATCTGGCTGTGAATTCCCAGCTGATGGTGTGAATGGTAGGCTGAAAGACATCTTTTGCATTTCTTGTACGGCAGATCTAGTAGTGACAAATCCCTTCTGCTTTTGTTTATCTGGGAATATCTTAATTTAGCCTTCATTTCTGAAGGATAGTGTTGCCAGATGTGGAAGTCTTGGCTGCCACCTTTAAAATTTCAGTCTACTGAATATATCTGCCTGCCTTTTGACTTCCATGGGTCCTGATGAAAAATTAGTTGTAACATCCTTTGTATTTGGCAAGTAGCTTGCCTTACTACCTTAAAGGTATTCTCTTTGCTGTAAATGGTTTGATTATAATGTGTCTCTATGGATCCCTTTGAGTTTATCCTGCTTGCAGTTGAATTTCTCCTATGTGTGGATTCATCTAATTTGGGAAGGTTTTGGACATTATTTCTTCAAAATTTCTGTCTGCCCTTTTCTCTTTTTTCCTTCTTGGGCTTCCTTAGTGTGCATGTTGGTAACTTGACTGGGACTTCTTTCTGCTCCTCAGACTGGGTAATTTTAATTGAGCTGTCTTTAAATTTGCTGTCTCTGTCTTCTGTCTGCTTGACTTCACTGTTGGACCCCCTAGTAAACTATTAATTTTAGTCACTTCACTTTTAACTCCATAATTTCTTTATGAGTTTTTTAAAAACAATTTTAAACATTGCTACTTATTCATACATTATTTTCTTGATTTCCTTTAGGTTGTTTTTTTTTTTTTTTTCTTTTTTTTTTTCTTTTTTTTTTGTCCATGGTTTCCTTTGGTTCTTTGAGCATATTTAAGATACCTAATTTTAAGTCTTTGTCTAGTAAGTCCAATATCTAATGTGGGGTCTATTAATTTCTCCTTTTCTTGTTAATGGGCCATACTTTCCTATTACTCTGTCATTATTTTTGTTGAGAATTAGATATTTGGGATATGGTAATGTGGTAACTCTGGAAATAAGGTTCTGTCCCCCTCCTGTTGCTGTTGTTGCTTGGTGAAGGTTGAAGTTGTCCCTTTTTTAGTGACTTCCCTGGTCTATTTTTGGAAAGCCAATCTTCATTCCTGTCATATAAGATCTCTGGAGTGCCTGTTGTGATATCTCCTCAACCAGCTGATGTTATGACAGAGATTTTCTTAAATTCTTGAATCCTGTAAGAAAATAAAAGAAAAAAAGGAACTGAGTTAAAAAATCTCCTCTGACCTATGCAATAGGAAAAGCCACTTCAGCCAGAGGGGTTTTATATAATGTCCATCCTCTGCACTGCCCCTTGGTGATCAAAAGCAGTGATTAACATGCATAATTCCTATGTAGATGGGGACAAGTCCCCCATTGTCCATTCTGGCCCCAGCTGGTCACACAGGGATGGATGTCATCCACAGGGCTCGTTGGCAGTGCTGGAGGGAGGGCATGATCATCACAAAACAAGATATGAGCATCCACTGACGTTTACAAACTCTTTATCAAGTACTCCCTTGGGTGTGGAAAGCACATGTCTGAATTACAGAACTCCAAAGCTGTTGCTTTAGACGCATCTACAAGTTCAGCAATTGGTTTCTTTGCTTTTTGGTGGAAAGACTGGTTCTTGGAGCTTCCACTCCACTACCTTTGTGATGTAATTTTTATTTTGTCATTTTTATTCTCCTTTCTATGAAGAATCCAAAGCAGAATTTATCCCTTAGCCTTGGTAGACAGGATTCATGCTCTAATTTTCTTATGTTGTTGCTGTGGACCAGGTAGTAAATGGGAATCTGGCAAACAATCAGGACTTTAAATCAGTGTGGACGAATGACTCTTTTGCACTCTGGAACCTCCAGGGCAATGGAGAAATAAAGTAAAGACTACTGTGAGAGTCAATTTTGTTTTAATTTGTTATATTACATTATAGAGGAAAACTCCATTATTTAAAAGCATTATATTTTATGAAAAAGAGAGAAAGTTTAAAAACTTATTGCGGGAAACAGTTCATAACAAAGAGCAATATATTTGGGATAAATTTACTGCATGAACAATGTGCCACTATGGAAAACACTGTCTTAGAAAAGCCCAAATAAAACATCTTGGAACCTGGGGGAAGTAGAAGTGATGACTTGCTTAGCACAAGACTCTTCTGTTCCAAAGAAACAGCACATACGATCCGGTGCCGTGATCCAAATAACAAGGCTCTTGACAGGAGGAGGTAATAACACGATGAACTGATTGGTGTCTCTATTAAAGCAAACCCACATTCTGGAACTTCTGCTCTGCTGATAATTATATAAAACAGGCACCTTTGTGCTATTAACTTTTCCTATGTTTTCAGTAGAAGAAATATTAACATATATATTTTTAATATGTTCTACTTATAATTCTTTATGAAGCATCTGCTACTTTCATTCTCTGGCTATTAACAGGTCTTAGGGAAATCAATTCCTGATCTAGGTCTAATACAAAACAAGTAACAAAAAGGCTCATAAAAGAGGAAAATTTAGGAAAAATGTAACTGGACTGTTTTATAAGAAGACCCTAAAGCACTAACTGAACATGATCCAATTTCATGTTTTGTTGAGAAGCAACAAATTTTTAGATTATTCTGATTTTAATCATAGGCATGCTATATATTTTAATTTATAAAAATGATAAATATTTTGTACAAAATTTCTACAAATCTAAAATCGTGCCTCAATTGAATTCCTTCTTCCCAGTTAATGTATGTATGTTTGGATGTTAAAACTCCATTGGTAAATCCACAATAATGCAAAAGATTATCATTTGAAAGCGGTGATAGTGATAAGCAAAAGAGAAAACAAAAATATAATGGTAGATTTAAATTTTGCTAACACACATGATGGGTCACTTTTTGAAGTATCAGAAATGATGTAGAAACTGTGTGTGGTGGCACACGCTTGTAATCCCAGGATTCTAGGAGGCTGAGACAGTAGGATCCCAAGTTTGAGTTCAGCCTGGGAAACTTAGTAACTTAAGGAGACCCCATCTCAAAATAAAATATAAAAACAAAGGGCTGGAGTGTATAGAGTCCCTGGATTCAATATCCTGTACACAAATAAATAAGAAAACAAACAAATAAACAAATAAATTAATAAATAACTATATAGTCTCCTTGTGTATAAACAGCCTGATAGTTTTGTTCAATTTCCATAACAACCTTGACAGCATTTCAGATGGAGGTATGGAAGAAATTTTGATAAATGCCACATTACATAAAAAGTGGTCTTGTATTCATTAACTCTTTTTGGGAAGCAAATGTTTCATTTAAGGATAAATGTTTCTCAGACAGTCATGCATCTGATAAGTGTATCTTGATTAATTCTATGATTTGAAATATTTTATGGTACTAGATAAAAATTATCTTGACTGAAAGTAACTTGAAATATTATGATAGAAAAATTAATTTCAGGTAGTTATAAATGGTTTTCTACAAGTATGTATCTCTTGGAATGCTTGAATTTTGTAGGTGTGCACAGTATATACACATTATGTACATATAATTTATGTGTGTAAAATGTATATGGATAACTTACATTTGCTTTACATAAAGTGGGGGGAATAATAATGTTGCTTGTGGAAAGATGGAATTATTGCACGGCTCTTGACAGCTTTCTAATGATCTTTCTGGTGCTGAGTAAGGAGATTAGGGTGGAGCAAATCAGCTGAGCAAGTGGGTGTGACCTGTCAGTCACAGAGATCTAAGAAATATTCAGTGCCCAAAGCCCTGTGTCTGGGAGCAATTGGAGAATGCTAGCTTCAATTCTTCCTGTAGAAATGCAAGCAGGCTTTTGACTGGGGCCTAGACCTGACCTCAGCCTGAGGAGTGAGGGCATACAAAAGATGGTTGCCATTAGCCTCATGGCCACCATTAACCTTATGGCCACTAAGTTCTCTCTTCGACAGTGATCCGCTGTTAGTCTGTAGAATGTACTTCTTTTCCTACTTTTAATTGGCCCACACTTAGTCTACAGAGTGTTTCTTTTTTTTTTTCTTTTTTCTTTTTCTTTTTGTGGGTACCGGGGGTTGAACTCAGGACCTTGTACTTGCCAGGCAGGTGCTTATGCCACTGAGCTATCTCACCAGCCCTGCAGAGTGTTTCTTTTCCTACCTTTAATAAGTGTAAAACCTCACTATCTTTTGCACTTGTTTTGCCCAATTCTTTGTTCAGGACAGAACCAACCTAGAAACCACCTCTAAAAGGAGACTCTAGCACCCCAAAATCCGGTAATATTGTGGTTGATCTGGTTCATGTATTATGTGCTTGAGCATTTGCTGATGGGCCAAATTGGTTTTGAAGGTGTAGCTGAGAGAGAGAACAGAGAGAGAAATCATTTAATTGGGATAATATGATTCTGAGCTTTGATGTTAATTATCTAGGGATTGTAAAAGGTATCTTATTTTCACTAGACATGCTGGGTGATTGACAGACCCAGCATAAACAGATTTATAGAGCCTGATGAACTGCTCATTGCAGTTCTCAGAGATTCCACTTCAGCTTTTTGCTTTAGGAGATTAATAGGATTCAAAGAGCTACTCTAGTAGCTTTTAACTTTTTATGTGTGTTTACACCATCTTTGGAACCTTTCCCTTTTTTCTCTTGTTGATTTGTAGTTTCTTAAAGTGTCCCTCTGAATTTCCCTTCTGGTTTGTCAATATCCAAGATGGCAGCCATTGGCTGCCCCAGTGGCTTTCAAAGAGACTCTGCTCTGGAATGTGCACAGCTGCAGGGACCTGGCTGCTGAATGGAGGGGATTTGGCAGTTGCTCAGCCATGTGATCCATGACCACACAAAATACTTCAGTCAGAAACTAATACTGTTCTAAGGAAAACTTATAGGGAGAAAGAAAACAGGTGAGGCCAGATGATCTAATCCAATTAAAACCATGGGAGCTTTCTTCCTTATCTTCAAATACCTTACTTACAAATATAGCATGGGGTGACTGTTTTCCTTGCTTGAATGTGACATAAGGGTGCATTTTCAATTTATATGCACTGTGAGGTGCCAAAAGATCACTAAGGGAGTCTGTCGAATATATTTTCTTTAGAGCTTCATGGACTTTATATAGAACAATTTTACTGGAGGAGAATTTGAAATCCTAAGTGAACTCTAGGTTCTCTTCCTATAACTTTTATAAACAGATGAGTGTGTTTAACTAAAAAGTCAAATCACAATGGGTTCTCAGGACAAGTTCCAGTGAATGGATATAAATAAAATCTTCCTCTCTTTGTGCTGTTTCTTTTTTGTGTGTGTCTGGGATGTCCTTTCTATTTACTCTTTCTCTTGGTTCCTCTTTCTCCCTTTTGGTTTCTAATCTTATCTTATGTTTTGGAGAGATTAGCCTGTTTCTTTCTTATCCATGATAAAAGAATGTCTGAGGCCTTTCTCAAAGAATCTGTTTCCTGGTTTTGAAAACTGACAAAATTTCTGACCATAATATGTTGAATATGACTGAAGGAAGATTCCCAAGGTGTGGTTAAAGAAGAGCAATGCTTTCTATTTCACACAAGAATCCGGTGGTGTTATGGGGTTTTAGGGTGCTGGAGTATTCTTCTAGAGGTGTTTTCTAGGTTCTTTCTATATTGAATAAAGAATTGGTCAAGACAAGCACAAAAGGTTGTGAGATTTTGTGTCCACTAAAGGTAGGAAAAGAAACATGCCCTGCAGAGCGAGTATGTGCCAAGTAAAGGTAGGAAAATAAGAATACCCTACTGTGCAAGAGCTGGCCAGTGTACAAGAGAGAACACAGCAGCATGGAGCTCAATGGTGGCTGTCTTTTTGTATCTCCCACTCCTCTGGCTCATGGCAGATGTAGACCGTCCTGTCAAAAACCCACTCAAATTTTCACAAGACGAATTGAAGTTAGCACTCTCTGATTGGTTCCACCTGCAGGGCTTTCTATGCAATGTGTTCTGGCATTTTGCAATTAACAGGTCATTGCTACTTCCCTAGCCAGTCTGTCGTGCCCTAATCTCCTGCCTCAGTGGTGTTCACAAACTATACAACAATGACATTTATGAAGTCACTTCACAGAGACAAGTCAAGCCCAGAGCTAGGATCTACAGCTAAGGAGACAGGAGGTGTTTGAAGAGCTGTTACCATTCCACCTACTCTGTCCGTTCAGTGGGGAGGCTCACTACTCACTACTGCGGGGGTCTGGAATGCTTCATAGGAGGGAAAGTTAGACTGGCAGGGTGATTTCACAGCAGGGTGTACGAATTGGAGAGCTGCTTGGGATTGCACAGAGGGATGACATAATAGCTTTGGAATTGTGCCACTGGGAAGTGAGGGTCTCCAGCAAGCTGTTTGTCTTGATAAATAAGCTATTTTACTTGGTTCCTGTCTTATCTTACTGGAGCAAGCAGCTTAGTTATTTTTGCTTCTTCTCAGTGTTGTTTATCAGGGAAAGAGAAGCATTTTGGATTCATTTTTCAGCCTGCATCAACTTGTCATGAGTGCCTCTCATTATGCTGTATCATGATTGTTTACTTCCCTGTGTCTTTTCTGCTAGACTGTGAAAAATTAGTGGCTTATTATTTTTTAGCATGATAGATACATTGCCTGGTAACAGTTTTAAGTCAAAATTTAAAATGAAATGCATAGCATGATAAAAAACAAAAACCAACTCAGCTTCTCCTTGCCCCCAACTCAAACTCCACTCCACCCCTCCATATCTCCATCTCCTCCTCATTTTTACCCCATGATGAAGTCTTGTGACCATAGTGTCACAGAGATGACTTGAAAGCCTCAGCACTTGGGTTGGCTCCCAGTAGCTGGGCCGGCAGTATTTAATAGTAAGAATAAAATTTTGTGATGGAGATGAATTGCCCTGCATTGATCACTTGTGCAAGGATGCGTTTTGTCTGAGGTTACTGTCTCCACTGTTACCAGCCAGCCGTGCAAGGCTCAGCTGCTGCCTGCTCTTCTCAGAGGTCAGCAAGTACATTTGCTATAGTTGTTATTTTTAATCTGCATTCTATTGCTTGTACAGACTGTTTCATATTTTGTAAATTCTGCCAAATCTTGCCATTTATTGAGGAATAAATATGGAAAGATCCATTTAGTTAACTAATGACATTTATCAAATACTTATTTTTCAGGGCATTGTACCAAGTTCTTGATGATTAACTACAATTTCAAAGACAATTTGTGTTTCCTAAATGCCAGGCATGCCAGATTTCATATTCTAAGGCAAAGAAAATATATACAGTTATGCACTGTGTAAAGACATTTTGGTCAATAATCCCATATATGATGGTGGTCTCATAAGATTATAGTAGAGATGAAAAATTACATCTATTTTTCTGTTCCTTTACTATTTTTATATATGTTTAGATACACACTTATAATTATGTCACAGTACCACTAGTATTCAGGACGGTCACATGCTGTACAAGTTTGTGGCACACAAGGTGCTGTATTCCCAAGATGCGTAGTGGGCTCTGCCATATACATTCGTGTAAGTGTACGCTGTAATGCTTCCAAAACAACAGAATCGTCTAGCAATACATTTCGTAGAATAGATCCTTGTTCTTAAGCAATGCATGTCTGTAGAACATAATAGTTTAGTAGCTAAGTTTGTGTATTGAGATTTATTTCCAAGAGTGACTTACTTTTTCTTGGCAAACTAGGGCCTGTCCTGAAAAGCATACCTACAATGGTGAGTGGGTCTAGAATCTTGTAATTTAAAGAACAGGTGAGAGAATTTGTGATTTTGGCCTGGGGTAGAGAAGACATAATGGGGACAAGATCACTGTCTTTAGACATTTGAAAAGCTGTCAAATGGGAAGAGGATTAGCCTAAGTCTGTGAAAATCCAGAGGGCGTATGTAGGGTTGGAAGTTTTAAGGAAGCAGGTTTGGGTTGAAAGAAATTTCTAACAATTTGAGCTATAGCTAAAAGAAAAGATGTGCTCTAAAACACCGTAGGGTGTGTTTAAGGAGGAATTTCTGGCCCAATTAATCCATGGGCATTTTGATTAGATCTCCTTTAAAGGAACTTAACTCAAAGAGTCTGCGATTCTTTGTTATAAAATTCCAGCTTACTCAAAGTGTTAGTTTGGCTTGCCTCAATCAGCACAACAGCAAACTTACTGACATCCACATCCTAACATGCAAACTTGATCATAGCATTTGAGGACCTGAGTCTGCCCTCTGCCAGCATCTCCATCATCGTCCCATACAGAGTCAACATCTTTAATCCAAAAATCTGAAATTCCTCAAAGCCCACAACTTTTTGAGCCTCACATGACACAAGTGGAAAACTGTTTCATGCACAAAATTATTAAAAATGTTATATAAAATTACCTTCAGGATATATATATATAAGGTATGCATAAAACATAAGTAAATTTCATGTTTAGACTTGGGTCTGCTCTGGTGTGGATGGGGCTCCCAATGGCTCGTGTGCTGGAAACTTGGTTCTGAGAATCGCATGTTGAGTTGTGGGATCTTTAAGAAGTGGAGCTTAGTGGGTGGCAAGTAGGTCACTGTGGTGCTGTCCTTGGAAGAGATTAACATAGCTCTGGAGGGACCCCATTTAGTTCCCTTGAGAGTGGGCTGTTATGAATGAGCAAGTCTGATCCTAGGTCCTCTGGCTTCCTGTCTTCCTGTGCAGTTTCTTCCTCCCACTCTTGCTTGCACCATGATGCCATCTGTGATGTGTGGTGCAGGGGAGATGCTCCCTGGAGGATGAGCAGATGGGCCACCTAAACTTTTCAGCCTCCAAAACTGTGAGGTAAATAAAACCTCTCTATTTTATAAAGCGCCCAGCCTCAGATATCTCATATAACAGCAGAAAGTGACTGAGATAGTCTTTTTCCCCATGTTAACTCATTACACATTTGCAAATATTTCAAAAGCAGAAAAACTCTGAAGTCAGAAACACTTTTGGTCCTTAACACTTTGAATAAGCAATATTTAACCTGTAATATTTAAATATATAGTGAATGTTTAAAGTTAAAAAAAATTAATGTCTTTACACAGCGTGATAAAAAATATGGTGAATGCTTCTGCCCAGCACCATTCAATGGAAAGGCAGGCTTGTAAAAACATTACAGTATGTCCTTGTCCACCTTATTCAGCTGATCTGGTGCTGTGGGATTTCTGGCCCTTCCCTAAAGTCAAAACGACCATGAAAGGTAAATGTTCTGAATTGATTCAGAACAGGGAGGCATCCATAATAGCACAGCTAAAGACATGAGAAGGACTTCTAGAACTGCCTCAGAAATCGGCAAGAATAATTGGATAAGTGAGGCAGAGTACCTTGAAAGGGGTTAATGGCAATTATCTTTTACTGTGATGATTTTCTTTAAAAATTCACTGTATTTTTTGATCACTCCTCATAGTCTCCTCCTACCTGTCCAACGTGCAGCCTTCCTGGTAGTTCTAGATTTCTCTTTTTGCTCAGACCTGTCTCATTGCTTAGTTCCTCCCTGGAAATTCCTCCACTTTTCCCTTATGTTTCACTGTAAATGTCTCCTTTTCCTGGGGAAGGTGCCTTCTGCTCTCAGAGGCCCTTCACACTTCCCTGCACATGCTCCTCCCTGTCCCCACTGCAGGTCTGGAGCCTCCATGAAGTGTGATCATGTCCGTGGGTCTTGGCTGTATCATCACCGTTCTAGCACAATTGACACAGTGGACTTGATCAGAAATATTTGCCAAAGGCATGTTATCGTGGTACATTTTCAAGCTGCTTGTGTGTGCTAATTGAATTTACTTTTAAATCTGTGAGAACTCATGTGTTGTGTGTGATCCTTGGTGTTTCTGCAAGGGAAAATAAGCTGGGAAGATTTAAGAATTGGAAAGCTTTTGAATATTTTAAAAAGAGTTTGAATCTTTACCATGTTGAGCAATTCCTTCCAGTGTTGATGCCTTTGGAACAGCTCTCCATACACAGCACCACAGTTCCCCACCTGGCAGGAGTAAAAACCATGGTCAGCATCATCTGAGTTTTGCACAGCTTGACCTCAGAGGAAAACAGATGCCAAAGGTGAGGGCAGAGGAAAAGTTGGTAGAAAGACGAGGCCAGCGGCTTTGCACATGATTATATTTAGTTCACTTCTCTGCTAATGGGAAGAATTAAGATGAATGCCCCTTAATCCCTATCCCAAACGCTGATGACCCGATTGGGTAAACAAACAAGGAAATGTTTGGCTGGATCCTCCAGGAGGGAAATTTATGGCACCTTTCTGCAGCCCAGTGATGCCCTTTTTGCTGTCCAAAAGGCTGTTCTTTACTCTCCCTGCTGTTTTTGCCCAAGAAAAGTTAGTTTTCTGTCTCGAGGAGATTTTTCACTCTCTTAGCAAGTGTTCATACCAGTTAGCATGAAGGATCACTGGTCAGTTTTCATGGTGGGTCTGGGACCCATGTTTATCATCCAGAGTTTATCAGGAGTAGCTTTCCCTGATCTTTGGTAGTTGGCATGTATGTGTACATGTGTGTGTACATGTGTGTGTGCATGTGCGTGCGTGTGTGTGTGTTGATGGGGCCTCACTGTTGCTAGACAAGTGTGCTACCTTCGAGTTGTGTCCCCAGCCCCTGGTGGTTTTGAGACCACAGCAAATGGGGAGATTTTCTTTCCTTTCTGCTCGCGGAACATGCGACCAATTTATTTCTTCCTGCCCACAGGTCTGCTTTTTGCTTTCACTCTAAGATAGTAATCCCAAAACTTGTGCTACTAGCTGTCTTGCTATAATTATGCATCCTTTATTAGGCAGTTAAACAGATTAAATGCATGGCCTTGATTCATTTACAATATTATTGATGCTGGCTGCTTACAGGGGCTGTTAGAAGTTATTCTTGTCCAGGGAAGAGGAAATGATAATAGTTATTATTATTATTACAATTCCTTTGAAACAATTCCTTTGTAGCAATTCCTAGCATCCTGGGAACAGTACTGAGTTACTGCTTGAGCAGGGAAAAGAAGAGCAAAGTCTACGAGCAGCTGGGCGTGTGTGGCCGAGGGTGTGTGGTCAGTCCGGTGGCAGCAGGGAGTGGGATCTGAGCTGGTGTCTTCCAGGACAGAAGATGTATCGCGACGAGCCACCTTTACTCCCAGCTAGCCATGTTCAAGGAAAAAAATATTTTCTGAAAAGTGTAGAGTGAAGCTAAGATAAGTAGGATCTTACACTAAGAATATTTTGGGGGATTAAAGATAACAACAGAAAGGGCCCGTGAATTGCACTGTATTGTTTGGGGACGCATGGGATGGATTTGTGGTGTTCGTCCCATTAGCGAGATACGCAGATTGACAGAGCCAATGGGTGTGTGTGTGTGTAAGTCATAGAGCGGAGAAGTAAATTCTTTTGGTTGTCTTTAATTTGAATCATCAATTGGAATATCAAGGAGATGCTTCCAGTCGAAGTCATGGTAGGAAGGGGTGTATCGGTAGGGAACTCATGAAGGCTGTGGCGAATGTGGATTCTACGCAGCACCTCGGGTTGACTCTAGGAGTTTAGACATTTTTATCAGCAACCTTTTGCATCTGGTAGTTTGAGAAACTGAACCAAGTTCTAAAGGGGAATAAATGAAAACTGATCAGTGAGAAGATCGTCAAAATAATTGTCTTTGAAAGGAAAAACAGCCAGGTGTAGTGGTGCATGAGTGTAATCCCAGCACTCAGGAGGCTGAGGCAGGACGATTGCTGTGAGTTCAAGGCCAGCCTGATCTACATAGTGAGACCCTGTCTCAAAAAAAAAAAAAAAAAAAAAAAAAGGAAAAACAATTGGCTTCGTAGGGCGAGATCTCTCCATGGAGTCAGTGTCTCTGCCGGTGGACTCCTCCAGGTGGAACTGCTGGCAGGAGCTGACTGCAGATGCCCAATCTTTAGGGCAGCTTTTTCCGCAGTGCTGCACATGTCTCCATACGTTCCTTCAGAAGCCCGTGGTGGCCACCTGTCCCATGCTGCCCATGACTATGACAAGTCCTAGGGTCAAGAAGGGAAAAAGTAACCAGACTTTCACATCAAACCAAAATGTAACAGCCTGAGCGGGGATCAAAAATGAGCCACGCTGCTGCTGATTTCTTAATCTCCTCTCTCTCTCTGCAAAAAAGACCACGTCCTCCCCAGTCCCTGCCTCTTTGAAAGTTGTGGGTATACAGAGATCTGCTGCACTGCTGAACCTGGCAGAGGGACAGGGAGGTCAATCAGGGCACATCGAAGTCATGCGGAGAAACTTGGAACCAAATTTAGCAAGAAATCCGGAAATCTCGAGTGCTGGCTGAGGCTGCCGCTGTGCAGGATCTGTCCACATGGAGACTTTCAGTGACCTCAAGGACAGAGGATGCGGTACTGGGAGGATGCTGTGTGCGGTGGGAAAACCTTGTTAATCTCTCCTTCTTATTCTCTAATGCTCGTGTGCATTTCATTTTTTTTTTTTTTTTTGCTGGAAGATTTCTTTGCTATTAGTCTTCCATTAGTTGGTTAAAATAAGAAGAGCACGTGAGGAAACGAATGTATGAAAAGAAAGTCTGTCTGCTCTTGGTGCAGTTGCATTTACAAAGGCTGCCACATTCACCTACGGAGAAGACTCCCACCCACGATCACCCCTCCTGATGGCAGTGACTTCGAGACTTCAGAGGGAGGGACCTTTGGGATGTCACAGAAGGGATGTGCAAGAAGGGGAGACCTCCACAAAAGGACCCTTTTTGCCAGAGCGCGCACATGAGGGCTGAATATTTGGGATCAACAACCCTATGCTTGAATCCGTGAGGAGAAGCCAGAGAAGGAGGCTGGAAAGGCCAGTGTGTTTTTCAGAATGTGGCAAAAGTCCTTTGAGGAAATTCTGCTTGAGGAAAAAAGTTTGCTCTGCATTATAAGCAAAATGTGCTCTTCATCTCCCAAAAAAGAAATTTTAAAATACTGAGCAGGAAATAGGAATACTGATTTTGCATATGATCTACAGTATTTGACCTAAACCCTTCATATATTTATTTTCTCAATGTTTAAATGTAAATAACTTCATGTATTGTCCACCTACCTTAATGGGCCCCATAACAATTAAGAAGATAAAATCACCATTTTCTCCACCTCTCCCTGAAGAGAGGCTGATTGCTGATATTTGGTGAGTCCTGGGCCGGGCAGGGATGTAACCTGGGCCAGGCACTCAAGGCCAAGGACACTATAGGAAGATGCCCATTTCCTTGCCATCCTTCCTGTCCACGGCCAGTACTATTAATGTAGATGAGCTATTCCAGACATATCTTTTCTGGTCCCCATTCCCGTAGTTTTGTCTGTTTTGGGTTCTACCTCTGTTGAATGTTGTCTTTCTCCAGATTAAACATTGGTTTTTGCTGCTCTTCCCTCAACCCTGGTCTTGGTTGTGATACCTTCAGTTCTGGGGCCTCGGTACCCATGAAGGCACTTAAGTTTCCTGTAGATTAGATGTCCGCTGAAGTCTAAAGCCTTTTCTATGACATGCTAACTTAGAGGCTTGGAGGTATTTCCAGAATCAAACTCATTCGTACATTTGCTTATCAATAACTGGCTATGAGGCAGATCCAACCATAAACAGAATTAAAGATAACGCAGTTTTAGTGTTGTTTGAGGAATATGGGCTTTAGAGAAGGAAAGAAGGGGTCACTTTTAGGCTGTTATGAACTTAGACAAATTATAGAACTTCTCAAACCTCAATTTATGTGCCATCAAATTGGGAAAGTAACATTGCTGTCTTGAGACCTCATTGCAAGAATTAAAGCTGATAAGAAAGGTACATAAACTATTGTCTTGGTTACTTTTCTCATGTTGCTGAGACAAAATACCTGATGCCCAAAATTAAGGAAGGAAAGGTTTATTTGGCTCACAGTTTGTAGAGGTTTCAGTCCATACTTGACTGGCTCCAAGGCAGAGTGGCACATGGCAGAGGGCAACAGTTCATGGCGGCGGAAGACAGCAAAGGCAGCAAGAGCAAAAGGGAGGAGCATGAGAGCACGAGAGAGAGAGCAACCTCTTTCCCTCCCTTATAGTACATGCAGGCTCCCCGCCCCAGGATGGGTGTAGCACTCACGCTCATAATCCCAGCATTAAACCACGAATCAGTCATAAACTCTAGAAGCCCGCCTCCATGACTGCATGAGGCTTTGGGGGGACATCTAGACACAAACCATAACAGCTATACATGATACATAATTGAGATCAAGAAGTATTAGTGGTTATGAAAATGATGTGTTAGGTAACATGGGAAAGACTATTCCTTAGTGAGCCAGGTAGGACTTTATAATGACAGAGGTGTTGAGAGCATCCCTGGAAGGCAAAAAGCAGTCAGCATCTGGGGCAGGCATTCTCTTTCCCCATTTGCAAAGGCATGAGGAAGTAGCATGGGACATTTGCTGAACATTAAGGTGCGTACTATGGAGAAAGAGGGGTTTGTGGGGGATGAACGAGGAGATGTAGAAGTGTACAGGCATCACACTGTGCAGTAACTTATGTTAAGCTAGCGAGTTTCAGCTTTATCCTGGAAGATATCGGGAGTCACTAAGGAATTAAGCAGGGGAATGACATGATCAGATTTGCATTTTAGAAAGAATGCATTGGCAACAGTGGAGCAGGGATTGGAGTCGTGCCAGACTCGGGGCTGCAAGAGTAGTGAGGAGGAAATTGCAGTAATCCGGGCAAGAGTGATGAGGGCCTGGATTAAGGTAATGGCTTTGGGGATAGAGAGAATGCTGTGGATATGAGTGTGTGTTAGCAAAGTAGACTCTATGGGACTTGGTAACTTGATGTGAGGGCTAAATGAGAAAAGTGAATCTGGGACGCCTGCCAAACTCCTGCTGTGGGCCAGTGTGTGGATGGATGGTAGCATCATTCAGTGAGATACAGAAGATTGAAAGGCAAACGTTTTGATAATGTACCCAGTTTGGTATCCAAGGAATTTTCTTTTAGACTCATTTAAGAAGAAATGTCCAATGAGATCTGGATCATTCTTCCAGATGTGGGAAGCCAACATTAGGAAACGATAAAGATGCATTCAGAGTGTTGAGTGAGGAGAGTGAGAAGAGCCAAAGGCAAAGAGCTGGGAGACGAACGATGATGTAGCCTAGACAGACAAGTCATGGAGCTCAGAGTAGAATCAGGAAATCTTGATTGGTATTGCAAAACCCGACCATTCAGTTGGAAAATGGGGGGACAAGATCGCAGCAGATCCTAGGAGACAGTGCAGGACATAGGGGAACTTTGATTTTTACTCCGTGTAAAATGGGGAACATTGCAGGGTTTGGAGCAGAGAAATTCCAATATTGAAAAGGTGACTCCGGCTGATGTGTTGTTCCTCGACTGCACAGAGAGAATGAAGAAGAAGCAGGGAGACCAGATGTGAAGCCATAGCCATGAGCAAGGTGAGAGGCCCAGGGATGGGACCAGAATGCGTGGTTAGTAATAGCGAGAGTGGTTGGATTCTGAATAAACTGCCAAGGTGGAGCTGAATGAACTTCCTGATGCACGGCAGGTAGAGGGCAGAAAAAGAGAAGAAAGGTTACTCGCAGTGGCTTTTTGGTTTTGTTTTGTTTTCTAATTTTTTTTTGCATTACTGGATATTGAACCTACCACTTTTGCATTGAACCTCAGCTATTTTTGAAAATTTTATTTTTTGACAAAGATCTTTTTGGGTTAAGTAAATACAAATGGAGCTATCATCACTGAAATAAGAAGATAGGGTATAAGTTTGGGTAAAGATCAAGTATTGCTACCAATCTTTCCAATTGTGTAATTTTTTTTTTCCCTGTGGATACTGAACAGCATTTGTTTAGCTATGAGGGTAGAATTGGAAAGGTTAACAGATTAAAAGTTGGGAATTTATAAAAGTACATGCAAAGAAAGGAATAGGGGTATGAAATCTTGAAGTAAAATAAGACAAGAAATTGGGAAGTAATACAACTGATTGAAGTTATAAACTGTGTAGTATAATATCCAAAGGAAGGAAAATTAAAATTCAGGAAGGTAGTGTCTCCAGACATTCATTCAAGGTATGCAGGAGGCTGGTAAGGGCATTTTCATGTCCTCTGAGTGATGATCTAGGTCAGAAAAAAAATTGGAAAAATGATCAAATGCTTAGTTCAGTGGGATGCAGGCCTTGAAGTGGCTGAAAGTTAGAAGTCTTTGGAGTAGGAGAGGGAATAGATTGGAAAGGCAAGGTATTACATATGAAATTTCAGAATAGAAAGTTCCAGGCACTGGCCCAGTCTAGAGTAGAGCTGCAGGAGGGGTTGTTAAAGGGAACTAGGGCAGACAAGGGAAACTACTATAAGGTTATAATGTTGAATGTATGGACTCTAATTTTAGCTTTATTGAGATATGATTGGCATAATGTAAACTTTACATATTAAATTGTAATATCTGGTAACCTGTGACCTAGTATATGCTCTGCTTAGGGTGTGTATCCCCCAAAGGTTCATATGGAAATGCTTTGTCCCTGGAAAGGTGGTATTGGGAGGTGCTGTAGCCCTTTAAAGGGTGGAAATTTGCAAGAGGTCCATAGGTAATTGGGGTCATGCCCTTGAAGGGGATTGTGAGAATCTCTTTTATTTCTCTGCAATAGTTTCCTATGTGTTGCTTGCTCCAACATGTACTCCTGACATGATATACAGTACCACCTTTCACCCTCACCAGAACCGAGCCAAAGCAGGTGCCATGCCTTTAAACCTCCAAGACTAGAGAAACTTTTTTCTTTATAAGGTAGGTGCCCAGATATTTTGTTGTTGTAACACAGAGCTGACTACTACGGTATACTTACATGAAATCAAGGTAATGATCATACCCCTGGCCCTAAACAGTTTCTCACACCTCTTTGTAGTTCCTCATTTCTTCCTACTTCGTTTTGCCCACTGACAGATTTAGTTTGTTCCAGCTTCTATAACAAGAAATTATAGACTGGGTGGCTTATAAATAACAGGAAATTTATTTTTCACAGTTTTGGAGCCTGAGATGTCCAAGATCAAGGATCTGAAGTTTAGGTGTCTGGCGAGGGCCTCCGTCAGGTTCAGAGATAACAATTTTCTTTTTGTACCATCACATTGTGGAGAGAAGACACAAATTCTCTTAAAAATCTTACAAGGGTGCTAATCCTATTCATAGGGTTAGGTCCCAGTGACATTTCCTAATCCTAATTACTTCCTATAGAATCTACTTCCTCATACTGTTACCTTGGAAGTTAGGATTTCAGTGTATGAATGGGGGTGGGGTAAAAACATTCAGACCAGGGCCGGTGAGACGGCTCAGCGGCTTAAGCGCCTGCCTTGCAAGCGCGAAGGCCCGAGTTCGACTCCCGGATCCCACATATGAAAAAGGGGCCGGTGATATCGCTCAGCGGCACGGGTGCCTGTTGGCGCGCGAGGTCCTGAGGTCGTCCCCCCGGTACCCACAAAAAAAAAAAAAAAAAAAAAAACATTCAGACCATAGCACGGACCTACTCTCTGACATGAGAAATTAAATCTATCTATCTATCATCTATCATCTATGTATCATCTATCTGTCTATCTATCATCATCATTATCTATCTATCTATCATCTATCTATCTATTATTATAATGGTGGCTGAACCCAGGCCCCTCCCATTGACCTACAACCCCAGCCCTTTTTAAACTTTGGGACAGGGTCTTTTTAAGTTGCTAAGTTACCCCGGGCTGGACTTGAATTTGTGATCTCCCTGCCTCAGTCTCCCAAGCATAATCATTTTGAGTTATTCACATCACTGCAAATGTCAGTAGTTAATTCCTTTCTGTTTCTCAGTAGTGTAGCATTCCATTGCATGGCCATGCCATAACAATTTTATCCATTCCTCTTTCGATAGACAAGGAACTGTTTCAAGTTTTGGTTATTACAAATAGAACTGATTGCATCTATCTATGTACAAGTCCTGGTATAGACCTATATCCTCATTTCTGGATGAATTCCTAGGGGGTGAATGGCTAAGCCACATGGTAAGTGCTTGCTTTACTTATGAAGAAACTAACAAGATGATTTCCAAAGCCAAATGGGTTGTACCTTTAACGTTCCCACCAGAATTTTATGAGAGGTTCAGTTGCTCTAAGTACTCACTAACAACTGGTATTAATAATCATTTTAACTTTATCAATTCTAGTCATTGTATAATGCCATCTCATTGTGATAAGTTAGCATTTCCCTAATTAATAGTAATATTGAAAATCTTTTCCATATAACTTTTTGGTAAAAGTTTCAAATTTTTTAGGCCATATTTCATCGTCTTCTTAAATTGCCTCCTTTGAGAATTATTTTAATATTCTTTATACAAGTCTTTGTTAGAAGCATGTTTTGCAAATATTTTCACCCAGTCTGTGGTCTATTTTTACATACTCTTAACAATGTTTTTGAAAGAATAAAAGAATTTAATTTGGATGATTCCAATTTATGAATTTTTATATTTTATGAATTTTTTGGTCCTAGTTAGAAATATTTGCTAAACTAAAGAACACTAAGATTTTTCTCCTGTGTGTTCCTCTGGAAGATTCATGCTTTCAGCCCTTTCTTTTGGTTCTACTGTATATATTGTGAAGTAAGGGTTAGGGTATTTTTATCTTTTTTTTTTTTTTTTGTGGGTACCAGGGGTCGAACTCAGGACCTCGTGTACCAGCAGGTGTCTGTGCCACTGAGCGATATCACCGGCCCTTTTGTTCATATGTGGGTTCCGGGAGTCGAACTCAGGGCCTCTTGCTTGCCAGGCAGGTGCTTATGCCGCTGAGCTATCTCACTGGCCTCCTCTTTTGTTCTTTACATGTGGCTATCTATAGCAGTTTGATGAAAAGATAATTCTTTTCTCCTTAAATTGCTTTAAGACCTTTGTTACAAATTAATTGTTCATATTTGTGGGAGTCAATTTAAGGATTATCTGTTCATCGATGTGTTTTTCTATCTTTTTTGTGTGTGTATGTGTGTATTTGTCTATCTTTATGCTAGGACCACATCGTCGTGACTACTGTGCTTTATAATTAGTCAACAAATCACTTACTATTGGTGTTGCAATCTTGTTGACATTTTTAAAGGTAGTTCTGACTATTCTAGCTCACACCTCTTTTCATAAAATTTTAGAAGAAGTTTTCCAGTATCTGCAAAATTCTGCTGAGATTTTGATTAGTAGAACTTGAATTTATGGATGACTTAGGAGAATTAGGTCTTAAGAATTGTATCTTAAGAATCTTGAAAATTATATTTTTCTATTTATTTAGATTAGAAAATATCTTTTAGACAAGGCTTTGCTATGTTGCTCAGGCTGGCCTCAAACTGCTGAGCTCAAGTGATCCACCTGCTTCAGCCTTCCAGTTAGCTAGGACTTCCAGGTATGTGTTTCCCTTATCAGTGTGTTGTAGTTCTCAATGAGGATGTCTTGCACTGGTCAAATTTATTACAAGTTTATATTTTTGACTCCATAGTTAATATTTTTATTAATGTACTTTATTTTCAGAACAATTTTAGATTTGTAGGACATTCAACAGATAGCTCAAAAAATTCCCAAATACCCTTCACATACAGGGAATCTTATTACTAACATCTTACATTGCCATGGAATATTTATTATAATGAAAGAACCAATATTAAGATGTTATCATTAAGGCCGGACATGGTGGTGCATGCCTGTAATCCCAGCACTCCAGAGGCAAGAGGATAGCTGTGAGTTCGAGGCCAGCCTGGGCTACAAAGTAAGTTCAAGGCCAGCCTGAACTGCATAATGAAACACTGTCTCAAAAAGAAAAAAAAAAAGCTATCATTAACTGAAGCCCACAGTTATTGTAAGCTGCCATCCACTGGAATTTGTATATTTTCCTCATGTTCAGATTAAGCTTCTGTGTTCAGTGAGGAAGACCACAGCAATGAAGACCATCTTCATTACATCAAGAGTAACACTGTCAACACAGCTTACGAATGTTCATGTTGAGCCTGATATCTTGGTGAAGTAGTGGCTATCAGTTTTTCCACCATAAAGTTGTTCTTTTATTTCTCTGTTTCTGTACTCTTTGGGAAAAAGTCAATATTCAAAAGCCTCTTTTAAAGAGTAATGTGTTATAGTCTCCTTCTTTGAGGGTGAAGTATTTGGAATTCTTCTACAAGGCATATTTGTTTATTCCCCTTTTTATGAATTTATATTTTATTTATTCATTAATTTGTTTATATGAATATGAATTTGAGGCTATTTTTTAGTTTGCATAGTAACTAAATATTAACTAATTAATTTTGCTGGTTAAATTATTCCAACTTTCAGCATTGGGAAGGCTTACATTTGGCCCTTCCAGCCTTTTGGCACACCCCTATTAATGTGGGGGATTTTTTGCCCTTTGTTTTGGGCTTATTTAACACTTCTTTTCTGGTATTATATGATGCCTAATGCTCACCATGTATATTTCCTGCTCAGTCCTACAATCAACCATTTGTTCAAAGAGTATTGGTCCCATTTAAAAAGCGATATTAGAAACAATATTAGAAATATTAGTTGGGGGCACTAGATATGCTCGTTGTTACTGGGATGCCATTTTTCAAGGTCATCTCAGCTGAAAGAGTGAAGTAATACACGTGTGCATGCTAACCGTGCATAAGTTCATTCCTACAAATGTTTCCGCACGTGGCTATGTGCATCAACGTCGAGTGGTACACGACTTCACACTGCTGTGTTAAACTAATTCATAACCGTGGGCCTCTCCTCATGTTTATTTGTAAATTTCCACTAAAACAATGAATCACTTAGGCCCGCATCTCCAGGCCTTACTGAGATGGTTTCATGCATCTGTAACACGATGAGACTCTCTGATCAGTCTGCATTCTTTCCTTGGCTCCCCTAACTTGCTTTCAAAAAATTTTGCATATATTAACTCTGTGTTACAAAGTTACATGTATTTTCACAAATAATTAATGTTATGCATCTACCACTATAGCTTAGTAGAGAATTTCATTGCTTGAAAATACTTTTTGCGTTGTGTATTCCTCTTCTTTACTCTCCCTGAAAATTACTAATCTTTTTCCTTTTTTATACAATATCACATGTTCCAGACTGGTGCATAATTGGAATTATGTAGTAGTAAGTTTATTTAGAGTGATTTCTGTCACTTACCCATATAATGTACAGTTAAGTTTCCTGCATGTCTTTTCCGTGGCTCAATAGCTCATTTCTCTTTCTCACAGAGTAATATTCTATGAACAAATATACTAGAGTTTGTTTACCCATTCACTTACTGAAGGACATCTGTATTGCTTCCAGTATTGGGTCATTATGAATAAAATGACATAAACCTTCAAGCTTTCAAGTCACTTGGGTAAATACCTAAGTATATGATTGCTTGCATGGTAAGACTATATTTAGCTTGTAAGAAACAAACTGTAGTACTATGTTGGATTTCTACCAGCAATGAATAAAATTTCCTATTGCCCTACATTTTCTCCAGCATTTTCAATTGTCTTCTCTGGCAAGGTGTTTGTTCTAACATTTTGCTTAGTTTTATTTTATTTTATTTTATTTTATTCTTTATGTGGGTACTGGGAGTCGACCTCAGGACCTCATGCTTGCCAGCAAGAGCTTGTGCCACTGAACAATATCACCGGCCCTTTTTTTCCTTTATGTGGGTTTTGGGAGTCGAACTCAGGACCTCGCGCTTGCCAATGAGAGCTTATGCCACTGAGCTATCTCACTGGCCATTTGCTTAGTTTTAATTGGATTATGCTTTCTTAATATTGAGAAATGAAGTTTCTCTTTGACTTTCTTTCGATACAAGTCCTTTATCAAACGTATGTCTTGCAAATATCTTCTCCTGGTCATTCACTTTTCTTTTCATTCTTTAACGGTGTTTCCTGGGGGCAGTTTTGGTTTTATAAATGCCCAATCGATCTATTTTTTTCGATTGTGGATCATGATTTTAGGGTATCTAAAAACTCATCAATAACTCTAAATCACTTAAATTTTCTCTCATCTTCAAGATGTTATATAGTTTTGTATTTTCCATTTAAGTCTATGATCCACTTTTGAGTTCATTTTTGTGAAAGATTTAAGATCTATGTCTATAGGATCCTTCTTCATCTAAACAGATTATTTCTTCCCCCTTTCTCCCTCTTTTGCCTTTTTCTCTGCACATGAATGTCCACTTATTGCATCAGCATTTGTTGAAACATTGATCTTTTTGCCACTGAACTGTCTTTACTCCTTTTCATTAAGTAGTGCAAGCCCATGACTTAGTTCCTCCTCAGTATTTGTCTGTTAGGCCAGGTATTTCACCTATCCATAGAAACTTCAGGGTCAGTTTGTTTATTTCCACAAAGTAGCTTGCTGGGAGTTTGACTGAGATTGTACTGAAAGGATAGATAAATTCGGGAAGAACTTACATCTTAACAATTCATTCAGTCTATCAGTGAGGATGGAATATCTCTATGTTTATTTAGATCTTTTTTTGCTTTTTTGTCAATCTGAATGGTATTGTGTATTAATTTCAAATTTGAAATTTGTATTGTTGATATATAGGAAAATCATTAACTTTTTGTACTAACCATGCATCTTAAGACTGCTGTAATCTAGGATTTATGTGAGAATTTTTTTCTCAAATCTTTGAACTTTTCCACATACATTGCCATGTCCTTTGCAAATAAAGAAAGATTTCTTCCTTCCTTCCTAACATATCTATTTTTTAATTTTCTTTTGTTGTCTTATGGTGGTAAAGGCTTTCCATGCGATACTGAATGGAAGTAATGAGAGGTGGCACCATTGCTTTCTTCCTAATCCTAAGGACAAACATCCACCCTTTTCAGCGTTAAATATGATGTCACTTAGAGGTTTTTGCAGAAGTTCTTTACCAAATTGAGGAAGTTTCTCTATATTCTTAGTTTGCTGGGAGATTCCATCATTAACGACTTAGATTTTGTCAAATGCATTTCCTGTATCTCTTAAGATAAACATGATTTTTCTTTAGTCCATTAATGTGATAGATTATATTAATTGCTTTTTAAATGTTGGACTAGTCTTGCAGACCCAGATAACTCCCACTTGGTCATGATCTCTAATTCTTTTTTCTGTTCCTGAAAATGAATTTCATCATAAGTTGCCTCTTATGTAAAGCCCTGCCTGGACCCCTGGTGAGTTCATTGCTTCCTACTTTGGGGGCTCACACAAAACTTTGCTTCTACCTTTCTTATAATACTTATCATGATATATTGTTGTAAAGTGTTTTAAGTTCTTTAACTACTACTGTAAACACCTGAGAGCAGAACTATTTGTTTTAAAAAATTCTTTCTGTGTAATTGAAGCCCCAACTGTAGTTACCCTTATTATTCTTTTCATCTCTAATGCTTACTACTGTGATTGACACATGTATGTATTCATAAAAGTTTATTGAAAGCAAGCAAAAAATATCAATCAAGTTCCAGATATAGATCATGTTCCAAAGCCAGCTAGCGGAATGTTGAACTATTTTAGTAATATAAACCTAGTGCTGATGGTGACATATAGAAAGGAATCCCCATTCATTTTTAATGACATTTAAATTAATAAGCTGGTGGACTTTATCAGTAATGCAGCTACAGATTTCTGACCTTTGAACCTCTCCAGGCTAGGAAGGGCAGAGAAGGTAGTACTGGGACTTTATCACTCGTCTGGCCAACACAGATAGGATTGATACGTGTACGGTTCTGTAAACATGCTGTCATTGAACATGATTTTTAGGTCGCTTCCACCACCTTGACTTGGTGCTCAGGGCAGCCTCTTCCAGTCCATTTCTAACCTGTCCTCTCCTAGCTCAGGATGGAGCTGAAAAAGAAAGGGAAAGGCATTTGGTATAATTGTTGGAGGTTGCAGGAGTCCAAAATAAGTACCAACATTTCAAGTCTGCAGAATGAATCAGGGAGGAAATAATGAACAAAAATAATTTCTTTTTAGAAGTATCTATAAAATCATAACAAAAAGAGATGGCAGTTTAGGTTCACTTGTTTCTCCTTTGTTTTGAGTCAGAAATTTAGAAGGCTCTTCCTAGGATCCTTCCTACTTTTAAATGAAGATGCCCCTCCTAACTAGAGTCATACTTGTGTTTCTCAAACAGTCCTCACTGCATATGTGTGAAACCATTTCAGATACTGTTGTTATCACTGTTGTTATCACTGGGAATGTTTTATAGCCATGAATGAGTCAGTCATGGTAATGAGCCTTATTTATGCTGTATAGGATAACTATAGTCAATAGCATTTACAATGAAATTCAAAGTAACTAGACATATCCAAAGGTTCCCAACACATAGAAATAATAAATGTTGGAAGAGATGGACTTGCTAATTACTCTAATTTAATCATTATATGTTGTATACATGTATTGATTATCTTAAATGTACACAAATATTATTTCAATTAATTTTTAAAAATTAATTAAAATGAGCACCTTTGTGTTTCATATATGCAAATTTATGATAATAAAATAAATAACTCATGCAAAAAAGGCTCATAGCCCACTCCTGGGCTACTGTCAGTATCAGGTTTTTTGGTGAGGACATTCTCTCCAGCGTAGTAAAGCAAGCCTGAAAACTGCTCTGCTAATTGCAGTGGATTGCTTGAACAGTGCTATTTTTGTCTTAAGAAACAACTACCCTTTCTGGAATTAGCCAGGCTGTTTCTCCCTGCAAAACTATTATTATCTTTTACCCTGGTTCTCTCCTGCCCTCTTTGGGCAAAGCTTTAGTCTAGCCATATTTATTAGTATGCTCCCATTAAAACTCAGATCTGCATAATTAATTTCAAAGATAACACAATGGTATGGAGATGTTTTGGCAAATATTTTTTACTTTTGATTATTTCAACATTCTCATGAGATAAAGGTCAAAAACTGAAGCATAAAGAGATGATTGTTAAGGTCACGTATCTGTCGAGGTAGAACCTAGACTTCTGGACCCCTAGGCCAGGATCATTCCACTAGAAGGTAGGGTGTGGAATACTGTTGTGCCAACCAATGTGCTGAAGACTTGGCATGTATTTCCTCACAATTGTGAAACATTATTATGCCAATTTTACCTATAAAAAGATTGAGGCCTAGAAATACGAAGCCATATTCTCCAGATATACAGTAATTAGTGAACTGTAGAACTGACTGATACCCAGGCACTATGGAGCCAAACCTTTGGGCCATATTATAACACTCATGTAGCTTGGGCAGAGCTGGTTTCCTATGACCAAGATCACTGTGTTTGGTCATGTAGGCAAATCTCGCACAAAGGAATCTGGTTTTTGAGATGGTGAAGCTAAGACCAGCCTGAGGTTTACTGGCTGTATTCATCCGGGCTTGGACCACAGCAAGAAGCATTCAGAGGGAGGAATAACTTAAAATTGAGCTGTCCAGCCAGGAAGACTTTTCTGCCTTGCTTGTTGGAAGGCGCCTTTTCTGCTTCACTTAAAGATGTCACATGTGCCAACCAGATCACTCATATATGGCGCTATCATCCTTGCTGTCTTATTCAACCCACCTGTGAAACCAGGCTAGGGTACAACCTTAGCTTAAGAGGGAGGAGTCCAGGAATTTCAAGGTTAGTGCATAACTTCTTCAGTCAGGAAACAATTTTCCCTGGAAAGAGTGTTGCCTCCTTCCTCCAGGCTGGTAGAACCCAATACGTACACATTAGATAACGCACTTTTATGAAGAAATTCGAAGCTCATTGAAAATGTTATCAGCTATGAACTTGCTACTGACTTTTTAAAAAGACTACTGGGCTGGTGAGATGGCTCAGCGGCGTGAACGCCTGCAAGTGCGAGGGCCGGAGTTCAACTCCTGGAACCCACATACGTAAAACGGGCCGGTGATATCGCTCAGCGGCATGGGCACCTGGTGGTGCACGAGGTCCTGAGGTCGGCCCCCGGTACCCACAAAAAAAAATAAATAAATAAATAAAAAAATAAAAAGACTATTGTATTTACTAAGCAGTTAAAGTATCAGGCTGCAAGTTATGAACTTTTCTCTCCCTGATTCTTGATGTTTCTAGTGAAATTCAATTCAGTGCCTGAGATGATACCTGGAAAGTCCATAAAACTTCAAAGATCTATAAAAAGTCAACTTAACCACTTCAAATATCCCAGCATACCCAGCGTTTGCATTTCAGCTTTTCCACATGTTTACTGAGAGAGAAAAGTCATACCATTCTCAGGGCTTTGAAGCAAAGTGGATCTGCGAGCTGGGGAATTCTGAGCTTCAGATGGGAATGTAGATTCCTTGAGACCCTGGAGTGTCTCACACCTGGTAATTTTAGGTGAGGGTCGTGGGGTAGAGAGTGACTTAGCATGTACTATCCGCGTGGCAAATGTAACATGGGCCCAACTAGTTTGAAGTCAAGAAAAGTCATGGAACTCAGTAGCTGACCTGGCTACCCTGTGTCTGCCTCACACTGTTAAACTTAATACCCACTGAAGGAATGGAAAATACTACCCATACATGAGTTACAGCTGCTGTGGAAACCATAACTTGGAATTTATTGACTTTGGTGTGTTGAGGGTTTTACCTGTTTGATGAAGGTATGCAGGGTAGAATTTACATCTCATTTTCAGATGAAGATCAACCCAACTTCGAACATTTTATCCCCTTCACAGGTTGTTTGGAGCTGCAGAGCTGTCAGAGTCTTCTATGCTGGTTCAATAGCTCCATTTCCATTGGACCGCCTTAGAAAATACATTAGTCTGTGTCCGACTCACAAAATTGAGACTGAAAAGGAAAAATAAATTCCTTGTGAGGTCATCCTTTCAGTCTGAACACTATCTGGTAGACTCCTTGAGCCACTAAAATGGCAACGATCTTGGCTGTCTGCCTTGCTGCTGGAGAGGATGCAAGAGACGAGGAACATAGCCAGAAACTGTAGTGTATGAGGACCCAGAGCCTGACCAGAAAAAATGGAAGACACAGTGATGTTCGTATTGAATATAGCTGCTTATGCACAAGGAGAGCAAAGCCAATCTATGTGTGCATGTGAGGGTTGGGCCAGGGGACTGATGCAAACCTTTCAGAGGGAAATAAAATGCTTACTCATTTCATTACAGTGTTGTCATAAGGAGTTTCAGCAAAATGAAAAAAACATAGCTTTTTTTTTTTTCTTGTTTGACAAAATGCAACAAAAAGTTAGTAAAGTAAGGGCAGTGCTGTGAGGTCTGTAGCCTATGTCCAGGGGAGAGATTTGGGTGTACGCGTCTGCGACTTCTAGCCTGGTCCCTAGTGCTCACAGGTTTCCAGCCTGCATTCGCAGCCAGCTGTCTCATCACTGACCTTTTTGCAAAGGATCTGAGCCGGGGAATTTCAGCAGTTCACTGTTGAGCCTGGCTGAGGGGATCCTTCCTGCTGCTGTGTGGTTTTTCCAAACAGACCGGTTATCCAGACGAAGTTAAGAGCTCCCGCTCCCCCTGACTTTCAATCTGTGTGTCCAACAGGCTTCTTTTCAGTCATTTGAGAATACTGAGAACATATCACCATGTTTACTTTGATATCTTTTTCATTTTTTCTAAAAAGCAATGTGGTGCATATATATTTCTCTCTGGATAAAATCATGTGAAATTATTTTACACTGCTTGACAGACTGCATCGCTAACCCTTATCATATGGAGTGTGTGTGTCAGAAATGCACTACGCATAGCACACTCTTATTGGACCTACTGTAGCCTCTTCAAATAAGCTTAAAGCTGCAGTAAGCATCAAAATATCTTTTTTCTCCCAAGAGCTATAGATATTGAATTACTGGTTGTTAGTTCTATGGATATAGTTTAAATACTTGCTTTAAATAGAAATACACATAAAACAGAAGCCATTTTGGATCACCTTTGATCTGTATGAGGTATCAAGAAACACATTTTACTGAGAACTAACCTATTCTCTGTCAAGTTAGTTGGCTATTCCTATACTTTTATGAAAGATAAACATTTTGCACATTCCTTGAGATGAGAGCAAGTTCCCTAAAGATGTTTCAGTGCAAGTTTGTTTTTTAAAGCTCTTTTTGGGTTTACTAAACTCTTTCATCCCACATACTTTCCCACTAGTCTATTTCAGCTGAAGACCTAGTAGAGCTGATGTGCATGGAGAACATCAGTAAGCCCCAAACTAAGGTTCTGGGGACACTTTATCACTAGGATAAAATCTTCGTTGTCTGATGTATTATCTTATATATCACAGGAGTCCAATATGGAAAGGTTGGCTGAGCCTAATTTCTAATTTTTCTTTGTTGAGAATGCTCAGAAAAATCCTTACCTTTGAAAGAAAAAGATTCATTCTCAAGTCTGCATAATGCTCTAGATTAGATGTGTACAAGCATTTCTCTGCCCATACTTGGTAGGGAGAGTGAAGTTGATTCAGTCATTTCAGAAAAATTGTAAGTTCTGTAGATATTTTAAAATGTTATAAATCTAAAATTTTTGCATATCCATAGCTAAAGTTACATGCATAATGCTAAAACCATTTATATATTCATAGTCATCAAGGCACAAATCTGACATATATATCCTGGTATTAAGAAAAATGTCTTTTTTATTTTATTAGTACATGTTTCAGTATGTGCAGTTTACAATCTTCTTGTGGAGTGGGTACATTCACATAATACGGCTTGGTTTTTTTTTTTAATCCCCTGTCCCTTCCCATTTACCTCCCTTCCTCCACCTCTAAATCACTTTCCCATTTTCATTCTTACTGGTATTATTAATCCTAGCTTGTGTTTATAGCAGATAATGTTTACACTCATTGAGGTTATTAGGTTCCTGTACATGGAACGTCTTTATTCTACTTACTTCCTCTTCTTCTCTTTCTTTCCCCTCACTCTCAGCCTCCTGGATGCCTTCCCATTGGGAGAGGCCCACCCCCTTGTTTCCTTCTTCCCAACCTTTATTATGCTATTTGTATGTACTTTGCCTAACTTAAATGAGAGATGTCATATAGTATTTAAACTTCAGTGACTGATTTATTCATCAACATTATACTTTCTGGATACATCTATTTTCCTACAAATGGCTCAAATTTGTCCTTCTTTATAGCTGAGTAGTATTCCATTATGTATAGACACCACATTTTCTTATCCAATCATCTGTCGATGGGTATACAGGTTGCAACTGTGATGAACTGTCCTGCTATAAACATTGGTATGCATATATTGCTATAATCTTTAGCTCTCTGGGGAGGATACCTAGAAGGGTAATTGATTGCCTTTTGGAGATATGTCAAACTCCTGGACAGTCCACAAAGTGAGGGAATGTAGCCATGTAGAGAAGGAGTGGAAAACAAGTTGAAAGAAGTAAGCGCATTTCTAATAACGCATAGGTCTACTGTGTAAATGTATAAATAGTTTGTATTGTCTTGACATAAAGAGTTGTGTCCTTCAAATCTTCAGTAACGTTGGCCTTTTACAACAAAAATGCAGCTAAAAGGAGCTCTGCTTATGGAGACTTACAGCCCAAAGAGGGAAGAAAATGCAAGAAAATGCATTTCTTGCTCGAATCAACAGATAAGCATTACTTTGTGGATTGTGATTACGTTTAGTCACTTTAATGTGTATAAACAGTTTCCATGTGCAGAAGGCAAGAACTGCCTTCCATGAAAATGAATTTTTCTGTGAGAGTTCTTAAATTCATGACTGTAGTCACACTGACCTTTCTCTGCAGTACTTAGAACGCAGTTAGGCATCTGTGTTAAATTAGATTTGATTTTTTTCTGCTACTATAACAGGTTTTAAAATATAGGACACTAGCCTTTTTTTTTTTTTATTTCAAGCTGATTTCAGACATTGGTTTGGGGTTTTATTAATACCAGTATTTCACTCAATTGTTTTTTTAAATCCCTTCTGTGCAGTTTGATGTAATTGTTTTCATTAAGTGTGATAGAAATAATGTTTTAGATGGCTTTATAAAATTGGTCATAAAATGAGTTGTTTGGGGAAAATATATCATATAAATAAATAACTTACATATATATGTATGTATACACACACACACACACACACACAGAGTCCATCAAAAAATGTATACACACTTCAGGAAAAGAAAAATAGTGTGATGTTTTTGCATCAGATGGTGTTACCCTCATATGGGGGGACCCTAAAAGATGTAGTATATTGCAGAAAACCTGCTACACTGCCACCCCTTAGGGAAGAAATTGAAAATGCATGTGCAGCAATCTCAATGACCAAGGTTGCCCAATAACAGTTTGCCATATTAATAAATGTCTGGAAGCTAATGGCTGCCACTTTGAGCATCTCTTGTAATTGTAGAGGCCAAGGGTAACTTGAATTAATCTCATAATGTCTCAATAAATTTAGTATTAAAATATTTATATCTTTTTCTTTTCCTGAAATCCACATTTTTACACCCCATCAGAAATTAAATTTGTAATACACTGAGTCTGTGGAGAAGCCTGTATAAATGTAATGGTGTAACATTTAGTTATAGCTTCTTTTCAATAAATTGTGTTAGATTTACTGATGTGTGCTGTAGAATGGGAAGGTTGCATTTTAGATATTAAATCATGGTTCTCTATAGGTTTCTTGATTAATTAGATTTTAGAGATATGCCAGGTTGCTGAGGTTTCTAATCTGTATTAACTGGGGAAGTTTTTCAAAAATAGATTCAAAATCAATTACATAAATTAAATTGCTGAATTGATCACTTGGATCATGACTCAATTAAATACAAGCAAAAGGAAAATGCTTTTGTAATTTAATTTACAGAGGGCTCATGGCGAACAATTCAGATATTTTTACCCAGATGTGCAACTGCATTGTGAGTGGCGGTCAGTGGGCACATGATGCAATTTGTTGCTAATAACCTGTTGCTCTCATGGACCACATTCTTTTGCAGAGCTGCTCTATGCATCTATAGATTAGAACCATTGAGGGAGCACATATCATAGAGACCCCACCTTCCTGACCTCAGGGAAAGCTTGTTCAGTGCATTTTCCCTAAAGCTCCCAGATCCCATCCAGAGCGGTCTCAGAAGAAGAAGCTCTGAATTCGGCACTGGAAGGTATGAGGTTCAGAAGACTCTGGAATGCCACCATGATCCTGAGAGCAAAGGAGAATGAAGGACACATAAGGACCAGGGAGGGCATGTATTATAATAGCATGCTACTCAAAGGGGGAAGGAAGTGGTGATCTGGGTGCCATGACCCCATATCTACACTTTGAAGGATCTGAAGTTCCCCTCACCCCCATCCAACAGACATAATGACTGCCCAGGAACACCTCAGACAAGAAGCTTGACGATGCTTGTTTAGCTTCTAACCAAAACAAATTTAATTGAGAGCATTATTAAGGAACAGGTGTCCCATAAACAGAAGTCAGCAAGCCAAAATTTATCTAGGATTACAAATTTTGTACCATAGTACCTCTATTCACAAACTCAATTCCTTCCATGATTGTGGTTTGCAAACTGAACTGGACAAGAACGGAACCATATTTCCCTGTAAGATCAACATTGAACCTAGCCACTGAATTTGATTCAGTTCTCATCCAGCTCAGTTTGTGACCAGAATCATGGAAAGAATCAAGTTGGTGAACCAAGGTACCACAATAATAGGCAGTAATTTTTCAAATTTCCATGCCTTACAGTCATAAAATATTTGATTTGAGATAGCCTCATATCATCTTTACTAAACTGGGGAGGTGGTAGATTTGTTTCCTTTAAGTGTAAGTCGGTATTAAGAATAACAATACCAATGTCTGCCATTCAGTGAGGACTTGCTTAGGCAAAGTGCTGTGCTAAGTGCTATGTAGACTTATGTCATTTTCTCAGCAGCTTTGAATCAGAATGCTGTGTTGCAGCATGGGGCCAGAAAACCCAATTCAGAGTGGCTTAACAAAAACAGGAAATTTATTAACTTCCATAACACTTACTCACTTACCATTGAGCTTATCCTTTTGACCAGGGGAATACAAGGAGCTGATGGGCTGACACTAGGGGAATGGAAGCTACAGGCAGAGATAAGCATGAAGAAGAAAAGATCTCCAAATAAAAATCAAGGGGAATAGTCAGTAAAAGAAACAGTATTGAGGTTGAGAGAGAACTCAGTGAACACTGTTATGTGGCTTAGTCAGCCTTTGGAGGATAAGTGGGTGACTGGAATGCAAAGAGAACACCATTCTGCAGGTCCATGTCATGCCCCCACCACGTAGGTGACACGACAGTGCCGGGGGAGTACAGGCAAAGAAGTGGCCTTTCTGCAATAGTTCAGCCCTGGAATGTCCCCTAAAGACCCCAGTGTTGAAGGCTCAGTCCCCAGCTTAGCATCGTAGGGAGCTGGTGAAGCCTTTAAGAGGTGGCAGCTAGTGGGAGATTGTATTGGTTAGGGTCCTCTAGAGGGAAAGAAGCAACAGATTTTATATATATATATATATATATATATATATATATATATATATATGGAGATTTATTCAATGGGCTTACAAGATCAGAAGCTGGGGAGTCCGACAGGGTCCCTCTGCTTGCTGGAGACCCAGAAGATCCAGTAGCCATTCAGCCCCAAAAGCTGGAAACCATAGAAAAAGAAAGTACAAGAATGCTTCCCCAGTCCAAGGCTGAAGGCCTGGAAGACCCTTGGGGAGTTGCTGGTGTGAGTCTACTGGGCAGGGCTGAAGAAGTTGAGGTTGACGTCCATAGGCGATGGCAGCAGCAAAAGACGTATCCACTTAAGCAGAACTGAGCTTGTGAGCCCCATCTTCCTCCTGCTTTTGTGCCATGTGGGCTGCAAGCCATGGGATGGTACTGCCCACATTCAAGGTTGGTTTCCCCTGTTCAGTTTGCTGACCCATATGCCGGTAATTTCTGAGAACACCCTCATGGATGCTCCGAAAGTGTGCATTACTGAGCTCCTAGGTGTTGCTCAAGCCAATCAAGTTGGCAATCAAGATGAACTACAGTGGTTTTCTGGTCACTGAGAGTGGGACCCTGCCCTTCTCTCTGTCTCTTTTTGCATCCCAGAGGTAAGCAGCTTTGCCCCAGTGTGCGCTCCCTCCATGTGCCTGCCTCACCACAGGCCCAAAAGCAAATAGATTGTGGCCTGAAACTTTTAAAACTGTGAGCCAAAATAAACTTCTCCTCTTCATAAGTTGATTATCTCAGGTATTTGTTACCATAACCGAAAGCTGAGTAGCACAGTCTCTCTCACAGGTCCCTCTGTTGATCTCTCAACAGCAAAGACGTATTTTCAAGTGAGGGCTTGTTTCTGAACAAATGACTTTGACAACAAAAGTTCTATCTTTCATAATAACTCAATAAAAGTATTGGTTTAATTATGTTTTCCCCACTACCTTTTAAGGGGGATTTTTTGGTACAAGTCCTTATAATTGGTAGTTTGTTATTCTTTGTGAAATCCTTCAACTTTTCACAAATTTGTTAGCAGTATGTAATGCAAAGACTAAAAGGAAGGGCAATTTTTTGTCAACAAATTACAATAAATTTTGAACACACTGGCTTTGTGCAAGTTAAGCCTATAAGTACAGACTCATAGGATTTTTGTTGTTCTCCCTGGTATGTTTAATTTTTAGGCAGTCAGATGTCTTCTATTCCTCCTTTAGCTGTTCTGCAAATGTCAAATTATTCCTTATCCTATTCTGTGTAGTATGTTTAATCTTTTCCCAAGGTAAGAAGGGTCTATTCGTATCTCTTGATATCTGGGAAAATAATCTTGGTGTCTTTATCTTTAACCCCTTTGGAAAACTTCATTTTGGAGTCATGTGAGGGGTTTATACCTGGAGGTATACTGTGAAAAGAAAGCAGGAGGGGAAAATAACCTTCAACTTCCTGCCAATAGAGACCCACAAATTCCACCATGTAACTGTTTTCAGTATGGAGCAACTAAGAGAAGAGAATAAAATAGAGATTGCTCACTTTGTCCCACTTTTTTTTTTCTTGTTTTTAATGCCATGGACTCCTTTGCCAACTTGATGAAGCTTAAGCCTTCTTCCACAGAAAAACATGTAATATAAATTCCTTTATGATTATAAAGGCAATCACTTCTATTGAAATAGACTTCTACTGGTCATTCCTTTGGCAGAGGAGTGTCATGGAGCCCAGTTTTAGAATCAGTGTTAGGTAGTACTAGGCTTCAATCAGGGTCTCTGCAGGAAACAGGGACCCCCCTCAAGTTAGGATAATACAAGGATAATTTCATAAAAATAGACTTACAAAGTGTGGGCAGGGTGGAGGGAAGCCATGCAGAGCAGTGAATTGGGTATGTCCAGAAAATTTTGAGCTATTATCAGCCCAGAAACAAAGGAAAGTGGGAGGTGGACGGACCTTGCAAGGAGTGACTCAGCCTGGGGACTGGGGTAACCAACAGCAGGTGACCCTGACAGAAAGGGACCTGAGAGCATGCACATCCTCACCTCCCTCCCTTCTGATCTGCAGAGCTCCTCAGAGATAACATGTATTAAGCAGACTTTTAAAAATGTAAATCAGTGTAGGTCCCAGTGGTCACATCCTGCAGGCAGAGCCAGTGCTGGCATGTAGACCCCCATACTGACTCACGCCCTGGGTCGTGTGCTTTGCTGGTCAGGAGTCCCATCCAAAGGTAGCAGAGGGAAGTAGCCAAATTACCACACACAGGTGATACTGGCAAAAATGTCCACCTGCTACCACCCAATCTTTATTTTTGTTGGCAAAAATTTTGAAATACTTTAAACCATATATGGAATTAGAATAATTTATTCCCTGCCCTCCTTTGCTGAAATAATTCTTTGTGATTGATTTAAAGAGCAACACTCCCTCATAGATTTTCCAGGAAATCTTATTTTTTGCAGGTTCCCTGGGCCACCTGTCAGCCAGCATCTTTCTGTGCTGAAGGAGAACTCCTTCACAAGTTTCATCTTGAGAAATAGTTAAAACTGAGCAAATTCTTCAGGCATGGCTATTTGGTCTTTGAAAACATAGACAGAGTTCTTGGGAACAACTTGAAAAGTCATTTGTTCCAGTGATTTGTATTGTCATTCTGCAAATTACCCAAAACTATTTAAAAAGAAAGAAAGAAAAGAGAATGATTATGATCTACTCAGAGAGACTTATTGAGAATATATACTCACTGTTCCCAAAGATTTTCCCTTTCAGAATATGGGAATAAAAATTGCCCTCTGACCTCACGTCTATGGTCCAGAGATGAGAGGCGCATAGCCAGTTACCTTGGTGTGAAGGTAAAGCTGCTACAGAAATGGGCATCATTTTCTTTGGCAGCGCAGCCTGCATGACTGCTAAATGATTTGCATACGGGTGTACCAGGAGTTCCCAGAACTCAGTCCTGGGTGTTCCCCTCCTCTGTTTCCACTGCTGGCTGTCGGATTCTGTTTGGGTGTATGTCTCCATGTGTCATAATGTTCTGTTTTGAAGTACAGCAAAGTTCAAGAAATTTCGCTTCCTTAAAAGCAAACTGAAAACTTCAATTTGAGAGAGGGAGGGTTTTCCCCATAGGGATTTTTTGTTTGTTTTGTTCTGCTTTTTGTTTTTGAACTGCACAGTAGTTCTCTAAAACTGATTTCCCCAAGCCAAGGACAGAATGGTGAATTCTCTTCTGACACAGGCTTTCCTAAATACCATATTGCCACCAGCGGTGTCCCGTTGGTTTATTCTCCTTTCCTGAAGAACTGAATGTGGTCTGTGACTTGATGACTGTACAGGGTAGCACAGATGTGGACATTTTCAAAACCTCTTTTTTTCTCCTACAGTGATTCTCTGCAGAGGAATTTTCGTATTTTTTTCTTTAATGAATTCTCAGAGGGTGAACAGAGATGAAAAGGGAGGAAGAGCTGAATTTTTCTGCTCTTGTTTTGACCAGAACAGTCCTAAAGCATTCTGTTTATTAACATGGGGGAGAGCGGTTTGTGTGAGGTTAATGTTGGAATCACTTAGCCTGGTCACTCCTGCAGAGTGTCTGCCTGAATTAGAAAAGGCTGCCAGATTTCCATCTGTTAGCAATACAGCCCCAGCCACAAACACAACTGTCGTGACAACCACACTGAGTTAGTCTTTCAAATAAAACTTGTTAAAAGCTACTGCCTCCAGCCTCCACCCACTGCAGTTAACTGCATTAAATCACCTCTAACTAGTATTTATTTTCTTAGGCGTTCCTTACTTGTGCAGCTGTGGGCACGCCACTGGCCTTTGATTTAAAATAACCCCACCAGGATGAGCATTTAGAGTCCTTGAAGGCCAGGATATGTTTAGGATGATGTCTGAAAGCCGTGTCACACCTGAACTTGCTCAGGCTGCTCCTCTGCATCGGAGGCTTCTGGTCTCCCCTGTGTACCAGGCTTTCAGTCTTGGAACTAAAGGATCAGCTGATTTCTTCCAGATGATGGCAAACCGTGAAGACACCCTACAAGAAGGGCTGTATTATAAGGGGTGGAAGACTCACTCTTAAGCAGGTACCCCATACCAGCTCCCTAGTTTTCTCATTTCAATGAACTTAGGTGTCCAAGGTAAGTATGGGCTCATTTTGACTCACCTGTGAAATCTGATTTGACAAGAGAATCACAGTTGTACCTAAATCCCCTGGCACTTGTTTTTTTGTGGCATGTATTCATTTTCTTTTCACTTACATGCTTGAAATCTTAAGAGATCAAACAGACCAGTGAACTCCTGCTATAACTCTTTCATCTGAAAGCAATGGGGTGTTCTCAATAGACTCTTTTAGGTGGTAGTAATTTTGGATCTGTCTGTAGTAGAGAAGAATCTTCTTATTGGTCAGTGTAGGCTGAATAAAAGGACGCTCAGTTAAAAAAAATGGCTAGGGAAGGAAAAGTGAAATGGTGATGAAACATCTTCTGTATTTTTGTATTCTTTGCACCTTTTGGAAATAAAAAAAGGAGAGCCATTTCTGTTGTTACAAGAACTCTCAGAGGGCATGCGTGTGTCTGAACAATGTGAGTGTGTCCGAGTCAGTAGAAAAATATTTGTGGCTAAAACACCATGAGAGAAGTAGTGGCTTTTTACTATCAAACTCCAACTTCTGCACACAGAAGTGATGTAGAAACTGGGGGACCCCACAGTGCCTGGTACACACTGGTTACTGAGGAATATTGTTTTAATGAGGGAGTGAGTGAACAAATGAAAGAAAAACGATGGTGATGATGCTTGCATTGAAGGATAAACTTTAAAAGAAAAACGATCAAGACTCATAAAATCATCACAAGTGGAGTTTTATTTAATATGTTAATTAATGGAGAAACCCACAAGTTACTATTACAGATGGTGGAAAAGAGAAGTCAAACAGGCACATATTCACAGTGAAGGAACGCCAAGAGGAACTTACAAATAGATGCGAACTTGGTCCGTATCACAAGGTGATAATCAGCTGTCTCCCATGGGACACATTATGCATTTTTATCCTCAACACTAATGTGCACAGCTGTGTTTTCTACAGTTTAACTTCTATGTCTACAGAGTTGGAAAGTGGTCAAAGGAAAGCAAGTGTGCACACCCTACACAATGAAATAATCCCTGTAACTCCAGCATGCAAAACTGTCCAACAGTTTCTTGAGCCCTTTTGAAAATCTTCCAGAAGTCTTCCCTACAGTACCTTGGCATTGTTCTGCTTGGCATTGTTCTGAATGATATGATTTATGTCATAGTTTATGTAGTTTTTACAATAACCAGTCCAAGGGTACAGAGCAAGTAAATAAAGGTCTGTATTTGGACTCAGATTGGCCAAGTCTACACCCCCAGGCTCTTACTGACTGAGCCAAATGCCTGGGGTTGGGTGTGGTCAGCATGTACTAAGTAGTTTAGAGCAGGGGTTAGTGACTGCTGTTACTTTCCACCTTCCCCTAGCGTAGAGTCATGGGGAGAAGTAGGGAAGCTGAGATTATAGCGAATTCTTTCTGAGCCTTTGGCAGTAGAAATGGGTGCATTGTCTTTCCTGGTTTCCTTTTGTTTTCTCATCAAGTCTTCATTGATGCTTCATTGATGCTTCATTGATTGATGCTTACCATGTGTTGTAGTCAGGGTTTACAAGGGAAAAGATTTAATATAGGACACATAATTTATAGGATTATTTTATAATATTCACCCAAACAGTAAAATGCAAAAGAGTTCAGGAGATCTTTCCATGCACTAGAGACCCAAAGAATCCAGCTGAGGGCCTCGATCCCATGGCAATGTCCTGCATGAGTCCAGCTGAAGACCTAGAGCCCATCGCAATGTCCTCCGTGAGTCCAGCTGGAAGCCTAGAGCCCACAACAATGTCTCGTGCGAGTCTTTACCAAGGATCTGCACTGGGAAGGCCCAAAGTTCAGCAGTGGTGGAAGCTAGGAAGTCTGGGCCAGCAGGATGAAGGATCTGTGCCAGCAGGCTGAGGGATCTGCACTGGAGCCAGGAAGCGACGCTCAAAATAAGGACAAGAGCTCCCCCAAAAAGAACCACAGCCATCCTCAGTGACAGTGAGGACCCAAGTTCCTCTGATGATGAGAACAGCTGAGTTCATATCAGGAAAGCCAGCATGACAGGCTTCTCCAGGAGAATCAACAATGTACCATCTTCCCCTCCAGTTCTCCTTTTATGTTATTGGCAACAATCCTGCTGATTCAGTTCAGCTGGGTGTTACAAGTTGACCATTAGTTAATCCACCACATCATGTTTAATCTTGTTATGATTTGAAAATCCACACTGATGCCACAAGAAATGGTTCTGAGTCGTGTAGAATTGAGTAATTACACCTAGCCATATGTCTATTACAGTCCAAGTAGCAGAAGGATTTGGGCCCAAATTTGGTCCAACGTTTGCTTCGGGGCACAGCCTGAGCCTGCCAAGGTCTGCTCCCTGGGCAAGGTCTTACATGAGGACACTTGCCCACCCTCCTTCTGTACATGGGTAGCTTGCCATGCTCCTTATCCACAGGGGATCATGCCTAGTTTTGTAAAGTGGGGTATGGGAAATACTGTGAGTTGCAAATTCCTACTCTGGCAAAAATTCTGACCTATTCATTTTTCCCCCCGTTTTGCTGCTGTGTATTAAAAAAGAAAGTCCAGGAAATATTTAATACTGTCTTAGAGGTATGCCTGGGGAGCTTACAACTTTACAATCCTTGGCCTTCTGCTAGCTCTCCTCACATCCCCTTCCCCGTGGAGAGTATTGGGGAGGTCACTAGGTATCATGTCATGTATTTGCAAAGCCTAGAGGCAGAGAAAAGCACACAGAAAGCTCGCATTCTCTCTTGGCTCTGCCTACACCACACTGGGACCAGAATTCGGTGGTCCCCAAGAGAAACAACAACGGTTGGGGTCCCCTTTGCTTTGGACCAGATCAGAGTAAAGGAAGTTAGTCGCCTATAGTTTTGAGGACATGGTTTTTTGGGTTTGGGGGTGGGACTGGGCTTTTGTTTTTAAATGAGCTTTGGTCCTCATGTGTAAGTAAAATTTGGGAAGAACCTGGCATATGAGCTTCACAAAGAACAAAGCAGAACAAAGCAAAATATAATGATGACAATAGAAATAATTTCAAGTCAATTCCACAAGTCTATATCATAATTCTGAAAACTTCGTGTAAGTGATTTGGTGAGGGAGAGGAATGGGGCCACATTTTGCCTGCAAGGAACAATCTCAGAGGAGAAGCTCCAGGAGAGCAGGGATGGGGCGGATGGGGCTTTATTTATTGATTTACCCAGTTCTGTGTGGCACTCCAGGGGTAGTCAGAAGTTCTCCGTGATGGGAGAATTCACATCCTCATAACTGGCAATGCTATGAATTAGGGCTTCCTTGCTCCAGTCCCCGGAGAGCCAGTTGGTTGTTCATGTACTCTAAGTACCAAGAACAGTATTCGACATATAGCCGATGCCCAAGAAATCTTTGTTGAAGGAATAAATGAATGTTTTTGACATTTATAGGAACCTCAAAGTAAATTTCATTCTGATAAAATAATGTCCTTAAGGGATCAAAATTTAGAATTGCACCTTGAATTCCCTTGACAATGCAATCTAACTTATGTGGTAGGCAATAAATTGCAAGTAGATTTCATACCTGATGCTTTTAATTTCTAAATAAGGGGCAGAGTCCGCATTCACACCCAAGTCTGTTGGCTTTAAATCTAATGTTTGGCCAGGATACCACACAGCTGTATCCTTGCAGGAGAGGCTCCAGTGTCCCATGGTGGAAGGCAGTGTGTGAGGCCCATTACTGCTGATCCAGGAGCTCCACGGCCCTTCTTTAGTTCTGATGTTCTAGAAGACCAGAATCGGTGGATGTCCAGCTCTGCCCACCCTTCTGTTATGGCTTATTGGGTGATTCAAGAGCAGACACACATTACTAGACTCTGACAGTGCTCGAAGCATTGTGGACCTAAAACATTAAAATTCAGCTGGCGAGTTTCCCTTGGGACCGTCCTGACAATGTCTGCTAGGTAGGAAAGATGTAATGATGTAACTAGCCACAATGGTTGGCCTAACTGCCACCCCCAGGGACCCAGGGTGAAGATGATGATCTGAATGTTAGTATTTTGTTGCTTGCTAGGTGGCCTTCCACATGACCTGAGTCTGCCCCTGGTTGGAGGTTTTGGGTGACTGCAGTGTTCCTGTCATTGGTAGAGGACCCATGGGAGAAGCTGGCCTCTTTGAAGATCTTCAGGAGAAAATCGTAGATCATGAAGGACTTTTACCTCCCCCTACCTCCCTGCCCTTAGAACCCTGCTGGTCTGCTGTCAGGTGCAAAGGTCAGTGGCTCACTTGTCCCTTGTCTCCTCACTGAATTCTCTCCTTCCGGCCCTTTTACCTGTCCACTTGTTGTGTCCAAAGCTTAGTGTGGACACTGTAAGGGAATTACAGGGAGCCATGCGAGGTGGCAGGACAATGGCCAGCTGTGCCAGCCCACCTTCTATGAAATAGAGAAACACAGGTAATGCGGCGGTCTCCGGGCAAACACAAACGTGCTCGGGGATGTAGTAATGAGAGCTGTGGCTGTTCAGTTGTGCTGCGTGCAGCCCAGCTAAAGTGAGGCCTGGAGACAATTGACTGGCACACTCTGATGGTCTGCTTTCAGCAGCCCTGCGAGTCTTCAGTTCAGAAATCCTTTGGGCCACTTCTCTGAGATGTCACCACCTCTGCCACACAGAGGTCTGCCATGCCCAGCACTAAATGGTGGGTCTTTCTAAGATTTAGTTTTTTAAGTTATTGGCTGTGAGATTCATTCTGCAGCTTCTACCCTTGACCCCACAGTCCTGCCCAGGTGAAGCAGGAGAGGTGATTCCACCTTGCTGAGGAAGATGCAGCGTGAGGAATGACTCTGGAGGGGTTCTTCGCGATGTTCTGTGAGGATGCAGAAACATGGCTGTTTCAGTGCCACAAGCCAAAACCTGTTGTACTGTTATAACTCCTGTAAAAGAAAGTTAAAGCTGTTACTATGTATAAAGCTTTTAAAGTCATGGAAATAGAGATACATCTGTCTGTGAGAGTGAAATAAAGTCCCTCTACCCTGGAACCAAATGGCCAGGACTCATAGGAAGCAGCCAGGGCTTAGGCTGGTGCTGACTTGTGTAGCATCTTGAGAGTCATTGTCTCAGTTACTTTTGCACTGCTGGAACAAAATACCAAACATTTATAAGTTAAAGGAGCAAAAGTCTATTTTATCTCACAGTTTGTAGAAGTTTCGGTCCGTAGTTGGCTGGCTCCATGGTAGGGTGGCATGGCAGAGAGGCATAGCAAAGGAGATATAGTTCATGGCACGGCAGGCAGGAAGGCAGCAAGCACTGGGCCTCCCTTTCCCTTTATATTCCATCCAGTCTACAAGCCTATTGGATGGTGCCATGCACACCCATGGTGGGCCTTATCCACACCCAGAACTATGATAAACCAATCAGTGGACTATAGTTATCACACACCCTTAATCCATATTCATACACCCTGAAGAGAGCAGATTGAAGAGGGTGGGAAAATGGTCCATGTCAGGGAAATCAGGAGGGGTGAGAAACAAGGATAGGATAGCTGGGGAAAACCTAAAATTCTAGCTCTGAAAGAAAGTGAATTCCATCAATGCATTTTTCAGGAGGAGAAATTGATAGACTGGTGATGGTGCGGATGTGGGGATGAGGGAGAAGGAGTTTCCAAGGCTGACGTGTAGGTTACACAGGATTATTGCCCACTGATAGGCCTGAGAGAGGGTCAGCAGGGCTGCTGGGGGTGGGAGGAGGGGTCACGGGTTCACTGTGGTTCATTCTTATGTTGAAGTTACCTGTAGTCACCTGGTGATGTGACCGAGGCCGGGAGGTACATATTTAGCACTTACCTGGCAGTAGGTAGTATTTGGGGCTTAGGTAGAGACTTTCTCTATGAGGAACTTCAGAATTAAATGTCCAGGTGGAAGATGATGATCTTGCACACAGCTCAGAAAAGGATCAGCCAGGGAACTGGGAGACAACCAGAAAATCATTGCTTCAGAGAAGGGGAAGGAAATTTTATGTCACACAGGTTAAGTGATGCCGAGAGTGGGCTGCATGTGTCTATGGGGTTTCTGTGTAATCGTAGTAAGTATCGTGAAGTTGTAGTAACAAGGGCAGGGGCCAAACTGAGTAGGCCAAGAAGTCAGTGGAGGCTGGGAAATGAAGATGAGAGAGAGGGAGGGAGAGAGAGATCTTTGAAGGAGCTTGGCTGTGGAGGAGCAGAAAGAGGGCCTGAGACAGAAGACAGCAAGGAGTCATTTGAGAGTGATAGAGTGAGTACTGAAGATGTAGAAGAGTGACAGAAGGAAGAAGTTATATGGAGGTGTTGGCTAGAGACCTTAAGGCACAGGCGCATGACTCTCCCAGGCTGGAAGAGAAACATCTTCCCTTGAGTGAAGGCGGAAGAGGATTCTGGGATGGGCCTCAACAAGATGCACTTGTCCTGCTGATCTCTGGAGGGGTGGGAGTTCCTGTAGGCTGGCTTAGGATTTCTCTGTGAAGTCCGAGTCAAGGGACGACGGTGGGATGAGAGGGGAGAAGGACCGTAGGGACCTTGTGCAAGGGACAGTGGGCTACCGCCCAGACAAAACAGAGGGAAAATCTGCCCAAGACAGTGGCTCCTCCTACCTCCACTTCAGGAGAAGCATCAGTCTTGCCTGCATGGCCAGGACAGAGACGGTAGAAGGTTGTGTCAGCTGCTCGGCAAAGTGCCAGGCCTGGGTGGCTTTTTTTCTGATCTGGTGGCTGCAGTCTGAAATCAGGTGCCAGCAGGGTTGGCTTCTCCCGAGGTCCTTCTCTGGGGCCTGCAGATGGTCCCCTTCTCCCAAGCTGTCCGGTGGTGGCCTCTTCTCTCAGGGCTTCCCCCTGCTTCCCTTCGTGTTGAACCAGAGCCCCCGCCCACGACCCCAGCCCCCTTACTGGCCTCCTGGCGACCCTGTCTCCAAGGTCAGTCACCTTCCGAGGAGCTGGAGGGTAGCCGGGGTGTCCACATAGGAATTGGGGGAAAAATGAATAATAGGTAAAGATCAACTCTTCTTTTCAGAAAATGGCAGTGTCTTACTTTCTTTGAAGTTTATTTTTTTTTAAAGAAGCGAGTGCTTACTTTTTTTTAAAATATCATTTTATTACAGCTTTTACCCCTAAAGTCTCATTGTACAGTTTATTTTTCTTTTTTACAGTTTTCTCACCTACTGAAGTATCAAATGGTTCAAACAAATTTTCCATACTTTGCCTCAGTTCAAAAATATTTTTTGAGAATAAAAGGCAAGCAGAATTTGTCTAATTCTTCAAGGAGATCCAGGGAAATGACATTGTTTTTCCTGTTTTCTTAGGAATTCTCTTGAGCAGTTCTGCTCCAAAGCACTTTCAAAAGGAGCCAAATAAAAAAAAAAAAAATTACACCAACTTGTCTTGCAGTAAAAATAGAATTAAAAAAGGAAAATAAAAATATGCTTTTTTTTCCCCCACAGTGTAGAAGTTTTCACCATTGCTGTTCGGGTAAATTTTAAAAAATATTTCCTTCATTTTAGAAGATTCTCACATAATAAACGGAATGCCTTGTTTCAAGGTCAGATCTGGTCTTTCCCATTTCTCTCCCTGATTGTGTATCTCACACTTTCTACAAATGTGTAACCACCTTACTCTTTCATAACCCTTTGTATTCAGAGGTACAACTGCTGGTGGCTGATGAGGATATCCCGTGTTTCACTTCAGATTAGGTTTATCTGTGAATTATAGGTACCTGGAAACCAGCTAATTAAACAGGACAGGGAAATTTTAATGTTTTCTTGTCAAGCTGCCCAGGGCAGAGGATGCTAAGATTGGCAAATGCTTCCATAGCTAGTGCAAACACAGGTTGCTTCCAGGCCTCTGCCCTAAAATGCTTCACCCTCATCATCCCAGGAGGCTGCAAGAACCCTAGTCATTTCATCTGAGTCCTGATCAGAAGTATGAATAAAGAGAAAGTGTCATATTCTGTCCTACGAAGGAGCCTTTTCGGAAGTTCCATCCTCTTGCACGTATATCTCACTGGCCAGAATTTATAGTTAGATGCCCAGGAGCCTGGAGAATGTTATTCTTTAGTGGAATGCGGTGCTGTCCAGAATAAATTGAGGGTTTTGTCCCTACAGAGCAGATGGAGAAGAGATGCATCGCGTTGCAAAGATTGCCCACTCTTTGCATACCATGAACATACCACGGCTGCTCACAAGATTTGAAGAGGTGACTGGGTGCGGCTGGACTGTGCAGAACAGTAATGGCAACCATAAACAGACACATGAGTGGTGTTCACGGCGTGTAAAGCATGCTGTCTCACTTGTCCCTGTAATGGAGCCTCCCCATGACACGGACGCATGGTTGCACTGTAAATCATCCAGGGCAATATGAAGAGCGAGGCTTACATCCCAGGGTCTGCCTTTGGATTCCATGCACTGCTGGCTGGGCCTTCCCAGTGATAACTGAGTGCTCTGCCCCGCTGCTCCTGGAGGGACCTGTGGGCCTGGGGACTCATGTCCATGCCTAGCAAGTCCCACGACGGTCTTCTGGTGATATCCCTAGGATCACATTCTCTCCCTCTGTTGTGCCTCCCTCACTCTGGGGTTGCAGTTTTGCACTCTTCCACGTTATTCTCGACCCCCTTCTAAAGAGTCTCTTAAGATGCAAGTCCAGGCACATCGCTCAACCTCCTGAAAACCCTGCTGCAGCTCCTCTGGCCGTCGGGATAAAGCCAGCCTCTAAGGTGAAGCCAGTCCTCCAGTCTGGCTTGCTGACATCCAGCCTTACCTCTTACCAGCACCTTTTCTCCTGAGCTTGAGTTTCGGCAAGTTTGAGCTACTTTCACTTTCCTGGCCATTCCTTTGCCTGTCTGTCACTGTCCTTTCTGCATCCTTGGTCTAGATGTCCCTGGGTCCCTGAATGACTGCTGGCACCCTGAGAGCTCATTCTAGACCTTTCCTTTGCCGAGAAGCCTTGACCCCATGCCCTGCTCGTGGGTTCAGGTCCATTGCCTTTCCTGTTTCTCGGGCATCTCTCCGTCTAAGCAGCTAACCCTGGAGGAAAGGTGCTGAGCTTGTCTTTTTATTCTGATGCTGTGGCCCTGGAGGGAGAGGCGGCCCCTTTCCAGGCCAGCCGGTGTCTACAGTTGTGAGGATGCATCCAGTCCACAGCCCACCCACCACGAGCCTCCATTCTCTGGGCCGTTCTTTCCCCTTCCTACTTACCCCTCGGCCAGGACCAGGGCAACTAGGGGCAGCCTTGTACCTGGATCCTGCTGCAAGCCCTGAAAGTAGACGATCCCAAGTCTGCTGCTCCCAACAGCCCGTTCCTTCCTGCAGAAACCACAATAAAGATCTGCCTGGCTCCCCTGCCTCCTGACTGACCCTGGCGCTCCCTTCCCAGGTGGGTTCTGTGGTGTAGCATGGCAGGCCCCTTCTTTGGGGAAGGTAACAAACTACCTTTTCAAAAAAAAATTTTTTTTTTTGGTGGTACTGGGAATTGAACCCAGGGCCTTTGCACTGAGCCACCTCCCAGCCTATTTATTATTTATTCATTTATTGAGACGGGATGTCACTAAGCTTCTAAATTGCCCAGGCTAGGCTCAAATTTACAATCTTCTTGCCTCAGTCTCCCAGAGTGAACTATCATACCAGGCTACAAACTCTTTCACTCATGGCAGTGCTCTGAACTGTTTCCTCATAACACATGAATAATAAGAAAAACTACATTTTAGGGCAGGCAACGGCTTTGTTCCCCCCTTCTCCATATCCCACAGTGTCCTCAAAGTGCTTGGCACAGAGCGGCTGCTTAGTGTCCATGTGTTAAGTACTGCATGGAGGGAAAGAGAAGAGGGGAGGATGACTAGTGCACGTTGGGACAGTCCATGAAGTATCCCTGAAAATGTCATTTGAATGGTGCTTAAAGGAGAAGCAGGAGTCACTGGGGACCCGTGAACAAGCAGGAAGGACACTCTCCCAGAATCCAGAGCTGCTGTCCGCTCACCCACCCTCACCGAGCTGAGCCGCCCGAACACCTTGACACTTCAGCTTCTTCTCAGGATTCCAGGTGCAAGCACTTAGTTTTGCAGTGTTTCGCAGCACTGTGTCATTCTCTTTTTGGTACCAAGCAGAATTTGTGATTTTACATTTGTTTGTGTGAGTTGGTAGCTGTGTGTGTCTCCTTGTCTCGGCTGTCAGTCCCTGTCTTTGTTCAGTGTTGTCTCACCCTCCTTAGCAACAGGCTTCTGTCACCAAAGGTTCATTGAACACTCATTGTGCAGAGAAATTTGTGATTTGATTTGGGGCACGGAGAGTATTTGGAGTGGCTGCCCTCTCTGGCAACACTGGACACACCAGGAGATCCCTGGAAAGGGAGCCTGGGCTGTGCGATTCTGCTCAGGACTTCAGTCCTGGAGCCACTGCCTTGGACACAACCACTTTCCAGAGGGAGAGTGAAAAGGAAGGGATGAGTGGTTATTGTGGTTTCTGCAGGAAGGAACGGGCTGTCAGGAGCAGTAGCCTTGGGATTGTCTACTTTCAGGGCTTGCAGCAGGATCCAGGTACAAATAGGTTGGAGGGGCTCAGAAATAGGTAGGAGTGTTCCAGAACATGTTTCTGGAACTCGGACTCTGTGGAGGGCAGTTGAGATCAGTGAGGACCCCTCAGTATACCTGCTTCCTTCATTTCCCCTCAGTGCCAACTGTGACTGCGCCACAGGGCGACCAGCTCTCCTGGGCCACAACAGCGGCCGAGTTTCAGGGCTCTGGTATCTGCACCTTTTGGACTCAAGGCAATTTCTCCTCACCCCACCCCCCTTTTTATCTTTAGCCAGTAAAGATAGACATGGGGAAAACACAGCACATTCTAGAAAAATACATGCAAACAAAATGCAGAGCCATTTCTATGGGCTCATTTGCAAGGTGGAACTGTGACAGTCCCTTAGTGGAAACCATCTATGCAAGTACAAAGCTCTTTTGTTACTAGATTTTTAAACATGGAAAGTGTAAAAATGAAAACACGTGATCCTGATTTTTCTATCTGCGACTTAAAACAATGACAAAAGTTTAAAAGGGGAGACTCTTAAATTCTTAAATCTCTTATTATATACACTGACACACATGCAGAGCACTCATTAATCCACCTCCCTTTGTGTGGAGAAAAGCCAGCATGTCCCAACTTCCAGGTAGCTAGCAATTCTGTGTTATCTCCTCACTAGAGTGGATTTAATAACTGGAAGACTAAGAGCTATTGAGATTTGATGACCCTTTAGTGGCCTCAAGTTATAGGACAAAAACTACTGAGGAAATATCTTCTGAGGGAGATATTTCCGTAAATGACTCTACTCTAAATTGCGGGGATTGTGTAGCCTCCTACAATTACGGGTGTTCTAATTTCCTGGTACTAATTCTAGAGGGTAGAAGATTTTAATCATGGAAAGGAATTGTTTCCATTGTTCAGAGTGACTTCGGAGGCAGAATTGAAAGCCGGTGCCTGAGAACGCCCCCAGAAAATTCCACAGGGGCCTGACAGCCTGCCGGGACCTTTCTACCGCCTAACAAGAAGCTCTCCAGGTAGCAGGCCTTCTGACCCTCCCAGCGAACTCTTGCCTCTCATTCAGTATCCTTCACTCACAAAGAAGCTGCCAAGTGTAGGAATTTAGCAAAGATCTCAGAGGAGTTTCCAGGTGCCCCTTTTCCTCAGGGAGCTCTGTAGAGGTGCAGGAGGCCCTGGTCCCTGCATGTGGACTTGGAGTGCTGACACTCGTGTGCCTGTAAAGGGAAGAAAGGGCTGGGCACAGGGCTGCGGTACAGGTACAGGGGTGGGTGGAAGTGAGGGGAGTGGGTTAACTTTCCATCCCTGTGACAAAACACCTGACGGAAGCAACTTACAGGAGGAAAGTTTTATTTTGGCTTGTGGTTTCTGAGGTTTCAGGGCACACCAGGCTGGTTCCATGCTGTGGGCCTGAGAGGATGCAGATGCCACGGCAGAAGGTGCGGTAGAGCAAAGCTGCTCCCTTCATGGCAACCTGAAAGCAAAGAGACAGGGAAAGAGCAGACTGGAAGGGGTCAGTCATAACCAGATGTTGTCCCCAGGGTCACAACCCCTAGGTCCATTTCACACTCTTATGCCTTCAAGTATACCATGCCTCCTAAGTTTCCACCTCCCCAAAATGCCATCAAATTATGACCTCATCCATGAATCAACTGGTGAGTTAGAAGCCTAACCACTCAATCGCTTCGCCCAAAGGCCACCAGCAAATGGGTCAAGAAATTTCCAGATGAAATGAAGTCTGGAGTCCTCTTCCCATTGGAAGGTCTTGCATTGGGGGACTGCATAGTCTAAGTGTGGAAAATTACAGGCACTGTATATATCTACCTACCATATGATGTTCTCTACATGCCTTTCAGAGGCAATGTTAACTAAACAGAAGAGCTATTTTTGCACAGACCCCAAATCTTTATCTCAGGTTAGTGTATATTAGGGGTGGAGGGTACACAACAGGACAGAAAGAACCGAGTTAATGGATCACTGTAGGTACGGCCTGGAGAGTAGACATCCCTCATTCTCCCTTGATGGCTCCATGCCATGACATGTTTCTTCTCTGTTATGCCCTGCCTCGGAACCAACCTACCATGGACTGAAACCTCTACAAACTGGGAAGCAAAATAAATCTCTCCTCTATGTTGCGGGTGTTGGGTATCATGTCCCAGCAAGGAGAAAGTAACTAAGACAGCACCATTTCAGGGCTTTGCTCTGGCCCTGCCTGAGATCTCCAGCTGAAGGGAGGGAGATCACTACCTTGCTAGGCCAGAGTCCCTTGGTGGGCAGCTCCACAGTTAGAAAGAAAAGGAAAGAGGTCATGAAAACAAAGAGATGGGGAAGAAGGAAGAGAAGGATGGTGAGAGAGAAATAAAACATGGATGATTGTTGAACTCAACTTTCTGGTGATCTCCTCTTTGCATGGCTCAGAACAGGCAACCACTTCTTTGGCTGGACACCCTTCTTCGAAAGCCAAATCATGCTTTCTCTTGGCTTTATTGTTCGAAACATCCAAAATTCCCTCGGTTCTTCTTTAGCTGGTATTGGTTTTATCTCTACACCATTTGAGTTACTTGCCTCTAGAATCATGGAGTCAAATGTCCTTTTGGAAGGGCATTTCCCAAAACTGAGCGTGGTGCCCTGCCATGAGTGTGGGTAATGTGCTGTCTGGCTGGTCCTTCTCTGTCTGGGTGCCATACATGAAGATTTGCAGACCAGTACAGCCTTGGCAGCCTTAGTGGTTACACCACACTGCTAACTTGTGTCAAGCTTGTGCTCATCTCAAGCCCAAGCTCATCAGGTGAGAGAGTCAGAACTGAGGGCCGGGGGCTATGCTTGGCATCTGTGTTAGAGCAGCAGATAGGAGGAGTGTCTGGCAAAACTGAGGCAGCCACTTGGGGACTGTGGGCCCTGGGAGATGAGCCAGGAGAGAGAAGAAGCCCCTGAAAGTGGGGCCCAGGGAAGTAAGATCCCTTCAGCTCCAGCACCCCTTGGGCAGGTGTGCACTTTGGGGAAGGATAACATTGTGTGAAAATCAAAGAGCTCTGCCACCAAAGGCTCAAACATCCCTGTAGTATGACAGCAACCTGCAGACTGCAGCCCATGTGGTCTGGAGGCCCACAGGGGAGGGCAAGGCTGTAGTTTGCTCCATTCAAGGAAGTGTAGAAGAGAGACAGAGGCAATCTTGGAGAGCAATCATGGGTGTTGCCACTGTCTAGAGGGACGCAGGAATTGTAGACAATTCTGGAGTACTGCGGAGGCAGGAGAGCAGTATTTCAAGTTTATGGCAGGGATGAGCAATACCAACCAGGGCTCTAGGAGACACCTGGGTGAGTGGTGCGTCTGGGCGGGAGGGACTAGCAGGGGTGTGGTCCAAGGCCACAGGACACCCGGCCTGGGCAGAGGCCACCCTGTGATTTCGGAATGATGGTCTGGGAGAAGGTGCAGACTGTGACTAGAATACAGGCATGTTGGATGAGCAGGCTATTTTGAAGCAGGTGAAAGACATCTGTGTGGCTTCCAGAGCCATGCTGGAAGGAGATGGAGAAAGATGGGGGCTTTCTAAGGGTGGAGGAGAGCTGTGGGTCTGCTGAGGTGACCTTGGTGCTGGTCACAGGCAATCAGGCCTGGGCATTTTCTTTGGACCTTGGATTTACTAGATATTTGTGATGAGGAATAATACAGAGTACAATTGTCACCTAAGTCTGTGACTTTGTGAGCTGAGCAGGGTCCAGGGCGAACCCGTGTGTATGGGTTAGGGTGTGTCTAGAGCTCTCAGAGGTCCGACCTCCTGTTCTCAGCAGACGCTGTACCCTAGCTGCACAGCCTGGCCCCAACCCCAGGCACCCTGGGATAGAAACAGCCACTTGAAGACACGGGGATTAGAACTGTTCAGTAGCCAGGTCAGACCACACAGAGATATTTATACCTTGGTTAAAACCTTACAAGTTTATGAACTCACGTGGTTTACACTGCTTAAATTTAACTTTCATAAGGATACACAGGTAGGGGAAATTCTCAGGTGAGGTTTTTCTGGTTCATGCTCTGACGTTTCCATTCATGAAAATCAGGCAACAGGTAGCATCACTACAAAGATTTCTACTTCATACTGCTATGAGAATTTAGATATCACTTGGGAAACCCATTTGAATCATCAACATATTACTTTCTTGACAAAAATGTACAGAAGTGGCAAAACATTTAACAAATATATCAGGTGGAGAGCTGTTTTAAGACATGCAAAACACTTCTCCTGGGACTCCTTCACAGAAAGAGTGCTAATTTATAAGCTACTGTCTGGCTTTTTCTTTTTCCTCCCTTTCTTATTTTGTGCTTCTTATTTTAGCTGTTATTTTTCTGCTTATGGGATTGTGACCCACACCCACGCAAGGAGACTCAAATAAAAAGCTCTGAGGCACCTCATCTCAGCTTCATATTGAGCCCACATGGTTGGCTGGGGCAGGTACCACACCAGCAGGGATCTCGTGCTGTCACAGCTGCAGCAGCCTCCTAATTGCTTGTGACATGGTGCTGCCTTTTGATCTTGACCATGTTCACCTAATTATTTAATCTTTGACAACATGGAAACATGTTTAACCACATACCATGGAGAAAGCTCCAACATGACTTTTCTCCTGAGGCCTTGTTTAGGTTGTATATTTTCTCCACCAATAGCAGCTAAGGCGAAAAGTGTTTACTTCCTGTGCTCCGCTGAAGAGGAACTGGGTGATGGGGAGCGGTGGGGGAGGGCACATCCCCATCCTGGCCTTCTCCACACTAGATTTCTGCTGGTATGTTTCCCGGAATCTCTGATTGCAGCTGCTGGATTCTCAGTTGCACTGTTCTTGGGTGGATACTGACTGAGACTTTCCTCTGACCCAGGGAAGCAGGTGGTGAGAGCTAATCGTTATACAGACAAAACATCAAGGAGGCGATTTTGGTGTTTTATACTTGTGTCTTCTTTTCTATTCAGAAATATTTGCATTTTATTTTATTTAGTTCATGTGTCTGTTTCTTGCCATTGACTCTAAGCTGCTAGCTGGTAGGACTGCCACTAATTTCATTTATCACCTGCACTTAAGAAATATTTGCTGAGTGAAAGAATGAATGAGTGAATGATTAAATTATCCATTTTATGAATGAAGGAATATTAAATTACATTTTGTCTTTCAGGATTGAGTTAATGCTTATGTGTACCCAAAGGCCTCTGATTGAAAATCTCAGAAGAAAATGCAACCTCTCTTCCTTGCAGCAAAAATATATTCACATAAAGATTTCTATCCTGAATCTGAACAATAAATTCCAGTGTTATGTGAGCGACAAAGTAATTCTGAACTTTTTTTCCTGGGGTTGCATAGTTCTCTCTAATGTATTGGTAGCCACTTTCCTTAATAATCTGTCACATTTATTTACTTGTGTTTGAGGTATTCATCTCAGCTATTGAACTGTTGCTATTTCCTGGCAGAATTGCTGTGCCAAAGAGGCAGGTTCCCTATGTTCTTTGTGTAGTACTTGTGCACTCTGGTTGGTGCACAGGTAGGCCATGCTGAAATATTTTCTAGTGGCTTGGCAGTCATACTTTGGTTGCAGATGTTTTCTCTAAGAGGCAAAGTAAGTGTGGCTCTGTGGGTTTCTGCCTCCAATCTTCCCCTTTGCTATCACTACATAAAACCAGATTTTGATGACCTATACACACTTGGGCATGGCTGTGCTCCATTCAGTCTGAAATTTGAACATATTGTAATCTTCTGTGTCATGCAATGTGCTTATTTTGATTTTTTACCCAATCATCTAAAAGTGTGTAATACATTCTTAGTTTGTAATGCATGGAAAACGTGTACTTCTCGCCCTGGGGGGGCTAAATGTAGAGCCCATGATTCTGTGTCTCGGGATAAAGATGGCACCCTTTCTGCAGGAAATCACTGTTTCCTGTGAGCTCCCTTTCAAGTGGCTTTAAATAAGCTTTGGATGGTTCTTAAGGCTTCTCCTGGCCTTTGCGGTCTGCGTTTGGTTGTGTTTCCCTGAGTCTGTGATGCCTGTTACAGACTATTAGGTCTCAGTGTCTTCTCTGCAGAAGACATATTTCTACAGCACCATCATTTTCTGCGGAAGAGTCCGTGGCAACTGCTGTGCCTGTTAATGTTTGGCTTCAGGGAGGAGTTGTTTTTGGATTAGGAAGCAGTATCCTATGGCATCTGTGTTAGTCCATTTCCATTACTATAACAAAATGCCTGAGGCTAGGTACTTTATTAAAAAAGAGGTTTGTTTAGCTTGGCTCCTGTGAAGATCTAATGGTGGAAGTGCATGGGACAGGGTGAGATCACAGGATGAGGCAGGACACCAGAGAGCTGGGAAAGGCTCTTTTCTAGTAGTCACTCTCCAGATACGCAACACAGGATCCCATGAGACAGCCTTATTCTCTTCCTAAGGCAGTACCAATGACCCAACCAACTCCCAGTAGGCTCTACCTCCTAACGGCTCTATCCCCTCTCAACATCATCAAGCTGAACCCCTAGGAAACACACTCAAATCGTGTCCAAACCATAGCAGCATCTGGGGCCCAGCTTGAGCTGTTGGAGAAGAGGGACCAGGTGAGTCCAGACACAATTGTCTTTGCCCTCTGGGGACATCTTCACCTGTACACATTCAGGTCTTTCCCAGTCTCTGTGCAGGCTTGGTTGTACTGTTCGTAGTAAGTTGGGAAAAAGAAGGGCAAATAGTTTTCTTTTTCTTCACATAATAGTATTTTTCTGGCTGTAAATGACTGAATCAGGCAATTCACAGATTTTCAGGCCTTTTCTAGTAGTCCGGTTGAAAGCCTGAATGTCATACTTGCTTAGATTGTAAGATGGCAACCTTTGGGACTTTAGCCCTTCAATTTTTTTTACTTTCTTTTTTACTTTTGAAATGAAATTAGATATATGGAAAATACAACTTGGAATCATCAGAGACCAACTTCCTCCCATGATATTTTAATTTCAGGAGTATTTTTCTAGAGCTCATTCCAGAGCTGGACCAAGAACTGGAATAAGCGTTAGGAAAGCTTTATCTGCACCCCCTCCTTTCGTAAATCCTCTGTCCCAACTCCCATTTGTCTCACAGAGCCACATTGTCTGACCCCTTACATTTACAAAATAAGAACGTGTTCACACATAGATAGAAAGTTATTTTCTCAGAAATTCAAGGAGCAAAATCAGCTGTCAATAAGCTTTTAGAAGGAAAGTAAAGAACTGTTAGGAATGTAAGTGTATGGAGCATTTCTAGTAATATTTGAGACTCTATTTATAACACCTGTTGAAGCTAAATAAAACACAATAGAAAGAATGTGGAGTAATTCCATTCTGCTCGCATCTCCTGTCTTATCACGGAAAGAAGGACACACACATCTTCATGTCATTATGGACTCGTGTAAATCTATTATACTCCAAAATCTGTCTGATCAAAAGTTCTGAAGTAATTTTAGTCCTTGACATAATGTACTTCTCAGTTTCAGGACCCTTTTTAAACTCTTTCCCTGGATGCTGACTGAAAGTCCCCCATATGTGGGGAATGAAGGATGGAATGAGAAACATCACATGGCCTCAGAATGCAGAAGGGGCTCTCATTTCAAAACAGAGCCGATGTTTGGGTTTGCCTGAACTACACAAGTGTACTTTTGCGCAAGTGTCTTCATTGCAGGCCAAGGGTTTTTTAGTTTAGAAGGTTTAACTTAGAGGTTTAGGGTAGGGGTCAGGGTCTGTGCCGATTTAATGGTTCAAACTGTTGAAAATTTGCAAGCTATAAGGAAGAGATCATTCTAACTCCTTTATACAATTCTGTGCAGTTATTTATTCTTGTCATGGTAGAAAAAACGCACTTCACAGTAATAATTTGTTCTATATAAGCATCATAGGAAATCGTATAAGTAGGCCCAGTCTCCCTCAGTCCAAGCTTCCATAACCTGAATAACACACACACACACACACACACACACACACACACACGCACACACGCACAGCACACAGGGACAAAAGGGCAGGGAGACATAGCTTAGGTGTCCCTGCCCTGAGATTCCTGTGCTGCCCTGCATCCTGGTGAATCCCTTCTGTCCTTCTCTATAGAGAGGGTGCAGGAAATCAAGTCCAAGTAATGTTTCCAAGAAGTGAGCCTGGTGCTGGAGATTGAATCCAGGGCTTCTTGCATGCTAAGCACACGCCCCACTGCTGAGCTACACCCTCAGCCCCAAAAAGTGAGTTTTGAGGAGAATTAGAAAACAACTTCAAGGACTGACAAAATAACATTTGCTGGAAATCATGATGAAGGAGAGGTTATTGAGTGTGGCGGGTACAATGTGGGAATACGAATGTGGCTGGGATACAGGCACACAAGTGTGGGCAGTGGCTGAGAAGAGAGAAGTCCTAGACGTCAGTGCTTTCAGGACCTTCAGGAGTCAGTGTACCAGGAGAAGAGGCCAGATCTCGCACGGCGGGTAGGGAGACTTGCAGCGATCTGCATAGCAGTTGGGTGGCCCCAGGGATCAGAATCCAACATTTAGAGAATGAATGCAGAGACCAGATAGAAGATGAGCCCATGGGTTATGAGTTGGCCAGCCCTGAGCTGAGCACTCCTCAGGGGCAGGGCGTGTCCCAGCAAAGAACAGCACAGATGGGTCGGAATATTTGAACTCTGTGCAGGGAGCAAAGGGCTATAAGTAGAGCTGAGCTCTGGAGTCGCTGCTGAATGTTGGCAAAGGCGTAAGACCCCAATCAGAGAGGGAGGGCACCGGACCAGCAAGGGGAGGAGGACAGAAATCACAGTTCCAATTCCTCATCCAGCCATCCATGTATTCATTCCTTTAATTGAAGGCGTTTTTGAGTCATAGGGTGCCTACTTTTATTATGTATATTTCTGGAAACCAGGGAGTTGTCTTTCTGGGAAGATGCGAGAAGAGATAGCATAAAAATGGTACAAGGATCGCGGGATTGGCCTCTGTGCAGTGTCGCGCTGCGCTCACCCTTCCTTTCCTGAATGAATGCATTGAAGGAGAGAATCCCTCTTCCTGCTGCGGAGACTGTGGTCACTAGATGGTGGGACCCCGGGGACACAGTGTTCACAGGTCTGTCTCAGAAGAGCAGGAAGCTTTATGAGTACACTGTGCTTTATAAGCAGAAAAACGACTGAGTGGCTGATGCCACGAGGGCCTTTCCGATCCAGGCGGCCGGCATCTGTGGAGCCAGCAGGGCCACCCTCTGGTGATACTCGGACTCTGAGGAATGTGGAAACAACACGGAGGGGTTGTGTGAGGGAGTTCTTTTTACACTAAAGAAAGAAAAACGCACGGGCACATCCTCTGACTATCAAAGCTGAGTCCTGCCCAGCGTCTGATAAACATTCCTGAGACAATGAACGGACAGACATGATGACAATGAGGCAGGAGATGAGATGCAGACAGAATTTTGGAGAACGACGGACCCTCAAGTGACAATGTCATTTCCAATGAGAATGGAGTGACCTCGCAGCTGTGGGACAGGTGATAACACCAGTGTGCTCCCCGCTGTCTTTTGTCGTTCTCCTTGCATTCCTGTCCCACACCAACTTTTCCTTCCACCTGCTGCTGCCTCCTTGGAAACTCAGGGGACTGGACACAGAACCCCAGCAAGAGAATTTTCCCAGCCCTCTGGACTCATTTTTCTGAACCCTGGTCTGGAGACCACCTTGAGGGGTGACAGAGTAATTCAATTTCCAAACTCGTTCCATTCTTGATCTTTCTGTGGAGACAACCAACAAGGCACCAATTAGGGGAAACAAGAGGCGAAGGGAAACAGAAGTTTGCTACTGTATTGCCCATGCGTGTTTTGACATTTACTTTGAACTTCAACCTGGCCTGTGCTCCTTTGGGAGCTTTTAAAAAGAAATAAACGTCGTCTCATTACCATCACATACAATGATGGGAGAAATGGACTGGAAAATCCTGAATCTTTTCTGAGCCCTATTTTGCACTCACAAAGGGAAGGGCAAATTCTTTACTGCAGTGCCATTCAGCTATTATGTTTAACAATCTAATTAGAAAGGCTGGGTAGCCTATTCCCATTGTAAAAGCCAAGACAGTACACACAGGCAAATACAATTAGACAGCTGTCCTTTACCGATCGGAGCTGCCCTCTGGCCAGGTTCTAATGAAAGACCGGCCACCCTGCCCGCTCCCTGCAGCCCGTGAGGTGAGTCTCTTTCATCAACCAGGCCAGGCATCTGCAGTTACCTGCTTGCTGGCAGGCAGGAGGCAGCCTTCCTGGGGACTTTTCATGCTACCTGCCTGGCCGGCCCTCATCTCCTGCCCCACTCTGAGACTGTCCTCCTCCTGCCTCATGATGCCAGCCCCATTCAAGCAGGTCCGAGTTGCACTGCTAACAGGTGGCGATAACACAGAACTGTTGCTTTCACTTTTATCAGTGTTACTTGCTGTCCACCAGGGACTTGTATAACTTGAAACAGACCCAAAGCTGTATGTTAAGCCACATGCTTGCCGTGCCTTCGTTTCTATCCACGCATGGCTTAAATTAAGGTGCCCTATGTCTAGGAGATTGCTTATTGCAATTGAGTCATCTGTTTAGTGTTTGGCATGTCCCACAAAGTGGTCGTGGTTATTCACAAGTCTATTAATTAACAGTCAACCTGGTCGAGGGGCTCCTGAGCAGGCAGATGGACTTGCAGCCACTTCACGTAGAAAGATACATGAAGGTGTGCATTTCAGACCCTGTGTATCCCCTCCCTCGGGGCGTCTGGCATTGGTGGTGATGGCTGGAACTCAACTTGTAAGAAAACTGCTCTTGTCATCACTGCATCCACAGAAGTTTCGTGTCAAGAGTGAGAGAAATGTAACAAGAGCGGGATGGAATTGAGATCATGTTAAGATTTCCATTTTTATAGCCCCATAGGTAATGAGTCACTGGAAAACATCCACTGGGTACTGAAACCGGGCCTTTGCAGAGCAGAAAACACAAAGATCTTTAAATTGGGGAGGACAAAAACACACCTTGTGTCCATCTGTTGCCAGGTAGGTACTGGTGGAGACCACCTTCGTGTTCACCATCATGTCAGGACTCAAAATGCGCTCATATCACCCTATTTATTCTCAAAGCCATGTTATAGGAAGCATGGAAAAGATTTGTTTCATACATGGGGAACTGAGTGATTAGCTTTGCACAATCACACCAGATCATTTTGTCACTGTGCACTCATGGTGGAAGCAAGAATTATTGAATAATAATTCAATTATTGATCATGATTATGCATGATCAATCTTCAGAAGTTTTTTAGCCAGGAGGAATTAGATTTTGAAGCTATCTTGGGAAGGGAGTGTTTATAACAATTTAGATTTGGTGAAAATCCTGTGAAAATGGTACTTTGTTTTTGCAAAGGTACTCTAGATGGGGTTACTTCTAGAAAGACAGGTAAAGTGATGAGGATCCTGGCATCTCGGACTGTCGTGACACTGGCTGGATTGGAGTACTGTTCCCCAGCGCAGAGAGATCTGGGTGTTCAGTGTCAAGCTGTAACCTGACCAACAGCAGTCATGAGAGGCAAAACCACTGGAGGGAACTGAGGCCAGCATCCTTAGCTGATTGATAGCCCTCGTAGCAAATACATTGATAAATGTGTACTTGGCTCAATAAAAATTTATTGAGCAACCACTTTGCGGAAAAAAGAGAATATGTACAGACTTATCTGTAGCTCCCAGGAACTTATAATCTAACTGGAGAGTTAGACACTTCATATGAAAACGTATTTTGACGAGCCATGTGGTGAGGGAGGTTGAACAGAGGATTCAGGTGTAGAGAGTGACTGGGTGTGCTGGGGTCAGGAAAGATGCGCATTTTACATGACTTCTTCCAGCCACCCAACCCCTACTGTGTTACAGGGCAGTCCGCAAATGATCCGGCCCGCGGATCAACTGGTGGGTCCCACCTGGAGGAGAAACGGGATGGGGGGACAGGGCAAGAGGAGAGAGAAACGGAGACAAGATGAAGGGCTCCAATCAAGTCTCGTTTATTGAGGAAGTGTCTAAGGCACTTTTAGAAGTGGGGGCGAAGCTCTCATCTCACGGGGAATGTAGTGAGCACGGATAGGTCGTCGTCATTTCCAGATTAGGCTGGAGAGGATCATGGGGGATGTAGGCTGGCGCACCGGATGCCCTCAGGAGGGGGAGGTGGGGCGGCAACCGTGAAATTGTCTCATCGCTCCCTACACGCAAACTCAAACCACCCCTCCGCATGCGTTGCTGAAGAAGGTCTGGGTGTTGGGCACTTCCCTCTGGCCTGTGCGGCTTCTGCAGTCTCAGTTGGGAGAAGCAGCAGTGGTAACGCAGGAATTTAGGTGGAGGCCAGTGACACCTGCGTTGCTCACAGTGCCTTGGTCCATCCAGAGCCTTGGTTCTGCTCTGGGCTCCAATGAGCTCTGCCTTCCAAGGTTCTGCTCTGGACTCAGCGTTTTTTCCACTGCTGGTCGCACAGCTCATCATGGGAGCTGCATCTCCTCCCTGCACACTGTCCTGAGGTTGGTGATCAACCCACTTGCCGGAGATAAATGGGATGGAAGAGCTCAGCCAGGACAGAGAGGCCCCAGGGTTTGAGGGGAGCATTCTCCTTGGTGGCTCCTTGGTGGACACGCGCCTTGAGGAGCATTCTCGAGGGCAGAGCCTGCAGGGTCAGTGCCCAGTGCTGCTGCACACATCTACTGCAGCTTTGAGCCCCGCAGCTCAAGACTAAGCTGTCATCTAGGTTATTTCACAGCACACTGAGGTGAGGCAGCACGAGGTCCTCTCCCATGTCCTCCCGTCTGGCAGAAGCCAGAAACTCAGGGAGACCTGAGTCTTGCTGGGTCTAGTCCTGAGATTACCAGTTAGAGTCTGGGGTATTTTTGCATGGGGTGGCTTTGTTTAGCCTGCAGGGATTGCCAGCCAGCGTTCTTCAGAAGCTGAAGGTCTGTCTTTGTTTGCAAAGCTTTCATATCCTTCCCGCCACAGCCTTTCTCTTCAGTGCTCAAACCTTCTTATGACTAAAGAATTGGAGGCAGGGAGCCAAGACTCTTCTCTCTTGGTTGAATCTTCTGTTGGCTTCCAAACCAAGCCTTCTCCAAGTTAGACACATTTATAATAGTTTTTTCAATAGTTAATTCTTTTTAATTAACCTTGAAGAGTCATCTCCCTTCCAATCATCTTATGTTGGTAATAATGTAGCATTTTAAAATAAACTCATTTGCACATGTAGAGATGGCTACAAAATCCACCAGTTATAATGAGGAATACATTACATATATATATATTTTTCACATTTATATGCAGCACCTTATGGAAATGTTACTTCCAGTCTCCCATCTTGTCCACTCACATCAAAGAATGAGAGAACAGCAAACATCTTAAAGCTCCACATTCTTAATCTACACCCAGAGACAAGTGCACAAACGCAGTGTTTACATGTTGGCTCCTGTTACACAAACTGTTTGTATGAAAATGATCACAAAGTCACTTTGTTGTATATAGGAAATGAAAAACAATCTTTAGTTGAGAAGGGCTTAAGAAAGCAAAAATGATTTTCTAATTCTCATTGTCTAAATAGGAGCTTTCTGATTTAGATGTTATAGAAATAATTTCAGGTTACACAAGTAGGTGCAATCAACCTATTATGTAGGTATGTGTTTAGTAACAACATTGTTTCCACAGTGTAGTTTGGAAATCAATTGCAAATATGCCTATTAGGAGGGGAGGGGGACTCTATTGTGACTGTTATTTGTGGTCCTGGTTGCCCTCATCGTTACCTACAGCAAATACAGAGAAAGCTGTGTGTGCCCCTTAAGGCTGCCCTTGTACCCCGCCCCTGTGGGGGTGTGGGCATGGAGGGCATAAATCCTACTCAACACCCCTCCCGTAGTCTTTGAGTATATATCTCAGTAGTACTGTTTTTCTGGAGAACCACTGCCATTAATATGACATGAAATTACATTGAAGTGCTGGAAGGAGAAGAGGCGACTAAAATAATATCCTCATAGCAGGCCAAGAGGCCTGGCCCTTATCTCAGGTGTGCACATGCACAGTCATTATCTCATGCAATGGCCAAGGGGTGATTGCCCCTGGGATTAAGGACTATAAAGAATTCATTCCTAATAACAACAGGCAGTGCCAGGGATTTTTCTTCCCTCCTGAAATAAGTTAATTTGCTGAACTAAGAAATAATGAACAGTAATAAAAAATGGCAGGCAATTGGTAGGCTGGGACAGGTGCCTCTGTTGAGTGTGGAGAGCAACGATGCATCTGCTTGTGAAGGAGGACTCTCAGTTGCCACTTGTCACACCAAACTTCCTGAAAGACCGAAGGGACATAGTTAGGTTGGAGTGCGGAGTGTCTGCGGATAAATTAGGAACTTCCTGTTTAAGATCTGATAGTGTTGAGAGTAATGTTAGCCGATCAAGAGCCACCTTGTAAACAGGTACCCAGAGGCACCAAGGGCATTTCCTCTGTAGAAGACTCGGGCTTCCTTCTGAAATCCAGTCACCCTGCATAACCCCTTTGCCTCACTGGGAGAAAGACCTGCTGTATTTGCCGCACTCTGCTCTGAAGGAATTCTGAGCTTGAAGCACCCTGCTTGCTTGCAGTGGTGCCAACACTTTGCTTGAATCACAGATGATGCCATCATGACTGTGCCTAAACGTGGCCATGCATGAAGCAGCTGCTTGATTTATACTGGCTGAATGAATGGATGATTTAATAAATGATGTTCACGGACCTCAAACCACTTTTAAGCTGGACCTGCCTGCCACGAAACCTAAAAAAACTTATTGAGCACCTGAGTAGGCATGTTTCAACTATCCATTATTGTTAGTGAGCTTTATAACACCATGATTAAATGTCTGAGATAATGTACATGGTAGGAAGCTTTCTTTTGGCTCACAGTTTTGGAGGATTCAGTTGATGGTTGATTAGCTCTGTTGCTTTTGGGCCAGTTGTGAAGCTGAACATTATGATGGAGAACAAGTTCATGGTGGAGAGAGGCTGCTCACATCATGGTGACTGAGAAACAAAGAAAAGAAGGGGCCAGGCGTCCCAACATCCCCTTCCAGGGCACATTCCCAGTGACCCCACTTCCTCCCACTAGTCCCCCTCTTAAGGACTCCATCACATTCCAATACCCGTGGTGACAAAACCTCTAGCATATGGGCCTTTAAGGGATATGTGATACCCAGACCATAACAGTCCCTTTTTCTTAAGTTCTTACCTATATTGATGTTTTTAAAAGATACAGGGAGACATTGAGCTTCACAGCATCTTATAACTGAGTAAAGAATTTGCAAACTTTATGAGAGATAGTTGTTTCATTCTTCTCCCTCTCCAGCTCCAGTTATATCTTGGGACATTCTGGGAACCTAGGTGTTGTAGTCAGGGTTTACAAGGGAAAAGATTTTATACAGGACATATAAGATTATTTTATGATATTCGCCCAAAAAGTCAAGTGCAAAAGAGTATGGGGGGCCTGTCCATACACTGGAGACCCAAAGAATCCAGCTGAGGGCCTGGATCCCATGGCAATGTCCTGCATGAGTCCAGCTGAAGACCTAGAGCCCATCACAATGCCCCCCATGAGTCCAACTGGAGGCCTAGGGCCCACGACAATGTCTCATGCAAGTCTGTATCAAGAATCTGCACTGGGAAGGCCCAAAGGTCAGCAGTGGTGGAAGCTAGAAAGTCTGGGCCAGTGGGATGAAGGATCCGTGCCAACAGGCTGAGGGATCTGCACTGGAGCCAGGAAGCAATGCTCAAAGTAAGGACCAGAGCTCCCCAAAAAAGAACCACAGCCATCCTCAGCAACAGGAAGGACCCAAGCTCCTCCAATGATGAGAACAACTGAGTTCATATCAGGAAAGCCACCATGACAGACTTCTCCAGGATATTCAACAGCACCACCCCTTGCTCTCCAGTTCTCCTTTTTACGCTGTTGGCAACAATCCTCAGGTGGGCCCTCCACACCCAGCACCATGCTGATTCAGTTCAGCTGGGTGTTACAAGTTGACCATTTGTTAATCCACCACACTAGGGAATATTTGTGCCATGAAAACTAGAACTAGCCAAACAGAGGTGACCAGGAAAATGCTGTAGGCACTCCTGAAATTTGTGGTTGTTTCTCAGTTCCAGGGATGACTATGGAGCAGTCTCCAGGGTGTGACAGGCAGTTCCCAAATCCTGAATCCTACCATCCACTTTGCAGCAATGTGTCTGAAATGTCAGTGTACACATGTGCCACCTGAGGATCTTACTGACAGGTGGATGCTACTCCAGCCAGTCAGGGGCAGAACCCAGGGTTCTGCACTTCTGACAACTCCTCAGTCAGTACCGGCGCTGGTGTGCCTCAGCTCTCACCTGAAAACAGGTGGGGTGAGCTTGGCCTCCAACTGCCTCTGACATCAGAGCATAACCCCAGCACATCCCAAGGATTCACCGGCAGCTTGGTGGTGCAAGCTCGACACTTTGGGGCTGTGCACTTGACATCCTGCCTACAGCGTGGCCGTTTGCGGGCACCAGCTTCTCAGTGAAATGCACATTCATAGATGGTATGAGTTCTGTCTCCTGGACTTGCAGCTAGCACTTTTTGCAAGTAAATGCACACACACACGCACACACACACACACACACACACACCCCTGGCAATTGTTAGGACGCTCTAGGCTGTGGATTTGGCTCAGTGATGAGGTAAGACCTGCTGTTGTAGGGCAGGCCTAGCTTCTTGAACAATCCCCATTTTCTAAAAAAGCCTAGCAATTTATAAAGCTGTTAAATCCAACACACAAATATGTGGTCCATTAAAAACAAAGGTACATGTAGTTTTATTTGCACAAGTCAGATAAAACCTCTCTTGATTACAGTATTCTTGTTCGAGACCTTTGGTGAAAACCAAAGAGAAGCACAGAAACAAACAAAGTCTAAAGGTTCCATTCTTTGCCGAATATTGGCAGTGAGCATTTTCAGCAGGCACACGCCACACCCAGTGACAAACAGGCTCACTGTGACATGCCAGATGGGAGCCACCGCCAGATACTGGAAACTCCATCTCTGCCATGTCATGTGGTGACAGATGGTAAGAGGGTTAAGCCTGAGACAGAATTTCTGGACAGAGGTAGCCCTCTAGAAGGCTCATTCCTGCTTGGCTGGCATCTCCCTTCTTCACAGGATGATGTTGCCCAGGTGTAGCTTTTGATCCCAGAACCCAGGCCTCTGATTACCCATGGTTCTCCCCCTTCTTCCTCCTGCAGCACAGAAATCATTTCAGCAACATTCTAAAGTGGATTTCAAGGCAGTGCCTAAGCCCTCAGGTGCACAAAAGTCAGTAAATAATATGCACTGTGCACTCACCATGTTAAGATGCAATAAAAGGTAAAAATGGCCTTTCGATATTAATGAAGTACAGCGCTGTGCTGTGGGGGCAGACAGAGGGTCCTCTGCTCAGAATGAGCGCACGGGACTTCCCTGTAGCCACCCAAGCAGAGGCCCAGACAGGACAGGAGGCTTCTCTAACCACACAATATTACCTTTTAAAGTACAGGCTCAAACGTGGGTCTACTTGGCTTTCAAACATCATTACAGTGAACCATCATTTGAGAACCTCCATTATTTTGACAAAACTGGAACAAGTGATATAAAAATAAAAGGTCAGAAAAACTCTGTATGGTAGACAGAGCTTAGCTGGCCCGGTGTAGGTTTCTTCAAAGAAAAGTGGTGAGCCCGGTTGCCCCGCACTAAAGCCAAGATGAAGTGTCAAAGCTGTTTAAGATAGAGATCAGTTTTAATGAATGCGACTTAGGCCTTCCAAGGTGTTTAGGTCTGGGAACACTTAAAGTACATCTGTTATTATTTTGGTTGCGCTGAATTTCTTATTTTATATGGTTTCATTTCAAGGGGGCTGTTTGAGGGAATATGGAGATAAGCTCTTGTCACCATATCATACTTGAATTTTTTAGGATTATTTATTTCTATAGTTCTTACTGACTGGGGTTTCTTATGTCTATAAACCTGCCTTCTAGTAGTAATGTCCCATTGGAATTTTAGTCTAGAATTTACATCTTTGCCCTTTGTGATAAACGATGCCAAATTATCTCTCAGTGGCTTAATTAGTATTATATTCATCATAGTCATCAAGCCCCAAACTTTTAAAAGAATCTATTGTCTATATGAGGTTTTGCATTTGCTTCTTTGCAAAGAGACTTTTAAGGAGGTCTGCCCTACCATCTGGAAACTTATAGGTTGAAAGTTAGGGATGGAAACAGAATCACATACATATTAAACAGATGTATAATGCCACATAAAAAGTGGAGAATAAGACAAGTTTGAAAGTGTAGGCAGTAATGATAATTTCTCCCCTGCCCCTCCTTCCTCCTTTTAGTTTCTGTGATCTGTTTCTACAGCTCTTCCACTTGGCCTTCTCTCTCCATATCAGCCCATGCATCCATCCATTCATCCATCCGTTAATCCATCCATCTGTATAAAGAAGCCCATAGGCTAGAAAATGGTTGGTTATTACAAAGTAAGCCTTCATATAGCCTCAGATGTTGATCCGATTTGGAAACATCTTTACTGAAACAGTTTAAATATCTCTGTGACAGTAACTAGATGGGGTCCTTTACTAGCTATTTCATGATGAAGCCAGATTAACTATTGAATTAGTCAAGAAAACAAAATAGCATAACTATACTGTTAACTTAGGTAGAATTAGGGGTCAAAAATTAACATTTATTTGTTTAACCTCACCAAATTATGAAACTCCTTAGCCAAGTTTGGCCATGGAATTAACCCTCCTTTCGATTTGGCTAAGGCTATGCTTCTTGGGTGGTCTGATTTTCTGCTCAAGTTCTTTTTTCCAATGGGGATATTAGTTTCTTGTTTCAATAATCTTTAATTTCTTTGTGTTCACTTGATTCCAAATCTTTATCCAGTGTCTACCTGTGGAAATGATTCTTTTGTCTAACCCAGTGCCATTTACGCGTTACCTGGCAGCAGAGTCTTAGCTGTCTTCTTTCTGCCCCGGGGTGCATAGGCCTGACCTCACTGTATTGACCCTTCACGCTTTCCATTCTGGTAGGCAGGGGGAGGATTGTATTTCTCCCTGTTCTCATTTACTTTTTGATTTCAAGAGTCACTTCCTGAAAGGGGTCTGAGCTTAAGAGGGATTCTCTATCGGAAAAACACCAATACTAGTGCAGCCCCTGTAGAATGCTGAAGCGCCTGGATATGTAGAGCTTAGATCGTCACTGTTTATGCCTCCATTCTTTGTGATAAGTGGTTTAGACTTTATTCAGTTTAAGAGCTCTTTACTCTGTTTAATGACTATCTTGTGAAGTTCTTGTGCAGTTCGGATTTGGGACGTTCCCCAAAGGTCTGTGCTTGGTGCTCAGTCCCCAGCTTGGTGCTGCTGAAAGGTGGTGGGGACCTCAGGAGGCAAGGCATAGTGAGAGGTCTTAGGTCATTGGGGGCAGACCCTTGAAGGGGACTGTGGGACCTGGGTCTCTCCCTCATTCTTTGTCTTGTCACTATAGGCCCCAAAGCAACAGAACCAACCAACTATGGACTGAATCCTCCCACACAATTCTCTTAGCTCTGCTGAACATCCACCCTCCCGAGTTCTTGCCTGGAACTTTGCTTTCTGGAACTCTGTTCCATCTGTCTCAGTCGGTTCCTGCCCTCAGGCCAGGCTGGTCCAAGACCGTCCATGGGTAGTGACCAGTCCACTTCATTTAGCTCCCAGCTAAAAAGGCTTTTCTTTTGATTTTCCATTGTCTAGAGATTTTTCCCCATAGATCAAAATCCTGTGAGATTTAAAAAGGCACAGATGAATCTCTCATTTAACTTTTAATGTAGGGACATATGTTTCTTTAGGTTCCTGTAATTGGAACTGGACCCTGATTTCTGCAGGTATTTTATGCGTGATGGTTTTATTTTGGGTAGAGATATGCCTCAAAATGCTCTTACTGAATAATATAAGAAAACAAGTGCATAACCATAACAGTCCTATTTCCTCCCATTTGAAAATTGATAGCTGAAATGGCACCATATGCAAACAAACAAACCAGACTAAACTCTGTTCCACCTACGGTGTGACTCAAGAAAAATTTCCCTATTTTCCCAGACCTCTTTTTCCCTTATGGTAAATGAAGATGATACCACTTCCTACTTTTTAATGAGGTGTTTTTTTGGGAAAAACCACTTTCATACTACTTAACAATATAAATACACTCTTAATTTTATTATTTGTTAAAGCATGCAATTAAACTTTTCTCTGGATTAGTAAAAACCTAAATGTTAAATTTTATTTATTTATTTATTTATTTATTTATTTATTTATTTGTGTTTTTGAGAGTAGTTGTTTACTATGTGTGTGCTATTTAGGCTAAAATCTTCATTTAAAAACATCTGCCTGCCATTTAAAAAATTTTGAATGAGCTTAAGCTATTTTATTCAGAACTAAATGGTCAAATATAAAATGCTATCCTACTCTAAATTTGCTCCTTCTAAAATTATCTGAGAAGGGTGACCTTATTCAAATTCAAACATAAAAATAAAGCAACAGGGAACCAATATAACTCCTTAATACAAACTGTTATTTCCTGTCATACTTTGTACTTACACAATATTGTTATTTAAATGTCAATATTGAAAAGTTTTAGTTTTTTAAAATACACTGTAAGATAGGCCTCCAATTATTTGACTCTATCAAAACGTTTCCTGACGGAAAAAATATGTTTCTCTTCATTTCCATATAATTAAGCTTTAAAAATACAGCTTCCAGTAGCAGAAAGTTTCAAAAACATCTTTACAACTCAAATTCCCTATTAACGTGGAACCCTGGCATGTATATAATATTTTCAGTTTTCAGTGTCCTTTTACTTGATATTCCTAACAGCACTGAGGAGTTGAATTTTTTATTCTCAATTTGTAGATGCAGATACTGATGTCTGTATAAAATTATTCAAGGTTACACAGCTCAGCTGAGGGAAGCCAGGACTAGAACCTCCACATTTACCTTCAGTTCCAGCATTCCTCTTATTATAGCCTCAAAGAGGAACAATTCATGAAATTTCTCTACAGCCGATTCTATAGAACTTGGCACAATCAGCCTGACTTGTTCTAACTTATATGAGGCCAGTCAATCTACTATAGCTTAATCTTTTTAAGGCCCATATCAGATTCTGGAAGGCTGCTGTCTGGCTGCTTCTATGAAGGCTTTAGTTTGGCCACTCTTTATAGAAGCTTAAGACACCGAATTACGTATTTTAGTGTTACAGGAAAAGGTTTGTTCCGGAGGATCTGTTCATTTTAACAACTAAGGATTAGAGTGTGGTAATTTATGTTTTGCTCCTTAGAAAGTTTATTTTCTGTTCTGGTTTACTCCCTTTTAGAGCTCACCACCTGAGCGTTTGGGAGAGCCGTGAGGATGTTTTGGAAGGTTTGGTTTGGCACTTGCTGTAGAGACACTGTGCTGACTGTAGCAAATACATCATTCGCAGCAGATTTAATGCAGTTATTTTCTGGTCATAAAGAGCTAAAGGCTTTTGAATCCATGATTATTTTTATTAGATCCATATTTTATTTTATTTTATTAGATCAGAATCCTTACCAGGCATCATTATGGCTCATACTGAACACATCCTTTTATTAAATTTTCATGCACACAAACTTTTGGACAAGGCTATTAATCAGGGCATACGACTTCAGGAGAACATTTTGAAGTCTTCAATGCTTATGTTTCCTCATAGGTGCCTAACAGTCCAAAATAACCATTTCTTTTCGATGTGTATGGCCAATGTGGAAAGAGGATGTGCTCACACTGGAGGGTAATTACTGCCCTCTGGGGCTGCCGAGAATGTGGTCAGCCAGCCTTCTTTAGATTTCCAGTGCATATTCCACAGCCTGTGGTATTTTATTTCTGAATGGACCAGCATTTGTCTTTGTTGAAATACACAGTTCATTTTTCATTAAACATTTAAATATGCTTATTTTTCAGCTTGTTGTCTTCATTCATAAGATTTAAAAATATTTTTTCCACCCATGAACGACCTCTGTGTTCCTCTTCCTCCCCTCTCTTTTGGACTTTTCCATGAGAAATTGATGGGGTTTTACATGCGCCAACAGCAGTGCACACCTCATCTTGTAACCACGCAAGCAGAAGCCCATAAAGCCACTTGCTGTTGAGAATTGCTTTGAAATTGTCAGATGCCGGCTGGGGCTGGATAGCAGTGCTTTGCAATTACTGTTTCTCGTCAGCCTGACCACCCTATGCCATTGAGCCACTGTAATAGTCCTGCTAATTTGATTTCCTGCACATAAACAACCTTGCTGTTCTTTGAAGTTCTCAAGATAGGTATGAGGAGTTTCAAATTGCAATAATTCAACTCCAAGCATAAGGCTAATTCATCTCTCTCCTTTTTTTAATAAATCAGTAAAACAGAAGTTAATTAAAGTATAAACAATGGGCAGCATTGTGGCTGAGAGTCTCAGAAAAGGAACCTTTGAAATTCTTTGTGTAATGGATATTACCTGATTATACTCAGAGCAGGGTGGGGTTTAGGGGAAGATCAAGTTACTGAGCTCTTTCTCCTCTTTCCGTTAACCTAAACAAAAGAAGAAAAGAAAGAGTAGAAAAGACAACAAAAATAACGACAACAACAACAACAAAAACAGCTGCTTTTATTTTTAACTCACAGAGTTGCTGGGTGACAGCTTCCTAAACCTAAGCTGCTCCAGATGCTGGGGCTTCCTTTCCCAGTGAGGCCTGGCACTGAAGACCCTGTTGGGGCTGGCTGCATGGGGTCATGTGGGGGTGGCGGGAGAGTGGCTTCCGCTGCAGCACTGTAGACAGGAAGTCACTGCAGTGTGAGAGACGCCGAGCCAGGTGGTACAAAGGACAGGGCTCCCTCAACACTGATGCCACGCAGCCAGCAACCAGACGTGGGCATTCCCCTCCTCCAATGCACGCTCCCTGACAGAATTCTTCTTGGCTGAGAGAAGTGCAGGGGAGGAAAGACATGGCCAAAATAGCCCAAATGCCAGACTTTCTAGGAGGGATCCTCTTGTTCTGGATCTTGAGAGAATCCAAAGAGAAGATGTGGTGGGAGGTGAGGCCAAACCTTCAGCCCTGCCAAACCTGGGGATGGGGATTCAGCTAATGACTCTCTGCAGCAGTAGGGCTATTCTGCATTAAGCCTGGGTGAGGGACAAAGGCTTCTTTTATAGGGCAGGGGTACAAGGAGATGAGTTATTTTGCTTAGGCAAAGTTCAAGGAAAAACAGGTATTACACAGTGTCTCCCTCACACAACACATGCTGGGTAATGGGTGGTACCTGTGGACCTTCTGCAGCACAGGTTGCCTAGTGGGTATATCTGGGTGTTCATGTGTGTTCGTGCACATGTGTGCATACTATGCACCCTTGTATGTGTACGTGTGTGCATGTGTACGTGTGCACACGTTCCTGTGTGGATATACCTGCTAGCTGTGCTGAAAGCCAGGGGCAAAAAGGAGGCTGCACAGGGAAGAGGAGCTGGGAAGTAGGTGATCCTTCCTGGGAAGGGTGTCCAGAGGTCCCACAGTGTCGCCTTGCAAAACAGTCCGTTCCAGAGTGTTCAGAAATTCTTAATTCCACTTTTCCTGCCAGAATTGCTATTATCAATGATCTACAAGATTTCCTTTTAACAGGTTGGCACTCCTCTTAAGCGGCAGTAAGTTCATACCTTAGAATCAATTAGTGTAATGAAAAGTTTTCTAACATCACAGTAAAAGTAGCTTAATGGAGAAAATGAAGGAGCAGAGTTTTTAAGCACAGAGGGGCAATAAGGATGTGAGTGTAGGATAAGTGCTTTGGGCAAAATAAGGAGCTAAAATCTATAATAATTGGGTTGAGAGTGAAAAAGAGGGATTCAGAGGAAACTCATCACTTATTTACTGGTTTTCTCAAGGGGTGGCTCTGGATACTGAGCGGCTGAGCTGAGGGAGCGTTCCAGGGTGACGGCTAGCACAGCAAGTGACTGTACACCGTGCGGGCCAGGAAGGGGGCTGTCCCAAGGGTGCCTCAACTCCCCTGTGCAGCAGCCGGGGGTAACAGAGCTGATAGGATCCTCTCCAGAGCTGCAGAGGCAGCCAGGCCTCCCCCAGCAGTGTACCCCTCAGCCTGTGTACCAGCCCTGTCCCAGAAAGCGTCTCCTATGAAGCAGCAGGCCCTGGGTCTCAAGGGTACCTGCCACTCTCAAACAGAAGCCATTGACTTGTGGGGACTCTTGTGCTCCCCAGGAGAAAGATTCATGCCCTTTTGGATACAACGTGACTTTTAAAATACTCCAAGTTTTATAAACTTATTTGTAGATATGAAAGTTTACTTATGAGCATATGGTTGTATTATTTTGGTTTTTTTTTAAGACAGCCACCAAAGTGCTGCAGGTCGAAGGAAGTAGAGTCACATTTAACAAAGACTTACTATTGTCCCAAGTATGTTACAAATAGTATTTGACCTAATTTAATCATCCCAGTAACTCTGTCGGGTATTGTCAGTCTTATCATACAGAGGATGAAAATGAATTTCAGAGCTCGTAAGTGTTAAAGACAGAATCAAATACAGGTTTGCAGGACTGCCTGGCCAGTGCTTTTCCTCCTATGCTGTGTTCCTGGCTGAAAACTCATGCCTAAGCATTGTCCAGACATTTCTAATCTAGATGCCAGCCACACTTTCCAAAATTGTGGACCTCTGTAGACAGTATATGGAAGAAGTGGGTACATTCTTTTCATACACTTTTCTTCAATCTACAAACTGAGAGTGCAGATTACCTTAGAACCATATGGAATCATAGAGACATATCTGACAAGTATGTCTCTCTGTTTGACTGTTGCCGTTGGCGCAAATGGTCCGTTCACAACCGGGAATGTCAACCAAGCTTGTTCACTTGTTCCTTCTTGGTTACAAACAAGCTCTGATCCCTCAGGGTGCCTCTGTCAGCCCTGTGCTTGTTTGTGGAGACAGATTACCTTTTGCTTCTGTTTTATCTCACGCAGATTAAACCCTCACGAGTTTGTCTTCACCAGTTAGATGTTGTCAGTAGGCTTGGAAACCAGAGTGATCTGGCCCCTGTAGCCACGGACAGTGATGTCGCTCCGGTGGCTGAATGCACAGGGTGTGCTTGTGAAGAAGCCCACGCTGTTTCACTCTTCATAGAGCTAAACTTCCAGGAGAAGGGACAAGAGGTAATCAAGTGACTAAAAGAATAAACAATGAAAAGACACCAGAGTGTTGAGGAAAAAGGGATTTGTGTGTGTGTGTGTGTGTGTGTGTGTGTTGGGCAGATCAGTTACAGGGGCTTGGTGGGGACACATTTGCAGGAAGCTTGCCTGCCTGCACATCTGAGCTCTGTCATGCACTTGCTATGTGATCTTCAGTAAGTTTCTTAGTGTCTTTATGCCTCAGTTTCCTCATCTATGAAATGGGAATAGTTATGGTACCTGACCCAGAGTTGCTTTAAGAACTGAGGGAGTGAACAGATGAAGTTGTGAGAGCAGCGTGTGGCACACAATAAGTACATGTTTGCTAAGGAGACATATAGAGGAGGAAAGGAAGAGGTCTTAGTTACTTTTCTCACTGCTGAGACAAAATACCTGGCACCCAAAGTTAAAGGAGGAAAGGTTTATTTCAGCTCAGATTGTAGAGGTTTCAGTCCATAATCAGCTGGCTGCAAAGCAGGGTGGTGTGGCAGAGGGGCATCTCAGAGCAGAAGACAGGCAGCAGCAAAAATAAGCAACAAGGGCCGGTGAGATGGCTCAGTGGCTTAAGTGCCTGCCCGGCAAGTGCGAGGGCCTGAGTTCGACTCCCGGAACCCACATACGAAAAAGGGGCCGGTGATATCGCTCAGCGGCACGGGCGCCTGCTGGCACGCGAGGTCCTGAGGTCGACCCCCCGGTACCCACAAAAAAAAAAAAAAAAAGAAAAAAAGCAACAAGCAAGCTGCAAGGACAGGTCTTTCTGTTCTTTATATCTTACTCAGGCTACCTGCCCTTAGAGGAGGTAGCACTCACACCCTTAATCCTAGCATTGTACCATGAATCAATCCCAGCCTCACATCTTTGATCCCAGCAGCAAAAACCCTAGATTCAACCACTTCCAACATACAATGGCACAAGATAAACATCACCATTCCAAAAGGTACAAATAGGGGCATACAGAGGAATGGGACCAAAGCAAGTCCAAAATCCAGCAGAGCAAACATTAAGTGCTGTAGCTCCATGTGTAGCATCCAAGGCAGTCTGTGGCAAGATGTGAGCTCCAAAGCTCTTGGGTGGCTCCGCCCCTATGGCACTGCTAGTGGTTGTAGCTCCCATGGCTCTCTCCTTGGGCTGGCTTTGCTCCCTCTTTGCAGTTTTCCTCAGATGATTCAAGTTCCTGGCTTCTCCAAACTTCTGGTGTCTCCACTGTACTTTTGGCTTCACATTCACAGCTTCACACACTGCACTCTCAGGGGCACACTGCCTGGCCTCCCAGGCCTTCTTCTGAAATCCAGGTGAAAGCCTTCCTGACCCCACAACTCTTGCATTCTTCATGCACCTAAAACCAACCACATGGATGATGCCAGGGTCTGCGGCCAGCTGGAGCAGTAGCCAGGCTTCCTTCTCTCTTGGCTGTAGGGGTCCAGTGCCTATTAAGCAGATCCCAAGGAACAACTTCCCTAGCCTGCCGCCATTCTGGAGCAAGGTGCTCTGGGACTCGCTTCTCAAAGTAGTCTCACTTTTGCAAAATTGAGGCTGCGAAGGGTGGAGTCCTGCTGGTTCTTGTGATGTCCTCAGACCATCTTTTCCATTGTCCTTGATCCCAGCAGCACAAATCCTAGATCCAGCCACTTCCCAAAAGTCCCACCTATGACCTCATGAGGATTTGGGGGGACATCCAGACACAGCCATAACAGAGGACTTCATCAGTGCAGGGAGGGGCTCAGGGGGTGTTCTAGAGTTAGAAGCTGGCATTATTTGAAAAGGTTTCCCATAGAAGAGGATTTTTAAAAATAGTTCTTTAAAATGCACCCATTTACATCTTTTATTATGTTGAAAAACAATTGCAATTTAAAAAAACAAATTTTCCTACCTGTAGTGTTCACTTACCTGTTGCTGGTACAAAATACCGGAGAGTGGCAATTTAAAGGGTCACTGTTTCAGAGGGCTCAGTCCACAGTTGGCTGGGTCCAAGGCACAAATGGGATGATAGTGGGTCATGCTCATATCATGGCAGCCAGGAAGCAGAGAGAGAAGGGAGGAGCTGTGAGTGAAAATATACATCCAGGGCACATTCCCAGTGACCCACCTCTTTCAACCAGGCCACACCTCCTAACAGCACATGCGACTATAAACTCATCCATGGACTAACCCACTGATGAGTACAGTGCTCCCATGATGCAATCACCTTGGAAAAATCTCACCTATGAACACAGGAGACTCTTAAGGGACATTTCCTACAACACTATCTAAACGAAAACCTCATGAATCATTTTAAGCTATTCCTTGACTACTCATTCTTAAACTCATCTTTGGCACTGTGACACCAGTAAGATTTGGGTGTCTGTTGATCCCCAGAGTAAATGGCCCTGGGGTTTTGGCTTTAAGAGCTAATGATCTTACTTTTAGCTTCTCTCTGTTCACATGGTCAAATTCTACATCATCTTTTAAAAAATCTCCTCGTGTGCCTGAGATCCACTCTCAAATTCTGTGCTCCATCCCCTGAGGGATGGGAAGCCATGTCGCATCACAGTACTTGTGACTGAGGTCACAGGCAGTCTGTGGAGCCGGAGAGTGGGAGGCTGTGATGCACCAAGCCAGGTCTGCTCTGTTTCTCTTACTAAAAGCCACTGCCCACTTATTCCGGATTCTCTTTTAGGTTCTGATACACCTGTAATAGAGGCTTCCCTGTAATTAGAACACTACTGTGTAAATTCACTGCTTTTTGGAGGTTACAGGACTCTGGTGGGCTTGATTACTGTCTCTCCCTGAACAAGCAGAGCCTTGAGTGGGAAAGTTGCATTTCCCTCTGAGAATCAAAGAATTTTAGAGCCAAATGTAACTGAGAGGCATCTAATTACATAACTTTTATTCCCCTATGAGAAATCCAAGGTTAAAAGACAGCAGGTGACTTATTTAAGGTCATGTAGGTTCAAAGTGCCAGTGTGACATGAACTTCAATTTCTGGGCTTTTCAGCCTTGCTGAAACTGCTTGATCAGCAATCTCCATACGAGTCAGATCTAAAAACCTTTTGCCTTCTCCTCAGAAGAATGAGCCCTGGTGCTTGCAGACTGCATCCCCTAAGCCACCAGTGCTGTCCCCATAGCTTCTAGGCCACCGCCTCCATCCTACCTTCCCAGCGTCTGAAACAGAAGGTAAAACAAAAGAAGGAAAAACAGTCTGTGGGTTTGGAGTTTAAATAAACAGGGAGGTTAACCAAAAAGCTGGTTTCAATAGATCAGAGGCAAAAGGGATTCCTGCAGCTGGAGGCAATTAAATAAAACTAAAAAAAGATTCTCACACTCAAATGGCTAGACAAGTTCTAGAGACTGAGAACTTTGTTGAAGCAAACCCTCATGTTAGCCCAAGACAGAGAGGATCAGAACTTTCGGAATGAGAGTTTGTTTTTATTAAAGTGAGGATAGTTCTCAGAGGAGATATTAATTCTCTTAATAGTACCAGATGATGCCAAACGCCAGGAACACAAGGTCGGAAGGACTTTCAGATTAGTGGAATGCTATAAATACAAAACAAGTGGCTTCCAAAAACGTGAATGAAGAAGAGTTCTGATGTGTAGTGTTTGCAAATTTCCATCACATATATATATATCACCTTGGGTGATTTTAAACTACCAACATGGTGTCATTTTTGTGAAGTTGAGAAGTAACAGAGATCAGCTCAGGACTCCAGTGCTGACCATCAGAAGTGATAGGAAATGCTTATGTGTCATTGTGGTGAGGAAAAATTGAATATAACTGAAAATTAAATATAACTGAAGTTGAATATAACTATAAAATTGAGTATAACTATATATAGTATGACTTGAAGTATATCTATCTAGCAATCTATCATCTATCTCACATCTATCCTCCATCCATCTATCCAGCTATACTCCATCAATTAGCCATCCATCCATTCACTATCCACTATCCATCCACCCATCCACTTGTCCCTATCCGTCCATTCCACTCAACTATCTACTTACCAACCTCACTGTCCTTAGTTGTAAAATTAATCATGGAACCATGTAAAATTATCCATGGAACCATGTAAAGAACTTTCCAGTTTTAATATTTTGTGATCCTAGTTATGATATTTTATTTCACAGAAACACTTGATTCATGGTTTAACAGAGGAAATTTAGTTTATGTTTTCCATACTCTTCTTTATCTTCATAGCACTCCTCACCTGTCAAAGTCGTAGATATTCCTGTTAGGTGTTTTCCTGGAAGATGAGCTTCCTGTAGGCAGGGGGTTTATTTGGTCACTGCTGTATTCTAGCATCTTGGGGGGTTGCATGGTAGTTGACCATTAGGCATGTATTGAATGAATGACTTCCTTCTATATGAAAGTAAATCGAAGCCTTAAGAAATGATTTTCTTAAAGTCACACAGCAAAATTGAATACAGAACCTAAATCTTACAATTCAGTTTTTTTCCCCTTCATTATCTTTGCTTCATTGTACAAAGTCTAAGGCCCATGAAGAGGTGCACATATGTTTGTTTCTAGATTGCAAATTGCAATTTGCAGAGGTTATGTGAAACAGTCGAATAATCTGTTTCTCAGCTCTACCTGCTCTCATACTTTCATTTCACAACCCTTTCCCCATCTTCTAACTGTGTTTGTAGAAAAGGCAGGCAATACTGAGCTGCTTTATGCGTTCAGATTAATTTCTGGTCTGTGCACATCTCGGTAGAAGTGGAAAGCTGGAGGTTTTTTCATTGTTTTCTACTTGCAGGTCCCTTCTCTTTAGGCCTCATTTCATCAGAAGCCTAGCTTTTTTGTTCTAGACACCAGTTCTCTTCAGCAAATATTGGCACCAGGCACCTCTTCAGGCACTGAAGACACAAAAATCAGTGATACAAGGTCCCTAATCTTTAGGAGATAGTCTCATGGAGAGACTCACCAACAAATCTTCAGAAAACAGTGGTGGAATGCTCTTTAAGAGACTAAACTGAGTAGTTACTTAATCTATCTGCTTTATTATCTCTGACATGAAAAGTATTTGTGAAAAATGAAAGTCCACCCAGGTGCACAAGGTTCTACCAAAGTGAAAGAGTGAGGTCCTGTTGGCATGCCTCTTCTTCACCCTTTTCCTTCCAGAGTCTGTGGTCAGATGGTAGACCAGATAGCCAGGAATATCAAGTGTCACTTAATGGCAAATAGGTTGAATTTTGGGCTATGTCAAGAAAGTGTTCCCTAATTTAAATCACCAATGACTCCTTATTTGCATACTTCATGGAAAATGGCAGTGACTCATTAAAATACCCCAACAAGATAAAAAAAAATTTACTGGATGAAAATCCAAGTGACTGAATCATTAGCACTATTCAGTCACAATTTAAGTACTTTAAATATGGGGTTGTTATAAAAAGTTACTGGTGATATAAATTATCAAGGTTCTGCAGGTCCAGGGCTTTAAATAAATGAAGTCTGGTTTAAAAGAAAGCTTGCTGTGGGTCAGTGCAGATTTTAATTAGACGTTAGAGTCAAGCATAAAACGTCTGGAGAAACTTGTCACTGAGTGGCTTCCTCTCTTGACGGGGTTTAGTCCTTTGAACTACAAGACAAATCCACAAAAAAGTCAAGGAAGCTAAGAGTGGCTTTGTGCTTCGGTGGGAGTCATAAGTCATCTCAGGTAATGGTGTGCTGGGTGGAAGTTACCCTACCTGCTGGGTGTTACCGGTTGACAATTGAAAGGGAACACATCAACATTTGCTTATCTTACTTAATGAATGTTATCATGTGGAAAAGGTAAATCAATAACAGCCAAGATCAAACATACCAATCTCCTTTTGAACACACAATGCCCTCATCTGTATAAATCTTAGCCACTTGATGTGGCCCACTGGGCTCATAAGTCTTCCATCTTGGGGGCTGGCGTCAGTCTCTGAGAAACTGACCGTGGCCAGTGAAGCCCCAATTTCAGCAGCTCTGAAACGAATGCGCTCTCGGAGAGCCGGCACAGAGCAGGTTCTGTGAGGTGTTTGGTTCCTGCCCACCTCCCTCCTCCCCAGCTGCCCAGCCTCGTTTCACAGAAAGGTTGTAAGTGGCCTACCGGTGACCCCAGACGAGGAACAGATCGTGGTCTGCTTAATTAGGCTCCTCTGTCTTATTCTTACACCTCCAGCGCCAGCATTGTTTTCCCCGAGGGATCCTTTCTGTGTGAAGCCGTGAACAGTTTTCAAGAGAGGCTTTCAGAGTGGCGGGGTGGGTTTCCAACCTCCATGGTGCTCCCAGGAGTCCTCCGCTGTCTGAACTGCTGCTTCGTTCACCCCGCCTTCCTCCTGCCCTGCTTTCTCCGCTCTGTGCCCCACCTCCCTGGATGGGGGCCCACCAGGCCAGCGAGAAGAGCCCCTCTCACTTTATGAATTAAGCTGGGCAGTTTTCTTGTTTGTTTTCTGCCCCACAGACACCCCCGCCCCCCCCCACCTCCCCACTGGCTCCTTCCGGGGGAAGGTGGGCCTTGTAGCCTCTGCTTTCGCTTTCCGGGACTAGGTTTTGCCTCCCTCCCGGGTCCTTAAAATACCTCTGGGCACCATCCGTTGCTTTGTTCTCCCCAGCTCTGCTCACTGCGCTGGGAGGTGGCTTTGTCACAAGGTCCCGGGCAGGTATTTGAAGCAATTTTCTTTCTTTCTTTTTTTTTTTTATCAGTGTTGGCAAGTTATGTAGCCTTTATCTCCTAGGGTTTTAACAAACACTGAGCTTGAATTATAACTGTGGCCACCTAAGTTGCTTTTATCTTTGAACACAAGAAACGTAATACATTTCAGAAAGTGAAATGGTGAGTTTGAGGTTTTGTGTGTTTCTGAGGCCAGTCCTCAAGAGAAGGTGGATGTGTCCGTTTATATGTGTGTGTGTGCATATGGGTGTGTATGCGCGTGTATGTGTGTGTGCATGCGGGTATGCGTATACCTATATGTATGCATGTGTGTGCTCATGTGTGTGTGTAAGTGTGTGTGCTTGCGAGACTGATTCTGGTTTGCTACATCTATGAGTCCAGTTCCTTGTGTTTCTGTGACCCTCCTTAACCACACTGTGGGTGGGGCTCTGTAATATTTCATCTCCCTGCGTCCCTCAAGCGAACAAGGGAGAGGTGTCCCGGATCTGAAGCTTTGAGCCGGCCGGCACCAACTCCAGCACCTTCTCCACGTCACCCAGGAACCAAGGACAGTGTGGTGGCTGGCTTCCAGTGGGCCACCGTGGAAGTGGACGGCAGTGCGAGGTCAGCAGGCGTGGTGAGTGACGCCGCCTGCTGAGCCACGCTCTGCAGGGGCGGCCGGGACGCCCCCTCCCTGGTCACCCCGGCGGACGAGCTGACCCTCGTGGACTCAGCCGCCTTGTGCAGAGCCGGCATCCCCGGGTCCGCAGGGTGCCCCAGGTGTTCGACATCCAGGCCTGCTGGAGGGTCAGCTAGTCCTCTGGGCCCGCCGACCTGTCTCCAAGCCAGGGCCAGGCCTTGCTCCAGTGTGCGTCCCATCCCTGGAGATGGTGCCTGGGACCCCTGGCAATACTGTGCTCCCCAGCTGCGGAGGCAGCGAGGACGCCAGTGCACAGGCCCAGCAGGGTATCGAGGCCTCGACCTACTCCTGCGCAGTGTGGGCACGCATCCCCGCAGCAGGCCTTGGACGCTCCAGGGCCCGAGCCTGCTGGCCCCGGTGACCTCCAGTAGCGCCCGACACCTACTCTGGCGCGGTGTCTAGCTGTTCCGGGGTCTTCTCCGTGGGAAGTTCTTCGCCGTGGAGTGGGGAGGCGGGACAGGACACCCAGTCCTTCTGTTTTCACTTCTCCAGAGGGAAACACAGCTCAGATGTCCAAAAATTTAAAATAAATGCATAAAGAAAGTAAATAACTAGAAAGCTTAGTGCTTTAGTTTGGGATCTGAGGCAATCAGAGCGGCCCCCTGCAGACCTTCATGGTAGTTCACAAGCAACGTTTGAGGGTCTTCCAGGGCCCTGCCGAAGCAGCAGCACAGGCTTGGCGAGCAGTCCTCCCGCCTCAGCCTTCCATGGGACTCGCCCTCACCGTGCCTCCCAAGGCGAGCCAGAGCAGATTAACCGAGCTCAGTGTCCTGGCATTAGAATATGGATTCTGAGGAAAGGGGCTAAAAAGGAATTAAGATGTGTTGTGTATGTGTACCAACTCCCCTCCCCCCAGGGATGTAAACATCATGCATTACGAGCATGTACTGATAAAAATAAAAATGAATAAAATATAAAAAATATGGATTCTGGGACCAAAGTTTATTGATTTCAATTCCATTGGTGTGGTGAGACTCTCTTAGAATAGAGCTCTAAGTTCCAAGACCACACTGCTCTGGGAAACAAGACAAAAAAAAAGTTTCACCTTATAAAGCATTTAAAATGAGATTAATTTAGGGGTTTTTTTATGAACTATTTAGAATTATACCATTTGAAAAATGTACATACACTTGGGACACAAAGAATACATATATATCAGATATAAACATATATGATTCTATATATGATATTTACATATAAGATAGATAGCCATTGGCTTAAATAATAATGACACCTGAGTCAGTCCTTGATTCTGGGAGCGATCTCTTGATGTATCTATAAATATATGATGCAGAACTATGAGCTCCAGGGCTGCTGGGAACTGGTTATATTTCACCATTTGTTAGTAAAATATGGTGAAAGTGGACAGCAATTGATATGGGGACAACATTTAAATAGGGACCTTATCTGTGTTAACTTTTTGGTGTTGTGACCAAATACTTGAGAAAACCAACTTTTAGATGAAAGATTTATTTTTGGCTCAGTGTTTCAGAGGTTTCAGTTCATGGTCGGCCACCTCCATTGCTTTTAGGCCATGGCAAGGCAGAAACATGGTGGCAGAAGAGCAGCAGGGCAGAGCTGCTCACCTCGCGGCAACCAGGAAGCAGAGAAAGAAGGAAGCAGCCAGAGAGAAAGGGGTCTGGGGTCAGACTCAGTTGGCAAGGTCAAAACCCCGTCCACCCTTTGACTCTGCCCACCTCCTGTTTTCAGCATCTCCCACTAATGCTGTCAAATTATGATCCCATCAGTGGATTGGTCCACTGGTGAAGTTAGAACTTGTACCTGACATGCTTTAACAGTTTAGGTAACAAGTTGGCAAGGCTCCCATGTACCATACAACCACACAAGCTGTGCACTGCACTAACTAGTGAGCGTTATCATGTCGACATTGATGCAAGTTTGCCTGTGGTAGTTGTTCATTGCACATTTTGCACAACTGGTAATGACAGCACTACTTTTTAGCATTTATAACTTGTATGGAGTAGAGATCATAGATTTCAGATTATCTTCTAACAGAGTACATAGCTCATGACAGCACTCATCATTGGCTATTATTTCCCTGCCCCAAGCTAATGTCTAAGATTGACCAATCCACTGATTGCCTGCAAGCTCCAAGGTGAGCCTGACTTACAGGGCCAACTATGCACTGGGCACATTCCAACTGCCCCTTACCACAATTCGAATGTATCTGTCCAAAGTTCACTCATACGCTGAATGGCATTTGGATGAGGTTATTAGGGTGGGCTTCCGTAATGGAACAAGTGGCTTTATAAGAAGTGGAAGAGACTGTCATATTGTGATGCAGTGGGGAAGCCCTTGCCCAATGCTGGAACCATGCTCTCAGACTTCCCCAAGAGCTTAAGATAGAAGTCTGCTCTTTATAAATGTCCAATGTCATGATGAAGACACCCCTGCAGGTTTCCTCTTGCCCTTTGTTCTTTATGACAAGGAGGCCAACACCTGTGCAGGCTGGGTTGTCATCTGCTTTCTGGTTGGACTTAGACAAAGAGAAGCATGGGCAGGTGACTAGGGCCAGGCGAGTGAGGTGGGGCCTCCATTTCTGCAGCTAATTTCTGTCCAGCCGTGGCTTGGACAGGTGTGCTTTCAAGCTGTCACTACGGCTTCTTGAGAGTCTAATAGTGCTGCCTTCTCCCCTTCTCTTACAGTCCCTGTGGACATAGCCTCCTGTTGTCACTGTCCTGGGTCCTTCACTATTTTGTAATGCCTCTTACACCATGATAAATACTACTTTTCTAGCATTTATCTCAATACCCCCTTTGATAGTGCTTTGAAAGCATTAAGTCTTGACCGTGGCTGATACAATCTGCTACTATTTTTTGTTTTGTTTTGTTTTGCTTCCTCCTACCCACCTACATCCTTGATGTCAATCTCACCAAAATCAAAGCTGGGATCATCATTTCCCTTGGCCATCCTATTGTCTGTTGCCCTCAGAGGCAGCTCTACAGTGCTCCTTTCCCCACACTGACTCATATTTGACATCCTCCCTTTCCCCACTGCTAAGTTTCAGAATGTTCATTACTGAGGCCTCTAAGGTCGGAACATTCATTGTTTGAGCACCTCGTCTCAGTATGTTCCTAGTGTCTAAGCTCAATGACTAGAGGGTTCTGTATGCTCACCTTTGCAGTCTCAATGACACTTAGAAGAACACTTTATTTGTTAAGCTGGCTCCATGTATTTTCATGGCATTCATTGACATTTGGGGGCAGTATTTGCAAACATGCTTTATCTGCTATCGCACATTATGGTGGGGCTCATCTCTTCTTTTATAAATGTAAAAATATTGATTCAAATGAAATTGTACTGTATGTGTAATTATTTGCACCTGTTTTCATTTAGTAATATATGTTTGAGAGTTTTACATGTCAGTATGAAATTTTTAGTCTTTTTATTAGTTCAGTAGTCATTCTGAAATATGGTAATATTTTATATACTTTAAAAAAAGTCTATCTTTAGATTTTTGCATTCAGCGAGCACTGCAAATATAATATAAGAAACTCCTACCCACTCTTTGTTCAAATATTTTTTTAATGAAGAAAAAGATATTTGAAGCCCTATTTGTACCTTTCTTTTACCTCTTTCTTCTTCCCTAACTTTCTGCCCTTCCAGAAAGATTTATTATTCTGGAGTTAGGGGTACCCTTCTCACCATATTGCCTTAATAGACATGTGGCTTAAAATTTACAATGTACTAACTGTTTTGTAAACTCTTTTAACATTTAAACTTTACAAATAACTTAAAAAGAAAACCTTGGCTGCTGCATGCTGCTTTGCTCCCTTCTCCCTGCCACACCATGGACTACTTCTCCTCTGTGATGCTCCTCTGCCATGCTGCCCTGCCTTGGAGCCATCCAGTTATTGAGTGAAACCCCGACAAACTGTGAGCTGAAATAAATCTTTCCTCCTTTAAAAAAAAAAAAAAAAGAAAGAAAAATTTACATGAATTATTTAATCAATTCCCTTAAACTGGGCTGTCCAGCTTTTAATAATTTGGCATAGCCAACTTTTCTTTTCATGTACACGTTTACACACATACGTGATGCCAGTACATGTGACATTTTTCTAAACCTTTTAACGGTAGGTTATAAACGTCATGTCTCTGAGCACCTTCGTACCTCAATGTTTCTTTTCTTTTTAAGAACATGTATACTATCAAATTTAGGAAAATTAGCATTTATACAATATTGCTATTTAATTTTCCGTTTCTATACCAATTTTATCATTTGTTCCAATAATGTCTTTTATAAAAACTTTTTCTAATACACAACAGAGCTCAAGATATTGTACTAGATTTAATCATTATGTCTCCTCATTTGCTTTATCTCAAATATTCCACAGCTGCTTATTTTCTTTTATACCTTGGAATTGTAAATTTACATAGATTAGTTCTTTTTATCAGACATCTTAAGTTAGTTATTTTATATTTCTTTAGGATTATATTTGGCTTTGGGCTGCAGAGCTTTCTACTGTGTTCCTAGTGCAGGGCTTTATCAATTGATAGGTCATTCTGTCTTTACCTACCAAGACATTCTTGCATTTGCATTTTATTTCTTTCTAAATATTTTACTTATTGATACATGTTTGCAGTACACAAATTTTACAATCATCTAGGGGAATGTGTATATGTATGTAATACAGCTTGTTTCTGTTTTTTAATCCCCCCCTCCCTCCTTCTTCCACTAATTCCCCTTCTCCCTTTTCATTCTTGCTGGTGTTATTAATCTTAGTTCATGTTTATGGCATATAATGTCCATGTTCACTGAAGTTATTAGGACTGTGTACCTGGCATATCTTCACTCTGCCTATCTCCCCATCCCCTTCCCTCACCCCTCGCCCTTGATCCCCTGGTCTGCTTCCCATCTGCGAGAGATCCATCCTCTTGTCTCCTTCATCCTTCCTTTATTTTTCTCTGAGTCCATACTTTGCCTTACTCAAATGATAGATATCATGTGGTAGTCAAGTTTGTGGGTCTGATATATTTCACTCAACTTTATATTCTCCAGGTGCATCCATTTTCCTACAAATGTCTCAAATTAGTCCTTCTGTATAGCTGAGTAATGTTCCATTACATATAGACACTACATTTTCTTTATCCTTCATCTGTTGATGGGTATACAAGCTGCTTCCAGGATGTAGCTATTATGAATTGTGCTGTTATAAATATTGGTATGCATGTATCATTGTAGTATGATGCCTCAAACTCTTTAGGGAAGATACCTAGATGGGGGATAACTGAGTCATATGAAATACCCAATTTTATTTCTTTGAGAACTCTCCATACTGATTTCCATAATGATTGTACTAGTTTACATTCCAACAATGTTTACTCTCCAACAATGTAGGAGAGTTCCTTTTTCACACAGCCACATCAGCATTTGTTAATATTTGATTTTCTGATGATTGCCATTCTTTCTGGAGTAAGATGGAATCTTAGTGATTCTTTGATTTGCATTTCTCCAATGGCCAGAGATGCTGAAAATTTTTTCGTACATTTGCTTCCCATTTGCACTTCTTTCTCTGTGAAGTTTCTGTTCATTTCACTGGCCCATTTCTTGACTGTGTCTTTAATTTTAAGTGGCCTATTTGTGTTTAGTAATGGACTCAAGGAGAAGGGAATTATGAAAACAGTACCATTCACGATGACAAGAAAAATGAAATACCTAGGAATTAACTTAACCAAGGAAGTGAAAGACCTCTATAAAGAAAGCTACAGTACTTTGGAAAAGGAGATTGAAGAGGACACCAGAAACTGGAAAGATGCCCCCTGCTCCTGGTTAGGCAGAACCAATGTTGTCAAAGTGGCCATACTCCCAAACCGTTATACCGATTCAATGGAGTCCCAATCAATATAACAGCAACAGATCTAGAGAAAACAATCCTAAAATTATATGGAACGAGAAGAGACCCAGAACAGCAAACTAAATCTTGGGCAACAAGAGCAAAGCAGGAGGCCTTACAATACCTAACTTCAAGATATACTGTAGAGCAATAGTGATAAAAACAGCATGATACTAGAGCAAAAACAGATACATGGACCAGTGGAACAGAATGGAGGATACAGAAACATCTCCAGATCAATTCAGCTATTTGATTTTGACGAAGAAGCCAAAAGCATATGTTGCAGGAAAAATAGCCTATTCAACAAGTGGTATTGGGAAAACTGGATAACTGTTTGCGGAAGATTGAAAGTGGACCTATATCTTTCACTGGGCACTAACTTAAAACCAAATTGGATCAAAGATCTAAACATTGAAACAGAAACATTAAGGCTGCTGGAAAGTAAAATAGGTAAAACACTTGAAGAAATAGGTGTAGGAAAGGATTTTCTACTCAGAACCTCAGTTGCACAGAAAATAATAGCAAGAATCAACAAATGGGATTATATGACTAAAAACTTCTGTACAGCAAAAGAATCAATTAATAGAGTGAAGAGACAACCTACAGAATGGGAAAAGAATTTGCCAGCTACTCCTCAGAGCACTAATATCTAGAATATAAAGAATACATTTTATTTCTTAATGGTTTTTTGACTAATTGCATTTACATTGCTCCTCCTTTCCTCTATATTGGTAGAACTGCCCCCACTCCCAATTCTTTTAGCCATTTTCTTTGACCTCTTAATATACATATAACTTAGTATCTTAATATCATCGTTTAATAGTGTTGTACTGCAACGGCAAACAGAAACACCAAAAATGTCACCCAGGATTTGGAGGCAGACTTATTTAACGTTGACGGGCACTGACCTCAAGAAAAAAATGTCAGGCCTTGAAGGCTCAGGAAGAGAGGTTTTTAATGGGATTACAAAGGGGAATACTTGGCCTCCTTTGATTGGTTATTTATAATATGCATCATAGTGACCAGCTGTTTCTAGGAGATAGAAGTAACAGGAACTGTAATAGGAACCATTACCGGGGCAACTAACAGAAACTGAAGTATACTGGCTGGGGGGGTGCATTTTCTGCTACATTTCTCCCCTCTTTTAGTTTCCCCAACAAGTCTTTGCTGGGCATGTTACATGTGATCTTCTGAGACAAGGCTCGACTAGAAGCAGTATCATTAGGGCTGGCAGTGGTTCTAGGATGGGCCTTAGCCAAGGTCCTCAGGATTGGAAAGTTTTCCTTTATTATAGGGTTTCTCCCTAAGTTGTTTTTAGGGGTTCAGGCCCATTTGTTCTGTAACACTACTCTGGCAAGGGAGTCAGTTTGACCCTGGAGCATGTCCAATGTGCCTTGGATGCTCATCAAAACTTGGTGATTTGTAGAATAAGGGTAAGGGCCTTACTGGTTGTTTTCTAGTCTCTCAGGGCAACCATCCATAGAGCTAAGGCGAAAACCACAGCTAGCAAGAAGCAAGATGCAAAGCAGCCCGAAAAGACACAAAAAAATCAAGGGGGTAATGCGTTGAGGAATGGAGCAATCCTGTGAATGGCGTCCTCAAGCTTCAGCCATGTGTGGACTGGTCAGCATCAGCAATGACCAGAGCAGAGCTTTGGGTGGGTCGTCTCTTCAGAGTGAGCTTCAGGGGGGCTATCTGGTCCATGTAAACTCCAGCAACTGTCTGGATGGGCTCTTTCAACTCTGGAATGGTGGATCTAAGGCTGGATTTCTGAAACTTTAAGAGCTCTAGAGGTAGTTAATATGCATCTGGGTTATATGTGTGTACAGGGATGTGTACAGGGATGTCTACAGGTATAGCTGGTCTTTTAGCTACATTTTCTGGAGCTGGCTACAAGCTGTTCTTGTAGGGTTATGTTTATTTTTTCTCAACAGTTTTAGAGCTTTGTGGCCTGTATGCTGCATGTAGTTGCTATTTAGTTATCTCTGCTACAAATACAGGTCCCTTGTCACTGCCAGTGGTCAAAGGAAGGCCATATCTAAGGATTCACTTTCTTGACCATGAGTTTTATTTTGTTTTGTTTTGTTTTTTCTCTTTTTCTTTTTAGTAATGAAGGTAATAGTTGATCTCCAACTGCTGTCTTTTTTTTTTTCTTACTTATTAGGTTGTCCAATATTTAGTGCAAGAGATACAGGTAATTTATGCAGCTTCCCTCAGTGTCAGAGTGCTTGCCTAGCTTGGACAAGGCTCTGGATTCAATCCCTATCCCTACAACAAACAAACAAAAATGAAATAAAATTAAATAAAAGCCATTATTACATTTATTATAGTAGCAAATTTTATGTAAACATGTATTTGCATTATTATTATGCTTATTTTTGCTTTTTGAATTCTAATATTTTCTTTTGCGATTAATATTCTGTCTTATCGAAATGTATCTTTGATTATTTTAAATGCTTTTAATATGCAGTCTTTTTTAAGATTGTTCTATTATTGGGCCGGTGAGATGGCTCAGTGGCTTAAGCGCCTGCCCGGCAAGCGTGAGGGCCTGAGTTCAACTCCTGGAACCCACATACGAAAAAGGGGCCGGTGATATTGCTCAGCGGCACGGGCGCCTGCTGGCGCACAAGGTCCTGAGGTCGACCCCCTGGTACCCACAGGAAAAAAAAAACAAAACAAAAAGATTGTTCTATTATCTCAAGTCTTGGGGTGTTAGTTCTTTCTCCCCACCCCCCATAGTGGTGTTATTATAGATAGCTAAGGAAGGGAGAAATGTTATAGGCAGTCAGACAGGGCTAAGCCTTCGTGGAAGTCAGTGCAGAAGATGAGAACACGTTACAACTATGCCTCGAGGTGCATCTGCCGTAGGCCGGGCTTCAAGAAAAACATGGAATGACCAGGCTCACATGCTTCCCTGAGGGATAAGCAATAAATTGAAGGTTACTATTATCTGGTCTAATAAAGTCTAGATAGACATCAGTCACCCAGGTGGGTGACCAGGACCTCCTGATCCATCCCTTCTTAAAAAGGTCTTTGTTCTTTCTGCACACACTTGCTATGTTGTCTTCTTCCCCATTAAATCAATACTACCTAAGTGGCTATACTTATAGTCTTATTGGTTGATCATAGTTTTGACCCATGTTGTACCCACCTCATGATTTTGTACACATCTTGTGATTTTTCTCTACAAAATTTCCTCTGAGAATGGGCTCATTGGCAACCACTTTCAGTTCCCCTCCTGTCTCTCAGGAGCTATCTCTTTCAATAAATTTTTCCTACTCTTAACCTCCATTGTACCTTAGAATTCATTTTTTGATTTTGGGGAACACAAACTTTGCATATCTGATATCCAGCAGGTTGGGAGTTACATTTCCCCCCGTGTCAGTATTGCATTTCTTTTTTGGGTGTGTGACATTTTGTTGTTAGCCCACTCTAGGTAAGCGCTGTTTTCTTGAAGTTCTATATGTCTGTATTGCTACAAAAGTCAGTACAATGAAAAGGGCATATAGTATCTTGCCAGTATTATAAACATTGTTTTAACTTCTCAGATCTTATGAAAGGACTGAGGTAGGACAGAAGAAATAAAACTAGGTAGAAAAGAGATCAGGAAATTGAGAATTTAAAATTGTACTTTTAAAGAAAAACTACAGGTTCAGCACACAAGCCCTGTTTATTCACTTTTTTTCTTTTCTCTTCTTCCAAAACAGCAAACCAAAACAGCTGCAAATGGATCTGCCCATTCCTTTCTTTTCACCTGAAAATTGCCTTTCCTTCCACCCAGAAAACAGCTACAATGGAGACAGTATGTCCTACACATAACTCGCGGATAGCTTACACTATAACTTGTCAGATGATGAGAATACACATCCGAGATCACCCATATTGAAAACAGCCTGTAAATGTGTGCCCTACTCCAACTGCATGGTGTCTCCTTTCCTTGAGCACCTGCACTATGCTCGAGTCTTATATTTACTTCTAATAAATCTTTCTCATGCCTCTTTTTACTGACATGTCCTGAAAATTCTTTTTCTGTGAGTAGAGTCAGTGAACCTGCATACTTATTTTAATGAGGTGGGTTAAATTCCTTATTTCATCTTTGGGGACTCTCAGACCCAGCCCGTGACAGGACCATGCTGAGAGCCATGGCTGTAGCAGATTAGAGTGCTGTTCAAATACTGTAGGTTTAAAAGAGCTGTACTTGGCTTTTCCTCCCCTTTGGCTTTTAAACCACCAGGGAATGCTCTAGAGCTCTCTAAGTGGTTGGTTGGGTGATTTTTCTCTGGAAGAGGAAGAACTCTGGTATCTTTGTGATTTTCCACAACCAGTGGGAAAAGAGAATCTATGGTGAGTGTTGAACTCGCTCTAAAGGACACGAGGGCCCTCCAGCCTCCACTACCAAATTTTTGGAATTAATAGTGTCATCAAACCTCAGATTTCATTTGAACAGGAAGGATTTGACGGAATGTGGCATTTACTCAGTATGAACATCTAAATTAATAAGGCGTTCAATGTTCCTGTGGTCTATTGAAAAAGAGTTTTGTGGAATTAGATTTAGAGGTTTGACTTAAGGCACTGTTTTTTTTTTTTTTTTTGCAGGTACCGGGGGTCGACCTCAGGACCTCTTGTGCCAGCAGGCGCCTGTGCCGCTGAGCGATATCACCGGCCCCTTTTTTCGTATGTGGGTTCCAGGAGTCGAACTCGGGCCCTCGCGCTTGCCAGGCAGGCGCTTACACCGCTGAGCCATCTCACTGGCCCTTAAGGCACTGTTAGATCATCTATTCATTCAGAAAATAGGCACTGTGATCCTTTAATACACGCCATAAATAGAAATGAACAGGATAGTTCCTATGATCAGGTAGCTTACGGTCCTCTAGATATTTCTATAAATACCAACATAAATCAAGTTAAGACTTTACAGAAAATATTGAAGTAGATACAAGAAGGAGGGAACTTTCAGAGATGAGTGTTCAATCCCACCTGAAAGCAGATGGGATCCAGGAAGATCTCTTAGAGGAGCTCACGGTTTGAAATGAGCCTTAAAAGATGATGCATATCCACCAGCAAGCTACTGTGGCAAGGGCATTGTAAGCATAGCAACATTCTGAAAAAGTGCAAGGACATAATAACTAGATAGCACAGAAAGTCTGGAATATGGGCTGTGCAGGGAAGACGGGAGAGTGAGAAAAATATAAACATAAAAAGCAGGTGAAATGACATAGGAAGTGACATGTTATGTAAGGAATGGAGAGTCTATCCTCAAAAGGACAGGAGCCAGTGGGATGTTCCCGGTGGAGGATGAGGCTGTTTTAGGAAAGTCTGCTGAGCATGGAGCATCTTGGGCTATGCTGAAACAACAGTGTGGAAGTTGTGGGGAATAAATAAAAGAGCAGAGAGATATAAAGACTGAGGGACTTGCACTTTTTTGGTACATTTTGGGTGTTTAGTATCCCTTGAAGTGCTGTGTGCTAAGGGATGGGCCCCAGTGTGGTGCAGCTGGAACACGCTGTGCACCTTCGGAAGCTGGAGCCTGCCAGGAGGCCTCGGGGTCCCCCGGGGTGTGCTCTTGAAGGGACTTGTGGGGCTTCGGGTGCTTCCTCCTCCCGGTGTGTGAGGAAGTGGTTTGCTCCACCACGTGCCTTAGCCACAGTGCACTGCATCTGCCAGAGGCACGAAGGAGTGAGTCACCTAGTTTTGGACTGGAACCTACAGAATAATAAGCCTAACTAATGCTTTTGTCTTTATAAATTAATTTCCTAAGGTATTTTGTTACAGTAATGTTAAGTTGACTAAGATAGTCATACTGAGCATTTTCCCCACACCTGTTGGCTTCTTTTGGCCTCTTTAGATCTTTTGTACATTTTTAAATAATATTATTTGTGGGTTTGCTATAGGGTTGTGTGAGTTCCTTCAACATTCTCGATATTAATCCCTTGTGGATATGCAGTTTGCAGTCAATAATCCCATTGTGTAGAAAGAAGTTCTTGTGTTTTTTGCACAGTAGGGTGTCCATAGTTAACAGTAATATATTGTATATCTCAAAATAGCTAAAAGAGAGGATTTAGGATGTTCTCAACACAAAGAAATGGTAAATGTTGGAAGTGATGGATATGTTAATTGGCTGTTTTGATCATTAACCAAATTATACATGTATCAAAATTTCACCCTTCATGCCATAAATATATGCAATTATTATTTGTCAATAAAAAATAAATTTAAAAAACTAATAAAGAAGATTGAGGGACAAAGCTGTGTGGTCGGTTCATTGTAAGTATGACAAAAGAGATCATTAGGGTAACGAATTACAAAGCCATTCATGCACAGCTAATTTTGTGACAATATGTATATTGTTTTCTTTTTCTCTCTTTATTCCTTTCTCTCTTTCCCTCTCTCTCTCTCTCTTTTTTTTTTTTTTTTTTGTTTTTAGTTTTTTGAGACAGAGTCTCACCATGTATTTGAAGCTGGCCTTGAACTCACTGTGTATCCCAGGCTGGCCTCGAACTTTGTGGCAATCCTCCCGTCTCGGCCTCCCTAGTGCTGGGATTACAGGCGTGCATGCGCCACCATGACTGGCCTCTGTGCTGACAGCATGAGTTGGAGCTTGACCTATTTGGGTTTTGTGGCTGGAATACATTGGCTTCTGTCAGCATAACTGCTAACATTATTTGGGTGATTTCTCGTAGATGAAGAAGAGAAAGGCACACTTTATTCTTCATGGGTTATGTCCTATGTACAAAATTACTAATATCCATCTCTGATCTTTACACTGCTCTCTATAGTATATGCCAAGAAATGTACCCAGACACCTTTATGGTGTAGGAATTTCATTCCTTTAATTGTGCAATACCGGAACCTATAATCACAAAATGTCTTTCCAATCACTGACTTAAGAATTTATTGTGAAGTTGAAATCTAAGTTCCATTCACATAAAGCAAACATTCTTGTGAATGGCACTTGAATTTTATTTCCTATATTTGTTTCTAACCTTTGAACTACAGCCTTAGGCTTATTGGATGATATGCGTACATAACTATATAGTATAATTAATGTGGTCTTCAATTTCTTGAAAGCACTTGGAGATGTAGGCAATGGAACAATGGCTCCCTGTGTGTATCATTCTTCATTTTTGATCAAGCTGGTTGATCTTGGTCATTTTATACCATGCACTAAGGCTAAGGGTTCAAGGATCTGAACATCTCTGATCACAAATTTGTAGATGGTTTACTTCTTGTCATTTTCATTGGAACAGGATATGACACATGTGGAAGTCTTATAATCTTTTTTTTCACTCTGTGTGTAGAAGCAGCCAGGCATTTTCAGACCACTGTGCTTTCTTCTTCATGGTAGAGGTTTACCTTTCCATTCTGTTCTAAGGTATGAGTAGGTACATCAAATCCTACACCCAAAGAATATTTCTTACCTTCAAATATTTTTAAAATCTATCTTCTTTCTATTAGATATATCAAATGTAGTAGAAACCATTGATTTTCCCCATACTCTGGAGTTTTTATTAGATGTTTACCTCCTTATAATGGAAAAGTGGCAATTGTTAGAAGTGGGCATCAAATCCCTCCTCACAGTTTATTGCCGTGTGCCAGTTCTGGGTCATGCTGTACACAGCTTTGGGAGGCAAGAATGAATAAAATAGTGTTATTGCCTTTAATGATCTCAGTGTCTAATGCAAGAGAAAACCATCTCTCTACTGAACTGGAATGTGATGAATGTGATTAGTGTCCCAAAAGAGGCAGCATAAAAGAAGTCAAAACAGGTTAGCCCTAGCGCTAAAATGAGGAGTACCAATCATGTCAAGGCAAGTTATAAGTTCCATGTACAAGAAGACCACTTCAGATATATGGCATAAGATTCACAGGAACTATTGTCATTTGAAAAGTATAGGCACTGGCTCCTTTCAGAAAGCATTTAGAATATCATATAAACAAATAATGTCAGTAGTAATAATAATAGTAAGATTAGCATTAACAGTGAGCAGCTTTTATGTGCCAAATACTTGTAGGATGTTTTATAGATGTAATGTCAGGAAAACAGGAGAACATTATGGCCATGAGAAGATGTGGAATCAGACACCATAGTTTCAAATTCCAGGTATATCCAAATGACCTGCATGACCATATGTGATTTACTTAAATGTTCCAAGTATTGCTTTTTATTCTCTTTGTAGAGAGAAAGAATATCATGTCATACTCAGAGAGTAGTTGTGATAAAAATAAATTAATTCACTTAATACAGTGAATTAATATTAGTAGTGTGTGTGTATAAAATAAATGGGAAAGTCCTATTTTAAAGAGATTATGTAACTCTCCAAATACCATCAGTAAATTTAGCTTTAAGTTCTCCAAAGCTTGTCTTCTAACTTATACTACATTATATTTATTTTCCTTAGTGGTAGTTTTAATATATTTATTTTATTTATATGTCACATACAAATCTCAAAAATATTCAATGTCAGTCACCATAATAGCTGGAAATAAAAGTTGATTCAGTTTCATGTTCTGTTTATACCTATATTTATGCATGTGTCTAATATGTTTAAGTTTACTTAAGTAGAATCATTTTGTGTGATTAAAAGATGTCAAACTAAATCATCCCATTAACAGATACCAAATTAGATTTTGAAAACTACATGACAAGTGGGATGGGTTAACACTGATCCACTCGGGCATACACGGGTCATTGTCCTACCAGCATGTGAATGATGTTACTTTTAGTTTCATTTGTTTTGGAAAAATTTGAAAAATGTGACAGTGAATCATGTAAATAACATTTAAGTAGTGCTGACACAGCATTGACAAAGCAAAGAAACTGTCTCTGTTATTGTCTTTGTTGTCATCATTAAAATGACTTTGTTAACAAGGGAGAACTTGGTAGTCAGGGTAGCATGGCAAGGTTGGAAGGTTTTGGGGGTGTGTCGCATACTGCAAAATTTACAGAATTGCCATTTCTGTTAAGCATGCCTCATTGTCCTTGGAATTCTGTTCTTTCTTCCATGATGGAAGGTGTGTCAGTCAGATTTCCATTGTTGTGAGAAAATATCTGAGATAATTAACTTTAAGGGAAGAAAGTTTTATTTTGGCACACAGTTTTAGAAGTTTCATTGCATGCTGTCTTGGTCTTACTGCTTTGGATCTGGGGCAGTGAAGTAGGAGACGAGGGCATGACAACGTGGCTGGAACAACTGGACAAAACCTGCCAACTGGATAAGCTGGGTAACCATGGCTGCAGAGCAGCACCTTCTGATCCTGACCCAAAATCAAGCTGAGCCCTGCACCCGGTACCAACCTGACATGAGAACATGCCAAGCCTGGCATCTGAAATCAGTGTTCTAGATCAAGTGGGATTGCCTGAATCAACTATCAAAGAAGATATAAAAAGACAGCAGCAATTGACTTTGCCACCACTGTCGTCTTATTCTTGTAGTGGTCTATTCTATTTTTTCCTTCAAAGCACTCTTTTCTTCTTGAGCACTTCTTTTGTGCTTCTTTTCCTTTTCTTCTCTTCTTTCTTTCTTTCTTCTTCTTCTTCTTCTTCTTCTTCTTCTTCTTCTTCTTCTTCTTCTTCTTCTTCTTTCTCCTCCTCCTCCTCCTCCTCCTCCTCCATCCAATTCATTGAATGGGACAATAAGACACTGGAAAGCACTGCTGGTCCCTCCACCAGCCAGTGACATATTTGGCAAGCCAGCCGGGAGCTAAGACCATTGTGCATGGTTACATCATGGGAGGGAGTGAGTGTATGGTGGAGGAAATCTGTTCACCACACAGTGCTGGGAAGCAAAAAGAGAAAAGGGGGCAAGGATCCCAGGAACGCTTTCAAGGTCACCCCCACAGTGATCTTCCCAAAAGGTTCTAACTCGTAAAGATTGTACCATCTCCCAGCTGCACCATCATCACCAAACCTATAATACAAGGAACTTTGGGGGATACTTGAGAGGCAAGTTATAGCTAAAACTGTAGATTAATTTTTGGACTTTCTTTTTCATTTACCTTGAGTTAGCTCATTCATGGGCATTCGGAATATATATCAGTGATCTACTAAAGGGATAAAGTTCTACATTTCATTTTTTCCCACATGGTAATAGATGGATACCATTCCTGATTATGAGGGAAAGATCCTAGCTCAAATTATTTACAAGTATACTCCATGATTTCCTTTTTGGCCTCTGTTTTTCAAACTGCTAAAGCAGAAGGAAGAACATGATTGGACAATGCTATTCACGGCCACTGAATCCACATCAACTCTAAGAACTATGACCTAACATTTCATCTTAATTTTTCTGTTTTAAAGTTTGTTGATTTCTTTCCTTTGTTATTTTATTCCTTTTAGTTGTGTTAGGTTTATTTTTCTCTCCTCTTTCTAGGTTCTTGAAGTAGAAGCTTGGATTATTTGTTTGAAATTTTTCATTATGGATATTTAATTTCATAAGTGTTCCACTCTGTACTGCTTCAGCTACTTCCTACAAATTTTGATGTGTTGTATTTTTATTTTATTTCAGTTTGATGTACTTTTAAAAATTTCACTTGAGACTTCCTCTGTGATCCATGGATTGTTAGAAATGTATTATGTAATTTCCAAGTGTTTGTGGAGTTTTTTATTTTTGCTTTGTAGATTGATGACATTGTAGTTGTAAAATTCACTTGGTGTGATTTCTTCTTTTGAACTTTGTTTTCTAGTCCAGGGGACAGTTTCTTGTAGTGTATGTTCTCTGAGGGCTTGTAAAGATCTTGATTGGATGGAGTATAAATGTTGATTCAATCTTATTGGTTGATATGTTTTTGAGGTCTCATAGATCCTGGTTAATTTTCTCTATAGTAGTTTTACCAATTACAGAAAGAAGAGTATTGAAGTCTCCAACTATAATTGTGAGTTGCTCAGTGTCTCCTTTCAATTCTACTAGCTTTTGCTTCACAAATTTGTAGCTTTGTTGTTTGGTTTACACACATTTAGAATTGTTCAGTCTTAGTGGATCGGCTTTTTATCATTATATAATGTTCCTCCCTGATTCATATTTTTCCCCCTCTGGAGTCTATTTTATATCATTAATCAACCATGATATATTTTTCTGTATCCTTTTACTTTAAGCCTATTCTTATCCTTATATTTTAATTGAATTTCTTGTAGAAAAACTACAGTATGGTTATATTTTCAAATACGTTCTGACAACCTCTATCATTAGATTGATGTTCATGTTTGGATCATTTGCATTTAGTGTGATTATTGATATATTTGAAATTGTATCTAGTATTTTTTATTTTTTGTATGTTACCTCTGCTTTTAGCTTATTTCTTTTCTTTTTCCTGCCTTCCTGTGGATCACTTGAACATGTTTTAGAATATTATTTTGATTTTTTTCATAGCGTTTTGTGCATCTTTTTTATAGCTGTTTTACTACTTGCTCTATGTTATACAATTAAATATAAATAATTTAACATAGCTTACTGGTATTGACATTTTACCAGTTCTAGTGGAATGTAAAAATCTTACTTCTTTTTTCATTCCTTTACTTTCTTCCATTTATAGTACAATTGTCATAAATATTTTCTATACATACATTTAGAGATTATAACATCATAGAATGTTATAATTTTTATTCAACCCTCAAACATAATTTAAAAACTCAAAAGAAGAAGGAAGTGTGTTTTCTGTATTTTCACTCTTTCTCTCCTTCTTTTTTCCTTTCCAATGTTCCTAAATCCCTCCTTCCATCACTTCACTTTGTTTAGAACAATTTCCTTATTAAGGGCATATCTGCTGGTGACAAATTCTATTAATTAATTTGCTTCATCTGAAATTGTCTTGGCTTTCTGTCTGTTCCTGAAGGCTCATTTTCACTGCGTGATCACTCAATTGGCAGTTCTCTTTCAGTGAGAGAATATGTTACTTGTTCCAGTTTCTATGATTTCTGGTGAGAATAAATCTGTTTTTGGAATTATTTTTCTGTATGGGCAATGTGTTATTCCTTTCTTGCTTTTTGTTGTTGTTGTTTTTTGTTTTTTTAGACAGAATCTCACTATGCAGTTCAGGCTGATCTTAAAGTCACTATGTAGCCCAGGCTGGCCTCAAACTCACAGAGATCCTCCTGCCTCAGCTTCCTGAGTGCTGGGATTACAGGCATACACCACCACCCCTGGCAAGTTATTTTTTTTCTTGATTTTTAAAATATATTTTTCTTGTCTTCATTTTTCAGAAAATGACTATGCTGTGTCTCCAAGTGGACTTCTTTGGGTTTATACTGTTTGGAGTTCTCTTAGATTATTTGAATATGTAGAAATATGTCTTTTGCCAAGATTGGGAAGTTCAACCATTATTTCTTTGAATATCTTGTCAGCTTCACTTTATTTCCCCCTCTTTCCAAGATTTCAAGGATAAGAATAGTAGATCCTTTGTTATACATCCATATGTCCCTCAGGCTGTGTTCATATTTTATACTCTGTTTTCTCTCTATCAATATTTGTATACTTTTATGTCCCAGCTCACAGACTTTTCCCTCTGCCCCTCATTCCTCTGTTGAATTTTGTTGAGTTCTCCTGTAATGCTACTCAGGGTGGATCTCCATATTCCAGTTGAACCTGGGGCTCAGGGAATTGGGGCAATTATGTTGACACTGACTTTCTTCTGCTGTAGTATTCTTTTTCTCTGACTCAGGAGTCTCATGTTTTCTGGAACATCCATCAAACCATGATAGGTTAACTTGTCAGCTTACAGGTAGGAGCAAATATCAGACCCTGTAAATTTTGGACAGTGATTCATGTCCACTCTTGCTTCCCAATCTGGGTTTTCTTAGCCCACACTTACAAGAATGGGATTTAGGCTCTACTTCTTTATACAGGAAGATTAATATTTGACTCCAGGCAGAAATACTTTCTTCCTCATTAAAAGGCATGAACTTTATGATTTTGCCTGTGTAACATTATTAGCGATTCTCCCTGATGATAGCACTTTAGTATTTCTGCCTTTCATTATTCCACGCCCACAGCTGTGTAGATTAAATTGACCATTTGGCAATTTGTTTTCTTTCGATATAACCTTCATCTAACTATCTTTAGAAAAACTCTCACAGATAAAGGCAAATGACTTTTTCTTAATATGGAAAGTAAAAAATGAAGAATTATTGAAGAAATGGGATAAAACAATAAGACATATTTGGGAGAGGGTGTCATTTCTGGAAGTGATAAAGAAATGGGGCAAAATAAAAGTGGAACATATTTACTAGGAATCCCTCACTTTAAGCACAATAAAGGCAATTTTGCTTTTATTTGATTAAAATTCTTTTTTGCATCCTAAGTCTGAGCCTTTTATAAGGTCACTTAAGGGGACAGCTTTCTCATCTGCATATGACCGAGTCCTACCTGGGCTTGGCTCTGTGCCTCATGCCTCCAACCATGACAGTTAGTTAGATGTTGGTACCAACACTTCATTGGTATTTTGTGGAGGATGACCCACTGCAGTAGTCTTTAAAGTGGCAGTGTTTGGTATCTGAAATGGAAAATTGAAAGAAGCATGAATAGCAGAAATTATCTAATAACAGCCTGGAGTAAGGGTTGGGATTGTTGGGAAATATTAACAGACTAGCAAAGAACATTTCTTTCTTATATTACCCAGGAATCAGTCTCCCTCCACCACCTGACAGGCACACACACACACACACACACATATACATGATTTTTACACATTCTAAATGGTTAAAGGAGAAACTATATTGTAATAATTTAAACCTAAGCTTGGCCTTCCAGCCCCCCAGACAAAGTAGTGATGGAAAGAGGCCTGGAGTGGACAGACTTAGTGCACTGTTTCTGCCTCGGCGTCTCCCTCACCGGAGAGCTGGTGGATATGGTAGGCGAATTCCTGCGGGCACAATGGTTGAGAAAGAGCTGTGCTTTTTAAGGGTACTACATGCTCCTCTCTCTGTTTTAAATATAGTTGCCTGTGCTATTTCTCTTTTTGTTCTTAGTTTACCAATTGTGCCTTTTTTTTTTTTTTTTTTTGTGGGTACCGGGGGGTCGACCTCAGGACCTCACGCGCCAGCAGGCGCCCGTGCCGCTGAGCGATATCACCGGCCCCTTTTTTGTATGTGGGTTCCAGGAGTCGAACTCGGGCCCTCGCGCTTGCCAGGCAGGCGCTTAAACCGCTGAGCCATCTCACCGGCCCCCAATTGTGCCTTTTAAGCATTCCCTAATTTTTAGTTTTCTTTTTTCCCCTCTGGTTTTTGCCTGATTTTCCCCTCTTTGTTTGCCTTATTTTCTGGGCTGGAGTCTGAGTCTAGAGGGTTTATATTTTGTTTCATGTCTACTGTACTCTTCAAAATGATTCTTTCTTTCTAATTATTATTCTCATTCATATATTTTCTCATCAGAGAATTGAGTGATGTGTAAAAGGGGCCTCCCAGCTGGTCTTTCAGGGCAAATATTTCCCTAGGTGTCTTTAAAAATATTCTTTTCAGGTGGTGGAAGTTAGGGCCAATGCTTTCTTTACACTTTGCTACTGAGCAAAATGACACTTGGCTGATCAGTGCTTACTTCGCTTACTTTCCTCTTGCTGAATTCCATAGCAACTGCATGTACGTCTCTGTGTGTTTGTGTGCCTGAGTGTAGCATAGCTGCAATAGAATATCCTGTGTGTGTTTGTGTGGCTATGGGTTTGTGTGACCGAGTGCAATGCAGAATAGATGCACAGGAGAATGCTCTGCTGTACTCTGACATGTTTATTTTGGAATGTCATTTCCAATCAAATATAACATTTATAACCCTCCTTCCTTCATGGCTTTCTGGGCCACAGTTTAAATGCCCAAGAATAAACATGTCAGCTGTAAATGGAAGATTATGGCAGCAACCAAGACAGATTGCCATCTCATCAGCTGCTTAAAAATTAAAATTTTCTCCTGTGGTTAGATCTGCTTACAACTATGTCTATGGGCTGTGAAAAAAGCAGATATTTGGTGGAGTGAATGGGTTATAGGGTATAAGATGTTAAAATCACTCAGAGTGCCTTGTCTGGCACTACAAGACAGCCACAGAGAACACCAAGTTGACCCGGAATGCTTTTAAAGAAAATTCTCCCAAACCACCAGGCTCTCATGATTCTACAGTCTAAGATGATTACATTTTCCAGTGGGATATGTACTATGTACATATGAAAACCCAGAGTCATATATTCATGTGTAAGCATGTAATTTTAAAAGATGTCTTGTTGCAAGAAAGTGTAACTTATGTTTTGGTTTTCAATGTGAATGTGTTTTTCACAAATGATTTCACCCAGCTTGTAGACATATTCTCTGGGCATAGCAAATAAAATTGCATGCTGTCACGAGTAATTTGCCAGTGTCTTCTAAAGCTAAGAACTTAGTATATTTTTAATATTTAAGAAGCTAGCAAAAGCTGTCCACTGGCCAAATGGCGAGGTACCCCATGGAGTTGGACTAATACTGTCAAGTGAATGTAACATAGTGTAACTTCACTGATGATGGGATGTCGTGACTTCGTGAGGGGGCTCCTTACAAAACACTACCTGCACTGGGGCTTACTTGCGCTATTATAAAATATATGGATCTCTACCCTCTTTTTTTTTTTCTAGCACTGAGGGAACCTGAGAATAGAAGTTTCTCAAACAAATCAAACAGACTCTTTAATGTAAAACTAGTTTTTATCACTATCTTGAGTTTGGGTTTCTCAGTGAAATTAAATAATTTTCTGGACCTTTTCACAAATAAATAATCAGGTGGCAGTTTACCTTCAGTGATGAAGCTGCGGCACATGGGGTGGTGACAGGGCACGTTTTAGACGTGACGTGTTTGTAGATACATCATCTGGCTGCGGGGCTGCGGTCAGAGAGACAGCAGAGGAGCAGATGCTGACCTACAAAAGTGGATCAGCACCGTGGTCAGGGCCTGTATTGGTTTTCTTATCTTTGCGCATTGGGTCCTATTGGGTTTCAAACCCAGCTGCCTTTAATTGACAGGCACCCAGGGCACAGCACATGAAGGACATTGTGTTACTGACCTCTGTTTCTCTGTTTTTGTTTACATACAGGCAGCAAGGATGGAGATGCACTAAGATTGATGTGCACAGCTAAACCAAGGAAGGGAACACAGCCCATGGCAATTACAAGATGCCAGTAACTTTTCCCAGTGAGCACTTAGCTTGTTAATTGATTGTTTAGAACATGTTTCTTCCATATATCAAGCTTGAATTGTCTTTAGATGAATAGCAGGAAATTATGCCTGTCTTTTCTTTACTGTAATGTCTACGTTCTCCCAAGCAAAATGAATAAAACACTGAAGATTTATCTGAGTCAAGTCCTTAACTTATTTTTATCTGAATATTACAAGAGAAAAATCTTGGTGGATAGGAATAAGAGCCTAAATTGTCTACATGTGATGTAATTCTCACCTTATTTTTGAAAAAAGTTAACATAATCTACAGGACTTGACTTTTAACGTAATGAATTAGGAAAGGAGACACTGTTATTTATCACAGATCACAAAATAAATAGTAAAACTTGCATCATGGTTATTTGAAAGAGGTATAAATAGAAATTAATAGTCTTCCATCATGATCTCAACTGTTACCAATTAAATATATAGGTGGTCTGTCTTTATTCAGAAAATTGGAACTCCTTGATTTCTATACTGTCTACAACTCAAAAATTTTAGAGTTTAAAACTGAACAAATTAAATTTAGTATCAGTGGTGTATATTCACATAATTTTTAACATTTTTCTGTGACAGTTATAAATATATTAATCATTTTCATTCTGTGCTTACTGTAAAAATAACATTAGCTAATGGTTATCTAATAATACATATCTGAAAACCCAAATTCCATACATCCTGACACTTCTTTGAGAAAACTGATGTGCCTTCCCACTGCCCTGTCGGGAGAGTGTTCTTACCATCTGAGTAATATCCAGCAGATGATTTCAAGATACGCGTCCGCTGGTAAACACATGTGGGATTGTAAAGAAAATTGGTCTGAAACAGCTCAAATTCACAAATACACTATACCATACAAGGTATTTTATTTATCAGAAGTTTTAATAAACACTGTCAGCATAATTCTCTCCCAGGTAGTCTTGGTACAACTTGAATATTTTCCTTCTTGTGGTTTTCCTAACTCTTCACCAGTGACTCTGAATACTAGCCCTAGGACCTGGATTAATAGCTAGCACAATGCTCATGGTCAAATAAGGGGCTCACTGCCTTTTAATGGTTTTAACATAAGAGATGTCTCCACTGGTTGATGTGAGGGCTTTCTTACCATCAGGTAGCACATGAGAGAGTTCTAGGTATTGGAGTTAGGAGGAGTGTTCCTGGCATTTCTTAGCAGTTGGCAAAGGCTTCTGTGTTCCCTTTCTTAGTATGTCATACTCATGGAGCAGTTGCTTTGTATTCAGGGGCCCAGGCAAGTGCTCCATACTTAAAGTGAAAAGTAAAGTAATAGTAGTCGTGCTTTCTCCTCAGAATGAAAGGAGGAGATGGAGCTCTTTGCATAGAAAACAGAAAATTTGAGAATATCTGATCTGGAATTCCTGGTTGATAAAAAGTGAGTCAAGTAGGCAAACTGAAAACCAAGAAGGGCACAGGAATTTGGACAGAATTTATTTAGAGTTATCCAGAGAATTTTCCACTAAACATTTTCTAAATGTTTTCCACTAAATAGTTTTTCAATCTATCTTGATGTTTTCCACCCTGACTAGTCTTTCCTCTGTTGGAGGCTGAGACGAGACACTGAGGATCCACCTGTCCTTCAGAATGGGCCAGCACGATGCCAGGAGAATGGTTCTCAGGGGAGAATGACGAGTCCTGAGATCTGAACATACTGGATTGACCAGAGCACCATGGTGGTGACACACTGTGCACATGCAGATCAGTTGGACAAAATATAACATTAGGTCATTAAGTTATAAAATTTATCTAAATTGCTATTACAGAACACTTAGTAATCAAAGCCTCCCCTTCTTTTTAATTTAAACCCATGATCTCTAATAACTATGCTCTACATACCTAAAATTCACTGTGGTCTTCCACTGAGCTCCCTTTACTCTCGGTAGAGAGCTCCACCTATTTTACAACAGTGCCACTTCCTCACTTCCTTATGCCCCCCGCCTGCTCATCAAACCTTCTCTGAGTCCCCGATTCTGACTAAGAACAATCTCTCCTCTAGGCCCCAAATTATTTTATTCCATCATTGTATCTGGAATTTATTCCTTAAAAATATTTGTTTTTATTTATCTGTACACATTTGCACTACATAATGTTTACACTCATCTTAGGGAGTAGGGTCACGTACTTAATGTATCTTGATTCTTTTTATTTCCCTTCTCCTCCCTTCCCTCTTTCTCTAGTTCTCCTTTCCCCATTTTCATATTTTTTAGTTCACGTTTGTTACTTCTTTCCCAGTTTCTTTTCTTTGACCTGCACACATGCTCATAGGTCCTTAAAGAAACTCCTCCTTGGTCCTGAATCATTATTGTCCCTTCTCTTTAATTTCTTATCCAATCACAGAAGTATATTACTCACCTATGAGGTGTGATTTAAAAATACAATTTATTACAGTAAAAGACACATTTTCACTAACTCTCTTGAAAATACTCCCCCTCACTTCAACACACTTACACCATTATCCTTGACGCTGTCTGGAGCAGTTCTAGAAGTCCTCTTTCTTGTCTTTAGTTGGGCTGCTGTAGCTGTGATGCCCTGAATTGATTCAAAATGCTTACTTTTCATGGTCATTTTGACTTTGAGGAGGAACCGGAAGTCCTATGGTGGCCAGATCGTATGAGTCAGGTGGGTGAGGACATGCTATGTGCTCGAACCTCCTTTTCCTTGGATGCCACTAGGCAATAACATGCACTGTAGTTTGATCACACCTGATAAAGACATGAAAAAGGACTTCCAGAACTGATTTAGAAAGTGACAGGAGCAAGAGAATAAGTGTGTTTGAAGAAGAAGTGAGCATTTTGAAGAGATTTAAAGGCAGCATGTCTTTTACTGCAATAATTTTTTCAATTTAAATACTCTTTTTTGATTACACCTGGTATTATGTGCCAGATACTATGCTAAACTTTAAAAAATTTTCCATAATAAAGATAATAGTTTTTTCAATTAAAATAGCATATATGTATTAAATTTAAAACTACAGAAATAAATATAGTATAAAATAAAAATTATAAATACAGTTGTGCCTCGGTTCACACTTTCGTTTGCAAACAATTTGATTCACAAACAGAAGTGTTTGGCAAAATTATTTTTGTCTGCAAACTCTTTATCAGGTGACAAATATGACTGCAGCCATCTTTCCCATACAAACACAAATGTGGCCATCTTTTCCAAAATTATAGAACAAATTAAATTCATGAATCAAGGTACCACTGTAATCTTACTAACCCACTGTACACTGTTAATATCTAATACATAGACAATGATCTTTGTATTGCTATTGATAATAATGTATTTTAAAATATAAAATATGATTTATAGTGTAGATTTTAAAAATTTATGTTATGAGCTGTTTCTCATACCTTTGAATATTAGTTGAAAGCACAACTCATGATAGTTGACATATCTGGGTTGCAGACTGCCAACTTCTCATTGTACCTTCATATAACAGAAAGAAGAGTCCTTATTTTACAATAAGCACACTAAGCCCATTCGTGATGGCTTCATTCTCATCACCTAATTATTTCCCAAAATTCTTACCTCCTAATATCATCACACTGGGGGCTAGAATTTCAACCTATGAATTTTGGAGGAACACAAACAGTCCATTGTGATATCCTGATTCTATTCTGTAATGTTATTTTGGGGATGTGGCCATCCATCCAACCACCAGTCCATCTTAGATCATGGTTCACAGCCCACCTTCATCGAAGGGGCACATGTGATGGACTCTTGTTAAGAATTATACATGTTAACACTATAGTATGACAAAAGTGGATCAGAAATGTCCAACCCGGAGGGCTTCTGCCATCTGTAGAGTGGACATCACTGATCAAATTTTCCTCTAATCCATGTACTGAGGATTGGCAGAGCCTCTATCAAACTAGGCTCATGAAAATTTCCACAGAGAATAGCACCATCCTACCTTCCCCCACTGTTAGCTAGATTTTACACAGTGTGAAACAAAGTTTTATGGGATTAAGCCATTGAGATAAGAGGTCATTGAGATTATATATTATATATATATATATATATATATATATATATATATATATATATATATAACTTTAATGTAGAAATTAGTACATACCTAAAAGTGGATGATACCATAATAAATATATAACATGTCAGATTGCTTTAGACAACAGGGACAGTAGAATATATGGCATTGAATTTTGGGATGATAGAGGGCCAAAGTATAAAGTGACAAAACATTTGGTTATATGATGATATTTTGTTATAAGATAAGCAATTTAAAGGCTTTGAAGGAAGCCTTGTGGCTTTAAAGGAAGATATTGAAAATAGAACGTTGGTAAGGTATTGTGTTACTTAAGTTCTCTAGAAGAACGGATTCAGCTATATATATAGGATTTATGAGGTAGGCTTACAGGATCAACATTGGAAGAATCCCAGTGGTCATCTGCCTGATCAGAGATGGAAGAATCCAAAATGGCTGTCTGTGGGCTGGAGAGCTGGAGGATTCAGTAATGGTCAAAGGTCAAAGGCTTGGAAGCTCACTGAAGAGTCACTTGTACAAGTCTGTGTTGGAAAGCCAAGGAGTCTATGTTGGAAAGCTGAAGAGTCTGTGCTGGAAGCCTGAAGGAACTGAAGACCAAAATCCAAAGGCAAAGACCGGAGCTCCTCAGGGGAAAGGGAAGACTTCCTTCTTCCATACTTCAAGTCTATTGGTTGGTGCTATTCACATCCAGGGTGGGCCTTCTCTCCTCAGCTTGTGGCCTTCTTGTCAATCATCCACAGACACACTCAGAACTTTACTAATCTGCTAGGCAGTTCTTATTCAAGTCAAGTTGACATATCACAATTAATAATTATAAGTATGTTGGTTGAGTACAAACTATATTATTTTCATAAGGTTACCACAAATCTAAAAGCAATAGAAGTTCACTCCCTCACAGTCCCGGAGCCTAGAGGTCCAAAATCAAGTTGCTGGCAGAACTACACTCATTCTAGAAGGTCTGGGAGAGAATCCCTCTAGGCCTCTTCTTTGCCTCTGGTCTTTGTTGGCACTCTTTCACACCCTGTGTCCTGGAGCTGCATCATCTTTCTGCCTGTGCCTTCACATGTCTGTCACACACGCTGTGTGTTTGTGTGTCTGGCTCTAAATCTCTTTCTCCATACAAAGACACAAGCCACTGGAATAGCTAGTATGACATTATCTTAAGTTGACTGTGTCTGTAAAGATCCTAATTCTAAATAAGGTCACCTTCACAAGTATTAGGGGTTAGGACTTCACTATCTCTTTTTGGAAAATGCAATTAATTCAACTCAGAAAATGGACATTGAGGGCTAAAGGTGTAATTCAGTGGGAGAGCACTTGCCTGGCATATAAGAGGCTCTGGTTTCCATCTTCAAAACAAATTTGTAAGACATCAACAAACTTTTGCTTGTTAGTAGGTAAAAATCAAAAGGAACAGAAAAAGTACAGCTGCTTGGAGCCTCAAATGCTGAGAAAGTAGGCCATGGATCTGACACTTTCAATGCTGAGCTTTTAGGGTGTCTGGGGCAGAGGTAGAGATTCTTTATGAGGATGAGGACATTCCTAGACCAGAGAGTAGACTGGCAGAGGAGGCCACATACCCACAGGAGATCTCATTCCCTTTCCACAATGTGGAACTCTTGCTGGGAGGTGGCTGCCGGTTCAGGGACCTCACCTCTTAACCTCCTTTGTGTCTGGTTGGAAATGGAATGGATGTCAGAATCTTTCAGTGAGCTAACACCATTCTCTTTTTCTTCCTCCGTCTTCTGATTAGATCTCCATCCTCAGGATAACTTTGGGTCCCACAAATTATATAGAGTAGAACCTCTGTCAGACATTTGCCTTTCATGCTTTGCATGTTGTTAGCCCCTGAGAATTCATGGTTTATCGTTTATGACAGTAGAAACTTTTTACCTTTACCTATATATAAGAAACTTTTAAATTTGTTTGAAGTGTCTCCAGGGATTAGGTGTTTTTGGGTGTCTTCTGTTAAAATAATATGAATCTATGGTTATGTGTTCCGTTCTTCTCCTTTCTTTAGGACACATTTGTAATGTGATTTTTGGTTATGAGAGTCTGTGAATATTTGTTGCCCTCCTCCCCAAAATAGAATAATTTAGAATTATTTCTTTCTACCAGAATGATATGCTAGCATCAGAAGTTTTTAGACCATTGCCGAAACACTTTACAAAAATCTGCCAAACTGACAGGAGAAAAAATTCCCATCTTGACCAAGTTTGGAGTGCAGACTGTTTGCACTACCCTCACTTTGTCACCTTTCAATCACTCCTAAACCTATTACAGTCTATCTTCCACCCCAATAAGCAGGTGAAAATGCCCTTCTTAATAGGCTCTAATGACTTCTTGGTTATTAAATCAAATGGACACATTTAATTCTTTGTCTTACTTTACCTCTTTGCAGCATTAAGAAACAGAACAGAGGCTTTCCTTCCTTGTTATTCTCTTCTTTCTTGCCTTCTAGTTTTGTCTTTTTATAAATATTTGTATAACCATGATTCCACTTTTGTGACCATCCCATCTTAGTCCTCTGTGGATCCTCCCTTTCTCCTGTGTGTTAGAGTTACTCAGTGCTCTGTCCTTGTCCTTTGTCTCCAGGTTTCCTACCTCTACCGATGCTCCCAAAGCTTCCTTTCATGTGCTAATGGCTTTCATATCTGTGTGGTTTAGCTGAACTCTCAGGGACCCCGTGTCAGGTGGTTAAAGGACATTCCTGGTCACCCCATAGAGACTTCGAGCTACAAATTGTCTCATCCCTCAACCTAAGCTTTACTCTCCATTCCCTTTAGAATTCAGTAGCCCTTCTATCCACTTATTACCCTATGCTGTTAAAGCCATTCATTTTTCTTTTTTCCATTTTTAAAAAATATTACTTTAATTCCATATATTGGTAGAGTATAGTTGGAAATGCTAATTACCCTGATTTGATCAGCACACATTGTATACGTGTATTGCAATATCATGCTGTGCCCTATAAATATGTACAAATATTATGTGTTAATCAAAACTTTTTAAATGTTTAAGGAGACAAAAATGGCAGCTACCCTGATTAAATCATACAGTCTTCTTAAATAGTCACAATCAAGTGCCCCTGAATGTAGGACGGACCCAGCAACTGGCTTCTAATGAATGGAACAGAGTGAGGTCAGTTATGAAAGTTGGTGGCTTCCGTCCAGTTGGTGTCCTCTCCCTTGCTCTTGTGTGCTTGCTTGTTTGGGGTTGGCCAGCTAGTGTGGACCTAAGAGTGGCTCTGGCTAAAAGATGGAAAAGCCCCAGCTCTTAATACATTAGCTAATGAAGGCAGGAATTCTGCCTGCAATCACTGAGAACCAAGAAACTAATTCTGCATCACTTGGACGCCAGGTTAACTATTACCCAGATGGCCCAGTGACCACACCTGTGAGAAACTCGAAGCAGACGACCCAGGTGGGTCACACCCCCTTTCTTGATCTATGGAAACTAGGAGACAATGAATGTGTGTTATCTTAGGGTGTTAAGTTCTAGGGGTATTAATTTGTTACACGGTAGTAGATAACTAGTACAGGGAATAAGAAAGTAACACAATCATTGATATACTAAATTGTGTGAGTTCGAACCTTTGAAATTTGTAAATATTAACAAGGGGAATTCTTAGCATTTGAATACTTCTAGTTGTGTATTTGTTATAACAGTGTATTTTAACTTTATTGGCATATGATATGGCAACAACTTTTTCTTCAACACGTTCATTTATTCTTGGTACATTTAATTATATGAAAATTATCAACACACATCCAAATGGTTAAGAAATTACGTAAATCTTGACTAATTATAAGATCACTAGAATATGCATTTAAAGCAACCCTCACTTACTTGGCAGATTATAAATAATCACAGCAATGCCCTCTGACCTTGCCTTAATCAGTATTTCCTATGTTAAAAAATATCCCAAATTCCTTAAGGATATACACAGAGTTGGTTCTTCCAATAAAAATTTATGTTATAAATTTTTGTATGCAATAACAGAGCAAATGGCTGAGTTCCTAATGCATGTGTATGTGACTTTATTTAAGTAGCCGTCTTGTTTAATTCATTGTCTAAATCCTTTCACCCTCCTGCTCTGTATTTTACATTACCTCTGGAATGAGATAGAATGCTTTAATTCTAAGGATACAAAAATATTACTTCTGAGCAATTTTTCAGTCACGGGTCAATAATCTTGGTAGCCAGTGGAGATTAGACATTCTCATAGCTCAGAGACAATCACTGAGGTACTGAATACTACCTACGGGACCAAGACAGGCATCATTAACAAGGGTAAGGATCACCGTGCATTTCATTGTGAACTACGGCTGCATGAGGAAGTTTGTTGCCCCAATAGCCATAAATCACATTCACAGATTAAACTCATTTTCTATGGCCTAAAGGAGCTTTTCTAGAGTCAGTCATTAAATTTTTAGTTTAACCATTTTCATATGTGGAAAAAATGATGTTTTCTACAGAGATGTAATGGTGATTCCTGCTCTGGAGAAATTTACTGCATTATATTGCTGGGGCTTAATAGAGATTTAGATTTCATGTGGGGAATATACTGGAGATAAAATTTAATGGTGCATTGAACCACTAAGGTGGGTTGTCATCGTAAGTCATACGAAAACCTGTAAGTGATGAGACCTGCTATCTTCTCACTGAGAGAAAAATAGGAAAAACCAAATCTGAATTAAAGCCTGTACCATAAATTTTTATTTCCATGTACTTTTGTCTGTCATCACATATCACAGAGACCCATTGCACTCTGAAATGTGTTGGCTTTAAGTCTATAACACTAAAAATGACAATAATCAAATAGTGTCTTATTAATTTAAGATTTAAAAAGATGACTTTTCCCTTTTTGTATTTTATAACATCTGTATGTGCAGATGAAAACACACACACACACACACAAAGAGGAAGATGGATTGAGATGTTTTCTTGAGTCCTCCTAAGGACTTAGTCTTTAAAATGAATTACCAAGTGTCTTGTACATATCCGTAGAAATGTACTATTTTCTCTCCTCATTTTGGTTCAGAGCATTAGCTTTTCTATATAGTCCCATTTGCCCTCCACCTTTTATATCTATTTCCTCCATCAGAAATTTTAGATGTATTTGAAGCCCTGGAATATTTTCCAGGCAATGGCTTACAGAAGGACTATCAAATAGATCTTTTTTTTTTTTTTTATAAAGAAAATATTCTACATCTGGATTGTCTGGTACAGTGGCCACTGGTCATATGCCATTACCAGTCACTTGAAATGTGTCTAGCACAACTGAAGGACTTATTTCCAACATAAGTTTGGATGAGTTAAAATGTCATATGTGGCTACTCTATCAGATAGTGCACCCTAAATAACCAAGTGATAATACAGGCAAGTGTACTTAACTTTCCTTCCAGTTAGCATTGAAGTTCCCTTGGCATTTCATTTCATTTGGTTTCATTTCATCTCACTGAGTGCTTCTTATGTGCCAAGTACTGTGAGTGTTATATCTGCATGGGCGCTTTCCTATTTTTATAGCTTGTACTTACTTCGGAGCTCTGCTTGGCCACTGAGGCTTCTAGGGAATTATCTCTGACCCCTGAGTGAGCTGAAGATGCTTTTCTTTGTGACTGTCCTCTGGAGCACCAAGGTTGTCTCCGTGTCACCCCTCTGTAGAAGGGCTATGTGCTGAGCTCCACCTGTCACATCAAATGTTGAAGTTCTAAGTCATAGATAGGAAACATACATGCAGTTTGATGGAAAATACGTGAACGAAAGGCTTTCCTTTCAGTCTCCTTCTCTTGTCTTTCCCCATAATTCTTTTTTGGGGGTATTTTATATTAAAGGAGTAAAAATTTATTCAAATAGAATAAAATTCTCATATTATCTATGGCATTTTCATAAATTCTCTAAAAACTGAACCCCAAGTCCTTAAATATAAAAAGACACTGTTGAAAACATTTCATTTGAGTATTTAGGTATTTATGCATTTAGGTATGATAATAATAATTACATACGTTTTTTCAAAACATTGGATTAAGATCAAATTTATTAAAATATGTCCAAACCAATTAAGTAAATCATGATATAATGCAAGATACAAAACACTCCCCATGGATAATAATTTCTATCAATGTTTTGCGTCTGCAGTTAACTTGAAGCAGATGCTACAAGACATGGCTCATTGTCCTATATTTGCATGTGACATGTTTTGATTTTTTTAAATTGTAACATCATGTAACGCAGCTTTTTAAAAAGTACATGTGTGGTCAGTGTCAAAGGCCGAGTTTCAGTTTTATTTCCCAAAATCTTCGTAGCATTTCCAATGATATTTTCCCACATACTCCACAAAAATCAACAGATATGTACTGCTGGGAATAAAGCTAAGGATTCCATACCCTCACTAATGGACACACACATTTTATTTGTGCTTTCCCTTCAGTCTAGAGGATGAATCAAAATTGCACATTGATTTTTTTTCATTTCTCTGTAAGTCATCCCAGGTCGTCAGCAGCAGCCTAGCTTTTCAATGATGCCCACATTAGTAATAGATGAGGAGATTAATTCTGATCAGAGATGGGAAAGTTTTACATTCAAGGGAAAATGGGAGAACTGGGAAAATCCTCAGCTTAGTTTTTTCTTTTTTGATTCTACAGTGGCTGTGAACAGAGGCAGAAGAAAAATGTTCTTACAGAGATCTCAAGAAAAGCACTGAAATTCACTAAGATTTTTCTGAGCCAATAGTTGATCACAATATAATGAATTCCTTGGGATAGAATTAAACAAGAGGTATGTTAGGGAGGATGAAAGTACAACTTTTTAAAAACAATTTTAGAAGCTTATGAAAATAAATATACAGAAATTGTAATTTAACAGTACAGGTGGAAACAGAATGAAGCAAACATGTGGACATCAGCTCTGGTCCTTGTGGCCACCCTTTCTTCTGGGCTTTCTATAACCATTTGCTGGAGCACAGCCAGGTGTACCCTGTCTCCCAGCACCCCACATGTCTTATGTTCCCCTTTCTCATAGCATCCCGTGTGCCATCTTCCCTCTTTTCTTCTGACCTTTCCTCCTGCATCCCTTATGAAACTCATCATGCAGTTACTCATCAGGTGCAGTGTGAGGGTCTCTATTCATCCCCTGTCCATTCCTCCAGCAGGGGCCAGCAGCAGCAGTAGGGGCCAGGAGTGGGATGAGTACCAGGGCTCTAAGAGCCTTTCACAGGTGGGTTGACCTAGCCATAGCATTTGGCAAGAACGAAACAAAAATGTGAAGACAATGCCTAGGGTCAACAGCAAAGCCAAGTCCCAAACACATAGAGCAACTGCGAAGGTTGTACATTTATAGTCACGCACCCTGTCACAATATTTTGGGCAATGATAAACCACATGTACCACAGTGGTCCTATAAGATTATAATGGAGCTGAAAAATCCCTTCACCTAGTTATGCCATGGTGTTGAATATGGTGCATCACTCATGTATTTATGGTGATGCTGGTGTAAACAAGTCTACTGTGCTGCCAGTTGTATAAAAGTACAGCACAGACACTTATATATAATACATAAGACTTGATAATGATAACAAAAGACCATTTTACTGATTTATGAATTAGCTCTAGTATAATTTTGTTATTATCTTAGATTTCACTCTTTCTCATTAAAAATAAATTTATTGTCAACAGCAGTCTCGACCATCTCGTTTCCTGAGTTTGGTGTTTGCATCAAGAGGTCACGTGGAGTGACTGGCTGAGACCATGCATCTTTGTACGAACAAACTCAAGGATATTTACACAATGATGAAATTGTCCAACAACACAGTTCTCAGAAAGCATCCCCATCATTAAACAATGCATGACTATGGTTAAGGCCAGTTCCCAGCCAAAAGCTACAAGTAGGAACAGAAGGTAGTAGAAGACGTCAGTGTAGGGACAGCTATGCTGGAAGGAGACACTGGAAGGAGATGCCACATGCAACGGTATGCTTCCCTTCTACCATGCCTCAGCAACCTGTCCCGGGCAAGTTTTGTAAGTGGGAGACTAAAGTAGACACAAAATGACTGCTATCATCAAGAAGCTCGTGGTCTAGAAATACATCACTTGCTGTTCTAGAGAAAAAAATCACATATAAAAATATAGGATTATATAAGCATTTTTCGCCATAGTCATGGTTAGTAAGCCACAGGACACACTTTCCTTACAGGGTCTGGCCACCAATATTTTGCATTTAGGAATGGCTATTCTCCTCACAGAGGCAACTTCTGCATCACGTATTGAATTGCAATGTGCTTCCTCCAGTTGGAGGGTTTTCAAAGCATAAATCATGGTATTGGATGAAACTGTGGTTTCGTTTTTCCACCTCTCTTACAATAAGAGAATAATTGACTCAGAATAGTCCGCTTATGTGCACTAGCATCTGTCACTATGGCAGCTCACACACATGCACACACACAGCCCTATTGTGGAGATTTCCATAGACATGGCAAATAAACAGATTACAAATTCAAAATATGTCTCAAGAATATGAAAACATAGAAAATGGATTTCATCACCATTGGGAACTTGTTAACAATACAGAGAAGATGGCCTTCTGATATAAATTTTGTCTAATAAAAACTTTATACTGTACAAAGATAGCTAGAAATTGGTTGATGGTTCAAGACCTAGCTAGAGGAGAATACACCTCCTTTGTCACATGGAAAATTAGAACTACTAGCTGCTCTGAAATATATGCATTTTTTTGTAAATATCATATGTATGTGTGTATCTGCTATCACTTACTTTTTACTTTCTTTATCCTTAATGAAAACACAGAGAATGAAGTCAGAGAATTTTCTGATTTTTCTTCCTCTGTTTTTTTTTTTTTGTTTGTTTTTTGTTTTTTGTTTTTTGTTTTTTGGTTGGTACCGGGGGGTCGACCTCAGGACCTCGCGCGCCAACAGGCACCCGTGCCGCTGAGCGATATCACCGGCCCCTTTTTCGTATGTGGGATCCGGGAGTCGAACTCAGGCCCTCGCGCTTGCAAGGCAGGCGCTTATGCCGCTGAGCCATCTCACCGGCCCTCTTCCTCTGTTTTACATCTCCAAATCGCAACAGTTTGTGTGGTGGATCATAATGAATCTTTCCTGTGACCTGTGTGGGTCACACAGTTTAGGATCCAGGTTTTTATGTTATTCTATTGTCAGGGGCGAAAGCCTTCATTGAAAATCTAATCAAACATAAGCACTATCTTTTGAGAAAAATTCACATGAACAAATTATACTTGAAAATTTGGTTGTTGGGATTCTCAAAGCTTCAATCTGTGGTCCTCAGTGTGTTTCCTAGATTGGCAGCACTGGCATTGCTGGGTGTTTGTTTGAAAGGGAATTTCTTTTTTAAGATTTTTTTTTTATCGGTATGTGTTTGCGATACACAATAATCACATTCGTCTCGGGGAATCTGTATATCTACATCTGGCACCTCAATCATTTTTACTCCTTCCCCCTGCTCTCCCCTCTGCCCTCTTCTCCAGTTCTCCTTCCCACCTCTACAAAGTCTGCCTCTTGAAAATGCTGCCCCAGACGCATTTATTCAGAAACTCTGAGGCACTGTGGGCTGGATGTGGTGTGACCCCCAAAGATCATGTCCTGGATGCTTGGTCTGCAGCGTGGTGGTGTGGAGAGGCGCCTGGTGGGAGGGAGTAGGTAACGGGGGCTCCACCCTCAGAAGCTATGGCTGCTGATCTCACGGAGCACGTTATTTCAAGAGCAGTTTGTTAGGGAGAGCAGGAACTCCACCTGCCTGGCTCCTTCTGGATGCAGCTGGTTTCCTTTCTGTTTCTCTGTCATTTTCTGACTCATCTGGGCAACCATCATCAGAATGTTAGCATCATACTGTCTGGGGCTTCCAGCCACCAGAATCATAAGCCAAGCAAGTCCTTTTACTGTATAAAGCACCCCTCTCCAGGTATTCTGATAAAGAACCAGAAAACAGACCGAAATACACAGGTCAAAATAATGCTGATGAACCTTCAAGTTTGAGGACTATTTTTTTAGGGACATCTTGAGCTGGGGTACAGGCATGTCACTGAGTCATGCTCCTGGGATGCATAACTTCTGTTTTTACTAGTACATGTTTACAGCACATAATGTTACATTCCTTGTGCTGGGTTGGTACATGACATAACACATCCTTTTTTTTTTTTTTTTTTTGTACCAGGAATCAAACTCAGGACTTTGCGCTTGCCAGGCAGGCACTTGTGCCACTGAGCTATATCCCCGGTGCTGTAACACATCTTAATTCCTTTTTTCATCCCCTTTCCCTCCCCTTTCATTTCACTTTCGCCATCTGTTGATCCCCTTCCCATTTGAGAAAAATCTGTCTCCATGATTATATAACTTCTTCCTTCTCCTTGGGCTGTGACCTTGAGTAGGTGAGAACAGAAAGCGCATGTCTTTGGGTGGAGTGAAAGTTACTCCTCTTCGGCACCATTGTAGGCTATTAGGGACTTTTGCTTCATGTGGAATCATGATTGGCCCAAATATCCCTCACCCACTTTATGCTACAAGCGTTAGCATAGTGTGTATCTCAATGTGAGCTCTTAAGTATACTTAGCATATTTGACTACCTGGTAGGCATGTGTTCAGGTATTCTTAAACTTGACCTAATGATACAAAAACTTATTCCACAAAGAACAGATTCTGCTTGAAAAGTGTGAAAATGCATAGACAGCATTAGAAGGATTATTGATATATAATAGATTATAGATATATAACCTGAAAATATAATCTGAATAATAACAAATGTCTTGTGTGTGTCCTGGTTTTGGGAGGTGGGACCACCTTGAAAGTTTACATCTGTTGGCTTCCAAGGAGATATTATTCATAGAGTGAGGGTCACACGAGTTAGAATCTGAAGAGCTTGACTTGAGCCAGCACCACCGTTTATAGTAGATCTGCAAATAAGGACTAGTTGATTAACGTCACTAGGCTTCAGTTTCTTTACCTATAAAATGCAGCCAATATCACCTACTCATTGGACAAGTGGGAAGACCTAGCTTAACACATAATATGCATTGCTCCATAAATGTTTTCTCCCTTCCTCTCCACGCAGAGCATTTTTCTCCCTTCTTCTTACATCCCTGTACCTCCACCAATGTAGCAATTACATTTATAGGAAGAGTTAGTCCAGCATAAACTTTCCAACACAGATCTTGAATCAGTTTGGTATAGGGAAATATTTGAGAGAATATTTCCATTAGTATGCCTGTAAAACAAAATAAATGCCAAACATCTGCTGTGTTGCTTTTCTAGATCTGTTTTTAATTGTCTAAAAGAAGTACAGGTCTCGACTTTTTGTATTTTTATCTTACTGGAAAGACTAAAAAAGGATTTAAAAAGAGAGTCATTATGTCTCTAGGGACTTTTGTGCTTCCTCCACTTTCTAGAAGAACCAGGAGTAACTCATTCATTGGGCATCACCTTTTACTTAGAGTTAAAATTATTAAAGCATTTCCTCATATGAGACCCTTTTTGGGAAATGTTCTATTGATTGAGAAATAGACAGGTATTTTGGTGACTTCTAGAATGCATTCAAGGCAATGTATCTCTGATAGCTAAGGATAATGGATCACTCTTTCTTTTCAGAGTGTTTCAACCTCCAGCATCTCGTCACTCAGTACATGTTAGATAAGGACAAACAACACTCCACAGCTGGGAGTGGTCAAACACACAGAACTCTTAATTAATCCTCCCATTCTTCTCCAGACCTGCAGAATCAGATTCTACATTTTAACATATGCTGAAATGGTTTGTACCCTTATAAAAATGGTGAAGCCCTGGTCTGGCATTTGTTTTTGACATTGGGCACGTTACCTGTTTGCCTACTTGTGATAAATTAAGGGGGAATCCTCCTGAACCATTTGAAATGAACCTTCCTTTAATGGAGGAAGAGAAAAATCAAATATTATTAGCACTTTCATGGACTTACTATGGACCCAAAATTTAAACTTCATTCTACCTAACTTTTTTTTTTTTTTGTCAAACCATATCACCTAAGGGATATAAAAAGGAGAGCATATAAAATTTAGTAAACTTAAAAGATGTGACCCAAAGCAAGAGTGTGAAGGGAAACTGATTTAGGGTGTTTTTGCATTACCTTCTTATAAACCCTCTCACTTGTCCTGTAACCTTATGCTTTGTTCTTATCTAAGAATTCCCTAGGGTCTGGCAGTGCTTTTTTTCACTAGTGGGGTTGCATTTCCTAGAGATTTGTTGCAATGTCTTAAAAAAGAAAGCATAATTATGGGGTTCTAGGCATCATAATGGGTTGAAAGTTGGGGGTAAGGACAACTGTTTTGATCTCTTTAAAATATGCGAAGAGGGTGACTATTGATTTGTTAACGTCTGTTTAAAACCCAAGAATGGAATTCTGTGTGAGAGATGTAGGGAAGGCTACCATACCCATGACATTTGGCATCTGTTTTCTTCTTGGGTGTACCATCTTGTAAGGTTTGGAACTGTAATAGAGAGCTAGGGTGTACCCGAATTTACAATGGAGCTGGTGCCCCCTGCTGGAATAGGGTTGCTTACATTTCCATCTTTTGGGGCATCTGTGCCAGCAACCCTGTTAAGACACAGCCTTGTCAACATAACCTATGGGCATGAGGGTAAGTCATTTAATTAACCTCTCTGCTTCAGTTCTCTGACATGTAAGAATGGGATAACAATAGCAGCCAATCCTAAGTTTCCTGTTGAAAGGTAGAATTAATTAGGGATGACAGTATAATACTTTATGAAAACTGGGTACTAAATAGTTATAAATGTTTGAACACGCCTCCAGTGCTCCTATGGCAGGAAAATGACACTATGGTATGTCTAATTACTAAACCTGCTGTTGCTAATTTTACCTCATTGTGAATTCTTACTACTCTTAAAGTAGCAATGCTTAATGCACCTTCACCTACTCTGATTGATATTACTTGAGCTGAAGAATTTTGCTGGAGAGTGTCCATTAGTTAATGGAGTGTGGGGAAAGGGATGCTTCAAACTGTCAGGAGAAACAACTCGTTCAGTGAGTGCAACTGTGTAGAACAGGTACAATACTTTGGATATAAGTTTTGATGCATGCCTCTTTACAGAAGGAACTTTTCCCTGCTGAGATTGAGTCTCCAAGAATGAGTCCCAAAGAACAAATTCCATTTGAGGAAGGAAGAGAGTGAAATTGAGGAGGTACCCTGCTGATACAAGGAGAAAGAAGAGTCCCCTCTCTTTCTAGCCAGGAAACTGATGTGAAAACAAAGAAACTTAAAGTAGAAAGTAAATGTGGGTCTCCCCCTTGATTTCTTTGAATTAGAACCCCAGTAGGAAGGGATGAAGTTTGTAGACAGAAGTGGGACGAAAGCCCAAGGACGTTCCTGGGGAAGAACTGTCACTGGGTGGCTGCTTGCCCCTGGAAGGGCTATATTCGCAGTGGCCTCCAGCATGACACACCATCCACAGAAGAGCTGAGGGAAAACAGATGAGGCTGTGGCAGGGCTCCTGTATGTGGTATAGAGGAGATGTTAACGTCCCTGCCAAAAATGCTGAAGAAGTGATCAACCATGGGCTTGAGACCATGGATGCAGTTTGCAAAGTTTTCAAATATGATAAGGTGGCAAGGGTTATAGATTTTGGTGAGGAGAGGCATCATAGTGCCCAGATAGCCATGGAAGAGGCACATGCAGTGGTTGTGGCCCAGGGAATGGACCATGTCACCCACCATGCATGGAGACTAGAGAATGTTATATATTCATGGGACCTTTCTCTCTGGCTGTTTCAATCACAGCAAGACTACAACCCCCCTACCCCTGCCAAAAAAGCCTAGAAGATATTATTGTGAAGGGGAGAAGGAGATATGGAATATTGAGAATCTACCTAAAGAAATGTTTAAATTAGTGGATCAGACTGTCTACCTGCTATTGTTTAGATCTAAAATATTCCCCCAAAACCTTGTATTTCAAGGTGGGGCTTCTGGAACATGATTGAATCATGGAGGCACTCTACTTATCAGTAGATTAATCCAGTGATGAGTTAGTTCATAGATGAATGTGCTGTTAGGAGGTGGGTCTGGGCTAGAAAAGGCAGGTCACTGGGGGCATGATCTGGAAGGGTATGTTCTTGTCCCTGGCTCCTCCCTTCACTCTCTGCTTCCTGCTGCCATGATGTGAGCAGCTTTCCTCTTTCAGGCCCTTCCACCATGCAGTTTCTGCATTGGAGCCAGCTAACTATGGACTAAACCCATGGCAACTGTGAGCCAATATAAACCTCTCCTCCTTTATGGTACAAGTGCTGGGAATTTTGTCCCAGCATCAGTAAAATGACTAATATAGTACCAGATCAAGAAATTAGATCAGCTCCAGAAATATAGATGCTTCTTTTGTTTTCATATATCCCAGCCTAGTGTGTATTTTTGTGACCCTTCTACATGGCTATACCCAAGATACCCAGATTTCCATTCATGGCCACATATTTCAGGTGCCATGACACACTACAGTACTTTAGTTATTACTGAAGTGTACACTTGAGAACTTGTGAGGATCTGGTCTGTTGAACTCCACAGAGTGCTTAGGACTACAGAGAAAGGAGGCCATTGTGACACCATGTCAACATAGTTATTATGGGACATCATGTGGACAGAAAGGTTATGTTCATACAGGGAAAAAGAAAAAGAAGGTGGAAAATTCTTAGTTGATTTATGGAAAAGAAAAAAAACAATAAGAAGCAACCTCTCCCTCTATAATAACAAAGATTTTTGGAAGAAACAAGAAGCCAGTCACCAATGTTTAGAAACACGTGACATCTGTGTGCTTCTCTGATCATTTTGTTGATTCCAATGTTAGAGTAAAACCCACTTTGAAAATAAATACAGGGCCAGTGAGATAGCTCAGTGGCATAAGCTCCTGCCTGGCAAGCGCGAGGTCCTGAGTTCAACTCCCGGTACCCACATACAAAGAAAGGGCCAGTGATATCACTCAGTGGCACAGGCACCTGCTGGCCCGCGAGGTCCTGAGTTCAACCCCCGGTACCCATAAAAAAAAAAAAAAAAAAAGAAATATATCCAAGGGATAAATGAAACTGTCTCCTTACTTAAATCTATTGTCACTGAAACTGATATTAATGACATCACTGTTCAAACTGCATCTCATATGTATTCAGTTCATCCACTCATAATAAAAAAGACAGATTTTGGACAAAAGTTTCCCCAGGAACTTCTAGCAAGGCCATTTTTCTTTTCTGTGCCTCCCTGCTAAATACAGGTACAGACCCTAAAAACACAGCAATAGACAACCAAGGATAGATACTAAAAGGAAGAAAGAGAAGCCTGACTCTGAATCCCTCCAGGAGAAGGGTCACATAGGACAGGGTTCTCGTGTCTTACTGGAATTTTGAATCATGAAGAGAAGATCTGTTGTTTCCTGACATTCAAGAGGCCCACACAATAGCCCGGGCAGGCACATTTCTTCCTCGGATCAAACAGGAATCCTACTGGAAACACTGGCTGTACTGGTGGAGGGATGGCGCAAGAGTCCTACCTGCAGCTAGCGGTCAGGGCTGGGGCAGTGCTCCCATCTCTGCAGGGGGACCTCTAGAGATAGGTGGTGTGGTTGCAGGACTATTACAACAAGCTGCCCCACCCCAGAATTCCTTGTCACACTGACCCACAAACCCAACAATGATTAAAAATGGGCAGGCGAGTAATGTGATTTATGGATATTAATGGAAAAACAAACAAAATGTAAATGAATAGGACCCAGGAGCATTTTAAAAAATGATATGCCATGATCACTTTTCCTTTTAATTTTACATCCACATTAGTAAATCTGAGCAGAAAATTCACATGTTAACCTCCCCAGATATTACAAAAGAGTAAGTAAAGTCAATATTCAATCATCATAAAACAAAAATCTGTAATAAAACAAGCATGATATCCCCCCCCATTGTGCACTTTCACTTTGTGTGGTATGAATTACCTGTAGTCAGCTGTGGTGTGAAGGCTCTAAGTAGAAAATTCTAGGAATAAACAATTCTTAACTTTTAAATGACACGCCATGCTGAGTGGCCTAATGGAATCTATGTCCTGCTCCATTCTAGAATGTGAACCATCCCTTTGTCCATCATGTCCCCGCTGAAAACGCAACCTGCCTGCTAGTAACTTAATAGCTATCTCAGTTATCATAACAGTGGTCACAACATTAAAAGGCTTGTGTTAAAGTAACTTTATTTAGCTTCGTGAGCTTCAAAAGTGCAATGATGGTGATGCTGGGAATTAGGATATGACAAAGAGACTCTGTCTTTTCCTTCAAGAGAAAAAGTGAAAGTTATCAACTTGAAAGCCAAGAAAAAAAATGTATCATGAGGTTCCTAAAATCTACAGTAAGAACAAATCTTCTGCCTCAGAAACTGTGAAGAAGTAAAAAGAAGTCGGTACTAATTCTATTGCTGAACATCAGAGTACGAAAGTGACCATTGCAGTGAGTGACAAGCGTTTGGTTAGGAGGGAGGAGGTGTTGGATCTCCCAGCGGAAGGCTTGAACAGAAAACATGCTGGGACCCATGTCAGTGTGTAGCGCCGCAAGCACTTTATACTATGTGGTTGCCAATTTGAGTGTGGCTTTGAATCCTAGCCCTGTACTTCACTAACTGTAACAACTCGAACAAGTTGTTTAGTTCCTTTGAGCCTCAGTTTCCCTACGTGTAAAGTAGGAAATAAAAGTAGCATCTGTTTCATACAATTTTTGAAGATTTATTCATACAGTATCATTATAGACAAGTATATGTAGGAAAAAAAACCTCACAGTGTATATAGGGCGTGCACTACCTGTGGTTTCAGGCACTGTTATGGCTTGTGTCTAGATGCACCCCAAAGCCTCATGCTGTCATAGGTGGGGCTTTTCAGAGGTGGCTGGATCTGGAGTGAGTGATGCTGGGATTAAGGATGAGATGCTGGGATTGATTCATGGTGTGATGCTAAGTCAGTAGAACTAGTACTGACTTCTTCACAGTTTCTGAGGCAGAAGATTTGTTCTTACTGTAGATTTTAGGAACTTCATGATACATATTTTTCTTTGCTTTCAAGTTGATAACTTTCACTTTTTCTCTTGAAGGAAATGACAGAATCTCTTTGTCATACCCTAATTCCCAGCATCACCATCATTGCACTTTTGAAGCTCATGAAGCTAGATAAAGTTACTTCAACACAAGCCTTTTAATGTTGTGACCACTGATATGATAACTGAGAGTTATTAAGTAACTAATAGGCAGGATTAAGGGTGCCCCACCCTGAGTATCAGTGCTACTCACCCTAAGGGCAGGTGGCCTGGACAGGATATAAGGAACAGAAAGAGAGCTGCTGCTGTTGCTGCTTGCAGCTTGGTACCCTTGCTGCCTTCTGCCCACCATAAACTATTTCTCCTCTGTGATGCCCCTCTGCCATGCCACCCTGCCTTTGAGCCAGCCAATTATGAACTGAAACCTCTATACATTGTCAGCTGTAATAAACCTTTTTCTCCTTTAACTTGGGTGCTGGGCGTTTTGTCCGTTTTGTCTCAGCAATGAGAAATGTAACAAAGACAGGCACCCATGGGAAGCTCAGAATATGCCTCCCACAGATGAGGGGGCGACTAGTGTAAAAGTTATTCATCAACAAAATGAAATATATTTATAATAACTCTGAAGTTAGCATTACAATTAACAAGGAAAAAATACAGATGGTCCCCAACTTAGAATGGTTTGGATTTATCATCTTTTGACTTTATGAGGGTACATAGCCCTAAGCATTCAATAGAAACTATAGTTAAAAATTTGAATTTTGCTCCTTTCTCCAGCTAGCCATATGTGGTATGATACCTTTCTTAACACTGGGCAGTGGTAGTAAGCCATACTCCCCGCCAACACCTGGATCACAGGGGTAAATACTAACCTTCAAGCTATGATGTTCACTATGTGAGGTGTACTAGATACATTTTTTTACTGACAATATTTTCAACTTATGTACAATGGGTGTATCAGTTTTATACCCCATAGCAGGTTAAGGAGCCTCTGTACTAGAAATATTCCCAGTAAAAATAATAGAATCAAGATAGCTACCGTCACTATCATTTATTGCAATATTATGTAGCGTTTTAATAAATTGAACATCAAAACTTTAAGCCAATGTGATCAGATACAGAATAAAGTTAAATAAGTTTAAAACTAGAAAAAGGGAAGCCACACTTTTATTTATTGGTAGATTATATGACTGCATATCTAGAACTAGAGAATTATCTGAAAACTATCACATAATATAGGAGCATTGGAAATAATTATAAAAATGTATATAGGGCATGTATAGTAAGAAAAGAACCAGCTGAAAATATCACACAAAAAATAAAATACCTTGAAGTAAATTTAATAAGAAATGTGCTGAAAGCATCAAGATTTTTTTGTTTTGTTTTGTTTTGTTTTTCTGGACTTTATATTCTGTTCCATTGATCCCTTAAGAATTCCTGTCTCCTTTTACCTTTATACATTCTAATATTCAGTAAACCTCTCATCTGAATATCCCATAATAGGAAGCTTGTTTTATCTATATTGTTGCTATCCCACAGGTATAAAAATAATTTGAATTTTTTTTTTTTTTTTTGGTACCGGGAATCAAACTCAGGACCTTGTGCTAGCCAGGCAGGCACTGTGCTGCTGAACTATATCACCAGCCCATTTTGAATGTTTTAAATACTGATGTAAGATTATTTCTTAAATTTTATGCAGTGAAATAACCAAGATACAGAATGTTTTGAGCAATTGTGCAAATATATGTGCATTTTTTTTTAATGAATTGACTATCTCTGGAGTGCTTTACAAATGACAGGGCTGGGGATATAGCTCAGTGGTACAGCACTTGCCTAGCATGTGTGAGGCCCTGAATCCCACACCCAACACTGCAAAACAAACAAGAAAAAGAAAACCAATAGCACCGGCTTCCTCTGCGAAGGCTAGATGGTAAGTGGAAGACAAAGACTGGAACACCCTATAAAGAGTTGTGTTCCTATTGATTTGTGGAAATGTCAATATTTCATTATTCAAAAAGAAGATGTAAATTTTAAAATGCGATCATAGTCTATATTTGAATTCTCAGAGATGCCTTTTGAAATTTTCCATGTGAAAAACTTTTAATTCCATTTTACATATATAGTTATTATTTTACTTCTGAATATTTTTCAGGGAAAATGATATAAAATTTTTAAAAATTCAGATGATGACTTTTATAATACTCTATTATATTTTGTTTATTTATTTTATTTTATGGAAAAAAGTAAAACAAAATTTCATAACAAAATAATAAGAGAATCAGGCAAGCACGAGGTTGTGAGTTTGATTCCTGGTACCACAAAAAAAAAAAAAAAAAAAAGAGAATAACAGTAGTTAATACATTGCATATCGTTATCTTTAAAGTAATTACTCAGAGTACAAGATATGGGCATAAAAAATTCTCGAATTCATTTTAGCACAAACCTTCCTTTTCAATGAACTAAGAGATACTAGTAGTATAACTAATATGCATTTTTTTCCTTTTCCCTTCCTTCCTTTCCTCTTTCCCCCATCTTAGTTCCTTTTTCTTTTTGAACATTTTCTTCCCATTTCACAATATCTATTGCACATTTTAGACCTTATTTACACTTTCAGTTTCTCACACCAGAGAGACAGTATGATGTTTACACATGTGAGTCTGATTTATTTCACTTATGAGTATGGTCTCAAATAGCATCCATTTACCTATAAAAGTCTCAAGTTTATCCTTCTTTATGGCTGAGTAGTACTCTATTGTATATAAAGACCCATTGATGGGCATCTGGGTTTTTCAAAGATTTAGCTATTACCAATAGTGCTGCTATAAACATGGGTGCAATATATCGCTGAGGTCTGATGTTTTAAATTCTTCTGGGAAGATACCCAGAAGGGGAATAGCTGGGTCAAATGATACCTCCAATCCTAGCTTTTTGAGTAATCTCCACTCTGATTTCCACAGTGGTTGCACCAGTCTACACTCCTGCCAACAGTGGAGAAGGGTTCCTATTTCCCCACAGCCTCTCCAGCATTTGTTAATCGTTGATTTCTTGATAATAGCCATTCTTTCTGGGGTGAGATGGACTCTGAGAGTTGTTTTAATTTGCATCTCACAGAGTGGGAAAAAAATTTAGCCAATTGTCCCTCAGACAAAGGACTTACATCTAGAACATAAAGAACTGAAAAAAATCAGACACCCCAAATTCAAAGACCCAATCCAAAAGTGGGCATCTGAGATGAATAGACTCTTCTCAGATGAAGAAATGCAAATGGAAAATAAATATATGAAAAAACGTTCTACATCATTGGTCATTTGAGAGATACATTTTGTTTATCAAATTAAGTCTATTCAATATTATTCATTGGGTTTTACCAAATGCTAATGGGGTATGATACATCTTCTTAATTAATAAGAATGGCACCATACTTATGATACATTATATGAAACCTAACAAAGAAAGTTAAAACCACAGTCCCTAAGAGAGTGTGTGTTCTTTCTTGGAGACCAATTTCCAAAGCCTGCGAAGGCCTCCAGTATGGTGCTGTCTTTCAGCTGGCCCTTAATTTAGACATCACATTCACATCTTGAGAAAAGGCCTTTCAGTTTTAAAAGTTGGGATCTGTTGTGTCGCTCTCCTCACTTCCTTTTGCATCTCTTCCCCTCTCTTCCCACCCACACCCACCACGTGTGCTTCTCCATGACCCTTAAAGATGCCAACCTGCCTCACACCTCCATGGGATGGGAGGCCCAGGTCTGTGGTCTTTTCTCCAAGAAAAGTAATGTAAAGTATAAGTACATATTTAGCACAAATGCACACACATTTTGAGAGAGAAATAACAGCATAAGTTATGGATTTTAAAAAGCTTAGAGAGGCTATGAAAATCATAAAATCCAGGAAAATAAGATTCATTAATTGTCTAACAAACTTGTATAATTTTTTTGCTCTTAATGCTTTGGAATCCTTGTTCTTCACCTTGTTACCTGATGATATCTCTGTAAAACCAGTTTCTATGGAGGAAATAGAAAATAATTAGTCCTTTCCCAATAGTCCTAATTGAAATAATTTGGAAAAATTATCTTTAGCTTATAGCACATTACTCATAACCTGTAAAATTTTAAGATTGTTGAAAAATTCGTGTGACCCTCCATGGAATTTCTTTCATATGTGAGCTACAGCAGCTCACATCTTTCCAAGCTTTCTTGAACCGTGACAGATCTCATTCACTCTCTGAGCTGACGGCACACATTCCCTCATGGAAGTAGAGTATAATGAATTCTCACTCCATTTGTCAATGTCAGCAAGAAATTTAAATCTATTCCCAGCATATTCATATGATTTACTCTCTTTATTATGTGGTATAGTCCACAAATCTATTTATTATTTCTTTTGGAAATTTGTCTCCTCCTTTAAATTAATTATGGCTTTGGGTGTGATCTGAATTGTCATTATAATTTGCCTCTTGATGTCAGAATAATTACTGTGGATTTCATTGCTAATTTTTGCTACTTCTGTCAGCATGTCATTAATTGATATTTCTCATAGTTCTTTAAGAGTAAGTTTTAAGATGACAAAAGAAGGTACCAGAATGATCTTTAAGATGCAGGGCATATATCTGTTGCTTTGGGTCACTTAATGGCTTCGTGTTTTAATTGTTATTAAATTGGAATCACATGACCTGTGCTGCCTGGCTGGCCTTGCTCTCTGACCTTGATGCCTACCACCTCTTTCTTCTGTTCCTAAGGCTTTATTTCCAGTGAACTTCCTTTCCTTTTCTTCCTTTCTGGTCTTGGATGTAATGATCCTCGTAATAGGAATCATTACACTTGCTCCTTCCTGTTCCCGAGTCTCTCCTTCAGATCTGTGCATGAAGGACTCTTTCTCGTCATTACACACCTGTTGAACGAACCTTCCTTCATCACTCGTCCTGAAGAAACCACCTCTTTCAATCATTGCTTCATTGAACACTTTATTTTCTTAGTAGCGTTAATGGGGCAATTTTTAAACTTCTATTTATCTGATTTTCTGATTATGTGTGTATTTTCTGTTTATTCTCGATGTCCCTGACTGGACACCAAGGATCCTATTGGTTCATTATTTCTCTTCACAGCCATGAACAGTGCCTGGAATAGGACAGGCAGCTAATAAGTAGTTACTCACAGGATATGTCAGTTATGAAAGGATTCTTTGGCCCAAGCAAGCTTAGATAATACTGTACACATCACCCTTTAGGATTTTGAATGTTGCAAGTCTTTTCTCATTCATTTTGTTTAATACAGAGTTTCAGAAACGTATTTAACCACAGAAGTTTTCATTTCATTTTGTAAACATATCTCTTACTAACATTTTGGAAATAGTCACACAAATATAATGATAAGATTTCTTACATTAAAGGAACTCTGCACTCTTCCATGAAGCTACTTAGGTAAGGCTCTAGCTTGCTTTTTCATTCACTCATTTAACAAGCATTTCTTGAGTACCAGACAGGATGTCATGCCCCAGAGGCACAGTGGTGGGCCCGATCCCTACTCTCATGGAGTTTAAGCTCACATGTGACTTGGTGTGACATGAACTTTGCCCTGTGGGAAGATGTTGGAGGAGCACGTAAGCCAGTGTTAGAGGTCTAAGAGGGCTTGCTGAGGAGTTGTCATCCAAGCCAGAAGGATAAATAGATATTGAATGGATGAAGAGCTGAAGATGGTTCTACAGGCTCCAGAAATAGCCAGTGTCTACAGCTGAGGACCAGAAACAGCAGGTGTCTCGGAGGAAATGGAGGATCCGCACGGGGCTGAGCCAGAGTGTGAGGTGCAAGTGGTGAGAGATGAGCAGTAACAACGGCCCTGTTTAATAGAAGGGACCAAATTATTGTCCTGTTAAACTGGTGTCCATTCGTCATTCATTCATGTCGAGGTTGCCACCTACCACTGTATCTCCAGGGCTCACGTATCACGCGCTGCCTAATAAACATTGGGTACAGCTTTGTGAAATGGATGAAGTAAAACAAATTAAAGTCCAGAAGAATCTTCAGGAACATTGCCAGCGGGAGAAATAGCTGCTCTTGGGTATGCAAATTCATCTACTACTTACTAGCAATCAACCTTCTAGGAGTACCAGGCAAAGAAGTGAGAGCAATCGCATCCCTTTCTGCCGGAGCAACTAGCCGGAGCAGCTGTCTCAGGAAAGGTAAGCAGCCCTTCCTGACACAATTGGGAATGTCTTTTTAGCTTTTGAGTAATTCCGAGGGTCAAAATCACTTAATTTTTCAGTGTGCAATGTGAAACAAGCGGTCAATGGGTGGGGGGAGTCCAAGAGGAGGAACAGAGTAGATGCCGAGGAGCTGTTTCCAGTAGTCAGTGGCCAATAACAAGTCTAGATGCTCTCGCTCGCACCCATCTGGAGTGGCCTCCCGTTCTTACATAATAAACAAATCGAAGAAAAACAATCGCGGGTGAGAGAAACAGCAGGGTCTTCACATTTTGCTTCCCGTGTGACTTCTTTGCCAACAGAAAGCCAACTGTTCAAGCTAAGCCAATGAACACTTAATGAAAACTCCTTTAATCCCACACCTTCACACGCTCTTGACCAGCCACGTCGTTTTTGGAGTAGCTCAACACTTTTCATTTTGGCCCAGGCCCAGGGCTCTCTTCTCCCTGAGAATTCATATAAAGAAGATTATATAAACTTTCTGTGACTACTTTTGTTTTTTTGAGCTTGAAACCAAAGAGATATTTTTGTTTACATACTATGATCTCTTTAGAGTGATTATGCTTGTGTAACTGATCAGACTTTTAGAAGAAGAAAAATACAGGTTTTCATGGAGAAAAGGAGACAATAAAGAAATAGTTTGATTCTTGGGAAACTGTTTATGCAAATAAACAAGGTAAGAAGGGAATGTCTGACTTCTGCCCCAGCTCTTAGCCTCCAACCTTCTGGTTAGACCACAACTTTTGATGTTTTATAGTTTTCATTGTTCAATTCTTGCCCAAGTAAGAACAAATCTCTCTGCTTCTTGAATTCTTCCTGTGAGAAAGTGCACTGTCAGAGGAAAGACGTTAGGAAGCAGAGAGAGACCTGGTTCTTCACACTGGTTAGGAATAGAATTTTCTGTAGTGTTTTATGATTCTTCTTAGCTCCTGTCTTCTGCATCTTTGGATCATTGGAAAGATGGAAGCAGTTGCAGGTTTTGAGGTTTGTTTATAAGCATGTATGAAGGCTATGGTGCTGTACCATGTCTATGGCTGACCTTAGACCATAGAATGCTGTATATTTAAAGTCATTCATTGTGTTGAACACTTAATTCGGTCAAAGGCTACCTCTTCTTACACATCTCTAACTCTGATTATAGTATAGGAATATGGCTACTTTGTTTTGGGTCATGTGATAAAATTTTGGGGGTGGCAGTGGTATTAGGGATTAAACCCAATGCCTTTGAAGCGGGATCTTGCTAAATTGCTCAGCCTGAGTTCAAACTTGTGATCCTCCTGCCTCAGCCTCGTATAGTGCTGGGATTGTAGGTGTGCACAATCACATCCAGCTCCATATGACATAATTGATGAGTCCTGAAATGAAGCATAGAGTCCATACTCATTTGCTTATAATAAAAGTTGTGCTTAATTTTAAGTTCCAAACTTTGTTTCTAATTCATATGTTTTTAAGGTTTTTTAAGGCTGTTTTCTCAGGTGACTCTAGAATAAGGAAGCAGTTGTTACTTAACTCATGTAACATCTTTTGAAATCTAAGTCTTTATGCTACTATAGGTTTTCTAACATCTGCAAATTTAGGTACATGTATCATTCTTGTTGCGGTGTTATACTACCATCTCTAAAATGTTAGAATTTTTATGTTATAACAACTGTAACGACACTAAAATACTTCATGAGCTCAAGAGCAATGAGTTTCTAGCTCATTCATTCCTGAGTTCCTAGGGTTTAGAGTGAAACCTTGTATTAGATGGGATTCGACAAAATGTGCTGTCGCTGCTCTTGTTTAGTCTGTGGCTTAGTCTAGGTTCCCTAGAATGAGACCCTTAGACAAAGATTTAAAATCATGTAGATTTTGGGGGAATCTCAGGATCACGGTAAGATGAACAGAGAAGTGACACAAGAAAAGGAAGGTAACCAATAAAACATGCACTATTCAGTCTTCTACATGGGCAGCTGAAACTTCATCCTTCAAGGAAAGTCTGGGGCAAATCACACAACACGTATCTCAGCATTTTCCCACCCAATAAGTATGAAACTAGTGTATTTAAGCACCAAGTTCTGAAGGTGGAGTAGAGGCCGCGCCCAGGCACGTTCATCCCTTGCTGCTTACAGCCCGCCTTGCTGCCATCTCCGGGACTCAGGACTAAACTCCTTAGACATAGAGATGCAAATATGAGTGCCTGATAGATCAGCACGGCCCGGTTGACAGGGGCAAAGCATTGGCTGCTGAGGTCTCCATCCTGATGTCCTCCCAAAGCCTCCTGTGCTCCCAGGCAGGGCTTTTGAAAGGTTATTGTACTAGGGGGGCTTTAGCTGACTTCCTGTTAGGAGGGGGACCTGGTGAGAAGAGGCGGGTCACTCCTGCCACGCTCTCTGCATCCCAGGCCATGAGGGCAGCGGCTTTCCTCCTCCAGGCCCACCTCACCCATTGTGCCTTTTGCTCTTGGAGCTGGCCAACTATGGAATAAAAACACAGGCCAAAACAAACCTGTACTCCTTTAAGTGGAGGGTGTCTGGTATTTTGTCTCAGTGATGAGGAAAGTGACTAAGACACTGGTAATACTTAATTTTTATTTGAAGCAAAAGTGGTTGTTATTTTTATTCCACTAGATACAGTTTTAAGGGTATTAACTTATATTTTTATCACTGTCAATTTGGTAATATATAGAAATGATAGGAGGCCAGTGAGATAGCTCAGCGGCGTGGGCGGCTGCTGGCATGCGAGGTCCTGAGGTCAACCCTGGGTACCCACACACACAAAAAAAAAAAAAAAGAAAAAAAAAGAAATGATATATTGATGAAGTCCAACTTGTATTTTTTCCTTCATAATTTTGGGGTTTTATCTAATAATCCATTGCCAAATCTATATTTTGAACAATTCCATGTTTTCTTCTAAGATTTTTATGGTTTTCGTTCTTTTATTTGCATTGTTAATCAATTTTTGAGTGAAAGTTGGTATATGGTTTGAGGGACTGTCCAAGTTCATTCTTTTGCAGGTAGCTATTCAGCCCCAGCACCACTAGTTGAAGAAACTGTGTTTTCCTGTGGAGTATTCTTGGCTTCCTTGTCAATAATCCATTGGCTGTGGACATGTGGTTGACTTCTGAATGCTCAATTTTATTCCATTGGTCTATATATTGCTCCTTATGCCAGTCTTATATACATTCTTCTGATCTCTGTAGCTTTGTTGCACATTTTTGAACTGGAAAGTGTGAGTTCTCCAATTTTGTTCTTCCTTTTGAGGATTATTCTGGCTACTCAGGACCTCTTGTAATCCCATATTAACTAACACAACATTTCTAGAAAAAAAAAGACTGCTAGAATTTTGATACAGAATGCATTGAATCTGTAGATTTCTTTCAGCAACATTGCTGTCATGACAATGTTAAGTCTCCAAAGTCACGAACATGGCATTTTTGTTTGTGTCGGTCTTCATTAATTTCTTATGGCAATGCTTTTCAGTTTTCAGTGTACAAGTCTTTCACCTACTTGGATTAAGTGACTACTAGGCATTTTAATTTTTGGAAGCTATTATAAATAATTTTAAATAATTTTTTTCTCCTTTCAGAGTTGATAGTTTGTGGTATATAGAAAAAGTGGTGGTTTGTATGTTAATCTTATGCTCTGAAGTTTGTTGAATCTTTTATTATGTCTAGGTTTTCTGTTGAATCTTTGGGATATATACATAGGATCATGCCACACATGAATAAAGAGAATGTTACTTCTACCTGTCCAATTTGAAGACTTTTTGTTTTTCTTCTCTATTGCTCTGTCTAGAATTTCCAGTATAATGTTGAGAAACAATGACGAAAGCAGGGATCCTTGTATTATACTTGATTCTAGAGGGAAATCTCTCAGTTCTTCACCACTGAGTAGGATGTTTGCTGTGAAACTTGTCGGAAATACTTTTCATTGTTTTGAGGATATTCCTTTGTGCTCCTGATTTCTGAGTGTCTTTGTCATGAATGCATTGTTGACTTTTTGAAATGTTTTCTTGAATTATTGTCAAAACAGGTGATCATGTGTATTCTCCTTAATTCTGTTAGTATGGTTTATTGCACTGATTTCTCTTATGTTGAAACACTCTTGCTTTCCAAACGTTTGCACATCAAAAAAACTTTATTAGGAAAGTGAAAATAAAAATTTTAGAGTGGAAGTAAATATTTGAATGTCATAGATCTGAAAAAGGTTTGTTGTCTGGAATATATAAAAACTGTTTCAAGAACAGCAGTGATAACCACAACAATAGGCACAAAAACAACGACTTCCTAGGCATGAAATGGGCAAAGGATTGCCACAACATGTGTCCACAGAAGACACACAAATGGCCAAAGAAAGCATCTGGGAACTTGCTCAACATAATTTTTCATTGGGCAAGTGCAAATCAAAACCACAATAAGTGCTACTTTACATTCATAAAGACAGCCACTAACAAAAAGAGAGGAAAATGAGAAATGGTGATTGTTGGTTGAGATGCAAAGATTAGATCCTTGTGCCCTGCTGGTGAGAATGTAAAATGATTAAGCCACTGTAGAAAAGAGTTTGGGGTTCCTTCAAAAGTTAAACATAGAATTATTATATGACCCAAGTATTCCATTCCTAGATATATACCCTAAGAGAATTGAAAACAGATACTTCAGCAAATAAAAATTTATAGAAGCATTATTCATAATAGCCCAAAAGTAGAAATAGTCAAAATGTACATTAACAGATGAGTCGGTGAACAAATAATGGTATAAACTTATGATAAACTATTACTCATACAAAAAAGGAATACCACAGTTTGGAGCCCAGCCTGGGCCACTCCTCAGTGACTTACTGAAAACTTTTTTCAAAGTAAAAAAGTAAAAATAAAAACAACCAAAAAGAGATACAGCTCGGTGCTAAGGCCTGGGGTTCAATCCCTAGTACAAAAATAAATAAATAAATAAATAAATAAATAAATAAATAAATAAATAAAGGACTGAAATAATACAGTGACACATGGACATTAGGTTATGTTAAAGAAATCAGGCAAAATGTTCCTATATTATAAAATTCCATGTATTATGAACCATTCAAAGTAGGTAAATTTGTAGAAACAGAAAACATGTTGCTGGTTGCCAGGAGTAGGATTTGGAGGAAGGGCAGTAATTGCTTAATTGACACAGGGCTCTATTTTGGAGCAATAGAATGTTTTCAAATTAACGACATTGTCAGTATATTAAATGCCACTGACTTGTCACTGATGTCTTATGTACTGAAATTTTTACATTAGTTGTTGCTTTTGGAAACTATCGTTCTGAATTTAACTAAAGTTCCTGGGGAATGTGAATTAGTCATCATTTGTACATATTACTTTTGCACCTATTTTGGTTACTATTATTTTAGGAACAATAAATGTGTGTATTGGATAGTTTTACTTAGCAGGAATGCTATGGTGAGTCCAGACGTTTTTTAAAAAAAAGGAAGAAAGAGAGAAGATATAACTATTTTCTAGACTAATTATTATGAGACAAATAACGCATTGTACATTAGTTCTTAAAACAAAGTACTTAGTTACATTTTAGAAGAATTTTCCCCCTCTGTGACCATTTTGAGAAGTACTCTGACAATCTTTTTCTCTAATTAGTGGTTAACACTGAGTTTTTTTCAGAGGAAAGTGTGGTCAAAGGAAGGAAATTTTTGGTCCGTCTTCCACTATGGGAAATTGGAGGGCTGGACAACCGTAGTACAATTTTGTCCTATTTTGAGCACATGACGCTTTCTGAAACTAGAAAAGATAAAAACAAAGAGGAGTGAAAGACTGGATAGTTTTTCAAAATATATCACTCAAATGTTACTAGTAATTATTAAGTTTTCTTAATCAGTGCTAACTTTCCATTCAAGCATGCTCCTTGCATTTTGCTTGGTTTTAACATTTTAACGTGTACCTGGACTACAGAATTTAAGTGAAGTCAGTCAATGAGCAGGCTTAAACACCACCACACAAGACGCTCAGGGGTTGCCACAGCTTTGCTTCAAGCTCATCTGGGGGAAAAGTGACACCTGACAAAGCCACTCTATTTGTGAGGAAGCTACCAACTTTGTCTCTTTATCCAAATCCAATTGTCCAAGGTATGCCTGCTTCGAAGCAAGGGAGTTTGTTCCTTTTTGCTGAAAGCTACTAAAGGAGTGAAGGGGAAAGGGTTAATTACCAAACAAGTGTGGTGTCCAGCGGTGTTGTGTGTCACACCGAGGTCCTGGATCCGTACACACGAGAAACTGGTCTTTGTGCGTCTGTGGTGATTGAGAAGCAATTCCCTGTGCTTGTTATGAGGAGGAAGAATGCTGCTGTCTGTGAATCATGCTCTGGCTATTGGAATTGTGCTTCCGGTCTCCAACTTGGCATAAATTCTTTTAATGATTTTTAGTATTTTATATTGGTGTATGGATTCATGGTTGCCACTAGTTCAGGGTTTCCTGCTCTGCACAGGTTTGACTAAGGTAGTGATTTCAGTTTTTATCAGTTTCCTTGTTTGTTCTTACAGGCCAAATAACATTGAATTTTATTATATATGGTAATAGTTTACATAGGACTTCACTTTTAGATTGGGGCTTTTAGTATATATATATATATATATATATATATATATATATATATATATAAAATGTGTGTGTGTTATATTATATGTGAACATTAAAGAAAATTTAGGAAACAGAAATGAGTTGTGGGAGAAAATTCAAATCAACTATTATCCAGAAATAATTGCTGTTAAACTTTAAAAAATTTTTTCTTTCCAGGCTTTTTGTATTTATGTATTTTTGTATTTTGTATTTATGTATTTTGTATTTATGTAAATACATATGTATTTATGTATTTCTATGCATACACAATTGTATTCATGTTGTATGTATAGTTTGTGTCTCATTTTTGTTTAAAAGATGTTGTGATTTTTTTTTTTTTGTCATTGGGTACTTTCTGTCTTATTAGCTTCCCTGTTCTTGCCTTTAATTTCTGTCTTTTTATGTATAGTATATTTTGTTTGCTTATATCTTCTGTAGTTATTCACTAAGTCCATTATGAGTTTTATTTGCAGAAATACTTATATTTAAGAATTTCAAAGGTATTCTTCATTGGTAACTTTTGTATTGCCAAAGTTAATAGAATAGGACATTTTGAAATATTTCTGTATAAAAAATTTAAATGAACATCCTTTATTTCCATACCTATTTTCTTCAATATCTTCAACATCATGTAAAGCTAGGATTTTAACTAAAACATATTTCAGTGGAATTGATTTATATATTGTCTTCAAGAATAACTAATGCCATAAGTTTTGAACCAATTTTTTTTATCATGTTTTAGTCAATGCAATGGTATTATGGTTTTGAGTGTTCAGCTGTACTATAAACATTAAACTATTTATACCACGATACTTTTATTTTGAAATTTGTTCCTTTGCCCATGGGAGTGACTATTTAACTTTACTTTTTTTTTTTTTTTTCATGTGGGTACCGGGAGTCAAACTCAGGACCTCGCGCTTGCCAGCAAGCACTTGTGCCGCTGAGCAATATCACCAGCCCTTTTTTTCTCTATGTGGGTACCGGGAATCAAACTCAGGACCTCGTGCTTGCTGGGCAGGTGCTTATGCCGCTGAGCTATCTCACCGGCCTTTACTTTTGCTTGCAGAAATTTTTATTAATAACTTTTAAGTTTACAGTAAAATTGACTAGAGAGTACTAAGAATTCTTGTGTATCTTGTGTCCTCCTCTAAAGCCTCCCCTAGTAGCAAATTCTCCTGAAATCCCCTAGCTGAATGATACATTTGTTAGAATCAATGGACCTACATCAACAGCCCATTATCACCCACGGTCTATAGTTTAGGTGAGGGTTCACTCTTGGTTTGTACATCATAAGGGTTTTGATAAATGCCCTAGTGACATGCATCAACCATTGTAGTGTTGTACAGAATAGATTTTGTTGCCCTAAAGGTCTTCTGTGATCTGCCTATTTACCCCCCCCTTCCTAATCCCCAGTCACTATCCGTCATTTTAGTGTCTCCATGGTTGTCCATTTTTCCACCCATATATGCCATATTGTTAGAGACATAGTGTATAGCCTTTTCAGATAGATTTCTTTCACTTAGTAATCTGCATTTAGATTTCCTCTATGTCTTTTCATGGCTTACTAGGCCCACTTCTTTTGAATGTTGAGCAATAATATTCCACTGCCTGGTTATACCAAGTTTATCCATTTACTTACTGAAAGATATCGTTGCTTCTAAGTTTTAGTAACTATGAATAAAGCTGCTATAAACATCCACATTCAGGTTTGCTTGTGGACATAATTTTTCAGTTCACTTTGATAAATAACGAGCTCAAGTATCTGACTGTTTGCTAGGAGTATGCTTAGTTTTGTAAGAAACTGTCTGTCATGCACAGTTCCTGTACCACTTGCACACCTACCAGTGATGACTGCGAGATCCTGTTGCCCCACAGCTTTACCAGCATGCAACTTTGTCAGTGTTTTGGAGTTGAGCCATTCTAGCAAGACGTAGGGTAGTATCTCATTGTTTCATTTTGCATGTGTTTGATGACCTATGATGTTGATTTTCTTTCCATTTGCTTCTTTGGTGGTGATATTTATTGGTGAAGTGTTTATTAAGGACTTTGACCTGTATTTTAATCAGGTTGTTTGCTTTCTTGTGAAATTCTAAGAGTTCCTGATATATTGCAGATACTAGTCCTTTATTAGATATGTTTTTGGAAAATATTCTCTTTCAGTCTGTGACTTGTATTCTTCTTTTTTCTGTGGGTACCGGGGGTCGACCTCAGGACCTCGCGCACCAGCAGGCACCCGTGCTGCTGAGTGATATCACTGGCCCTTTTTTTCGTATGTGGGTTCCAGGAGTCAAACTCAGGACCTCGCGCTTGCCAGGCAGGTGCTTACACCGCTGAGCCGTCTCACCAGCCCTGTGACTTGTATTCTGATTCTGTTGATGGTGTCTTTTGCACAATAGAAATTGTCCAATTTCCTGAGGTCAAAGTCATCCATTAGTTCTTTCATGGCTTTTGCCTTTGGTGTTGCATTACCCAAGGATATTTGTGTTTTCTCTTATTTTCTAAGAGTTTTATAATTTTTAACTTTAAGAATTGTTCTTTTTTACATCTTGAATTGTAGTTTTTCTGAAAGGTGTTATATTTATGTCTAAACTCACCCCTCCCTTTTTTGTCTGTGGCTGTTCAGCACCGATTTGATGCAAATTATGTCTTGCATCATATTGTTTATTCTGAAGTTTTATAGTAGCTTTGAAGTTGAATACTGTCAGTCCTATGACTTTTTTTCTTTCAATATTAACTTGGCCACCAAGGGTCTTGCTTCTCCATATGAACTTCAGAATGTTCATAAAATAACTTTCTGGGAGTTTGATTGCAACTGTGTTGAATCTATAGAACCTTACCTGTGGATAATACCAAGTCTTCCTATCCATGAATGTAGGCAACCTCTCCATTTATTTAGATTTTACTTAATATCTTCAATCACAGCTTCATAAATTGTATACATATTGTGAGATTTATACCCAAGTATTCATTTCTGAGACAAAATGTAAACGATATTGTGATTTTAATATCAAATTCTATTTGTTCATTATTGTTATATAAGAAAGTGATTGGCTTTTGTGTATTAACTTTGTAGTCCATAATCTTGCATGCATGTTACCCTCATAGTCTCTAATCTTCCTAGAATCACTTATTACACAAATAATCATGCCCTTTAGGACCAAAGGCAGTTTCATTTCCTCCTTTCCAATTTGTATAACCTTTATTTTCATTTCTTGTCTTATTATTTTAGCTAAGACTGTCAGCATAATGTTGAAAAGTAGTGGTGAGACAGAAATGTGCTGATTTTAGTGGGTAAACTTCTGTTTCCTCCCATTAAGTATGTTAGCTGTGTACTTACTGCAGATCAAGTTGAGGCCTTTCCTCTTTAATACTAACTTGTGAGACTTTTACTGTTTTAAAAATCATGAATTGGTGCTGTATTTTGCCAAGGGCTTGTTTTGCATCTATAAATATAATCCTGTGGTCTTTATATTTTAGCATGTTGATGGGATGAAGTATAATAATTAATTTTGGAATACAGAAATATTTTTATATGTCTGGGATAAATCCCTCTTGGTTATGTATACATTTTAACACACCATTGGATTCAATTAGATAAGCATTTTATAGAAATCTTTCTTCATAAGAATTGGTCTACAATCTTCATGTGATATCTTTGCCTGCTTTTGGTATTAGAATAATGCTTGTATCATTGAGTGAGTTAGGAAATATTCCCTCTGCTTCTACCTTCTGAAAGATATAGAGACTTCTGAAAGGGACTATTATAATTTTTTCATTAAATATTAGGTAACATTTACCAGTGAACATTTCAGGCCTTGTACTTTCTATTTTGGAAGTTGATTATTTTTCAACTTAATAGATGTGGTCCCAGCCAGATTGTGCCTTTCTTCTTAGGGTGTTATTGATAGATTATGTCTTTCAAGAAATTGGTCTGTTTCATCTAGGTTATTGAATTTGTGAACACAGAATGGTCCATACATTTATTTATTATCTCTTTACTGTTCATCAGGTTTGTAGTGATGTCTCCTTTTAACTTCTGACATTGTTATATGTGTCTTCTGTCTCTCTTTCTTAGTCTGGTTAAAGATTTATCAGTTATATATTTTTTTCAAAGAACAATTTTTTATTTTATTTTCTCTATTGATTTTCTAAGTTCAATTTCATTGATTTCAATTCTATTTTTCAAAAATTTCTTTCCTTTCTTTCTTTGGATTTAATTTGCTACTCTTACTTTGGTTTCTTACAATAAAAAATTACATTATTGAATATATGTATTTTTTATTTTCTAATATCTCCACTCAGTACTACATATTTTCCTCTAAGCACTGCTTTCATTGTATCCTACAAATTTTCATAAGTTTTATTTTCATTTTCATGCAGTTCAAAATATCTTAAAATTCACTTCAGATTTCCTGTTTGACCCATCCATTATTTAGAATTGTTTTGTTTAATTTGCACACAATTTGCAAATTTCCAGCTATATTTATTGATTTCTAGATAAATTCCAAAGCAGACTGCTGGCAGACATAAAATGACTTTTGTTTTTTTAAAATGTAACATGCAGACTTCTGGGAAGATGGAGGAATGGTGAGAAGCAAAGAAACAGCCTCTCTGATATTTGGAATCCAGATGCTGGAATACAGCAATGTGAGGAAGAGAAGGAGGAGGGAAGTGGGTCCCCAGGACCCAGCAAGGATCTGAAGTGAGAATTAGAGCCCACAGTGAGAGTGAAGAGAGTGATCACAATGCAGAGGAGAGAGGGGACAAGTGACACTTTCTCAGGGAGCCCTGGGTCATGGCATGGGAGGGGCACAGTGACTACTGGCAACCTCAGAGGCCTCCATAGAGAAATGCACCAGTGGAATGGAGCAGTGGACACAGCAGATGGCAGTGGCTGGTGAGATATTTGGGTTCAGATGGCCCCAGGAGAGGGCAACTGGCCAGTAGCCTTTTGGAAAGGGGCCAAGTGAACTCAGAACTGAGGGCAGCTGTGGGTTGGCTCCATTTAATGGCTCCAAGTGTCAGGGTGAGGCAAAACTGAGTTCAAGTCAGCAGGAGGTCAGGGACCCAAGTTCAAGTCAGCAGGGAGCTGAGTTCAAACCACCAGGAGGCACTTGGAGTGTTGCAGGCTGAGAAATTCAGGTCCCAGCCTTACAATCACAAATCAGAAGCAGCCTGAACTTCAGTGGAACTAAAGTCCCAGGTTTGCTGGGATTATCTACCACTGCCATAAATCTGCTGCTGGCTTGCTAGGATCAATCAACATGGGTATGAGCTCTGTCTGCCCTCTCTGTTAACCAGTGACAGCAGAGACACATCCTGAAGTGGACATTTTTTTCTGCTTTTCTTCCTTTTTTTTTTTGCCTTTTTATTTATTTTATTTTTTCTCTTTGTTTTCTCTTTTTCTTGATTATTTGTTCTTGTTTTTATACAAGTGAGAATAGTTCTAATTTTGTTGTTGTTGTTGTTCTGTCCTTGTTTATGTTTCATCCTACTTTTCTGTCTTCTTCACCAGTTCCCAAAGCTTGGGTAATCTTCCTTCATGCTCCAGCCTTACTTCTAATCCTTTTCTCTTCTTCTGTTTCTCTATTTTTTCCCCTAACACCTTTTAAATTTTCTCCCCTGAGAGTAAATGGCCATATTCAGGGGATATTTACTGTATACAATTTTCTGGTTTGTTTTAGATTTGGTTATATAACTACAAGTCCTGTTCATATGGTTAAAGGTGGCTAAAGGTGGTTAAAATTAATGGTTGCTACAGTTAGTCATTTTCTTGACTGTGTTTGATTTACTGTTATTACTGATTTTACTACTTTAGCCAAGGTAACATAATTATTCTAATCAATTGTTCTCCCTTATATGCCAAGACTGAGATTGCCTGAGGGTTGTAAACAATACTATAGGCCAGGGGCTGGGCCAAATGGGCAGCAATTTCTCATCCCCAATAGATGCAAAAATCCTCAATAAGATACTGGCAAAGAGAATGCAGCAAATGATCAAGAAGATTATGCACCATGACCAAATTGGATTCATTCCAGGGATTCCGGGTTGTTTCAACATATGCAAATCAATAAATGTAATACATCATATCAACAGAGCCAAAGACAAAAATCACATGATCAGCCCAATAGATGCAGAAAAAGCATTTGACAAAGGTCAACACCTATTCATGATAAAAACCCTACAGAAAATTGGAATAGATGGTCTTTACCTCAATCTGATAAAAGCCATCTACGACAAACCAACAGCTAACATCATACTAAATGGTCAAAAACTGAAAGTTTTCACTCTAAAATCAGGAATAAGACAAGGATGTCCACTGTCACCACTCCTCTTCAATATAGTTCTGGAAACATTAGCCAGAGCAGTTAGACAAGAGAAAGAAATAAAAGAAATAAGGATAGGAAAGGAAGAAGTTAAATTATCTTTATTTGCAGATGACATGATACTCTACATAGAAGACCCCAAAAACTCCACCAAAAGGCTTCTAGATTTAATTACTGCTGCTAATTTAATTCAGCAGTATAGCTGGATACAAAGTCAACACTCAAAAATCAATAGCATTCCTGTACACAAGCAACAAACTCACAGAGAGAGAAATTAGGGAAACCACAGCCTTTAAATAGCATTCAAAAATAAAATATTTAGGAATTAATCTACCAAAGGAAGTAAAACATCTATACATTCAAAATTGCAGTACCCTGAAAAAGGAGATCAAAGAGGATATCAGAACATGGAAAGATATCCCTTGCTCATGGATAGGAAGAACCAACATAGTGAAAATGGCCCTACTCCCAAAACTGTTATACAGATTTAAGATAATCCCAATGCAAAGGTATAGTATTTTAAACTGATGGAAAATTTTTTTTCTCACAACTTCAAATATTCTCTTTTTATTTTCATGGTTTCTTAGAAGTTTAATGCCATTCTTTACTTTTTTCCTATTCAGATAAGTTGATTCCTTTCCCTGTCTGGCTTTTTTCATTATTTTTCTTTTGTATTTGATTTACTGAAGTTTAAAACAATTATTAGTATATATTTGTGATACATAATTAAAATATTTATCATGATGTATTGCTATATAAACACATCATATCTTTATCCTTTTTACTTCCCCTTTTCTCCCCCTCCCTGTAACTACTTTTGGATTTTATCTTGTATTGTATCAGAATTTAGTTTGGAAACAACTTAGCAGAGGATGGTTTTGATGCATTGACCTCTGGATTATGGGCCCAGCATGCTTCAGCTGCACCACTCTGCTACTCTATCAGAATTTAATTTGGAGAAATTACCAGTGATTATTTCTTCAGCTCATGCTCTGCTTCTCACAGTCTTTCTTTCTTCTCCTTTTGCATTTCTGTTATCCATATGTTACCTTTGTCATTGTCCAGTATTTCTTAAATATTTCACACTCATTCTCTCTTTTTTAGTTTTTGTCTTTTATTTTCAGTTTTTGAGGTTTCCACTGATATATCCTGGTTTAGAGATTCTTTCCATCACCATGTATAGACCACTAATATTCACATACAAGACAGTGTATATTTTTGTTACAGTATTTTTTATTTCAGATTGCATTTTTGTTTTGTTCTTAAGATTTCTTCTTCTTTCTTACATTGGCCCTCTACTCTTGCATGCTGTCTGTTTATTCATGAAAGTAGCACATTAATTAAGGTTAAAAAAAATAAACCTTAGTCTAGGTATTCTGACTTTCCTGCTATATCTAACTTTGGTTCTGATACTGTTCCACCTCTTCGAACTATATTTTTTTTGCCTTTTAGTGTGCTTTGAATTTCTTGTTGAAAGACTGGGTAAATGGAGTAGCTGCATGACATAGAGAAGGGCTTAATTCTACAGTCCTATGATTGGATTGCAGACCTTTCTTAAGCCTGTGCCACTGGGCTGTGAACTTCACAGTCCTTCTAGCTCCTTTCCACAGTATGAGGGCCAGGATGGCTAGGGTGGGCTGGAGTTGGGTATTTTCCCTCACTGGGGTCTGAACAAATCCCACTAAGTTAGTTCCTGACATAACGATTAAGTAAAAGCCCACTAAGTTAGATCCTGACATAACAATTAAGTAATTACTTTTGAGGGATGGCTTTATAAAGAAAAACAGAATGCACTAGGCTATTTCTCCCTGGCTCCTTATCCCCAGTGACCTCATCACTATTGGAAACACAAAGGGATTTCTCTCTGGTATTCACCATGAGAACCTGGTAGAATTCCTGGAGGTAATTCTCACAAAAATGTGAAGGTGTTTTATGACTTAGTTCCTATGAAGTTTAGCACCCAGATTGTCTCTTCAAAGCCACCATCAATGTGACAATTAAATGCAGCTTTTCCTACTCCATGACTGGTTCCCACAGAGGTACAGTCACCCAGTTATAACGTCATTCCTGGTATCGGCCTGCTATCTTCAATTTTCAAGTAGAAGTTTGCCTTGTGATCTCACTTGGTGGGTTGAACAATTTTTAATTCCTCTGTTGTTCAATTTTTAATTTGCTGTTAGAAAGAAATGGTGATCTCTAAACTTGTTACATGTTGGACCAGAAGCTGAAAGTCATTAATTTAAAAAACCCTAACAGTTTCCAAAAATTGTCATGATATGATGAAGTTTAAGTCACTTTTTATCATATACTATTTAACATAATCAGCTTTTAAAACTACACAGCTCTAGTATTTATTCAGATACAAATTTTTGTATAATGGCTGTTTTTACTGTGATTGTCCTACATTTCTTCTCAGGAAAAAGCTACGACTTTCATATTTAATATTCGTTCCTTAGGAATACTCAATTCCTGTTACTACCAGTTTCTTCTATTCTTCTTAAATTCTAAGAGCTTTACTTTCTTTTTCTTCAGTTTTTATTTTTTATTAGTGTATGTTTCCTATACATAATGATTACATTCCTTAAAACGTGTTGGCATATGTACATGATGCATCCTGATTTTTTTCTTCAATGGCTTCTCATCCCCCTTCCCTCTTCCTTCATCTGTTAATTCCCTTCCTACATAAGAAAGATTTATCTCTCTACTCCTTATTGTCTATCCTTTATTTTGCTCTTTGTTTATATCTTAGGTTTCTCATATAAGAGAAACCATGTGATACTTAATCGTGTGTGACTGATTTATTTCACTTAACATTATCATTTCAAGGTGCATCTATTTTTCTACAAATGACTCAGGTTTATCCTTTTTATGGCAAAGAATAGTACTCCGTTGTGTATAAATACTAATTTTCACCAGGGATAGGGATGCACACCTGTAATCCTAGCACTCAGGAAGCTGGGGCAGAATGATCGCCACAAGTTCGAGGCCAGCCTCAACTACATAATGAGCTAAAGACCAGTCTGAAATACACAGTGAGACTCTATCTAAAAAAAAAAAAAAAGCCTAAAAAATACTAATTTTCTTTATCCATTCATCTGTTGATAGGCACATAGGCTCTTTCCAAGATTTAGCAATTAAGAGTTTTTCAAATGCATCCAGTATATCACTAGTTAATTTGGGGCTATAAAATTATACCCTTTTTTGATTTTGATGTCTAATGTAATTCTAATTCTACTGTTCTATTTTTTTCTTGAAAAGTTTCCTTAATGTTCTCAAATTCTATTTACATTTCATCCTTTTGCATTTTTACCTCAGCCTGTTCTTTTGCCATAGATTAATGTCTATACATATAATGACATATTTTTAGGTTTTCCATTGTTGATGCAAAATAATTAAAACTACTTTACTCTGGTTGTTGTGGCAAATCATTTTCATAGAACTACAAGTTCTCAGAGTCCTGTTCTATAACAGAACCCATTAGTGTATTGTAGAAAAAGCTGCCTCAATTTAATATTAGGAGGTGTAAGCCAGACTCTACTGTTTTTAAAAGTGGATAGAAAGAACTCAGCTGACTTGAGAGAAATATATAAAACCCTGCACCTAACAAGAACAGAATTCACATTCATCTCAAGTGAGCATGACACACTATTAAATAGACAGTATGTTAGGCTCACACAACAGAGCTCAATAAATGTAAAAGACTGAAGTCATTGAATCTACCTTCTCAATTACAATGGAATGAAGCTAGAAATCAGTAAAGAGAAATGAGAAGATTTACACATGTGTAGAAGTTAAATGTGCAGAAGTTTAATAATAAGTTAAAGAAGAAATTACAAGAGTAATTAGAAAATACTTTGTGCAGAGTGCTAACAAAAGTTAACATAAAGAGTTATGGGGTGAAGGAAAACGGCTCTGAAGGAAATTTTTAGTTAAGAAAGCCTACATTAAAAAAGAAGGAAGATTTCAAGTGTATAACTTAACTTTACATTTCAAAAAAATAGGAATAGAAAGAACAAATTATACCCACAGCTAGTAGAAAGAAGGACATATTAAATATTAAAGAAAAGATAAATGAAATACAGGCTGGAAGAGAAAACAAAGTTGGTTTTTCAAAAAGACTAACAGAATTGACAAATGGGGATCGTGAGACTGCAAAGAACTACAATCAGAAATTAATATGGGGCAATCATACTAACTTACAGAAATAAAAGGGATTATACAATTGTACATCAACAAATCAGACAACTTAGATGAAATGAACAAACTCATAGAAACACAAAAATAACAACTGACTCAACAAGAATTAATACATTTCATTAGACCTATATTACCACATAGGTCATTACTTACTAGTAATAAAATTGAATACTCAAAGACCTATCAAAAAAAGTCCAGGAACACATGCTTTCACTGCTGAATTTTACTACATTAAAAGAATAACTAATGTCGATTCTTCTAAAATTCTCCCCAAAATAGAAGAAGAAATACTTTGCAGCTTATTTCATAAGATGAACATCACTTTGATATCAAAGGTAAAAACATCACAAGAAAAAAAAACTACAAATTAGTATCATTCATATAGATGCAAAATTTCACAACTAAATACTAACAATCTAACAGTGAATCTAACAGTGTTAAAAAGATTAAACTGCATGATCAAGTGGGATTTATTGAAGGAATTCAAGGGTGGTTCGACATAAGAAATCAAAGTAAAATAATTTTTTAGCAAAATGTTGGAAGAAAATGGTCATCTTAGATGATGTATAAACAGCACTTGACACAATCCAATACTCTTTCATGATTCAAAACAGAACTCCAAAAAGTAAGAAAAGAATGGAAAATACTCAACATAATAAAGGACATTTATGAAAAATTTACAGAAATATACTTTATAATTAAAGATTGAAAATATTCCCTCTAAAATTAGAAAGAAGAATGTTATTTTTGCCACTGTTATTAATCAGGCAAGAAAAAGAAATAAAAGATATTTCAATTAAAAAGGAGGAAGGGAACTAACTTCAATTTACAGATAATATGATTTTATATAGAGAATCCCAAAGGTGGGAAACATTTGTAAATGGTATCCAAAACACATAAAGAGCTCTTATAAGTCAACAACAAAAAGCAACCCAATTAAAATGGGCAATGTAGTGCCCAAACCCACACATGAAAAGATGTAGCATCATTAGTCATGAGGGAAATAGAAATAAAAAACACAGTGGAAATATTACTTTACATATGCTAGGATGTGGATGTGCAAAACTTAGAACATTTGTCCAGTTTTACTGGTAGACATGTAAAATATTTCAGCCACTGTGAAAGAGTTTGGATGTGTCTTGAAAAATTAAATATGGAAAAAGCTTTTGAACCAGCAATTCCATTCCTAAATATGTAGTTCAAGAATTGAAGACAGGGGGCCGGTGAGACGGCTCAGCGGCTTAAGCGCCTGCCTTGCAAGCGCGAAGGCCCGAGTTCGACTCCCGGAACCCACATACGAAAAAGGGGCCAGTGATATCGCTCAGCGGCACAGGTGCCTGTTGGCGCGTGAGGTCCTGAGGTCGTCCCCCCGGTACCCACAAAAAAAAAAAAAAAAAAAAAAAAAAAAAAAAGAATTGAAGACAGGCTCTTAAATATTTATACATTAAAATTCATAACAGCAGTACTTCCAAAAGCCAAATGGTGAAAACATCCAAAGTATCCATCAATGGATAAAAAATTAAGCAAGTTGTAGTACAGTGATACAATGAAATATTTTTCTATAAAAAGGAATGAAAAACTGTTACACACTAAGATGTAGATGAAGCTTGAAAACATTGCAGTATGTTTAAAAAGTTAGACAGAAGATGTCACATTTTCTATGGTTCTATTCATATGAGTTACTCCAGATAAGTGAATAGAAATTGAAATCAGATTGCTAATTCATAGGGGTGGAGGTGGTGAATAGAGAAAAGCTGTTCTGTGGGTAGGAAGTTTTATGCTGAACATGATAAACATATTTGGCCACTAAATAAAGAAGGCTTTTAGACATTACAAATTTACTACATGCCACATAAATGTATGGTTTGGAGCAATTAATAGTGCTGTACATGAATTTTCTCTCAATAAAAAATAAATTTTAAGGGCCGGTGAGATGGCTCAGCGGCATAAGCGCCTGCCTGGCAAGCGCGAGGGCCCGAGTTCGACTCCCGGATCCCACATACGAAAAAGGGGCCGGTGATATCGCTCAGCGGCACGGGCGCCTGCAGGCGCGCGAGGTCCTGAGGTCGACCCCCCGGTACCCACAAAAAAAAAAAAATAAATAAATTTTAAAACCATGTATGGCCTTGGACAGTGAAGATTTTGAGTGTACTTCATTCAAAAAACTACTGTGATAGAAACAGACAGGAAGGTAATAGGTAAAGGTAAGATTAACTCAAGAAAAGGTTTCTTTGACAAGTGTGTATAGTCCTGGATATATTTCCAGGAATTAAAATCAATTAATTTTAATAATTAATGTTCAGGAAATGTGTAGTGTGTCTGAAGTACTGTGCCAAGCAGGAGGCAAGACAGTGCAACGGTTGAGAAGATAATGGTGTGAGTCCCACTCCTGCCACTTGCCAGCTACATTCCTCATCTGGGACTGTTGATAAACTGAATTATATGTGACAATTGTTAAGAGCATTGGTTGGTACCTAATGTCCACAAGTGTTAGACATTCAGTGATTTGTATGCCATTTTCTCCTTTAAATCTCAATAAATTTGTAAAGAAACCTTCAGAATTATCCCCATTTTACAGATGAGGCTTAGAGTTTGCCTGTTGAAGTCAGACTCATATTCATTTTTCCAGGTTAGACACTGGAGCCTCAGGGACCACATCTTTTACTGCTGGTCTTGATTTTGCTCTCTTGTTACTCACATTTTAAGTTTCCTTTACTTTTCCTATGCATCACCTATCACAATGATAATTAAATAAATCCGCAACCTCAAATAACTTATTTTGCAGGAGCTGATACTGTTCTCTGCTCATCATAAATGTTATAATATTCAAAGCGTACTTTAATTCCAAAAGAAGTGAGCCCTTACTGATTGTCATTGACAGAGATAGGGAAAGGGCGTGAACTGACCATTACTCAGCAAAGTTTACCTAAAGCAAACTTTACACAAATCCAGTTTACCCTCATTTCCCTCCACTTTATGCTCACCCCTTCATTTCTCTTTCTCCAATTTTCTTTTCTGAAAGTTCTATTTCTTGTCCCAGTCACAATATCTGAGGCCACTCCTTCATCCCTCTTCTGCAGCATTCTTGGCCCATGATGCAATGTTTCTGCATGTCCTGCTATACCTTTCCTTTATGGTTTTCTGAACAAGAATGGAAACATCAATTTATATCTGAATTCCTATTCATTTTCTCATTCTAAGCCACATCAATATCCTTGGAGACAATAAGGATAATTCTTTAGATATCAGCATGTTTTTCCCTTAACTTACTGTGATGCTGTTATAGCAATTCTAGGTTTACCAGAGAAGAAGAAACCAAGCAGCACTAGGAGAAGTGGAAGGAACGAAACTATATTATGCTAGTGGGCCCAGAGGAGTTCAGTACTCCAAAATCTGAGCCCTGAGCCTGGGGTATGAGAGCTTTACATAGGGTTTGTGGTGGGAAAAGGCAAGCAAGCTAAGTTACAGAAGCAGAACAGTCAGTTACCCAAAGGCAACAGGATTACAGCTCTGCATATCTGGGTGTCCTTGGCTGGATGGGGAGTGAGATAATAGGGTGCGGGGAAGCTGCTTGCTTATCAGGATGGGAAAAAGGGGGTTGTCAGCAGGGGGCATCAGAGTTGAAAAGTTTCATTTCCCCCAGCATTCCCCCCTTTCATGCCCCTGTATATTCCTATAGGGCATCAACATTTTGAGGCACCTGTATCTGTGTATGGCTAGGATCTGGGCAGTGGGCCTCCTGTTTCATACTGGGGAAGGTATGTGAGGTTGGTGAGGACCCAGACTTTGGGAGGTTTAGGAGTAGCCATGCAGGTAGCTGCAGACATAGAGATATAGAGCCAGCGGTCTTTGGTCAGAGAGGGATTAGACTGGTTGAGTAAAGAGTGGGTAAGCTGTACTGTCCTATACAGATTGTTGGGCATTTATGGGAAGATTGGTGGGAGAGCCTCAGTGGGGAATAAGAGGATTATAAGACTAATGTGACTGTGAACATAGGAAGTGAGTCCACCCTGGAGGCAGGAAGCAACCTAGTTGTAGCACCAGCAGGACGGGAAGTAGAATCCACAAAAAGAGGGATAGTAAAAACAGGGCTGTCTGAGGTCTGCCTTATCTGTCATGGGCTTTTCTATCAAGGGGAGGGCAGGAAAAGGAAAATAATGTGACTTCCTCCAGGGAGAGGTTACATAGAATATCCGGTTTAGAAAAGTTCCATATTTAGCTTTTATGAGGTGGGTATCCTCCTGTGCACAGCATCCTTAAGCTTTTGCCGTGCTTAAACTGGTCAGCTTCCAGTGTGACTAGAACAGGGCTGTCCTCTCTTGGTGTTGCATTCAGGCTGTCTCCACTGGAGTTGAGTTTTCAGGGGGTCTCGTGGGTCTGGATGAATGATCCAGGTGGCTGAGGAGTCTTTAGGATGAGCCTGTTGTGTACACAAGGGATGGTAACAGTCACTTTGACAGCAGTTGGGGTGACAAGTACAACAGTGTGACACCCTGTCCATACAGGCTGAAGGGTTTTTTTATTCATTTAGTCTTTGACTGACACTGAATCTCCTGGTAGGAACAGGTGTGCAGGGCTGCCCAAAGTGATTGGAATTCTCTTGGGAACAACCTTATTGATGTAAGAGAACACTTTTCCTAGGGCCTGTAATTTAGCAGTCAGATTTGATTTTTCTAGCTGTCTGACATTTCCTTTGAAGCCTCTAATTAGGGGAGGAGACCTTCTGAACAGGACTTCATAGGGAGAGTAGCTGGATGGTCCTAGCATACATCGGGGCTGTAGTAAGGCCAGGGACAGCATATCAACCCAGGATACATGAGTTTCCTGATAGAATTTGGCTACAGTAGCTTTTAGGGTGTGATTTATGTACTCTATTTTTCCTTGACTTTGAGGTCTATAAGCTGTGTGGAGATTTTATCTGATCTTTAGCAGATTTGCAAGAGCCTCTGTTATTTTTGCTATGAAGAATGGTCTATGGTCACTTTTGATAGTGAGGGGCAGCCCATACTGGGGAATGATTTCTTGTAGTAAGACATTGGCCACCTCTTGTGCTTTTCCTGTACATGTGGGTATGGCTTCTACCCAGCCTGAGTATGTACAGAAGAGGAGTAGCAGATATTTGTAGCCATGGCATAGATTTATCTCTGTAAAGTCTACCTCTAAGTCTTTAAAGGCAGAGGTCCCAGTGCATTGTATTCCTGGAGTGGGTTTTGGCTTTTGTTCAGGGTTGCTCTGATGCAGATTAGGCACCTTTGGCATGTAGTGGTGCAGAGGGACGACAGTCAAGGGACATAGAAGTATTGACTCAACAGGGTCTCTAAAGCTGCTTTTCCCAGGTGAGTTATCTTGTGGCCTTTTTGGACAATGGAGTAAGCGATCTGCAGAGGTATGAAAGTTCTTTGGTCCTGGGACGTCAGTCATCCTCTCCCATTTTTGAAAGCTCTATTTTTCTGTGCCCAGTGGTTTTTCTCAGGAGAGTATCTCCGGTAATCATTTGCTGGAGTGCCCAGTGCTCCATTCTGTTTGTGGGACTTGAGTAGGCATCAGTAATCCTTCATAAAGGAACAGTAGAAGGCATTGACCTCTTTGGGGGTTAGGACAGGGAGGGCTCTGGAGGCCTTTTGATATGGCGTTATATTTGAGATGGACATTTCTGTGGTGTTTCTTGTTGTCTGATCTGCCAGTTGATTTCCTTTTTTAATAGGATCTTGTCCCTTTTGATGTCCTTGGCAATGTATGATGGTGACCTTTTTGGGTTTCTAGATGGCCTTTAGGAGTTGGAGAGCTTCTTCTTTATTTTTAATATTTTTCCCAGGTTGTCAATAGACCCCCTTTCTTTGTATATGACTCCATGAATATGGACTGTGAAAAAGGCATACTTAGAGTCAGTACAGATGTTGATAGTTTTTTCTCTTGCCCATCGGAGAATCTGAATGAGGCTCTGGAGTTCTGTTCTTTGAGCAGACCATCCCTTGGGGAGTGGGCTGGCCTCAGTGACCTGTTTAGCACTGGTGACTGCATATCCTGCCAGATATTCTCCACCCTGAATGAAGCTACTACCACCAGTAAATGAAGGGACATCTGGTCTGGGCTCTGGGATCTCACTGAGGTTGGAGAACATGATGACCTCCTCACAGTCATGGTCTGGTGGGTCCTCTTCAGTTGGCAAGAAGGTGGCTGGGTTTAGGGTCTGAATAGTCTCTAGAGCCACTTGAAGATTTTCACAGAGTAGGCCCTGATACTGGATCATTTTGGTATTGGAGAGCCATTTGTGTCCCTGGTTGTTCATCAAGGTCATGACCCAGTGTGGGTCCTTTACTTGAATGGCTTTTCCCAATATCAGTTTGTTAGCTTCTTTGATGAGGGCAACTGTGGCCACTAGGGCATGGAGACATGGGGGCCATCCTGTTGCCATGGTTCTAGTCATATGGGCAGGTATGCCATTGGCCTTTGTCAGTGTTGGACCACTTGAATTGGGACTCTAAGTGCCACATGGTCCTTTTCACAGATGAAGAGATTGAACTCTTTGTTCACATCTGGCTGTCCTAGTGCAGGAGCATGAGCAAGTAGCCCTTTGACATCTTTGAAGGTCTCTTTTTATAGCTCTCTCCACTCGAGGGGCTTTTCCTTTGGCCCGGTCAAGGCTGCATAGAGTGGCTTGACCCTTTTAAAATATTCTGGTATCCAAATGTGACAAAATCTAGCTTTCCCAGGAACTCTCAGAGTTTTTTGTTGGTTGGTTTTGGTGTGGAACAAATGACCTGTTTTATTTTATAGACTTAGGGACCAGTGGCCTTTTGTTATGATGAACCCCAAATAATGAACAGAGAGGCACCATATTTGTGTCTTTTTCTTTTTTTATTTTATATTAAACAGAAAAATGTAAGAAAAAACAAAAAAACAAAGTTTCAAAACAGGCTAGTAGGAGAGGAACAATAATCAACACATTGTGTATTGTTATATTCACAGTAGTTGTTCAGAGTACAAGACATAGGCATGAAATATTGTCCACAAAATTACTAGCACAAAACTTTCCCCTCAATGAACCAAGAGAAACCAGCTGTATAACTATCTTAACTGTCTTGTGTTCATATATATTTTTTCCTTTTCCCTTCCTTCCTTACCCCTTTCTCCCATCACAGATTTTCTTTTCTTTTGAACAGTTTCTTCTCTATTCACAATATCTGTTGCACATTTTGGATCTTGTTTACTCTTTCAGATTCTCACACTAGTGAGACAATATGATGTTTACACACGTGGGTCTGGTTTATTTCACTTACAAGTATGGTCTCAAGTTGCATCCATTTACCTATGACAGCCTCAAGTTTATCTTTTTTATGGCTGAGTAGTATTCCATTATATAAAAAACACATATCTTTTAATCCATTCATCAGTTGATGGGCATTTGGGTTGTTTCCGAGATTTGGCTATTACCAATTGTGCTGCTATGAACATAGGTTCACATATATTGCTGTGGTATGATGTTTTTAATTCTGGGAAGATACCCAGAAGGGGAATACTGGATTGAATGAGACTTCCAATCCTAGCTTTTTAAGAAATCTCCACACCAATTTCCACAGTGGTTACACCAGTCTATACTCCCACCAAGAGTGGAGAAGGGTTCCTTTTTCCCCACAGCCCCTCCAGCATTTATTATTGGTTGTTTTCTTGATGTCAGCCATTCTTTCTGGGGTGAGATGGAATCTCAGTGTTGTTTTAACTTGCATTTCTCCAATGACTGATGATGTTGAACATTTTTTCATATATTTAGTTGCGGTTTGTATTTCTTGATCTGAGAATTGTGTATTCATCTCAGATGCCCATTTTTGTATTGGGTCATTGAATTTTGGAGGCCTGATGTTTTTCAATTCTTTATATGTTCTAGATAGAAGTCCTTTGTCTGAGGAACAAGTGCCTAATTTTTCCCACTCTGTGGGTCATCTTTTCACTTTGTTGGTGATTTCTCTTGTTGTGCAAAAGCTTTTTAATAAGGTGAGATCCCATTTGTTGATTCTTTATTGTATTTCCCGTGCAGTCTGTGTTTTTTTAATGAAATCTCTGCCTACACCTATGTCTTCAAGATTTCTATTTTCTCTTCCAGTATATTTAGTATTTCTGCTTTAATATTTTTCACTTCTGCTGCTATCATTTCAGAGAGTTCCAGTGGTTGGCTTCTGATTTCCTCTATCTCTTTGTGCTCTGGGCTTGTCCTGGGTGTGTTGGGTGTTTGGGGTTGCATTTTGTTTCTTCCTCTTGTCATTTTCTATTTTCTATTTTATTTTGTTTTCTGTCTTGATGCTTGTAGATTTCTTATGTTAGATGTGTTTATCCCTGGTGTCGAGGCTTTCCTAAGTGTTGTCTGTTCCTCAAGGATGTCTTCTAGATATAGGTATTTCTTGATCTTTCTGTCTATCCGAAGAACCTACCCTCCCAGTATATTAAGAATGTGGAGTTGCTATCTTTTTAACTCAAGGCCCATTCCTTTGGTACTGGGCTATGTTGATGGCTATGGACCCTTGCAATTTCAGTGTTGTCATACAGGTGAGAAAAAACTGATTATAGCAGGTATGGCATCCTGGTTAAAGTAGTACAGTTATCAACAATAGACTCAAGCACAGCCTGGTTACTGACAAACTGTGGTAACTATTAGCCTGATATCTTTTTTTTTTTTTTTGGTGGGTACCGGGGGTCGACCTCAGGACCTCAAGTGCCAGCAGGCGCCCATGCCACTGAGCGATATCACCTCCCCTTTTTTCACATGTGGGTTCCAGGAGTCAAACTCGGGCCCTCGCGCTTGCCAGGCAGGCATTTATGCCACTGAGCCATCTCACGGGCCCTAGCCTCATATCTTTAACCATAGAAGCAAGTTCTATACTTATATAGTACAATACATTTTATAGCAGGAACTTGTATGCAATGATTTTCACTTAATAGAGTGATATTACCTTATTTTGGGGGGGTAAAGAGGGGTGGGGGTAGGATGGACAGGTGGATGAGGTTAAATATAGTAGTAGCAAATTTGATGGGCAAAAGATGATCATCCAAGTTTTGGGTAATTGTAGGATACAAGAGGGAGAGATTTGAAAAGAAAGCCTAGGAGTATTGAAGTGAACCAGAAAGGGAAGAGACAATGTTTACCCACATGAAAGTCTCATAAAAATCATAAAAGTGAGATAGTTGATGAAAGAGAGGAAAAGGATAAGTGGAATAATACAAAGGGAAAGTTTAGAGATGTAAATTATGAATGAGAGGGAAAAGAAGGTAGAAAAGAGAAGGAAAAGAAAAAAGAGAGGAGAAAAAAAGAAAAAAGAAAAAAACAGGGAACAAAAATAATAACACATGAAACAAACAACAAACATATAGAAAGAAAAACAAAACAGGGAAAATACAACAGAGAGAAAAAAGAGAAAAGAAAAGGGAAAGAATGCAAATAAGAAACAATAAGAACTACAACAATAAAATAAAAATAAACAGCAAAACAAAACACACTAACCCAGCAGACTACCAAGAGGAAAACCCATCAGACAGAGAAAAATAAAAGTAGTGAGATTCCTTTAGTGTCTACAGTTCTTTGGTCTGGTCCCAGAATGTGTATTCTAGCCAAGAGCGCTGGGGGTTTGTGCTGGGTTTGAGTCTGATCTTTGACTCCGGATTTGGGGGATGGGATTAGTTTTCTGTTGCTGAAGTTCTCCACAGCCATTTAAAAAAGAAAAAAGAGAAGAAGAAAAAAAGATAGGGAAAAGAAAAGAAAAGAAGGTGGCACTACCCACCCACTTCTATTCTGCGTGTCTTTGTCCCCAAGCACAAAGCTTGTTCACCTAACTTACCACCTGCTGGCTTGTATTGTGACTGTTGCTTCAGACTTTTCTGCACCACGAGTTCCACCTGTCCATCGTGTGCGCTCTAGCCAGGTCCTACTGTGTCGCTGGTGTTTCCGCTGTTCTCCTGTCCCTGAGTCCCATCAATGGAGGGAGATGGAGCGGGTCTCAGATCCGCTTCCTGCCAGTTGCCACAGCTCCGGGTCAATGGCATTTGTGTCTTTTTCTAAGGCACCTTGTATCCTGTGTCCTGGAGTAGTTGAAGGAGGGCCTGTGTCTCTTTTATTTTACTGGGCTCCTGCCAGGCTGAGCAAGTTTTCACCTTTGGCTCCAGCTGTTACCTCAGTGGTTGGGGGCAAGGATCTGGATGATTTTTTAGTGTCTTATTTGTTTACGGCAGGCACACTGGTTGTCTCATAGAGGTGGACATCCTGTCTTTCCCTCCTTTTGTGGCAGGCCAGGCTTACTGTGGGGTCAGGCCTCTCCATCCTGGCACCCATGAGGGAGACCTTTTGTTTCATTTGCCTGTTGGCTTTTCTCTCAGTTTCTCTGTCTCAGTTTATGAAAACCTTGTTGGCCACTTGTAGTAGTTGTGTCATGTTCACTGTGGCAAAACCCTCTAACTTTGGAAGTTTTCCGTGAATGTCGGAGGCTGCCTGTCCAACAACAGCAGCATTTACCATGTGTGGATTTTTTTTTTTTTTTTTTTTTTTTTTTGCCTGCAGCTCCCCAGGGCCTTCCAGGGGAAGGAGAGCAAGCTCAGGACATTTATTTTTCTTGTGTTACCACAGACTGGCTGTATTCTTCTGCCAACAGCCTCAGGGCCTGTCCATTGGCCCCATCCAAAATTGTATATCAAAAAATGGATTTTTTTTGGATGAAGTCACCTTGAGTTTGGATGTTGTCCTTTCCCTGCATCTGTCCACAGGTTCTAGCAACATCTGCTTTCAGTCCTTTGGAACTGTGGATGCGCAGCCTCCACGCCCTGGGGTCCCACGTGGTCTGTGAAGCTTCTCTACAAGCTGCCACATTTTAAAAGACTCCTTTAGGAATTCTTTCTCAGATTTTTCAATTTTAGCATGCCAGCTGTTTTTTCTGAGACCTCTCAGCTATAAATTCCAAATAGCTCCTACGTTTCCACGGTCTCCGAACTCAAGACCCCCGTAAGAAGCTCAGAGCAGTCTTTACCCCGGTCTCTAAAACTCATGTCTTTTATAGTCTTTCCTGTCCTGGTAAAGGATGGCTCTACACCCTTAGTTACAGTTCTTTGACCCCCTTTTTTACGTATCTATATCTGGTCTAACCATTAGCACAATTTTTTTCTTTCAGTAAGGGGAACAAATCCAGGGCCTAGTGTTTGTTATATCCCCAGCCTCTATCAGCAAATTTCATCAGCTCTACTGTTACAATATATCCCGAAGAGGATCATTGCTTATATCTCCTGCCTCCAGTCCGGCCACCACCCTCTTGCACAGGGGTCACTGCAGCAGCCTCCTGCCTGGGCTCCCTGGTCCCACCTGGCCCTCTGGAGCACTCTCCACTCATCAGCCAGAGGGATATTTTATAACCTAAATCCAGTCCTGTCACTTTTTTTTAAGACCCTCCCAACTGACTATTAAAGCCAAAGCCCCACAGGGGCCTCCAAGTTCCTATCTGGCTTCTATTCACACCTCTGCCTCACCATACTTTTTTCTGTCATCTTGTCCTTTGCTGATTTGGTGTCAGCCCCTCTGGTGCTCTGGTCTCCACAGGCCAAATAAAAGCCCGTGGTGCACTCACAAACCTCATTTGGTCTCTGGTCAAATGCCAGCTCGGCCCATAGGCCTTTCTTTTTCTTCCATAGAACTTAGCAACAGGATGCATTTTTCTTACCCTATTTTATCCCCTCAAGGGCCTTTGTTTTATTCACAGATGTCAAATGGCAAAGTACTCGACATACATTTGTTGAATATATATACACATTTACAAATGGTTAAGAGAGCCAAGTGTGGCGGCTCACACTCATTTAAGATTTTGATCATATTTCCAATGTGTTCAACTCAAGAGACCCAGCCAGTTCTGTCTTCCTGACAATAGTGGGAAATTACTCCTGTTGCCCCATTTGCCCCAACACTGGGTGGCATCAGACTTTATGAGTCTCGGTTCACAGAGCTGCACTCTCCATGTTTGTTTACTATTTTTTTTTTTTTTTTACTGCAGCGAAGCACAGCCTTGCTTCCCTGAGAATCATCCTGCCATCAGAGCCCAGTCCATTATGCCTGATTTCTCTGCGTCCCCAGCTTCTGTGCTTTCCCACCTCCCCCAGAACTCTTGGATCCTGGAACCAGGCTTGGTGACCTCATGCCAGTGACTTTATGTCTGGAACTTTCTGAGAATTCTCAGCCTTATTGTTTTGTAAGAAACAGGGGAGGGGAGTGAGGTGGAACTTTGGGGGAAGGAGGGAAAGCACTGTGCCTGTTGCTTCCTCTTTGGGGTTTGAAGGTGGGGAGCCAGGGGCAGGGTGCAGCCAGTGGGCTGGCAGGCAAGTGAGGTTCGCCCAGGGAAGGCACTCGCTAGGGTTCTGGGGAGGTTCGGTCAGGGTTAGGACCCTGGGTGACAAAGTCCTTTCTCTGTCCCTTTTTTTCCCTCGCAGAGTTGTGCCCATGGTGGGAGGATCTGAGCAATCTCCAACCAGGAATCTATGTATGGAACTGGTCAGGGTGGCCAGCACTTGGCCACTACTCTCCAAACACCTTGGACCATGTTGGTATCTGGGGTTACCTCTGGTGGCCATCCTACTTCAAGTGGGGGCCAATTTAACTCACAAAGGGCTCTAAGTTTGTCAGGTTTCATCTTAACACCATAATCACTGTTGAAACCCCTCCTAAAGCTTTTGATCATGCAGTCTAGGACAGTGGGGTTGGAATGTGCAGTCCCCATCCCATGAGTTTCCCTCCCATGAACAGTGTAGTGACAAACAAAGGGAGGGAGCTTCCTGGAGGAGGCCATGCAGATGCCCACCTGGCCATGTCCCTCATGGGATTTTAGGTGCATCTTGGGTAAGGTGCACCATACAAACCTGGGCCTGGTCAGCCTCCTATTACAGGGGGCATCACTGTTATGTCCTATGATGTCAGTCACCATGGAACTGCAGGTTAGGGCCCACTCAGACCCCCTAGCTTACACTGTGGAGCCACAGATATGTTTGTACCCACTCACACAATCACTCAGAGCTGGTGACATTCCTTTCCCCCTTGTGAGAGTTTCCTGACTGGGGTCTCTGGTATGAGACCCTGGGAGGTGATCAGCTTTGCCTTCTGTCCATAGGGGTGGGCCTAACCTGAGACAGGGGGCCCTGGGGCCTTACCTTGTCCAGAAATCTAATCGGGTGAGAGGCACGCCACCCTAGTAAGGCACCATGGTAGATGCCTCTTTGACTCCAAGCTGGTGGGATCGGTCTTCTCAGTCAGGGGATTAATTATTATAGCAATTCTAGGTTTACCAGAGGCAAAGAAACCAAGAGGCACTAGAAGTGGAGGAACCAAGCTGTATTATGCTAGTGGGCCCGGAGGTGTTTGGCACTCCAAAATCTGAGCCCCGAGCCTGGGGTACGATAACTTTATATAAGGCTTGTGGTGGGAAAAGGTCAGCAAGCTAAGTTACAGAAGCCAAACAAAGGCAGTTACCCAAAGGCAACAAGTTTACAGCTCTGCACATCTGGATGGCCTTGGCTGGCTGTTGAGTGAGATAATAGGGTGCGGGGAAGCTGCTTGCTTATCAGGATGGGAAAAAGAGGGTTGTCAGCAGGGGCGTCAGGGGTGGAAAGTTTCGTTTTCCCTAACAACGTGACTATTAGTTTTTTTCTCTGTCTCCTATTAGGCAAGGACCAGGTCATAAAGCCCAATTTCATGCTTGACAGGAGAGTGGAAAATACCGTTGAATGGATGAGTAGATAAAACTTTGAAGACACAGCTTACATGTGGAAAGCCTTGATTGAAACCCAGGTTTGTCTAACTCCAGAGCTCATATTGATGGAAAATTTGAAGATCTATGAAGGTTAAACAAAAAACAAAGTGACTTTTAGAGCAAAATCAACAAGGAAACAAGAAGATGGAATCCAAAATGACAAATCAATGTGCGGGTAATCAGGGAGAAACCGAGGAAAACCTTACCTCAAGAAGAACTTGATTCTCTTATTAAACTAGAGAAAAAAATTCGTCGACCAAGAACAAGAAGAGGAGTGTGGAGACACAGTTACATAAAGAGATAAATTGAAAATGATTGATAGAGATAACCGATTACTGACCATTAAGGTGAGATTATGTATCTCAGATCCCGCAAGTTTGCAGTTATTTAGCAGCAAGACTCAGTAGTTTTCATATAGGAGGAGCTAAGTGTAACCTGTTTCTCTGTGGTTTAAGTTTCACACCTAGATTAAATGAAAGGCTAATGACTGCAGAATTTATTACAGCAGAGACAAATGCAATAAATTCTAGTGTGGCCGAGATTAGCTAGGAACTAAAGCAATGCCTGTAGGATCTAGCAGTCACCGCTTGTCTTGTTTCATCTTCTGTTGCTATAACTGAACATCACATACTAATTTTTTTTTTTTTTTGTGGGTACCGGGGGTCGACCTCAGGACCTCACGTGCCAGCAGGCACCCATGCTGCTGAGCAATATCACTGGCCCTTTTTTCGTATATGGGTACCGGGAGTCAAACTCAGGACCTCGCACTTGCCAGGCAGGCGCTTATGCCACTGAGCTATCTCACCGGCCCCCACATAATAATTTTTAAAGAATAACGTTTTATGTGGTTCACAGTTCTGAAGACTAAGGAGTTCGAGATCGGGTAGCCACATCTGTTGAAGTCCTTCCTGCTTGTGGGCACTCTGCAGAGTCCTGAGGTGGTACAGGGCATTGCATGCCAAGACAGAAGATCCTAGCTCATGGTCTCATTCACTTAGGACCTCACCTTTACGACACGTTTAACCTAATTTCCTCCCACAGGTCCTATGTCCAAACACTGTAGTTGGGTTAAATTCCAACCTTCTTAGTGCTTCGCAGTGGAGCCTACATTTCAATATGAGGTTTGGTATGGATACCCAAGGCTGGCATTCTGCTCTGCTTCCCCCAGTTCATAGCTTTTTTTTTTTTTTTGGTACCAGGAATCAAATGCAGGACCTTGCGCTTGCCAGGCCAGGCACTGTGCCACTGAGCCATATCCCCGGCCCCATACCTTCTTATACACACAGTACATTCATTCCCTTCCTAAAGCCTCATTCCAGTATCCACTAAAAAAGACCAAGTCTCTTCCGAGACTCAAAGCAAACTCTTTCCAGCGGTGAGTCTATAAAATGAAACAAGTTGTCTACTTCTGAGATATGACGGAAGGACAGGTACAGAGTACACACTGCAGGATCGACAGCTCTCTCCCCAGATACTCAGTGGAGGTCAGAATGGCACACGCTTGGATCAGAATTACTGGACTAGCTGAGGGTGGAAGGGCTCCTGGCCAAATTCTGTCCTTATGCACGGCAACAGGAGCATTATGTGTTGTATTCTCATATCACCTGCAGTTTTCCAACAATTCCAATGCTCGAATTAACTGTAAGAAAAATTCTGTAAAACCTTTTTCTTATTGTACACTTATTTCTCTGGTCTTTCTTATTGACCTCACATATTCAGATTTAAGGATTCTCTTCGAGAGTTTCAAGAATATTTGGCCACTCACAAATTAGGGTGACCCTTTTGTTCAGCCCAATAGGCATTCCTTGAGATACTGTTGGCCCTGCAAGGCACGAGTGATTTAGAAATAAAAAGGAAGCATCCTCTGCTTGTGAAGAATTTATAGACTTTCGATTTATGCAAAAATCCTTTCAGGATGGAAATACATCCTATAGTGATAGTGCTTTGATTACAATGCTCTGAGCATTCAGGGTCTGAGACCTCTGTCTCTCAGCTGTACAAAGGGCTCATCCTGTGTGTACTTGAACCCCGCTGACAAGGAGAAACGAGTCATGGTAGCCTAGGAAAGGTGGTATGAGTTCTCCCTCCCAGGACCCTGCTGGGAGGAGCAATGCATCTCCATGCATCTCAGATTGGATAAGTAAAGTAATAACTGAAGGAAGAGCATAATGTTGTTAATATTTACCTTAGACATGGAAGTCCCTGATTTTCATGTTTGTGTCTAATTTTATCATCTTTACGTTTCTTTGGTTTATGTTGTCAATGATAAATTGGCTATCAGCAAAACTTACTAATCTTATTAAAGACCCTCTTTGTACTTATTTCTTTTAACCCAAATTTTCTGTTGTTTTCACCACTGTAGTTGAAAATAAGATGTAATTTAAATGCATACTAGCTTATTTTAAAAGTAAGTGGTGTATACTTCTAGGTTATTTAAGTTTATGTACATAACTACAGGTTATTGAACAACACATATTGGAAGTAATAGTATTTAGGGCGTTATGGAAAGAAAAAAGAAAAGATGGGAAAGAAACATAGAAAAATGGATCTGAAGGCTGAATTGTGTCCTCTAAATCTGGCTAAAGGAATTTTGCTGTTGTACGCTAGACACTTTATTTGAAGTCCTCATACTTAGGAATAAAAAGAAATTATATATTTAGATATATTTTGGGGTTTGGGTACTTGTGTTTTAATGCTAAACAAATTTTAGAAAGGCAAACAGATTTAATTTTGATTTGTAAAAGTTATTAAAACAGTTTCCATAACTCTCTCCTACAAGTTACAAAGAACCACACTCTTTTCATGTAGATACTGCTGCAGGTTTCCCATTTCTCCAGCTAACAGGCTTGCTGTTACTCTAAGGGGAATGTTTGTGTGTTGATGCTGTTCTTTTACATCCTTCTCCTCTTGTCTCTTGGCTGAGATCCCACTTCCATTTCATAGCTATTCCTTGCCTAGAGGAAATAACTTAGATTGCTTGCTAATCTAGGGATGATTTATGCTTCTTTGAGTTGTTGGTGCTCTTGTTATATTTCCTCCCTTTTCTCTCTTTATTATTGTACCGATCTTCTCTGGTCAGGTTTCCACCAATCAGGAAGCCGCTGTGCAGCATCATCCAGCGTCTCAGCATCGTGATCAGTTTATAGAGACAAAGTGCTCTCTCCAGCCATCAGAAGTTGCAAGGGAGACTTAGATGCTGTATCATTTGCCTTAAAACTGCTAAGTGCTGTGGTTTCTTCTTCTTCCTCCCAGTTTCCCCTCCTCCTCCTTCCATAAGAGTCTATAACATGAATATACCAGTTTGATTCAGCTGAGGCCCTCTTTTTAACAGTCCCTTTCTTTCATTTTTCTTATCAGATGAACCTCTGATCTCCCATTTTCGTCTCACTCATCTAACTCAAGACTCACTTGAAAGCAGTAGTACACTGCCTCCTGCCCATTACCTATAAATTTTATTGGTTCTAATATATTTCTCTTTTCAAAAGCAGCTTAAAATTAAAATAGCATATTCAGCAGCAATATCAGTACTATCACGAGGTTACCAGAGAGACAGGGCCAGTAGGATTTAAAATGTGAGGTACAGGATCTGACATACACAGCTGCACTGATACAAACTGTCAGACCACAGTTCTGGCAGTCAGCAGTTTCCAGAGGTGTAAAAGTGGTGCTTTGACATTTTCACAGCTAGCCTCCATTCCACCCAAGAGGGCTCAAGATACTCCCTAACCTAGAGCACTCACACAAGGAGAAACCCTCATCTGAATGTGACTTTTCATCATCATAGTAGTAAGACACATGCCCTAGGGGGTGGTTTAAGATGATAATGAATGAAGAAGCAGGATGAGATCCTGCTCAGGCATGGTCCTTGTTCCTTTTCTACCTGCAATGAGCAAGACAGCTGTGTCCCTACTGAGGGCAGGATGAAAAAGAGGGACAGTGCCTGCATTCAGAGGCTGATTGCCAGCTCATCCATGTGGTGCCCTGTCTTAGTTACTTTTCTCATTGCTGAGACAAAATACCTGATGCCCAAAATTAAGGCAGGAAAGTTTTATGTACCTCACAGTTTGTAGAGGTTTCAGTCCATAATCTGCTGGCTCCACGGCGGAGTGGCATGGCAGAGGGGCAACAGTTCATGGTGGCGAAAGATACAAAAGTAAGGAGAGCAAAAGGGAAACAAGCCTCTTTTCCTCCCTTATATTGTATGCAGGCTACCCGCCCTAGGATGGGTGTGGCACTCACACCACCGATCCCAGCACTAGACAATTGATAAATCACAAACTGTAGATTCAGCTGCCTCCTAAAAGCCCACCTCCCATGATTGCATGAGGCTTTGGGGGGAAATCTAGACACAATCTATAGCATGTCCTTTGTGCTCAAGCATAAGAAAAAGCTTTTATTCCTGCTTGTGTCTCCAGATACTTTGCCTAGCAGAGGCCATGAAGACCCACAGATCTGTGACAAAAGCATTTTGTATAATGTATTAGAGGGATATTAATGGAGAAGTTTTAGGACTCTGGGGATGGCAGCTTACTCACGGAGTTAGATCTGGATATATGGAAATCTCATTTGCAGTTCAAGTTGACAATTGCATTGTGATCTGATAATTAGCTCAAATACTACAACAATCCTTGCTCCTTTACTTGAGAACAATAGACAGCAGTCGCCGTTCAGCTTCTTTCTCATTCTAGTTCATGGGAGACTTTTTCTCAGTGAATACAATCCCCTCTATGCCTATCATATTACTTAGGTAGCTTCCCATGTATGTGTCAGCTCACACCAGAGGTGACAAGGAAGGGGGCAGTATGAACAACCTAGGCCCCGTATGCTTCTTTATCTTATTTAAAAATAAAAAAATAAAGTCGTAACTTGGCCAGGTAAAGGGCTACCTTTGGAGAACCTCTGTTATGTCAGGGATCTCTTATGGTAGGGGTCTCTCCAAATATTGGAAACTGTTTTCCAAACCAATCATTTTTCTTAGGGGGTAGAATAGGAGCCGTGTTTGCTTTTCATCACCATCTATGCCATTGAGGTAAACATATATGCTGGATGGAGAGCTTCCCTTAGTATTAAGGACAGGGAAATATGCTTTAGTTGGTTCATTAATTCAGGAGAGATTCTTTGGGCATCTGTGTAACCAGCATAGTTACCTACATAGGGTCTTTACCTGTATATTCAGGTGATAAAATATAATGAAGCATCAAGAATACAACCTATGGAGAGGAAAAAAGATGGCGGATGAGTAAGAAGCACGCAGCGAAACTCTCTAAAAGTTGCCATTGGACTACGGGAATATAGTGACCGGGAGAGCGCAGGAGGGGGGGAGATGCCTCCCCGGGACCCAGAAAAGTTCTGAAGCACAGCTTGGGACCCCCGGCACCAGTGAAGGGTGATTTCCAACAAAGAAGGAACAGACCCCGTGCGCGTACCTTCTACCATCCCAGGAATCACGGCGCGACAGAAGCTCAAAGCTGCGGACACACGGTGACAGCTAGTGCCCAGGGAGCCCCCATGGAGGATCGCGAGACAGCGGTGGGGCAGGGGAGTGGCGGAGAACTGTGCTGGCCGGCGGTGAGTGTCTCTCAGCCACAGCTGTCCCACGCCAGAGAGCGACTGGCCGGGCGCCATTGTGGGGGGTGCAGCGAAAATCAGAGTGGCTCGAAAACAGCTCTGGGAACTCATGCTCCGGACAGGGCAGCGCGGTGCCTCTCAACCCCACGAAAGTGCGCTGAGGGCGGCGGGTGAACGAGACTGGTCTCTCAGCCACACCTGTCCCGTGCCAGAGAGCGACTGGCCCGGCGCCATTGTGGGGGGCGTGGCGAAAATCAGAGCAGCGCGAAAGCAGTGCGCTGACAGTGGCAGGCAAAGGAGACCGGTCTCCGCCTGAGAGTCCATGCTCTGCTCACCGCCCGCCAAAGGGCCGCTCTTGGCTCACTGGGACGGACCTGCACGGAACAGGACTCTGTCATCACACGGTGCCTGCCTACAGCAGAGTCAACACCTGGAACTGATTCTCTTTATTTTTATTTTATTTTATTTTATTTATTTATTTATTTATTTTTTCTCTCTCATTAGTTTTTTGTTCTGGTGAAGGTTTTTTTTTTTTTTTTTTCTTTCGTGGGGTTTTATTTCTGTTTTGTCTGTTTGCTTTGTTGTTTTTGTCTCCATTTTTGTTTCTGTTTGTCTATTTGCTCTTTCCTTCATTATTCTCTCTGGTTTTTACATGAGTGTAAACAGCGCCCCTAACCTCTTTGTGATTGTGGTTGTGATCTGTTCTTCCTTTTATCCTTTCCTTCTCTTTTTCCCACCAGTCCTCTGCACCAGTGTCCCAATGTTAGTGGGATCCCTCTTGGTCCTCTAACCTTACATCTAATTCCTTCCTCTTCTCCCAATACTCTATTTCCTCCTTAACTCATTTTAAATTTAAAATCCTGAGGGGAAAAATTGACACACTAAGGACTTGTATACTGCATATAATTTTTCTGGTGTGTTTTAGATTTTGTTATATAACCGCAACTCTACTTTATATGGCTAAAAGTGGTAAATAACTGGTTAGCTCAGTCTGTCATTTTCTAGGCTGTGTTTGATGCTTCAGTTACCATTATAGCCAAATGTAAAATAATTGTTCTAAACAGCTTTCCTTCCTGATATTTCATGATTGAGATTGACTAAGGGACACAGAAAATACAGTGGCACAGTACCAAAGAATCAAGGACTGGGCCAAACAGGTAGCAACTTCTCACATCCAATGAATTGAAGAGGTAGGATCTGGCAGAAAGCTCAAAACCCAAAAGCAAGCTCCACTTGGAAGATACTGCAGAGAAGTAATCATCTTCTAAGGATCTTGAACACTAGCAATAAAGTAACCTATCATAGGTAATTTACAAACATCACCCCAGGAATTAAAGAAAGAAAAAATGAGACGACACTTAAACAAGATGCAACCCCACACATCCAATTCACCAAAGGCAAACCTAGGGGGCAATGAGGTGGGACAATCCGAAAGCCACCCACCTGGCCTATCTGAAGGGGTAACAACAAAACAACTGAATGAGGCTCTGGAAAAAATTAAAACAGAAATAATTTCACAGATAACTGCAGAGATAATGTCCACAATGAAGACCATGCTTAAGGACACTATAGCTGATACAGACAAAAAAATGGATGAGCTTAAGAAAACTATAGAAACCATGAATGCTCAGCATAGGAAAGAAATGGAATCCATAAGGCAGATTCAAGCAGATATCCAAGAGAACAAAAATTCCATTGAAAGTATTTGTAGCAGATTAAGCCAATGTGAGGACAGGATCTCAGATATAGAAGACAGGCTTACAATTAGTGATCATGAAAAGAAAGAATTCTTAAAAACAGCAAGGGACCATGAAAAATCAATTCAACAGCTGCTAGATGACTCAAAGATAAACAACTTAATAATTGGAATAAATGAAAAAGCAGGAGATAGCATCAATGACATTAAAACCTTGTTCAAAGACATTATTGCAGAGAACTTTCCTGGAAGAAAAAAAGAATTTGACCCCAACATAAAGGAAGCTTTCAGAACACCAACTAGACATGACCAAAAAAAAACTTCAGCCAGACATATCATAGTCAAGATCCCAGAAATTCAACAGAAGGGCAGAATCTTAAAAGCTGTTAGGGAGAAGAGACAAATCACCTATAAAGGAAAACCCATCAGAATCACAGCTGACTTTTCAGCACAAACCCTCAAGTCAAGAAGAGCTTGGAATGACGTATTTCAAGCTCTAAAGGAAAATAATTTTCAACCCAGATTGATGTACCCTGCAAAACTATCTTTCAAAATTGATGGAGAAATAAAATACTTCCATGACAAAGAATATCTGAGAAAATTTATGACCACCAAACCAGCACTCCAAAATGTTCTGAAGGACATTCTAGAAAGAGATAGGAACCCCAACAGAAGGGATCCACCAGGCAGGGCAGATAATTAAATAGCAGGAAAGGGGAAAAACAAACAAAGAGTGGGAACCAACAACAGGAAAATATCATGACAAGTATAAGTCAATACATATCAGTTTTAACCATCAATGTTAACGGTCTCAATTCACCAATCAAAAGGCACAGACTGGCAAAATGGATCAAGAAGCAAGATCCAACAATATGCTGTATACAAGAAACACATTTAATTCAGAAAGAAATTCATAGACTGAAAGTCAAAGGATGGAAAACAATACTCCATGCAACAGGAACCCAGAAAAAAAGCAGGGGTAGCTATTCTTTTTGCAGACAAAGTGGATTTCAAGCCAAGAATGATTCAGAGAGATAAAGACGGTCATTACATCCTTGTAAAGGGAACAATCCAAGAGGAAGAGATAACGATCATAAATATATATGCATCAAATACCAATGCACCCAACTATATAAAACAAGTACTAAAGGACATGAAAAATCAAATAAGCACTAATACAATTATATTGGGAGATCTCAATACTCCACTGTCACAAGAAGACAGATCAACTGGACAGAAAATCAATAATGAAATAATAGAACTGAACCAAACTTTTGAACAAATGGACTTAGTAGATGTCTACAGAGTGTTCCACCCCACAACATCAGAACACACATTCTTCTCAGCTGCACATGGGACGTTCTCCAAAATAGACCACATACTAGCTCATAAAACCTGCTTAAGTAAATGCAAAGGAATTGAAATTATCCCATGCATATTATCAGACCATAGTGCAATGAAATTGGAAATCAATGGCAAAAGAAATCACAAAAACTCCCTAAACACATGAAAATTAAACAGCACCCTCCTGAACAACAAATGGGTCACAGATGAAATTGAAGAAGAAATTAGACAATTTCTACAACTGAATGATAATGATAGTACAACATACTGGAACTTATGGAATATAATGAAAGCAGTCCTAAGAGGGAAATTTATAGTATTGAATACCTATATTAGAAAAATAGAGCAAGCGCAACTAAACAACTTAAGGGCAAAACTCAAACTTCTAGAAAAAGAAGAGCAGGCTAAGCCAAAAGCCCATACAAGGGAGGAAATTATAAGGATCAGAGCAGAAATTAATGTATTGGAGACTAAAAAAACAATACAAAGAATCAATGAAGCAAAGAGTTGGTTCTTTGAAAGAATAAATAAGATTGACAAACCCTTATCCAACCTTATTAAAAAAAGAAAAGAAAAGACTCAAATCCATGCAATTGAAAATGAAAAGGGTGATATCACGACAGACCCTGCAGAAATCCAGAAGATCATCTATACCTATTTTAAAAATCTATATTCTACTAAGATGGAAAATGCAGAAGAAATGGACAGATTCCTAGATACATATGAATTACCAAACCTGAATCAAGAAGATTTAAAAATCCTAAATAAACCAATATCAACCAATGAAATTGAAGATGTAATTAAAAACCTCCCAACAAAGAAAAGCCCAGGCCCTGATGGATTCACTGCTGAATTCTACAAGAAATTTAGAGAAGACCTAACGCCACTACTTCTCAAACTTTTTAATGAAATTGAAAGGGAAGCAATACTCCCAAATTCATTCCTGGAAGCAAGCATTACCCTGATACCAAAACCAGAGAAGGACCCAACTAAGAAAGAGAACTATAGGCCAATCTCCCTAATGAACATAGATGCAAAAATCCTTAATAAGATACTGGCAAACAGAATCCAACAAATCATCAAGAAGATTATACACCATGACCAAGTTGGATTCATCCCTGGGATGCAGGGATGGTTCAACATACGTAAATCAATAAATGTAATACACCATATTAACAGAACCAAAGACAAAAATCACATGATCATCTCAATAGATGCAGAAAAAGCTTTTGACAAAGTCCAGCACCTTTTCATGATAAAAACCCTACAGAAAATTGGAATAGAGGGTCTTTATCTCAACCTGGTAAAAGCTATCTATGACAAACCAACAGCCAATATTATACTAAATGGCCAAAAACTGAAAGCCTTCCCTCTAAAATCAGGAACAAGACAAGGATGTCCACTGTCCCCACTCTTATTCAACATAGTTCTGGAAACTTTAGCCAGAGCAATTAGACAACAGAAAGAAATAAAGGGAATAATGATTGGAAAGGAAGAAGTTAAATTATCATTATTTGCAGATGACATGATACTCTACATAGAAGACCCCAAAAACTCCACTAAAAAACTGCTAGATTTAATAAGCAAATTCAGTAGTGTAGCTGGATACAAAGTCAATGCTCAAAAGTCAGTAGCCTTCCTGTACACAAATAAACTTACTGAAAGAGAAATTAGGGAAACAATACCTTTCACAATAACATCCAAAAAAAGGAAATACCTAGGAATCAACCTCACAAAGGATGTAAAAGACCTATACACTGAAAACTACAGTATTCTGAAAAAGGAGATTGAAGAGGACATCAGAAAATGGAAAGATATCCCTTGCTCCTGGATAGGAAGAACCAATATAGTGAAAATGGCCATACTTCCAAAATTGTTATACAGATTTAATGCAATTCCAATCAAAATTCCAACAGCATATCTCACAGAATTAGAGAAAACAATCCTAAAATTCATTTGGAATCAGAAGAGACCTAGAATAGCAAAGGCAATTCTGGGCAACAAAGGCAAGGCAGGGGGCATCACAATCCCCAACTTGAAATTATACTATATAGCTACTGTGATTAAAACAGTGTGGTACTGGCAAAAAAACAGACCTGAAGATCAATGGAACAGATTAGAAGATGCTGAAACAACCCCAGACATACTAAGCCACCCTATCTTTGACAAAGGTGCCAAACACATTCAGTGGGAGAAAGATAGCCTCTTTAATAAATGGTGCTGGAAAAACTGGCTCTACACATGCCGAAGATTAAAACTGGACCCATAGCTTTCACCATGCACTAAACTAAATTCAAAATGGATCAGAGATCTAAATATTAAAACAGAAACATTAAATCTGCTGGAAGGTAGGATAGGTAAAACCCTTGAAGACATTGGTGTAGGCAAAGACTTTATGAATAAAAACTCAACTGCACGGGAACTATCCCAAAGAATCAATAACTGGGATCTCATCTTATTAAAAAGCTTTTGCACAGCAAGAGAAACCACCAACAGAGTGAAAAGTCAACCCACAACATGGGAAAAAATGTTTTCCAGCTGTTCTTCAGACAAAGGATTACTATCGAGAACATATAAAGAACTCAAAAAAATCAGACCTCCCAAATTTAAAGACCCACTCCAAAAATGGGCATCTGAGATGAATACACATTTCTCAGATGAAGAAATACTAATGGCAAATAAATATACAAAAAAATGTGCAACATCACTAGTCATTCGAGAGATGCAAATTAAAACAACACTGAGATACCATCTCAGCCCAGAAAGAATGGCTACTATAAAGAAATCAACTAATAACAAATGCTGGAGGGGCTGTGGGGAAAAAGGAACCCTTCTTCACTGTTGGTGGGAGTGTCGACTGGTACAGCCACTGTGGAAGTCAGTGTGGAGATTCCTCAAAAAACTAGCATTGGTGGTCCCATTTGAACCAGCTATTCCCCTTCTGGGCATCTTCCCAGAAGAATTAAAAACATTGTACCACAGTGATATATGTGCACCCATGTTTATAGCAGCACAATTTGTAATAGCCAGATCTTGGAAACAACCCAAATGCCCATCAACTGAGGAATGGATAAGAAAGATGTGGTATTTTTATACAATGGAGTACTATTCAGCCATAAAGAAGGATAAACTGGAGACTTTTATAGGTAAATGGATGCAACTCGAGAAAATACTCATAAGTTAAATAAACCGGACGCACATGTGTAAGCATCGTATTGTCTCTCTAGTATGAGAAACTGAAAGAGTAAATAAGATACAAAATGTACAATAGACACGGTGAATCAAAAATAAACTGGTCAATAGGAAAGAGAGACTGGAATAGGGAAAAGAAAGAAGGGAAAGGGAAAAAAAATTGTATATATATATAAGATGGTTAAGATAGATACACTACCAATTTTACTTAGTTCATTGAAGAGTAAGGTTTGAGCCAATAATGTTTGGACAATTGAATGCTAATGTCTGGTATCCTGAATAACTAACTTAAAGATAATAATACGTAATGCATTGACCATTGTTACCCTCATATTATGTTGTTTTGAAAATTTGTTCTTTTTTTTGATTTGTTTTGTTTTTCTCTTCTCTTTAAAAAAAAAAAAAAAAGAATACAACCTATGGGGCCGGTGAGATGGCTCAACGGCATAAGCGCCTGCCTTGCAAGCACGAGGGCCCGAGTTCGACTCCCGGATCCCACATACGAAAAAGGGGCCGGTGATATCGCTCAGTGGCACGGGTGCCTGTTGGCGCACGAGGTCCTGAGGTCGAACCCCCAGTACCCACAAACAAACAAACAAACAAAAAAGAAAGATTTAGGTAAATATAAAACACAGCATAAATGTATTTTTTATTGTAATTCTTAGTCTGCTACATGACTTAAAAGACAATAATATACACAATAATTATAAATCTATACTGATAGACATGGCATGTAAAAATATAATTTGTATAGGAAGATGTGAAGAAAAATGAATTCATTATAAGGGAGTAAAATTTTTGTATATAATTAAAATATACAAAAGTTTGGTATCAATTTGAACTAAATTGTTACATTGAGATGCTAATTATAATCCATAGTGCAATCAACAAGAATATAAAAATAGTAAACGAAATGATGAAAGAAACAAAATGGAATCTATATAACAGAAAAAAGTAGTTATGCAAGAATTACAGACATGGAAAACAAAGATCACAATGTACACACTAATGACTACCTTATTGCTAATTGCATTAAATGTTAGTAGATTTAAATCACCAACTAAAAGATAGAAAAACTTGATTTAAAAACATAATCTAACTATGCACTCTCTATAAAAAGTACACTTGGATTCAAAGACACAGCTAGGTATAAATTAAATGGATGCAAAAGATATACCATGGAAACAGTAACCAAAAGAGAGATAGATATACTAATATCAGACAAAACATAATTTAAGATAAAATTTAGTACAAAAGATAACAAGTACATTTGACAATGAAGAAAAGATCACTCCAGCAAGATAAATGTAGCAATAATAAACATATGGCTCCTAACAACAAAGCCCTAAAATAATTGAAACAAAAATTGACAAAATTGAAGAGAGGATCAGACAGTTCTACAATTGTAATCCAAGATATAAACCTATATTCAGTAATGGATAGAATAACTAGAAACAAGAACAAGAAAAAATGAAAGATAAACAACACTGGTCTGGGCCAAACTCTTTACCCCTAAAATTCACATGTTGAAGTCTTAATCCTACAACCTTCGAGTGTGATTGTACTGATACATAGTCTTCCAGAGATAATTATTGTAAAATGAGATCATGTGGATGAGCCTTACTCCAATATGAATGATTTCTTTATCAAATGAGAAGATTGTTACAAGCTTCTGTACACAGATGTACCTGGGGCAAGACTATGTGAAGACACTGAAAGATGATTGTTTCCAAGCCAAGAAAAGAGACCTCAGAGTGAAATCAACCCTATGACATCTGATCTCAGACTTCAAACTTCCAGATCTGTGAGGGAGTAAATGTCTGTCATACAATCCACGCACTCTGTGGTAGTTTGTTATGGAAATCGTAATAATCTGATATAAACACTACAAACCAATTAAACTGAATGTACATGTATATAATACCTAATTTGCACCATACACTATTTTCTCAAAGGCATATAGAACATTTTCTAAGATAGACCATATATTGGGTCATATAATAATTCCTAGTAGATTTTAAATGATTGAAGTCATTCAGAGTACATTCTATGACTGCAAAGTAATTCATTCATAAATAAATATCAAAAGAAAATTTGAGGAGTTCACAAATATGTAGAAATTAGACAACATACTCCTAAATAATCAAGGAAGAAAAATATCAAAGAAGAAATAACACGGAAGGTGAGCTAATAAGTTGAAGTGAATGAATATAAACCTACCAAAATTGACAGAATCCAGCTAATGCAAACCTTAGAAAGAAAGTTGTAAAGGCATATATTATGAAGACTGGAAGACCTAAACTCAATAGCATAAACTACTTTAGAACCTAGGAAAAAGAGAAAATTAAACCCCCATAAACAGAATAAAACTTAGATAATAAAGATTAGAACAGAAATCAGTAAAGAATAGGAAACAATGGAGAAATTAACAAAACCAAAAACTGACACCTTGAAAAGATCAACAAAGTTAAAAAAAAACATTTTGCTAGATTTATAAAGAAAAGGAATAAATAGTCCCGCTTGGTGGTACAACCCTACAACCCCAGCTATGTGGGACACTGGGAAAGGAGAATCTCAAGAAGCTACTTGGCCTGGGCAACATAGGGAGATCCTGTCTCAAAATTTTAAATTTTACGGGCCGGTGAGATGGCTCAGCAGCGTACACGCCTGCCCGGCAAGCACGAGGGCCCGAGTTCAACTCCCGGAACCCACATACGAGAAAAGGGCCGGTGATATCGCTCAGCGGCACAGGCTCCTGCTGGCACGCAAGGTCCTGAGGTCGACCCCCTGGTACGCACAGAAAAAAAAAAAAAGAATACAACATATGAATATAGGTGTGGCTTGAAATATTGCTGTAGAAGAGAAAAAAGGTGGAGGTCACGGTCACTCCTTTCAAACATAATATGAAAGCTACTATAGATTTCTTTTTCTATGTGGGTACTGGAAGTTGAACTCAGGACCTTGCGCTTGCCAGGCAGGTGCTTATGCCACTGAGCTATCTCACTGGCCAGCTACTATAAATTTTATACATTTAAAAGAGACTGTGGTTTGGTCTTACCCTATTATTAACCAAATTTTAAAAATAATAGAATGGGGCTGGAATAAAACCATTGTCATTGATTGTACTCTGACCTACTGAGAAACACATTTCAGTTGTTACAAAAATATACAACTTGGTTTTCCATATTGACCTTGTTGTACTTATTTATTAACTTTTGTAGATTGTTTGTGTGTGTGTGTGTTTTTAGAGATTTTCTATATTAAAAAAAAAAGATCATCTGGCCAGGTGTGGTGGCTCACATCTGTAATCACACCATTCTGAGAAGCTGAGGCAAGAGATCAAAAGTTTGAGCCCTGCCTGGCAAATTTGGCAAGAATGTTTCTCAGAAACATAAAGAAACACACCTTCTGATAAAAGTTTTACTGTTTCCTTTACAACCTGGATGCCTTTGCGCTCTGCTTCCTACCTGATTATTCTGAATAGAACACAGTGTAATTCTGAAAAGAAGTTCTGAGAGAGAAGAGGCTAATCTTTTTCCCATTCTTGGGTAAAGCAGTAAATATTTCCTTACCATGCATGGTGTTAGCTGTAAGTTTTTTCCATTGTTGCTAATGTCCTTTATCCATTTGAGGAAATGTCCTTCTATTCCTAGTTTGATGAATGGTTTCATCTTGAAAGATATTGGATTTTCCAACTTCCTTTTCTGTATCTAAAGAGGTGATCATGTGATTTTTTCCCTTTATTTTATTTATTTGGTGTATTATAGTTTTGATTTTCTTAGGTTGAACCATCCTTGCACTTCTGGGAAAAAATTGTCAGTTACAGTGTATAATCCAGTTTTTATATTTCTGTGCTTACTTTGCTAAAATTTTCTGAAGGATTTTTATTGTATCTAAGTTCATAAGAAGTGTCGTTCTCTGAGTGTGTGCATGTGTTTTTGTGAGTGTGCACACACATGTGTGAGCATGCATGTATGTGTATGTTTGCACATGCATCTGTGCATGGTTGTGCCTAAATGTTTGTGTGTATACCTGTGTGTGTGAGTCTTTCTTCTGCCTTCTCAAATGTACTGCCTCCAGTTTTTTTTTAATCTCCATTATTACTATACATTTTACTTCTAGAATTTCTATTAAGTTGTTTTATATAATTGTCTCCCTGTTGATTTTATGTATTTTATAAAAGTTTTTTTATAGTTTCATGTAGTTATTTATACATGATTTTTCTCCAGCTGTTTTAAAATATAAAGATAGGTGATTCAAAATATATATAGTATGTTCAATATGTGGGCTTCCTCAGGGACAGTATTTATTGACTTTTGTCACTGTCTGTCTATAGGTTGTACTTTATTTTTTGTGTATATTGAAATTTTTATTGAAAATTGGGCATTTGAAATACTTTAATAATTCCAACAATCAGATTATCCTCCCTCCCTATTATTTGTTATTATTGTTTCATGATTCTCTAAAATTAATTTTATAAAGCCTACCATCTTTGCTGTATATGGACACTAGTTCACTGCCCAGTTATCTTAGTCATTAGCTAATGGTTGTATAGATCTAATTTTTAGTACTTGGAACAAATAAGTCTCTCTGTCTATGTCCAGAATTTTTGTCGGTGTTGGAGCCTATCTTTAATATTCAGACATGTAGCTTGCAAGTTCATCTTCACTAGGTCCTTATAAAAATCTTCAAGTTTAACAAAGATGAGAGCTGAAGACTTTCTTAAACCCTTGCGGAGTAGGCATACAGCCCTTCACATGAAGGATGATTTCATGAGTACCAAGAATATTTCAGAGTACTTTAAAGCCTTCCATGAACTCTTACTTGTCAACTAGTCTTTTAAAGTTTGCTGTTTAGTCTATTGTTTGTCACAACTGTTATCTACTGTGTCAGGTTGACACAACATACACCAATTACTTCTGATTGTTTTCAACAGGTGTCCCAGGAGAAAAGGTTCTTCGACGCCGGGAAAGTCCATGTCAGGTTAAACAAAGAATGCTTCATGAGGAAGATCTTCCCAAGAACCACCAGATAGTTCAAACATTGCTAATTCTCTGGAAACTAGATTTAGAGGGGCCCAACTCTCATTCTTTCCTTTCTAGTAGCTGCCAGGTTGTTAGTTTTCAGTCCAAATCCAGGCTTCTGGTTTTTGAGAATACCATGGAGCTGGGGAGAAAAAATGGAACCTGGCAAATTAAACATTTTTAAGCAAAATGTGCTATTTACACTGAGATGTATCAATTTTTATTGAATATGTGTTTCCATGAATTGTTGGTAGCCTTTAAATTCCACAGTCCTTCAAAGTTGATTCTGATAATTTTTGCCAATATTTTCTTCATTTAATGGAAAAGATTTAAAAATATTTTGCTCTGCCATTTTTGCTTATGTTATTCTATTATTTGTTTTTAATTAGTGTTTGAAAGATATATCCTAGGTGTTACATTTATTAGTTCAATATTTTAATCTAGCACTACATTTTCATTATGTACATATCATACATTATTTCATTTTGAAATATAAAATCAGTGGTCTTATCTCTTGTAACAAATGTAATCACACTAAGTAGCATGATCTCCTAGAATTTATTTACATAGAACTTGAGATTAAAATGTTTTTGGGGTAATGCTGTATGAGTAAATAATTTAGAAATGTGGCGATGATCGTTATAGTGAAATAAAAGTTAAAAAGACCAGAAACCATGATTTTTTTCCAAAAATGTGTGGAAGTAAAAGAGAATATAAATAACATTCACAAATGTGAGAATTAAGTAATGAGAACAGTATTTACTGTTGAACTACTCTACTAAATTTTGAAGATAGAGTTGTTCCTGTGGGAACATTCCCCGGACGATTTAGAGGTAACATGAGTAAATGAATAATCTCAATGTGAATTGGTTCTAAACAGAGGTGAGTCAATCACTGAAGAAGAAAGTTAGAAACACATAAATTTAGACTTAGAAGGGGGTTTAAACAACATCTGGCCCAACACATGCATTTTGTAATGGAGTCATGAAATAAACAGTCTAAATCACTTGACCAAAGTCATATTAAAGGATGGACCTAAAACTGCACGCTTCAGACTCAAGTCTAATTTCTCAAAGTTTGACAATACCTTGTCTTTCTTTCAAGCCCCTTATATAATTGCTGCCAGTGCCTGTCACTATGACAGTTTTGAGCACAGACAGAGGTTTGTTTAACATAACATTTTCAGAAATACCTAGCCAGAAACCTAGGCATTCTGCTGTTATCAGCTTTTAGCATTCTCTTACATCTTTTTTAAACAAAGAATTTCTCATTCTGTGTGTCAACACATTGTTATTGAATTCTGCAAATTCCAGGCGCTTTATTAGGCAGTGGAGATACAATGATAAATGAGTCAAAGCCCCTTCCCTAAAGCATATTGCTGCCAAGTTGGAAGAACAACTATTGTAAATCAGAGATATCACAGAACAACTTGGTGCATACTATTCCTTAAGTATGAACAAAAGCACCAAAGACAAACCAATTAATTCTTCTTTGAGAAGTCTCAGAAAGTTTAACTATGGAAATAACATTTTAGTTTATCCAGGAAAGTTGAACTGCAGAGTTTTACAGAAGAAGAAGTGGTGCATGATGAAAAGAAGGCGCTGACAGGGAAGCAGCAGTGTGAGCTCACCATGGGCGTGTACCAAAGGACTGAATACTTGCTCTTTGTAACACATGGAGGGTGTTGAGACAAACAGAGACTGAAGAGATCGGAGAGACCCCAGTGGTTAGGTTGTTGTTCATATTGATTATGCTTCCTGCCAAGGATTGTAGTGGCCTTTTTGGTGTGTTGTGCTAGTCTGATTCCCCTTCATGACTCAGACACTCATTTCCATTACAGGAGTGTGGGCAGCTCGGTTCAGTGTAATCATAATGGTCCTTAAAAGTAGAAAAGGGATTCACAAGAAGGATTGGGGCTATGCAATTTGAGTGGGGCTTGACCCCATTCCCACTCGTTTTGTTTTATTTTGTTTTGTTTTGTTTGACAGGGTCTTGCTATGTAGTTCAGGCTGGCCCCAAACTCACTATGTAGCCCAGGCTGGCCTTGAACTTGTGGCGATCCTTGTGCCTCAGCCTCCCAAGTGCTGGGATTACAAACGTGGGCCATTATGCCCAGCCCCACTCATTTTGAAGATGGAGGAGAGAGGCCATAAGCCAAGAAATGTGGATGGTTTCTTGAAGTTGAAAAACAACAAAAAAAACAAAAAAACAGGGAAAAGATTATCCCCTTTAGCTTCCAGAAGAAAAGCAGCACTTCCAACATCTGGATTTAAATCCAGTGAGACTCGTGTTTTACCCATGTAAGAAAATAAATTTGTCTTCTTTCAACCTATCCTTTTTTTTGCTTTAGTAATTTGTTACAGCAGCAACAGAAAGCTAGTATGGAGCCAAGGAATTATTTCAGGCAAAGAAGAACCCTGACCAGATGTTTTTCTGTTCTGTGTTTGGCAAGTGATGTGGGGGTGAGGAGGACGGTATCTGGAATGGCGATGAGGTTCTGCAGGCAGGAGTTGGAGCACTGGACCAGGGCAGTGTGGCCTTCCTTTCTTTCTGTTGTTGTCATTGCTTATGTTCTGGAAAATCATCAGCTGATAACTATAATATTTCATTTTTCATTTTTTAGGCACTCTCATCAGGTAATTATCAAATATTTTCAATTTGTCTTCCATGTCTACAAACTTCTCTGTCATATTTTCTACATATTTGTGTTATGTTCTGGGCATCTTCTGCAAATTTAATTTTCAGTTGATTTTTCTCTTCAACCCTATCTGATGTATTGATTAGACATGGTATGTTTGAATTTTTAATTTCTATGGTGATAGGATATTTTTCTGCTATTGTTTATTTCAGATATTATTTTAATATTGTCTAATATCTTTAGTTTTTCTTGTCAATCTTTTATATCCTTAAAAGGATATAAAGGATATTTATATTACTTATTATAAAGGATTATATAAATTTATTATAAAAGATTATAAATTATAAATACATTTATTAATTTATTATAAAGGATATTTATATCCTTTATTATTTATACCTCATAATTGGATATGATATAAGTCATAATCTGGTAATCAGTCTAGTCGTATGATTCAATTTTGTTGTTTCTGCAAGCTTTCACTAATCTTGGACCTTATCCTAACTTGTCTTATAATTTTTTTGTCATATAATTATTGAAACTTTGGGAAAAACGTATTTAGGTCTGGGCTTCGGAGATTTTTCATTTTTTTGTGTTTTTTTTTTCCATCATGGACCTGAAAACATCATCAATTTAGGACAATCTAAAACTAATTATTTTACTTGGCTTTTGGAGGTCACAGAAATGGTATTTTTCTATTCCCAAACTGCTTGTTGATTGAGAATTCTAGTGGTGATTACTTATAATGCTCCTAACAAATCATGCTTTCCTCAGCTTAGAGCCTCCTTTTTCTCAAGTCTAGGGAATCATTTCTTCAAGGATACTTCTTTTGACCAAACATACCTTGCCTCAGATTAGCAAAAGTGTTCTTAGGTTGGTGCACTGCTGTTTTCAAAATCATTTTGACATTATATTTCAATAATCTGAAACCTTTCTGACAGTAGATACCATATATTTTCTTTCCATCTGTGTATTCTGTGGGCTGAGCATTGTCCATTAATAATACATATTAGACATGAAACAAATCTTTGTTGAATAGAATAATAAGTAAACTTCAAAGTAATTTAAAAGTAACACTGTACTCTTGGTTGATGGCTTGCTTTTAACATCTCATTTCAGGATTAATGACAAAGAATAATTGAACATAGTTATGAGTTCCCATCAATAGAAACAGTTAAAAGCAAATTACTGTGCAAACCAGAACAGTTCATATTGGCAGAAACTTTTCAGTATTATCTGAATGGGTAATTCTAAACAACGTAAACATTCACTCATCTAATTTTGTGGGGATGAAGGAATGTGCACCCTTGGTCCAGTGAATTTGTTTAAAGGTAGTTCTTTCCAAAAACCCAAAGTTAATTTCAGTAGAAAAGAATAATTAGTAACTGCTATCGCTGGACCTCTCTAAACTTGATTCTTATTTATCATTTTTATCACATAATTTTGAGGTTTCAAAGAAGCAACCTGTTGGTACAATTGAGCAGGTCTAATGTTTTAGGAAGGTATGGATTCTGCCTGTTGGAGCTTTTGCTGTAAAACCTGGTTAAGGCACAAGCCAGTCTTTGTGATTGACATTAGTTGCTTTGGTTCTTTTGATCAATAACACAAGTATTTCTCACTTCTTAGTCTAAAAATCCAGCTAAAAACATGAACATTCAAAGAGAAAATAAAGAGAAATCTTAGCTATTCATTCTTTTTCATAGCAAAATCTCTATTACTATATGTATGAGAGTATCAGAAAGTCACTTATTTGGAATTTATTATCTTGGATGGCCACAGAAAAATGTTTACAGGACTATTATTCAACAATTCTTGCGCTTTACTGGATGGTGGACAATGTGAGAAATGACATGAGGAATGTTTTGTTGCTAAAGGCACAGGTGATTCTACATGCACAGCTTCTCCTTTTTTGAGACATATTTGTTGATCATTTATGTGCCAAGAAAATAAAAGTGTGTTTTGTTGAGAAATGGTATGTTATCATTTATGAGATAATTCAAATTATGCAATGCATTCCCTCTTTGCTTTCGTTGTCAAGAAGCTCCAAATTAATCTGGGGCCAAATGACTGATTTTCTTTAACCTAGCATTTCTGGTGAAATGCTATTTACTCTTTTTATATCCTCCCAATCTCTACTCTCTTCTCTGGATCTTATAATTTTACATGTATTCATACAATCTTATTTGGTTTTATATATCTATATTTAATGACTCAAATATATAGGCAAGGTCATATATACTCAACAATGCTGCAGCAGAATGGTATTTTTATTCTTTATCAACAGTAGTCCACGAAAGTATTAAGTTATGAAGATCATGGTAAAGTACACCAAGAATGTCAGGTTAAATGACTTTAATGTTATATAGGAACTATAATACATAAGCTACGCACACTTGAACTATTGAAGGAGTGTGTTTAAAGGGTTTGGCTGGCTTTCCTTGTTTTTGTTTTATCGTAAGATCAGATGAGGAGCTTTGGTGAAATGCCATTTATTGTTGGCTGTAGCATTTCAAAGGCCATTTGCCTGGTCCAGTAAATAAAACACTGATACTAGAAGCTTTTTTTCTTATCAGTTGGCCATGATGATATCACGAATTACTTAAGCTTTGTAGCAGGTTAATCCAAAATATAACAATGCCAATATTAATGTAAGGGCTTTTAAAGAGGACTGTTTATTATTATCTGCTAGCAGGGACAGTATGATGATAATTTATCCAAACAAAATCTTAATGATTTAGAAACCATAGCTATGGACACACTAAACTGCAGCACAAAAATAAAGGAGGTATATATTTTAGAAGAGAAAAAAAATCTTACCTTATAATCATGTATACTGCATGGTGTATATAAACCTTTTAAAAAATCATCTCCTTCAGTTATCACAATGTTATGAGGTGCCCAGCGCAAGAATATTATCTAAGGCTCGGAAAACTCAGTTCTTAGTTTAAATCTCTCCCATAGCAGTTAAAATGAGTAAACTAGATTTCCTTGTATCATGTATATATTACTAAAATAATGATTAATGTTAATAAAATAAAATTGCAAAATACAAACATTCTTCAGGAGGTGACTCCAAAGGTGAGGAATGAGAGGGAGAATTGTTAGGTCTATTACTTTTCCCTTTTTAAAAGGTAAATAAAATATAACGACGAAGCTGAGAAAATGCTAACATTTCTTCATTCTGGATTGTGCTTCTATAGGTGTCTATTATGACATTTTATTGATGTATGAAACTTTTAATCTCAAGTAATGGTATTTTTAGGGAAAGATCCCTTGTGTTTGTAATTTCAAGATTTATCCATGGTTAAACAGTAGGAAGGAGTTGTGGCACTTTGGCTGGCGTCTCCCTCCAAAACCTGTGACTATGATTTTATTTGGACCAAAGTCTTTTACAGACCTAAGTAAGATGAAGAGCCTAAAATGAGAACATCTTGGAATTACAAGGGGATCATAAACCAATGACTGATCTTGCAAGAGACAGAAAAGGAGACACAGGGGAGAAATCCAGGGAAAGATAGAGGCAGACTTGAGTAACATGACTACAAGCCACAGTGCCTGAAGCCTCCAGGAGCTGGAAGAGGCAAGAGCGTGTCCTCCACTAGAACCTTTGGATGTGGGTGGCCCTGCTGACACCTCGATTAAAGAGTTGGCCTCCTAAACTGTGAGGGCGTAAGTTTCTGTTGTTTTAAGCCACTAAGTTTGTGGTGATTTGTTACAAGAGCCCTAGGAAACAAACACATGTTGAAATCCAAGGCACCAGCTTTATTTCCAGATTTGAGTCCATCTTGCATTAAGTCCTAGAGAGATTCCAAGAAACCAAAGAAGCCAAGATTCGTGTCTTGCCAATCTGTCATATTGTTCAATGTCCAATGTCACTTGGAACCATTTCAAATATACAGGAAACAATGCCTTTCTCAACAGCAATAAAGATAGATGGTCTCCTGGAACATGGTGAGGAAAAGAATGTTATTCGTGTTCACTGAGAGATTTTCTGAAAATTTCCAGACTTCTCAGCTGTTTTCCTTTACCATTTGTGGGAGTGATACGGAATTGGAATTCAAGTTGCCAAAGGAATCCTACATGCAAATACATTCTGTCACGGGTGGAGGAAGATGAAATACGGTGCTCAGTGGGTTCATTATAGAGCCCGTTGCCATACTGAACCCTCACTGGAGCGGGAGCCCGGAGGAGACTCACAGTGAGTCAGATCCCGAGAACATGGAGAGCAGCTGGAGATCAGGCAGGAGAATTTGCAGGTTCCTCGACTTCGTTGGTCTCCTCACCTGGCGGAGGCCGTGCCGGAGCGGGAAGCACACCGGCATCTCCACCCCGCACACTGAACCCTGCAGGAGAGGGGCTGTGTGTGTCCTTGGCTTGAGTGGCCAGGGCCGAGCCTCAGCTGCCACTGGCAAAGGAGCTTGTTTTGTGTTTCCACACGTTCTTGGCAGGAAGATCAGAGGAAAACATCAGCTTTGGAATGAGCAACACACTGGTGTAGTATGGCTCGCTGCTGTGTGCACAGCAAATCACTTTTCCATCTGTTTGTGAGGCGCGCATGTGTGCTGCAGGCTGGTGGGTGTAGCCTGCCCCTCGCACTCTCTGCTCTGGGATCCTCCAGTCATTGACATTGCTGGGGGTGCCCTCAAGTGCTCATGGAGCACTACCATTTTATTTGAGTTAATGTTTTGGCCTGTTCTCTCTTTTTCCCCCTACCCCTTTGTCTCCACCCTTTTTTCTTCCTTCCTTCTTTCTCTTCCTTCTTTCCTTCCTTTCTTATTTTTTCTTATTTTTCCTCTTGTTCTGTTGCTCTTCGTTCTTCTGCATGGCAGTTAGTCATGGATGCTCTTAAATGAAGTTGGGGAGAAGGATTAGGAGGCATGGAATTGAGAAGTTCTCAAAACATCACAGGTTCCCTGCTGAGTGCTCCAGGAGTGAAGCATGGATGTTATCTTGTGAAAGTGCGGGGCTTTCTCCTCAGACTCCACCTTCAGTAAGGAGGAACATAGAATTCCTGTGCTCCAAACACCTTCAGGAGCACTGGAGAGAAAGGCAAAGTGGTTTGTCAGAAGACAATGATAGATAAAGGCAATGTACAGATATAAAGGATTTCGGGGAAAGGGGGAAGCTGCTTGAGTAAAGATCTACTTGTGTTAGAAATGTTTGCTAAAACCTAAACTTGAATAAGGGTGTAATATGGTCAGTTACAGAGAATGAAGGGCATTGTAGCCCAGGGAAGAATATAAACCAGGGGATATATGTTCAGAGGAAAATGAGGACTCCGACTTGGTCAACGTACAGCCTGTTTGATGGGAAATGAGCTTGGATAAGAACACTTCAGAAAGATAGTGAAGCCTGTCACTTCTTTTTCCTTGGTTTTATCCCCGGGCTAAGAATCTGACCACGGATGGCCAGGATGTGGGATCAGACTTGCCACCCCCACTGCGGATTAATGCTCTGTGTGGATCGGGATCCTATACCAACACACTATCTAGCCATGGAGGACTGCTTAGGAACACTGGAGGAATGCCAAGGCTCTTTGCTACATCGAAATCCCAATTGGGAAATTGGTCCTATTTTTTCCGCAAAAATTCAGTGCATGCATTTCTCCATCTCAAATGATTTTTAAGATCAGCCTGTCAAAATTTTCTGAATTGTAAAACAAACACATCCACCTTTTAAAATCAAGCAAGAAAAGGACATTAGAAAAGTTACTTTGAATGGCTTTTCTCCCCGGTGTCACTCTATGTCACTTTTTCAATGCACAGTCAACCCTTATTTATTTTCCTCATATTCAGACCACTGTGCTGTCCTGTTTTTCAAACTTAGCTTCTGCTCCATGGCAGAGCTGAAATCACTGCTCTCCATGTCTCCAGCAGCCTCTGCTCGGTCACATCAAATGTGCATTTTCATTTCTTCTGTGCTGTTACCAAACTTCCCATGGCTCACCAGTCCTTTCTGGACAAAGTCCCCATTCTCTCTCTGTCTCTGACATCAGTTATTAGTCTTCATTTCTGAACTCTTGTTCTTCTTCCATTTTCTAAGTAAGATGTATTCACCAGAGTTTTTTATTCAGGCTGTTTCTGTCCACAACCTCCACCATATCTCTTCAGCTAGGATCTCTCTGTTCAGGTCCTCAACTCTCCATCCATCTCCAGTCTTTCCTTCTTTCTCATTTAAACTTACAGCCTTTACCATAGGCTCATCCTTGTTGCTGCAAATAACAGAATTTCATCCTTTTCATTGCTTAATAGTATTCCAGTGTGTGTGTGCATCTCATTTTCATTATCCATTCATCTGCTCATGGACAAATAAGCACAGAAAGACAAATACCACATGGTCTCGCTCCCTGTGTGGAATCTAACAGAGCTTATCTCATAGAAATACAGACTAGAATAGTGGTCACTGGAGGCTGGGAAGGGGAGGTACAGGGAGAGATTGGTCAGCAGTACTAAACTGTAGTTAGATGGAGGAATAAGTTCTGATGTTCAATTGCATAGTAGGGTAACTGTACTTAACAATATGGTAGTGTATATTTCAAAATAACTAGAAAAAGAATTTTGAATAATCATACACAAAAATGCTAATGAATGTTTTAAATAATCTGATATGATCTTACATATATAAGCACGTATCAAAACATCACTGTGCACCCTGAAAGCATCATGCATCAATTAAAAATAAAGAACAGGGCCGGTGAGATGGCTCAGCGGTGTAAGCGCCTGCCTTGCAAGCGCGAGGGCCCGAGTTCGACTCCCGGATCCCACATACGAAAAAGGGGCCGGTGATATCGCTCAGCGGCATGGGCGCCTGTTGGTGCGCGAGGTCCTGAGGTCGAACCCCCGGTGCCCACAAAAAAAAAAAATAAATAAATAAAGAACAATTTTTCAAAAACCTTTCATTCATATTTCTTTAACTTTTGCCTCATGCTTAATACAGTGGGTCCTAAGTTGTCCTCTTTTTGACCCTTAGACATGCCAGTGTCTCCTCTTAACTGTCCTACTCCTGAAAGTATGTTGTGGAAGCACCCTTTTATTCTCTAAATTCTATTAGTTGTTCAATTTGTAGTCTGGAAAAGCACTTTATTTCTTTTGTTGTATTCCCACTGCCTCTCCCATTCATCTTTTGCTCTTTCTCTCTCTCTCTCTCTTTTTTTTTTTTTAATGTGGGTACCAGGGGTCGAACTCAGGACCTCGCGCTTGCCAGGCAGGTGCTTATGCTGCCGAGCCATCTCACTGGCCTCTTGCTCTCTTTTTTAAAAACCGGTTTTACTGAGACGTAATTCATCCATTATATAATTCACCCACTTAAAGTGTATAATTCAGTGGGTTTTGGTTTAATGAATCATAAATTTTCAAAACTATGGTAAAATATATAGAACAAAAATTACCATTTTTAAGCATACAATTCAGCAACATTCATCATGTTGTACAGCCATCATACCATCCCAAACAGAAAATCCGTGACAGTGAAGCAATCACCCTTCCATTTCCCACTCTACCATAGTCTTGGTAGCCTATGGTGCACTTTGTCTCTTTATAGGTGCTTTGTATAAATGGAATCATATTTGCTCTTTCTGTGGACTTCTCTCACTTGTTATAGTGTGTTCAAGTTTCATTTATGTTATATCACATGTCACAATTTTATTTCTTTTATGACTGAGTATCACATTGTTTGCATATGTTACATTTTGTTTACCATTCTTTTGTTGATGGACACTGGGGTTTTTTTCATCTTTTGGCAATTGTGACTAATGCTACAATAAACACTGGTGTGCAAGTATGTGTTCAGGTCTCTTCTTTCAATTCCTTTGGGTATATACCCAGAAGAGGAATTACTGGCTCATACGGCACTCTATGTTTAGCTTTATGAGGAAGAGGAAGTGCCAAACTGTTTCCCATAACACCTGCAACATGTGACATTCTTATCAGCAATGTATGAGGGACTACCTTCTTCATTCTTGCTAGCACTTGCTCTTTTTCTTTTCCTCCTCAATTATAGCCATCATAGTGTTCAAGTGGTATGTATTTGTGTTATTATTACCTGATACTTTGACTATTACAATAACCCTAAATAATCTTGCTGCACCAACATGTCGTTCTTATCACAGGAACCCTTGGTATCCATGGAAATTGGTTCCAGGATTCCTATATACTTTATATTGTATCTAGATTATTTATAATGCCCAAAACAATTTCAAGTCTATGTAAATAGTCGTTATCCTTCATTTTCAGTGAATAATAATGAGAAAAAAATCGTATGTGTTCAATATAGGTGAGTCTTTTTCACATATTCTGTAACTGTAAATGTTTGAATGACAGTACCTACATCACACGGTATTTGGAAATCATAAATGAGGTAATACTGGCTTAGCGCAATAGCTACATATATGGTGTGCTCTGTAAATATTTGGTCTTATGGGGTAATGTCACTTTATTTGCAAATGAAGAAAATGAAGCCCTTACAATGTAAGTAGCTTAACCAATTAAGCTTAACCAAGTAATAGCTCAGTCTAAGCAAAAGTCAGATTATCAGCGAGCCAGAATCAGTTCTGATGGAACTAACTCTTGTTCCACTCTTCCGTGTGTAGCTTATAAAATGCAGATTATTTTTGCCCCACTGACACTTGATAACCAAATTGAGGAATGATCCACTCTCCACGGTGGATGGTACAGTTTTTGCTTTCCTACCATATCTAAAGCCCTCTGACACAACCCCTCTCTTACTCTGCTAACCCCATGTCAAATATCTCATACCACATTTCCAAAGCATTGAAAATACTATAATTTAACTGAAATGGCTGTTTTAATACCGTTGATAAAAACATGCTTCTAATTATACAGTTACGCATTGCTTAATGACAAGGATGTTTCTGAGAAATGCATCATTACACGATTTTGTCCTCGTGTGAACATACACTCGCGAACTGGATGGGCAAGCCCCCTGCAAGCCAGGCTAAATGGTGCATCCCCTTGCTACCAGGCTACAGACTGACACCGCACGTCACCGCGTCAAACACTGTAGTCAGTTATAACACAAGGGTAAATATTTGTGTCTATAAATATAGAAAGGTACAGACATAGGAGGTAAAAGATAAAATGTGGTGCACCTGTATCGGTCACGTACCATTCATTAGGTTTGCAGGACGGCAGGTAGCTCCAGGCAAGTCCATAGAAGGGAAGCCCAGATACCACCACCCACCACTGGACATGTTACAAGCTCTGCAGGCTCAGTGAAACTAATTCATTAAAAACATGCTTTTCTTTCTTCAGAAATAAATTTACCTTAGCTTATCGTCACTTTGTTTTGCTGTATAATCTTAATAGTTTGAAAAACTTTTGACTCTCTTATTACAGCCCTGAGCTTAAAACACAGACACATTGTACAGCTTTACAAAAATATTCTTTCCTTACATTCTTATTCCATAACCCTTTCTTTAAAGGTTTTAAAATTTTTGTTTTACTTTTTTTTTTGTGGGTACCAGGGGTCCACCTCAGGACCTCGCGCGCCAGCAGGCGCCCGTGCCGCTGAGCGATATCACCGGCCCTTTTTTCGTATGTGGGTTCCGGGAGTTGAACTCGGGCCCTCGCGCTTGCCAGGCACGCACGTAGGCTGCTGAGCCGTCTCACAGGCCCTTGTTTTACTTTTATAACTTATTTGTTAAAACATAAAAACACACACACTAGCCTAGGCCTACACAGGGGCGGGATCACAGATATCACTGTCCTCGACCTCCACGTCCTGCCACGTGGGAAGGTTCTCAGGGGCAGTAACAGGCTTCCAGCTGCCGCCTCCTACGGCTGGAGTGCCTTCTCCTGGAGTCCCCCGGGAGACCAGCCCGAGGTTGTTAACACCTTTGTTAAGTAGGAGGGGTACTCCAAAATAACAGCAAAAGTTACAATCTATTAAATGCATGAACCAGTATCATAGTTGTTTACCATCGTTACCAGATGTTCCGTGCTGTACACCGTCATACTTCTATACAGCTAGCAACACGGCGGGTTTGTCTGTATGCACCGCACCACAGAGGTGCTCCCTCGGGAATCAAGAGGTGACCGAAGGGTTTCTACTCCCTTATATTCTCCTGTGACCCATGTCATGTGCACTTTGTCTTGACCTGAGCATCATTACGTGTTCACGGGTGCACACCACTTCTCACTCAGGGAGCCCTTTCCGTCCTCTTATTAAGCACCCTTAACTGCGCCCTCCTGGGACTGCTATAGCCTCCTGCTATCCCCTCCCGCAACCCCCTACGCTTTCTCAGTGAACCTTCTTCCACTGCACCCTGAAGTTCTCTTCTCCTCACAGTGGCCCAAACTGGCCTTTGATTTTCCCCACTGTTTGACAGGAGCATCTTCTCCAGCCAGCAGCCCAGCCAACTTGGCTTACCTCCCAAACTGCAGGCAACTGAGCAATGAAAATGAAAGAAAACACTAGGAAAAAAACACAACTGGAACAGGCAATAGTCTTTGATTTACATTATTTCTCTCTCCCTTGATGTTTTTAAAAGCTTTTGTCTCATTTAGGTGGTAAGCTCACGGGATTGAAGCCGCCTTGTTTTTTAAGTTTATAGCAGCTCCAAGCATGCTGTCAGTATTTAATTATTAACGCATGATAACAATAAAAGCAGTACCAGCACTGACAGGCAGATACCGCCATCTGCTACGGCTTCAGGGCTAAAAGGGGTAAGTTTTCAAAGCCAGCTGTTTTGGAGGGTGTATTTTCCCTGTTTGTTTTCCATTTGAAGACATAGGGGCCTGAGAATATTTTCAGAATGTGTTCCCCTAATAATATGCTCTTAATTTCCATAGTATCATCTTATAGCTCTGATAGACTAAAGTGTATGTCATTTTTTTTAAATTTTAAAGAGAAAAAAAGGTAAACAAACAATGAAACCAAGTTTCAAAACAGGTTAGTAGGACAGTTACAATAGTTGATACATTGCGTATTGTTGTCTTCATAGTAATTATTCAGAATACAAGACATGGGCATTATATCTTCTCTAAACAATATTAGCACAAAACATTTTTTTCAAAGAACTAATAGAAGCTAGCTATATAACTATCTTTACTATCTTGTGCATACATACATTTTTTTCTTTTTCCCTTTCTTCCTTTCCCTTTCCCCCATTAAAGTTTGTCTTTTCTTTTGAACAGTTTCTTCCCAATTAACAATATCTACTGTACATTTTGGATCTGGTCTACTTGGTCAGTCTCTCACATTAGCGAGACAATATGATTTTTACACATATGGGACTGATTTATTTCACTTATGAGTATGTTCTCAAGTTGCATCCATTTACCTATAAAAGTCTCCAGTTTATCCTTCTTTATGAAATATATTTCATTATATAAAAAAAACCACATCTCTTTTACCATTCCTCGGTTTATGGGCATTTGGGTTGTTTCCAAGATATAGCTATTACAAATTGTGCTGCTATAAACATGGGTGCACATATATCACTGTGGTACAATGTTTTTAATTCTTCTGGGAAAATACCCAGAAGGGGAATAGCTGGGTCGAATGGGACCTCCAATCCTAGTTTTTTGAGAAATCTCCACACTGATTTCCACAGTGGTTGCACCAGTCTACACTCCCACCAACAGTGGAGAAGGGTTCCTTTTCCCCCACAGCCCCTCCAGCATTTGTTATTGGTTGATTTCTTGATGACAGCCATTCTTTCTGGGGTGAGATGGAATCTCAGTGTTGTTTTAATTTGCGTCTCTCAAATGACCAATGATGTTGAACTTTTTTTCATATATTTATTTGCCATTTGTATTTCTTCATCTGAGAAGTGCGTATTCATCTCAGATGCCCATTTTTGGATTGGGTCTTTGAATCTGGGAGGCCTGATGTTTTTAATTTCTTTGTATATTCTAGATAGAAGTCCTTTGTCTGAGGAACAGTTGGCTAAAATTTTTTCCCACTCTGTGGGTTTTCTTTTCACTCTGTTGGTGATTACTTTTGATGTGCAAAAACTTTTTAATGAGATGAGATCCCAGTTGTTGATTCTTTGAAGTACTTCCCATGTAGTTTGGAATTTGTTCACGAACTCTCTGCCTACCCCTATGTCTTCAAGATTTCTACCTACTTTGTCTTCCAGTATATTTATTGTTTCTGTTCTAATATTTAGACCTTTGATCTATTTTGACCTTAGTGCATGGTGGTAGAATAGAAGATGCAGATGCATCCCCAAACACACTCAGCCACCTTATCTTTGAGAAAGGGGCCAAGCATGTTCACTGGAAGAAAGATAGCCTCTTTAATAAATGGTGCTGGAAATACTGGCTCTCCACATGCCAAAGACATCTTTAAAAATTATGTTGGCATATTTTTTAGCTTTTCCCATATGCTTTTGCCCAGTAGGGATTAGTACTGGGCAAAGAGTACCAGCTCCCTTCACAAAGGCTGGGTAAGGCAGTGTCCTGCCCTCAGTCTCTCACATGGCAGCCCTGCTCCAAAACCTGAGACCACTCCTGCCTCCTGCCTTGGGCCTCTGGCAGCGTGTGGGCTTGGGGAGCTGGGCTCTGGACCACGGATGTTAAATCAGTATCATCTGTACCCTCACACTCCTTGCTGCAGAGCGAAGATGGCTTTTCTTTCGAGATCTTCATTCAAGATCAAGTCAGCTTAACTTCTCTGTTTTATCCACTGTCTAGTAGATGGGCTTCTGGATTCCCTCTGTTCACTGAAGCTTCGTACAACCAAAATGGGAAGCCAGTTGGTGACATGTTTTCTACCTTCTGTGGTTTTAAGGACTATATGAACAGTGCTTGAAGTATCTTCCCAACAATATTCTTTTTCTAGAACAGTGAGGGGTGTATTAAAATGTGATCTAACATGAATTAAACTATGTTGCTTTCAGTGTTTTTAACATCCTCAGGAATAAATTTCATGAAAATTCTATAGTACAGGTTTTTATGGTCACTTAAAGGAAGCCTTACGAGATAGATCTGTCATATATATCTTACATTTTTTTGCTAAGGAATATGAAACCCTTTAAAATTTCATGGTTGGATGTAAATCCAAGCAGGAGTCCATATTTGCCCACATTTTTCTCCTGTGGCACAATTAAAAGCAATGGAACCATGAACCACGTTGTTACAGGTTTCCCCGGAACTGCAGTTAAGCTGGAATGGTTCCCAAGGCTAGTCCAAGCTGCTAAGACTCTCTCAAAGTTCCTAATCTCATCAGACCCACTGTTTGCCCCAAAATACTCTCCAAGATTATTTTGCCTTCAAACTTAAGCAGGCAAGTAGAAATCATTAGGTGAAAATTCTCAACTCTCATCCTTTAACTTTATATTTTTTGCATCTTTCTATTTACACTTAAATATTTACTTTCTCAGAAGACATTTATACCCCTATTTCTTTCCACTGAAAATTCTCTTTGCCTTAATTTTGTATGGAAGAGCCTGGATATGGGATCATCCAAACTTCCATTTGAACTTAGACTCTGATTTACTGCTGGCCTCTTGTTGGGTGAGTTGCTTGAGATTTCAGACCATTTCCCCTGCATCTGGGATAGAGACAAAGAAGAAACATGAGTAGCTTATAATGGACATCAACAATTATAATATTTTTTACCCTTGTCTTCCCGTGTCTTCTTCTCAAATGTTTGTTTCTTATTTCTTCAGTATTGTCTTCTCTTTTCCACTGGTTTCTTCAACACTGAACAACACACTCATTTACTGTTTCTGAAAAACAAGTAAACAAAAAATGGGGCCCTTTGTTTATGTTTCTCCTTTGAGCTATATTTCTGTTCCCCTCCCCTCCCAGCTGCTGTGTTCTTAAAATCTTATGTTCATTATTCCACGTGTCCCATTCCTTTGCCACTTAGACACAATCCTGATGTCCCCCACCTCGCCACGTTTCCAGGGCCAACTCTCAGTTCTCATATTCTCGAATGCTCTTATGGTGGAAATAGTACCAGACAGAAAATCTCTCCCAAGAAATTCTTACATCGTTGCTGGAGCTGAAGCCTCAACTCCACTCTTTATGGCCCTCCAGCTCCTTCTTGGCATCCTTCCCGAGGTTCGCCTCCTGTGGTCCCCTACCAAGTTAGCTCTCCCCAGTGTCCTCTCTTGGGACACTGTTACTTTTGTAGTCACTTGGAACACTTGCATTTGTTTCCCTGCCTTTGAGTTTATAAAGCGTGCTCACTCTTGATCTTTTTACCTGAATATAAAATACACTAAATGTATTTTTCAACCTCACTGATTCACTCCAACCTTTAACTAGTTTGCCATAAAGACAATTGTTTTCTTTAATAAAATTCAACAATTTGCCAAAATGACCATTTTTTGTATGTTGACCAAAATAAGGATCATAATTTTTTAAAAATTAATTTTATTGGTACACTTTTGATATACAGAATGATCACATTCATCATAGGGAATTTGTACCTGTACATAATACATCTCAATTCTTCTTTTTTTCCCATTTCCTTCCCCTCCCTTCAACTGTTCTTCCCCTCCTTATTGAGAAACTGAAAGGGTAAATAAAGACCAAAATCAATGATAGATATTGGGAAATAGGAAGAAAATGTTCAAATGGGAAGGGGAACAAGGGAGAGGGGAGAGGAGAGGGAAAGAATGGGAAGAGAACAGAAGGAACAAATGGAAAGCTTTTGTAACTAAGGGTCATAAATTTTAAGAAAAGTGATGACATTCTAATATAAGAAATTCTCTAGTGACCCTTCCTAAAAGTCTAATATCTGGGATATTAGATTCTACTTCTAAAAACTTACTTCTGTGAAAATCTTTCTAAGACATCATGAGAATCTAGATTTTCACTTTTTAAAAAAACAGTAATGCAATGTTTAAATACTGACCTAAATATACTTGGTTCACTGGATGAAACAAAGTGATTATAAAGAATATCCTAAATAAGTAGTCAAAATTTGGTTAATTGCAAAGCTCTTTGGACTTGTATAATTTTAACAAATTATCTGAACAGGGCTTCAGGGTTGCCCCCTCAAGATTTATATGTTGTTTACAATACCGAAGAGACCATCTATCCAAACACCTGGATATGGTAAAAAAGAAAAAGAAAGCAGAAGGAAGGAAGGAAGAAAGGAAGGAATGAAACTTATAAGTACAGAACTCTTGAAAATACATTACTTCTGAGAAGCAGACAATCATTTTATCTATTATATTTTAGTCAGTTACTGGAGAATTATGGTATCCATATATTCCAGCATGAATTTCCTGTTTAAAGAGCTAGGAAATGTTGCTAAAAATAAACATAAGTTTATGGTAAATCATTAAGAACACGTCCTGAGTACTGTGTCACCCACCTAACCAAGAATTAATTTGTTCTCTAAGGTGGTGTACCTTTGATGTAGTTACCATATACTATTGATTAGGTCTCAGCCTCTGTGAGGATAAATGTTATATTTTAAGTTTTAAAAATAAAGACGTAAATAATTTCTGTCTAGTAAAAAAGAAATATAGAGTTAAGTAGTACAATTTTATTGCCTTTTGAGATACCAGTTTTATATCTAATGTCATGCTATTATTTCAACATTGTTTTCTTTCACTGAAGATAGAACAATAAACAGAATCTCATTGATTCTCCATTGAAACAGCTTTAGCACGTGACGGTTACATCATTAATGAGTTAAATATTTTTTTTGATATGCTCGGGCTTTATTTTAACATGAGTTGTGTTTTTAACTTTTAACAACTGAACTTTGACAGTATCATTTTAACAACAACTTAGTATGTTGTTACTCTGTGTTGTATTCTTAGATTTGTAGATTTTTTTCTTGTATAAGCCCTCCATATGCTAAGATGAATTTTATTTTTATTATTTATTGGTGTATATTTGTAATACATTCATTTTGGGGAGTATGTATATACTGTATTTTGGATATATATATATATATATATATATATATATATATATATATAACTTTGATAATTTTTGCTCCCCTTTCCTCTCACCATATCCTCACTCTCCTTTCCCTTTTCCCCTTCCTCATTTCCAAAATGTCTATGGAATCACTCATGTAAAAGCGCTAACAAAAATATAAAATAAATAAGTCTGGAATGTTATCAAGGAGGGGAATCTCATCACATTTGCCTGGTAATGAGAGCTATCACAGCAGATGCTGTCCAGTTTCCAGCCTTGCAGGGTGAGCCCTGCAGGCCAGTGACGAGGACGCTTCCAAAGGTCATTGGCCCAGCCCGTGTCCTGCCATCTCAGGCCAGCACCGCCCCCCCATTCTCACTTAAACTCCATTGTTTTTAATCCTCGTGGCAGGGATTATTGTTTCAAAATAACTTGGATAATCTCCATCATTTTTCCTTTAAAAGCTTCCCTTTGAATGCACCCATCGTTTCCCTGGCGTGTTTATTCAGCATTGCAGTGACCCCTGACCCTTCCCAAATAAATGTTGTTATTCTTTAAGGAGGCTTTCTATTTGTAATGTAGAGGTTGACAGTACATAATGAGAAGAGACTAAAAGTAGTTTGTAAAACTTCTATGTAGATGTCTAGATTTGATACACTCGAAAGTATGGAGTATGACTTCCTCATTTTTACAGGTAAAACAAAGTAAAATATGGATCTGCAAAAGAAAATTTGCACAAGGTCATAAAGTAACTAGTGAGGGAAGCAGGGTTTTTAACTCTAAAATACTATTTTCTTAAATAATTAACTTTATTCATTTGCTGACACACACTTTATTTTGATTATATTCTTAAAATCAGGTTAAGCACTGAAGAAACTAAGAAGAATAAGAATTGCAGGGTTTTAAGAAGTCTTATCTAGTTTGGGTATATATAACCCACAAATAGTACAGTCATTTCTTTTATGTAAGTGTAGTGAGGTCATTTCCGTCCACACGGATGGCTGAGGAGGACATCTGAAGATGGGAGGAAGGGAAGGCCTGAGCTGAATCCTTCCAGGACAATGCATACGCAAACTGACAAGGACAACATATAACGTGTGTGTGTGTGTGGTGATATGCGATGTGAAGTAATGGAAATTATAATCTGTGTCCTCAACCCAAGGGCACACTGGCAAAGGAAGTGAGGCATGAGGCAGAAAGTAAATAAAGCCATGCGGAGCTCTTACAATATGAATAGTGCAGTCATCTGCTTTGTGTTTATTTCTAAAAATCTAATGAAAGTCCAAAGAAAGTAATGGAATTAAAAGTGGATATTAGATGTACAGACTTTTAAATCATCAGGCTTCCAAATCATCTCAAGATATATTACATGCATGTATGCAAAATGTCACAGTATAGCTCAATATTCAGTATAATATGCACTGATATGAAAGAAAAAAAATAAAAAAACTCTTCTACCCCAAATATGTAGAAATAAGATGTCCACGATATAGAATCTGAAAGTTAATAATTATCAAGATGTAGCCCCCTTCAATGATTAGAAAATGGTCTTCATGTGGCATAAGGGAAAAAGGAGGGAATTCCCATGGGAGCTGCTGTTGGCTCTATGGGTCGATGCCGATGGGGCTGGTGAAGTCATTGTCACTGCTTTAGGTCAGGGGCTGGTAAATCACGATATAGGACAAGTGGATATAGAGACGAATGGAGACTTAACCTTGAAACCCGGAACTGAAGGAAACTGCCAACTGTTTCCACGGCCGAATCTGTAATACCACCATGTCCCAAAAGATCGAGAGAAATGCCATCAGAACTAGTTATGGAAGGTCGTGTCCAAAACAAGACAAAATATCAAAACTACTACATGGGAGGAAAAAACAAAGAAATTAAACAACAAAAGCAGTTCCTACCTAAATGAAAGTATAGGGGCTGGTGAGACAGCTCAGCAGCATTAAGCGCCTGCCTGGCAAGCGCGAGGTCCTGAGTTCGACTCCCAGAACCCACATACGAAAAAAGGGGCCAGTGATATCGCTCAGCGGCACAGGCACCTGCTGGTGCGTGAGGTCCTGAGGTCGACCCCCAGTACCCACAAAAAAAAAAAAAGAAAAAAGAAAGAAAGTATAAATCCAAGTTCCAGAATATCAGATTGCCCCTGATTTATGATGACTTAGTTTACGATTTTTCAACATTACAGCTGTAGGAAGGGGCTGTATTTTCAGTAGGAACCACACTTCACGGTTCGAATTTGGATCTTTTCCCGGGCTAGTGAGACAGGGTGGATCTTCTCTCCTGATGCCAGGGGTCGACAGGGACCTGCAGCTCCTGGTCAGTCCTGGGCTCAGAAGGGGCAGCAGCCGATACTCTGCAGGATGCCTCGTACCCGGTGACTTTCGGATATTATGTCTTTTTTTTTTCCCATCCCACGATGTTTACAAGCACACATCCGGGTGTGTATATGAGATATTCAACGCTTTCTTATAAAATAGACTTGGGTTGGATGTTTTGTCCAACTGTAGGCAAATGTAAGTGTGTGAGCTGTGTGAGGGAGGCTCGGCTAAACTACACTGGTAAATCGGGGCCCTCTGTCAGCCTCCCATTTGCATCACTACGAACCGTCAAGATACTTGAAGCATCTCTGCTTTTCCAACCTTACTTATTTATAAATAACAAGTTAGCCTCCCACAGCTTTCTAGTTGCTTGCAAAAGACATAAGACCCTTGGGTTAGAGGCAAAGAATTTTATTATACTAATAGCAATAATCAGAGTATCAGCATTTGTACCAATTTCTCTGCACCCAGTTCCCATAATGTAATGCAAAGACAGCAAAAATGTCATCTATAAATGCAGCAGGTTACAAGACAGGAAACTCAGTCTTCAGGAAATCCTTTAAAATGGCCCTAAATGACTGTCCTTTTCTCCTCAAGGAAAAATCTAATCTGTCATTTGCCTTGTAATGAGACACTATTTCTATGCTACAGGATAGTTTTATATTTACAAATTATTTCAAAGTAATAGTCTACATTGTGAAGATATTGTCACTGCTTTGAAGAGGTGTAAAAACCAAAAAAACCCTGACTTTTTCAATACTAACAGAATCTGAGTCTCATGTGCTTCAAGTATGCCCCACTTATTCATGTCAACTTTCTTCCCTTTCTTTTCTTCTTTCTCTTTCTTTCTTTCTTTTCTTCCTTCCTTCTTCCTTTCGTTCCTTCTTTCTTTCTTTCTTCCTTTCTTTTTCTTCCTTTTTATTTTTCTGTGGGTACTGGGGGTCGACCTCAGGACCTCGCGCGCCAGCAGGCGCCCGTGCCGCTGAGCGATATCACCGGCCACTTTTTCGTATGTGGGTTCTGGGAGTTGAACTCGGGCCCTCGCGCTTGCCAGGCAGGCACTTACGCAGCTGAGCCATCTCACCGGCCCTCTTCCTTTCTTTTTGCACTAAGTATTGAACCCAGGGTTTCTGCATGCTGAGTCTATGCTCTACTACTGAGCTACGCCCCCAGCCTCTAACCATTTTATGGACTGTTGGACAGTGGTTATCAATACTTTTTGCAGTATTTTTATATGCTATATTTGTTAAAGGCATTGGCCTGTAAGTTTGCTTTCCTATAAGTCCTTTACAAGGTTTTGGGATCAAGGCTATGCTGATCTAAAACAATAAGTAGCAAAATGCTGCTCCTCCGATACTGTGAACTGTTTTGTAAAACAGCAGATTATTTTTATATCAGTATAAAATTTCATTAGTGAAGCCATCAAGGCTTACTGTTTTACTAGTGGGAAGGATGTTGAATTCTAAATTCTTTATATGGGTTAGAGTCATTCAGATTTTATCATTTTTTTTTTTGTGGGTACCGGGGGGTCGACCTCAGGACCTCGCACGCCAGCAGGCACCCTTGCCGCTGAGCGATATCACCGGCCCCTTTTTCGTATGTGGGTTCTGGGAGTCGAACTCGGGCCCTCGCGCTTGCTGGGCAGGCGCTTAAGCCGCTGAGCCATCTCACCGGCCCAGATTTTATCATTTTTAAGCCTTAGTAAATTGGGATTTTGAAGGAATGTTTCTATTTCATTCACCTTTGGAAGTATTTTTGACAGAATGTTGTATTAGCTTTCAAAAAGCTGGATGATTTATATGGATGCCCTTTCTTTCTTTCTTTCTTTCTTTTTTATGTGGGTACTGGGAGTCGACCTCAGCACCTCGTGCTTGCCAGCAGGCACTTGTGCTGCTGAGTGATGTCACCGGCCCTTTTCCTCCTTTATGTGGGTACTGGGAGTCGAATTCAAGACCTCGTGCTTGCTGGGCAGGTGCTTATGCCGCTGAGCTATCTCACCAGCTCCTGGGATGCCCTTTCTTCATCACTAATCTTGGTAGTTTGTATTTTCTCTTTTTCATTTAGCTGATCTAATATGTTCTATCAATTGTATTTTTCTTTCTCAGAACAAACTTCTAACAGTTGAATTCCTACCGTATGGCTGCTTTCTATTATTTCTATGTTATTTTATTGTCTTCATTTTACTTTCATTTGTTTCAGTTTGCTTTATTTTGCCAAAGTAGTTTTTTGGGCAAAGAGTATGACCATGAATAAAGAATACAGTTTCATGGAGGTGAAGGGATTAATTCATCAAATGGACAGAAAAACCATATACATTTATGTACAAAGCCTCAAACACATGGAACAAAAACTGACAGGATTGCAAAGAAAAATGGAAAAATCCACAACTCTTCACTGAACATTCCAATAGGCCTCTCTCAAGAATAGGTATAAGGGGCCAGTGAGATAGCTCAGCGGCATAAGCACCTGCCTGGCAAGTGCGAGGTCCTGAGTTTGACTCCCGGTACCCACATATGAAAAAAGGGCCAGTGATGTCGCTTAGTGGCACGGGCGCCTGCTGGTGTGCAAGGTCCTGAGTTTGACCCCCGGTACCCATAAAAAAAAAAAAAAAAAAAAGAATAGATATAAGAATTAGCTAGCTATTAGCAGAGACATAAACACCCTATAGTCAAATTTGACCCAATTGATATTTATAGAATATTCCATATAACAACAGAAGAATGTGCATTAGTTTCAAGTAAAGGTAAAATATTTACCAGATAGACCATATTGTGCATCATAAAATAAGTCTAAATTGTAAAAAATTATCCACACAAAATATATTCTCCAACAATAATGAAATTAAATTGGAGATCAATAATAGAGATCTCTAGAATTTCATCACATATTTGAATCAAAATCATTAACTTAAGAATAATCAATGGATTGAAGAAAATATCAATATGTTAACCAGAAAGATCATTTTAAACTGAATAGAAATGTAAATATAGAGTACAAAATTTTGTTGAAATAGACTAAAAGAAAATTTAGAAGGAAATGTATAGTACTGAAAACTTTTGTTAGAGAAGACATTTCTCTTTCAAATGATCTACATATTAACTGTACAAGACGAGAAAAATAGAGCATATTAATCCCAGATAATGAAGAAGAAAAGAAATAAAAGAGATTGGAGTGAAATTAATTAATACAACAAAGCAATAATGAAACAATAAATGAAGCTAAAACTCTTTTTTGTGAAGATCAGTAAAATTCATAAACTGAGGGCCGGTGAGATGGCTCAGCGGCGTAAGCGCCTGCCTTGCAAGCGCGAGGGCCCGAGTTCGACTCCCGGATCCCACATACGAAAAAGGGGCCGGTGATATCGCTCAGCGGCACGGGTGCCTGTTGACGCGCGAGGTCCTGAGGTCGACCCCCCGGTACCCACCAAAAATTCATAAACTGATATCCAAATTTATCACTATATAAAAGAGAATAAAAATGACCTATATCTGAAATAAGAGTATCGCTTACAGATTCTACAGATACTTACGATATTAGCAGAATATTAGGAAAACCTTCTGCTGACTAATTTGGATGGTTAGATTAAATGGACATTTTTTTCCAAGAGACATACTTCCAAACCTCACTAATTTACAAATAAATAAACTGAATTTCCCCATACTCATAAAAGAAAGTGATTTAATATATTTATTGAGTTATAATTTGTATGCCATTGTAAAGTGTAGAAATCAAATTTTAGCATATTTATAAAGTTGTGTAACCATAGTCACAATTTTCAAATGCTTTTATCTTTTTAGAAATCAACCCCATTTTTATTAGCAGTCATTTTTCAATGTTCTCCAAATCCCCAGCTCTAAGCAACTACTAATCTTTCTGTTTCTAAAAATTTGCTTACTAACAAAATTTCATATAATGGAATCGTAATTGCGTTGTATCCATTTTTTGTTATTATGAATAATGTAGCTGTGAATATTCATTACAAGTTCTCATGTGAATACATTTTATGCATTTTATTTTTTATTGGCTATATACTGAGAAACAGAATTTCAGGTCATTTGGTAATGTACTTAATATCTTGGAATCCTCTAGTACTGTTTTCCAAACTGGCTACCCTTTTAAATCCCATTAGAAATTTACAAGGATTACAATTTCTCTACATTCTTGACAAACTTATTCTTTTCTCTGTCTTTTATTCTTTATTCTACTGGGTATGAAGTGGTATCATAAGGCAGTTTTGATAATGGTGGTTCTCTAACAGCTAATGATATTAAATATCTTTATACTTATTGGTCACTTACATATTTTATTTTAAGAAGTATGTATTCATGTCCATTTCCAATTTTTAAAGATTTTCTTTATTATTCAGTTGTTAGTATTCTTTATATATTCAGAACCCAAGTGTTATCAGATACATGATTTGAAGCTATTTTCCCCCATTCTGCGATTGTCTTTTCACTTTCTTGATGATGTCCTTCGAATCTCAAAAATTTCCATTTTAATGGAATCTAATTTATCTATTTTTTTCTTCTAGACAATTTTGCTTTTGGACTCCTAAGAAGCCTATTCCAAGGTCAAAGAATTACTCATATTTTTCCTAAGAATTTCATATTTTTAGTCCTACACTTAGATATATTGTGCATTTTGAGTTAACTTTGTATATGGTATAAGGTAGAGGTCTAGCTTCATTCATTTTGCTTGTAAATACCCAATTGTCCTGGGTTCATTAGTTGAAAAGACCAAGCTCGCCCGCTTTCTCTCCTGTCCTCTACTTACTGGTAGAGCTCCTGTCCCCGGTACCTCCCCTCTTCCCATTGACTCTGTGCTGCCCTCTTCTCTCTAAGTCGAACAGTAATGAACTGTATGTATCTCACCACTTGGGAGCCTGCGGTGGGAGGATTTGAGTTTAATGCCAGCCCGTGTAGATTAGGAAGAACCTATTTCAAAACAAAAACAAAAATAAATATAAATAATAAAACACCTACAGACTATAGATAAAGTAATGGTAAACCTTACATCAGAAGTGTCTGACCCATGCACAAGGCCCTGGACAACTAGTAAGGTGGCCCCACAAGGTCATAAACTTTTAACATTACCATGTTCTATTTTAGTGATAATTTTTATGCCTCAATTGTGCTGTGATTGAGCGTGGTCTGTGTCGGTGACAAGCAAACACTGTATAGAGGAGGACACAGTGCAGTGATAACTCTGCTTCTGGTGCCTGCCACCTATAATCAGCCAAATCCAAATTCACTTGTATCATGCATTACATGCACCTGTGTGACTTCTTAAATAGTTTTGTGGTTTGGATTTCGTACCGAATGAGACATGAACCCCCAATGTCTCATGTGTTCCGAGGTGGGGCTTTTGGGAAGTGATTGGATCATGTGAGCATTGTACTCATCAGTGGATTAATACATGGGTCGGGGATGAGTTCATAGCTGAATGTGGTGCTGGGAGATGGACCACTGGGGGCATGACCTGGAAGGGTAGATTCCCACTGATGGCTCCTTCCTTCTCACTCCTTCCTAGTTGCTATGAGGCGACTTTGCCATGCCATCCTGCCTTGGAGCCAACCAACCACTGACTGAAACCCCAAAACCGTGAACCAAAATAAACCCGTGCTCTTTTAAGTTTTGGGTGTTGAGTATTTGTTCCAGCTAAGAGAAAGTGACTAAAAGTAAAAGGCAGCAGTTACAGATAATGTCATTTTTACACACCTATATGTGTATATGTGAAGGCAAGCATTTACTATTAAGCATTAAGCATACATGTAAGTTTTTTATTTAACTGTGAAATTTGGGTGTGTTATTTTGTAAAATTTGTAAAGTTAAAATAGTTTTGTTGCTTATATACACTAACTATATCATATATTGTATGTGGCCCAAGACATACTTCTCTCAGTGAACCACAAGCAAGTCAAAAGGTTGAACACCCATGAGTTAAGGTAACAGTGTCATATTGGCAACACATTCTTTAAAGCTAAAGATTAAATATATGTGTTTGTGTATATACACTACATATATGTATATATATATATATATATATATATATATATATATATATACACACACATACATATACACAGTGATACCTTCAAGCTTGAGCTTTCCACTACTCAAACAGCAAAGTTCAAAACAATCTGCTGGTGTTTGTCTTAGTTATTTCTCTCTCATTGCTGAGACAAAATACCCTACAAGTTAAAGGGGGGAAAGCTTAATTTAGCTCACAGTTTGTAGAGGTTTCAGTCCATAATCCGCTGGCTCCAAAGGAGGGTGAATGGCAAACAGGCATTGCAGCGGAGAAACAGTTCATGGCAGACAAAAGGTAGCAAAGCAAGCGAGAGACAAGACAAGCCTCTTTCTGTCCCTTATATTGTATTCAGGCTACTGAGATTAGGGCAGTGCCAAACAAATTAGTGGACTGATTTAGTAATCACCCACCCTTAATCCCAGCACCCTCAATCCTAGCATCGTACCATAAATAATCACACACTCTAGATCCAGCCACCTCTGAAAAAGCCCCACCTATGACTGCATGAGGTTTTAGGGGGACATTTAGATACAACCATAACAGCGTTCACAGCATTGCTCAATAATCAAACCAGAAATCCAATTTGAAAAACCCTGTACAGGTAAGAGTAAGTCACACACCATGTCTCACTGCGGACACAGAGGGGTGATGCTTCAGTGTAAGTGCCACTCTTACCCAGGCAACAGATACTGCTTCTGTTAGTGTATTAAAACATTTGTCATCTTGCTTTCATTTTTACACTGTATTTGTAAAATATTGTTACCATGGCTCCCAAGGAAGTTAATGACACTGGCAGTAAAGCTAAGAGGAGAGCAGTGAATGAATTTGTAAGTGGAATTTTTGGGCCTCAGAATCAATTATTTGGTTTTCCATTATTTCTTATAGGAAAAAATATATTTAATTCTCAAATTTTTCAGTGCTCGAACATAAATTTGGAATGAATTAAGTTTGACAGCTAAGGTATCACTATATATATATGGCAGATTTGCTATTTTATGGCTATAAAGAAATCATTTAAATGCATTTCTTATTAAGATTCAATCAGTAATATTTGCCATGTTCTTTAAATGTATCATATCATTAAATAGAAATATTGTGATCTTGAAATATTAACATTTCATCGTACATTTAAAAATAAATGTGATATTGACTTTAATATTAATCCAGCTTTTCTCACCATGTGACACTACTTTATCCAGTCATGAGTATATTCATATATAATTGTTTCTTGTTTATTGCTCTCCTAAAGAATATACACTTAGTGAATATGCAGGGCATTTAGCTTTTCTGTCCCATTTATATCTAGCTCAGTTCCTGTCCATAGGAAATTTTTAATTAGTATCTGTGAATACTGAGGGAATAAATTAAAGCTAGCTTTTGAGTGAATTAAATAAAAATTTATCCTAAACTATTTTTACTACTAATAAAGAAGTGCTCCTCTCTCTCTAACATAAATAGTAAATTGAATAAGCAGCAACATTTATTTCTCAAAACTATTCTTTTTTTTTTTGTGGGTACCGGGGGGTCGACCTCAGGACCTCGAGTGCCAGCAGGCGCCCATGCCGCTGAGTGATATCACCGGCCCCTTTTTCGTATGTGGGTTCCAGGAGTTGAACTCGGGCCCTCGCGCTTGCTGAGCAGGCGCTTAAGCCGCTGAGCCATCTCACCGGCCCTCAAAACTATTCTTTCAAAATGTATAATAATGAACGAAATGAAAAGATAGATAATGGGAAGTAGGGAGATCTTTTTTCAAATGGGAAAGGGAACATAAAATGGAGGGAAGGGGAGAGAAGAAAAGGAAAGGGATTTAAAAGAGAGTTGAAGAAAAAAATGGAAATAGAGCTTTTGCGAATAGGAAGAGGAACAAGAGTTGGAGGGAGCAGGGAGGGATGGGGGAAGAGGTCAAAAAAAAGGAATTAAGATGTGTTATGTACTTGTACAAACTCCTCATGATAAATGTAATCATTATGTACTACAAACATGTACTAAAATTTTTTTTAAAAAAATGTATTCTGTGAAAGGACTTCTTCAATACCTGGGCCATGATTTTTCTGCCCTTTTCAGCTAATATTATCATTGATATTATAGTCATGTTGTATGCCTCTATACAGTATAAAAATCATATAAAATATGAAAGCACATAGTATTGTATATTATACATAAAAATGCAATGGCAGAGGAAAAACTGAAATGACACTCAGGATTTGGAGGCAGATTTATTTATGTCAATGGGCACTGATTGGGATCATTCCCAGAATGTGAGGCCCCCATCTGTAGTGGTCTAGGGCTTTTATATAAGTTTATATATATAAGTTTATATAAGTATATATATATATGTTTGAATATTTATATACGAAATATATTTTTGTCACATCACCTTTGTATTCTTAAAAACAAGCAGGAGGTACAAAGGAGGTACAAAGGCGAGACAGAACAGCCTGGTAGTTCTTCTGATTAGCTAGTAGGGTGAGATCATCGGTTACAAGGGTAGATTAGTGATCATCAGTTAATGAAGCTTGGTACAATGGTACAATCAGGCATCCTGTATGTTTGATTATGCTATCATGGTTACAGGGGTCAAGAAAGTAACTACAAAGCCATGAAGCAATTCAGAGCTAGGCAGTTTCAAAAGAACAAAGTTGTAAAAAGAACAATTTCTCTTGTACAGTTTTTCCCTTTCAATAACACTTACGACTCCATTTAAAAGCCAGTCTTCTCCTCCTTGGTGTCTGGGAGACCCCTGATTTGGGGAAGAGGCTGTTGATTAGCTCTGCTTCTCCCTCTTTCTCTTCTCCTCCTCTTCCAGCTGGCTGTTGCCAAAACTCTTGAAGGATTGCAGGGGTCAGGACTGGGCAGCAGGTAGGACATTTCTGCCTCGTATAGGCCTCATTTAGAAAGGTTTTAATTGGGTTTTACCTGAAGCATGGTGAAGTTCAGAGGGTCTCTCTTGTGAACTTCTTTGCACACCCGCTGAGCTCCCCTCTTCCCCAGACTCTGGCTGGAGATCCGAGCCCGGACAGGGCCTCCTCTTCTTCCTGTGCAGATCCCTTCCTGGGACTCTTGCTGGCCGCCTCCAGCTTCTACGGAGGTAATACCTCTCCTCCAGCGGTTCTTTCTGAAAGTACCTGAGATGGCCCATCTGGACACATTATTTGCTCAGATCCCATCCAGCATGCTTGATCTTTGTCTCCAGAGTTCCAAGACAGGGCCAATGAGAGTTCACCTGGTCTCTTAGCAATGGTGTCACATGAAATCTCCCTAAGAGAGGGGCAGGGGGAAACACCTCTTCCTCAGATGTCCTTTCAAGTCTTGTAGATTTATAAGACTTGTCATCCCAAATTTTCTTGGATAGTTTGTAAACTGAGCTGGAGTTTATCCCTGTGCCTTGGTTTCTCAGAAGCTTCCAGTTAATATCTTACTGCATATTATATGTCCATAGGAGGCATGGTCCAAAATGGAGCAAATGCTTAGTACTTTAAAAAATATTACAGTAAGAGATATATTGCCATTAATTTCCTTCACTATATCCCCTCTTACTTTGAACACACTTATCCCATCATTCTTGTCACTTTCTGAAGCAGCTCTGGAAGTCTTCTTTGATGTCTTTATTGTGTTGTCAGGGCTGCCTCATCTTGAACTGATTCAAAATGTGTAATTTTGACATTAGGGTAGAGCGAGAAGTTGCACAGTGCCAGATCCACTGAGTCAGGTGGACGACAACCTACCACCGCTTTCTTACAAGGTAGTCTTTCCATTTGTTGCATGGCACTCAGCAGCAGCTTTCCCCATACTTTTGATAACACCTTGTAAAGACACTCATGAGAGAGGACTTCCAGAAGTGCTTCAGAAAGTGGCCAGAGTGATGGGATACATATGTTCGAAATGAGGCAGAGGATTTTTAGGAGGATTAATGGCAGTGTCTTTTACTGTGATAAATTTATAAAGGTTTGAATAAGTTTGAATATTTATATACGAAATATATTTTTGTCACATCACCTTTGTATTCTTAAAAACAATTCTGATTGGGAGGCCACTAGACTGGTACTTTAAATTTCTGAGAGAACCAAGCCCAATATAAACAGTAGCTTGAAGCTGTTAGGAACTACTGACTAACTTCTAACCCAGCACAGTTCTTTTCTATGTCTTGCTCCTGCAAGCGCTTCATAAAAAGTCCCCCTCTTGCTTCTCCTGGCAAAGTGCTTGCCCCTTGCAATCAGGTGCTTCCCTGATCCATGGATTACTGAATGCTCAAAGGAATTCTTTAAAATTGAAATGTACTTTTTTCTTTTAACATTGCATGTGTGTGAAGTCAAATATCATGTTTAAATAATCACTTCATGTGATGTACTAGTTAAAGCAGAAAATCACCAAAGTAGAAAAAGTTCTGTTGAAAGACAGAAATTTCTTATCTAGTTCCTGCCTGATTTGTACATAAAGGGCTGTGTCCCTTCTAGTTAGTAAGCGGAAGCACTGATGAGTCTTAAAACAGAAGCAGTATGAGAAAACCAATGTTAAAATTCAAGATTACTTCAAATCTGAAGCCAAAATAAGAATGAGCTCTCATTAACCTCAGCCCAAATTTTTCCTCCAAAGGTAAAATATATTCCATGTTAATACTTGTGCTCATTCACAAAAATGTCAAGAAAACATCTATAAGGTAAAACTGCACCCTGCACTATGAGTCTGGTCTATCAGCTTACATGAATGGATGACGCTTCTGCTCCACACATAGATTTCTTTGAATCGCATAGCATTTAGTCTTATTTTCTCTTATGAATTTATATTTCAATTTGATATCTGGCATTTTGAGTTAACTTTTTTCCTCCGTACTCCTAGGTATCTTCATTTGAATTAAGGTTCTTTAAAAATGTTATTTTATTCCAAAAATAGCTTTTTGCACCAATTTGGTTAATTCATATTTTTAAATATCAGTAATTGTCCTATATTCAGAAGAAATCTAGATCTGTATAAAAAATAATGGGGAATTTTTTAAAACCAAAGACCAGGGAAAAAGAGAATCAGTAAGTCAAATAGAGATCATGAATACTGGTAGGAGATAGAAGATAGGAGTTATATTTAAAAATTTACTTCATAACTCTCTTTGGCTGATAATTTAGTATTAGGGCAGGGAACCCTGAAAGAGAGAGAAAAGGAATTCCTAACTCTCATATTTATACTAATTCATTTTGGTCAATGAACTGATTTCCAAAGTTCTATTACCCCACACTTGTTAATATAGTTAACAAGGCAGTTGCCATGCAAAACATTGTATTCAAGGTTTGTTTGGCTTGGTTTTGCTTTGTTTATTGTGACATGATATATAACTATCTGTATCTGTATTTATATTTTGATTTTTATCCATGGTTCCTGTCCTATTATTCCTTCTCAAGGAAAACCATAGACACTAGAATTTTTCTTCCTCAAGGTAGGCCTTACAAATTCTAATCTTCTCCCATTTTGACCTGGCCATATAGAAATTATCTGAGTTACCTTGTCTGATAGTGGGTGACAGGACTCTGCTCATTCCTGCGGGTCTTGCCCCATTCCTTGGAGGGAGGCACGTTGCATAGAAAGGCCCAGAAGAATGCTGAAGCAGACAGCCTTGCCGGACTTCCCACAAAGTCTATTAGAATTCTATCACGCCCTTTGTGTCCAGTCCCATGCTCACATGGTTGTCCCTGCTTCAATAATGCGTATGCAGTGGAGTCTACACAAAGCCCAGAAAGGACGGAGTTCAGGAAGTTTCTAAATTCTGAACGTATAGAAGGTGCCGGAGAGTGGTGTGCCTTAATAGAGTCCTACTTTCTATGGCGAGTCTAATCCTCAAACTGTGTACAGGAGCCACAAATGTCCCCCCCACACACAAAAAAAATGGTAGGCACTTTCAGCTCACATAAGAACTTTATCTCCTCTGAAATTTTGTGTACAGCCTGCTTTGTTTTCGCATTTCTCCATTATATTTTAAAGTATGATTTTGATGATTTATATGTTCCCATTTATTTTATCAGGAATTCAGAAAGCTTCCAGATGCTGAACACACAGAAGGTGCGGGAGAGTGGTGTGCCTGGGGAGGGCAGGAAGCAGCACACCTCCTCCCGCACGCTTCCCCCCATGCAGCTTTCTGTCTGTGTGCTTTCTAATATCCTTTATAGTGAACTTGTAAATGTAAGTGTTTCTCTGAGCTCTGCGAGCCACTCCATCAAATTAAATGAACCCATGGAAGGGGAGGGTTGTGGGAACCCTGATTTATAGCCAGTCCATAAGGATTACAGGTAAAACAATTGGCATCTGAAGTGTGTAGTGGGGTAGTCTTAGGAACTGAGCCCTCAACCCAAGGGACGTAATGTTGCCTCCAGGTAAATAGGCAGTGTCAGGTGTGAAAAGAATGGTAACAATGAGAATGGTAACATCACTATTTACTGTATCTTCCTTGTAGCAGAAGTCACAAAAAGTTGAATATTAATGAGTTAGAAACCCATTTCCGTGAACCTACTTGGAGATAGGAGAGGCTACATTGCTGCTTCTTCAAATACCCCATATCCTGCTCTGGAAGTTGAAATGCCAGTCTGAAGGGTACTTTGAAGTGTGCCTGTACACATTACTTTTGTCTGCTTTCTTCTGCTGTATCAGAATACCGGACTAGGCAATTTATAAACAATGGAAGTTTGTTTGTCTGACAATTCTGTAGGCTGGGAGGTCCAAGAGAACAGTGCGGGCATCTGGTGAGGGCCTTCGTGCTACATCCGAACATAGCAGAAGGTCTCGCATAGCAAAAGGGCAAAGATGGCATGTGCATAAGGGCTTACTGTTTGAACAAAGGAAATTCTGCAAAAACTGACTCACTCACTTTTGAACAACTTAACCCATGCATGGGGTGCAGTTCTAAGAGTTAAACACCTTCCCTTAGGCCCTACCTCCCAGCACTGCTGCAATAGGAATCAAATTTCCAACACATGAACTTTTGAAAGACACATAGAGTGCATGTGCACATGTGTGTGTACATCCTCCCTCTCCCTCTCTGTCTCCCTCCCCAGGAATTATGATAAAGTTCATGTTAAAGACTCAGGGAGATGCTTTAAAATAAGTAATAAATTATTTCCTCCATTTGCTTAAGGTTTTAAGGGCCCACTTTACTCAGGCCCTACACTCATGTTTGTTCTCTTAAAATTGATAGATCATTATTTCTGTTACTCCTACAGGCAAAGAATTGGCCTGACCTAGGAACTGTTGTCCTACAGACAGGAATGTCAAAGACACGTGGTGTCCCCCTAAGATTCTCAGGGAAGAGCATTGTTTAAATGGTTGAGTCAAGTGGGAGTCCTTGAGCGACTCGAAGTTTTTCATGCACCTTAACCTTTTCTTTTGGTAGACCAAACCCTCCTATTTTTTCATTAATAATTTCTAGAAACCTATGGCTTAATACTCTAGTTAATTTAAAGAATAATTTTTAATAATATATGACAGCAAAGAAGCCATAACCATAGGAAAATTAGTGCAGAAGGAAGTACATTTTATGGAGGAGAATGAAATTGGGGTTAGGGAATTTTTTTCTAGGATTTCAGCTAAAAATAATTATTACAAGATAAGGAAGTCTGCCTTATTCATACTGACATATTCACATTTCTCAGTACTCCTCTTAGAAATGAAAGGCCTCACCTAAAAGGAAATTCCATTGTGCACACCATATATACCTTACACTAGAAATAGATTTTAAAAACACATACAAATACTTCCCAAAATCATTTTTTTCCTAGATATAATCCTTACATTCAGATAGGCTGTTTAGATTCTACTGACTCCATGAATTTGCTAAAACCAAGTAAGTGTTTTCTTTAAAACATAGAAACCTCTACCAGGCAGAAGAGAAAAAAAGAAAAGAAAGGAAAAGAAAGAAAGAAAGAAAAAACAGAATAAGTTGTTGTTTAGCTCTATTCTATTTAAGTCCACAAAACATATTTAGTTTCTTTTTTAAACTGTATATTAGCCCGGCATGGTGGTGTACACCTATAATCCTAGCTACTTGGAAGGCTGAGGCAGGAAGATCAGAAGTTCAAGGTCAGCCTGGGAGACTTAGTGAAACTTGTCTCAAAATTTCAAGAAAGGACTGGAGAGGTAGCACAGCAGTAGAGTTTGATCCTCAGTACTTCCCAACCCCCAAAAACCCTCGTGTATTAAATTTACATGTTATATATGATGTCTCAAAAGACTTTGTCATGATATTATTTGACCTTAATTTTAAATTTTCCTCAAATTCGTTTTTTTTCTTCAAAACTGCATCCCTATTATTTCTACTCTCTTGATTCCAATATCAGAATTTAGACTAATCACCAATTTTTTGGCAATCCAGTGAAGACCTATATCCTATGGGAAATCTATCCAGTTCCAAATCTAAAGGAACTGTAATCTGACAATACAAAGATGTTGGAAGATAATATATGGTGATGCATAATTAGTCTACAACTAGATGTGTATGGTATACATAAAAATATATATAGTGTAGTAGTGCAAATAAGAGATAGAAGGAAAAAGAGAGGTGACTGTTAACCTCCATCCAGTTGGATCCCAGCATCTTTTGCTTCAGTACCTCTGCAGAAGCCACCCACAGATGACCTTCTCTCTGGTGAGGGCTGACAGTGGTCACACGGGCAGCTCTTATGCTCCCAGCCACCAGATGAGGAGGCCCACCCACCAGGCCTAAAGGGCCACAGCAGCTGCATCCGTTACCCACCAGGGATCTAATTTCCTGTCCCATCTCCTGCTTAGTCAAGGGTACCTTGGTGGCTTCGGGGAGCATGTCAAAAACACACCTTCCCAAGGAGTCCTGGTTTTCCTACCAAATACTCAAACTTGCCTTTAAAAGACCCTTTTAACACTTGTTCAGATGAAACCTACTGCCCACATAGATACAGCCCCACAGTGTGAGTCAATCACTAGCACCCTATGTAGAATTTCCCTAGACATACTGGCTGCCACAAAATATTTAAGGAATTTAATAGTTAAAAATACAAAAAAAAATCTCACTTTCTATGAGACATGATGCAGTTTGGGCAGCTTATTATCTCCTGGATCCTGCCACTATGGTTGCAAGTATGGGTGGCAGATGATGGAATGTTCGAAAACTTTATTAGAACATTTTCTTTAATTAAATTGTGGTCACCATGCCACTCTCTGGTCTAAGATAATGTCCAGACATAGAATTAGAGAGAGAAGGGAAGCAATTCCTCCGTGTAATAAGTTCTGGCAACTGGGTATCATCTTGTGCCAATGCACAGACTGCTTCTTCGGAAATAATTGATTAAATAATCCAACCAGGGCTCTTATTTTTGCACCTTATGCCACTTTCGATTGAGAAATGTGTAGACATAGCTGCAACTTAAGTGTCAAGTACAAATCTGTGTCACATTTTGTAAGCTAATCCATATAAAAGTTACTGAACAACTTTGGAAAGAGAAATTATAAGTGACTTGTACTGTACAAAAATACATACACGAAATCCCCATTTCATTCATTCCTTTTGAGATACATATCTCTGGCTTCTTCTCAAAGTTGCCCTGTTCTTGTAAATATTTCAAGACATCAGAAAAAAATTGCAACTTTTGTATACCCCATAACACCACACCTAACATTACAGTGGCTTCACATGGTAAACATTTATTAGTCACGCAATACCCATTGCGGGAGACTCCATCTGAGTGGCATTCTTGGGCAGCTTTCACCACTAAAGGACTCAGGCTCTCTGGCTACTTCCATCTGTGTTTCTGGTACAGTATAACTGGGACCTGCAAGTCCTGCATGGTATCTGACCACCCAGTGGGCAGAGAGAAAACAGAGAAACTCCCCAAAGAGGCCAGCCTGGAAATGGCTCCAGTGTGATTGGCTGGGACCCAGGCTCATGGCCTCACTTAAAAGGAGCTGGGATGTAATTCGGCTGCATTGCGCAGGAAGAAAGCAATTTGATGAGCACATAGCATGGATTTTTAAGCTACTCTGCTATTGTTCAGGTACCAAACTTTTTTCAGTTCTACTTTTCTGAATAGATGCTCTTTTCATTAATTTCTTATTTGAAAATCTACTCATTTTTTTCTATAATTTAATTAGGATCAAGAGAAGAAAATGGAGAGTTAATTTCTTAATGTTATACCCATAAGCTTGAAAAGTAAAGGGACACTGCCTTGTCATGGAGAGGTGAGTCATAAATTATCATCTATTAGCAAAAATGAAATATTTGGATTTGCAAATCATTTGACCATCAGCTCCATGATCAGGTATCAGTCTGTTCTTAATATTGGAGCACTCTCTCATATGCTTAAATCTATAATTCCTTTGGGATTACTTTTTACTGGTTCAAATTCTTCAGATTTTTAACTACGCTCACTTACTTTTGTTGCTTAATAAAGACAATAAAATATACATTAAAATATGATTAGTGATTTTTACATTCTTAGATTAAATACTTGCATAATAAGTTAATGGCTCTGATTAGATACAATTTCAGTTGCTGTTTCATTTACATCAGAGTTTAAGAAACACATCTTATTCCTGATGACTGGCTCTGAGATGAAAATGTCTCTATGTGTGAATGCTAGACCAGTTTTACCTTGTTTATCTTTCTCTTTCTCTTTCATTTCCCTTTCAGAAATCCTGAACAGTGTAACTTGTGCAAGCTTAAATGAGATGTGACTGTCATTTCCCACATCATTCATTTTTATCAAGTTGTACATATCTGAGGACTACCAAATTCATGGAAATAAACCAGCAACTGCAGTACAATATTATTTTGTTTTTCATCCTGGAAAAATTCTTCTTCTTACATCACATGTAGATCAAATATTTTCAAACACTTTATGAGAATTACAAAGAGAATAACATCAAAAATAATTATATATATTTGGGTTTGGTGCCAAAAATAATTACCATGGTATCACAAAACAATACAACTTTTGTGTTTTGTATAAAGAGTGTATTTGATACCTTTCCTTTTGTGAACGATGAGAAACAATTTGGAAACTGAATGCACCACAATTGTTTGGAACTATTTTTCATGACACCTGAAAATAATAGACACATCTAAATATTTAAATTGATGATGTTAAAATGAAGTTCCTTTTGATAAAATTATATACTACAATGATAAGTTGACTTTATATAATTTGTTACAAAAAATGAAAACAAGACTTATGAAGAGGTCAATAATTAGCTCTGCAGAATTTAAAAGTAGGACCAACAGATGAAGTAAGAAAGCGTTATGAGGCCAGCTTTCTTAGATCTGTCATACCTTAATGGGTGTCTGATATTCAACGTACTGTGAAAATAATGGCACATTTGGCTCCCTAATATGATTATACCCAAGTTTCAGTTGCTGAACACTTTCTTTCAGATGAGCTTTTCCTAAGTTAGGGAACTTCGTAAGTCACAAGTGATTTCAGGTTCCACAAACCTAAGCATAAGCCACTTCGTACATTCTGAAACAGTTAATATCAGGTCAAATAACAACTCATTTAAAGATTCTGTATCAACCTAAAGCTTGGCAATGGTGGATACATTGTGTCAACTTGAGAAGTTTAGAAGTTTAACTAAGCAACTCAGCAGGGGGCTAGGGACCTCACTTTGTAAACATCCTGAGTCTGTGCGAGGGGAGGGATGGGAGATGGTGTGAGTGCTACACCTGCCCTAGGGCATGTAGCCTGCTTACAATATAAGGGAGGAAAAGAGGCTTGCTTCCCCCTTTTGCTCTTGTTGCTTTTGCTGTCTTCTGCCACTTTAAAATTTTTCCCCTGCACAATGCCACCCTGCCTTGGAGCCAGCTGATTATGGACTGAAACCTCCACAAACTGTGAGCTAAATAAACCTTTCCTCCTTAATTTTGGGTGTCAGGTATTTTGTCTCAGCAATGAGAGAAAAGTAAGCAAGACAAGCTTCTAGAAAAAGAAGAGCAAGTCAGGCTCAAAGGTCATAACAGGGAGTAAATTATTAAGACCAGAGCAGAAATCAATGTAATGCAGACTAAGAAAACAATACAACAAATTAATGAATTGAAGGGTTGTTTTTTGAAATATTAAATAAAATCAACAAACCCTTAGCCAACCTTACCAAAAAAAGGAAAGAAAAGAATCAAATACATGTCATTAGGAATGAAAAGGGTGCAATCACGACAGATCTTGCTGAAACCCAGAAGATCATCTATACCTGCTTGTGAGAACCTGTATTCTAATAAGATGGAAAATGCAGAAGAAATGGACAGATTCCTAGATATATATGAACTAACGACGGTGAATTAAGAAGATGTAAAAATGAAATTGAAGATGCAATTAAAAACCTAGCAATGAAGAAAAACTCAGGCCCTGACAGATTCACTGCTGATTTCTACAGAAAATTTAGAGAAAACTTAATACCACTACTTCTCAAACTCTTGAATGAAATTGAAATGGAAGCAATACTCCCAAACCAGAGAAGGGCCCAACCAATCTCCCTAATGAACATAGATGCTAAAATCCTCAATAAGATACTGGCAAACAGAATATACCAAATTGTCAAGAAGATTATGCACTACGACCAAGTAGGATTCATCCCAGGGATGCAGGGAGGGTTCAACATATGCAAATCAATAAATGTAATACACCATATCAACAGAGCCAAAGACATAAACCATATGATCGGGCCGGTGAGATGGCTCAGCGGCTTAAGCGCCTGCCCGGCAAGCGCGAGGGCCCGAGTTTGACTCCCGGAACCCACACACGAAAAAGGGGCCGGTGATATCGCTCAGTGGCACGGGCGCCTGCTGGCACGCGAGGTCCTGAGGTCGACCCCCCAGTACCCACAAAAAAAAATATGATCATCTCAATAGATGAAAAAAAAAACGTATGTCAAATTCCAACACCCATTTTTGAAAAAACCCTACAGAAAATTGAAATAGACGCTTTTATCTCAATCTGATAAAAGCCGTCTATGACAAACCAACAGCCAACATCATACTAAACGGACAAAAATGGAAAGCTTTCACTCTAAAATCAGGAACAAGACAAGGATATTCACTGTCACCATTCCTATAAAATATAGCTCTAGAAACATTAGCCAGAGCAATTAGACAAGAGAAAGAAATAAAAGGAATAAGGACAGGAAAGGAAGAAGTTAAATTATCATTATTTGCAGATGATATGATACTCTGTATAGAAGACCCCAAAAACTTCACCAAAAACTTCTCTATTTAGTAACCAAATTCAGTAGCATAGCTAGATACAAAGCCAACACTGAAAACTCAATAGCCTTCCTGTACATGAATAACAAACTCACTGAGAGAGAAATTAGGGAAACCACACCCTTTACAGTATTCACACCCTTTATAGTATTCAAAAAATGAAATACCTACAAATCAATCTAACTAAGGAACTAAAAGACCTCTACATTGAAACCTACATTACTCTGAAAAAGGAGATTAAAGAGGCTATCAGAAAATGGAAAGATAAACCTTGCACATGGGTAAGAAGAACCAATGTAGTGAAAATGGCCATACTTCCAAAATTGTTATGCAGAGTTAATGCAGTCCTGATCAAAATAACAGTAGCATATCTAACAGAATTAGAGAAAACAATCCTAAAATTCATTTGGAACCAGAAGAGACCTAGAATAGCAAAGGCATTTCTGGGCAACAAAGGCAAGGCAGGGGGCATCAAAATCCCTGTCTTTAAATTATATTACGAAGCTACTGAGACAAAAACAGCATGGTACCGACAAAGAAACAGACCTAAGGATCAATGTAACAGATTAGAAGATGTAGTAACAACTCCAGACATACTTAGCCACCTTATCTTTGACAAAAGTGTCAAACACCTTCACTGGAAGAAAGATAGCCTCTTTAATAAATGGTACTGGAAAAACTGGCTTTCCACATGCTGAAGATTAGAACTAGACCCATATCTTTCACCATGCACTAAACTAAAATCAAAATGTATCAAAGGTCTAAATATTGAAACAGAAACACTAATTCTGCTGGAAGATAGAATAGGTAGAACACTTGAAGACATTGGTGTAGGCAAAGGCTTTATAAACAAAACCTTAAACACACAGGAAATATCACAAAGAACCAACAACTGGGACCTCATCTTATTAAAAAGCTTTGCACAGCAAGAGAAACCACCGACAGAGTGAAGAGACACAGTGTGGGTAAAAATATTTTCCAGCTGTTCCTCAGACAAAGGACTAATATAGAGAATATATAAAGAGCTAAAAATATCAGACCCCCCCAAAGTTAAAGAACAAGTCCAAAAATGGGCATCTGAAATGAATAGATATTTCTCGAATGAAGAAGTAGAAACAGCAAATAAATATATTTAAAAAATGTTCAACATCACTGGTCATTTGAGGGATGCAAATTAAAGCAACACTGAGATTCCATCTCAATCCAGTAAGAATAGCTATTATCAAGAAATCAACTAATAACAAATGCTGGTGGGGCTATGGGGGAAAAAGGAACCCTTTTCCACTGTTGGTGGGAGTGTAGACTGCTGCAACCACTGTGGAAATCAGTGTGGAGATTCCTCAAAAAACTAAAACTAGAGGTTCCATTTGACCCAGCTATTCCTCTTCTTGATATCTTCTGGAAAGAATTAAAAGCATCATACCACAGTGATATATGCACACCCATGTTTATAGCAACACAGTTTTTAATAGCTAAATTCTGGAAAAAGACCAAATGCTCATCAATTGTTGAATGGCTAAAGAAGATGTGGTTTTCTTTTTTCACAGTGGAGTACTACTGTGTCGTAAAGAAGGATAAACTTGGGACATTTCTAGCTAAATGAATGCACCTTGAGGCCATACTCTTAAGCAAAATAAATCAGACACATATGTGTAAATACCACATTGTTTCTCTGGTGTGAGAAACTGAAAGTGTAAATAAGAACCAAAATGTATTATAGATATTGTGAAATAGGAAGAAAATGTTCAAATGGGAAAAGGAACCAGGGATGGGGGAGGAGGAAAGGAAGGAAGGGAAAAAGAAAAAATGATGAAAAAAGAAGGAAAAAATGGAAACAAAGCTTTTGTAAATAAGGAGAGGAAAAGGAGTGGAAGGGAGGTTGGGGGATGGGAAAAAAAAAGAATCAAGTTCTGTCATGTACAGGTACAAATTCCCTATAATGAATGTGATCATTATGTATACCTAAAACATACCAATAAATTTAATTAATTTAAAAAATAAAGTGTATCTGTCTATAAGAAGTCCACAACAGAGCATTAATTTCATAGAAATCAATAAATGTTTAAAAAATGTTTAATAAAATCATTCCCTTTGTACAACTTCAAATATTTAGGATTATAAAGGCATAGCATTTCTCCTTATTAAGGGATTCATTCTAATAAAGAGGCCTAAAAGTATGAGACAAAAGTTAATTCAGAATACCTGATATCAAATAAAAAATAAATTCACAAGACGAATCAGGAAGCGATCGCTCTATGCAGTCATAGACTTGGGTTCTGCGAAGGGACAGAGAACTGGATGAGGCCAGGACATCTCCATGAGAACTGTGGAACCACGATGTAGAAAAAGATCATTTCTGGAGTAATGAAAGGACTGAGGAAAATGGGAATCTTCAAGATCTTGTTATAGTCATGAAAAAGACCGGCTGGACCAATGTGACGTTCATCATCGTTATTTTTTAACTGTGAGTACCAAGTGCTGATTTTTCATTCTTGAGCTGTCTCTTCTACCATTGCTAGAACCAGAAGGAATTACAGTCTTTGGTTTACAAAGTGCTTCATACAGCATCTATTTTGCTAGTCATTTTCCACAAATACAACATATGGTCACACCCAAAATGCAGTACCTGCTTCCAAGGCACATATTTGAAGGAAACTACAGAAGTATTGTATCCAGAGATTAAAAGACTTTGGTGCCCAGTAAATCTTGGTCAAAACATAAAAAGGCAAAGATCATAAACACATTAATCAGAGAAGAGAGCGAGTAGAAGAGGCTTTGTATAGTTCTCCACTTAATCTAATAGCTTAGTACATGTGTTGTCAACCACTGACTATTAAACAGTTATGGAAAAAACTGTCTCATTTACAATTCAGGTGTTCTTGGAAAAACACATCTGGATTTAAAGCCCAAAGGTGTTAAAAAGCTTTGTCAAGTGAGGGAATATCCAGTCAGCTAAAATTAGCAGCAGCAGGCTGATTCAGGGAAAAGCTCCCAGAAGCCACAGGCACTTGAAAGGCAGCCTTCCCTCCTCAGGGTGGAAAATGCAGACCAGCTACTCAGGCTCCTTCTGACCGCCACCAGGCAGGGCACAAATCACCCAGCCTGGAAACCCTTGGTAGATGCAATAGGAAGGTGACTGGTTTTGTGTGTTCTGTTTGTTTTGTTTTGATTTGATTTTTACCTAAAACTTGTTTCTGTCCTTCCTAGGACTATCACTGAGGGAAAAGTATAGAGTGCAGAGTAAATTTTACTCTGTTACAAAACAGCACTCCTGTTTTGTTTTAATTTTTGTTTGTTTGGTGTTTTTCTGGTACTGGGGATTGAACGAGTGAATGCTACACACTCACTCTCCACAGAGCTATCTCCTCAGGCCCTAAACACTTGTGTTTTATTTTATTTGCACCTATAGGATTATTTGCATGGGTCAAGGATTATTTCCACACTATTAGGATTTCCACACAGAGTTCTTGGAAAGCATTCTCTCTAGCCTAACATGGTACCTTCACCACCTCAAGATAAATTTAAAAAAATGTTTTAGAAAAAAATCCAAGTGTCTGTTTTTCCTCTGGTCTCACACCCGAGCGACCACACAGATTTCTGTAACCTCTGAAGGTGTGCAGATTTCACCCTATGTGAAACAGTTGTGAAACAAACACCGGCAGGGCATCTTCTAATTCATTTCAGACCTGACACTGCCTATTTACCTGGAGGCAACATGACATCCCTTGGGTTGAAGGCTCAGTTCCCAAGACTACCCCACTACACACTTCAGATGCCAATTGTTTTACCTGTAATCCTTATGGACTGGCTATAAATCAGGGTTCCCACAACCCTCCCCTTCCATGGGTTCATTTAATTTGATGGAGTGGCTCGCAGAGCTCAGAGAAACACTTACATTTACAAGTTCACTATAAAGGATATTAGAAAGCACACAGATAGAGAGCTGCATGGGGGGAAGCATGTGGGAGGAGGTGTGGTGCTTCCTGCCCTCCCTGGGCATGCCACTCTCCCGCACCTTCTGTGTGCTCAGCATCTGGAAGCTTTCTGAATTCCTGACAAAATAAATGGAAAAATATAAATCATCAAAATCATACTTTAAAGTATAATAGAGAGATGTGAAAACTAAGCAGGCTGTACACAAAATTTCAGAGGAGATAAAGCTCTTATGTGAGCTGAAAGTGTCTACCATTTTTCCTTTGGGGACTTTTGTGGCTCCTGTACACAGTTTGAGGATTAGACTTGCCATAGAAAGCAGGACTCTATTAAGGCAAAGGGAAAGCGGTGAAGACTTTGAAAGCTATGATGTTGACATTAACCAGTCAACTCCTAGAGAAGGTAGATGACCAGTTGACACATAACCAGTTGTTGAATTTTGAGATAGAGTGAGAGGATAGAGGCTGCGGCAGAAAAGTTCTAAGGACCGAAGTTTCCTGAAGTCTGCCAGTGCTCAGGAGACAAAGTCACCCTGTAGGAAGGGATCTGTAATAAGCACAGTGTAAATTTTACCCTAAAGACAGTGTATCACATCTCGAATTTGTGTGCAGAAGGCTGCTGGACAACTCCACTCGAGTTTCAAATATTAGAGAATCTATGATGCGACAGAGAGGTGTAACTCCCAGACTCAAACAAAAGTATGGGACGGAGGGCCATTCCAAATGGAAAAGGCAAAGCGTTGAGTCTTTTCTGAGTTTGGGTCTAGAATGCCACCTGGAGGTCCACGTTTTGAAGAGTCTTGGCCCTCGTCTTGCTGCTGTTTGGAAGTGGTGGAAATTTTAAGAAGTGGGACCTACGAGGAGGAAGTTAGATTATGGCAGTGTTCGGTTGAAGGGCATATTGGGCGAATACCAGGCACTGTCTCTTTCTCTCTCTTTCCTTGGTGCCATGAAATGTGCAGGTTGTTTCTCTGTCTTATGCTCCTGCTGCGATATGCTGCCCCACCACATGGACTGAAGCCAAGAGCCAAAATAACCTTTTCCTCCTTTTAAGTCATACATCACAGCTATTTCTCACTGTGACAGAAAGCTGACTAATACAGTCTTGGACTTGGGACATTGAAAAGAATGGTGGAAAGATTCAAACTAAACTGAAACCCATCCTGACCCTACATAAATTTTGAGTGATTTGTGATAAGCCCTTCACATTATCTGCCCAACAAAGGAAACAGCGAACCTTCTCCAGTGTAAACAGCACTATTTTAAATCTCTATAATTATTCTGCACACAGCATTCAAGTTTGCATAAAAACTGACACAGGGAAAGAGGCAAGAACATGTGACTCACAATCAAGAGAAAATACAGACATGTGGAATAGATACACAGTGATACAGATAGATGTGACTGAGAATCAGGAATGGAAATAGAGATAGAGGCAGATGACACAAATGTGGGAATCAGCAAATAAGAGCTTTATAACTACGCTAAACCTTGAGCATTTAAATGTAGAATTGAAGTCTATAAAAATCAAATGAGTACTCTAGTATTGAAAATACAGTATCTAAAATTTTTAAAATTACTAAATATTAATTTTAAACCAGAATTTAGAAGAAAATATCCAGAATGAAGCAAAAGAGAAAGGAAAAGATGAAAATGTAGAAAACAGTGTAAGAAACACAAAGGAGACTTTTATCAATTTTAATATAATTTAATCAAAGTAATAAAAAGAGGAAAAATACTAGAAAATATTTGCAGCAATAATGGTTGTCAATTTCCTAGAAATAGTTAAGTGCATCAAAACACAGATTTGAAAGGCTCAGAACAACATATTCGAAGAAATTTAGGCTTAACACATATCACAATGAACTTGCATAAAACCAAAGTTAAAGCAAAAATTTATAAAAGCAGCCAGGGGGAAAGCATATATATCACATTTAAAGGAAGAAAATTTAATCTGAGACCTGAGTAATATATGCTGAAAGAAAATAACATCAACCTAGAATTATGTAACAAACAAAACCATCTTCAGTACAAAGGAGCCATAGTCCTATGTTGCTTCCTAACAGGATGTGCTCTGAAAAACATGTCATTGGATAATTTCGTCATGGGGGGACTCATATGGCAGTGATGTAACTAGATAATATAATCCTGTGGGACTCCATCATGTACGTGGTCCACTGCTGACCAAAACTCCACCCTGGAGACACTTGGCAAGTAAAAACTTGAGAGTTTGCCACCAGCTGGTACATACTGAAAAAAACGTTAACCTTTTCTTCTAGCAGACAGAAAACACTATAATTCCTTATAAAAGTCCAGATGTAGAAAGGAATGCAGATCAAAATAAAAATGGTAAATCTGTGTTTATTAACATTAACTATTAAATTCATGAGAATAACCCTTAATTTGACAGATGAAAACTATATTGAAAATATTCTAAGATCCTTGCATTATCTGCATGGGTGATAAAGTAATCATTAACGTTTGTTTTTTTTATAAATCTGAAACATGTTGTAATTACTAACATGGTCATCAAGAGAATAGAACAAGAGAATAAACCAATCAAATAAATAGTGGAAAAATGAAATGATGGAATGCTTTTTTCTATTGGATAAAAGAAAGAACAAGGACTCAAAACTGGTGATTTAAATAGAAGCTGTGTAATATTACAGTAAATCTAAACTGAAATATATAAGTAATAGTACTAGAAATAGGTTGATAATATGCACCTTGAAAAAGAAAAAGATTGTCAACAGGAGTGTATTTTTTTTTAAGCGTAGCTCTAGCTAGCATGGTGGCACACACGTCTAATCCTAGCACTGGGGAGATTAAGTAGGAGGAATGTGAGTTCAAGGGCAGCTTGAGCTACACAGCACATCCAAGATCGACCTGCACTACACAGTGAGGCCAAGTTAAAAAAAAAAAAGAGATTAACTATATGATAAAATCATCCAGTTCATCACTAAAAAAATATAAAAGCAGAGAAATAACAAGCTCCAATGTGGGAGGTGAGGAGTATGTGGGTTGCTACAATATATGATTTAAAATGTCTGGTTTCAACCAGAAATTACAAAGCATGCAAAAACACAGGAAATCACTGCCTGTTGCACCAAAGGAAAAAGAAAAAGCAGGTAACAGAGATTTCCTGTGAGAGAGATCAGAAGTTGGATTTATCAGACACATAAAGTAGTCACTTATAAACACATTCACAGAGCTAAAGGAAACCATGAATAAGCAAATAAGGTATGATGAAAATACCATGTCTCATGCAATAGAGAACACGAATAACGAAAGATAAGCTATTAAAAAAAATCACACGGAAATTTTGGAGCTGAGAAGTGAATAACTGAAACACGGAAGTTCACAGGAAGGGCTTGACAGTAGATTCGAACTGGCTGAAGGAAGAACAGGTGAACTTGAAGGTAAATCAGAGGAGATCACTCACGCTAACAACAGAAAGAAAAGACAGTGGAGAAAACCGAGGCCTCCCAGCAACTCGGGCGAGCATTCAGCACACTAACACGTGCGCGGGGACACCGGAAGGCAGGAGGAAGGGAATATGCAGAAAATATGTTCAAAGAGAGGACCGTTTAAAGTTTCCCAACTTTACTGAAAAACAATAACCTATGTGTTCACAAAATTCAAAGAACTCCAAGTAAGGTAAATAAGGAGAATCACAGATAGAACTGTATCAGTGCTGAGAGCTGAAGACAAGGAGATGATCTTGAAAGCCAGAGGAGAAAAATGAGTCTTCATTTGCAAGGGAAGGGCAACAAGACTGAGAGCTGACTTAGCAGGGACAGCAGAGGCCAGAGGCCTTAGAATAACACACTCCACTACTCAAAGGAAAAATGTATGACTCCTACACCCATCGACACCGCAGAAAGAAATTAAGAGGGAGATGGAGACTCCCAGATTAACAAATATTGAGAAAATGTGATGCTGGCAGACCCTCTTAGAGTTAATGAAGGACGTGCTTTAGGAGGAACGCAAGTGGTCATGCACAGTAATACAAACCCACATGAAAAAACAACGTGAAACTTTCCTGTGAAGTAATTATGTAATTATAAAAGACAATACACATGCACGTATGTTTTCCCTTTGTTCTGATGAATTATTTAAAAAAGCTCTGAAGCAATTAGAGCCGTAGTTACCACAGGCTACAAGAGTAGAGGGGAGGAAGGGATGGAGAAAGGTTGATATTGGTACTTACAGGTACTTATGTCAGACAGGAGCAAGGAGTTCTGTGTGTTATTGCACAGTTGGGAGATTATACATAATAATTATGTATTTTAAGTCTCAAAAAGCTAGAAGAAAGGATTTTGAATATTTCCACCATAAAGAAATGATAAAATTTTGAGGAGATAAGTATTTCTAACCTGATTTAAATATGACACGATGCATAGATGTATTGAAACACCACATGGTACCCAATAGTGTAAATATGAACATTTTATGTATGAGTTAAAAATAAACTTAAAAAGGTAACTATATAGTATTATATATAATATATATAGTACTATAAAATGTGTTATTGGCCTGTAACATACAGAAATATTATACTGTATATGTGTAATATTTTCCAATAGCACATACAGGAGGTATGTGACAGCGCAGCTCCAATGGGCTAAGAAAATGTAGAAGGTAAAGTAATTATAACATGTCCCACTGGATTTATAGCATTAGTAGATATATTTGGCTACAATATCACAAAAAAAGGGACAAAAGAGAATAAAAGTACATTGGAGTAATGTTTCCATAAAGAGTTAGACTAGTAAAGTCAGAAGCTGATTCAGATACTTCAAGATGTATTTCATAAACCCTATGGTTCCACTAAAAAATAACAAAACCACACTAACAAAATTCAGTAAGGAAATTAAAATGCGACAATAGAAAAATACTCAATGTAAAAAGAGTGAAGAAGGACTAGAAGAACAATGATGATATAGAAAAGAAAAAACAAAACAGCAAGCAGAAATCTAGCTCTATTAGTAAACATACGATCAAATTAAAAGACAGACTATCAGATTTTTAAAAAGACTGAATTATATGGTGTTTATGGGAGACACACTTTTAGCTCAAAGATACAAATAGATGAAAAGTAAAAAAATGGGCAAAGACACATAGAACTGTAACAGCAAAGCCGTGACCAAGAACTGAGCAGCACCGAGGTTTGGAGGCAATAATCAGCTTTATTTATGCCAGCGGTTCCGACTGGGATCGTTCCCAGAGAAGTCGGTGCCCGAAGGCGCAGGGAGGGAGGTTTTTTATGGGGTAGCAAAGGGGTAGCAAAGCAGAAGTACAGAGGCAGAGCGCTTGTCAATAGGGGATCGGTTCTTACAATGTGCATCATAGTGACCAGCCGTTTCTGGGAAACAGAAGTAACAGGAACTAGTAACAGGAACTGAAGTAAACTGGAGGTTGCCTGGGCAACAGACGCTAACTAACTGAAGTATACTGGCTGTTATAGTGCAAACCACAGGAGCAAGAATTCTGGAGAGGCTATACTTATACCAAGATAGGCTCAAGTGTTATAAGAGATGGAGAGTGATATTTGATAAGATAAAAGTCAATAACCAAGAAAATATAGCAACTATTAATGTACATGCACTGAATAACAGAACACTAAAAGACATGCAGCAAAAATTGACAAAAATGAAGAAATATTTAAAATTTCAACAATAATAGAGACTTTCATAATCCATTTTCATAATAGGTAGAGGAACGAGACAGAAGATCATAAGGAAATTTGAATATTTGAAAAACATTACTGGCCGGGCGTGGTGGTACACGCCTGTAATCCCAGCACTCGGGAGGCTGAGGCAGGAGGATCGCCATCTGTTTGAGGCCAGCCTGGGTTACATAAGTGAGTTCAAGGACAGCCTGAACTACACAGCGAGACCCTGTCTCAAAAAAAAAGAAAAACATTGTCTACCAACTAGATCGAAATTACATCCCCCTCTCCCCCCACGGCCAACACCAGCATGTACATTTTTCCCAAGAGCACATGCAATATTCTCCAGGACAGAAACTTTTCCAGGCCATGGAACAAATCTCAAAAAATTAACAGAGGAAAATATAACACCAAGTATGTTCTCTGACTACAACAGAATAAAGTTAGAAAACAACAGAAGGGCAATATTTGGGAAATTCGTAAATAATATGGAAATCAAAGGAACACACTTCTAATGGGTCAAAGAAGGAAACAAAATAGAAATCAGAAAATACTTTGAAGCGAGGGAAAATGAAAGTACAGTATGCCAAAACTTTTGAGACACTGGTAACGTGTTGCTTGGAGGGAAATTTATAGTTGTAAATAGCCATATTGAGAACAATGAAGGATCTCAAATCAGTAGTCTAAATTTCCGTGATAAATAATGGAAAAATAAAGAAAACATTAGTTTAGGAACATAGAAGAAAGTCATAAACCCTAGAATGGATAGTAATAAAATAGAGAAGACAAAAGTAAAAGAGAAAAATCAATGACATCAAAAGCAGATTCTTCAAAAGGATAACGAAATTGACAAATATTTAGCTATCTTCAAAAGAAAAGAGACTCAAATAACCAGAATTAGAAATGAAAGAAAGGAAGTAGGTACTTTCAAATACTTTCAAAGAAAATGTGCTATAGCCTCTTTTGGTGTTCATCTTGGTACTATTTATTAAAATATAAAGCAACTAAACTCTTTGTCTCATCAAAAATGAAATGTTAGCATGGAGATTTCTCCCCTTCTGCCAAGTGAGAATATCGCAAAGCAAAGAGACACCGTTTACGAGGAGGCAAATCTGTTGTTGCCTTGATCTTGGATTTCACAGACTTCAGAACTGTGAGAAATAAATTCTGCTGTTTATAAGGAAAAAAAAAAAAGGACATACACAACTAGCAAGTGTGCACAGAGATACTTGAGAAGGGTTCTTTTCAGCGCTATTTCAGCAGCATGTACTCCCCTGCAGTGGCGCACAGGCGGAAGTCACCCGAGGGTCCTGTGCTCTGTGGAGCTTCTAAGGTGAAGCATGAAGACAGCCTTGGAGTACACAAAACACCATGGTACCTGCTTCGCAGCTTTACTGGCCCCAGAGAATGGCACAGTTGGTCCAAAAGTCACGAAAGTAGCCATAAGGAAAGCGATACAATCTCTCTGCCTGCATGCTTTTAGGAATTTCTAGAAATGCATCTGCCTTGCTACTAAACAGCATATTTCTCTCAAGAGAAGTCTTTGCCTAGCTTTGGGGATAATAGTCGATGTTACTAATCAAAACTCTGAGTGATTTCTTAAGAGAAATTTTAATTTATACACACACCTCAGCAACCATTATTTACTGCAATTCTCGTTTCTTTCTGAAGGTACACAGCTGTTAGAGTAAATAAAGCTGGCAGAATTACTGGCAATGTTAGGTCAGAGTGGTGAAATATCCACTACATCCTGAAAACACATCATCTTTGCATCTTTCAACATCTTTACGGTTTTGTTGGCTTAGCTAGAGGGTCTCCACATCCTGACATACATAGGCAGCGTGGAATTTTTTCTTGCATAAAAGTGATCAATTTGCATTGATTTGTTTCATTTTCCCAGTTCCTAATGGGCCTGTGCATGAACATGAGATTGGTGGCTGCCGAGAAGTGTGAAGATCTGACATATGCAGAGATGGTTCGTGTGCAAGCTCTGGTCTTATGAATCCCAGCCTCTCATCACCTGAGCCATCTAACAAGAAGTAACCTGTCTGAAGCAAACTTCTAGAAACTCTCAATGGTAAGAATATGATTTCCTGAAGAAGGCACAATGGATTCTCTTTAATACAAGTAGAAATAAAACAAAATTAGAGCTGTCAAATTTCATATAGGTTTTCAAGAAGGAAAATATATTTTGAGTCTTAAAAATAATACTACTCTAGGAGACACATTATGGGACCACAATATAGGTGACATGGATTACAGCAGTCTTTGCTGGCTCTATTAATTTGAGAAAAGCGTCCAAGTCCTAAATCTTTCATGCTAAATTCTGCTTTATAATTACATGTAGAAAAACAAGGTGATTTTGACAAACCAGTTCTCCATTTGGAAACCTTCTTCATCTTATAATATTCTCATCAGGGCTTTTTGAATGTGGGAGGGTTTTGGCAGTCAGGTAGCAAGCTCAACAGAAAGCATGGGAAGGGGTATTTTCCAGTGAAACCCTACCATGAGGGGCAAAGACTGCAGTACTGAGGAGGTTTCGAGGGATTTTCTACAGATGAACATGTTTTCATTCTCAAAAACTGAGTTGCCACATAGGAATTTAACCTTAATTATGGTGCAAACACATGCTATTTCCTGATAGTGCTGTAGATAGCACAGTTGTGCACTAATGCGTGTCAGCTCTCTGCCAGATACCTACACAATAACAAATGAACTGTCACGACAGAAAGATTACACTATTTCATTTTTCAGGGAGCTATAAGGAGATGGAGGATGTCAGGTAATGCAATAATTATATTAAAGTAACTTGATAATTTAAAAAAAATTCCTAGGTAATCTGCTGAAACATGCAGCTATTATGTAGCTACATGTCCCATTCCATTATGTTAGCACAAAATTACGAGTTAGAATTCCTGTATCTACATTTTTTGCTCTTTCAACAAAAGACACCAGGCATAAAAGACTGATGAGGAAGGTGAGAAGTTCTTTCACGCTACATTTGACAAAAGAGTGAAAGTTTCAAGCACAACATAACCTATAATTTTTTCAAGCTTCTTCTTAAGCCAGGGTCTAATCAGAGAGGGGAGGCTTTCTCTGGAAGACTATTTTTCTCATTTGGTAGCTGGCATCATGTTCCACTGGTAGAAGAAAGCAAGAGAAATGTCATTCAAAGCACTCCTTGTAATAGCCATCTGGGACTTCATCTGAACTTTTGCAGAGAAAAATCTGGCCATTCTCAATGGTTTCAGTGACAATAGGGTTTCTAGTCACCATGTATGCTTGCAGAGACAATAAGACATGAAGAGATGCAAACCGAGTTCATTATCAAGTGCGGTCACACATGGTGAGGGGGAGAATTTCAGTTGCATTTGTGAAAAGAAATCAGAGGAATAAATATATACATTCAATAATACTAAGGATGGTTGCTAGAAATTAACACAGAAGGGGAGGCAGATGAAGCTGGCAGTAGGAATGTGCTCTATGCTTGGTATCATTGTTGGCCTTGCGTCCAGACTCTAAAATGGCGGATGTGTTGCAATGTCTATTGAGAATACCAGCTTTTTCTGCAGTATAAAGTGACCTGAAGTTTGTGAGACAAAAGTAGGATACAGCATGGAGAAGCAAGCCATACACAACAGAGGGATGGGTAGCCAGACAGCGACTCTCATGCAGTGGAACTGTGGGATAAAGGAGGAAGGGAGAAACACATCTTCGTATCAGACTCTCTCAGTCAAGAATTTTCTGTAGCCCACTGGTGGTTCTCGATTTGCTGGGAAAGCTTGAGAAGAGAAACAAAGACATAAAATAACTTTTTTAAATTTCCACCTCACATGTAAAAGTGAGATTGTGATTTTTCACACATATCTCATTTATTTCTCAAAACTCATTATCCTGTAAACGCTGTTTCTGCAAAGGCACTGGGTTATTCAGGTCCTTCTGGGTAGTGTTCAGCTAGTAGGGAATTACACAAAGGAGGATGCCACATCCAAATGCTGTGAAATAGATTCATTACATTTCTCTGCTATTGTTTATACTTACTACATTTGTCATTTTTTATTATCATTGTAGTATAATGAACTAAAGGCTCAAAATTGTTCATTGTAGCATAAAGTTTATTTTTTAAAAGAATTTCTGAATGTCTATTTTATTGCAGTCACATTTCTTATTTCCTGGAGAAAGGGCAATGGGGCTGACAAACAAGTTATAGCCAGTGTTACGCTCTGCTCCGTAGTGAAGGATGGTAGGCACCAAGTTAGACACAAGTGTGGAAAAATCTGTAGTTTATGTCATAAAGAAATAAAAAGTAATGAGGTTCAAATGCCTGGAACAGCAGGGCCACCTTTGAGTGAATGGTCAAGAAAGATGGCCTTGGAAATGCAGGAGTTGGCAGGGGCAATGGCCAGGCAGCTGGACTGCGCCACAGGCGTGGCAGGACACCAGCGTGCAGGCAGGCCCAAGACAGTACCACCACCCGGAGTGCGGCTATGTTCGTGAAGCAGAGGACGCGGAGGGAAATGCGGGATGTGTGTCTTTACTAACCCAAACCTACCAGGGAGATGATTTGCAAGGTAGTTAAGACATGAAAAGCATGAAGAACAAGGCAGCAAAATCTGAAATTTATTTTTCATCAGATTATTCCTACACTCCAACGTATTTTCTGTTATATAAGACTAACAGAGTTTTATCATTCAAACTAGTACCACTTTGAGAATGGAAGAAGTCACACATATGTAAAACATGTACACATACATGTGCCTATAAATAGGCACGTGTACACATAAATAATATGTACATATGCTATATGTGCAATTAAAATGTGTACTGATTTATTTATAAAACAGATTTAATGGGTCTTAAAATGTTTCTATTAAAACTACTTTTAAAAATCACATATCTTTCCTAAAAAAACTGTACACATCTTTTATATTAATATTAAAGACAAAATATTTACTAAATATTTATCTGAATACTAATTTTAATATCTAAACATGAAAAACAACAGCATTAATATATATTCCTTTTTTTTTTTTTTTTTTACAAGTTTTGTGTTTTCACAAAAAGATCACAGCCAGGAGCATCGGCACATGACTGTAATCCCTCCATAGCTGGCTGCTGAGGAGGCCGAGGCAGGTAGAGTGCAAGTTTAACGCCAGTACGGCAAATTAGAGAGATCCTGTCTCATAATAAAAGTAAAAATAAAAGTAAAATTGGCTGTGGGTTTAGCTCAGTGCTAAAACCCTTGCTTAGCATGCACAAGGGGCCTTGGGTTCAATCCAACAGCCACCAAAAACAGTGTTTTTATTTTGTTCACTTTTCAAATTTTTCATTTATTTTTAAATTGACAGACAAAATTGTACTTATTGTGTATAATATGTTTTCAAATATATATACATTGTGGAGAAGATAAATCTGGCTAACACATGTATTCGTTCACTAGAATAGCTACTATTTTTGCAGGGAAAGGTTTAACTGTGTTTTCTTGTCATTGGTGTGTATCTGATGAATGTATTTTACAAACAATAGCATTGTTATGCAGTGCATTTTAAGGTTAAGGAATCTGAAATTGTTGAAATCTTCAACTAATGCTTCTCTATAGAGCAGGTACTTAATTGAGAGTATAGTGGTACCTCGGTTCACAAACTTAATTTGTTCCGTGATTCTGGGGAAGGCTGCGGTCCTGTCCGTCACCAGATGCGGAGTTAGTGAACAGAGGCGTGTGAACCGAGGTATTACTGCGTCATGTCCCTTGTCGATACAGAAGTGTGTCGTAAAGCCCAGAGCAAATACTCCTAAGCAAAGACAATCTTACTTTTTTAAATTGCTACTAAAATATTAGCCCACATATATTTGCAGGTTTTGTATTTTTGTTTCAATTCAAAACATCTATGTTCAGAAAATATTTATAAGAGAAAAACTCATTCAAGAAATTGTTTTTATTATGTCTATCTTGTCAAATTTATATTTTTCAATGTTGTTGGCTTTCTCAAATTTTATTCCTTCCCAGATACAGAAAACAGATTCATTTATTTAATATATAACATCTATTAAAAATATTCTTTCTACCAGTCAAAATATTCCAAGGCAGAATTTTAGGACTTAAATTTGAAGGTGCATTGAGTCTCGTCACTTAATTCAGTTGGTTCCACTTCTGCATTTTTCGAATGCATTTCAATATCTACTAATTACTAGCTTTCTTCTTGATAACTAAAAGTTCAATAAAACATTTCCAAATAGTTTCATTTTTAAATGGTGATATAAATTTAAAGATGTTATTTAAAAAAATTAACACCCTAGATCATTTTGGCTTATATAAAAATAGTTGTTCAAAGGCAAACTATTTCTGAATCCTAGTTAATGAAGGGAGGAAAATACAGCAACGGCACGCTGATGGCGTATTTTTCAGTAAGTAGCTGAGTCTATGTGTGTTGGATTTGGGTTGTCTTACTAGAAATTCTCTCTCTTAATTTCCACGGAGATTGTGAATTCACAGCATGGGCATGTAGTCATATGACATTTTGCTCGCTGAAAGATCGCGTATACAACGGAGGACCATAAGATTACCGCAGGGATAAAAACTCCCTGTTGCTGGTGATGTTGAAGCATAGCACATTGCTCACATCTGTGTGGATGTTGGTTTAACAAACCTATCACTCTTCTGGTTGTAAAGTTGTCTAGCACGTATGCTTATGAATATTACATAAGACTCGAGAAGGATCGGAAATGACTATTACTGGCTTATGTATTTACCAAACGTTTTGTTGTTATGTTAGAAAGTATGTCTTCTTTTTTATAAAAAGTTGACTGCAAACCGTATGTGGGCGCTATAGGTGTAGCTCCGTGACAGAGTGCTTGATAGTGTGTGCAAGGCCTTGGGTTCCAGGCGCAGCACCACAAAAACAACACCACCAAAAAACCACCATGCTGTTTGCCCCCGGCAGCAGCCTCATACATGTCATGTTTACTGCATCTTCTGATTGCACTGTTTTCTCTCCTGCTGATTTAATCTCCTGTTCATCTGGCCCTCAGAGCAACTGTAACCCTAGTGAACGTCACATTGGGTGGGTGGGCCGCGGGCTCCGCCATCTAGGTTTGTGTAAGTGCACTCTGTGACACTGTCGTAGTAACAGAATTGCCTAACCGCACATTTCTCAGGATTCTCCCTATCATTAAGGTACACATAACTATACATTATCGATACTCAGTAGTAATTATAGAGGTTATTTAGAACTGAAATAAAAATATTTTGGGGGATTTTATCACTGACTTTTCCAGAATTGCTGCCTCATCATCATAATAAAAAACTGATTTTTAGGTGATTTTTGCCTTGTTTTCAGTTTGTTGGCACTTGGGGCAGAGGGCAGTTAGTGCCCATGCTGTAGCCTGTACTGCTACGAACAATTCCAAGCACAGTATGTTTACAGTCATAGTTTTCTTAGTTTCAGGAGAGCATTGGTTTAACCATGGTACAATACTTCACCAACATTTAGATTTGTTTAGCAGTATTCTCCTGCCATTAAATATTTTATCTTTAATGTTGAATTTTTAAACTGAACTTACAACAGCATTAAAAAACTACGAGTTTTCATCTTTGACATAATGATTACCAAAATGCTCTACTTTCATTCCATGAATTGGAAGAAAACATGGGGTCACTGTTGCAATGTACTCAAATGATTTTATGTTTGAGTCTCTAGATGACACTTGGGGAACACTTGCACTGTGAAACTATTTGCAAGATTCTTCTGCTAATGGGTCAACACATTACCAGCTATTAGTTCACTTTTTGCATATTCACAAGAATTACTAAGGAGAGCAACTCTGGTCTAAATGACAAAGCTTCTTTTATAAAATAATACATAAACACAATTACATGAATAAATTTTCACTTTCGAGCAAAGTGTTTGTAAAAGGAGCTTTGAACTGTAAAGTCAGTGCAAAGGTTTTGTGCATGAGCTTGTGGTTTCTAGTGTTTGTCGAGGCCATTGACAATGCTTCTCCCAGTGTGGAGGAAGACTTTGTGTAAACCATCATCCAGCTTACCTTTCTGAGAGACCAAAATCAACACTTTAAAAATAATTAGCAGGTATTTGTTCTCTCTCATTGCTGCCAAATGAGTTTGTTGCAAGATATAAAAGTGTTCATTGCACAATAAAATAAACAATTATAAGTCTGGAGTTTCCCATTCCCTTCCTAGTTCCCTCCCACAATGATTAGGGACTTGCTCTGTGATTTGCTTTCGCCAATAGAACATGGTGGTGGAAACAGTATATCATTTTAAGGCCTAACTCCTAAACAGGCAGGCAGCATAATTCATTATCCTCTTGGGGTTCTGGATTTCCATATAAGGATTTCAGATAACCCTGCTAGAGAAAGTTGTGGGGCCCCCTATGAAGGCCCCAGGCATGGTGGTGAGATACCCTCTTTGACATTTCTGACCTCCATTCATTTAAATATAGCAGTGTAAAAGACCTCAAGAGAGACAAGCAGAACCCATCATTACCCCCAGCCAACCCCTATAGTAATCATGAGGTGGAGTGAAATTGTTATTTTAACTCATTAACTTTTGGGTTGGTTTGCTATACAGTGTTAGATAGCAGAAACAGAAACTGATACCCCAGAGAGGGGTGCTGCCATAAGAGAGATCTGAAATGTGTGGTGTTGGTTTTGAGTCTAGGTGGCAGGTACAGAGCACCCAGTGAAAAGGCTCAGGGGATTCTTCACGAAACTGCAGAAAGGACAGAAATAGAGGTGTCTTTTGTGCAGTGGTGGAAAATTTGGAAACAGTTTCATTCATGTAATGTGGAAGATGGAAATGAACCTAATAGAACGGTGGATCTAACCTAAAATTTACTTGTTTTACAGACCTAACATTCTTAGATGTCACTATAGCTTTTATATTTTATATTTTTTATTTTATTTATTTATTTATTTATTTTGTGGGTACCAGTGATCGACCTCAGGACCTCGCGCGCCAGCAGGCACCCATGCCGCTGAGCGATATCACTGGCCCTTTCTTCGTGTGTGGGTATGGGGAGTCGAACTCAGGACCTCGTGCTTGCCAGGCAGGCGCTTATGCCACTGAACTATATCACTGGCCCCCTTATATTTTTTAAATCTTAGGAACACATATTGACCTGTGTGCTCATCAGCTCTTTTGCACTATAACAGATATCTGAGACAATCAATGTATAAAGACAAGAGCTTTGTTTTAGCTTGAGTTTTTGAGCTTCCAGCTCCTGATTGACTGACCCTTCCGCTCTGGGCCTCTGGAGAGGCAGCATTTCGTGGCACCACAATGCTGCAGATCGAAACCATTCATTTCATGACCATGGGGCAAAATAGAAAAAGAAAGGATCAGAATCCCACTGTCACTTTGAAGGGCACGGGCACACCCAACATTCTTCCACTGGTGCCCACTTCTTACAGGTTCCCTTTCCTCTCGACTTCCTGAGGGTCCAACCTTTAACACAGAGACCATTGGAGGACCCAACTACAGCAAGCTTCAGTGTTTAAGCCATATCCAAAGAGCACATGAGTCAGCTGGGATACTTCACAGTGGCTCAAAGGTTGGTCACATCCGTATTAATGTATGATCTCAGTGAATGAATACATCCTGAAAAATATCCACTAGGTCAGTGTGTACAGCCGGGCGATAGCCATTACCATAGGTGATACTGTGGGATCTAATGCCATAGCCCCTCAGTATCCACACTGGTTCTAGCACTCTTTCAAGATGTGAGGCTCTGCAGAGGCACAAGTCCCTTACGTAAACTGCTGTAGTATTTGCAAAGAACCTACACACATCCTCCTTACATGTCACATCCTTTCTAGATTACTTATAATAGTGAGTGCAATGTAAACATTCTACAAATAGTTATTATACTGTGTTGTTTAGGGAATGATGATGAGAAAAAAAGTCAGCATGTGTTCACTACAGATACAATTTAAAAGATAGTTTCTGTCTGAGATTGGTTGACTAATAGGATGTGAAATCCACGGGTGTGGAGAAACAACTGTGTACCAAAAAGCAGAATGTTGGATGGAAATAATAAGCAGGACTTAAGTCCTGAATTTCACTTTTAAAACTTGTACTTGTGCATGGCAAGGGAGAACTGTGCTGTCCAGCAGTTCCTATGGAGTGTGCATGTGTGTGTGTGTGTGTGTGTGTATGTGTGTATGTGTTTTGGGGGAGGAGGGTGGCAAAGCATTATTGTAGCTTTTTAGTTGCCCATGGACTTTCAAACTGTTTTGTTTTGTTTTGTTTTGTTTTGTTTTGTTTTGTTTTGTTTTGAGACAGGTTCTCACTATGTAGCCCCAGCCGGCCTTGACCTCACGGCAATCCTCCTGCCTCAACCTCCCAAGTGCTGGGATTACAGGCATGCTGCACCACACCCAGCCCAAACAACTATTAAGATGCCACTTATTTTTATTAGAGAACACTCTCTGACTACGCCCACTGGCTGTGAGCGGCTCCAGGACCAGATCTCGCAGCACTGTTTTTAGCCTTGGTCAGGTCTGGGACGTGGTTCACTTCCGGGCAGCACGATTTCAAGAGCTGTGTAGAAATGAGGATGTAGTTGTAGACATTACAAATACCCCGTGGGGGATCCCTGAATAGATCTGGGACCTTTGATTTTGACAAAAGATGCCACAGAGTAGGTATTATTGTTACCTTTGAATTATCTGGAGTCCTGTTGTGTCTCACATGTGAGAGACTTGTTTTGCATTACTCTTGAAAGGCAGAAGTAAAAGTTACAAATCAGCTAACTGGGTTAATGTGACAGGACATTTCCAACCTTTAGTGCTTCTCAGTCAAACAGAAGGCGGCCGCTCTGCTAAAGAAGGTGTTCTTGTCAAGGTAGGAGTTTGGAACGATGGCATTCTCTCCTTACTCAAATTTGGTGGTTTGAAATTGTCTCTGCTTTTGTAGCAAATTTGCTTGTAAATAATTACTATAGTTGCAAATTAAAAGTAACTGTTCTTTGTTTCTGTACATTGGTTCAAATTGGCGTGGTTCCTTGTAATAAAATGTGTTCCTGTCTGTGTCGGGATAAACATGTGATCTTTTGTTCAAGATCCCCAGTATTTTTTAATATGACTACCTAAAAAAAATAAACCAGAGTGAGGCAATATTTTATTAAGCTCCACTGTTCTGAATAAACGTGTTGACATTTCTTTGAAGTGTTAAAGTATAAAGTTCATCCCTGATTTTATGAAAGATGTCTACTAGCTACGTAAGCTGGAGTCAAGGAGACTGCGAACGGAATTACTCCCACTTTTTGCCATGCAGTTGAGGATTGGGAGAAGTGGTCTAGAAAAATGAGAGCAAATGCAATGCATGTGAAAGATCGGAAAGTGTTTTATATGAACTACTTTAAAAATTAACCTGGCACTAGGCATCCTGTGGCTTCTGTCCCCAGCCCACCTCATCTAATCGGAGGTGGAGACCTCCCTATGGAGTTATCAGAAAATGTATAAAGATGTTCTGGTGTCATTGAGAAAGTGGCTGAGCCTGGAGGACATAGCTGAAGGCTGCCCCTGGGTACATTCAGTTGAACATGGAAAGATGAAGAGAACAGAGCCGATGCTGAGTGAAGAAAAGGGACGATGCTATATGGGAAAGTAATGATACAAAATGAGGGAAAGATGATACATCGAGCCATGTGGTTTTGACCTTGGAATTCAATGACATGAATGTGGATGGTGGAGGAAGGGATAGGAAGAGTTTAGAGGCAGGGACCAGCGTACATCAGTCCCAGGAAAGTGTTCCACTTAAAGAAACCCAGACCTAAATGGAATTGCAACCTCACCCAAATACTCTGTGGGGTCAAAGTAAACAATTTTGAAAGCTTGAGTCTCATTATTAACTTTTTCTCAGTTTTCCCAGTATTTTAGCATCCAAATTCATTTTCCTATGGGAAGGATGAAAATAAACAACAAAAAATAAATTAAAAAACAAATAAGTATTCTTGTCACTGCAGTCTCTGCCTTTTCACTCCCTCATTTCCTTCTCTTACCTCTCTTTTCCATTTTAGCTCATTCTGTATGCTGCTTCACATTTCATGAAGGTGTGTGGCGCACTCTCACCTTCCAACGCTAAGCCTCCAGACTGGGTCCTTCTCATCCTGATTGCTTTTTTCATAAGATTCATGGAGAATCCTGCTGTGTTTTCCACTAGTTTGAAAGAATAGGGATAGACTCAGAAGGCAGCCCTAAAATTCGTATGGCTAGAGGGAAGCCATAGATATTCACACTGAATAATTTTAATCTTATCCAACAAGAAATGGAAAAGGTTGTTGCGTTTCCGTTTCCTTTTTTAATGGCAATCTCTGTGCATGCTGCCTAATTAGATCTCACTCTCAATTAAAGACCCTACTAGGTTCAATGTCCCAGCTTCCCCATCACCTAGTGGTTATCCAGGTTGCCTAACCACTCTGGAACAGGGTTCCTTCTTTAACTGCAAAGATAATTTTATAATGGCAGATTCCCAAAATGATTGTAAAAGCTGAATTAAATGTTAAAAGTTAAACATTCTAAGGAAACAGTAAAACAATTACTGTTTCACAACTGCTTAGCCTCACATCACTGACCATTTCATTTTTCCCATCTAATACCCAATGGGACTTATTATCTCTGATCCATCAAATTATTTTTTAAATTCCTGATTACATGAACAGAGCTACATATTTCAAAGTAAAAGAATAGGCAATAAAAATGTAGGCTTTTAAGTGAAAGCATCAATAATAGACTAAAATCAAGAAATTAGAAACCGGTGTAGGGAACTGGTCATTAATAACAGGCGAGCAGCAGCTATCTACCCATTCCTATATAGTCAATAAATAGCGCTGATTGAAAAGCAAGCACTTTTGTGGATAGAGGATCTGCTTTCCATTCTCTTTATGTTTCCACAGGGAGAGACTTCCACTGGGATAATTTATGGTCTCTTTTTCTCCTACTTATTTGAAATGACTTACTAAATTGCCCAACTGCTCTTTACTGAACTCTTTTTTTTTAATTGAGAAAGACTAATAATATAGGGCAGGGACTAGGTAAGCAAATTCAATTCTGAGGATCAATATTAACTGGCCCACTCAATAAACATACTTAAGGCCACTTTCTTTAAACTATATCAGCAGCAAAAGTGACATTTTTAATCTCCATTTGTGTGAGTCACTTGGTTCCTAACATGAGTGGAGAGAAAGGGTATGTTTCATTGAGTCCCCTTATCTGGAACCAGATACTATTCTAGATGAATATAACAAAACTTAACCTTAATATATTTTCTAATATGTAGGGTGAAAGAATAAACATAAGGGTAATTTAAGATAAATGATTCTGACTCTGGTTTTGTATCTGAACTTACCATTTACAAGCCGTGCGCTCTGGGGAAAGTCGGCTTAATATCTTTGAGATTTGATCTGCTCATTTGAATAAAAAGAATCACAGCCCCTACTTCATAGGGATGATACAAAGATCGAGTGAAATATTGAAGTAAAAAAGTTTTGTAAACTTTAGTGCTAACTAAACACTTGTGTTATTACTGCTACGGGAACTGGGTTCCCAGCTTATCTTCTTTATATCAACCTCTCCCACGCCCTCCTGCTCCCACCAGCCAAATACCTGTTCTAATTATTTACCTGAAATAACCACAATGTTTTTCTTGTCTCCAAACAGGGACTGGGCCCACGGCCGTGGACTCCAGCACCACAAGCTGATGTCAGTCCCAGGTTTCATCTGTTGTGCACTACTTGTTGCTGTCATTAGAGTACCTGCTGAGCTCTACAGAGTTTCTGTCATTCGCCATTTTTCATCTAGATTTCTGCATGTAGCTGATTGTCATATTTCTCTAGTCTTGTGCTTTCCATATCTTCCTAAACACATGGCTATTTTCTGTTATCCAGAACATTGGTAGGTATGCTAGGAGTTTGGCACATATGGTAGGACTCTTGCCTCTTGTACATTGTAACATTTGGAAGGCAGCATGGTGAGCTTTCTTTCAAATAGATGACATATGATGGTTGAATTCTACCAGTCTTGCTTTTCTTTGAACTCTTAGATTCCACGCTAGTAGCAAAACCCAGTGGTGGGTAAATGCCATCCAACCTAGTCATTTCCCTTGTTGTCTCCATCATAAAACATGATTTTCATAGTGCTTGTGGACCAAGGCTCTGGAGTTAGCCTCTCCATTTATGGACTGAATATCCTTGGTTACATACATTCAGCTTTCTAGACCTCGCTTTTCTTATTGTAGCACAGAGTAAACAGTAGGTAGAACACATTAGAGTTGTTATTAAATAAAAATACATGGACTAATGATTAGCACAGTGCTTGGCATATAGTAAGTATATTTTAAAAAATTACTAATATATTAAAACATTATTTCTTGTTATCATTAACTAAAGTAAAATGTCTCTTTTTGACACCCTCTGTATTTCTTTCAAATTAATAGAGTAAAAAAAAGTTCTAGTGGGAACTGAGAAATGAGAGAAGTAAGAAGTTTAATAGTCTTTTTAGCCTGCTCTGACTTAAAATCTGTTGAATGGAAATGGATACAAATTCATGGATTTTAGAGTATAAGTACATAAAAAGTATATGTATATATATACCTATATTTATATATACATTACATATATACATACATGCATGTATGCATTTATATGAACATATATATGGAAGAAAGATTAAAATTCAGCATTCTATCTTCCAACCATTATGATACAGAACATTATAACATGTGGAAGCCAGCATATTGAGCTTTCTTTTAAATAGATGTCATGTGACGGTTGAATTCTATGAGTTGTAGTATGAGTTGGTTTCAAATAAAATTTTATGACCTTCAAACCTTCTAATCCAAGTCACTCTTAGTAAAAGCAGCTGAAAGTTACATATATAGAATTTATTTAAAGATTTTCCAGATAATAAGGATTGAAGAAAAACACCAAAGACTGGCCCAGAATAGCAGCCAGGGCATTTCCTTTGACAGCTGCAGCAGATCCAGTGGAACTTTAGCCTCAAAACCGAATCAAGGCTCTGAAACTTGACGAGCTTGCTAACAATAGTGCACAGTGCTGTGCAATTGTCAAGGGGCAGGAATCACACAAAAGAGAAAAAATTATACGGCGTATTATTCATATTATCTGACGGCATATATGAATCCTCACAGAAAACATTCCCCAGGTACACAGAGTGTTGTACAAGTCACCTCCCCTCCAGTTAAAATAACAGTTATGGTTCTGTTATTACTGAAAGTAGATGCAATCTTAGGTATGTTGAGAGTGGAACTATTTCTCTTTGTGAACCATGTTGAGTAAAGATACTCCTGCTCCATCTATATGAGGTCAGTTATTCCACCTTTGCTGTATAATTTGGCTGTGGCCTCCTCTTTCTGATGGACTGTTAGGCAGAAGGAGGGAGGCAGTTATTGATGGCAATGTGGTGTTGATCTGCAGGTCCAGTGTGAAAGGCGATTCCACCCTTGGCCTTGAGGATGCACGCCGGCCCCTGTCCACCTTCACTGTCAGGGTCTCCAGCCAGGTCTCCAGGCAGGAGGGAGGCTGGAGGGCACCGCCCGGGAGAGGACGGCAGAATGCCCAAGCAGATGCGGAGACACATGCAGAGGCTCCAACAAACACAAGCGCTGCCCGGGAAGCATCTCCAACTTCCAGTATTGTGGTAATGTCTGTTGATTGGGGGATATTGAAGCTGTGGGTAGAGGCATCGACATTAAAACAAACCCAGAAATGCTGCTTCTAGGTTTCCCGTGTCTTTGATTTAGGAGTGCTGTGGATGGAAGGGGATTCAGTTAAGTTTGGAAACATGTCAGCAGAAACACATGATTCTGGGTGAAAGAAAGCCTGTGGAAGAAAGACTTAAAATTCAGAAGACTTCAAGGAAAAGACAGACTTATCCATATCGAATACTATATGGAGGGAAGGGGGAGGGGAGGAGAATGTAGAAAAGAATCAAGATGTGTCACATACATATACCAAATACCCACGATAAAAGTAGTCATTGTGTGTCCCGAACATGTACTGATAAAGAAAAAGAAAACAACTTAATTAAAAAATATGGCTTGAAGAAAATACCATAAATACTGTAATGTTAGAACCTAAGAGAGACAACTAAAATAATATTTGCAATACAGAATAGATATGTAATTCACATCCTTAATACCTAAAGAGCTACCACAAATCAATGAAAAAGATGACTTGATAGAGAAAGAGAGATACAATATGAACAAATAACTCATACTAATTCATGAAAGAAAATATATAACGTAATAAAGTATAAAGATGGCAGAGGCAAATTAAAACACTGGGATACCTTTTTTTTTTACCGTATTTATAGAACAAACAAAATAATTATAACATCTCAGCTTATCAGTTGTAAGGTGAAACAGGGAAAAGCACAGCATTGGTGGACTATATTTGACATCTTTGGAGGGATATTGTCCAAAAATGGATGAATCTTATTATTCAGCAATTTCAGTTCTTGACAATTGTGCACATACAAAAGTGTGTCCAGTTACTATCTGAAATGACGAATGGAAACAATGTAAATAATCAATGGGATACGTTCCAAATCATTGTGGGGTTTGGTCTATTCACATGATGTATGACTATGCTGCCATTAAGAAAGACCATAGATAAAGGTAATATTTTAATGATATTTTTGATGTGCAAAATTAAGTTAAATGGAAATATGATAATATGTCTGTAAAATAAATTGAGCATGCAAAGTGTGCCTATAAAAGAGAAAATGTATGAAATCATACCCCAGGGTTCCCAGTCCAAGGGGTCTGGGTTGGGCTCTATTTCTGGCATTCTGCTACCTGTTTCAGTTCAAAACTTGTCTTCGAATGCACTTTCCTTTCTCTTTGCTTGTATGACAGTGGCCCAGTTGCACTTACATTACAGGTGTTTGGAAATATCCTACTGTCTTAAAAAAAACCACATTCAGTTTAAATCGACTGATCTTCTAGCTAGTGTAAGAAGCTATGTGACACACATTTTGTATCATTACACCTGCCAAATATTGTGAGGTGTATATGACAAGATGGAGAACTCGTCTCATAGAGAACAACTGTATTCCCCGAGGTCCAATAACTAGTAACGTCGGGGAGAGGAAATGTAGATGGCTGTGTGTCTTCACAAGGCAGCTCTCTCTCTGGCCTCGTCTCACAACACTTGCTTCTTTCCCACTCAGCTCTAGGAAGAACGGCCTTCTTTCTTTCTCAACCTGTCCAAACACTGATTGTAAGGACTGCAGAAATTCTTCCTCTGCCTGATGGGCTCTTCACAATGACGCACATGTGGGCAGCCCCTTCCTGCCACTCTTGTTTTACCACCAGGCACCTCCTCCAAGAGTTCCTTTCCAGTATGGGGGTTCAGCAACACCGTCCCATTCTCACGTCCCCCTGCTTTAAGCATCAGCAGGGACCAGCAGATACATTCGTACTGGATTTCCTGCCTATTCTTTTTCTGTCAGTCTTCTCTCATAAAAATGCAAACTTCAAAAAGCATGAATACGGTTTGCCCTCACACCTGGAACGTCACCTAGAAAGTATCCAGTAGGGGTTTGATGAATGAATACACGACTGTCTCTAACTTGCCTAGATCAAGCTAAACAGAAGAAGGGGACACAAGAAATGTTTTAAAACAAGATCTTGCCCTGAGAACTTGTCTCCCAGGACCTGGTGTGTTTTTATGCAAAAAAAAATGTCATATGGAACTAAATTAGATTAAAGCTATGGGGTAGATTGAACAGCTACTAAAAATAAGTATCGACACATAAATTTGGATGTTAGTAAATCCTTTCCAGCTCTTTCAACTAATTCTATATATGTAACAGAAAGTTAGAATATCTGTCTTAAGAAATACCACATGTCAAAGGCTTAATGCAAAGTAAGTTGGGAAGAAGGCTGTGTGCACACTTTACAGCCTTTCTATATCAGGAAAACATGTAGGGAGATTCCTAGGGGAGACTCAGAAGAGTCTGCAATGAAGAGAGGGGAAACAGAGGCGGGAGATCAGGCAGCTGCTCTGGGTAGTCCTCGAGAGGAAGGGCACCGTGTCTTTTATGAGCGTCCTCCCAGCTCCCGATGTTCATAGGCTGGCTTCCATATTCCCACCCTTACCATCACCCACAAAGACAAAATGCACATCTGTTGAGTGAAGGAGAGTTTCTGGGGTTCAGATCCAAAGAAGACAACATGACTTTGTTTCCCAGGTAGTTTTTTGTCTAAGTGACACGGAGAGCATCAGTTCTAAACAGAATGTGCATTAGACCTATGAAGGCACTTGAGAGCGGTTGGAGCTCGTTAGTGGCTAGATCAGCAGAGCTTTGAGTGCCGCGTTAGGAGTCAGCTTTCCTTAGGGTGCACTGGGTGAGTGTCATGGAAGGCCCTTTTGTCTACTGACAATAGTGTCACCAGAAGATGCCATGGAATCAAACCAAACCTTGAATAGGTCCAGCGTGCTGAAACATAGGACATTCACAGCGACCCAGCAGAAGGGGCTTGGCCAGTCCAAGCTGCAGAGAGAAGTCTCTGGGGCGGTGACCCTAAATGAAAAGTAGCTCTGAAACAGCCAGGCTGCCCTTTGCTCCTCCTGTCTCTCTTACTCAGCACTCCTCTGCCTGAAAACCAAGCCCTTTGGTTGATTTTCAGAGTACCTGTCCATGCCACAGCAGCCATACCACTCATGGGTCACCACAAAATGCAATTCCACTTTTAAATAAAATCTGTTGATATTTTGTTCTTCAACAGTGCTACAGTTGTATTTTCGTAATCTTAGCATAAATCCAAAATTAATGTGGGATATGTTGCCAGGTATCACCATATGGCTTACTCATCCACATTTCAGAAGAATATAAAATAAAAGCAATATTTTTATCTTTTGTTTTTCACTAGTTAAATACTACCCTCACATTTCCGTTGAATATAGGTTTTAGAACCTCAGATTTCTACAGACACTTTTCCCCCTTGTGGTGATCAAATCCAGTGTCCACTCACGCTGGGCACATGCTCTGCCCTGGAACCACAGCCCCCAAGTTCAGATTTCTATGTTTTCCTGTTGTTCTTTTAAAGTTTAAATTTCCTCACTTAAACTTTAGTCATGAGAAAAAAGGAATGTCCTGTGTCGTGTATAAGCCAAGGGTAACAGTTGTAAATATTTCCCATATTTCAAATCACTGTGATTGTGTTGCTTATTGAATTTTTTGTGCAGAGACGAGAAAAGCAGTTACATAAATTTTCAGTTTTTAATTGATACAGTTATATTTCCTATAAGATAAAATTGTTTGTCAATCCGGAAAAGAGAATAGCTTTTCATTTCCCCCTTTTTACAAAGTCCTTCTGTATTTTATATCCTTTTAACCTGAGTATTATATATGCTGTGTGTTCAAACTTGGACTGCAAATAATAATCTTACATACAGTGAAAAAAAGGTAAAGAAATTTTAAGTTGCTTGATATTTATTTCCAGATTGTTTTCAGAAGTGTGTGATGTACATTGTTTCGGTGATGTATGAAACCAATTTTATTTCATCAGAGACCCATCAGTGTTAGATAACATCTTTAAAAATAAAACTTCTAAAGTTACAAGTGAAAAAACAAACAAACAAAAAAACCAGGTTTCTTCTTGAATTTGAATCTCTTTGCTTACATGGTGAAGTGAAACATTTCCAACACATGTAGTGACCTTTTTCTCCTTTGTTAGTTGTCATTTACTTTCTCACAGGCATTGTATCAGTGCTGCTGTTTCTATAGAAATAGTTCTATTTTGCCATGGGGATGAACAAATTAAAGGCCTAGCCTAAGGAATTTTAAATCCCTCAAACTACTGAGGGTATCTCAAAGCAAAGAAAGAAACAAACTAGGCAATTTTACATTTTCATTCTATTTATATTTAGGCAAAATTTTTAAAAGAGTATTTTTTTAAAGAGAGAAAATATTTAGGGAGTTGAAAAATGTGTACAGCCAGATACCCAGTAAATAGTATAATTAGAATTCTCAGACTGTAATTTCGGAATCCCTTACTGTATTTGAGGTCCTCATCAATCTCATGCAAACCTCTAGTCAGCGTGTCTGGGCAGGGTGGTGAATTTTCACAGCAATCTCTAAACTTTTCTCCCTAAGAAAGGCAATGTATGTACTTTCATGAAGTCATCTGGATCTATGCACTGGGGCAAAAACATACAAGCACACATGGCGTTAGCTTATAGTGGGCCAAAGGCACATCAGGCTTGCCAGACAGACATTTTCCAATTACCTTCAGAACCTAATGTGATTTAGAAGAGAAGCTCATGCAGGAGCCTTCATTCTTTTCCAATCCCTTTGTCTGTCTCCTGAGTGCAGCGGGTCCTCTCCTGCTCCTCTTTGCTTCTGGAGCTGCATTAGCACACGTGTTTCAAATGCACAAGGTTTGTGAAAAATGTCCTTTGTCTGAACAAGGTTTTCAGAACTCATGCCAATGGCTGCTCACGAAGCAAGGGATGTGACACAGGCAGGAAGAGAGCAGGTGATCTCTGGGTATCTGATGTAAGCTCGGCAGCTCAGGTGGGGGTTTGAAGGTCAAGAAGATTCTGTTTTTGGTTTTCCTCACTTGGGACATCCTGTAGCATCTTACAGTTAATTAAACATTTGCCTTACCTATAACTTTATGTGTCTGAGTTGCAAACATCTGTGAAATTGAAGTTTTTGAAAGTTAACTATTGGTTAGTCAAAGCAGTCTGCTTCCTATAGCACTATGATCAATGGAGAAATTTCACAGCCACTTCTGCACATGGTGAGCTCTTTGCATTTGGAAGTGGACATTGTTATGAGGAAATTCATTCGCAAGTCCATTTCTCTCACAGCAGTACGAATGTTACTCAGGTTCCATTAGGACCAAGACTACTTTATAACTCAAGCACTTGGTGAAAGGCATTCAGTAACAAAAAAGCCAACTTTTCCTTAGCTGTCAGCCTCATTTGGAAGTCAGCCTCCTGGCTTATCTTAGGGTGTGATTGAATAGAAACTCTTACGTCTTGAATAAGGCATTTTTATTGGTTTATTTAACACCTTTATTGATGAGAGACTGAGAGACTGGGGAATAATAGTGAAAGTTTTTGAGTTTCCTGTTTTAATACTTGTTTGATACTTATTTTATTCTATAATTTTTATTTTATAAAAAGCAGAATTTCATAACAAAATAATAAGAGAATAACAGAGTTAATCTACTGTGTATCATAATCTTAGAAGTAGTTACAGAAAAAAAGTCTCTTTCTTACAAAGAAGAAACAAAGAGATGATAGCACAAAACTTTGTTTTCAATAAACTAAGAGAAATCAGTAATACAAATCAATCAAATTAGCATTTATATTAAAAATATTTTTGAAACAGTGGAATAGATAATTTGGGGAATTATTTGAACTTTTCTCTATTTCCTAATTATATATCTTCAATTTCGCTCTATATTTGTAGAGGAGAGAGAGAGGGAGAGACAGAGAGACAGAAATTCTCATGTAAAAGGAACCATGCAATATTTAAGCTTATGTGTCTGACTAATTTCACTTAACATTATGGTCTCAAGGTGCATCCATTTACCCATGAATGCCTGAAGTTTATCTTTCTTTATGGCAGAGTAGTACTCCATTGTGTAGCAGTACTACACATTTTCCTTATCCATTCATCTGTTGATGGACGTATACGCTGTCTCTATGATCTAGTTATTTTAAATTGTGCTGCTATATACATAGGTATGCATGTATCCCTGTAATCGGATAATTCTAACTCTTTTGGGAAGATATCCAGAAGGGTGATAGTTGGTTAAAAGGAATTTCCATTTTTAGTTTTTTGAGGAATCTCCACATTGATTTCCATAGTGGTTGTACTAGTTTACTTTCCCACAACAATGCGGAAGAGCTCCTGTCTTCCCTTCCCAGCAATTGTTATTATTAGACTTTTTGATGATAGTCATACTCTTTCTCCATTAAGATGATATTTGAATATAATTTTAATTTGCATTTCTCTAGTGGCCAGCAATATTGAACATTTTTTCAGGTATTTATTGCCCATTTGTACTTCTTCTGGGAAAAAGTCTATTCATTTCAGTTGCCAATTTTTTGATTGAATCTTTTGTTTTAGGGATCTAATTTTTTGAGTTTTTTATATATTCTAGATGTTAGTCCTCTGTCTGAGGAATAGCTGGCAAATTTTTTCCTATTATGTACATTTTCTTTTCACTCTGTTGTGTTCTTTGGTGTGCAGAAGGTTTTTAAGTTGATATGATCCAATTTGTTGATTTTCAGTATTATTTCTTGTACCATGTGGATTCTGTTCAGAAAGTCCTTGCCTTACGTCTTCATGAATTTTACCTGTTTGATTTTAAGTGTTTCTGTTTTAACATTTAGATCTTTGATTCATTTTGATTTTAGTATGGTGAGATATACTGGTCTAGATTCAGTCTTCTACACGTGGGTATCCAGTTGTCCCAGCACCATTTATTAAAGAAGCTGGCTTTCCTCTATTGTGTGTTTTTGGTTCTTTTGTCAAAGATCAAATAGCTGTATGTGCTTGGGGTTGTTATTGCTTCCTCTCCTCTGTTCCACTGTTGCACATGCTTGTTTTATGACGGTAGAATCACTGCAGGTTTACAGTGTGACTTCAAGTCTGGGATTGAGATGCCATCTGCTTTGCTTTTGTTACCCAGGATTGCTTTTGGTACTCTGCATCTCTTCTGGTTCCATATGAATTTTAAGATTGTTTTCTGTAGACCTGTGAAAAATGCCACTGGTATTTTGATTGGAATGGCTTTAAATCTGTGTATGTTTTGGAAGTATAGCCATTTTGATTATACTTGTTCTGCTTTTTCTGGAACAGGGGATATCCTTCCATTTTCTGATGTCCTTCTTGCTTTCCTTTTTCAGAGTGGTATAATTTTCACTGTAGAGATCATTCGTGTCCTTTGTTAGATTAATTTCTAAGTATTTCATTTTTTGATGCTATTGTTAGTGGTATTGTTTTCCTAATTTGTTTTTGAGTTCATTATTAGTATATACAAACGCTGTTGATTTTGGGGTTCTTATTTTGTATCCAGTTATTTTGCTGAATTTGGTTATTAATTCTAGGAGTCTTTTGGTAGAGTTTTTGAGTCTTGTAAGTATAGGATCATGTCATCTGCTCATAATGATACTTAGATCTCATTTTCCCCTGTATGTACCCATTTTTATTTCTCTTGCCTGATTGCTCAGGCTAATGTTTCAAGGACTATGTTGAACAGGAGTGGTGATAGTGGGCATCCTTGTCTTGTTCCTGATTTTAGAGGGCAAGTTTTCAATTTTTCCTCCTTTAATACGATGTTGGCAGTAGGCTGGTCCTAAGTGGCATTTATCAGATTGAGATAAATTCCATGTACATCTATTTTCTTCAAGGTTTTTATCATGAATGGGTGTTAGATTTTGTCAAAGGCTTTTTCTGCATCCAACGAGATGATTATGTGATTTTTTTGTCCTTGCCTCTGTTTTTCTGAGGAATTACTTTTATTGATTTGTGATTGTTCAGCCACCTTTGCATCCCTGGGATAAAGCCTACTTATTCATGTTATATAATCTTTTTGATGAATTGATGTATTTTGCTTGCCAATATTTTGTTAACGATTTTTATATCTGTGTTCATTACAGAGATTGACCTGTAGTTCTCTATTTTGATTGGCTCCATGTCTGGTTTGGGGAGCAGGATAAAGTTAGCTTCTGAGAACGATTTTGAAAGTATTCCTTCCCTCTCAAGTTCACTAAAAAGTTTTGTAAATGATGGAGCTAGATCTTCCCTGCAGTTCTTATAAAATTTGGCAGTGAATCCATCAGGTCTTGTGCTTTTCTTGGCAGTTTTTAAATTACTGCTTCAATTTCTTTGCCTGTTATTGGATTGCTCACAATTTTTAAGTTTTAGTAATTCATATGTATCTAGGAATCCCTTCATTTGTTCTGAGTTCTCCAGGTTTTTTTGCATATAGAATTGTGAAGTGGTTACTAATAATTTTCTGTATTTCAGTGGTGTCTGTTGTGAGTTCAACTTTTTCACTTCTAATTGCATTGATTTGTGTCTTTTCTTTCCTTTGTCTGGTAAGATTGGCTAAAGGTTTGTCTATTTTGTTTATTATTTCAAAGAACCAGCTTTTTGATTAGTTGATTCTTGGTATTTTTTGTAGCTATTTCATTGATTTCTGCTCTGATATTTCCAATTTCCTTCCCTGTACAAGCTCTGGATTTTGATTTTTCTTGTTTTTCTGCTATCTTGAGATTCATAATTAGGCTATTTATTTCAGCTTGTCCTGTTTTTCTGATGTGGGCATTAACAATTATAAACTTCCCTCATAGGACAGCTTTCACTGAGTCCCATAAATTCTGGTATGTTTTACTAGCATTATTGTTTAATTCTAGGAATTGTCTCATTTCTTCTTTAATTTCCTCTCTGACTTATTGATTATTCAAGAGTGTATTGTATAATTTTCAAATGTCTGCATATTTTCTGTAGTTTCTTTTGCTGTTGATTTCTAGTTTCGTTGCACTGATCTGATAATAGGCATAGTAAAATTTCAATTCTTTTGCATTTACTTAGGCATGCTTTATAAACTAGTATGTGGTCTATTTTGGAGAAAGTACCATGTGCTGCCAAAAAGAATGTGTATTCTGTCTGTTGTTTTTGGGTGAAACATTGTGTATATGTCTTTAAAGTCCATTTGTCCAAAGGTTTGGTTCAACTCAGATATCTCTTTGTTGATTTTTTGTTTAGTTAATCTGTTTGTGATAGTGGGGTATTGAGAAACTCCATTATATTAGTATTGATATTTATCTGATCTTTTATGTCTATTAGTGTTTGTTTTATAAAGTTGAGTGCACTATGATTTGGTGCATATGTGTTTATAATTGCTACCTCTTCTTCTTGAATAATTCCATTAATGAATATGTCATGTCCTTCTTTGTCTCTTTATATCAGTCTTGGCTTGAAGTCTACTTTGTTTAAAAATAGGATGGCTACTCCTATTTGTTTTCAGGTTCCTGTTGCACGGAATATTGTTTTTCAACCTTTGATTTTTAGTCTATGAATTTCTTTGTATGTTATATGTGTTTCTTGTATACAGCATAATACTGGATTTTGTTTCTTGATCCATTCTGCTCATCTGTGTGTCTTTTGATTGGTGAATTGAGTCCATTTAGAGATATTTATAATTGATAGATATTGACTAATTTCTGTCATTGTGTTTATCTTAATACTTATTAATCTCTTTCATCCATTCTTCCTTCCCTTTTCACTCTTTTTTTTGATTTTCCATATCATAGGCATTTGTAAAGAATGTAAAAATATTAAATTATTGGGAATGTCCCAGGCAGTTGACAGCAAGTCCAACTGTTCTGAAGCAACATGACCTTGATGACTGGAGGAGGCTAAGTCTGTTGGTGCATACTGAAGCAGGCCTTTTCTTTTTTTAAAACCAACTGTTGTATTATAAGAAAACATGTCATAGCCATGCTGTATGTAAACTTTCAATATTTAGTAAGCAAAAAGTCTCATAAAATAAAGTCATAAAAGTGACCATACATGATGGCAATTACAAAGGCACCTGGCAATATTGTTATAACCGTCCCCATCATCCTACTGAAACACAGAATGCCATGATAGTGTTTGATGCACAAGTGGAGAATGGCAGAGCACATAAACACAGGCACTGGGCCGGGGATATGTCTCAGCAGAACAGCGCCTGCCTGGCAAGCATGAGGTCGTGAGTTCAATTCCCAGTACCAGAAAAAAAAAAAAAAAAAAAAGAAAAAAAGAAAGCACAGGCACTGACACAGAAAAATTGAGCCATTTGTTCCAGAATTTATGAGTCCTTCTCAAATATTTGTCTTTTTTTTAAAGATAAATTTATTTTTAAACTGATACATGCAAACATTAATATTTTACATAAATATTTCACATATTTATGTAAATATGTAAGTACGTCTGTGGTGGATTGACCACTGGTGGTCAACTTGTAACACCCAGCTGAACTAAATCAGTGTGGTGCCTGGTGTGGAGGGCCCACCTGAGGACTGTTGCCAACAACATAAAAAGGAGAACTGGAGAGGAAGAGGTGGTGCTGTTGGTTCTCCTTGAGGAGCTTGTCATGCTGGCTTTCCCGATAGGAACTTGGCTGTTCTCATCATTAGAGGAGTTCAGGACCTCGTTGTCGCTGAAGATGGTTGTGGTGCCTTTCGGGGGAGCTCTGGTCCTTACTCTGAGCATCGCTTCCTGGCTCCAGGGTAGATCCCTCACCCTGCTGGCACAGGTCCTTCATCCCGCTGGTGTAGACTTTCTAGCTTCCACCACTGACCTTTGGGCCTTCCCGGTGCAGATCCGTGAAATATACTTGCATGAGACATTGTCATGGGCTCTAGGCCTTCAGCTTGACTCATGAGGGCATGGCCATAGGCTCTAGGTCTTCAGCTGGACTCATGCAGGACACGGCTGTAGGGTCCAGGCCCTCAGCTGGATTCTTTGGGTCTTTAGTGTGTGGACGGATCTCCTGCACTTTTTGTATATGACTCTTGGGGTGACTATTACAAAATAATCCTAAAAACTATGTGTCCTGTATTGTATTGTTTCCCTTGCAAACCCTGACTACAACAATGTCAATATGTAAATATAGAAAATATTTATGTGGAACCATGTGATAATTTGATACATGTATATACCGTGTAGTGTTCAAATCAGGGCAAATATAACTACCTCCTCAAATGTTTATCACGTCTTTGTACTGGAAACATTTAAAACTTTTCCTCTAGCTTTCTGAAATATGTAGTACATCACATTATCTACAGTTGCTCTACTGTATTAGCCCTTCTGGGAGCCTGGTCCATGGATTGCCAACTCACTGGGAAGCCCAGAGGATCCTGTCTTTGTTTAAAATTGAAGCATCTTGCTCATTATGGAATTTTTGCATTAATCTTGACTTCTATAAATATTTCATTAAATATTATGGATCTTGGTTACTGAGTTTATTGACATAAATTTTGTTCCAGCAGCCAGTGCCTCTTTTACCTTGCTCTAGGACTTCCCTATTAATGAATATGACAAACCACATTTATGCAAATATAAATGTGATAGGTAAAAAAAATAAGAGAATCTCTATACAGAAATTAAACTCACACACCATCAATACGAAAGTAACAAAGATTAAAGAAATCCCGATTCTCCAAGAACCACCTTGGATCAAGGAAAAAGGGTAGCAAAATGAAGGTCTATGGCCAACACTTTAGCTGATTACTTTTGTATTCATCTGTTTCCATTTTTAAACAGGCAGTATGACCAGTGGGCTTCTGTGCTCTTAAACAATTCAAAATTTTTATTTTAAAGTTATCTTTATTTTAAAGTAATGAACTACTTTCCCTACTTATGAGATTTGTTTAAAATGTGACATTTATGTTTTCACCAAAATGACTTTTTTATTATTTATGTACATTGTCCCTTTAACTATGATTTTCCAATTACTTCATTGCTTTTGAGAATCACAACTTGACTTCTTTAATCACGTTTGTTTAAACATACCTGTGATTTATCTCGAGAGTTTTCCTGTAAGCTATGTGAAGTTTGAAGAATGAGTAGTATTATTCCTGCCTATTTTGCTTCGTTAGTTATCAGAGTTTTCACTGTGTGTTTTATAACTCTTCACACTGGTTTTATTTTGTGCTATGATTACCACACTGAGAGTTCTAAGTAATTCTTTTTCCAAGTACACATCACACCAAATATAACACCACGTACCTGCTATTACAAAAACACACATGTGAAAGAAGGGATTTCTTGAAGAGCAAGTCTCTATCTGGAGTTTGTGTGATTTCAGAGAGTTTCTTTGAGTAAAGAAGATTCTCAGTTAATCAAAGCAACCTATTTTGCATTGATTTACCTCATTCTTCAATATTCTCATTTGTTCCATCTCGTTCTGTGGAAGAAAGCATGAACTCACCAATTTAACAAAACATGTTCATGATCTCCAGCATTGCGAGTGAGACTAAGAAAACTTGGAAGAAACAAAGATTGCCGAATGAATCTTTTCATACAACAGTTCACTGCGTCTTTTTTTTTTTTTTTTTTTTGAGTCTGTAATTTTCTGTTAGCCCCTCTACTGCTCCAAATTGAGATGAAAGAAGTCCCTTTTGGACCTCTCCAGAGGAGTAAGTCTGAGTTGCCCTCCTACCAAGGAGGAGTAAACATCTGTCCCTGATCGAGCTCATAATTAGATCAGCTAAGGCAGAAGATAAAGTAAGGTGAGTAAATGATAAGTTCAAAGCAGGGCTGGGCTTTGGGATGAAGAAAGGGAAAAAACAGAGCAGCAGAAATCTGTACCGAGGACCTGAGGTTTACACAGCACAGGTCCTCTCCCAGTGGCACAGCCCCTGCTTCCATTCATCACCAGGTGCTGGCAGCTACACTCTGAGCTTCAGATCACAAGTGTATGTCACCTCTTCGTGGGGCAACATCTGCCTCTGCCTGGGTCTCCCTCAGCAGAAGGCACATCCATCACCCTGGGAAGTGTGTTTGTGGGAGCAGCTGTTACAGGACACTGCACAGAAGGACCCAGAAGCCTGCCAACTCATTTGCTAGCATGGTCTGCTTCGTGGTGAGAAACTCAAGGAATGTCTAAACCCGGAGCGGTCAAAAAGAAGAAGGTTATTTTCATTGGAATGTCTGGAGTTTTATGCACTACCCCGAAGATTCCCATTTCAGAAGCTTTGCATTTCATTGGATTTTTAAACAATGAAATGGTGAATTCTTAAATGTGGTTCTAGGATGTAGAACTCCCAAAAAGTCTAGATTTGGTTCATCCAAAAAAAAAAAAAAAAAAATCAAGCCAAATGCCTTGACCTTAATCTGCACCTTACGCCTCTACCCACCAACACCACATTTTGACATTTGACATTTTCCACTCATAACATCACAACGTTATAACTTTGCTCTCTGGCAATTGTGTCATTGGTGATTAGTAAAACATTGAAACAATGACATCATGTCTATAAAATAATCACAAAAAATGCTGAATATTAATGACTAAGTCTCAGAGTGGAATTTGAGCCATACCAGTGGTGGCTAGGTTCCTTTTTTATATTTTGAATTTGATCTTACAGAATTTGAAAAGGCTTGATTTTTTTTCCCTCCTCCTTGGCATATTTCTGCCCTTCCCCCATTTCTCCCCTTCCCTAGCCCCTTCTCTTTCCCACAGAATCTGTAACAAGAAGCCCTGCTAAGTCTCAAAAATCACCCCGTTTACTCTCTGATCTTTATTGGAAATTTTTCTTCTTTTCTACCTAAAGTACAAATCTCCTGCAGGTTCAGGTACAACAGGGGCTTCCAGATGCTTCTCGTGGTTCATGAGCTGAGACAGAGGTATAGAGATTTTAAAGCATGCACATTGTCCAGATGAATGCAAATAAAAACCTGTCTTTCCCACTTGGAAAGTGGAAACCAGGAATACAGATCACGAAAGTCGTGGAATGTTAGAAGCTCAAAAAGCAATGGAATGTTAGAGCTGGAATTCAGTCCAACACTTTCGCCTACTCTGTTGAACATTACAGAAATAGAGTAGACTTTTAAGCTCAAGCCAGAGTGAATTGTAAAGGAAATACCATCCGTGTGATGAAACATGCAAAGTTCCTTGCACCATTTGTGAATTCACTGATTTCCCTGAGCTCTATGTTGTTGGGTCTTTCATGAATTTGAAAATCTGTACTTTTAGGAGAAATACATGTAAATAATTACAGAGTAAATATTAATAACATGTTCCCTCATTTCCATCCTCGAGATTTCACTCTCTTATGATCAATACTCACTTAATTTTTTGGCTTGTTTTTGTTTTCCAAAGCTATGATCTAGTATTCATGACCTACTCCAATGATTTTTGGAGTATTGCATGAACACTAAGTGTTGCTGGAATGCTTCAAAGTGTACATTGGCATCAGAGCAGGTAAGGAGACCTCCTACCTATATTTCATAGTAACTCATGAGTTACTGTTTGGTTATAAATTTCCAAAAGACAGGAACTTACTGATAAGCCATCCTACTCTCTGTGTAGACTGGACATTCAGGAAATATTTTTGGAATGAATGAATGCATGCACGCTGTTCCTTATATTTTATTTGAGAAATCAGAGTTTGAGAATCACGGTCCCCTTTGCCATCCTTAACCTCTGGTACAGCTTTGCCAAAAGAACTTAGGCTGGCTGTGAGGTAACTCCTGCACCGTTGTGTTTTCTGAACAAGTGTTAATGATGCCCGGAGTAACCTCATCACTACTCCACAGAAGGGGAGGATTTCTTGAGTCCCGTGCCTGTTTCGCATCAGTGAAACTTGCTGCAGAGCCCTTGAACACAGGAAAATTTCAATGCAGCTAATACATTCTGAGATTTCAGATTAAGCACCTAGAGGAGACCAAGACTGGGCAGCCCTGCGAAACCTCCCTCTGTTCTGTGGCCCATTTAACGTAGAAACTTCTGTGAATTCTGCAGGTGAATAGTTCCCTTTCCTTGTTTCCACTCAATCAGATCTTTGGGAGCCCAGTGCTTGGATGTTGAGGAGAGGATGTGAAAGAATAAGCACATACATATTCCCTCCCCTCCCCTCCCTTCCCCTCTCCTCTGCCCTCCTCTCCTCTCTCTTCCCCTCTCCTCTTCTCGTTCTCCTCCTCCCCTTCTCCTCCTTCCCCTCACCCTTCTCTTTCTCCTTAGTACATTACTTTGTAGGCATATTATAATCCTCTTGGATGCTGTTGTTTTTCTGTCATTGAAAACATCAAGGGCTGGGGATTTAGCTCAGTGTCACAGCACCTGCGTGAAGTCCTGAGTTTGATTCCTGGTACAAAAAAAATCAAGTCTGTTTTCCATGTAAATAAGCATTTTCTTTTCTCTTGGTGATATTGTTTTGTATTCTGGCTTTCTGGTTTAAATATTTTATTTGTTTCAAAATCATTTTTAATATGGCTGGATTATCTGAAGCCATCTCATTCAAGTTGGAAAAGAAAGGTTAGTGACCTTTCAAATGAGGAGGAAAAGAAATATACAAATGATACTGTTCCCTGTATGATTTGCGATGGTTAGTCACACAGATTTTCTCTGGGTTAAGCATTATTTAAAATTGAAAGGGGTGTATGGAGAGGACCTTTCGGAGTATCCATTCCTTATGACATTTGTATAAGAACTCTTCTCTAGGCCACTAGCTAAAAAATTGATTTCAAAACTTGGAGAATAGTATAGTACTTTATATATTCTATATTTTAACATTAAGATGGCTCATATAAAGGCATTAGAGGGATTATAAACAGAAGATGAAGTGATCTATGTTGGTGAATTTTGTTCATTTGTAGCAAAATTACAAAGGCAGTGTTTCTGTTCTCATGGGGGGGGGTCCTAAATCTCCTATTTTGCCTACCCTGCTTATTTTCTTACTACCCTTGATTTGTCATTTCATTATGAAGGAATTCCTTCTCAAATCTGATCGAATTATAAACATACAGTAGAGGCAGGAGAACTATCTGTAAAGAGCTCGCTACCATTAGATTTCCGTCTCTACTTTGTTTATGTATTTTACTATCAGAAACTACACCTCCCAAAACACCAGGTGTCAGTGTCTCTACTTGTAGTTGTTTTCTGCAAGGTGCAATCTTGACTGGATACAGAAGGAAAAGTACTGGTAGAAGAGGAAGATCAGTACCCTGAAGGTCTCACCTCTTTTATCACATCTGAATTTATAACCCGCACTGAAGTGGTGATCTCAGTGTTTCCCTTATATTTCTGAACAACAAATCTGACAGCCTACATTTTGGAAGCCAGATTCTTCTGGTTCCTGGCAGCGAGGCCCTTCTGTCCAGCATACTATTAGGTTCTTGGCCCTCATTTTCTGTCAGAGATTTTAGAAACATATATTTATAATATCTTTCTTGCTACCTTCCTGCGAAGTTGGGAGTAAAGCTGCTAACCAGCTAAAATGTAATCTTGGATCTTATTTTCCGTGCTTGTGGTGACTTCGCTCCACCATGGCTCAGATTTGGTATGGAGCAGGAGTTTTGAATGTGTGCTGTCGCCAACGTCAGACGCCCATGAGTCCTTCCTTGTAGAGTTTACTGTGTGTCTTCCAGGCCTCTGTTGTCACAATATAGTAGCACTACCATCCCTAAACTCCACTGATTTAAATGGAATAACAAGCGCTTTTTGATGAAAATCTTGCTATGAGACATGAAGGTTTTGCTGCAGAGAGTACATTCATCTCATTATTTGGAGAAGTATAAAAACTGGATGTATTTGAATAGCACTTTTATCTACCACATGTTATGTGTTTGAACAAAGTCACCAAGACCTAAGTTTCATCGTCAGACATCTGGAGACTCCACGGAGATACTGAACTTTAGCAGAAGAATAAGAGGAGACTGGGTCCCTTGGAAGAATGGCACAGAGCCCTGCGCCTGGGTGAGCCAGTGCTTTCACATGTGGGAAACTCAGGGGAAACTATTCAATTAATTTAGAGAATTTAAAAATGAGAAATACAGGTACAGAGAGACTTATCTAAGATGATAAATTAGTGTCAGAGATTGGATTAGACCTTAAGAAAACTGGATTCCTCTCTATTTCCACAGTGTCCTCACTGTCTCATTTCTCTCTGGTTCAACCCATTCAGGAAGGGCCCTTTTCTCCTACATCTTTGTGTCTCCTCATAGAACCCAGTGTGGCATTTCGGTCACAGTGCTTGCTTAGACAATATTTGCTGAGGGATTTAGATCTATCACAGCATTTCCTGACCTCCAGCGTCCTATACCCCTTTGTTTGCTCATGTACCTGTGTCTAGGCAAGACTTATGTCTCAATTATCCCCCACAACTTTCTCCATAATAGAAACTGTCAAGGTCAGCTATGTGTCACTTAGGGGTTTTAATCTTTGCATAGAAATGTTATTTTATTCTTTCCATCCTGGAAGAATTTCACAAGGATTATGGAGACTGACTAAATGATTGCAGAATTTGTGCATTTCTGCCAAATTGTGTTTAATAATAACAACAAAAATAAACAGCATTAGGCCCACAGTCATGCAGGAGCAGGTTCAGGCAGAGAACAAAGCATGCCAGGAGTGGATTGGCCAACTAACATGGCTTTCACAACACTGGCGCTATTGTCAGTAATAATAAAACCTAAGAAAAGGCCTTGGCAAGTGTGCAGTACATTTATTTGTTTTTGAGCTTTGATAATATGTTGGCTGTGATGTGCTTTTTATTATACTGAGAGATGTAAAATACAGCTTGTTTCAAGAAGCTGTTGCCAATGATTGACAGATATTTATTTGAATGGTACCTGGTGATCTGAATGTCTCGTGTCACTTGTAACTTGCTCACTTTTCCGTGAATAACTTCCCGGGTAAAGATGGCATGTTTGGACTCATTTGAACTCATTGCAGAACTCCTTGTTAGGGAATAACATTCTGGAAGATCAGAGAGAGCCGTGTCTCTAGGACCATGAGCACTGTTGCAGTTCTTGATTTCACTCTTACTGTATGTGATGGCCAGTTTAGTGATGAAATACCCCATGGGACAGCATTTAGAAGTCTGTAGAATGGATTCTAGGGTTCTAAGTGGTTTATGTATTGTTTTGTTCATTAAAATGAGAACTCTAAACACATTCTGTTTTTTAGTAACATACAGGGCCAAACATATCAAAACCAGAATTAACAGATTCTCATAGGCCTTCAGTAGAACTATTTTCATAAGGAAATTCCCCTTAGAGAGTCAGAGAAGTTACATTTTGGAGGTGTTTTAATGTAAAAGCTTGTAGGAAAATCATGAGCTTTAGGTAATTCCTGACGCCATGGGTTTTCACTGAATCTGATCATCACGTAGCCTTAATAGTTGACACCATTGCATTAGAGGACTGAGAGTTTGCTGGGAAACAGAGTAAATGGCAAAGCAATTGAATGGCGATGAAAAGCAAGATGGACAAGGAGCAATATGAGGGTACTGGAAGAGTACCGAGGAAGGCCAGGACAGCCCTGGTCCCACTTTTTTAGAAGACATGAGGCTCTACAAGAGTCTTCTGGAAAACTAGTAAGCATGCCTTTTTAGGCTAGTAAAGTCCTTTGAAAAATTTTGAGTTTGAATGCTTTCTGGTAGAATATGCACTCTGCAGTAACACAAACCCCAGTATGTCTGTCATCTAATACCTATGTCCTGAAGGCTTTTAAGTCTAGGACTCAAATTTGCCAAGCTTGTTCTATAGAGCAGCACCAGTCAAAGTGGTGATGGAGTTTCAGAAAACAAGTGCACCCCAAGGAAAATATTTGCAAGTTAATGTGAATCTGAAAAAAGAAAAAATCTAGATCTAGATATAGATATATAGATATAGACATCAAAGATTCATTTTAAAATCCTTCTGCAGGTCAAGGAAGAGAGTTAACAAGCATGTGATGGTGTCTGCCTCCCAGTTGGGCTTGGACCACAGGTCTCCCCCATTGCGGCCACGCATCTTCTATTCTCTTTGCACTGCTCAAAGAGTCTTTCTCCTCTATTTGCCTTTCCTCAAATTTTCTCTCAATTACTTCTCTTCCTTGTCACAAAGATTTACTATTATTTAGAAGTATATGTATTTTAAATGACAAAACATGAGCAACATTTCAAGCTTTATCATTTTTCTCAAAATTTATTGGGTGCTGTCTTGGCTACATTTCTCTCATTGCTGAGACAAAATACTTGACACTCAAAGTTAAAGGGGGAAAGGTTTATTTAGCTCACAAGTTGTGGAGGTTTTAGTCCATACTCACCTGGCTGGCAGGGTGGTGTGGCAGAGGGGCAACAGTTCATGGTGGCAGAAGATACCAAAAGCAACAAGAACAAAAGGGGAAGAGAGAGAGGGAGGATGCCTCTTTCCCTCCCTTATACTGCATGTAGGCTACCCACCCTAGAGCAGGTGTAGCACTCACACCCATAATCCCAGCATTGGACCATGAATCAATCACAAACTCTAGAAGCTGCCTTTAAGACTGCATGAGGCTTTGTGGGGGACATCCAGACATAAACTATAACAGGTGCCAAGACCTGATCAAAAAATGGGCAAGTTAAATGAATACACATTTCACAGAAAGAGTACAAATGGCCAGCAATTACATGAAAAATGCTCAACATTGCTGGCCTTTAGAAAAATGCAGATTAAAACAAAACTGAGATTCTTTCTTACCCCAGTGTATTGACAAGGTAAATTTGTCAATTGTGGGGCACCTTTGTCTGTTTTTTGGGGTTCAATCCACAAGAGAAGCCACTACACACCACTCAGTGATTTGGAATAAAAAGTTTAATACAACGAAAGAGCATATGGCAAACAGTAGAAAAAAGAAAGTAATCAATATAAGACATAATAGAACAAAAAATACATCACCAGACGGGGAAGCATGACAACACCCACACACAGCTGGGGGAGTCCTGAGAGCGGCAGCAGGCCACTGTCCCGCTGGGCCAACATGCCTCGCAGCATAAGCAAGAGGCTTCAAAAATCTCTGAAAAAGTCTCTTTCTAACTAATGTTTATATATCATATGAGACAAAGGTGGCCCAATGCCAAAAGACATGCACGTCTTTCACACATTTCAGCACCCCAGGTCTGGCTGGGAACTGGGGCCAAACTCCGTGCACACAAGGTTCTTATGCTTATTTCATTTACTGCCCTTGAGAGGGTAGCCAGTCCTCCCAAAGACAGGCATGGGCTAACCTTCAGTTCACATGAATCTGACTTAACTCTTTTATTACCATGTTACCTTCACCTAGAAAGAATGGCCGTCATCAAGAAATCAAAGAATAACAAATCCTATCAAAGCTGCTGGAAAAAGGAAGCCTTCTATATTTTGGTGGGAATGTAAACTAGTACAACCACTATGGAAATCAATGTGGAGATTCCTGAAATAACTAAACATAGAATTCCATTTGACCCAGTAGTCCCCTTCTAAATATCTTCACAAAAATGTTAAACACATCATATTACAAGGATACATGGATACCCATGATTATAGCAGCACAATTCATAATACCTAAATCTTGGAAGCAGCATATATGTCCATAAACAGATGAATGGATAAAGGAAATGTGGTATTTACACCAACAGAGTACTACACTGCCATAAAGAAAGATAAACTTGAGGTATTTGTAGGAAAATGGATGCACCTTGAGACCATAATATTAAGTGAAATAAATCAGACACGTAGCTTAAATATGACATAGTTTCTCTTAAATGAGAAACCTGAATTATAAATAAAGAGCAAAATAAAAGATACAGAATAAGAAGTAGGAAATAGATCTTCTCAACAGAGAAGAGGATCAAAAGATGGGGGAGAGAGAAGGAAGGGAAGGAAAAGGGATGAAAAGAGGAATTAAGTGTTATGTACACATACAAACTCCACATGAGGAATGTAGACATTATATACTGCAAACATGTACCAATAACACTTTTAAAAATTTTATTGGGTACCTCAATGACTTGGCAACTGGAAACCTTATTTTCCCACAATTCAAGATTGTACATTTAGACACACACACAAACACCCACGTCCCTACACAAGTTATATGAGGGCAGGAATAACACGTGTGATTCATTTGAAAAATCTGTATTACCTACTTCCAAAAGACGACAAGCAATTTATATGTTTGGATAAACAGATGAATGCATAACATCCCTAAAAAATACCACTTCCAGTGTCTCATCTCTTCTAGCTTATGGATTAGATTTATTTTGAATTTGAAGAATTCCTCTAAGAACTGTAATATTTGAGCTCTCCAATTGTTCTACAACTTCTTGGAAATGAGGAAGAGTTTGGAAAGTATTAAATATTTCATCAAAAGAAGTGAAAAGACAGTTTTTTGGGGGGGGTTAGCAAGAGAATTAATCCATGAAATATCTCAGTACTTCTTTTCTTTTTTAGGTGAATATCTTCCATCCTACCGATAGCCAAACCATATTTGTTTGCCCATTCATTAGTGACAGACATTTGGGTTGTTTCTATTTCTTGGTTATTATGAGTAAGTTTGTATAGACATTTTGTAAACTTTGTCTTTACGTTTCTCCTGAGTATTTGCCTAAGAGTGAAACTGTTGGTTCATATGCCATCTGTAACATTTGAAGGACTACCAAATGTATTCTAAGTGGTTGCACTATTTTGGCATTACCAACAATAACGTATCAGTGATTTAATTTCTCACATCTGTAGCAATACTTAGTATTGTATCTTGTTTTCAAAATATAGACAGTGTATGTGAAGTAGAATTTCACTGAGGCTTTGAATGGAATGGTGATTAGCAATGTTAAGCTTCTTTTAATTTATTTACTAGCCACTTGTATCTTGTTCTTTGAAGATCTATGAATTCAAATCTTTTGGCTATTTTTAAAATTAAGTTTTTAAATTATTGAGCTATAATGATTATTTTACATTCTAAAAACAAGTCTCTTATACATATACGATTTACAAAGATTAACTCCCATTCTTGAGTTCATGTTGTCTTTTCACTTCATTAATGGTATTTTTTAAAGTGCACAGCTTTCATTTTTGTTGAAATTCAGTGATTTTGCTTCTGTCCCTTGTGACCCTTTATCATTTCTTTCAGGACAGGTATACTGTATTACCAATAAACTCTCTCAGCTTTTATGTATCTGAGAATGTCTCAATTTCTTTCATTCTTCAAGGATAATTTTGCTACATATTTCAAATAGCTGATATTGTTCTTGAGAAATTAGATAAAGAGTTGTATCTATTAATTCTTGTTTGCTTTTGTATGGACCATACCTTATTGTTTCTTTTCATGCCTTACAATTTTTTTGTTGAAACTGGATCCTTAAATTTCGTAATGTGGAAACTCTGAAAATCAAACTGCCATCTATCCTGTCCTTCAAGGCTTTTGTTTAGTCTGTTGTTTCACTCACTTTTTATACCTTGTCCCCAATGGTAGAAACCAGTACACTCGATGTGGAGAGTCAGACGCTCCATTGGTAAACATTTTTGCCCCTGGAGAATACTGAGTGAAGCCAGCAAGCACTATTCTCTGAAATCGATGGCTCTTCTGCTTCCTCTGGTACCTAGTGAATGTACTGGTGACAGGGATTGTGTTATTCAAAGCTGCTGCTGATTGAGCAGTACAGGATGGGAACACAGTAATTTAAAATGCCACAGAGCTCTCTGACCTGATTCACTTGCTTTTCTTATTATTATGCTATCCCCTGGTTGCTGCAAGATTTTGAATAGAAATAACTAAAACTGAAAAGCCAGGAGAAAAAAGACTGAAAAAATGCATAACAGGATATCTGAGACTGTGGGATAAGGTACATGACACATGAGAGGAGAAACATGCATGTGGGGTGAGAGAAGAAGAAAAGAAACAGTAGTAATATTGGGAGAAATATTACTAACTGAGGGTTTCCCTCATGTTAACGTCAAACACCGAAACACAGACGCAGGAAGCACAGAGAACCCCAAGCAGGATAATTACCAAAAAAATCTCGAAAGAAGCCAGAGACAGATATGAGAAGTCTTTTTATTTAAATAGAAAAAAGATAAGAATGACATGGGCCGGTGAGATGTCTTGGCGGCGTACACGCCTGCCTGGCAAGCGCGAGGGCCCAAGTTAGACTCCAGGAACCCACATACGAAAAAAGGGCCGGTGATATTGCTCAGCAGCACGGGCACCTGCTGGCGTGCGAGGTCCTGAGGTCGACCCCTGGTACCCATACACACACAAGAAAGAATGACACCTACATTTTTAGAAATCACACAAGCAAGAAGTTAGTAGAGTGAAATACTTATAATGGTCAGAGAAAAACCAATCTAGGATTCTATATGCCACAAAATTATAAGTAAAAAGAAGTAAAGACTTTCCCAGTCAAACAAAAATTGAGATAATTGGTTTGAAGTAGACCTATGTTGCAAAAAATGTTGTGTTCTGTAGAGAAAGAAAATAATATAGTCAGAAACTCAGAAAGAAAGAGGATTGTAGAAGGATATAAGCAAGATTGACATTTACTTCTCTTAATTTTAATTGATCAGGGGATAATAATTTTTTCTAAACAATAGCAACAAAACGTTCAATCTATGTCTATATAGCCATCTTTTTTTATATATAGCTATCTTGTGTTTAACTATGCTCTCTGCACACTGATACAAAATTGACCTGAATGACAGCAATGTTATAAATGAGGAGAAGGAGGAATTAGGATTATTTGGTCATTACAAAGTACTCACATTATCATGAAGTGGCACACTATTATTTGGAGATAAATGTAGATTAGTTGTAAATATATATTAAGGTCTGGCATGGTGGTGCACACCTGTAATCCCAGCACTTGGAAGGCTGAGGCAGGGGTATTACTGTGAGTTTGAGGCCAGCCTGAGCTACAAAGTGAGTTCAAGTCCAGCCTGAACTGCATAGTGAAACCCTGTCTCAAAAAGACAAAAAATACTATATTTAAAACTCTAGGGGCCAGGGATATAGCTCAGTGGCATGGTTCCTGGCAAGAGCAAGGTCCTGAGTTTGATTCCAGGTTTAAAAAAAAAAAAAAAAAACTCTAGGATAGGTACTAAAAATTTTAAAAGAAAGGAAAACTAATATGCCAAGAAAGAAGCATATGGAGTAATAAGAAAAATACTCAATTACAGTCAAAAGGAAGGCAAAGAGTGGAAGAAAAAATAAGAATAAAGGTCAAGGAAAGCAAATAGAAAATGGTGATGGATATGATAGATATTAATACAACTGTCTCAATAAACATTTTGAATGTTAATGGTCTACACACACCAATTAAAATAAGTTGCTTGTTTGGATCAAAAACAAAGTCTGACTATGCGTTTCCTACAAGAAACATATTTCAAGTATAAAGACAGATTAAAAGTAAATGGATGGAGAAAATATATAGCATAGTAGTACATACTAATCAAAGAAAAAGGAATAGCTATGTTAATTTCAAATGGAACAGACTTCAGAGTACAGAAACTCATCAGGGAATTATATAATGAAAAGGGATCAATACTCCAAGAGCAATAATAACTTTAACTGCAGATGTGCCTATTAACAGACTGTCGAACTGAATGAGGCAAAAACTGATAGACTGCAAGAGGAACTATGTGACGTCACGATTAATACCCCTAACCAGAAATAGACAAATCTATATCACAAAATCAGTAGACATATTTGAACTCCACAGTATCGATCAACTCTATATAACTAACATCTATAGATCACTTTGAAAAAAGCCGGCTATACCTTCTTCTCCAGCTCACATTCTGGATGTGAACCACACTTCAGCAAATTAAAAAGTCGAAGAGAAATCATACATTGTCTGCTCTTTAGACCACATATATTTGATCTAGAAATCAATAGCAGAATGATACCTGGAAAATCTCAACATATTTGAAGATTAATCATGTAAATAACACACAGTTCAAAGAAAAGAAAATTTAAAATATATGGAATTAGGTGAAAATGAAAACATAATTATCCAAATGTGTGGGAAATAGCAAAAGCAGTACTTAAGGGAAATTTATAACACCGAGTTCATAGCAGGCAAAATGAAGATATCTAAAATAAATGATTGAAGTTGCCATTTTAGGAAACTAACAGTACAAATTAAATCCAAAATAAATCAAAGAAAAGAAACAGAATTAGAGCACGAATTCATGAAATAGAAAAGAAGTCAATAAAGAAAATTAGTCAAACTGGTAGCTGTTTTTAAAACAATCAACAACATTGATATATTTTGCAAGGCTTACTAAGACAAAGAAGGGACACAAATTATTGCCATGAGAAATTGAATAAAGAACGCTACACTTTGTATCTCATGGGTATTTAAAGGATACATAGAGAACACCACAAAGAACTGAATGACCACAAATTACATGATACCGATGAAATGGACCAGTTCCTTGAAAACGCAATTTCCTGAAGCTCACACGAGAAAAAATAGACAATCAGAATAGGCGTGTATCTATTAAAATAACTGAGTCAATAACTAATTGCATTATAAAAGAAAGCATCAGGACTAGATAGGTTCACAGACAAAATATACAATGTATTTCAAGAAGAAACTAATTCTCTACAATCTCTTCTAGAAATAGAAGCCATGAGAAACACATTCTAACTCATTGCATGAGGCCAGTGTAAGTTAAATACTAAAACTAGACAAAGCCATTAAAAGAGAGAACCACAGGCCACTAACTCTCACGAACACAGATAAAAAAAATTCTCAGCAAATCAAGTACAACCATATATAAAATTATGCACAACCAAGTGGGATTTATCTCAGGTATGCAAAGCTGGTTCAACATTCAAGAGTCAATTAATATAATTCACATCGACAGGTTAAAATATGAATCATTTGATAACATAAAATAAAGCAAGAATGTTTTCTCTCATCACTTCTTTTAAATAACATACTGGAAACCATAGATAATTCAACAAGAGAATAAAAGGAATTAAATGGGATGGAGATTGGGAAGGCAAAACTAAAATGCTGTTTTTTGGTGGATAACATAGTCATTTCTGCAGAAAATCTGAAATAATTGAAAAGATTCTAGAACTAATAAACAATTTTAACAAATTTGCAAAACATAAAGTCAATGTACATAGGGCAATTATCAGCCTCATGTCATTAGTTAAAATACAAAAATCAAGATTTATATAGGAAAACTATGAAACTCTGATGAAAAAACTCAAAGCACTTAGCAGGTGGGGAGATATTCCATGTTCATGGACAGGAAGACTAAAATTATTCACATGTCAGTTTTTCCTAACCTGATCAACAGCTTCAATTATTTTGTGGATAGTGACCACAAATCCAATTAGTCTAAAGCAGTGATGGTGAACCTTTTACAGCTTTCAGTGATAATCAGCAGCCCATTGCAATATGTGTGCCACAGGTGTGCCACCACTTGTCTAAAGTTTATGTGGAGAGGCAAAAGACCCAGAATAACTAGCACATATTTAAGTAGAAAAAACTAAGTTAGACTATTAACATTATTCAACTTCAAGACTTACAATAAAGCTATTATAAGCAAGACAATATGGTATTAGCAAAATAATAGGCAAATAGATCAATGGATTGAAATGAAAAGCTTGCAAGTAGACCCACATAAATAATCAACTGATCTTCAGTGAATGAGCAAAAGCAATAAATATAATGGAACAAGATAGGTTTTTGAACAAATAATGCAGAAACACAAGACATCTATATCTGAAAACTGAATCTAGATTTAATCCATAAACCAGTCATACAAATTAAGTCAAAATTGATCATAAAGCATAATGGAAAATGCAAAAGTATAAAACTCTTAGGATATATTATCAGAGAAATCCAGATGTCCTCAGGTATGTTTTAAATAAAACATCAAAGACACATTCCATAAAAGAAATAATAAGCTATACATCATTACAATTCAAAATTTCTGCTCTACAAAAGACAGTATCAAGAGAATGAAAAGACAAGTCACAGATTGGAAAAAGATATTTGCAGAAAGCATATCAGATTAAGGACTATTACTCAAAATATAAAAAGAACTTTTAAAACTGAACAATAAGAAAATAAACAACTCAAAAATTGGGCCAAAGCCCATAAAAGACACCTCACCAAAGAACATATGCAGATGGTAAATAAGCATATAAAAATTCCCATCCTATGTCATCAGAGAAGCACTAATTGAAATATCGAGATGCCTGTTAGATTGCTCCATTTGGAATACTGGCAGCATCAGGTATTAGCATGTGGAGCTCCAAGAACTGTCATCCATGGCTGGTGGGAAGGCAACATGACACAAGTTTGGAAAAGAGTTTGGTCATTTCTTGCAAAACTAAGCCTATCCTTAACCACAGAATCCAGCAATTGTTTTCCTTAATATTTATCCAAAGGCATTGAAACCTATGTACACATAAAAACTTGCACACAGATATGTATAGTAGTTATATTCATAATTGCCAAAACCTGGAGGCAACCAAGGTGCCGTTTAGTAGATGAATAGACAAACAAACTGGTATATCAAACAGTGGAATATCACTGAAAACCAAAAAGAAATGAGGTATCCAACCATGAAAAGACAAGACCAGAGCTCCCATCTGGAGTATCTGTGCCAAAGGCCAGCAGACGAGGACCAGAGCTCCACCCAAGAGAGCAACAGCCATCCTTGGGGAAGACCAGAGCTCAGCCAAAGAGAACAGCCGAAGCTTCTCCAAGCAAAATCATAAAATCCTCCCCTCCTGGTCTCCTTCTATACTATTCCCAGAACCACTAACTCAGTTCAGCTGGGCGCTCCTGCTCAAAGTGATCATTAATGAACCGCCACACTAGTCTAGATCAGATTCCCTTGCTGTCTTCCTGTTCAGCACATCTTTCCTTTTCTTTAGAATCCTGAAGTAGTTTTTACTTGTGCATTCATGAACATGACTAGATAATTAATGAATATATGTTTTATTCCATAAGCTCTTTAGAGAAGGGACTGCTTCATATTTGCTGCTTGCCTAGTGTAGTAAATACTAGAACAAAAAATTGGGGGGCATTAGGTAAATAAAGGAGTGAATGACATCCCCAAAAGGTTTATTTATTATCTCACTCAATAATCTGCCATTTAGGATAGGTAATATCATCTCCAACTTAGAAGTGGGAAAATGAAGTTAGGTAATTAAGTTAGTTAATTTGTTCGAGTTAAAACAAAATTGCGTGGTAGTGTCGGATTCCAAACCTGATCTCTGGTACTATGAAATTAATGCTTTCAATGAAACTGTTAGGCCACTTCAAGCAACTCAGTTTGACTGTGTACCCTTTTCAAAGAAAGTTCATGATGAAAGTAGCCAATTAGTTGCATTAGCGAGAGTTCTCTACAGAAACGGAATTGATAGAAAAAATATGTATAATTCGGAGGGGGATTTGTTACACAGGCCTACAGGATCAGAGGCACAGAGTCCACAGTGGCCGTGATGCCCTGGAATCCAGTAGCTGCTCAGCCCAGGAAAACAAAAGCCATAGAACAAGAGGGATCAGGAATGCAGCTCCAGACCGAGGTCAGAAGGCCTACACGCTGACTGGAGAGTCGCCCTGTGAGTCCGCATGGGAAGGCTGAAGAAACTGAAGACCTGGAGAATGGTTTCCAAAGGCCAGGGCAGCGAAGCACCTGGCTGCTCACGACTGGAGCTCTTCAAAGTGGGCACACTCCCTGCCCCTTTCCCGTTTTCATGCCACCCAGTCTATCAGCCCTCTGGTTGGTGCCACCCACAGCTCGGGTGAGTCTCCCTCCTGAGTTTGTCAGCCTCCACAGACACACCTAGAGCTTGGCTGTACTAATCTGCTAGGTGTTTCTCACCCCAATTAAGGTGACATATCAGGGTTAATAGTCACACTAATCTAGTTAAGGGAAGAAGTGTTTTTCATCCATGAAAAGATGGTTGATGAGCTGCAAAGTGGATAACATGCTTCCCCTCGAGGCGATAGCAGGATCTAGGGCACAGAATACGAGCCACTTTCCAAAGCCTTTGATGAGGAGTGGAAAGGCTCAGAATTTGGTAGATGTCATTAATGAAGGTGGGTGAAAGGGTGATAGAGTCAAGTGATACAGATCCTCTAAGAGAAAGATTAGTGGAAACACGGCTGGAGGTAACAGCAGGAAGCAAAGAGAACACTCACCTGACCTTCTCAGAGTACTTGGGTGTACAGGAGTAATCTGATATGCTAGAGAGACATTCAGGAAAATAGTTTCCTAAGAAAAAGTTGAGTTCATGACACAAGATCAGAGACCGTTGTAAGAAGAGGTGGTAGATCACTGGTTCTTGAAAGGCAGCTCCTAAAGTTTCACTGAACGAGTGTGAATATGAGTGAGCTCTGGTGATCTAGGTCAGAAGCCAGAACACTATGGAGCTGACTCGGAAGAGGAAAGAGATCCCTAAAGATTTCTTTTGAATCATCTATTTGAGATTGCTGGGTACAGAATTGTGGCCAGAGGACTTGGCTCATTTGCCCTGAATGTAATGAGAGTTCCAATATCCATAGTCTAGATTGGTTAGCTTGGGAACAATGCCAAGGCCTTCAATATTAGAACGCAGATACTGTGACGGGAGAGTCAATGGGGGCAAGGAGCCCATGTGCATTTGCACAGTGTGACAACAGGAGTGACTCCAATCCGAGAAAAATTTTAAGTTTAATGGAAATTCACTTTTGAGAATCCCAGTATGGAGAACTGGGGACTGCCAGAAATAGAAAAAAATCTCCAAAACAAATGGCTAATTATAAATGTGTTTACTAAGCCAAGAGGAGAGGCCTGGAGCGAGGGATCTAGGAAGAGAGGAGAACAATTACTGGGAAGATGAGAAAAATTGTAACCAACAAATAGCCAAGCAGAGAGCAGAGGTTGTTGAGAGCTTACTAGTCCTCTTTCATTTATGCATCACAATCCTCTTTTGAGAGAAATATACTTTCCTCATTATATTTATGTTTCAAAATGTGAATTTGAATTACATGCAACAATTTATATAGCAATATTTGTCCTTCATGTGCGATGAAACAATTTAGGTCAGTCGGACATGAAATTTTCCACATTGCCCTACTTTCAAATTAGAAGATCTGCCACACCCCCATACCAACTCTCAGTGGAAAATTTTCATTTTAGACAACATTTTTCCTGCTGCTTATCAGATGGAAGAATTAAGATAGGAGGGTGGCATCTTGTTATTTTCACATTACGGTTCCCAGTTAACTTTATTACGTTTAAATTATAAAATTTAAAACAAAGTTTTATTTGATTAATGTAAGTGTTGTGTGTAGATGGTAAAGACTACACACAAAGACTACAGAAAGGTAATAATAGTCTTATAATTTGGAGGGAAAAACAATTTACTTTGTTTCACTTTTTGTGGCTGATAATGTACCACACAGAGTTGTAGAATGGAAAAAATACCTCCATTCCTCAATCCTCCAATAATTAAAGATAAGTTCTCTTATTACTAGGTAAATACAAAGAGTGCTTACCTCCATAGGTTTATGATCAGCAGAATGGATTCTAGAATAGTTTAAAATTGAGATCATGTCTACAAATCCAAAGCATCTAATACTTCTCTCAGGGAATTAGTGGTAAAAGCAAAGAAAAAATGTTACCAGATCCCTTTTCTGATCAAGGCAGCCAACTACAAATTCCCTAGTCTCTCTCTTGTGTGTTCATTTCCCCAAAGTATTGCATTTTAATCCTGTAAAAAGTTGTTCCATTTAAGCACAAGTTGTAGGCATAGTTCTTTCTTATTCTTAGATCTCATGATCTGATGAATATTATACTCCTGAGAAATCCTTTATAGAAAGATATCATTGAATTGCATAGGAAATGATTTCAAATGTTTCTAAATATGACCATTCCAATATGAGTAGAGTTTAAGTTATGAAGTTTTAACTTTATGCCTGCTTCAAATAACTTTTTACACATGTACAGCAAGTGTTTTTGAGCTGTGAAAAGGTATTCCTGGAAGAAAGTGCCAGTTTATTTTATTTTTTTTTGTTGATAAAATAGAAAGACAAGGCTGGAAGTTTAATATTTAAACATCATCAAACACCACATTTAATTTTTTCATTCTAAATTGTTGCAAAGCCAATTATACTTTCCAATTAAAACAGCAATTAATAACAGCTTAATTTCTTATTTATGTATTAGGCCATACCAAATAGCAAACTGGGGGTGGGAGTGGATAAACAGTATCCATACAAACTATTTGTAAAGGCAAAGTAATGGATCTTTGTTTTTTTACCATTGATATTTTAATATCAATTTCCATTATTGCTAGCTGACTTGTTCAGGTTCAAACACCAAGTGCAATGACCTAAATTGATTTACCATTAATCCTACTCCAGTGTTCCAACACTTCTTGACACTACAATAAAATGTGGATACCAGATGTTAGCAATGAACTGAAAATTAACCTAATTGATCCATAATAATAGACATACTGTATTTGAACATGCTTAATAAATGGATCTTAGTCTCTCTATTGTATTTGATGAACTACTCTACCTTGACCATAGGTAGGATTAATTTGTATCTTGTCTTATTCTCTGTCTTTATCTGCCCAGCTGCAGGAATTCTATATATTCGGATGCATTGATGAGCTCTGTAATTGTATCATCCCCAAGTTTTCTGGCTCATTTTCAGTGAGGGCTCAGAGAACATACCTTGAACATACCTTGCACTGTCTGACCTTCCTTCTGCTTCCCACCCCTATGTCTTGATACACTTTGTCCCTTGCGCTGCTGTGACTCTTCTCATCTCCCTTTTCCACTCTCCCTAATTTTTCATCTTTCACCTGTGCATTCTGAAATCCTGTTTCCTCAAAATTTCCAATTTTATACCACCAAACTTCCACAGAATTTTCCTTTCAACTCCTAAATACTAACTGTACCTTGAAATTTCTGCATCCCATCCTACCCTCTGAAGTAATGGTTTCTGGTCTACACAAAACCCAGAAGAGGGATTCTTTCAGCTCCTAGATGCTACCTACAAAGAATTGTTCTTGTGTCTTTATGTAAAACTACTTTCTGTTTTAGTTCATGATAGCAATCTTCCAGCCATTAGTTATCTTTGCTGTTGTAATGAAGCTGTCAGCATTCTTTCACAATTACTAAAGACATTAGTATTTAGCTCACAATCAATCTCTATAGCTCATGTTGTACCATGCAACTGGCTAATCAGGCCCTGAATTGAGACCAATGGGTTCAAATCTCACCTTCAGCATTTACTAGCTGAGAATTATTTCCCCATCTTTAACACAGGAACCAATGATATCTATATCAAAGGGTAGTTAGGGTAAATAAATTAATTAGTGACTGTAAAGAGTTTTTAAAGGTTCTTTGTTTAGAGTAAATTGGTTTTTTTGTTTTGTTTTGTTTTTTGGTACAAGGAATTGAACTCAGGACCTTGTGCTTGCCAGGCAGGTGCTTGTGCCACTGAGCTATATCCCTGGCCCTAGAGTAAATTGTTCTATTAATGGAAGCTATCACTGACCATGCATGGAACCTAAGCATGCTGATTAGAGAACAGAATGAAAATTCAAAATAATCTTGATAAACTATCACACTTTTCATCAGAAGAGAATAGTTTTGTTGCTGGAACTCATTATAATACATATCTGTGATGAGATAAATAACATTGCTTTGGAGATTTTTCACTTGGGGTACTGAATCATGCTGAAGTCTGTCTTCTGGTATTTGAAGCTGCTCTCCTTGATTTGGAAGCAGGAATAAAGGCCATTGCCAAAATAATTCCACATAGACATGTATCTTCTTCCAAGCCAGTGTGAAGTTTCTTTCAGACAAGCATAAGGACTATAATCTGCATGACATAATTTTCAAGATACTGTGTTAGCACCCAAGTAAGCCAGGAAATCAATTTTCCAGCCACCACAGCACTCTAGGAAACATCTGCTGGACCACTTGCTCTGAGAAGGAAGGAACAGAGGCCTGGGGCCCTGGGGCAGTGGGCTCAGTCTAAGGCAGCCTGCTGACATGGAAATGGTGTTTTTCCAAGTTTTTTAAGGCACAGAAGTGGCATAAATGGCTATATGCACAAAGGGGATGGTTCTTGTTGACTTGTCCTCCGAGTTATACAACAACGGGGAATAGTTATCACTCAGATGCCTGCTCCACTTCTGTTGTATTCTGGAAGACCCAGACCTGCCTACTGAAAATGCAGTTTTGTATAAAATTTGAACCCAATTGCTTATACTCCTGTAATTTGTTTTCTGGTTGAAACTGGACACACTCAATGATGAGGTATTTGAAGTCATATCCGATTTTGAAGTGTATGATAAAGTAAGAAAAATAAAGGTGGATTCACCCTGACTTTGGATGTGAGTAGTTAAAAAGGAGGAGAGGGCCTGGGAACAAAAAGAGACAGCTTGACAGCAGACAGAAAATGATTTAACACTCAGACAGACTAGAAAATTGAGATCCACGTCTATGGCCAAAAGATACAACCCGAACCAAGTTCTCTGAAGTGAGAGCTAGAGGACACGGTGTATTACATACACTTTTCCCATCACAAGATGTAAGCTAATCTACTCTGCTAAAAACAAACACATTTCACCCTTGAGAGTGTATTAAGTGCTCCGAAAGGGTCTGGGATTTAATTTGTAAGTCACATTTCATCAGATATTTAGAGTTTTCAATGTAGAATTTCTGGCCTCTAGTGTTCTTTATTTTCTGATTCCTGTCAGATAATCAGAACCATATCCACTCAGGGAGCGAGATACAGCTCAACATTTTCCTAACCCTTATATTTCCCAACAAGTAAACACTCATGCATCTTTTTTTTTTCCCTAAACAAAGACTTGAAAAACTTAACAACAAGCTATCCACACTTATACTATTTTTATAAATAAAACAGCAATTCAAACAAGCCAGAAATTGCTTTGTCCATTGCCCTTCCTGTAACAATTGCACCTGTTTTTCTCTGATGGTATATTGGTATTTTCAGCTTTAGAACTTTGAGAAATACTTCCATTAGCAGCAGCCTTTGCTGATTGCTGCCTATGTAACCAACTCTTCACGCAAGGTAGCAAAACTATACCATGTTCAGTGTTCTTGCTGATCTTACAGATCATTCCATAAGGACTGTGTGTTCATACTATTGCTTTAAGTGACCTCACAGTAAATATATTCTCATTTGTGTTTCACAATCAGAAGAAACGTAGTAATTAGAAACATAGTTAACTATGAACCTGCCTTATTGATTATTTGGCTTATACTGACTCGGGTACTAAAAATACTTGGAGAAAATAAATCAGATTATGTGATGGGCTTGTGGTTAAAAGATGTAAACATTTGGCATAGAGGCTTTGTGGGAAAATGAAGTGATGATAATTTGAGCGGTGTTTAAAATTTTAAAATACACATACTGTTGTAAACCCTAAGTCATACAACTTATAATTATCATGCTTTATTGGAAAGTTCTGCTATTTAAACATTTTTAAAAGATCACTCAGATAGAGTGTGGATTTCTGGAAGTTGTTTGGTTACCTCATTTTTAACTTATTCCTCTTTTTTGGATATTGTTATTTCTAGAAGTTCTTTCTCGTGGTGTCTGAGTTCACCTCTTCTTTCTCCATCCCTCCTTTCACTGTCACGACCAAGTTCTCATTTCCAGCTGCCCAGGCAAGTGCAGTGGCTTTTCGGCTGCCAGGTCACCCTCCAAAGTGTAACTACAGCCCCCCCCCCAACATTTATAAGGCCACATCTCTCTCTGGCTTAAACTCCTCAGTGGTTTTCTACAATCTCATAAATGGAGCAAAGCTAGACCAAAAGCACAGGTATCTCCCCCAAACTGAAGCTAAGACCGCAACATGGGAAAAGGATAATGCACACAACTAAGAAGTTAGGACTGGGAGCTTCGATGCACTGATGTCTTGAATGTTCGAGAACGTGTGCCCCTCTGCTAGGTAATGGCCGTCTATCAGAAGGTTTTTCTTCTTTAGGTCAAAGATGTGCTTTAGGAATATTAATCTCGCTGTGATATTTACCATGAATTAAAAGGAGCAGTACCTGGAGTTCGAAGCTCAATGACTAAGATACTGGAATGATTTTAGGTAATAAACAGTAAGGTCCTGGGTAAGGGTGGAGACGTTCAAAAACAGAAGTGGAGGGAGACGTACCAGTGGAGTTGTCGTAATTTTGTGATTGATGGTAGGTAGACAGTCAGAAAATAGAGAGAAATGTAAAGTCAAGCATTTGCAATAATTGTGTGGGGAAATTTTTCATTGTTTTATGTCATCATCAATGATTTAGAAATAATAAGTTTTCATTCAGTCCTCCTGGGAAAATAAATGGCTATGAGTTTGATTTGCCAGTGGGGTCAAACAGACTAAAATGAGTTTAATGATATGGTAGCCCTCATCAGGGACAGCTGGTGGGAGCTGCGGCTGCAGCTCTTGACTGCAATCTATGTCCTGTGGCCTGTGCACAGCTCTCCTAAACAAGAATTACCCATGTCATTCCTTGCGAGAAAGCTCTCACTTGCTGTTTAAAAGGGTCACTTCCACCCACACACTAAAACCCTCATTTTTGACGAAGAAAACCCCACCAGAGAACTGGCATGTATCCCTGGTAGTATCTGGGGGCTTCTCTCATTATAATGGGAATCAGTGATCAGAGCCAACTGGCTTCTGCAATCTCACCTTAGGAAGAACACCGAGGGTTACCTTGTGAGCTGTGCAGCTTTGCGTCACCACGCACCACCACCCCAAGATAATCGCCCAGGCTGCTAGCCCCCTGCATGCTCCGCCAGTGCAATAAGTGTCATAAATAAATACCATGGGCATTTACTTAGTTTTATGGTTTCAAGGCTTTTCATCTGGGAGAGGACCACCTGGCCTTTGGAAAACAGTTCCTGTGGCATTTCTAGTGGGATATAACACACTGAGTTCTAGAAATCTTGGAATGATGGCTTCTCCTTTGAGCCTGACTGAACGTCATACACAACTTCACATAAACGTTGTTGGCCATGTTTTCAGGCAAAGAGGATTTTGATGCAAAACTGTTTCCTGTCATAGCCAAAGTGGTTTTCTGGGGTTCATGACTCCACAGGCAGCTGCTGAGGCACTCACTCACTGGGAGAGAGGACAGACTGGCTGATTCTGGCTTTATATCTTCTTTCCCATTTGAGACTCAGAGAAACCTTGTGCATATGGCTGGGCAGATCAGGTGCCAAGCCCACTGGTAGCTGTGGCAAAGAAGGACATTCTTTGGAACACTTAAAGGCCAAAGTGCTGTTTTTAGAAAGAACTTCCAGGACTATAGTATGCCCTTTAACTTAATTACTCAATTAAAGTAAGAAAATCTCTCTCATAAAATTATGCAAATAAAATGAAGCTGCCCAAGGCTGCTTCTAGGGAAAGAAAAGAATGTTTTGCAATGCAGAGGCTAGAGGTGTAGCCATCAAGTGTTCCAAATAGAGCTGGGAAAAGCTTGCACAAATTCATTGTAAATTCTGGAGCGTCTACCACCCAGAGGATCTGCAGGAACCTGTGTAACAGACTTCACAGAGGGCCTCTCTCTTTCAGATAAGTCATCCCAGGGCAACATGGACACACCTGGTATATAGTCCCACTTCAAAACTTGATTTTTGATCAGATTAAGAAAACAACAACAACACATGTAACAATATCATCTGGAGAAACATGAAATTTTAAATTTTGAAATAAGAAATATTTCCAATAAAATTTAAAGAGCCTTTAAATTATTTTTCAATTTTCTTATCAAATGTGAGGATTCTAAGGTAGTTCTCAAATTCCTCTATTCTTTTGGATTTGGATAAAATCTTTAAACACATGGTGCATGTTCCAAAGTATATCTTTAATTGAGAGTTTTTCCCCCAACAATTACACATACTTCTATTGTAACTTTTGCTTCCATGTGGGGGAAAACAGTAAAATACTCAAATAAGTATTTAGTGTGTCAGGCCCTGGTGCTTTGGGAAAATATAAAGGAATGCGAGAGTGTGTACTGAGGGAATAGGGCAACCCAAAATGATATATAATGGTTTAAAATAGAAAGACTAAAAAATTAATAAAACATATCAGGTTATCATCTGAATTATTCAGGCTCTTATTGACTTGCTACTAGAGAAAATAAATGATCATTTATTTTTTGGTTTGTTTTTTCATAAATTTAAATCATGAGATGATTTGTTTAAACATTAAAATTTTGTTTGGCCTCATATAATCACATGACTTTTGTTTCTTCACCCAAAAGAAAGTGTGGAGACAAAACTCATTAGAAAACATTTGGAGAAACGTGCTGTACATATAATGAAAGCATCTTAATGCCATCTGTCCACATCTGTCTTTCTCTAGTAAATTTATTTATGCACGGGATCTTTTAGTCTTCGGGATGCATGTACCTGTGTAGTTACCCATTGCAGATTTTCCTTTCCATGCTGATATTTATTTGTAGTGCATGGAAACCAAGCCATTTTGTGTATGAATGATGTTAAAGATTGCCAGGCATTTTTCAGGTATCTGGAAGTGTAATATAACTTTGTCTGATTCCTTTTTCCTCACAGTGCAATCATACCCTCTGTATCAAGGGCTGTGCATATAAGGATTCAACCAGTGTGTAAACACGCACAGAATTTTTCCTCATCATTATCCCACAAACGATACCGTAGACTGACAATCTATGCAGTACTTTCACTGAATTAGGCATTGTAGGTAATCTAGTGATGACCTAAAGTTTACAAGAGGATGTGCATATGTTATCTTCAAATACAGCACATTTAGATGCGGTACTTGAGCCACTGTGCATTTTGATATCTGTGCCCTAGTGTCAGCTTCTCTGTGTGTACGGATGTTCAAATTCTTCTTGTAAGGACACTGGTTACCCTGTATTAGGATCTACCCTAATGAATTTATTTTAAAATAATCACTTCTGTGAAGTCCAAACAGTTCTATTCAGAGATCCCAGGGGTAAGGATCTGAATGGGGGCAGCAGTTACAGAGGCATTTATAAGCTGGTGGGGAGAGACCTCCAATTAACAAGGAATTCAGATGATGTCAAGTGCTGTGAGCCAGGGAGCAAGGGCAAAGAAATGAGCTGATGCCCGGCAAGCAACACTTTGACATTGGTGTATCCATTTCTCAGGCATCCAGAAACTTGCACAAAGAAAATCATGGCTGCACTGGACAGAAAGCACAGCTGATAAAGTCAATATTTTCTACTCTGTAAAATGCCAGTCACTCACCTTGTCTTTTCTTGGGTCGAGGGAGGATTTAAAGGGTCTTTCTTTAGGTAAAAATTAAGGCACTAAGTCTATTCTTGGAGAGGCTGTAACAAAGAGTGGTACTAAATTACAAACGCAGAAGGCTATTGCCCTAGTTTCTACATGAATAACTACAAACTAACTTAGTATGTGAAATCCTGAAAACATAGCTTAGGTACAATGAACAGTTGCATCTCAGCTAGGCAAACGCAGCTGAGCTTCAGCCAATCACAGGCTGCCAACTGCTCAGACCACATCTAAATAAGTCACGTGCCTAGCTGTGACCAATCAGGAGCTTCCTGTACTTTATGCTTGTTTTCTGTCCATAAAATGCCCCCAGCCCACATGCAGAATGCAGCTCGTGGAACCTTGCTAGTGATAGTGCTGCCTGATTCGTCAATTATTCTTTGTTGAAATAAAATGTCAAATTCAATTTGTCTATTTTTGTTTTGTAAACTATGGTTGTGCTATTTTGTATGACACAGGTTGAGTATCCCTAGCCAAAATTCTTGGGACCAGAGTGTTTTGGATTTTTTCAAATTTGGAACATTTACATATGCCTGATGCACTATCTTCCAGAAGAGACCCAACTATAAACACATTTGGGTCATTTATGTTTCATAGATACCTAACCTACATAGCCTGGAGTTAATTTTATGCAATATCTTTTAATGACTGTGACCTATCACATGATGTCAGATGTGGGGAATTTTCCACTTATGTCAGCAATGAAAATGTCTTGGAGTTTGGAGTATGGAATTTTAGGTTTTGCAACGAGGGATTTTCAATTTGTATTGTAAGTGTCTATATTAAAGACCAATAGGGCAGTAGCTTGGGAGAAATTATGATGACACATCTTTACAGAGAGGTTCTGGGATAGGCAGATGAAGCTGAAGCCATGAGGACATGTGAAATAAGTTGAGGGAAAGGACTCAGGCTGGAAAAGGAATAACTCACATCTTCTGAGCTAAGGGAGGATGTCACCTATAGGAGACTTCTCTGCAAATTGTCTTTTCAGTGAATTTTAGCAAGAGTGACATCCATGTTTAGGATTTTCCTTCTCTGAATTGTGCTTTGCCATGTTATTCTCAGGTTTTCAGTAAGCTTTGGGGAAACTGCTGCAGTCCAACCTCATCTCTGCTATGTGTGTCTTCTGAGACCCCAGTTTTAGGGACATCTCTGGCACAAGTATGGAAGACACCCTGAGGGAGACTTGGGCTTCTTGGAGGAGCTTGGCCAGGAGCAGGGATTTGTCTGTCTCCTGGGCAAACAGGAGATCCCTTGGAGAGGGAGAAGAGGAGCTCAGAGTAGGAAGGGAAAGAAACTCTCACTGTCCTATTTCATCAGGATGAAAGGGTTGGATTATTGCTATGTGATAATTGATTGTGGAAGATATGAAGTCCTGAAGACACATGTTTGTGTGCTAGAAAAATATGGAATGATCCATTTCCCTGACATTAGACTTCACCCTAATATCTTGATTTACCATGAAATTTATTTAAGAAATGGAAAAACGATAGCCCTAGCATTTCCATAAACATGGACTTTTCTCTTGTTCGTATGTTTAAGTATATCCTCTCCATACCAGTAGGTGCTCATACAAATTTGTTAATAAATGAATACATATTGTTATTAAATACTGTATATGGTTGTAAAATTATTTGAAGAATTATACTCTCTCTCTCTCTCTCTCTCTATATATATATATATATATATGACTGAAAAAATAATTTTAGAATATTAGGGAACTGATAGTTCTGTTTAATATTACCCATATATAATCTAAGAAAAAGCAAAGAGCCCAGGAAGTAAGTCCAGGAAGAAAGTGAGTACTGAAGCAGCCTTAACCTGAGTGTAGGTTTTGTTTTAAATGGCTCTTGGGCTAGTGAAGAGTTTGTCACAGCTAAGAGTCCACCCTCAAGATCACCGATAGGAAAGCTGGCCCTAAAGAGAGGATACTCAAAATCTAGAACTTCAGGGAGAAGGTGAACTAAACGTAAGTGGCACCCAACTGACCACCTCTAAGTGACTGCCCAGAAGGCTGCCTTGGTGCCAGAGGGAAAGGGAACAACCAGGGACTTTTTGCTGATTTAGCCCATTTCTCATTCCTGGGGAGTCCAGTTGACTCAAGCTTGACTTCAACTGAAAGGCACACTAGACACTTTCTAATGCCTTCCAGATGCAGTTAGCCTTTACCTGTAGGAGTATACCTTTCTCCAGGGTCTAAAAAATTTCCCACAAGTATGTTACCAAGAAAAATGTACAAAGCAAAGTCAACAATAACCAAGCAACAAGAATACAGGATGGTGTCAGAGAGGATTAATGCAGTTTGCCTTGACGATATTCATTTGAGGCATCAGCTTTTACTCCAGGATAAATCACAGATTACATTCCAACCTTATCCCCAAAGTTTTCTGGGAAACATTTCACTTTCATTACTATTTTCACATTAGTCTAGGATATCAACTCTCTTTGAAAACAAAAGACATCATTTAATTTACAGCACTCATTTTTAGTAGTGGTATTTCATTTAAAAAATACAGTAAGTATTAATTGCTGAAAATTAAACAAGCTATCCTTTTCTTTTTCTAAGCAGAAAATGGGTTAATTAAAACAGGGAATGATAGAATGAGAAGAGAGAAAACTAAAATAGAAAAACATTTTCAAATATTAAAATTATTACACGGATTGTAAATGAATTCTGCTTCTATGTTTTAGAAAGTGCCGAGTATTAAGGGCTTAAAGTAACTTTAGGGAAACACAAAGTTGTATAAAGTGACCTAACAGATTTGACAAAAAACCAAATAGAAATTTTGAAAATAAATTGAAAATCATAAAATGTAAAAGAGAGCAGATAAAAGAGAAGTAAGCATGTGGGCAAGTTGAAATGATCACCGACTAAAAAACTGTGGTAATAATGATGGCCCAAGATGTTTTGGAAAAGAAACACTGATGGCCAAAGTCACATCTACACTGAGGGGTACATTAAGATGCATTCTTCTAGACTCCTCGTGCTATCTTCTGGTTGGAGATTAAGTATATGATTGATTTTAGATGTTGATGAGTCTACATAGTTGTAAGCTAGCAACTAATAGAGCAGAACTTCTAAATTAATGGAGAACACACAAAAGAATTAAAAATTCCTCAATAAGAGGAAGTCAAGAAAGAACTAAAAACATAAAAAATAGTGAGCAAACACACACAGAAACCCCCCCAAAAAATAACATTAGATTTAAAAGCAATAATTTCACTGAATGAATATAACAATATTAAATGTTATGAGACTAAATTCCAAGACAAAAATTTCCAAAATAAATTTTTTAAAATGCAATTATATACTCTTTTGGAAACATATCTAAACACACCTAAAATATAAGAATGTAGGAAAAGTTGGAGAAAGATATAACAAGTAAACACTAACAAGTTTCACAGATTATCAACAATCTTCGTATCAATAGATCATCATATGTCTAGTATGGTTTGCTGGTACAAAAATAATAATATGCATTGGTATGAGTTCATGGTAGACAACTAGACTTTGAGTGAAAAAGATTTCTTGAGGTGAAGAATGTATATTTATAATGATAAAAGGCTCTACTTTCTTCAAGACAACATTGTTCTTAGTGAATATCATAACATAGCCTTAAAATATAGGTGAAAAACCTCTTGTCTACAATGATGAAATCCACCACAACTTGAAAACTGAAAGACTAATAAACTTGCTGACCTCATTTAATGTCATTTATAGTCTTTATTTTTTCCATTTTGTATAACTTTCCTATTGAAAAGTAATGTGTTTTCCAGCAGGGGCTGCTCTGAACCTATTTGGTGAGTTACATAATATATGGTACTTGTTCTGTATTTCTCAAGAATAATCTCAATGGCAGAATTTTAACTCATTTCTCTGAGGAACTGATAGACCTGCAGACAAAAATTATGATAAACAAACGACCACAACAGAAAAGAGGAGACAGACAGAAGGGAAAAGAGGGACATAGAGAGGAAAAGAAAGGAAAAGAGGAGGGAAGGAGGGGAGGCTGGAAGGAGGAAGGGAGAGGAAAGGAGGGAGGAGTTGGAGAGAGAGAGAGGCAAAAAAAGGAATTCACAATCATCGTAGCATTAGATTTCTAACTCATCTCTAAGTAATTAACAGAACCTTCAGAAAAAAGATGACTAACAAACTTATCTCAGAATATATAAGTAACAAATAAATGATACTGTGGAAACTATTGAAGAAAAAATATTTTAAAAGCACATGGAACCTTAAAAAACCTTGAATATATGAAAAAAGCTTCAATAAATGTCATAAGTTTAAAATCATACAGACTTTTGTCTGAATGAAAATACAACTTGCAAAATGATAAAGAAAATATAGAAATAAATTATCAAAAGTTGAGATGGTGGCCCCTTCTGAGGGCAGGATGGGTAACTCAGGAACATCTGGTGTACTGTTAGGAAGAACAAAATAAGGAAAAATATGGGATGCCTTTCAGGATTTTTAAACTCTAAAAATCCTTAAAAGTAACACTGATAATATTTTAATTTATAGCAAAAGGTCCATTGTTTGCTTGAATCAATAATGGATGTGTTATAGTGATCAATATTAACAGGAGGTTGTGAGCCAGGCATTGTGGCGCAGGTCTGTAATCCCAGTACTTGGGAGGTGGAGACAGGAGGATCACTCCAAGTTTGAGGCCAGCCTGGACTACATAGTGAGATCTTGTCTCAAAAAAACAAAAAACCAACAAAAACAATCATTTAGAAACAATTTTTGATTATAAGGTACCACTGTGTAGAGTTGGTACGAAAAGATCCATTGACATTTCATTCACAGTACTGTACGTGGTTCTTTTTCTACATAAAAACATTTCATTTCTTGAAGAAGCTTTCATCTTAGGGAAAAAATATTGAAAGATAACCAACCAAGTAAATCACACTAAAAGTTATCTGAAAAACTCTGCAACACCACTTGTTCCAGAAATGTGAGGCAGAATTGACACCATGACAAAAAGTAATAGAGAAAAAGCAGCTGGAGGCCAGTGAGAACCCACAGTGGACACTCAGATCAGCAGTCAGCGTGGGGAAGTGGTGCGTGTCTGTAATCCTAGCGACTTGGGAGGCTGAGGCAAAAGGCACGCAAATTTGAGACCAGGTTGGGCAACTTCGCAAGACTCTGCTAGAAAGAATTATAATAATTTTTAAAAGTCTGAGGGTTTAACTAAGCCGCAGAGTACTTGCCTAACATATATAAATTCATACATATGTCAGAAGAATTTGTACAAAGAGAAAGGAAATGGCAAATAGATGTGGCATCGTCTTCAAAAACGATCTCTGAGCCAATGCAGAAGCAGCAAATGGAGGGGCCCGCGCTGGAGAATTAGAGAGTGCAAACAAATGAATCATTGGGTTACTTTTTATGTTGGTCATTTTTTAAAGGCTAGAAATCAATCCAGATTTATTTAGATGTTACCTAATTTACTAAAATCAAACACAACCCCCTAATATTCTTTCCAAATACCTAATTCTACATATGTGACAAAAAAGTAAAAGCAAACAAAAATGAACCATAAATAACTTTAACTTCTGATTTTTTGTTGCACATAAAGGAAGTATTATTAATTCAGGTCTTTGAGACATTTTAGATGTTCTTGGAACCTTTTATCTTGCAAAGGTTATCCATTAAGTTATCATATCACTTTTAGGTATTTTGTTAGTAATAACATTTTTACAGGATTAGTAGTAATGAACAAGATTTTAAAAAGTGACATTAAAATCTTACGTGTGAAGACTAATTCCTAAACAAATGTGGGTGAGAGGAATATATAATTAAATGGCCCTAGATATAATCTGTATGAATCTCTGTTAGTGTTTTCCAATACTTCCAAGTGCATAGCTCAAAACCCCTACGTAGAGGTCTTTTATAGGAGAGTTTTGCAAAACCTCAGGGATCCTGAAGTCAAATAATTCAGGCAGCTCTTTCTACGTCACTTCCTAGCTGTCTGCTCTTGGTAACTCACTGAACTTACATAAAGCACATTTTTCTCATTGACATTCTCACATGACTATGTACACAGACTTCCGGGGTTCAGATCCTACCTCTAGCATTTGTTAGCAAAGTAGTGGTAGTAATAATGGCATGTACTTCCTTGGTTTGTTGCGGGCTAAGATAGTGCCTGGCACATAGTAAGTCCTCTTTATATTCCAGCTATTACCATTACAAGACCATAGGCAACATCCAACCTATAGAATTGTTGGATATCAGTAAGGTCTACCATATACAAATTCTACAAAAGGAAGATTTTGTTTGCTTGCTTGTTTTTTTAAATTTTCTAGTCAGGAAAGCCAACATATTTCTGCAGTTACAAATAACCTTGAGTTACTCAACTTTCTATCACTATAACAAAATCCCTGAGACAATTTATAAAGAAGAAAGGTTTATTTGGGCTTATAGTTTTAGAGGTTCCAGTCCATAGTCATTTGGTCCCATTGATTTTGGGCCTGTACTGAAGCAGCACATCATGGTGCAGCCACATGGCAGAGTAAAAACACTTGCCTCCTGGCCAGGAAGCAAAACAGAGGAACAGGGAGGTGCCCAGGTTCCAAAACCCCTTCAAAGTAAGATCCCCAATACCTGGGTACCTCTGAATGGCCCTAATACTTAGAATCTCCACTGCCTCCCAGAAACCTCACCATGGGGACCAAGACTTCAGTGTATGGGGCTTGGAGGGGCATTCAAGATCCAAAATATAACCAATCTCTGAATGAAAGTGTCCTAAACAGCAATGTTTATTTTTGGCTCACTGCATATGGTCAAGCTGGGCTAACGGTGATGGTGGGAGCTCTGGACCCTGTGCTAAACTCTCAGGTTGAGAGAAGTTGTCGTCCTGCAAAGCTGCTGTCACAGGAGAGGCTTATGGGGTGACCATGGTTAATAGAGCCCAGTGAGATGCCGACATGGCTCAGGAGCTCTTGAGTTCCATTGCATTAGGGAAAGCGAGCCTCGTCGTTGCTGTGGCTTTAGGGGTGTTTGGAAGCACTGTGCTCCAAATATGGGTGGTGGAGTGTGATAAGAAGAACGCAACTGTTTGAGACAATTAGGACTGTCTTCTATAATTATGACAGAGGCTACCCATAGGCCAGTTTACTTAGGTTCTCAGTTTATTTTGTTGTTTAAGCATAGTAAAAAGTAATGTGAGACTTCTTTGGACAACTTTTACCAAACTGCAGTCAGCCATTTGGAAAGCATATTGAGAAGTATGCCAGCACTTTGTAACTCAGCAGCAGACTGTATCTAGTAACTAGGGCTGCCACAGGACCACCTCGGTCCTGTCCTTATTCTCTGAAGGTAATAGTCAAGTGAAGAAATCATCGATGCTCAGGTGAGTATCAAGCTGATGAACCCATGGGTTAGCTGGAGTTTGGGATCAGATTCCATGAACTCAAAATACAGTTTTACCATTAATACTCGCACCTTAGTGTTTCCTTTGCTCTCCCTGGAGCCAATCCCACATTGGAGAGTGTATTATTGACACGTGGGCTGTTACGAGCATAAACGCGATGGTTTCTGTAAAATGCTTGTTTACTACATTGTCCATATGGAGACACAGGGAACAGTACTTGTTATTATCGCCACTGTGAAGCAAGTGGACAATCGTGTTCTTGTTTGTTTTACTCTGGGAATTGAGACTTTTACGTGCTAAGTGTATACTCTGCTACAGAACTATTCCTTCAGGTCAACATTTTTTAAAAAAGACTTACTTTTCGTATAAAAATAGAAAATGATATGGGCACATAACATTCTGGAATTTGAATATTCTGGAAGTTTAAATAATCAGTCATTTCAGAAATGATACAGTAGAGTGAGTTGACCCACAGAAAGACAGAGAGGGGAGGGAAATCAGGGATGGAGGAAAGGGAGTCATTACAAAAGTTTATGTGTGAACATTCATGCACATTCGTATGTCTATTACTATATTATATGAATCGCAACACAGAATACGTTCATTTTTGTATAACAAGTAAACATCAAAAAATGAATGATATATACCAGATGTCATATGAAGAAATGAAAGGAATTTTTTTAGGATAAGCTTAATGATCTACTTTTTAGTTGCCAATTGATAGAGAACTGTAGAATCTCACTTATGTAATTAGCTTAACAATTACTTCTTAACATTATTTTTAGGAACTGCATATGAGACTTAGTAAAGTTAAAGTAAATGAGTAGGAGAGGTTAAAAAAACCAAGCAGATAATCTACTCAGGATCAAATACAATTTTGAAGCCCACTTTATATAGAGGAAAATCTTTGAAAACTCATTTCATGCTTCTGTAAAGTTGCTTTCAGTTATTTTCAAGGATTAGTAAACACGGAGAAAAGTGAACAGAACGGCCTAGTGCCACAAAGATTTAACAGGATGGCTAAAATTAGCCTTTAAAATGAATACTGCATTTTTGAATTAAGAAATTGAACAAAGTCTGACCGAGGCTTATCTGGGTTTGGCTTGGAGCCTGCCAAAGTACTTATTATGGTCAAGCTCTGCTACTGAACGCTTATTACGGCTGGATGGATGCTTCTAATTGTGTCTGCTCTTCATGCTTTTGCTTTGCACGACGGTTGAAGGCAAAACAGTCCGTTTCACTTCGGGACACGGTTCTTTATGCCCTTTCCTGTTTATTTAATTTATTTTTTTCTTTTCGTGGTACTGGAGATTGAGTCCAGGGACTTTCCATCCAGCTACATTCCTGGTCCTTTATTTTGAGATGAGGTCTCACTAAGTTACTAAGTTGCCCAGCCTGGACTCAAACATGAGACTCTCCCCCGCCTTATCCTGCGGAGCCACAGGGCTTGATTAAACTTGAGAAAAGGAAGGATTTTATGTATCAACGCCAAGGTCCAGAAATAGAATAAACATTAGAAATGCCCAAAAAACCCTCCTCATCCTCCGCTTAGCTTGTTACCCTCCTATGTAATCACTATCGTCATTTCTAACATCTTATTTTACTTATTTAATAACTTCATGGACATGCAATTATTACAAGCTTTTGGTCTGAGATTTTTTTTTTATAGCTGACACATTTTTGTATTTAGCAATACTGTGTTTACATTCATTGCTGTATAGTGTACTATTCTATGAACATACTATAATTTATTCATCTGATATCTTATTGATGGGCCTTCGGATTCCAAGTCCAGGTCCTTATGCATAATGCCACTGTGAATTTTAATGTATAGCATGATAAACACAGGTGGTTTTTATTATCCATAGTCCAGAGCACTTTCTAGAACTAGAATTCCTGGGACATATTTGTAGGTACCATCAAACAGTTTTGCAGAGACGAAAATATACACTTCCACTATCAGTGTGTAAGTTCTTCCCAGCAACTTGTTACTTTCTTGTCTTCATTTTAACTGTGTAAGTCTTTCAGCTTTGTTTTCTTCCTCAAAACTGCCTCGGCTGTCCTTGGCTTGTGCACTTCCACATTTGCTTTATAACGACTGTGCATGCTTTCACAAAACCTGCTGAGACACTGACCGGAAATGTATGGAATCTGAATATCAATTTGTAGAGAATGGACATCTTTCCAATTGTAATGGTTTATATCTAGATAAAGGGATGCACATAAGTCTTTTAGGGGCTGGTGTAGAATGTTACGGCTTGTATCTAGATGTGCCCCCAAAGCCTCAAGTGCTCCTAGGTGGGGCTTCTGGGAGGTGATTGGATCATGGGTGTGTGATACTGGAATAATGTACCGATGGGTTTATAGCTGAGTGTGATGTTGGGAGGTGAAGCCTGGGAGGAAGAGGTGGGTCACTGTGGATGTGACCTGGAAGTATGTATCCTTCCTATATGTAAATTGGACAAAAACCCCTAGAAAAATGACCAAAATATAAAAATCAATACTTTATATATCAAGAACAAAGAAATAGAAAATAAACATTTCTTGATCCCCCACCCTGCTTCCTGCCTGCTGTGTGGTGGACTGTTTCTCTTCTGCAATGCCCCTCCACCATGTTCGCCCTGTCTTAGAGTCAGCCGATTATGAACTGAAACCTTCACAAACTGTGAGCTAAATAAAACTTCCCTCTTTTAACTTGTGGGTGTTGAGTATTTTGTCCTACCAACAAGAAATTAACTAAGACAATAAAAGTGAACCTTCCAGAAACATGTCATAATCTTCCAAAAACATTTAGGTATTTATAAAGTGCTCATATAATGTTTTCTCATTTCATAGTAAGAGTCCTGCACATCTGTTAGATTTATTCCTATTTGCTGTTATACTGTGACATAAAATATTCAAAAATTTATTTTCTATTTCTTTGTTCTTGATATGTAAAATATTGATTTTTACATATTGACTTTCTATCTAGTGAGTTTTGTCAAGTTTGAAAATTTTGTCAATAGATTTTGATGAGATTTTTGTGTACACAATGATCTGAACAGATAATTTATTTTTCTCTTTAAGCCAAGAAAAAAAATCTTTGTTACAATCTTTGTCCTGTAACATGATCGTAGTGACAGAATATCTTTGTCTTGTTCCTATATTCAGGAAGAAAACTTACAATTCTTTGGCATGTGATGTATGTTTTTTTCCAATTATTCTTCATTAAATCAAGAAAATTTCCTTCTAATCCTAATATGCTGAAAACTCTTATGATGTTATCTATTGTATTTTGTCTAATGTGCTATTCTGCAAATGTAGAGGTTGTTTTATGATTATTTCCTTGTTTTCTGATAACATGGGGAACTACATTGACTACTAAATATTTTTGCTCTTTTGGTATAAACCTTATTATACTTGCAAAGAATCATACCTTTGTAATACACCTGAATTTGTTTAGCTAATATTTTGCTTGGGATTTTCACTTTGATTTTTATGAAAGAACTTGGGTTACAATTTTCTTTCTTTATGTATCCATTTTGGATTACATATTATGTTAAACTAGTGTCATACAATGAATTTATAAATCTTCCCCTTTCTGTTTTCTTTCATAGTTTTATAAGATTAGCATTGCTACATTTAATATTCAAAAAAATCACTAGTGAAACTCTGTGCCTGGTACCTATTCTTCTGTCCTCCCAGTTTTACTTAGGTGTGATGGGCAGAAATGGTAAATACTTGTGACATTTTGATGTATTTATACATTGCAAAATGATTACTAATCAAGATCATTACCTTATCAGTCATCTCACATGGTTATCTTTCTGTGCATGGTGAGAACACCTAAGATTGTCTCTCTTAATGAATTTCAAGTATACAACATGCTATTAATAACTAGAGTTACCATGCTACACCTTAGGTCTCCAGAATTTACTGAAAGTTTGTATCATTTGACCAACATCTCCCCACTTTCAGCATCCTCAATCCCTGCCAACCCCCATTCTATCGCTTGACTTGGCTAGATTGTATTTTTATTTGAGGTTATGCCATAGTTGTCTTTTGGTGTCTGGCTGTTTTCAGTTAGCATATGAAGTGTGATCGAAAAATGTGGTCAATGCATAAATTTCAGAAATCATGAACAGTAAAAGATGTGTTGCCATTAATTCTCCTCAATCAACTTTCCCTAACTTCAAACACACTTATCCCATTATTCTTGCCACTTCTGGAAGCAGTTCTGGAAGTCCTCTTTCGTGAGTGTCTTTAGTGCACTCTTCTGACTCTCTAGATATCCCTCATGATCAAAAGTTTACCTTGCATGGTCATTTTGATTTTGGGGAGGAGTTAGAAGTCACACAGTGCCTGATCTAGTAAATAAGGTGGATGAGGACACTTGTAATTTTTCATGAGCCCACCTTTCCATTGGATAGCACACAGCAGTAGCATTCACTGTATTTTTGATCAGACCTCATAAAAACATGTATTTTGAGGAGGATTAATATAATGTGTCTTTTATTGTAAGAATGATTTTAAATTTAATCATGTACCATATATTTTGACCACACCTCTAATTTCTTGTAAGTTTTCTTTGTGGGAAGGTTTTTAACAACTAACTTTGTTTTTAAAGGAGTAATTAGATATTTTAATGCTTTCAGACTCATTTTCTTTAATTGTATTTTTCAAGCAACTTGTCCATTTCCCCTAAAGTGCTCTTACTATCTTTGGAATGTGTAGCTATGTCTTGTTTCCTGATCCTGATAAGGATTATTTCTTTTTTTTTATTATTATTATTATTCATTTAAAACACCATTGATTGGCTCCGAGCGTTTTCTCCATTATGCGTTTGTTTCCGTTTGACTAATTTCTTCTCTTACATGTATGACTTCTTTCCACTTGTTGAAGTGATTTAACATTCTTTTAGATTCTTTAATTGGAAATTTAGGCTATCGTTTTTCAATATTTTTTCTTTTATACTATATTCTTTCAAGGCAGTGTATTTCCAAGTATTGCTTTACTTGTGTCTTAGTTACTTTTCTTTTGTTGCTGAGACAAAATACCAATGCCCAAAATTATGGAAAGAAAGGTTTATTTAGCTCACAGTTTGTGGAGGTTTCAGTCCACAGTCAGCTGGCTCCAAGGCAGGGTGGCATGGCACAGGGGCAACAGCTCATGGTGGCGGAAAAGCAACAAGAGCAAAAGGGGGAAGCAAGCCTCTTTTCCTCCCTTATATTGTATGCAGGCTACCACACCTTAGGGCGGGTGTAGCACTCACACTATCTCCGTGCCCTCCTCTTGCACAGGCTGAGGATGTTTACAAAGTGAGGCCCCTAGTCCCCTGCTGAATCGCTTAGTTAAACTTCTAAACTTCTCACGTCGACACCATGAGTCAACCATCACAACATCCTACTGGCATAAGCAGCCACCCTAGGGCATGTCCTCTACTCCCTAGGATATAGAACTGTTCAGTCATTTAGTTAAGCTTCTGAACTTCTCAAATTGACACAATGTATCAACCATTACAATTTGCGTCCCACATGTTTTGATACTGATCTTTATATCATCAGTTAAAAGTAATTTCTAATTTCCATTTTGAATTCTACGTGGAAGTAGGAATCTTTGGAAACTTTTTACTTATTCTCCAACCAGCTGGAGATTGCATACTTGTTCTTTGATTAGTGACTGATGTATTTACAAGGGAAAAGAGAATGTACTCTGAATTTCAATCTTTTAAAAATTTATTAATGTCAGATCTGGCAAATTTACACATACCATTGTGAAGTAGTTTTAATCCTACATTTTTAGTTGTAGTTTTCTTTGTATTAAAATTAGACCAAATATGTTAATTATGCCCCCAATTTTTGGCCTCCTTCTTTTTTCTTCCACTCTTCTTTTATTATCTATTGAGAAATATGTTTAACTCTCCTGATACAATTACAGATTTGCCTCTATTTCTTTTCACTTCCATGCTACTTCAATTTACTTATTTTCTATTTTATTTAATTTATTATTTACTCATTATTTGTATTTTATATAATCACAATATGAAGTGGTACATTGACATTTAGAATTGCTTTATTTTCCTTTTATCATAAAAAAAAATCCTTTTTTGTGTCTGTGAAACTCTATGAGTGCTTTTTACCTTAAAGCCTATTTTTTCTTCTGCATGGGTATCTCCCAAAGGTTCATGTGTACAGAATTACTGACTGGGCTTTTATGTGTTTCTTAGAGTTTTCTTTATTTTTCCATTCTTTTTCTCTGATTCAGTTTACTTCTATGATTCAGAGCATCTTCCTACTGATCTGTCATGCAGCCTCAATTCTGTCTTTTCTTGAACTACTGATTACTAATTCCAGATATTGTGCTTTTCTTTCTTTTCTAGGATCTCTACTTAGTTCTTACATTCTGTTAAAGTTTTGCAAACTTAAATCTTAAAGTTTCTTTGTACTGCTGTTTTTTTACGTTATCAATTAACCAGAGGTGTTTAAAAGTTTCTGTGTCCAACTTTGACGTTTAGTTCACATGTAGCACTATTTCTTTTGTTTAATTTTTCTCTTAGATTCAGTTGTATGGTCGCCTTTCTCAGTGCTTCTAGAAATTTCTGATTGAATATCAAACCATGTGCTTAGACACTTTTACAGTTGCCTAGTGATTTTGCTTGCTTCAGTGAACACCCACTCTTTGCTCTTCAAAGGGGAGATGATCATTGTTACTAAGCTCATTTGGAGAGTAAACTGACACACAAAAGCACTGCAGAATAGTAATCTGTCTTCTCCTTCTGGCTTGTTCCTGTTCATAGGTAGAGCCTTCTACATACTTCCAACTCCAAGCATGGAGAATTAACCAGGGGCTTTTCTGCCAGGGACCCCTTCGCCATCAAGAACTGTGTTACAGAGATATCTGTTCTTATTTTCAGGGGCTCTCTGGTTCTTAGCCTTGCCTCTTCAGAATTATTTAAATGTCTTTAGGACAAAATAACGCAGAGGAGATATGGTAATGTGTTGCACAACAATGGGAATCTATCCTGAGAATCCCAGACTGACCTCACCCAAACCCAGTGATACAGGCCTGTGCTCTGTGTGCCTCTTGAAATTGAGAGATTGGTGAACATCAGATGCACAGAGCTGCTGCTGGCAAGATAAGGCACATTGTTTATGGTAAACTTGTTTTTATAAGTATGAGGCATACACTCTGAAAGTATAGTATAGGATGGTAAATACATAAATATGGCCTTTCATGATCATTATCAAGTATGATGTACTATAAATGATTTTGTGTGCTATGCTTTTTTTTTTTTTTTTTTCCAAGATAGGATCTCACTAAATTGCCCGGGCTGGCCTAGAACTCGTGATCCTTCTGCCTCAGCCTCCTGAGTAGCTGGGATTACAGCACCTATGTGACACTCTTCTATGATGGGCAGCATTATCACACCCATGCATGAGCAATGTCTTGTGCTATTATATGGGCCACAAAGACATCACAGTGGGCTACCAAGTCACCAGGTGACAGGAAGTTTTAGCTACCCCATAATCTTATGGGATTGCCACCACATATACAGCCATCACTGAATGAAGCACCTTTATGCAGTGCAGGGCAGTATTTGGAGCTGTCTGTACCTTCTGCTCAGTTTTTCTGGGAACCCAAAACTTCTCTAAAACATTAAAACGTATTTTAATACACTATAGGTAGCAGGCCCAGTTCTTTGCCCTCCTTCTCACTGACATATTGGCCCTCAGGCTTCTAATTTGTCTGTCTGGCCTCACTAGACCTCCCGTGCACTCCTCTGCTCTCAGGGGCGATGCTCTGCCTGCCAAGTCCTGCATTTTCACCTCTGTCCCTTTGCTGGAGTGGACCAGCTGCCTCCAGAGCAAATGTGCTGCAGAATGTCTGTGGCCAACAGGCAGGAGTGACGCAGGAACTTTTCCAAAGCTCTACACAAATTTATCCATGTGTATTTGATCCAAATTTGGAAATTTTGTTTTCTTCAAAATAAATTTACTTTTATTAGTATATGTGTGGAATACATAATAAATGCATTCATCATGGGGAAGTGGCACAGATACATTTCAAATCTTGATCTTCTCCGCGTTTCCATTCCTTCCCCACTCCTATCTTCCACTGTCCCCTGCTCTCTTCATCTTTTGTGAGACACTCACAGAATGATTTACTAAAGAAACTTTTTTTTCCCTCCAGAAAAAGAATTCTAAAATAGATTCCCCTGAGAGCCCTAGACACAAAGATGTTGACATGTTATGCCTCTGAGCAATGTAATTTAATGCTTGGGAAACGCCCAGTGTTGGGTTCTGACTGTCAATATTTCTGAAAAAAAAAAAAAAAATAGATTTTACAGTGAGACCATTTACTTTCTTAGCATAGATTATCAAATAAAAAGAGTGGGTTGAGCAATTACGCAGCCTCTAGCAACTTACGTCAGAAATAGAAATAACCCAGATTCAAAAATAACTTATGGGCCCATCAGTCAATCAAACGAAGATGCTCCTGAAAAAAGACCTACACATCTTAGTCACAACAGAGACACCTATTTTTGTGGAGGGCTCTGCTGACAAACACTGCAGCTGCCCCCGGGCCCTAAGAAAGGCTGAGCCTGGGTAGCAAAAGGGAGGAGGACGGGCCAAGTGAACTCTGCAGCCCCACACTCCAGTGTGGAGCAAAGGCCCATCAGACCATTTTTAGACAACCACAATTGTCCAGGGAGACTGGGGACACATAGGTTGCACAACTGTGTTCTTAAATAAACATATATTTGGATTAGTGTCATAAAACTGTACACAACTGGGTTTTCTCCAATGCCCCACATCTTGACTGCTGGGACCAGAGAATAAAGCAGTGCATTATATGGCAACTGGTGGGATGAGGGGGAACGGAAAAGAATCCATTCAAGGCCCCTGAGAACACGAGCTGTAAAGCCGCTTACTGGCACTGAGACCTCCATGAAGGGCCTGTCCTTTCCTCCTCTTCTGCCTGAGTAAACTCAGTGTCTAGAGCTAGAAGTGAAGAGGCTGCTTTGGCTAGGAGGGGCCAATGGTATAACTGGGAGGTGGGCGAACGCTGTGCTTCAGATTGGAGCACTTTTTAAAGGTCCTGGTCAGGGCTGCAGGGATTGCACTTGCTTACCATGTGGGAAGCCTTGGATTCAATCCCCAACACTGCTGAATAAATAAATAAAATAAAAACAAAGGCTGTGGTCAGTAAGTCTCCACGCACTGCTACCTCAAATAGGATTCCATGAAAGTGGTTTCATTGCATTCTTTCAGATTATTCGGAAACAATGAGAAAACAACTGACTCCATCTTTTTTGAGAGTGAAATCTTGCAAAATCACTTTGGTGCTTAGAATATAAACTGCAAAATATATTTGCAATGTGACCTGAGGAGTATGATAGTAAAAATGATGTGACCGTGGGCATATTCAGTCCCCATGGCACAGGAGGATGATGACTGAGACTCCACATTATTCAGAACCCCTGGGAAGAGAAAAGCAACTGTGGGGGCAATCTGGGGACTGGGACAAAGTTGAAACTACCTGACCAGTGCTCCTTAAAACTGTCAAGGTCACTAAAACCAAAAGCATGAAATGTTGCAGCAACTCCTACTGCCCAAAGGAGTCTTTGGAGACATGATGTCTAAATGTAATGTGGGGTCTGAAGAGGATACTTAAACAGAAAAAGAATATTAGGCAAAAGCCAAAGACATCAAAATAAGGTGTGGGCTTTGGTTAATAATGGTCAACATTGGGCTTGTGAGATGGCTCAGCAGCGTAAGCACCTGCCTGGCAAGCATGAGGTCCTGAGTTTGACTCCGAGAACCCACATATGAAAAAAGGGCCTTTGGTATCTCTCAGCGGCACGGGCGCCTGCTGGTGGTCGACCCCCGGTACCCACAAAAAAAAAAAAATCAACATTGACTTGTTGGCCATGATAAAAATACCTTAGTGATACAAGATGTTAACAATGGAGGAAGTTGACACAGGGCACATGGGATCTGTATTACCTTCACAACTTTTGAGGGGGTATGTACTTAATTATTCTAAGTAAAATATTTATTTTAAAAAGATGTGTAAACTTACAGCTCTCCAATGGGACTTTTGCTCTCTCCTCCATCAAAGAGTTGAGAAGAACAAGGTACAGGGAGGGATATCCTTAAGGAGGCAAGAATGAAGCCTTGGTGAGACTGTCTCCCTTCTCAGTCCTTCTGCAATGGAGAAGACAGTATCTCTTGTGGTCCAGGGTATTGTGGTCTAAAAGGCACTTTGGTCCTGGAGAGGCAAGTGGCTTGAACGCACTCAGCAGGGAAGTAGGGACTCCTGAGAGGGAAAAGTGGAGGGAAGACAGGAGCCCTGATCTGGTTGTCAAGAGCTGGGATGCCTGGCTACTGTACAGATTACACTGAAATTACTCTCCACCTAAAATGAAATATACGCACTCTCACAAAAGGCAGGAGGAAGTGTTTCAAAGTGAGGCTTGTTTTTAAAATCATCCTTGGCTCTTTATGAGTGCACTGTGAGGTTGTGGCCATGGTCAAAAATACAGCAAAAGTAGGAGAGACATATCATCTTTTGTCCACACTTAGATAAGCAATAAACATTCAGAAAATTTCAGGTTGCTGCTGTCAAGTGCCAACGCCACCATCTGTAGAAGCTGCGGCAACCCGAGGCTAAATAAACCCGAAAGTGGCGTCTTTCTGAGTCAGGGTCTCTGCCCACTGAACCAGGCTGGAGGCTAGCCGAGGTCAAGGAGCAGCCGCAGGGGTGAATCACTGGCTTCTGCCTCACTTGAAGAGAGGCCCTGCCTACTCACATCCGATTTTACTCCTGTGTGCCTGGTCTTGGGCTGTATCTGCCTGCACCAGTGCCCCGAACTTCTGACACGACTGAGCCTCCTGCTAGGCCCAGCATGAAATGCATGGTTTCTCTCTTCCAGGGAGAGTCAAATACTTTCTGGGATGCTGGACAGATCTGCAGCAGCTGGAGGGAAAGTGTGCACCCTAAAGCAGCAGTTTTGGGGGCAGGCAGGCATCCTTATTGAACACTGGAGGCAGGCAGTGCTTAGTGGAGAAAAATCAGAATCTTCCAGAGTATCTTCTCATAGTCCCTATCATGCTCCTGGAAATAATGCTGTCCTCTCTCCCAGAGAAAGGGGTGTCCAGCCCCAGATACTGTTGGTATGCATCACTGTTACACACGAGAGTGTCTTTCATCAGGCCATATTCACTGGTGCAGCTTGGTGAAATATCCCAGGGCTTTGGTGTAGAACTGGGAGACTGTTCTCCTGCTCCAGCTGTGCCAGCTCTCACGAGGATCAACAACTGAAGATGTCTGGTGCTCGGTATAGGGTGTGAGGGGTACTTTAGGGCTTCTGTGTTCCCGCTGTTCCATCTCTCTGCCATATGCAGCACCAGTTGTTAAATATTTTGAACATTGCCCCTGGTTCTTCTGGGGTACAGAGTTGCCGTAGTTAGACCAATCCAAACTTTGGAAGTAGCAACTAGGGCTTGAGCATCTAGATATTTTGATGACTTGCCAGATTGAGAACCATGGACCAAGACCTTACTGTTCTAATTTTCTGAATATGTTAGTGAGCAGTTGTGTGTGTGTGCGTGTGTGTGTGTGTGTTTTTCTTGGGGTACTGAAGTAGAAAGAAGAGATGAGATAGTTGCAAAGGGAATAATAGGCAGGCTATCAAGAAATATGGAAATTTACAAAAAGTTCATCTCTTGCTATCACTGAGATTGTCACAGCTTTTAAAACTTTCTGTTTATTGAAACAAGTGTAATAAACATCCTTGATTTACTCTTTCACTTATTTTGCTTCCTAAACAAAACCCCTCTTCTTCATCCTCTTTGTCATTGATATCTGAAGCTTAAGTAATTTCTATAGATTTTTCCTTGTCTTCATTACTTCCCTCTTTGCTAGGACAAAATAGCTAATACCTCAAACTTAAGGGGAGAGAGGGTTATCCTGGCTTACATTTCAGTTTGTAGTCTGTTGGTTCTAAGGCCAGATGGCACGGCAGAGGGGCATGGTGGACAAAAGTTGCTTATGCTATGGAGGACAGGACACAGAGAGAGGAAAAGGAAGAGTGGGGTGGGAGATACACCCTTTGAAGCCAGCCCCCAGTGATCCATCTCTTCCAACAAGAACCCACATCCTAACAACACATTTATCCTTAACCTGTGAGGCTTTAGGGGCTATTTTAGATATAAACCATAACACCTCTTGTGTTATAGCCAGTCTCGCCCTGCCCCACATCAACCATCCTCACAGCCACCAAAGCATTACTGAAACCAAAGCCAATCAAGCCAGGATGCTGCCCAAGTTCTAAGGTAACTCTTCACTTCCTGGAATGTATTAGTCTCTTAGCTTGGCCAGAAGGGGTGTATGATGTCACATACCTGTTTTCATCTGTTGACACGGCCTTTCCTCCCAACCCCCAACATCTGCCTCCTTTCCAATATCTGATATTTGAAGTTTTATGAAAAGATCATGGTCCTTCTCTATGTTGAGTACACTCCTTACTGGGCAGCCTCTCAGTCTTGCTGTCTTTTCTGGTCTTCATCTTCAGTTCTACCAACTTCTGTTTTGTCGATTGACTACTTCACTTCAGCCCGAACCTGGGATGGGATGCTCTTGACCATCCCCATAGGAAGACAGAATCTTTGCCTTTTCCCACCAGGTGTGCACACCACAGTCCTGGCACTCATCACAAAGGACTTTTTGCCTTCATGGAGCCCTCCATACAGAGCAGAGCAGATGCCTACCTCTTGGGCTAGTCAGTGGGTGGGAAGAAAGAACTGACTGGTGAGTTGCATTAGACTTTTATATATTTACTTGGATTTCAATACCTCACATTAAGGTTGTTATGATTTCTTTTTTCAATAAATGGAAATTTTAAAATTACTCTTAACCTTTCTGTCAAGATGATCCATTCTGGTTTTACTAAGTTATATTATTAAACAAGAATCTTTGTCTGCCTAAGGCTGCATGTGGTCACCTGCTCTCTGTGTGAAGAGAATTAGAGAAGAGATTAATACATTATCTTCAGAAACTTCATGAGTATTGAAAAATGTGCCATGAAGAGTTACTAAATCTGAACTTGGACATTCTATGGAATGATAGTCATGTTATATCTGTGTCTTAGCTACTTTCTCACTGCTGGCACAAAGTACCCAATACTCACAAGTTAAAGGAGGCAAGATTTGTTTTAGCTCATAGTTTGTAGAAGTTTCAGTCCATAGGTGGCTAGATGCAAGGCAGGGTAGCATGGCAGAGGGCCACGGCAGGGGAGAAACAGTCCATGGCAGGGCAGGCATGAGTCAGTGAGCCTTCCTTTTTCCTGTTTATTCCATCCAGGCTGCAATCCTATTGGCTGGTGCACCCACACCCTGGGTGGGTCTCCCCTCTTTAGTAGGTCCATCATTCACACCCAGAACTGTGCTAATCCAATCAGAGGACTGACATACCTATGATCCATTCACTTCCTAAAAGTCCTACATATGAGCTCATAAGGCTTTGGGGGGGACATCTAGATATAAGCCTTAACAATCAGCCATTAGAAAGTCTGAAGTCTCCTTTCACTATTTAGCAAATAAGCAAAATCCACACAGTAAAAGGCTGATAAAATATAATTGCAGAACAATTTTTCAAAACAATGATTTTTTTGAGGATGATTCTGGGGAAAACAGTGGGCTCTTCAGTGACTTAAATCTTGCTTTTAGGAGAAATTCTGTCTAAATTTACAGTTCTCTGACAGAAAAACCAGTCCTTAGGTAATAATATATCCTAAAATATTTTATTGAGTATGTTCTTTAATTTTTCTATTAAAGGCTCCAGAATCTCACACAGTGCCCTGGTTATTGGGCACTCATGATTTGTTGAATGCCACCACATAACTTGAGTTACATCCAGTGACCATCTTTTTTCCTTTTCTCTTTTGAGACAGGATCTTGCTAAGGTCAGCCTTGAATTCATTATGCAGCCTATGCTGGCCTCAAACTTGTGATCTTCCTGCCTTACCTTCCCAAGGACTGGGAGTACATGTATGCACCACCCTACCATTTAATGGTCATCTTTTAGGGGTGACAACATTGCACCTGGCCAGTTCTCCCTTTATGGATGATATTTACAGGGTGTAGTGTCTTCTCTTTAGTGCAAGGGATGAAGCAGGATACACAGACCAAGACAACTAGGCTGAGTGCATTTTAGTCATTCACTCTAACCCTGAACTCAACTCTATGGCAGGGAGGCCCAGAGTCTTTTGTAATGCATGACGTTATTGTAATGCGATTGGTAACAACATGGGCTCAAGGCCCAGTTAACTTGAATGCATTCCCTGTGTGAGCTAAGTTACTCATCCTCTCTATGCCTCTGATGTTCCAATCCCTACATAGGAATAATAGTTGTTGCTGCCTTACAGCGTTGTTTTAATGAATAAAGAGCTAAAGTACGTGAAGCTTAGTGCCTGCCTAGATATGACATCAGTGGATGGGGTTTGAGGTTGGCCTGGTTTTTAGAAGTTAAAATTTATTCAAGGCATTTGTCTCCTTCCATTGATTGTCCATTTCCATAACCCCACACCAGTACCGCTAATCTGCCTTTCTAAAGGGCAGACAAGTGAATACATGGTAATTACTGAGTATGGATAATTAGCAAAATGCTGCTGAAAATAATAGAAAGGATAATAAAATTGTTTCTAAACATGAAAAATAATAACTGGCTAATCCTAGTAATAAAATATATCAGCAACAACAGAACCACTTTTTCAAAACCATGGAAGTTTTATTGATCCCTTCCTGTGGTCTGTGTGAGATCAATTAGCCTGAAGAATGGAAGGGCCGGGTGTGCATACAGCATGTTCACCTGCATGACACACTACTGCTTTGTCACCTGTCTATGGCATTTGGGAGGCAAACATTCTTTAGGGACAATAAAAAATGTTACTTGTTAAACAATGTCCATATACTTTGGAAAAAGTATAAGACACGTTAATATGCCCAGTAAGTATCCCTCCACAGTGATTTTGAAAAACTGTCATCACCACAAATCACAACCTCATGACTTCATTCTGGATCCGTACAGAGCCCGCCTGTCCCCACGATGCCACAGGGATGTTTTCTCATGGCACATGTCATTGCCCCTTTGGTTTATAACAAACTACATCAAACCTGTTAGGGCGCTCATTATCTTTAACAAATGCTTCACAAACCTCTGGCTCAAATCTTCTCCTCCATAGTCATCTTCTTCCATCAGATCCCCACTTCTGCTAACTTCCAACTCAGCAATGCCAAGAACTATCCATTTCCAGAAATTCCCTCAGACCTTGCCCCTGCCTTTGTGCCTTCGCCAGTGTATTCCTTCTGCCTGGGAATGCCCAGCGTCACCTTTCTGTTTACTCAGCCAAGGTTTCACTTCCTATCTGAAGCATTATGTGCTTCATCACCTCCCTTCTTTGGGTTCCATTAGCAAAATTAAGGCCATCATCACATTGGACTGCAATGTTGAATTACAGCTTTTCCTTCTATTCCTGTGATCTTCTCGAGGAACTGTCGGCTGAGTGGATGAAGTAAGGGATTGCTATAGTCCACATATTTGTGTCCTTTGAAACTTCTACATTGAAATCTAATCCCAGATGTGATCTGGGTAGACCCTTCATAAATAAAATGTATGCTCTTATGAAAGACCTCAGAAGTGCCCCATCAGAAAGCTGCTTTGCATCTTTGGCCGTGTGAGGACAGAACAAGTCCCTGTCTCTGAGCCTGAAAGTGCCCCCTCAGTGGACTCTGACTATGCGCACACCTTGATCTTGGACTTCCTGACCTCAAGAACTGTGGGAAATAAATTTCTATTGTTCACAAGCCACTCAGGAAGATGGACATGATCAAAGTATGATATCTATGTGTATGTAAAGATCACAGTGAAATCCAACAATTTGTATAATTAATGTGTTAATAATTTTAATAAAAAACAAGCCACACAGTTTATAGCATTTAGTTGTAGTTCCTGAATGGATTAAGACCTGTGCATTTTGATACTTTTCTCTGCCTTTCCCTCTGGCTTTTACAATATATCTATCTTCCATTCCCTGTGGCTTCACTTTCCATGGTTTCATTTACCTATGGTCAACTATGGTCTGAAAATATTAAAGAAAAATCCCAGAGACAAGCAATTCATGTATTTTAAACTTGTCCTGTTGTGAGTAGTGGGATGAAATCTCACCCTGTGTTCCACCTGGGATTTGAATCAACCCATTGCCCAGTGAATCCATGCTGCTATTCTCCAGCAGCATCACAGCGGTCCCCCCTCTCCCACCTCAGCCCATGGCCTCAGCACAGGTGCCCATGCCCTTTCTACATGAGGTGCAAATTCATGACAACGTCACTACCTCCTTTCCCATTCCTTCTTCCTGGCCTCACCTCTGGCCTCCACTAGGTGTTCCTCAGGAGCTCTCTCTTTGCATTTCTATTGGAATTTAGATTCCTCAGGACAATCTGTGCTCCCTTCATTTCTCTCTTCAGCCTCTAGTTGGAAGTCTGCACTCCTCCTTTTCTTACTAACCACTGAGTACTCAGCCCACACATCTTTTTTGTGAGCAGTCCTACCCCATCTTGGATAGATGTTACTTAAGGTAAGGATGCTGGACACATTCCCATGAGCAGTCTATCCCCACACAGGACATTTGATCCTACCCCTCCGTAAGCCTCTCTATCTCTGTATGTAATACCACTCTTTAAATTTCACATCCCATTTTCCACAAGTATACATAGGGAGTTTCTTGAATATAATTCTAACCCACTAGAAATATTCCATGCCCAATGATTCCACTATAATTTCAGCCACCATTATGTGTCCATGTCTTCTCTCTTGTCCTGTCCTCTTTCCTCATCCAAAGTCCACATATAAAACATAATCAATTCTTAAAGATTAAATATCACCAGACCTGACTCAAAACACTAATAAACTTTGCGGTTGTCTAGAGTTAAATTCAAGCTATTCTGGTTGTGGGCACGTGGATAGATATTGCATAAGGGAAGGAGGCTGCATACATTCCCAAAAATGGCAGAAATAAATAATCTGTCCACTCTTATATCATTTAAATTACTCTGGAAGTACCAAGCCAAAGAAGTTAAAATGTAAACAAGTTAATTGGTATAAACATTGACAAGGAAAAGCCGAACATCAGTTTTTGCTGAGGATGCCAATGATATGATTGCCTATTACGAAAATCCAAGGAATTGAGCAAAAACACTATATGAGTACTAGAATTCAGCTGTCAGAAATTAAACATTTTTAATAGCGGTATCAAAAACTAACAACAAATTGTCTAAAAATGTGATGCAAAAATACTCTGCACCAAATTAACACATGGCAAGACATGCAGGAACAAACTTAAGAAGAAACCACAGGACCTGTGGAGAAAATCACTGACTATGTAAGAAAAAGAAAAAAAAGTGTTTATGTCATTGGAAAAAGGTACCACATTTTATGGGAAGGTAGTGTTTTAACATACCCACTCTCTACAAATTAACATTCATCTCTTTTCAATCAAATCCTCAGCGAGATGGTTTTGGACAATGACAAAGTCTTGTGAAAGAAACCTGAAAAGTATACATTTTTGAATACTGGGAAAATTCTGAAAAAAGACAAACATATGGAGGTTAGTGGGAACAAGGCCAACTATACATTAGTATGGGTAGTTTAATATTCCGTGACAAAGTAGAACTGATATATTAGCCTTGTGTCACTGTAACAAAATACCTGATATAGTCTGCTTCGTGAGGGGAAAAGGCTTATTATGGTTCATGGTTTCAGGCCATGGTTTTAGGCCATGGTTACTAAGTCTGGCTGCTTTGGGTCTGTGACAGCACAGTATGTCATAGTGAGAGTGTGTGGTGAAGGAGGAAGGAGGCCTGTTCACCTCATGGCAACCATAAAGGAGAGAGAGAGAGACGGAGACAGAGACAGACAGAGACAGGCAGACAGACATGAGGTTCCCAATATCTCCTTTAAGGTCAGGTTCCCAGTGACTTAGCTTCTCCCATCAAGCTCCCCCTCCTGAAGCCTCCTTCACTCCAAGTACTGGCTCCAGGCTGAGAACCAAGCCCTTACTACATGGACATTTGGGATCCCAACTGTACCAGTGCAGGGTTAGAAATATGGCTCAATGAAGTAGAATGACGTCTGCAGAAACAGACTCAAACCTCTTAAAAAATTAAATATATAGCTGGGTATAGTGGTGCAGGCCTATAATACCAGCACTTGGGAGGCTGAGGCAGGAGGGTTGCTGTGAGTTCAAGGCCAACCTGGGCTACATAGTCAGTTCAAGACCAGACCAGCAAGACCCTCAAAAATCCAAAAAAAAAAGAAAAAGAAAAAGAAAAAAAAGAATTAAATGCATAAAAAATTGGCATTTTACATTTTAAAAATAATGGTATATTTGAGGAGTTAATAAAGTACAGAGTATGTCACCCTCCCTCTCTGTCCCTTAGCCTTTCAACTTTCTTCCTCAAGAGATAGCCTCCGTCACTGGATACCTCAAATGCTTCCACAGGTTGACAAGTGGTGCAAGAGCGTATGTGGAGAATGTGGTTTGGAGGAAGTAACCCTGTACCTATGATATTTCTGTGTTTTCCCTCTTTTTTGTTTTACCTGTCCATGTACAGCAGAAGCTGTTCCATACCAGTATAGGTAGATGTTAGAAGCGTTGTTTCCAGTGCCGTGAGCGTCCCGCTGAAGAGATGTGATGGGATGATTCACAAGTTACTTACCTCCCCCCACCGTGCCTGCTCTCGTGTGTCATGGTGGCCATTCTGCGGCGTGTACATTTCTCCATGCATGACGTTGCTGTGGGACAAATCCTAGGCATCACCAGCTCAAAAGATTATATATGTATATATATATATATTAATATATATTATTTATATAATTAATATATATATTAATTACTGTCATTGTCTGTGGAGAACTGGTTTTAGGAACCATACAAGTATCAAAACCCACAAATACTTAAGTCCCCTATGTAAAATGGCACAGCATTTGGATCTAATCCATACATATCCTCCTGTATATTTTAAATCTGCTGTACAAGACATAATACGGTGTAAATGCTATGTAAGTAGTTATATTGCATGGTTTAGGGAATAGTGTGGAGAAAAATGTCTGTATATTTTCAACACAAATCAATTTTTTTCCAATATTTTGATCCACAGTCGATGAAATCTATGGAATCAGAGCACGTAGATATGAAAAGCTGTGTGTGAGTGTGTATAAGTGTGTGTATTGTAAGGGTCACTCGTGAGAAGTCAGCAATTTTATATTAATATGTATTTTAATAAATATTGCTAAATTATTCTCACATGAGATTTATAGCCCTAACAGTCACGCTTGCAAATACCTACTTTCCCAAAGTATAAATAATTTAAAAAACGAAACAAAAAGACTATAAGAAACAGGCAGACAGACTTTGTGGAGATGGGAAGGGGATCTGGAGGTGGGAGGAGAAGAGAGGGAGGGGAGGGAAGGGGATATTAAGAGAATCAGATGCTCTACGTATGTGTACCTATGTCCCATGGAGAATGTATTTATTATGCATCACAACCATACACTAATAAAAAGAAGTTTTATTAATAGAATACCTATTTTTCCACACTACTAAATTATCATAGTAAATTTTCTGACTTTTGCCAATCTGATACATTAAAAATGGCGTAATTTTATAGTTTAAATATACATTTCTCTTAACATGGGTGAGATTATCCACATATTCTGATTTTAAAGATGCATCTGTACTTTTTCTCACATGCACATTTGGATGAGTATATAATAAACGACGGTCCATGGTTTATAAGTTACAAAGTTCTCCCCAGTTTATTACTGACCTTTAAGATGTGCTTTTTAAAAGTACATGTATTTTAGTTATGAAATGTAATTTGAATTTACCAAACCCTTATTTTTGGTTTGAAGGATTTATTTTGTATTTGAAAATCTTTCCCAATTTAATGGAGGAGCAGAAATGCATGATTCTTTCCTTACCCACCCTATGTCTCACAGCCAACGCTTTAGGACAACAGGTGAGTTAATGAAAGAAAAGTATAATTCACTTATTTAATCAAGGTGTATATGGTGTAGAAGTGTTCAGGAAGGAAGAACCAAAGACCCAGAGAAAATGGCTTTCTTACTTAAGTTTGATGAAGAACGGACAGTGGATTAATACCAATACCAAAGGGTTTGAGTTAATGGTAGCTGGCTGAGGGGAAGCCTAGCCAGGCTCTCTGTTCAGGTTCTTCTTGGACTCTCTCTGGAACATTCCTCCCCTCCAGGTACGGAGCAGGACCACTCTAGAGAGAGGGGCTTCAAGTGAGAAGGGAGCGAATGACATGGCTAGGTTTCTTGACTTGCTTTGGGAGAGAGGGGACGAGGAATTCTGGTTTCTCTAACTTGCTTCAGGGGAGAAAGAAGGGCGGCAGATGAGATGGGGAAGAAGGTCAGAGAGATCTTGCTGTTGGGCCCTTCCAATGCCTTCGGTCCCAAGCTCACAGCCTTTGGGGTATCAAGATCTTAGCACCAATGTTAAAATTACAGAAACATCTTATGTATGTCTTTTTTTTTTTTTTTTTTGTGGGTACCGGGAGTCGACCTCAGGACCTCGCGCGCGAGCAGGTGCCCGTGCCGCTGAGCGATATCACCGGCCCTTTTTTTGTATGTGGGTTCCGGGAGTCGAACTCAGGACCTTGCCTTGCCAGGCAGGCTCTTATGCTGCTGAGCCATCTCACCGGCCCCATATGTATGTCTTTTTAATGTTTCTTTTTATAGTTAAATATTTGTTTTTTCAAAATTTATTCTGATGTGAACTTTAAGGTAAGAATCTGTATTTTTCCCAGGTACTCACCATTTTTGAAAAAAAAAAAGTCTGCTTTTAAATATGGAAATGGCATTTTAAGTAAGTAAATAAATTTCTCAGGAATGCTAAGGAGATGTTTAAAAATGTCGACTTCTTTCTTGTTTTAAATTTAAAACACGAAAAGAACAATAGACTTGAATTTAACTTCATATGGCAAAAACACCTTTAATAAACTTGAAGGGCAAAGAAGGGATATTTAATATGCAATAAATATAGCAGAAGTTAATATTTACAAAGTATTATAAATTCATATAAAATATGACCACTTCAATGGAAACATGGGCAAAAGAAAGAATAAACTAGACAACTGTGTGTGTTTAAATATTCAAAGCCCACTAACAGCAGTAGAACTGCAAAATGAGTGCACAGCAGTTTTCATTTCCTCTCTTATTAGATTTGTAGGGTAAAAATTACATAAAATATATTCAGAGAGATTTTGTGTTGAATATATGTCAAAGCGAACAGTTTCATATGATACTGGTAGTAAGATAAATGTATACAGCCTACTTGGAAAATAGTCTGGCCAAATGTCTTGAAATTTTATATGTTCTTATCCTTTGACTCATAAATTATATTTACAAAATTTATCAAAGGAAACAAGGAGAGTACTGGGCCACAATGCATGCACAAAGAGCTTTCAGATTTGTGCATGCACTAGAAAGAACAAAAACTATCCTGATCATATGGGGATTTATTGATTGTTTAAAATATTATAAGAATGAAAATTGACATGTGAAATGCTTATGGAATATGCTACCGAAAAGCAGGTTGTAAACCACGTTAATTTGATCTTTTTCAATCTATCCACGTGTGTTTATTATTGATCATTGGTCCATACATCCATTCACCCACCTGTGTATTATATACATGTATGTTTATAGTTTCTATACCATACATACATATATATATATATTACAGTTTCTATACCAGAAATCTATTTTTTCCTTTCCTTAGTGAATTTCATGCAGATATTTGATATACTTACACATCATCTACTCAGTCAAGCCTGTGAATTTTGTGATGCGCTAACTCTGAAGACGGAGTGTTTAATCAAGTCCTAAATTAATGACAAGTAATCCTGTCACATGAACACAATTGATTCAGGGACGTATAAATCATTTCTTTTATGGAGTGAGGGCTAGGGTTACAGTTTGTGGTAACAATAGTTCTTTGGTTTCCTGAGAGAACTTCCGTAAATGGCTCCCGTTCTCCCTATCTAGGTATGGACGTGGACCTATCTATTCCCAGCAGTGCTTGAGGGCCCATCCCGATGCCTGAAAAGATAGGGACAGCCTTGGCCGAGGCTGGTGCCATGGAGAAGAGAACGGGAAAGCGGTCAGAGGCGTGTCCTTGACGACATCGCTGAGCCGCTGCATTAGTTAATCCTTAAGCCTATCTTGCCTTTGGTTTCTGATCCACAAAAATACCAAATCTTTGAATAACTTAAATCAGTTTATTTAAATGGACCTTTTCCTGCAATCAAAGGTACCATAATTTGGTGTTGCATATGTGTGCGTGTGTGTGTGTAACTGTGAATTGGCAGATAGAGAGAGAGACACAGAGGAGAAGAAATCTGAAGGCGTGTACACCAGAACATAATAGTGCTCTGTTTGTGGTTGCAAATAGAGTTGTTTTCACTCCATTTTTACACTTTTCAATATCTCTTTTTCACAATGATCCTAATTATTTGATCAGAGAAAACCAACGACAAAAGTAACACTGTAGAAAAATAAAGCAGATGAATTTGGAAGAACACAAGTAAGTTCAGAAAAAGGTAAAAAGGGTCTGTGTGTGTATAACTTTCATTATTTTCTGGGAGCACCAGAACCAAAAACTTAATCTTTGCTGAAGAAGGAGGGCGTTAAGATCTTCAGTGCTCATCAGTCCACGGCGGAAGCGCCCTCTTCTCACGAGAATTCACACACCAACTAACGGTCCGGGGAAATGAGGGAGATTTACGCATTCACGAAGAGATGAAAATTTAAGACTTTTGAGATTTTCCCCACACTTAAAGATTGTTTAAATGAGTTTGTGTTGCTCTTCGGTATTAAAAAGCAATCGTTATAAACAAAGAAACCAGAGCTCTGACAACTTACGCGACACAGCAAGGCCATACAATGGGGTGACGGCGGAGATTTGCCTGCAAACCACTTCTCAACCCACACATTAAAGAGGACCTAACAGACATGGGTCACTGAGACAAAATAGATTATGTTCAAGTGACTCATGGTTAAAGCATCAGAAACCTTTGTGAGGGGCAGGGTGCAAACAGGCAGTCAGCAGGAAAAAACATCTGTGAACCATGCGGAATTGGTGAAGAACTTTTCATACATTTTTCCTTTCAGAATATAACTAAGAGTTTGCAGATGGGAGAGTAAACTAAAGATAGTTTCAGAGGACTAAAGGGACAGTAGAAAGGTGACAAAGGGTGGATGTGGCAAAGACACCTGACTGTTCCCTGGCTTCTGTTCTTCCAGTCCTCATTAGCAGACACCATGATTCTCAGCTAGGCACTGGCTGCCCCTGGGCTGTAAGGTGAAGCTTCTTCATTTACGAGAGAATTCTCCTTTTATAATTTTGCTACAGCAAATCTACTTGCTAGCTGGGCATGGTGGCGCACACCTGTAATCCCAGCACTCGGGAGGCTGAGGCAGGAAGATCACTGTAAGTTTGAGGCCAGCCTGGGCTACCTAGTGAACTCAAGGCCAGCCTGAACTACATAGTGAGACCTTGTCTCAAAACAAACAAACAAAAAAATTCGACTTGTTACCTGGTGCAGGACTTCCATGACTCAGAAAGCAGATCCATGCCACCAGGAGAGAGTGCTTCGTCATCCCCTTTGAACCACTTATCACCTGCAGATACAGGACTGTCTCCCACTCACGGTTACAGTTTAAGTTACTGCCGAAGCCGTATCACAGAGAAACTGAGTCAGATCAAGGGAAAAAGGCAAGTAAGTATCATCCAATGTTACAAAGTAGAGGTGTTGAAATTAAACGAGGACTTTGTTAGGAATTTAAGGAACTTGAATTATCTTTCACCCTTAAAGTCAAAAGATGGTGGGAAAAGCAAAATCCATATTTTCCTTTCTATTTTGAGTTAACCCCCAGTAGAACCTGCCAATACAGGGAATAGTGGTTGCCTATTCAGGGGCGGTACTGGATAGGAGGTGCAGGAGACAGGACATTCTTGCTTTTAATTTTAAATATTCAGCATTATTTTATTTTAAAATATGAACATACATTATTAACAACACCAGCCTCCCGCATGAGTGATGCTAAATGATTTTCCAATTGCGAGTAGAGTTAACAACAGCCTACTGATGAGGCGTCAGTATATGATGTGCAGGCTTCTACGCAGAGGTTTAAAGTGTTTGCAGTTGCCCAGGACCATGATGCTGCCTTTGGTCTGCTCTACCAGCTCAGCTGCTTTTCTCCAATGCTTTGCTTTGGTGTACTCTTCTAGAATGTCCATATAAAAGTTATGGAGCTTTCAGAATATGAGAACATTGGTTTTTCTGTTATATAAAGAGTTAGCCTAACACAATTAATAAAAGGTTATGTGTATATTTTTTCTGCAATCTTGCCTTTTTACTCCAAAGCAGTACTATGTTAAAGTTTAAAAAAAAAAAAAACAAATAAAAAACTGTCAATATCAGAAGTAGATCATGAGAGAGTAGATGGCTAATAGCTCCTATTATGAGACGCTAGTGTTTTTCTCAGGGCCTTGTTGATGTTGAAAATCACAGAAAAATAAATAAATTTCCCTTTTAACTCCACAAAGCCTCTTGCTCACCCTCCCCATGGTAGTTAAAAAAGTCAGAACATCGTGTCTTCAAAACCATGTTTATTAAGCAGTGTTTCTTTTGTATCGCATGAGTCACAAATCAACCGTTTCTTTTCAACATCAGAAGAGCAGGTTTTCTCCCCTGATTGCCAGGCTGAAGGTGAAGGGCAGCACAGTAACAGGTTTTGTGCACCCGGTTCTCTCCAGGCTGGAAGGTCACGGCACCGGGAGCCCTGGCGGAATATGCTTCTTTCCATGGGCTGGAACACACAGCTCTGTCCAGGGCAGCCTGGGCTCATCTGAGAGGCTCCAGGGCTCGGGACTTTTGGCAGCATTGCTCTTGCAGGCTTTCACTCAGAAGAGCAGATCTTGGCTTAGCTTCAAGGAGAGTGAGGTCTTGGTTGTGCTCAGATGGAAACTGACAGCGTTCTTTGATAGGTGTTTGGGATACAAAGGAATGAAATGGTGGCATTAAATTTACAACAGTTATTTTGCAAAATCTTCCAATCCATAGAAATAGCTGTATTTCTGCTCAAAAATGAGTTTAGTGTAAAGTATACATTACCTTGCATTACTTTTGCACTTGCATCCTGTATCTTTTTTCCCATTTACATTTCTAGTTGATGTGTGGGTTCCATTTTTCAATAATTGTAAAAGATCAAACCCTGGGTGGATAATTTTCAGAGACTTTTGGTCCCTTGGAACTCTCTCATAGGGAGAAACTTTCTTGGTAAGTGTTGTCACCAGAATTCAAGTATCTTAAATATATATATAATATATAATATCTTAAATAAATATAATATATGTACCTTATATATATGTGTGTGTATATATATATATAATTTAATGTATATACTAATCAACTAGGCTCTGGGAATCTCACTCCAACACATCTCAATCAAGAAATCCCAAATACCATGTTAGGATAATTTTTGGCTAGAGAAATCCTATCTTGTGACATTAAGAAAGGAGGCACGGGCTGTATTATTATATTCTGAGGTTTAATCTGCAGAAGTACAAATTGTTACTGTTAGTAATTTCCACAGATCTTTGAAGGCTCCACCTAGACCTTATTCTGTGCCAAGACAATACACCCACTTTTTTTCCTAAGGGAATTTGGTATTTGTTTCTGGAGCCACATTTTCTATGTTACTATGACTCTTACATCTGCCTCCAGCTAGGACTATGCCTAACACATTGCTGCCACATTTCGAAATAGAATTTACTGAGTCTGGAAATATAGCTGCAGTCTGTGAATTATCTAGTTGTTGGAGTGAGTTTTCCCACCGTGGTACTGCCTGTTATCGCAGCCTCACCAAACCATAGCAATGCAAATACTTATGCCCTTTCTGATTAGGTCTCCCTGCTAATTTGTGTTAACTAACCTGACCCACAGCAATCACTACACCTTTCAGTTTCCTAAAAGCTCATACCAAGGGTTTTGGTATATTCTGTACACTTTGAATAAAGGGTGATGTTGCAACAATATTTTCAATTGCTCAAGAATATTTAGGAATACAGGAGTAAGCACAGAGTTCTCTGTTACTCATGTTGCTTATTATGTGGCCTTTGATACAGCGGTCCTCTGAAATCTATTGAGGTAGAAGGCTACTTCATCCAAACCTAAAGGAAGAGTCTTGCTAAGCTTTTAAGAAATTGTCTAGGTTTTATATTTTTTCTTTTTCCTTCCCGTGAATCTTTCTTATAGTAGTTAAATCTCCCAATTCATTACTACTAGTCTTCCTAGGATATAGAAATTAAATATAAGAACTTGTTCAAATTATTCATAAAGTAATAATATAGTGTCATCAAGGAATATTCTGATCAGAGACTCTAATGTCCATTTTTGATTCTTAAAAATCACTCTCTCCCTTTTATTTTGTATATTCCCTCCCTTCAGTTTAGCTTCCAGATTACAAGTCTGTGAACTGCATTTTGCATACTACAGAGGTGATTAAGAGCACTAGAGATAGGAATGGAAGCTATGTTTCCCACTTCTCCCTCACCTATATCGTGGGTCTGCATGTGCTTAGATTTACAGAAAAGTTCATATTGCCTGAACAGGTTGAAAATCTGCTTCTTCATGGGGAAGATTATTATATATTTAAATTACAAACAGGTAGGTAAGTATGTCGATTGATTCTGTGAAGATATGAACTGCTGTGCTACATGCTTCCATAGACTGATTTATTATCTACTGGTAAAATTACAACACCACCCAAACCTACGAAAATAAGCAAACAAAAATGGGAGATAATGAAGGACAACTGAGTACAACTAGTAGGTCTTTAAAAATTGAGCTTGACTAGTCTCTTGGGGTTCTGGTGAATGATTTCTCCCTTAGTACTAAACCCCTATGAATTTCAAGGAAAATTTAATCCATATGTTTCTGATTCAATTACTCTTAACTCATTAAATGTTTTTTAAAAGTTATTTGAAATTTGAGAGCTCCTTTTATGAGCTTTGGTAATCCTTTGTTCTTTGAATTAGGAAGAAGAATTTTGCCAAGAGTTAATAGCACTTGAACCTCTATATACTTAAGGGGATTCGAAACTTAGCCAAAAGCCCAGCACCCCATTACAACCAGTGACTCTCAAACTTGTACACTATCTGGCACTTGCCACCTCTTCCCACGTGCTTGATGACTTTGGAGGGTTTCTTTTACACATAGCAATAACCTTTGCATGGCAAATAGCTGTTACCACTAAAGAAGGGTGACATCCATGAGTAGGATACAAACTTAAATTATGACTACTCTGTGGGAAATGAATTAAATAAAAATCTAACATTCTGAGAAGTCACTACTCTGTTTGTTTGTCATCACAGGTCAGCATATATGCATTGGTTGTAGGCAGCTAGCACACAGGAGTTGAAGAGAGTGAAATATTTTGTCCTTTAAGAAACAAGAAGCATTGAAATATAGATTTGCAGAGTTCCTCAGAACAAGAATAAATAATGCATATACGCAGAGAACAAAAGTGTGAATAATAGTGAGGCTTATGCTAACATGAGAGGTTTATCTGAAGTAGTTATAGTTTTTTTGAGATTCAAGCTTTTCTTTTTTATGTTCATCTCAAAATGCTGACTCATAACCGTGGTGACGTGTTAAGATTCAATATTGCTCAAATAGAAATAGACAATGGCTCTTTATAGTTTAAAAGTGAGTAGTTTTTGTCTGTTAGCTTTTTGTTTCATTAAGGTGAACTTTGAACCTATTCCTATAAAGAAAGAAAAAAGATCATTAGAACATATGAAAGCTACAATGTAGAAACGGGGGGGGTGAAATGTGAAGAATAGGTACAACTCATCTATTCATGGTTCCTTGGCAGCTAGAAACCAAATGGCTCATTCTGATCCAAGGTCTTAAACAGCTCATCAGAGAGATAAACAAAACGGCAACAACGGCAGGCAAGGGATAGCAAGAGCTGCTATCTTTACACCCAAGAAAGAAGATCCTGTTATCATACTACTTCAGCACCAGGGCTTCTCTAACTGTCAGTGTCAACTTTCCACATGCAAGATTATATAGAGCAGAGCTGGGTAAGGAGGAAGAATGACATCTTTGGAAATCTAGTAAAGTTGTTCTTTGATCTTTGGGAAAGCTCCTGTTGTAGATAGAACTGTATTATGTTCGCTCTAGTAACTGGGGGAAGCAATACAAGACAATTCCAAAATGAGTGAACTTAACTTGAAACATAAGATCTCTTCGTTTCATTTGCTTCTAGATAAACGCGAAGCTTGTAGGGCATAGACAATGTTTATTTTCTCTTATTTGTCTGGTAATTGTACAAGAAGGTCAAGGATTGCTTTTAAGCGAAAGGTCATGATTTCATAGCACAAGCACAGACTTAGAACCACATGTTTTCAAATAAAATTTCCTAGAAAAACTAATTTGAATGAACGATAAGACTGCAAGATGTTTTGTGGAAGTTTTACAAAACTTCACACCCCATGTAATAAAATAATTACAAAATTATGCAACACCTCTGCAGTCACATTCTAATGAAGAATCTACCACAAGGGTTTATATAAGGGCATGTTCGGCAAGTTCTGCCTGCTTTGACCTCCTTGATGTCGTATGTCCCAACTCCTTGGTCAAGGGAAAAATAACTCATCCTGATAATTTTTAAATTAATAAACATATACTCACAAGGGAAGAATTTACAGAGGCAAGTTTGTTTTAAAAGCGGAGTAAAGATACCTGCCACATATTTAAAATTTCTTATCAGCACTGTGATTTATAGGCACTATAAAATGATTTTATGAAAATACCCACTAGCAATTTCGTTTTCTCTTTACAGTTTTAGCCTGCGCTGTGTTCTGAATATTTGTGTCCCTCCAAACTCCCATGATGAAATCCTGTCCTCAGGTTGGCAGCATTTGTAAGGTGAGGCTTTGTAGGTGAAGGTGGAGCCACCGTGACCAAGATTAGTGTCCTTGTGGCAAAAGCCTGAGAGAGTTCTCTTTCTCCCCCTGCAGCACATGAGGACACAGCAAATCCATTACTCGGAAAGTGAACCCTTACCGGACACTAAATCTTCCTTGGCTATGGACCTCCAAGCTTCTAGAACTCTGAGGAATAAATTTCTAGAGCTTATAAGCTAGTCACTTTAGAGTGTAATACCACAGCATCCTGAATGCACTAGGACAGCCTGTGACACAGTGTAGAGAAATTCATACTTAGCTACCCGAGGTTGGGTACAGATCGATCCTCAGCTTCAGAGACCAATGTGGGAAAAGGACCCATATGGCCAAGGAAGCAGACACGAGAGCTTCCAAAAACAAAAGTTGTGTTTATTTTTTAAAAAAGAGTACCCAGTTTTTCATGGGAATATAGATAATCTGCTTGATAAAATATTGAACTGTGTCATTTTTCTTTGCTTCCACTCAACATAGGAGTCGTACTGAAGTATGTGAAGTATTGGAATAATAAGCTTGTGTGGAGCAGAGACGCAGAGGGCTCCTGTGCTTACTGACTTTCCTTTCTTCTTTTTGCTGTGTTTTTAATTTTTTCCCCTAAGTCGTGGTTGCTGCCCAATGCTGGCTGATACGAGCTCTGGATCCTGTGGGGATGGGGGTCCTTTAGAGGTCAAGACCATGGTGTGCGAACTCTACTTCTCTGAAGCACAACTTAACTCCATTGGTGTCTGGGGGACACGACTGTCTTTCATCACTTCAGAGTCAAACAACAGCCCATCTGGCTTCTTTACCACTGCCATCGCATACCCAAATAATAAGCCTACCTCGAAGGGCCAATTCAATGCCTGCTCAAAGAACTAAAGTTAACTTGGCTATATGTTTGCTTATTCAGGTTAAGTATCCCTTATCTAAAACGCTCAGGACCAGAAGTGCTTTAGATTTCAGATTTGGAAATATTTGCATACACATAATGAGATATCTTGGGGATGGAACCAAGTCTAAACACAAAATCCATTTATGCTCCATGGACACTTTGTACACATAGGCTGAAGATCTATGTAGAGATGGAAAGTCCACTTCATCTTCCTGGAGATCCAGGCAATTTCTCGTCCCTATTCCAGAGATAGTTAGCTTACCATGTGTTTCCAGATGTGAAGGGCCCTGGTACACAACAAGCTTATCTCCACTGTCTTGTGGTATTCTGGAAGTCCCAATCCCAGTGCCCAGACTTGATTGCATTCTGGAGGTAACCGGCCTGCTCTCTGCGATGATCAGCTGTGACCCAATGTCTGACTGGGCTCAGGTGAAGGGCGGCGGGTCCTCAGCCCCTGCTGGTCGGCAGTGCAGGAAGTGCACCTCAGAAGGGAAATGCGTTCTGCTCTGAATGGTGCAGGAATAATGAGCAAGGCTTTCCATGGTTTTCAGCAGTTACAAATTTATACTGTAGAGCTGAGCTGTCCAATACAGTAGCCAGTTACCATGTGTTGTTACTTAAATTAAACTTCATTAAAATGAAAAAACTTAAACACTCATTTCCTCAGTAACACTAACCACCATGTAAGTGTTCAGTAGCTCCGTGTGGATAGTGACTAACACGCTGCACATCGCAGATACACAGTTGTTCCTTGTTCACCATGGGGGCACATTCCAAAAGCCCCAGTGGCTGCCTGAAGCCAGGGGTGGCAGCAACTTGATGTATATTATGATTTTCCCGGACAGCCACATATTCCTTAATGGTGGCTGTGCGTTCTGAGGCATGTATTATTAGCTGAGTTTGTCCTTGTGGGCACATCGCAGAGTGTACTTATGCAAGCTAAGACAGCAGGGATGCTGCTGGACAATCTTCCAGGGTCACTGTCGCACATGCGGTCTGTCACTGACTGAAATATCATGCAGTGCATAACGGTGCATACATACCTCTGATAACCTTTAACTGATAAACTAGGCACACTGCGAGATTAACAACAATAACTAAAAAGAATGATTAAATAGTACGACCTAATAAAGTGACTTAAACCTGTGAATTATTTATTCTGGAATTTTCTGTCTAAAAGTTTAGGATGGCATTTGACCATGGGTAAATGAAACCTTGCAAATGGAGGCCAAGGATGAAGGGGGACGACTGTAGAATGCTTGCCTCAGAGCTCCTACTGAACACGACCATGGAATTATGCTTTGGTTGTGGGCTGTCTTTAATAGGCCCTGAGGATTATTAAAATAATCCTTTTGAATTAATTCCTTCCATTTTTAATTTGAGAGAATTTAAGTTTTTTTTTTCAAGCTGATATTAAAATAAGAGACTGTTTTGTTTGTTTTTTAAATTCACTTATGTGCTTGGAACTCCTCTGAACTATTAGAATGATAACAATGTCATATGAGGTCCAAAGTGCTTTAAGATGTATACGTCTTTGTAGAACACCAGCCTTTGATCAGTCATAGTTGGTGCAAATTACACTGAACTGTCACCGTTGCACTTTCGTACTGGAGAAAAATTAGGTAAAAATATTTTACAGCATGTAATCAACAACAGGTTAACAACATTTTATATTTACATAAATTTATTTCCCTTGGCCCAATGCTGTTAGCATTTATATTGTACTGTATATATAGCATCAAATATTCAGTGCCTAAGAATTTCTGAGCAAGCACAAATAATTCATCCCAGTGCTGAGTGTTGGTCTGACCTCAGAACAGGTGGTCTTAAGAGGGAAGGTAGAAGGTAAGAATCGTCCACATACCACTTGAGAATCACTCCTGCACAGGGCAAATATGTGAGGGAATTGGTGTCTACACAGGGAAAAAGCTGAGTATGTAAGTATTAGCCCTTGAATACATTTTTAAATGATTTCACTGTGTTGCAAATGAAGCTCATTACAGCTAGTGATAAATGTGAAAGAACCACTGGTTTAGAGATCTGGCTTTGGGCACATATACACCTGACATTAGTTTCTGAATCTGTCCCTTGTAACAGGTGACCACAAAAACGGCAGTTTCCTCCGTATATTCAAACCTAAGAATATCACCCTCTGGTGCTGCATGTTGTTTTAGGAGTCAACTGAATAATGTCTACTGTACCTTAGTACAATGCCTGACATGTAGTAAGTGCTCAATAGTGATTAATATGATGATGGTGGTGAAGGTCAAAGTAGTAAAACAGGAAAAACCTAATAAAACTCTGGAGTGCTATTGTAATGAGGGGCTCTAAAGATGTGTGTGTGTGTGTGTGTGTGTGTGTGTGTGTGTGTGTGCGTGTGTGTGTGTCTGTGTAATGCACAGGAGTGCACAGGATTTTATTTTTTATTTTTAATTTTTGCTGTGTAATGCAGAGGAGACATGAGGAGAGGACCATGGTGCACATGGTAGGTACTGTGTGTGTTTAATAGAATAATGGCAAGGGAACATTTTCTAATTTACCTCTATAGGCTTTGGGGAATTTTGATGGTTAATTTTAAAAGAGTATGTAAATTTATACTCTAGAAAGAGGTAGAGAAGAAAACCGATTTTATCCTCACATATCCCAGATCAGTTAACCTCGGATATGCCAATAGACCAAGAACCTTTGCAGTCTGGAAAAGGCTGCCTGAGACCACATGCACGTCCATATCTTCCTGACATGGTGTGCTTTCCTTTAAAAGTCAGTGGTATTTCTATATTCAGTGTGAAATCTCTCTGAAACATCCTCATGTCTCAAGAGTGGCCTTTGTTTTTCAGTGACTTGACACTCCAACTTTCAAGTTTGAAAATGGTGTCGATAATATATGATCAGTAGATGAATGAATGAAACCCATTGGTTCTTAGAAAGCTACCAGGAAGTGCAATTGTAGTTTTAGAAACAAGTAGACTAGAAACCATAAAAGAACACGGGTTCTTCAAGACAGTTTATGCTCCCTAACAAAGGTTATAAACACAATTCTGAGGAAGTGTCAATGACCTTTCTTAGAAGAGAATTATTAATGATCATAAAGACAAAAGCAAAAACCAGAACTGAAAGTGTTCCATGTCTAAGAATTTACATATTAAAATACAATACTTAAGAATTGATTGTGAAATTGAAATAATTTGTAAAAACATAGTTTATCCTATAAGAAATCACATAGATTGATGAAATTATGCCTTTATTTGCATATGTGGTTGAGAAACACAAAATTGAAAACCAAAACAACCATTTCATAGAGAGTTGATAAATAAATTACATTACTTTTTTATCATAGGATTTTCTTTTAATGTTATGTTTCATAAATTTCTTTCTTCAGTATGGGATTCAGCAAATGTCCCCAGCTGCTTTTAGATGAACTGGCAATTTTTAGTAATTATAGGCCATTTAGTAAATGAGAGTAAGACTTTCTGCAAAGTGAAGCTGTCTTTGTTTTAAAAACTAATGTATGGGAACTGCACGGGAAGGCCCAGAGACTGGCTTCTCCCTTCACTGCTGCTGGGAGTGAGGGAAGACGCAGAGGCCAGTGGCAATGCCAGCCACAGAGTAGGGACCCCAGCCAGGGTGCACACGATGGACAGGCGGGACTAGCAGTGGAAATTGTCAGAAGCAACAGTAACAATACCAGCCAGCAGGTGGTAAGTTAGTTGATCCAGAATGTGCTTGGGGATAAACACACATGGAATAAAAGTGGGCTGGGCTGCCCCCTACTTTTTTTTCTCGTTTCTCTTTTTTGCTGTGTTCTGTTTTGTCCTGTTTCATTTTTTTTTTCTGTATGTTTGTTGGATTTGTGTGTGTGTGTGTGTGGTTATTTTCCTGTGTTTCTTTTTTTTTTTCTTTTTTCTCTTTTCTCTTTCCTGCACGATTAGATCTCTAACATTTGTTTTTGTTTTATTCTACTCATTCTCTTCCTATCATCAATTATCTCACTTGATTTTATGATACTTTCATGTAAGTAAACATTGTCTCTTCTCTTTCTGGTTCACTTCAATACTCCTAGGCTTTCTCTTCCAATTCTCTTCTCTTGTGTCCCACAATTACCCAAAACTTGGACAATCATCCTACACCCCCCAATCTTACCCCAACTATATTTAACCTCATTCATCTCCTCAACCTACCTCCATCCTTCTTAAACCCCCCCCAGCAGGGTAAAATCACTCTTTTAAATGGAAAATCATTGCATACAAGTTCTGGTATAAGTTATATTATATAACTGTAGAACTTGCTCCTATGGCTAAAGATATCAGACTAATAGTTACCACAGTTTGTCACTAGCCATGCTGTGCTTCAGTTTATTGTTATTGCTAACTGTACTACTTCAACCAAGATGTCATACCTATTATAATCAGATTTTCTCCCCTGTATGACAACACTGCAATTGAAAGGGGTCATAACCATCACCACAGTCAAGTACCAAAGGAATGGGCCCTGAGTCAGAGAGATAGCAACTTCACATTCTTAATATATCGGGAAGGTAGGTTTTAGGATAGACTTAAACACCAAGAACCACCTACATCTAGAAGACATCCTGAGGAACAAACATTTCCTAGGAAAGCCTTGACACAAGGGATAAAGCTATCTAATGTATGAAATCTATAAGCATCAACACAGAAAATAAAGTAAAATAAAAATAGAAAATAGAAAATGACAAGACGAAGAAGCAAAATGCAACCCCAAATGCCCAGCCCACCCAGGACAAGTCCAGAGCAAAAAAAGATGGAGGAAATTGAAAGCTAACCACTGGAACTCTCTGAAATGGTCATAGCAGAAGTGAAAAAACAAATGGAAGAGGCCACAGAAAAAATAATTTCTAAGGTGCAAAAAGAAGTGACTATCAAAATGAAAGGCATCAAAGCAGACACAGATTAAAAGATAGTAGAGGAGCTCAGGAAAATCATGGAAACCATGAATGCCCAACAAAGAAAAGAAATGGAATCAGTGAAACAGATCCAAACAGAAATCCAGGAGATTAAAAACTCCATTGAAAGTATATACAACAGATCGAATGAAGGTGAGGATAGAATATCAGATGTAGAAGACATGATTGCAACTACTGACTGGGAAAAGAAAGAGATCTTAAAAATAACAAGAAAAAAAATAATAAGAGAACATGAAAAATCAATCCAACAGTTCCAAGATGAAACAAAGAAGAACAACATAAGATTGATTGGAGTCAGTGAGAAATCCAGGGACAACTCAAAAGACATAAAACACCTCTTCACAGAAATAATAGCAGAGAACTTCCCAAACAAGGATAAGGAATTTGACATACAAATAAATTAAATATATCAAACTCCAGAAAGCCATGACCAAAATAAATACACAACAAGGCATACAATAATCAAGATTCCAGAAATTCAACACAAGAACAAAATATTAAAAGCCACTAGAGAAAAAAACCCAAATCACCTGTAAAGGAAAGCCCATCAGAATCACAGCAGACTTTTCAACACAAACCCTCAAATCAAGGAGAGCTTGGAGTGAGGTATTTCAAGCCCTAAAAGAAAACAATTTTCAACCCAGATTGATGTACCTGACAATACGGTTTTCCAAAATCAATGGAGAAATAAGATATTTCCATGATAAAGAACAGTTGAAGAAACTTATGACTGCCAAACCTCACTACAGAATGTTCTGAAGGACATATTAAAGATAACGAAGACCACAAACACAAGAACACCAACAGAAAGAAACCACCAGGCAGGACAAGTAATTAAACAGAGGAGAAAGACAGGGAACCAACAACAGGAAAATAACATGAAAAACATTAGCCAATACATAACAGTTATAACCATCATTGTAAATGGTCTCAAATCACCAATAAAAAGAAACAGACTGGCAGAATGGATCAAGAAACAAGAGCCAACATTATGCTGCATTTAAGAAACACATTTAACCCAAAAAGAAATTCATAGACTAAAAGTCCAAGGATGGAAACCAATTCTCCATGCTACAGGAACACAGAATAAAGCAGGGGTAGCTATTCTATTTGCAGACAATGTAAACTTTAAGCCAAAACTGATCAAAAGAGACAAAGAACATCACTACATACTTGTTAAGGGAAAACTCTGAGAAGAAGAGATAACAATCATAAATATATATGCACCAAACACCAGTGCACTGAACTACATAAAATAAATAATAAGAGACATGAAAAACCAATAAGCACTAACACAATTGAAGTGGGGTCCTTAATACTGCACTCTCACAAATAGATAGATCAACTAGACAAAAAAATCAACAAAGAAATATCAGAATTAAAACAAGCTTGTGAACAAATGGACTTGGTAGATGTCTACAAAGTGTTCCACCCCAAAACATCAGAATACACATTCTTCTCAGCTACACATGGGATGATCTCCAAAGTAGACTACATATTAAACCACTAAACATGCTTAAGGGCCAGTGATAAAGCTCAGCAGCATAAGTGCATGCCTGGCAGGTGCAAAGTCCTGAGTTCAGTTCCCAGTACCCACATAAAGAAAAAAAAATGCTTAAGTAAATGTAGAGGAATTGAAATCATCCCATGCATACTATCTGACTAGAGTGCAAAGAAACTGGAAATCAAAGACAAAAGAAGTCACAAAAACTACATAAACTCATGGAAATTAATAAACACCCTTCTGAACAACCAGTGGGTCACAGAGTAAATTAAAGACAAAATTAAGCAGTATCTACAATTAAATGATAATTCCGATACAGCATACCAAATCTTATGGGACACAGTGAAAGCAGTCTTATGAGGGAAATTTATAGTGATGAACTCACACATCATGAAAACAGAATGAGCTCATATAAACAACCTAATGTTGAACCTCAAACTTCTAGAAAAAGAAGAACAAATCAAACCCAAAACTCATATGAGAGACGAAATTATGAGATAAGAGCAGAAATTATTTCAATTTAAGAAACAATACAAAGAATCAATGAATTGAAAAATTGTTCTTTCAAAGAATAAATAATGTTGATACACAGCCAACCTCATCAAAAAAAGGAAAGAAAAAACACAAATTCAAGCAATTAGGAATGAAAAGGGAGAAATCACAAGGGATCCTACATAAATCCAGAAGATTATCAATAACTACTATGAGAACCTATATTCTAATAAGATGGAAAACAGAGAAGAAATAGACAGATTCCTAGGCACAATTGAAATACCAAAACTAAATCAAGAAGATAAAAAAATTCTAAATAACCTGATATCAGACAATAAAATTGACAATGTAATTAAAAACCTACCAACAAAGAAAAGCCCAGGTCCTGTTGGATTCACCATTGAATTCTACAAGAAATTGAGAGAGGAACTAATGCCACTAATGCTGAAACTCTTTAAGGAAATTAAAAGGGAAGCAGTACTTCCTAAGTCATTCCTGGAAGCAAGTATTACCCTGATTTCCAAACCAGAAAAGAACCCAACCAAAAAAGAAAATTACAGGCCAATCTCCCTAATGAATATAGACACAAATATCCTCAATAAGATACTGGCAAGCAGAATGCAAGAAATCATCAAGAAGATTATACACCATGACCAAGTAGGATTCATCCCAGGGATGCAGGGATGGTTCAACATATGCAAATCAATAAATGTAATACACTGTATTAACAGAGCTGGAAAAAAAATCACATGATCATCTCAATAGATGCAGAAAAAGCATGTCATAAATTTCAACTTCCGTTCATGATAAAAACCCTACAGGAAAATGGAATAGATGGTCTTTATCTCAATCTGACAAAAGTCATCTATGATAAACCAACAGCTAACATTGTACTAAATAGCCAAAAACAGAAAGCATTCACTCTAAAATCAGGAACAATAGATGGATGTCCACTATCACCACTCCTCTTCAATATAGTTTTAGAAACATTAGTCAGAGCAATTAGACAAGAGCAAGAAATAAAAGGAATAAGGATAGGAAAGGAAGAAGTCAAACCATTATTATTTGCAAATGACATAATACTGTATATAGAAGACCCCAAAAACTCCACCAAAATACCTCTAGATTTAATTATCAAATTCAGCAACACTCAAAAATCAATAGCATTCCTGTACACAAGCAACAAACTCACAGAGAGAGAAACTAGGAAAACCACACCCTTTACAATAGCATCAAAAAAATTGAAATACTTAGGAATCAGTCTAACAAAGGAAGTAAAAGATCTATACATTGAAAATAACAGTACTCTGAAAAAGGAGATCGAAGAGGATGTCAGAAAATGGAAAGATATCCCTTGCTCATGGATAGGAAGAACCAACATAGTGAAAATGGCTCTACTCCCAAAACTGTTTTACAGATTTAATGCAATCCCAATCAAAATACCATTAGCATACTTCACAGAACTAGAGAAAACATTCCTAAAATTTATTTGGAACCAGAAGAGACCTAGAATAGCAAAAGCAATTCTGGGCAACAAAGGCAAGTCAGGGGACATCACAATCCCTGACTTGAAATTATACTACAAAGCTACTGTGATAAGATCAGCATGGTACTGGCAAAAAAGCAGACCTGATGATCAATGGAACAGATTAGAAGATGTAGACACAACTACAAACACACTCAGCCACTTCATCTTTGACAAAGGAGTCAAACACATCCATGGAAGAAAGATAGTCTCTTTAATAAATAATGCTGGATAATCAGACTTTCCACATGCAGAAGACTAAAACTAGATCCATGTCTATCACTATGCACTAAACTAAAGTCAAAATGGATGAGAGATCTAAATATTAAAACAGAAACACTAAGTCTACTGGAAAAGAAAGTAGGTGGAAATCTTGAAGACATAGGTGTAGGCAGAGACTTTATGAACAAAACCCAGACTACGCAGGAAATACTACAAAGAATCAACAGTGGGATCGCACCCTATTAAAAAGCTGTTGCACAGCAAAAGAAATCACCAACAAAGTGAAAAGACAACCCACAGAGTGGGAAAAAAATTATAGCCAGTTGTCCCTCAGACAAAGGACTTCTATCTAAAACATATAAAGAATTGGAAAAAAATCAGACCTCCCAAATTCAAAGACCCAATCCAAAAATGGGCATCTGAGATGAATATGTACTTCTCAGATGAAGAACTACAAACAAAAATTAAATATATGAAAAATGTTCAACATCACTGTTCATTTCAGAGAGCAAATTAAAACAACACTGAGATTCCATCTCACCCCAGAAAGAATGGCTATTATCAAGAAATCAACTAACAACAAATGCTGAAGGGGCTGTGGGGGAAAAAGAAACCCTTCTCCACTGTTGATGGGAGTGCAGACTGGTGCAACCACTGTGGAAATCCGTGTGGAGACTCCTCGAAAAACTAGGATTAGAGGTCCCATTTGACACAGTTTTTTCCCTTCTGGGTATCTTCCCAGAAGAATTAAAAACATCATATCACAGTGAGATATGTGCACCCATGTTTACAGCAGCACAATTTGTAATAGCTAAATCTTGGAAACAACCCAAATGCCCATCAACCAAAGAATAGATAAAAACAATGTGGTTTTTTTTATACAATGGAGTACTACTCAGCCATGAAGAAGGATAAACTTGAGACTTTTTAGGTAAATGGATGCAACTTGATACTATACTCATAAGTGAAATAAATCAGACCCACATGTGTAAACATCATTTTGTCTCACTATTGTGAGAAGCTGATGAGTAAATAAGATCCAAAATGTACAATAGATTTTGTGGATGGGGAAGAAACTGTTCAAAAGAAAAAAGAAATTAATGGGGGAAAGGAGAAAGGAAGGAAGAGAAAAGGGAAAAATACATATACATGAGATAGTTCAGAGAGTTATACAGCTAGTTTCTTTTAGTTCATTGAAAAGAAAGATTTGCGTTAATATTGTCAAGACATTATTTCTTGCCTATATCTTACACTCTGAGTAACTACTATGAAGATAACAAGGCGCAATGTATTAATTATTGTTACTCTCCTATTAGCCTGATTTGAAACTGTTTTATTTCTATTTTTCTTCTTCTTCTTAAAAAAAAAAAACCTAATGGATGTTAAAGGTAAAATTTGTTTTCTTTTTATCTTTTAGTGAACGTGTTGTAAATAGTGGATACTAATAGTTATATAGAGAAAATGGTGAGAAAACCCTGTGTTACAGTGATGTTTACCTTGGGTCTCGTGCGAGTGTAAAAGCTGTTTGCCATAGGGCCTTCCCTGCAGTTAGGACATAGAGTTTAAGCGGCCTCACATGCTTATCTAGGATACATTTATGTTTAATTAGATTGTATTTTTAAAAATGTTAAATTTGTACTCTTAAAGAAAACAGTAAGAAATTTTACTATATTTAGATTGGTGAAAATCAGAGTAAGAATTTAAAAAAATGCATATCCTGTACAATGAAAAAACAATTTAGATTTCTTAAGAAACATTAACTACCACTGATACAATTCTAGCTGGTTTTGTTTGTTGTTTTTCTTTAAGGTTAATTCACACTGTCCCTTTTAATGCAGAATCAGTCTTTCCTGAGTGAAGATTTCCTTCCACAGGGCTCGTAGAGTTTTCACACGTGACATCTCTTAAGCATGTGATTTCCTCTCTAAAACCTGAAAGCAGACCAATTCCCATTTAACAAATAGCAGAAACTCTACTGCTGCCCAAGATCATAGTCTCTAGTCATTTCCTTCTCATTGGAAGCAAGGAAAAATGAAAATAAGAAGTCTGCAATATCTTGTGTTGTACCAGTGTGAAAACTGATTGTTTCAAGAGAAAAACAAAGCAAAACAAACCATACTGAATAACACCAAATCATGAAAGAAAAGCTGAAAAAGCCAGTGTAGTAGCTCATCCCTGTAATCATAGTAGTCTGGGAGGCTGAGGCAGGAGGATCACAAGTGTGGGCCAACCTGAGCAATTTAGGAAGAACTTGTCTCAAAATTTTTAAAAATACACAAGTAAAAAGGGCTGGGATGTATTTCAGTGTTCATTCTCCAGTACTACAAAAGTATACAAATAAATAAAAAAAGAAAGAAAAAAAGATAAATTATTGAACTCCCACAATATTAAAATATTATCTAGGATACATTTACTTTCAATTAGATCATTTTTTATTTCATGAAAGATATTAAGAGCATAAAAGCTAAACTATATATTGGGGAAAATATTCAAAGACAATATAGCTGACAAAAGATTTGCTTTAGAAAATATAAAGAGCTCTGAAAACTCAATCTTAAATGAACAATCAAGTAGTAAATGAGCAAAAGATTGAAGAGACATTTCTACCTGACAATACATGGGTGACAAAGAAGTATGTGAAAAGATGTACACTGTCATCTACGGTTGGAGACATGCAAATCAAATCCATAATCAGATACCAGTATGCCTATCAGTTGCTTATCAAAATGGTAAAATAAAAAAGGGATAACTCCGTGTGCTTAGAAAGATGTGGAGAAATTCAATCTTCATATATTGTCATTGGGAAAATAAAATAAGTCAGCTTCTCAGTAAGAGAGTTCAGTACTATCTCATGATGTAACACATATTTATGTGTATGTAACTTTGGACTCTTGGGCATTTGTCTCAAAAAACTGAAAACTTATGTTCATAAAACTATCGCTTCACAGTGTCCAGCAGCTTTATTCCTAACAGCCAAAATCCAGGGAAAATATCTTTAATCAGACAAATATTTAAGTAACAGTGGTGCAGCCTATGAAATACTACTTGATGATAAAAATGAATGAACTATTGATCCATGCAGCTTGGATGAACTTCAAAGATATTATGCCGAGTGAAAAATGCCAATCTCAAAATATATTCCTCATGATCCGGTTTATATAACATTCTTGAAATGACAAAACTGTAGACCCATGGAATATATGTGTGTTTCAGGGGTTTGGATGAGTGGGGAAGGAGGCTGGTAATAAAACAGTAAGACTGGGGGATCTCGGGGCAGTTCTTTACCTCAACTGAAGTATTGTTTATACACATCTCTATGTGACATAAAAACACACAGAAACACACAAACACAGACACACAAGAGCATGTACAAATAGTGACATCTGAATGAGACCTGAGGTTTATGCCAATGCATACTTCCTGATTTTGATACTGGACTGTAGTTACCACCTTTATATGAATCTATATTTTTTTTCAAAATATAAAAGCTGAACATCAATCAAATTAACAAAAAGTATCCATATACTTCCCCCTAGAAAGAACCACTCTGTACCATGAGGGAATGACAGAAATTCACGGGCAGTTACAACACAAAGACACTAAGCACCCCGCAGCACTCCTCCTGCAATGTCCCCAGTCTGATTTCTGTCCAATCTGCCCTGACCTGGTAGACACTTGTGTGACACTGTACACCGCCAGTAAAGATAGCAACTTGCTTCTGCAGTGATTTTTAAACTATGGGGAGTGATCTTTAAAAACCTATCATCTACCTGTGTCCACCACAACTTCCCATTCAGAAATCTAAATTATTAAGAAAAAAATCAAAGAGCTTTAAACACAGCACTTCAGAAGTCATGGAACTGTAAGGAGTTTTACATTTAGGGAATTAAAGTGTAGTCTTCTAGATGGATGAGCACAGGGAGACATTAAGTTCGATTATAGATGATGGCATTTGCTCAGTTAGCCATTGATTTACCAACTATTCATTAAATATTACATTTCCTTCTTGGCACCTTAGGTTTTAGAAATATTAAAAAAAGGATTGTTTCTTTCAGAGTGCTTTCAATTTAGCGGGAAGACTGAGATATAAGCAATACGTGAAAATATTAAATGACTCATTATGAAATCCAACAGTTTGGTTGATATTTGTGGAAATTTAAGTACAGTAAATCCCCAACTTACAAACAAGTTCTGTTCCAGGACAACGTTAGTAAGTCAGATTCCTTTGTAGATCCAGCAAAATGAGTGTTACATACCTTTAACACAAATATACAATGTAAAGCATAAAAAAAATCACACATACAAAAATACTGTAAATAAACTATTTTTACTTTTACCGTTATGGGTTCACATCTACAAACGTTCGTAATGAGGTCCGTTCGAATCTGCGAAAGTTCACCACGCAAATATTCGTAAGTCAGGGACTTAATGTATAGTGGTTTTTTGTTTTGTTTTGTTTTGTTTTGTTTTTGTGGGTACCGGGGGTCGAACTCAGGACCTCGCGTGCCAGCAGGTGCCCGTGCTGCTGAACGATGTCACTGGCCCCTATACAGTGTTTTTAACTGGCAAAAATGCATGATTAAATAGAGATAAGCTTTAATTAAAATCATGAATTAATACACTTGACAATTACGCAAGCCAAATTAGAAAATATATGGTCATCCTTTTAAAACGGAACTGGAATTTAATTTTAATTAGGAGAAAAAACATGTATACTGTCATAATGTTTAGGGTTAGTGAACTATTTATCTAGTTAGGGACTTCGCATGGAGCACTTCAGGAGTTGTGCACAGTGAGGTCTAGAGTCACGGTGTTGTCTATGTGTTGTGTTAAGCAGGACCCCATTTAACGTCAGTTATCCACGCTGGGTCGCAGTAACTTCCGTCTGAACTTCTTCTCTTCGCTTTGGTTTAAATGTTGTGTGTCTGCTCCACTCAGGTCATTCCATCTGCTTCCATTCCCGGCCTTTTCCGACTGCCCTTTGGCTAAAGAGGACAGCCCAGAGCAAATCACCACGTACCCAGACACAGGTGAAAAAGGAGAGCGAGTTAATGAGGGGATAAGGACCCTGGGACATGCATCCACCCTGGCTTCCGTGCTGACACAAAAATGTGTCCTCTTTTGGTTTCTCACTTGAGTACAAGAGTCGCAGCACTTTCTGTTGCTGAGCCATAATGCCTGACATTCACAACTTAAAGGAGGAGAAGTTTAAATTGGCTCATCGTTTCAGAGGTCTCAGGCCATGAATGGTCGGCTGGCTTCAAGGGAAAATAGCATGATGGAGGAGCATGGTGGAGGAAAGCTGCTTATAGGACGGAGGCCAGGAATCAGAGCAAGAAGGGAGGAGTTGGGAGGGGAGACATGCCCTTCCGGGTCACACCCCGGTGACTCACCTCCAGCCAGGCTCCACCCTCTAGCAGCACACTCAGCTGCTGAAACATCAGTGGGTGAATCTCCTGATGAACAGAGCAGCAGCCCCGCAATCCAATCACCTTCCGACGACCCAACCTCTGACCACAGCGAGGCGGGAGATTGAGGGCGGGCAAGCTGGGGGGACAGTAGGGTGTGACCTGTCAATCGTGGACAGAGGGAGGGTTATCAGGAGTAACCTGTCAATTATAGGATGCACCTGCAGAACAACTTCTGATGGCCTGGATATGAAAGATGGTGGCCACTGACCTCGCTGCCACTGCTGTCTTCCTGCTCTTGTAGTGGTCTGTCCTGAGTGCAAGATGTATTTTCACTTTTCTCACCTCTTTGTTCACTTCTCTTCTTCACTTTTTTGTTTTTCTTCTTTTACTTTAAATAAATGTTACTTTTTCACTTTTATTAATTGTGCCAGACAATTCTTTGGACAGGACAGCAAGAGCCTGGAACTACCGGACACCGTGCTGTCTGGCAATAACGTGAGGCTTTGGGGACACCCCAGACCTAAAGCATACAAGCGATTTATAAAATAATGACTTTTTCTGAGTCATGAATTCATTACAAATTATTACAATAATACTAAGCACTTCAGAGTTTATCTTCGTGCACCATCCTCTCATTTGATCCTCTCCACTGTCTTCCGAGGTGGGCGTGGCTGGTCCATGCAGGAAAAACACAAGCTCAACGGACAAATTAGTGCACACAAAACCACAAAAGGGACACAGAGTATGGCCAGGGCTCTGTCCAATCCAATCCACTGTCATGTACTTTGTTCTCAGTCACTTTAAATTTTGAAATAGTTTTTTGAATTGTTAGTTGGTCTTAAACAGGCTGTAACTGGATTTTCTTTCACCTGTCATTTTTGGGGAGTCTGTCACTCTCAGAACAGAAGGGTCTTTCCTACGTCTTTCTAGTGCAGGCCCTGTAATGTTGGATTTAAATACACTACCATACTATTCTTTCTCCCCTATAACATCTTTCTTCCAAAACACAGGAACTGAAATCTATGGCTCATCTCCACTTGCTAATCCCACAACCAGCTGTCAAACCTCTGAATCATGCCACTCAAAGAGTGTATTTTTAAGAAAGCTTGTTTGTGAGGCAAATGTGTTTTAAAATTTCCCTGTCATTTTATATGTGCCCACAGCCCCAGAGCTTTCATCCTGGCCTGGTTTCTGTGAATTTGAGGTTGAGTTGATCTAGGCTCTGGTTTTATATTCTTTAGTACTTATTTACATTCATAATCCAGGCCTCTTTCCTATCTATACTTATTATCCTTTTTGTTGTGAAAATATTCAATTTTTAAAAGTAAGTGCCTGCAGTCCCGATCCTATGCTTGCTGTGTGTCTCACATTTGGGAAGAATTTTCTTCCTTTGCACTATATTGCAAGCTGCTGAAAGTTAGCTTCTTCTCATCTCTGCTTGGAAGAATCGCCTGGATGATGCTCTTCAACCCCCAGTGGTGACCATTTTCGTGTTCTTAAAATTCCAGACAATTAAGACAACACAATTCTTGTTTCAGGACAGAATCCAAAGAAAGAAATGAATAATTTAATATGATATTGTGTGAACACATTTGAGAAAGGGAGAGAGGTTACATTTGTCAGCACTATTAACCACGAAAGAGTGGCCATAAGGGTCATTTCCAGCCTGCCAGTCTGCACTCTGTTCACTGTATTGAAGGCTGATGTCCCATTACCTTCAGCCAGATTTGGATCAGTGTGACCGGGAAGAAACGCAAATGCTGAAATGCACCAGAAGTCTGATTATAGTCAATGGAGCACCAGTGCCAAGCCTCCATAGATCCATAAAACCTGTCCAAGTTGGCAAATCACCTGACATGTTTCTGCACAGGATAAACCTTTGGCTCTCTGGAGTGTTTGATTCAATCTACAGAGGAGAAATGCCATCAGTCACTTCTTATCTGTGTTAGATTTCGTGTACTATCGATACCGCTGTGTTTTTCCGTGAAGACAGACACGATCGGCCTCCGTCCGATGTTCTGATTCCAGTGACAGCTTAGGGCTTGTATGAGTCAACTTGAAAATTATTATTTGCTCACCGAGCTCTTGTGCCAACTCAAGCAATTAATATGGACTGATATATTTTACATATGGTATTTTCTTTCTATTTCCTACCTAATGTGGCCTTTAAGAAATGAGTCATTATTTTATCTTGGCTGAATTGTTCTTTTGAGCAAGAAGAGCATTGGCCAATCATCCTCGAGGGAATTATTGGACACATCTCAAGAAAGGGTTATGAGTCGGCCTCAGGTGGCCACAGAAGCCCCAGAGTTGTGGCCTGTCTAGGGCATTCTGGGCACAGGGCAAAGTTGCCTCCATTTTCCAAATCCAGTGCTGGATTTGCAATTGGTGCATTTTCTAGATTTTATTTAAAAAGTTTATGTGTACTTCTTGGGAGCCAGCTTGACTTCTTATTAATGGAAAATGCAGACCAGAAGCCAGAAAATTGCCACCTGTTTATCCATTCATTTTCTTCCCCCGAAACCAACTATTCTACTACTTCTCACACTGATACATAATAGGGACTCATAGAGTAATAAAATGTAAAAGGTCGCCTTTTTCTTAAAAGTTGTATTTCTATGGATTATGACACTTGTTTTCTAAATAGATTAGCTAAAATACTGAACCCAGGGACTGCAAATGACCCTACCATATTGTTAAGAGGATCCATCTCCTTTCTCTAAAACACATACCTTACGCTTTATTCCAGGCCATTGAGATTGCTTTAAGAAAGCCCAGATTAGCTGAGCATGATAGCTCATACCTGTAATCCAAGTATTTTGGGAGGTTGAGGCAGGGGGATCACAAGTTTGGCCTCACCCTGTACTTTAGGATCTTAATGAAACTGACTCAAAATCAAAAATAAAAAAGGGTTCAGGATGTATATCAGTGCAAATATTCTGAGTTCATACCCCAAATCCTGAGAGAGAGAGAGAGAGAGAGAGAGAGAGAGAGAGAGAGAGAGAGAGGAGAAGAGAAGAGAAGAGAAGAGAAGAGAAGAGAAGAGAAGAGAAGAGAAGAGAAGAGAAGAGAAGAGGAGGGGAGGGGAGGGGAGGGGAGGGAAGGGGAGAGGAGAGGAGAGGAGAGGAGAGGAGAGGGAAGAGAGAGGGAGGAAATAAATCTAGATTTTGGGGAAAAAATCTAAATATCTGGGTTCTAAATCAGAAATTCAAAGATTGAGGCCCAAGTAGATTATTTTTTACTAAACTTAATGGGAATTTGACCTCAAAGAAGAGAAAGATGTCTTCAGACAGGTAAATTGTGCCCCACGGGAATAATTGTACAGAGTTGAGTGGTCTATTTTATTTATTAGGAGAAGCCAGGGATCAACACATTATCTGATGTGTCCTCGTTTTTACTTTTTTTTTTGGAGTTTCATGAGCGCCCTAGGTGGTCCATTGTTACCACTTTCCAACCTGTGCCATAGGGAGACAAAATGATAACACTCATTTTTCCTTGTTTGGTTTTATTATTTGTAGCTTTTTTGCTTGGAGCTTGATGTTCTTCTGCATTTCCCCCTCCATTTATTTCACCTCCATGATGGAATTTTCTACTATGTAAACAACTGATAGCCTCAATTCGGAAAATGACAGGAAGCCTATGTTAATTATTTTGGAGATAGGATCCAAATCCACTCGGAATTTTCTGGGACAGAGCCCTAGGAATCTTCCTTCTTATTTCAATATTGGATGTCCCGTCTCTCCCTTTTGAGGTTAAGTATCCTTGTGTAGGGCAGAACTTTGGTTCGGTTTGAGGTAAGCACAAGGAGACTTCTCAGAAGGAATTCTTGCTCCATGAGAAGAAACATTTAGTCTGAAAGCCTTGCTGTTTGAATTCCTGAATCTTGATTAAGCCTAAGAAGAATTCTTGTTTGTATAAGACCTTTTACACAACTTTCTACCCAAAGACCACTCTAACTCACAAGCCCTTAACACCAAAATGGACCCAGTGGTTTTCTCTCTATACCGGGAGTCTTTCAAATGCAGCTGGTATAGCAATATACGAAGTGCCTGTCACTCTGAATTATGCCCTTTGTGACCTGCAGCTCTGGAAGGTAGAAGCTCTCCCCAGAAAGAGAAATAAAAGAATCTTGTTTAAATAACCTCTATCTCCAGATGATTTAAAATACTTTGACAGATCTATATTTTTATTTGAAAAATGAATCAAAAATAATTCAATCAGAAAAGCGACATCTGTTACTAATCAATAGTCTTGCAAGAGAATTAAAATGGTCTTTTTCTCTCCCCTGAAATCTACCGATAATTTTTTTTTAATCCTATGCCATTCATTGATATCAGATGCATTTACTCTGCATCAGATCTTGGAATTACATAAATAATAAAGTCCTCCAGGCTGATGGCATGGGAGCAGTGGAATGTGTAACAATATAATCAGGAGAAAAATCTATATTTAATGTAAAGCATTCTAACACTGTAAGTAAGATGAATTTTAAACCCTTTTGTTCTCTAAGGCCAGGTTGTTCCACAGCTAATGTTTTTCCTTGTATTAAATCTTGTGCCATTTTAGCTGAGATGATGTCTTATTTTCTTAGTTTATGACTTTGGAAATTATTATAACAATGCACATGAAAAAGGAGACCGTACAAGTACGAATGGATAGAACAGCATTCACTACTCAAAGCAAGTATAAATGGGGCCAATAATTTTTGAACTTGACAGTCTCTTAATCTTCTCTGGTGAGCTCAGTGATGATTTTTCTTGTTTCAGAACCTGTCACAGCATTCATTTGTGACCATTTTTATTGCTGAGATTAGTCGAGGTCTATTAATCCTAGAGCCCCAGCTCAGCCCAACACACGTCAGCTTTAATCACCAAATGCTGAACAATGCAAGAATTCCAGCGTGTACCTTTGTAGCTATGATTACATTTTAAAATGACACTGTAGCTCATGAACTGACCTAAGCCAGCAAATATTCAAAATACAAGAGGTCCCTGAATAGGAGCCATGCCTTTTGTTCTCTCTGAAGCCTTTAGCTGTGTTAGTCACCAGCTCCAAAAGTCAAAACAGAGAGCAATGGTGTTAAACTTAACCAAAGCACTGTGAGGACACCCCGGCCACGTGCCCATGTCTTTGGCTGTTCTAAAATGGAAATGTTTTTACTGGACCCTTGCTATTGAAAACTCGCTTTATTGCTGATATTTAATTTGCACATTTACCAAGAAACACCATCAGATTTGCATGTCTGTTACTCAAGCTAGATTTACAGATGTTGCTTGTCCCATCAAGAAGGTTATGTGGTGGAAATTTAAGGAATGAGCCATGGGCTTTGATATCTGCATTTGGACAATGTCAAGAAGGAGTGATAGGCTTGTCTTGCTCCTCCCTTAAGGTCAGCGTGGAATAGAAGTGATTGCTTCAGGCCAAAGGAAGCTTTTGGAGTCCTGCCTCCTGCTGCTTCAGGGGAGGCAAGGACCTGAAACTGGAAGGCTGTGTGGTGAACCGGGGGTGTTAAGCAAAAATTTCCAGAAATAAGTGCCTCCTAAGCAAGGTGCATAATCTCATTCATTTGATCCTGCTAGGTCTACATTCCCTAATGCAGATTGAAAACGTTCAAAAACTTGTGTCTATATTAAAATATATAGACTTTTTGTTCTTGTCATCATTCCCTAAACGATACAGAATAATAGCTCTTTAGATACCATTTGCAATGTATTTGGTATTATAAGTCATCTGGAGGTGATTGAAAGTACGTGGGAGGATTGCACAGGGTCTATGCAAATTTGGCAGCATTTCATAGAAGGGACTTGAAACTGGATTTTGGTATGCAGGGAGTCCTGACACCAACCCAAGGGACAATTGTAATTGCTTCTGGAAAATATAACAGAGCAACCACTCCTAGACAGACCAGGAGAGATGTAGGATGAAAGGCCATCAGCTTAGGAGCACAGAAAAAGGACTTCAGAGAACCTGACTTGTCACAGTATTGCAATGTAGACCTGTGCTGGAAATGGGATGGAGAGGCCAGATGTTCAGGCACCCAAAACATGTGTTCTATATTTGGCACACCTAGACAGCAAAGACTAAATAGTTTGGCAACCAAAAGAGCCAGAGAGTTACTGTCACTACCCATGGCACAATGAATGACTCCATACAACCTGAAGACATTGATGTCCCATGTGAAGGACGCAGCTCCTCCTTCATGCTGTGTTCCAGTACTCTGGCTCCAGTCACCAGCTAAGCTTTTGAAGCTAATGTGTACCCCAGTCTGAGTCCTCAGGAGGGTGACCCAGTGGTCTGGGACGGGGCATGGCACCATGTACTAAATTTCAGTGATGATTCTGATGCAAGTCATGTTTGAGAACTACTACTTGAAGGCATGAAGTCTTACAGCATATCATGCAGGGAAAAATACCTTAGTGACTGGATGGAAGACGGTTATGCACTAAATAAGAGAAAGAGGGAGAATGAGGTGCATAAGCTATACTTTAATACAAAATAGTGCTTTCAAACATTAGGATCCAGGGCTGGTGGGATGGCTCCATGGTGTAAGCACCTGCCTGGCAAGCGCAAGGGCCTGAGTTCGACTCCCGGAACCCACATAAGAAAAAAGGGCCGGTGATATCACTCAGCGGCTTGGGCATCTGCTGGAGTGCGAGGTCCTGAGGTCCACCCCAGTACCCACAAAAAACAAACAAACAAACAAAAACATTAGGATCCATACCCGTCTCTGGGAAGCTTATTTAGAACAAATTCCTGGTCACACTTCTATAGATACTAAATCTGTAGATCTGGTGCGGAGTCAGTGACACAATTTTTATTATCAGCATCCCAGGTGAATCTGAGGCAAATGGTGCAATGATAACACTACATTACACAAACAAACCAATCCCTGATCTAAACTCTTTCCTAATTTTCAAATTGTCCAAGAGTGATATGTCTACATGTTGAATCTAATTCTCCAAGGAAAATATTTTCTTCCTTTAGATTAGTTCCATATTTCATTCCAAAAATGCCTTGCAGTACTCTAAAATATTGTCCACATGAAGAATGCTATGATGACATGGACCACAAAGACAATACAGTGCCTTCTAGATTTCATCTTTATATTCTGATTCTCTCTTCATTTTAATAAAATGGTTCCCAGTGGATAAATTCATCTTGGCTAGATAAGAACTTTGAAACAGAAATCCATCCGAAAGAGAACTTCAAAAGTATGTACATCTAATTTTTTTTTTATGGGGGTACCAGGAGTCGAACTCAGGACCTCACGCTTGCCAGGCAGGCGCTTACGCCACTGAGCCAACTCATTGGCCCAGTACATCTAATTTAAAACAGTGACTTTTAGTTCTTCAACTTTTGCATTGTAATGAACTCTTGGGTAAGGGTAAAAATTATTCAGAAAGGGCCAGGGGTATAGCTCAACGGCACGGCGCCTGCCTAGCAAGTGCGAGGTCCTGAGCTCGATTCCCAGTTCCAAAAAATAAAAAAGATTATTCAGAAAAGTTGGCCCACACCGTGTACCTTACCACTGAACTCTTATCAAATAGGGCTTCAGGATGATTATGAAACATGCCTTACGGTATTGTGATACCAGTTGATTAACTTCTGCTATATTTTGCTATTTTCCTAACTGTGGTTAGGGAGATCTGTCCCATAAGAAAATATATGGCAAGAACTCTTATTTTGGGCCGGTGAGATGGCTCAGTGGCATAAGTGCCTGCCTGGCAAGTGCAAGGGCCCGAGTTCGACTCCAGGATCCCACATACGAAAAAGGGCCGGTGATATCGCTCAGCGGCACAGGCGCCTGCTGGCGTGTGAGGTCCTGAGGTCCAATCCTGGTACCCAAAAAAAAAAAAAAAAAAAAAAAAAAAAGAATTCTTATTTCAAGGCCTTTATAAACTAATTGGAGGGTAAAGCCTCACACACATGAGACAATTGTAAAATATTTACAACAGTAAGTATAATGAATTCCTAGGACAGAAGTTACTAGAAAATCACTTGGAACAGAGGCTATTTCATGCATGGAGTCTGCAGCGCAAGAAAGATGACTAAAAGTTCTTGAAGGAGGTAAGATGGGAGATGTCATCTGTCATGGTTTGGAGCTAAAATGCCCCTCAAAATCTCATGTGTTTGAAGGTGATTGGACCATGGCGGTGCTGTGCTTATCCGTAGACTCAGCCATCACTGAGTTCAGAGCTGAATGTGCTGTTAAGAGCTGCGGACTGGTTGGAGGAGGCGGGCTACTGGCCTTGCGACATGGAAGGGCGTATTCTTACTGCTGGCTTCTCCATTCTCTCTCTGCTTCCTGGCTGCCATGAGCAGCTCTCTTCTGCCGTGCCCTCTGCCTTGGAGCCAGCCATCTGTGGACTGAACACACTGGAGCTGTGAGCTAAATAAAACTCTCCTCCTTTAAATTGCAGGTGTCGGGTGCTTTGTCTAAGTGAAGGGAAAGTGACTAATACACCATTTGATTTATTTTATCTTTTAATGGCATGAATTCATTGCACATAAACATAAACCCCAAATTATTCCACTGACATGAACATATGAATGAATACTAACTATCCATTTAGTGAAGAATTCTGCTTAATCTATTTATCTTATCAATCACTGTATATACTTTTGATATTATCAATGTTTGAGTCACTTGATTTTAACTAGTGACCAGACATTCCTGGCTGGTAGCTCCTATATTCTCTCTCTTTTTTTTTTTTTTTTTTAGAGAAAAAAACAATAAAAATAATGATACAGAATTTCCAAACAAGATAGTAGGAAATTAACAATGGTTAATATATTGCATGTTGTTATCTTCAAAGTAGTTGCTCAGATTACAAGAGACAGGCATGCAAAATTGATCAAAATTGATCAAACAATATAAACACAAACCGTTTTTTTCAATGAACTAAAAGAAGTTAGTAGTATAATTATTTTAACTATCTTGTGTATATATATATATATATTTTTTTCTTTTCCCTTCCTTCTTTTCTCCTTTCCCCAAATGCCCATCAGCTGAGGAATGAATAAAAAAGATCTGGTATTTTTATATAATGGAGTACTACTCAGCTATAAAGAAAGATAAACTCAAGGCTTTTATAGGTAAATGGATGCAACTAGAGACCACAATCAGAAGTGAAATAAATCAAACTTGCATGTGTACACATCGTATTGTCTTCCCAGTATAAGAAGCTGAAAAAGTAAATATATCCTTTTTATATTTTCTTTGGGTTCTCATCAAACTCTAGATTCTTATTGCCTTTTCCTTGTCTCTTAAATCATGTGGCCCTTCAAATCTTGCCTTATTCAAGGTTGAATAATATAAAAACATAGTTTATTTAGCATTGCTCCCGGAAAGTACTAGGTAGTGGATATGTCTACTTTTCCTCACTCTTTCAGTAAATGTGGTTCCCAAAGTAGATACACTAAAAACTGGTGTAAATGCTACTGTGGCTGGCAAAGGGAGCTGAGCGGAAACAGGAGATAGGGGAAGATCTGGGAGCCACTTTTGTGGGTTCACCATATATCATCTTATCCAGTGTTCGGAGCAACTCTTAGAAGTAGAAAAAGCTGGAGGCTTACAGAAGAGAAAAGCAGAGTTCAGACCAATGGAGAAACTGATCAGGTCACCTTGGAATTCACACTCAGTGCTTCCTGACAAAAATCCATCTTCTTTCCATTGCACTGGTCTAGAAACCTGAGGGCCTTTAAACACTTTTAATAATGGTAATTTTACTAATTGATAACTACAACCCCAAATGAGAGATTCTATTTTTATTTTCATCTCTATTTTACTATTGAGAAGGCAAAGACTTGATGAAGACGTTAAGCAACTTGACGAATTGTGGTTGTTCTGCAAGGGGCAGAGATTCGAGTAAGAGTCTGCTGATGGCAAAGTCCACTTTTTCTTTTCAATGCAGTGCATTGCTAATGATTTGGTTGGGCGAGAGAGTTATTTAAGAAGTCTTCTCAGCAGAAGACAATGACCCTACCAATTGAGTTGTAGAAATTTTGTGACTAAAGTCTTGTCATTTGGATCTCCATAATCTTTGAATGGTCTTATCAACTTCATACCTTCCCCAAAGGTGTAAATACATAGTTTAGAATAATTTTATTTAAAAAGTAGTTTGAGGGGCCGGTGAGATGGCTCAGCAGCGTAAGCGCCTGCTTGGCAAGCGCCTGCCTGGCTAGCGCAAGGGCCCAAGTTCGACTCCCGGATCCCACATACGAAAAATGGGCCGGTGATATCACTCAGCGGCACGGGCTCCTGCTGGCGCGCGAGGTCCTGAGGTCGACCCCCGGTACTCACACACACACAAAAAAAGTAGTTTGACAGTGCTGCTTAATAAATAACTCTAAATATAATGTTTTAAAACTATAATGATTTATGTATTTAAAATGGGTCCATTTGAGTGGGGCATAGCTGGGCTGAGGACCGACCAAGGACCTGAGAGTCGGGAGATGCGATTCACTGAAGCTGACTGATGTAACCATACGATGGAGGACATATACATGCTCCATAATTGCGGATTATTTTAATGGATTTGAATATTTTCCAATGATGGAATACTACATATATAAAAGTCATGTTATAATCATGATAATAACAATAGCAAGTATAAAGAATACATTGTAGAAGAATGACACTGAATATTGTTCCCATAACGTCCAATTTAACAAGCTGCAGTTGGAGGTGTAGCTCCATGGTACAGCAAGTGCTCAATATGTACAAGGCCTAGGGTTTCCTCCCTGCGCCAATAGGAAAAAGTAAATGAACAAATAAAAAAGCAAGCCATAGAATATTACGTATAATATAAACCTGTGTTTTAGGGGGCCATATAAATAGGACACCTTATTTTAAGATAAAGAGACTTTAAATGTAAGTAGTGTGTATTTAAATATATGTAGGGCCGGTGAGATGGCTCAGCGGCTTAAGCGCCTGCCCGGCAAGTGCGAGGGCCCAAGTTCGACTCCTGGAACCCACATACAAAAAAGGGGCCGGTGATATCTCTCAGCCACACGGGCGCCTACTGGCGCGCGAGGTCCTGAGGTCGACCCCCTGGTACCCACAAAAATAAATAAATAAATAAATAAATAAATAAATAAAAATAAATATATGTATAATCTCAAGTAAGGACCGGAGGTATATAATATAAAATATAGCTTAGTTTATGGGTAATGGTTTTTGTTATACTTTTTGCACATACTTTAAATATTTCACAAAGGTCAGGAATTATATTTTTCTACGGAAATGACATAATAAATTTGCTGACATGTAATACAGGTTTTTGATGAAATCAGAAACTAACAAAGCTCTCAGCAAGGTTTTAGCATCAGTCTGGACTATTGTCACTGCATAGTGTATTAGAGCTTTGCAGGAAACAGAAAAAGTATCCCTGCCCTTGAAGAAGATCTAATCCACCTGCCTTTGCAAATCATCTGTTCTAATGAAGAACATAGATTATGCAGCCTTGAGACGAGGAGACAACGAGGGAATGTGAGGAGGCAATTAGGCATGCAGGATGGTTACACAGGCAGTGACAGCGAGTCCATGTAGAGTTCAAGTTCCCCTAAGGAAGCCCAGGTGGGGCGAAGCGCTGAGCGGAAATGTAAGGGCATCAGGGGAGCTGGGTGCAGTCAGCGGGGAAGAAGGAAAGAGCAAAAGCAACAGTCCTAACAGAGATACAAACCCAAAGAACAGGGGTGCTCACCGGAACATCTGGATAAAACGAGAAAAAGTTCACGCACTGGCGTAGGTGATAACATGGGTGAAAGTTGAGGGCAGTAAGAGTAGAAGAGAGCTTCAAAAGCAAAGCACAAAAAGTCATGCCAAATTTTAAAAAATATATCTTATTTGCATGTTTGCCGTATTTTTTTTTTAACCACTTTTGAAAGCAGGGAAGGTAAACTGTAAGAATCTTTGGAAATCAATTTTTTAATTATTATTTTACTAGCTCACAAGTGTCATCAGGGCTCAACACAGCCAGGCTATGTGCAGTTTGAAAAACATCTACTTAATGAACTAAATTTGATTTAATAGGAAAAAAAAAAAGTAAAGCATCTTGCTCCTCCTAACTCATTGTCCAGAAGATAATAGTGTCGAGCTACTCACTCTCCTTCTCTCACTTGGACTTTTTGCAAAGCTCCCTCTTGCAGTACAGAGATGCAAAGAGCCAAATAGACTTTCTCCCCTTGTCCTCTGATGGGAAGGCAATGGGCAAAGAACAAATGCTTTTATTTTAATTTTATTTGGCTGCATGTTTGATTTGGAGTTAGCTTAATTAAAGCCATGGTGGTTCCCATTGCAAACCAGGTAAAAAGAGAAAGAAATGTAACTGTGGGACCTTTGTGAGTATTTCAGTGTTCGAATTCATACTCTTTTCAGTTCAGAAAGGGAATGATTGTCTAGTAAGACCTAATCATGCTTAGCACTTGCCTCTCATCTCCTGTACTACTTGCCTACATTTTTCCAACTGCTTTTCTATTTTCACTGTGATTTAGCAATTGTGCTTAAGCTTGGTCATTATGGTAAAAAGAGATTTATTATTATAATGTATTTAAATTTTAAGCACATTCTGTGCCAGCAGTTAGAATCTTTTAGAAATCAAAAAAAGGCCATATTGGATGGAGGCAGCACAGGCAAATAGTTTTTTGAGGATATTCAGAGAAAACTTGATTTGAAATGTTGAACACCTTATCCTTTCACATGCATTCAGAACTTCCAGCTCAACCACCCTGGAGTACAGGAAGACAGCGCCCTTCAGAGGAGGCTCCTGAAACCCACGGAACTCAGGCTCGGCAGCCTGTCCCCAAGGCATTTTCTGTCCAGCCTGGCTAGGCGGGGAGATGGTTATTATAACTGCATATCTCCAGATGTGCTCTTCAAAAATACACACAGGAAAACCACACCATCCATTGTCCCATTTTAGCCTTTGCTCAAGAGAAGGTGGTATTTTCAAATCATTCCAATGAGAAGCATCAATTTCAAGGTCAGATGAAATATCTTTCTCCAGTCTTCAGGGTGTCCCGTCTTATCTCAGAGCCTGTTGGTATGTCAGCTGTTACTTACACAGGGCCATATAAGGGGTTTTAACCCTTTTGCTTATGGGAGAGTTCTGTGTTTGTACTTGGTTTTTTGTTTTGTTTTGTTTTTGTTTTTGCTTTTTAATAAGTGCTGCTAAAGAACCTATTCTGTCTGAGATTTCTTACCACCCTGCCATGTGACATGTTGGTAAGATGAAGAGGAGACATTTTAGTCACTGAACTCTGAGGGGGAATGCAATACTTTGCTATTAATATTTATGCCAGAGGAAATGAGTCCTGCACAGATTTCATGTGGGGAATGACTTGCAAAATGTATCTAGTCCTTCAGCTGTAATGTTATATGGTTTCAAACCAGTGATTTCACAAAAGAGAGGAATTCATGATTTTTATGCATTGAAAGGGTTCTATCACGGATGAATCAAAACCTCATATAAATTAAAGAGCAAAATAAAAGTTAGAAAATAGGAAACAAGGAAATAGATATTTAGCTGGTGAGAAGAGGAACAAGAGATGAGGGGAAGGGGGAGTGAGAGGAGAGAATATAAGGAAATTAAGATGTGTCACATGTGTTACATGTGTACCAACTCCCCATGAGTTGGGTGTGTGATGCTGGATTAGTCCACTGACGGGTTTACGGCAGGGTGTGATGTTGGGAGGTGAAGCCTGGTAGAAAAATGTTGGTCACTGTAGGCATGGCCTGGAAGGGTGTATATATATCTTTCCTAGTCTCTTGATTCCCCCACCCCACTTCCTGCCTGCCATGCCATGTACTGTTTCTCCTCTCTGATGCCCCTCTGCCATGCCACCCTGCCTTGAAGCTAGCTGACTATGGAAACTTCTACCAACTGTGAGTTAAAATAAACCTTTCCTCCTTTAACCTGTGGGTGTTGGATATTTTGTCCCAGCAAGAAGAAAGTAACTAAGACAATTTATTTTCACTAGCTGCTAATTTCAAACCATTAGACTTATAAAAACATCTGTAGACAAAATGTGAGAATAAGATAAAACACTTGAAATAACAAGATTGCTCCCTTTGGCATTAAAGGTATACATTTTTGGTAGATAAATTGAAAGACATAAAAAGAAATTTGAAATAGGCCAATATCCCATACTTATGAGTTAGTACTATTAACCCTCAAGTCTGTTTCTTTTTAGCTTAAAAATAATTTGTGAATATTTTTCTACTTCAATAATACAGAAATATTATTTTCAAAAACATTATCTTTAAGATAAACTAATATCAGAATAGTGGTGTATTATTGAATATACATAAAAAAAATCAACAAAGTCTGTAGGTGCTTGAGTCACATTTTCAATGTCTTCTGAATTTCTTATGTGGGTCTCCCCCAAGGTGAGAGCTTGGGTGAAAGAAACCGAGGTAAGAGATTTCTGGGCTTGGCTGTAATGGCGTAAGTACCCGTCAGTCCACACCATGCTGGTTCTCATCACTTTCCTCAGCTTGATTATCAGTAGGCTCTTGTCTGCCTTTCAGAGATACCCCAGCTAAGACAATAAATTATATGGTCATTCTATAAAAGGCAGCTCACTTTTAACGCCTCTACACACTTTGCATAGAGAATTAACTGTTCACCTGGTTATTGAATCTGTTTATCCAGGCAACATGTTTTTCTCCTCTGTGAGGTTTTTTTGTCACTTAGCTAGAATGTCACTTATAATTGCCCTTGCCTAGTGCAAATGATGAACTTAGATAATTTGGCTTCATTCTGTTGCCCATGGGTCAGTCACGGCAGTTAGGAGGAGGAATAAGGCCGATTAAGGCTGTGGTACGTGCCCTGTGGAAGGAATGGATCTACAGGCTTGGACAATGAAGGCCATTTCTCAAAGCTGTTCTGTGGGCTCAGTCTATCAGTTCATCTCTTATTTTTGACTACACTTTACATTTTTTTATGGATCAACCCGTGGGCAATGAACCAGAACATTCTAAATGAATTCCTGACCCTAGAAGTTTGAGACTGAAGTCCAAAAAGTTGCTCTGACATAAAATGAAGTGAAAATTGAATTAGGAGGTTCAAACTGGGGGAGGGAGGGGTAAATATTTTTTTTAGAGACTCCCTGAGGAGTATCTAGAACAGGAAGCTGTAAGGAAGTGTGATATTTAGATGTTGTGAGCACTAAAAAAACTTAAATGTAGAAAGATAAGGGGAAGAAGTGGTAAACTACGGTCCCCACCATCACTACTGATCTCTTTGTAAGTTTGGGTTCCATAGTACACATCCCCCAATTTGATTCCCAAATTTATTTTTATAAGTTTCTGGTTAATTCCTTGTTCCATGCTTGTCTTCATCGACTGGAAGGAAAGATACATGAGGGTAGATCACATTTTTCTTGTGGTTCCCTCAGTGGTTCTGGGTAGTGACATCCCATTAAGTGCCCTGCGCTCCATGAGCTCTTGTTCACGTGCTGGATTCTCATACGGCTGTCTGGCAGTCTTCGGGGAACTGGTACCTAAGCTTGAACTTCACCGTCTGGTATCAATTGCCTTGACTTCTCTCTCTCTGCTTCTTTTGGATCACAAGTGCCAGCACTGAATTATTTGTAAACAATGGTTGATGACAAACTATCCTTTTATAATCATAGGTGTCTTCCATTTATTAATTTTTGTTTAGTCATTTATTCATTTAATGATGTATTGAATCCTGGGAACCTAATCAAACTTTGAATATCCCCTCTTACTTACATACTCTTCCCCATCTCATTATGCATTTGCTTAAACAATATATTATTTACATTTGCATGATTTGGGGTGTTATATCCTGAGTGGTCCTTCTGATAATGTTCTTTTTCACTCAGTATGATTTTACAAAGCCTAATTAATATCATTATATGTGGTGTCATTCTTGCCTTTCCACTCCTCATGATATCCCACTGTGGCTATATATCTGAATGTATTTACCAATTTTCTATGAATAGTTAGTTGAGTTATTTATAGTTTTTGAGTAATAGAACAGGGTTTCTATGAGCACCTGTGGAATGCCTCATAAAGGCCACATATCTGCGTCATTTGGGTATGGAATTGCAGGCTCACGGATTGCCCAGATGTTCAGTTTCACAGAACAATACCAAAGTGTTTGCATTTGATGGTACAATTTAAACTCCACTAGTAATACATAAAGGTGCCCACTGCTCCATTTCCTTTTCAATATTTAGTATTGTCAGACGTTTTAATCTTCATCAAGTAAAGGGGTTTAAGATGACACTATATTTTATCTTGATTTGCCTTTCTTTAATTAGTGACTGCTGCACATTTTGGGCTTTCTTTTTTTTTCTTTTTTAACCCATAATTGTTCTTCTCATGTGAAATGCCTGTTCATGTGTTTTGCTCATTTTTCTCTTACATAATTAGTTTTTTTTCTTAAACCTTTGAAAAAGTGGGAGTTTTGATAGTTGTTTTTTTTTTTGCATATTCCTGATACTAATCATTTGTTGGTTTTAAGTTTTGCAAATATCTCCCTCTAGCTTATAGCTTGATTCTTGCTTTATTTAAGATGAACGAGCTTTCCCCCCTGTTTTTATAGAAAAAGTAACATAACGAAGCAAATAATTTTTTTCTTGTTATGTTTGGCACTTTTTATGTCATGTTAAAGAAATGTTTCACTACCCTGAGGTCATAAAGCTGTTCCCTTATATTTTATTCTAAAAGTTTAAAAGTTTTACTTTTGACATTTAGTTCTTAATCCATCTGGATTTCATTTTTGTGTATGGTAAGTAGGAAATCTATTTTCATTTTTTTCCATATGAATAACCAATTCTTTCCAGCTCCATTTGTTGAACTATATTTTTTCTCTTTATCAATGTCATAGTAGTTCCACAAAAAAGTCAAGAAAAATTCCCCAAACTTTCTCCTCCTAAACATTAAAATATGATAAGTAAAAAACTATTCCTTCAAATACATTTTTTTTGTTTTGTTTTTGTTGATTTGATTTTTTTGAGACTGTGTTGTGGATTGAACCCAGGGCCTCACACATGCTAGACCAAGAGCTCTATCACTGAGCTACAACCCCAGCCCTAATGTTATCATTTTGAATCAGTATATGTGAAGTAACAAATCAGGAAACTTATATCCATTGAATCACAATAAATTTATTGATTAGATACACTATCTACATTTTATAGAGAAGCCAAAGAAGCCTACAATGTCTTAAATAGACATTACATATATGGTAAAGAGAGGTTAAGTATTTCTCAAGGTGCTACACTTGATTAGGGCAAGGATTCTAGACAAGCCTAAAGGTCCTTGATTTTACTACTTTAAGAGAGAGGAATTAATGGAGGCAGTTGTTCAATATTAAAGATGAAGAGGAGTGAATGGCCCACTGGCAAATAGGAAAATTGACATTGTCCTTGGGAAGATGAGTTTTCCTTCCTTTCACAAGAACCATCCATTGGCACCAGCAATTTCTTTCTTCGCCAACACAGTCCTCTGTTCCACATTCTGGGGCCTTTCCTTTTTTGCAGGGTAAGAAAGGCCTATTAAACTAGAAGCTCGAGCCGCATGGGCATAGGGGCTCCACCAAGCTTGGGAACTGTGCCCTCTGCTCTCGGGAGCTCTCCCAGGCCATAGGCTGGGGACCAGGATGTGCAAATGAGCTGCTGTCTCACTCCTTGCTTGATACTGTAACTGCCTCCTCCTAAACATACTGTGGCCATATAAGCCATTTTGAAAGAAGGACATAATTTTCATGTTAAAGAATCATTTTAAATCATTTGTAATTTTAGAGAAGACATCGAACATCAGTGTTGATGTGGAGCAGTGGGAAACCCTGGCACAGAACCTACCGATTCTCACTAGCTGCATGACTTTGGTAAGTGATCTGCAACAGAGATTGCCAGGCCTTCGCTGACAGTAAACTGTTTAGGCTTTGTGGACAAATCTGTATCACAACTTAATTCTGCTGTTACAGCATGAAGGCAGCCATAGTAATGAGCATTAAGAAACAAGGGTGCTATGTTTCAATAAAGCATTATTTATGGACATGGAAATTTGAACTTCAATGTCATGAACAATTAATGTGTCATGAAGTACTACTTTTTTTTTTGATATTTTTGCAACCATTTAAATGTAAACATTTTGAGTTCTTGGGCTATAAACAGGTAGCAGAATAGACTTAACCCCAAGAAGGTAGTTTGCTGAGGTCCGATCTACACTCCCTTCAGCCGGCTGGTCTGTAAAGTTCATGTCATGTGCATCATGAAATTTTGGGGTTGAATTGTAAAATCGGTGAGCTGGTTCACTCAGTACTAGCCCTCGAGTAGGATGTCAATAAATTTTCTTTTAAATTGAAAAGTTGGAAATCTTTATTTCAATTATTCATGTCTTCAATAAATATTTCTTTTCTCTTTCAGGGTCAGACAGTATTCTCAGGACTATGGAGACAGCAGTGAATAGGACACACAAACTTCCTGCCCTTCTAGTGTTTGTGTTTCAGTGCAAAGAGAGAGACACTAACACTACAAAAAGTTAAAATTTATAGCAAGTCAGGTAGTGATTGGTGTTAGGAAAAAGAGCCAGGGAAGGAGAATAAGGGAAAGATTTTGGGTGCTTTTAAACTTTGGAGTCATCAGCACAGGTAGAATTTCAAGCTATAAGACTTAATGAGAAGACCATCAAGACAGTGAACGTAGATTGTAAATGGAAGATATCTGAGTTTGGAGCCCTGGGCTACTCGATTATTTAGTTGTCAGAGAGATAGGAGCCAGACTGAGAAGTAGGAGGAAATCAGGAGAGTATGCTCTTTTGGGATCTGTGTGTTAAAAAGGAAAATCCCAAGGGAAAGGGGAAAATGACACTATTAAAACCCCTATTTGGTCCAGCAAGAAGAGGTCTGAAGAATAAGTGACATGGAAATCACTGGTCGCATATACACCTTTGGCAGAATGGTGAGGTGAGGAATTGAACAGAGCCTGACTGATTCCCGAGAAAATAAGAAATAAACAATGGGAAAGGAACAGAGGCATCACTTTTACAGGTTTGTCCTGAGAAGCAAAAGTGCACCAACAGCTGGCAACAGGAAGGTTTGGTAGGGTGAGGTAGGAGAGGGCTTTAGAGAGAGATTCATTCCCTTGTTCTCAATTACATTTTTTAAGTGAGAGTAATAACAACTTGTAAATGTGCTGGTGGAGAGGGAAGAACTGACTATGCCGCGGAGAAGCAAGCGTATCGCTACCATCCTATCTCAGAGTGAGTCAGTGACCACGGCAGAGGTGGACGTTAGCCTTGCCCAGGAGCACCGGGAGTCCAGCCACAGAGACAAGCGAGTGGCCAGAGGAAACAGATGGAGGCTCACGGAGGGTATGTGGACTGGCAGAAACTTCTGGAAAACCTTTTCTGGTTACTTCTATTTTCTCAGTGAAATAGGGCTTCAGGTGGGAGTGGTAATGGGTATCTGACATTTGAGGAGAGAAGAGAAGATAGGAATAACCATATATTACGACTGCTGGACAGTGTTTCGGGCAGTTTCTTAGGTGGGGTGCATAGACTGAATAGTTTATGGATGGCCTTGAGGGTATCCATGGATCCCCTACAACTTGATAGCTGGTTTTCTCCAACTATGCATTTTTCTGTAGAGGAGTTCCTAACGCTCTTTAGATTATCTACTGAGTTCATGACCCAGACAAGATTAAAGAAAGAAAACAAAACACAACAAACCTACTGATGAAAGATTGTAACCAAGGCATAGAATCAGGAGAATTTCAGCTCTGAGTCCAGCGCTAAGAGGAAGGCTGGCACTCATCTTGCTTGTGATGCCGATTTTCTTATTTGGAGCAACAAAAATAGAATTGTGTACAGGGCCCAAATGTCGAGGTCCAGCTATGGAATCAGTCACAGTGGGTTGTGGGTATTGAGAGGAGCGGATGAAGGAGAATCCTAGAGAAGAGCTCAAAGGATATGACAGGCAGGCGCCAGCAGTGCTCTGCCCCGCTGCCGGACACCAACCATCACAGCAGCTCCTGACACCAGAGGTCTGTTTGCCTTTGGGAATGTTAAGCAATAGTGAAACCATGTTCAAACAAAAAACCTGACTTTATTTTAACTATACACATGTGAAAGAGGGAAAAGCAACTTTGGTTCAAAATGGAAACTACCTATTTTTAGAAGATTATATAGTATTGAATAAATTGGAGTAATCAAATTAAGGAATTATTAGATTTTTTAAAGTTTTTTTATGTCTTTTGCTGTAGTTAATCTTAATTTCTCAAAAGGTGTGATATAAACATGGAAGATATTTGATGGTGAATAATGATCACATATATTGGAATGAAATTACACATTGTGATGATGAAGATTAATGATGTCATGTAGAAACTAATCATTTATGGAACTTAATTTTAGATTCTTAAAAATAAGAACAACGAAAAGAAAATTAATTTTTCAATTAGTTGCCTTTTATATTAAAACATGAACACAAATATCTCTAGAGTTGATCTTTATTGGATAATGATATATATCTCCCTAAATTTTCCTTCCAATCTGAAGGGGAAAAAGGCTGTTTTTGCCTGTAGTATTATTAAAGGGTGGGGAAAAGCCTGTTCCAGCCTGAGATGTTATTTACCAAGTTAAGGCTAAAGCCAATTGTCATGTCCAACTTATAAAGTCCTTATGAAAACAGCAACTTATAATGGAAATTCTGACCCACTTTAGTTCTGGTACGGCAGCACGATTCAACAATAATAACAATAATAGTAAATCTGGTTTTCCTATTCAACCTCATACCACATTCTTGCTGTGAGGAAAATCAATTTATATTTCCAGGGAGGAATTCCAAAGTAGAACTGAGTATTTATCATGACTGAACTGAACTGACAACCTCTTCATGTTCTATTTTAGAGAGTTTTCTACATGTTTACATTTTTATTTTTAAAATTAATAAATTAGCAAAAAATACTTCATGTTAAAATTGACATTTCCACTTAGTCCTAAAGTAAGTTACCACCATTCTAATTAAATTAAGGTATGACTGCAATTCGTTTTATTAAATATTCCATTTAAAAAAAAAAAAAAAAAACCTCTTTCATAGCAAAGTATGCACTTGCTTTAGTCTTGGCGTCTTTCTCTTTAGCTGCCGTCATTCGATTGAAGCATTTACTTTGAAATGCCTGCCAACTATTTTTGCCCAATACCACAATAACAATGCAGTCATGTATGAGTGATTTATCCTAGCAAGGTTACAACTGCCAGGCCTGTGTGGAACACTCTCTGAAGTTCAAACAGAAGGTTAAGGTCTGCTTTTCTCTCTTAAATAGCAACTAGACTCTAACAATGTTTTGCATGCCCTTTGTAGGTGTAAATGCCACCAAATAATTAAATGGTTATTTTAACAGAAAAGAAAAGAAAAAAAAAAAACAGAGGCTAAAGCACAACTATTTATTCATATGTCCATCTATAGCTACATGGATATGTACCAACACTCATGCTAATATGTATGCTGATTAGTTTTTCCTCATTTTAATTAAGAGTTTTATTATAGACACATTTTAAAAATTAAGTCAATGAAAGCATTATTTCTTTGTTTAAGTATTTAAAAACATATTTTAATTTACAACATTAATTAACATAAGAACACCTTCTTTGGGTTACCTAACCAAAAATAACCAAAATGGATGCATTTTCAGTTTTGTCTCTAGTTTCACTTCTGTGTGTAGCTTTTTAAAAGACCCACAACAAAGAAGAAAATACTCGCATGCTGCAGTTCCAAAGGCTGAATGCTTATTTAAAAAGGTCACTGTATCCAAAGGACAGATTGCCAGTTCTTTTGAATTTTCCTTCCTTGCCTCTTCTATGGAAACAGAAAGAAACACGAATCATCGTCAGGGAGGCAATAGGTAGAGACCACCCAGGGCAGAGCCCATTTAGCATCGAGTGACCTTCTGTTAGACGCGCAGCAAAGCAGAAGGAAAAAATCCAGACACAATCCCCCTGCGTCCTGAAGTCTTCTCTACTTCATCTGGCTCTTTCACAGCTTCAAAGACGCTGAAGCGGCTGATTATTTTAAAAACAAAGCAAGACCAAACGGGGCCTGCCCCTGCAGAAATCTTCAGCCAATGTTTTTTGACCTCTTTCCTCCCACTTCACTTGCCCTATTTATGTAGAATGATGATCTGTTTTCTTTTCTGAAAGCTGTCAAGAAAGTGGTCTCCGTGAAACATTCAATCACAAATGGTGGGCTCCTGAGAAGTAAAAATGTGTGTGTTTGTGTGTGTGTGTGTGTGTGTGTGTGTTGCCTCTGTACTCAAGTTATACAAGCAGTGAGGCATATTCTTCTTCTCTATGTAAAGTTATTTATATGATTTGTGGTTATGACCTACACAGGAGAGACGATGCCTCCCATGTTAACTAGGTGCAGTGAGATGGATGGACAATGGACAGGTGCTGCTTCTGGAACCCAAAGGCAGAAGTTTGCTTGAAAATGTTGGGAGTACAATAGAGCAACAGGGTGATTTAAAGCCCAACTCGCATTTTTCAGACTGTTTTGCAAGGATTTCTAAAAATTTGTTTTTGCTTGTGTGCATGTTAGTTTGTGCTGGTAGCAGTGGTTGATTTTATTTTTTAACTACGTACCTTAATCGGTGGACTTCCTTGGAAAGGACTGGTTTAGGGCTGGGGTTAAGAACAGGAGTCTTCATAAATACAGAATGGGAGAGTTGGCGGGCCATGACAAACAGAAAGCCACCAAATGGGCAAAGAGTGAAAAGATTCATGGCACTTGGTGACAGCACAAATAATCAAGTTTAAATTAGACATTCACGGGGCTGGAAGGGCAATACTTTAATTGGTTAGACTCTGAGCTAAATACTGGGGATTCAAAAGATAAGGAAGAAAGAGCTCCTGTCTTCAGCAAGTTTATAGTCCAATGGAGAAGAGAGGCCTGTAAATAAGCAAATTTTTATTTTTAATGCAATTAACATATACTGTTTATTAAAAGGCCTGGAAAATAGTAGTAATCTGAAAATATTTGTTCAATAATGAATGGTCTTGCATAGTGCAATTGTTCATAGGCAACTAATAAATGTGAGTTTTTCAAATAATTCAGTAGGTGCTTTTTCAATATTTTTTCATGTGTGTTTTAAAAAATATGTTTTTTGTTCATTTTACTTTTTTATCTCCCCTCTCTGTAAAGTTAATAAGTTCTCTGAAGCCAGATTCCATGTTTAATATTTCTTTAATGTTTCTTACCGTAAGTCTAGACATAGAAGAAAATTTCTTTTTAGTCTCATCATCTACCTTTTATTTTTTTTTCATGTGGGTACTGGAAGTCAAACTCAGGACCTTGCACTTGCCAAGCAGGCACTTATGCCGCTGAGCTATCTCACCGGCCCTCATCATCTCTCTTTAAAAGTCATTTACGTTTTAGAAATATGACTACTTTATTATTAAAATAATTTTTATTGATATTAAAATGATGAATGATTCATACGTTGTTGTTTTAAGTCTTTTGATTTTTAAAAATGAAGATGAATCAAAGTATAGTATATATGAGACTCAGCTGTGGACAATTTCTCATCTGTAATCTGGTGTCACTATAGTGTAAGAGTTCAGACATATTCTACAGACATAGACAGGGCATGTGGACTTCATGGCATCCTCAAACTCATAAGGCATCACCATATTATCCTTGAGCACAAAGCCATGCGAGACACCGTGACATCACCTATTTGTCAACTTAGAATGATGCTGATTTAAGGCTGGGCTAGTGGCTCACCTGTCACCTCTGAGATCCAGCCCCATCTTCTTCGATCTGCCCTGTATTCAGAGTGCCTGACTCTGCAAACACCCCACTGCATTCCTTTGCCCAGAAGTGTCCATGTCAGTTTGTGAAATGGAAGCACGGACATGCAATTTGAGGTTGTGAAGATAGGAAGTTCCTAGAGATTGACCCTTGAGCATTTCCTGTCTATTCTCAGGTAACGGTTCCATTTCCTTCATAACCTTACTTCCTGCCAGGAGGCACAGGCTCCTGGATTCTGGTAATCAAGTCCTCCTCCTTTTGTTCTTGTACAGCTTGGACTAGTGATGGTTTCCTGTTGACTCCTGCTGTTCTTGGGGTTCTCCCAGTAGCTTTTGTGGTTAGTTCTCCATATTAAATTCCTTCTGTTGAAATACCTGGCATGTATTCTCTTTTTCTGATTTGAAACTCATTGATTCTATGTCACTGGCCAGAAAACCATTGCTACTACTTGAAACCATTTTCTCTGGTATCTGGCAATGTTTTCAAAGAGTTGCTTCACTCTAATATTTTATTCCACGAAGATAATCTTGTGACTTTGTTCATAAATCTACTTCCCTCACTTTCTTCTTATGAAAGAATAATGAAATAAGAACCAGTCTGATAAGCACTGGGATTATTCTACTCAGGCTACCATAACAAGTACCGTAGACTTGCTGGCTTAAACAATGGAACTTCATTTTTTCATAGTTCTGGAGGCCGGAAGTCCAAGATCAAGATGCCAGCTGGGCTGGTGTCTAATAAGGGGTCTCTTCTTCATTTGTAGATGGCTAACTTCCTGTTGTGTGCTCATATGGCCTTTCCTCAATGTGTGTATGTGTGTGTGTGTGTGTGTGTATACACATACACACAAAGGAAATGAGAGAAAGAGAGACAAAGTTTCTTGTGTATCTTCTTATAAGGACTCTAATACTATTAGATCAGGGTCCCATCCTTATGACCTTAATTACTTCCTTACTCACAACACTGCAGTATTGGAGGTCAAATTCTTGTCGTATGAGTTTTGGGGGGCACATCTATCCAGTCCTTAAGCACACATTCCAAAAGTTATTTTAGTCAGAGTATTTATTCCTTCTGCATGAAAAAATAAATAAATAAATGAAACAATATCTTTTCAGGATTTTAGATTTATTTGGCAATGAAGGGAAAATATAGCTTTTAGGGTAGCAATTTTCTACTTTGGTATGTGTTATGATTAGTTATAGCTTATGGTGTATAAAATTATAAATAGTTTACTTATTTTTATATAAGAGATTCGATATTAGACAAATACAGAAAAAATCTAATTATGATGGAGAACTGAAATACACTATATATGAACTTGATCTTATTGATACTTATAGGATACTTTATGCAATAACCACAGAATGTGCTTTCTTCTCGAGTGCCAAAAATATATTTACCAAAATGGACCATATGCAAGGATATCACAAGTCTCAAAAATTTCAAACTATTGAACCCATACAGAGTATATTGTCTTACTAAAGCTTGGAAATCAACTGATCTAAGATATCTAAAGGAACTTGAAATATTTCCAAATTAAATGACATTCTTCAAAGCAAATCAATGATCAAAGATGAGTGCATACAGAAACTTTAAAAGATATTTCTAACTTATTGATAATGAAGACACAACATAACATACATAGTTGGTTGGATACAGCTAAAGTAACATCATAGGGAAATTTACAACCTTAAGTGCCCATGTAAAAAAGATAGAAAATTTTAAAATCAATACAATCCAACTTTCTAGTTTAAGAAATGAAAGAATAAAAGAGCAAGAGAAATATAAAGAATATAAAAGGAAGAATGACAGCAATCAGACTAGAAATCAATAAAATAAAAGATACCAGAAAGTTAGTGAATCAAACAGGTATATCTTTAAAATTCAATGTAGTGGATAAGAGGCCAAGGTTAGTTTTTGAAAAATGGAGAAAATGGACAACTTCTAGGTGTCAGGAAAGAAAATGACGATTTTTAACAACAGTGAAGAAATAAAAAGTAGAATATTATAAAAACATGTCAATGAATTTAATAACTTGGGCAAAAGAAACAATTTCTTGGAAAGCAAAACTTAATGCTATTGATTGGAAAAGAAATAAAAGATTTGAACAGCTATCTATTAAAGAATAGATACACCAAAATTGCTTATGATGAAAATTGCAAATTCATAGGATTTCACTGGTAAATTTCCAAAAAATAAAGAAATATCAACCTTGTACAAACTCATTCCATCTTATTATTCTGCCAAGATGAGAATAAGATTTTCAAAATCTTAAAGACTAGAACAATTCACCTGATGACCATTGATGCAAAAATCCTCCAGCGCATAGTTCTTATGTGCATAATTCTTATCCAGAATTATGTAAAATGCGCACCACATCCAGACCGCGCTGTCATTCTAGAAGTACAGGTGCAGAAAAAGCAATCAGTATAATCATCACAAATGAAATAGTTTTATATTTCTTTCTCCTACAATCTCAGAATCTTCCACCAGCTGTTGCAGAATGTCTCAGTTTGTACTCGCTACATTGCACGCGGACTGGTGGCTCCTGTACTGGGCAGTGTAGCTCTATTCTATCCTGTTGATCCCTTTGTCTGTCTTTATGCCAATTTCAGTTTTGATTACAGTACTTTCATTATTAGTTATCAAATCAGGTGGGTCAGTGTCTTGAATTTGGTTCTTACTTTTCAAAATAATTTTGGCTCTTTTAGGTCCCTTGTGTTGCATATAAATATAATATATAATGAATGTGGAGCTATTAGAATCATCTTGCATTGCTGTATGAAGGGAATAAAATAGCTCAATCATTTTCTAATACAGTTTGCAAATTTCTTATAATTCTGCAATTTTACTCATATTTTATTCAAGTAAGAAGGAAAATGGTCCATAGAAAGAATTGTGGAGGGCTGTTTATAATAGCTTCATCCATAGTAGACAAACATTGGGAAAAATACAAAAGTGGATTCAAAGGTGAACATACATGGTGATTTATCCATGCTACATTCACAGGGGAATATTATCTCGTACAAATCACTAACTAGTATAACACTAACTGTGTAACAATATGAAGGAACTTCCAGAACATTATCCTAAGTGGGAGAAGAGAGGCAAGGCACAGGGCTATGTTGTGTGTGATTCTCCCTTCATAAAATTTTCCAACTTGCAAAACGTACAGTTAAGGAGACCATATCAGTTGGTGTCTAAGCCCAAGGAGAAGACAGAGAGACACAGGGTTTGGGAGTGATGGGGCTTTTCATAGCTGCCTTGAATTCTGATGGGGTCACATCCTGATAAGTCCCTGGTAGACTGAGTATATGGTAAGTTAAAATAATGTGACTCGAAATTGTGTTGAGTCCACCTGCCTTACAGAGGACCAAGGTGAGCACAGATGTCCTGATGACCCCCACCTCTGCCACTGCAGGCTGCCCAGCATCTGCAGTGAACACCCCACCACCTGTCTCTGGCCAGGACAAGATCCAAATTCAAAATCTGAAGTGGAATTTCTAATGAATGTCCAATGTGTTATCATCACAAAATAAAAAGAAGTAAGTGGGACTATAGTAAATTAGGGACCATTTGTGTCTTGAGTGACATTGGAATTAAGGGTTGCATCGATGGCTGAAGCATTTTGCTGTGCACTCAAAATGGGTTCACGTTATTGATTATAAATTATTTTTTCAGAAAGATAATTTTGTTTCCTGTAAAGCAGGTTAAAATCAAATTCTTTTTATTCTTTGGACACTTCTGCCAAAGAGAAGCAGAGTTAAAATCCCCAAGAAAGTGCTTTGACACTCTCACTCTGCTTATAAAATATTTTGAGTCACATGATCATAACAAAAATACTATATTTATTTATTCCCAGACTTTTACATTTTCTTTTTTAGGATTTGAAGGAAAAAAATGTGTTTGTCATCTTTATTAATTAATCTGTCTTGTGAGTCCTAAACTGTTGGCAAATAATTTGTTTCCTATATCTACAAAAAGCCATAGAAAGGATCATACAGTTAAGTAAGGGGAGTTCAGATTTGCAGCTTTTCTTTATTTTAGCATAATTTATTTAAACTATATCACAGAATGATGATTTTTTTCTTCTTTAACAAGGCGGATGTTGTGACATTTTTTGTTTTCTTCCAAAACCACAGGTCCATTTACAAAAACAACACCTTTTTCTGGAGAAACTTTGTGCATTCAAAATCATCCAGTAGCATTTTGGATTTCCCTTGGATGTTTGATCACCTACTGGTTTGTCATTTTTCTTCATTTCTGGCCTAAGACTCTGACATGTGCTTTACGTTACCCGCTTGGAGCTTGACACACAGAGAAAAGCGTGAGGCATGTGAAGTGTAATTTGGCTTGCCCTTGAGATGTGCTTGATTCTAAAAAGCAAAATAGGAGAAGACACACTGGAAGCCCCACCCAGTAAGGCAAGCATGTAAAAAGAGCCAAGAGAAGAGACTTCAACAATGCTTGCATAGTACCCGTCTCACGCTCGCTGCTTTAGGCACCTTCGGGAGGCTGCGCAAGACACAGGTCTTGTCGCCAAAGCAGTAACTTGATTCTCCTCATTTCGTCTTATGTCTGTGCTATGAAATACATAAAAAATCTACAGACTTTTCCTCTGGCCTGTTTCATCTCCCTGACACAAACATATCCTGCCTGACCGATTTTTAGAGCAATGTTTTAAAAGCCAGCATTCAGTTCAAATTCTGTACCTGGCTCTGGAGCCTTTGTGATCTTGTGTTTTCATTTTTTTTTTTTTTTTTTTTTTTTTTTTGTGGGTACCGGGGGGACGACCTCAGGACCTCACGCGCCAACAGGCACCCGTGCCACTGAGCGATATCACCGGCCCCTTTTTCGTATGTGGGTTCCGGGAGTCGAACTCAGGCCTTCGCGCTTGCAAGGCAGGCGCTTAAGCCACTGAGCCATCTCACCGGCCCTTGTGTTTTCATTTTTATCCATTAAATAATTATTTAAATCTTGCTTCCTTTCACATTGATTACAGTGGAAAGAGATGGCAAACTTGAGAAGAGAGTTTATTAGCAAGTATCGGCTTCTTGCAACCCAGGCACATTAGCAAAGCCTGGAATACTTTGGGATTTGTCTGGAAATCCTTGGATCCCTGCCCTGCATGAACAATGTTAGTGCTGGCCTTGGTTTAATTTAAACACCTGGCCTTTCTCTTGAGCAGATGGAAGTATTATTTTTTAGCTCTGAATCATAATTTGAATATAATCTCAGAAAAATGCAATAGCTGGTATCCTGGGTAGTTACAGGCTCAAAATTGATGCAGTAACAAGGGGAAGGAGCTATGGTGATTTGGATGGTGATTCGTCATGAAGAGTCCTGCAGTTTTACAACTCTTGGTGGCCAAGTAATATGCTATTTACTGGAGCAGGTTCCCAGGCACTGAGTGCCACAGGCAGGTGCTTCTGTCATGCTTTTTCAGGGAAAATGGGAGACACAGCCTCAGGACAAATTGGCCAACTGTGTGGGGCAGATTTGATCCCGCTCCAAAAACTCTGTTGCACTACACCTCTCACCTCATATCAAAACAGGTGAGCTCCATGTCAAGTATTTGGCTTTAAACTTTCAAAAATCATTATTTTAGGTCAATTTAAAGAAACTGTAGCTATCTATGTCAATCACAAGTGAACAAATTTTTAAATAGCCGATATATTTCAAGCAAAGTGTGTATGTGTTAGTGAGGGTCACTGATGGAACGCGCTTAGAATAGCTTGGTCTATAATCAGCATTCAGTGCTCTACAGTGAGTTTGCACAATGCCAGATGTACACTATAATTATGAAATAAGTAAATAGAAAAATAGGCTGGGAATCAAGGTAGCAAAATGACAGGTTATTCAGATATCTACTAAAACAGCAAATCTATAAAACAAAATAATTATAAATGCACTGCAAGGACCTAGCAGGAGCTAACAAGTTCGTATGTGCACCTTCCTTGAGAGAGATTGTTATGCCTCAGCATTAAAATGTCCCCACAGAGTCTCAGGTGTTTGGAAGATGATTGGACCGTGGCACTCTATTTGCATCAGCGGATTCATCTGTGGCTGAGTTCAGTGGCTGAGTGGGGTATTAGGAGGTAAGGGTTAGTGGGGAGGGGTCACTGGGACATGGCCTGGAAAAGTTTTTCCTTGTTCCCAGCTCCTCCCTTCTCTCTATGCCTCTTGGCTGCCGCGGGTTGGCAAGCTTTCCTCCACTGTCCCTTTCCACAGTGCCATTTCTGCCTTGGATCCAGACAGCTGTGGAATGAGACCATAATATAAAATAGGACTCTGCCTTTTAATAAAAAGGAAAATCCTGCCATTAGAGGCAATAGGGATAGAGGTGAAAGATACTATACTGAATGAAATAAGCAAGACACAGAAACAGAAATACAGCATATTCCACTTATATGAGGACTCTAAAATAGTCAATTTGATAGAAGCAGAGAACAGAATAGCAATTGCTATGGGCTGGGGGGGAATGGGTGATGTTGGTCAAAGTGATACAGGTTCCATTATACAAGATGGATAACTGGTGACGATCAAATGTATAGTGGTGTGTAGTTAAGAATGTTACATTATATACTTGTAATTTGCTAAGAGGAAAGATCTTATATTAAATCTCAGCATACACACACACGCACACACACACACAAAGGGAAAACCACATAGACTTAATGGACATGTTAATTATCTTGACTAAGGTGGATCTCACCATGTATATGTAAAAAATCATGTTTTACATCTTAAATATATAGAAACTTACATCAATGGTATCTCAATAAGGAGTGTATCCCAACCTAAATAGAGTTGATATAGTGTGTGATTTGTCCAAGGCATAGATTTCGGATTCTTGTGTATGTCAAGCAAAGAATTACCAATATACACCAAAGGTAAAAGAAATAGCAGCTACATTTATTGAAGGTAATGGCAGAAGGTATGCATGGGCATGTAAGTTTGTGTCAGCAGAGACAAAAGGATGCCATGAATAGGGAAAGAAATGGTGCTTGGTGGCAAGGAGAATAGGAAGAAAGAAGATAATTCAGGCTTTTGGATTTAAAAGATGTGCATCATGCCTAAGGTGCCTCTCATTGGGTTTCTCTGGATATGATTAAAAAAGTGGTAGACTTGGTGCATCTCAAGGGCATCTAGCTCACAAGACTTTCCCATAATTCACTCTGCTTTAATCACATGCATGACGTGCGGTCTCTACGTATGAATGGTTAATGAAGTTTGCGTAAGGGGAAGTCACTGTAGATCGAGCTGCAGGATCTAACACATTATTGCTCTGGCCGGGAGCTTTAGAGATTTCCTAGGTCTTTGTTATTTTTATTTCTGCTTCTCTTAGGAGCAGGACTGGCATGTGGCCCAAATTCAGGTGGACGGAGGGGGAGTGGTCCCACATCTCCAGTTATGCCACCTGCAGTAAAGAGGGAGACAGAATCAGAATTTAGTACAAAGACAGTAAGTACATTGCTTTCTCTGCTGAGGATTCTTTGGTCTTCCCTGTTTAGGCCCACATTAGAATTATTTTATGGTCTTGTAAATAAGTGTCATCGCAACTGGTGCCTAAGGTGTAAGTTTAATTTAATGTTCATGTGACATTGAGGAAGCATATTCTGGTAAAAAAAAAATAAAAATAAACCATTGATTCAGACACATGACAGAACCATCATGGGGTCAAATGTATGGGAGAAGAAAGCATTTTATAAACTCTGGTGCCCTCATAAAATATGAAGGTTATTACCATTATCAATTGAGCAGTACTGAAATTGCGATTTGTGATAAGCAGAGACAATAAAGTTTAGAGGAAACTTGTGGAACAGTTTTGACAATTCCGTGACTTGAAATTTCCTATTTATATTTAGCTACAGTATGAATTAGGAAACTTTTATCAGTTATTAGACCTCTTTGTACATCACAGAATTAAATATATTTTGGACTTGATGCATATTATATCATAATATATTCTATCCTATGATCATTAAGGAGAGATTGTATTTAAAACACATTTTAAAAAAGAAGAAAGTTGAAAATGTGTCTACAGTACATGTAATTCTACCTCATTACATATGGAATCAGAACTGCTATAATCAAAGAAATGATTTGATTTTCATTAGTGTCATTCATGAAATTTTGATGATTAAAATTCTACTGAAATCAGCTATTAGACTTACTGAGAAGAAATGTAATAATACCTAATTTCATTTGATTAAAATGTAAGTATTATACCACTATTGTTAATAATCTAGGGGTGATTGTGAAAAAATGTGTTTGCCAAAAGGAATTACACCTTTATTAAATTGGATGTGATAGTGATTTCACTTAATATGTCTTCCATTTCCATCCATTTTTCTGCAAATAAATATTTGAAGTAGGATAGAATAAATAAAAATAGATAGGGGAAAAGGCAAATCATAATTTTAGAAAGGAAACCTGCAGCTGCAGGATACAAGTGCAGTTTAAATTTTATTTTCTTTCTTTCAGAACAAAATAAGCCTGGGCAATTCCTTTTCCTCCACAAATGGGTTCAACCATTCTCAATTTACTGGCAAATGGTCATCTTTCACATAAAAATGAAAATAAATCATCTATTTTCACCTGTAAAATAGGATTTTCCCAATGAAGAGGCCATTATCTTTCTGTGGATAGGCCACCTTTTTCCAAGATTCAAGACAGATTTTCCTATAGAGTCACAAATTCCACAGATTTCTGCTACCCAAAACACATAAATATTCCCAGACCTAAACTATAGTTTGCCTTTCTCTCAAGGGCCTGCATTCTATTTTTTAGAGTGCATACTTTGCAAATTTATGTCTAATAAATCCCTTTATGCCTCTCACTGACATGTTGTAAAAATTCATTTTCTGCAATGGGAGTCAGTGAACCTGCAAATTCTATGGGTAGGGTGGGTTTAGAAACCTCCTAGGACTCTGTCTTTTTGATACAGGGATGATATAGGACCTCTAAATAATCTAAACAATATAAGAGAAAATATGATACAGTAACTCCTAATCTGCTAGATGTTCAATATGCTGAGTTTGTGTTCTCCAAAATCAAAGAATGAGTTTTAAGGAACAATGGACGTTAAGAGCAGGAAATATTTACTGGGGGAAAGAAAGTTTCTTTCTGAGATAGAAGGGGAGCCCCCGAAAGTGGGTTACCCATGAGCCCACTTCTCAGGGGAAGCTTTGTGAAATAAAATCACAAGGTGTGTGTAATAAGGTGGGACAAAACTATGACCAACTAATAAGATTACAAGTGTAGTCGCTTAGGTAACATTGATCCAATGGGTAAGCAGGCCACGTAGCAAGTGTGCCTGGACGGAACAAGGTCTTTCCTAGAATGGGTGAGTCAGGGAGGTTTTGGTCCCCACCCCAGGAGACCGATGCCTATTTAGATATCAGTCACTGCTGTTCATCCCTCAGGGAAGTATGTGGGTGTAGCCATTCTATCTTTTGTCTTAAGGTCTGGCCTTTAACAATGGCCACAGTTGTATTGTATTCTCATCTTCTGCACTGGCCCCTTTGAGGGCCCAGCCCTGTCTGACTGCCTGTAATATTTCTAACTAACTTAGCTGTCTATAATATTTTGACATTTTCAGTTGGTGGCAGGAGTTAAAAGAGGAATCAAAACTGCAATTTCACTAAGTCCAGGTGATGGTTTCTTATTGTTATTTTCCCCAATTCCCCCAAACCCAACCCCTTGCTTTTTGAAGCATAGCTTATTTCTTTTTTCCCTCTTTCCTCTATTCTTTCCTGAAAACTCTGCAGGCTTGTTTTGTTGTTGTTTTTCTACCAGTTAGAGATTCCCAAGTCCTTAGAAAAATGGGTGCTTACATATAAAAACACCAAATGAAAGACACTGGCTCCCTCTAACCAGAATGGGAAGAGGTGACAAAGCATTGCCTACAACAGGCAGCAGCCTCCTTAGGTTCTCCCTCAGGTCAGGGTCAGGCCTTGGGTCAGATGGAGATAAAATTTGCTCACCAGGGAGACACGTGCAACGACAGACCCATCCAGTGTCTTGATCAAAGTTGCTTATACACCCGGCATGGGAAACCTGGTCCTGAGACACCATGGTGAGGACCCATCTTTGGAATCATTACAGCAGTTTTAGATTTACCAGAAGTGAAGAAACCAAGAGGCATGATAGCTTTCTCTCTAAAATCAGGAACAAGACAAGGATGTCCACTGTCCCCACTCTTATTCAACATAGTCATAGAAACTTTAGCCAGAGCAATTAGACAAGAGCAAGAAATAAAAAGGAATAATGACTGGAAAGGAAAAAGTTAAATTGTCATTATTTGCAGATTACTCTATGTAGAAGACCCCAAAAACTCCACTAAAAAATTGCTAGATTTAATAAGGAAATTCAGTAGTGTAGCTGGATACAAAGTCAACATTCCAAAATCAATAGCCTTCCTGTACACAAATAACAAACTCACTGAAAGAGAAATTAGGGAAACAACACCTTTCACAATAACATCCAAAAAAAATGAAATATCTAGGAATCAATCTCACAAAGGAAGTAAAAGACCTCTAAACTGAAAACCACAGTACTCTGAAAAAGGAGATTGAAGAGGATATCAGAAAATGAAAAGATATCCCTTGCTCTTGGGTAGGAAGAACCAATGTAGTGAAAATGGCCATACTTCCAAAATTGTTATACAGATTTAATGCAATTCTGATCAAAATTCCAACAGCATATCTCACAGAATTAGAGAAAACAATCCTAAAATTCATTTGGAACTAGAAGAGACCTAGAATACCAAAGGCATTTCTGGGTGACAAACGCAAGGCAGGGGGCACCACAATCCCTGATTTGAAATTATACTATAAAGCTACTGTGATAAAAACAGTGTGGTACTGGCAAAAAAAACAGACCTGAAGATCAATGGAACAGATTAGAAAATGCAGAAACAACTGCAGACATACTAAGCCACGTTATCTTTGACAAAGGTGCCAAACACATTCACTGGAAGAAAGATAGCCTCTTTAATAAATGGTTCTGGAAAAACTGGCTCTGCATACACCAAAGATTAAAATTAGACCCATATCTTTCACTGTGCTCTAAACTAAATTCAAAATGGATCAAAGAACTAAATATTAAAACAGAAACATTAAATCTGCTGGAAGATAGAATAGGTAAAACTCTTGAAGACATTGGTGTAGGCAAAGACTTTATGAATAAAACCCCAATGGCACAGGAACTATCACAAAGAATCAACAACTCAGATCTCATCTCATTAAAAAGCTTTTGCACAGCAAGAGAAACCACCAACAGAGTGAAGAGACAACCAACAACGTGGGAAAAATGTTTGCCAGCTGTTCCTCAGACAAAGGATTACTATTGAGAACATACAAAGAACTAAAAAAAATCAGACCTCCCAAATTTAAAGACCCAATCCAAAAATGGGCATCTGAGATGAATATGCACTTCTCAGATGAAGAAATACAAATGACAAATAAATATACAAAAAAATGTTCAACATCACTAGTCATTCAAGAGGTGCAAATTAAAACAACACTGAGATTCCATCTCACCCCAGAAAGAATGGCTAACATCAAGAAATCAGCTAGTAACAAATGCTGGAGGGGCTGTGGGGAAAAAGGAACCCTTCTCCACTGTTGGTGGGAGTGTCGACTGGTACAGCCACTGTGGAAATCAGTGTGGAGATTCCTCAAAATACTAGGGTTGGAGGTCCCATTTGACCCAGTTATTCCCCTTCTGGGTATTTTCCCAGAAGAATTAAAAACATCGTGCCACAGCGATATATGTGCACCCATGTTTATAGCAGCACAATTTGTAATAGCTAGATCATGGAAACAACCCAAATGCCCATCAACTGAGGAATGGATAAAAAAGATGTGGTCTTTTTGTACAATGGAGTACTACTCAGCAATAAAGAAAGATAAACTGGAGACTTTTATAGGTAAATGGATGCAACTAGAGAAAATACTCATAAGTGAAATAAACCGGACGCACATGTGTAAACATCATATTGTCTCCCTAGTGTGAGAAACTGAAAGAATAAATAAGATCCAAAATGTACAATAGATATGGTAAAACAGGAAGAAACTGTTCAAAAGGAAAGAGAAACTGGTATGGGGAATGGAGAAAAGAAAAAAGGGAAAAGAAAAAAATTATATATATATATATAATTATATATATATAAAATTATATATATATATGATAGTTAAGATAGATACACTACTTATTTCACTTAGTTCATTGAAAAGAAAGGTTTGTGCTAATATTGTTTGGATAATTGAATGCTAATATCTTGTACCCTGAGTAACTAATTTAAAGATAACAATACATAATGTATTAACCATTGTTACCCTCCTATTATGTTGTTTTGAAATTTTGTTCTCTTGTTTTCTCTTTAAGATAAAATTTAAAAAAATAAAAACTGAATATCTTTTTTTTCTGGTGGGTGCCTCACATGTTCATTTCTCTAATGCTAACTTCCTCCCTCCTCCTTATTTGGTTCTGATATTCGTATGATATTTTTAGTTTCAAGTTTATCTCCATACCTAAAATGGTATATGATTTGTAGTTGCTAAATGACTCTTTAGACTTCTCAAATCTTCTATGAGTTCCCTGCATATTATGCAGGTCCCTAGATATAAAGATCTTTGAGGTGAAACTTTGAGTGAAGCTCAGCTGCTGTGTACATCTTCCTTTTCCTGCCTTTCTGATTTGCTGATGAAGGTTGGAGTAGTTGTGTGCCAGGAATGATGACTCTTGTCCTAGACATGAGCAACAGATTTCTGTGTGATTAGCAGGGACATCTAGATTAGTCACAACAACAAAAAAAAGGTAACGAGGTAGAGCTGTTCCTTATGGGCAGTTCCAACCCCAGAACAGCAGAGCAGACCTACCTCTCACAGGAGGTTCTGATCCTAGGGCAACAAGGACAAGTGCCACTCAATGGCAGTTCCAACCCTGGGGTCAAAGGAGGGTTTCCATTTGGAAAATCTGGTTCTGGAATTTTCTCTCTGTCTCTCTCTCTTTTCCATTTTTCTCTCTCTGTACCTTTTTTCAAAGTACACAAAGGATCTCTTAAAAGCGTGTAGTGCATCTTAGAAGATTATGGGTAACTCAATTGTTGTCCCCAAAATATCACATGTAGGTTATATTTTATGAACTCGTGACTTAAAATGGAAGATATTCAAATGTTGATTTTTCTCTATATTCCTGCAAATTTAAAGAGTAGAGACAAGTCTCAACCTTGATTTTCTACTAAGGAGGGAAAATGAACAGAGATCTCATCTAGCAATATACCACTTTTCTTTTTTGGGGGAGGTGCTTAAATATCTATCTATCTATCTATCTATCTATCTATCTATATATATAACTAAAATTAAGTGATTTTAAAATGATGTACAAAAGAATATTGAGAATAACCCCTATTATGAAAGATATACACACGATAACATTTTTTGACCAAATTTATCCGATTTAAAATAATTTTGGTCATTATACCACTGCATTTTGAGGAATCTGTTCAATTTCTAATGATATATATTTTGATCAGTGCTGTGCATATTATAAATTATAAGCTTTGGATTTTGAGAAAGTATGATCTGGTTAGCAATTTACATCTGAGATAATATGTGTGTAAAATTACGTCCAATTCAAGTCTTCACAGTTGGAAACATTTTAGTAGTATGTCTTATGTAAGTATAAAATGTTACTTATTCCAAATTTGATAATTGTTGAACTCCAGAAAACCACCCAATAACAATGAGTTTCTGTGACACAATTTTTATTATGTCTAATCTCTTTGCAGCAAGAATGCCATAGTCATCAATAACTATAATCCTATGAGAAGAAGAATTTTGAAGCAAGAACCATTGTTCATTGTCACTAGATTCTCTTGGGTTTATTTTTTGCCTTGGTTAAATGAAAGTGGTTGATGGATTTAAATTTCATTACAGTCCTTTAATTCTACAGTAAATAATTAATCTTTTCTGATCAAATGCACTCATGTTTAATAATTCTGTCATTGTCTTTCACTGTAGCTCTGGTTCTTAAGACCTTCTGATCCTTAGATTAGGCCCTCGCGAATTCCCTTTAGATGTGCAGACAGACATCTTTCATCGGAGGTAGGATTAATGAGGAGTAGCAATCTTTTGGAGACAGGGACTCCAGATTTGGATTTTCTGCATCAATCATTTTTCTATGGATCATAAGGAGATATAACATATGAAATAGAGAGAGTTCTTTGAGTTATGATTTTTAAAACCTAAAAGGGTGGGAAGCAAATCTGTAGAAACATTTTTTAAGACCAGAAAACTAAAACTAAACTCTTGACTTTGGAAGGAATTACAAATATTTGATAAGATAGAAAGAGGAAGGGACCAGGAAGGTTTCCTGAGAAAGAGTATCTTTCATTAAGAACTCATGGATGTACTTCTGTTCATTAAGAGCTAGCAGGGCCTTTGCACTCTTGGCATTTCTACATTCCATGGACAACTCAGACTGAGACGAGGATCATGGGAGAAAGCAATCAGACTCTGAAAAGATGCCACATCCTCCTTGGGCTGAAAAGTGACAGAGGAGGCTGGCAACAAGTGTCTTAGCTGTTTCAGTAAAGGCATTTTCAGTAATGCTGTAGGTAGATCACAAGAACAACCTTCATCATTATACACTCTTCCCAAAATTAGACTAGGTCAATGCCATGCAATGACACATGTATCTACTTTGAGTGACAGGGAAATGAGTGTGGGGAGATGTCTGTGCAGGCCCCGGTGAACATTCCAGGGATGGTGGGGTGAATTACCTTGCAGGTGTAGCCCTCTCTCCTGGACCATCTGTTCTGCTCTCTATTCCCTTTAGCATACAATGCTTAAAAATTCCCTTAAACCTACTTTGTCTTCCAGCTATAACTCCACTGGGCTTCTTTCATTATAGCAAAATAAACATATACGCATGTGTATATATAAATATATGAATAAATAGAAACACAAATTTTGAAAATTCTCAACTAAACTCACTGTCCTTTCTTTTGCACCTTCCATTTTTTATCTACCAAATTTTTTTCTTAAGTCATATAGATTTTATATTTAACTGTTCAAAGCTAAACACTCATCCTAGAAAACTCACATATTATAATGTTTATGTAGAACGTCAGGTATTATGGGAAATCAGGTCTATTCCACCAAAAGCTACCATAATAAAGCTATGTGCAGATTTGGATATTATACAGCTGCAAGTGTAATATTAGACATAACAACCAGTTCTAAGGATAAACTTCAAAGCCATAAAGAAGTAGGAATTGCTTTTATTTTAATTCAAACTAGCTAGTTTAAAAATGATAATTGTGTATGGAGTCTACATTAAGTAATATTTTGTTAGGTGTTACAGCCATATGATTATTAGGTTAGATAAAATTTAAATGTCAGTATGTTTACAGGTGACTAAAATGATGTTTTGAAATCCTTTGGGGGAGATTGTTTAGGGCTATAGATGAAATAGGTTTAGAAAAATAGAAACAGCTGGTTAACACTGGTAATGGAAATTTAAGAATTCACAATACTGATGTTTGAAATATTTTATTCTAAAACTGAAAAAATGCAAGAGAAAGTTAAATATTAGTTAATTTTTGTCTGTGTATATTTAATATAATTAAATATTTTTGTATGTACTTAATAATAAGTAACTGAACTCTTTTCTTGAAGTAGGTATGGATGATCTTCTGGATTTCAACAGGATCCATTGTGATTTCACCCTTTTCATTCTTAATTGATGGAATTTGAGTCCTTTCTCTCCTCCTTTTGATAAGGTTGGCTAGAGGTTTATTAATTTTATTTAGTCTTTCAAAGAACCAACTCTTTGATTAATTGGTTCTTTGTATTGTTTTCTTAATCTCAATTGCATTAATTTCTGCTCTGATCCTTATAATTTCCTCCCTTGTATGAGCTTTGGGTTTGATTTGTTATCCCTTTTCTAGGAGTTTGAGGTTCAACATTAAGTTGTTTATTTGAGCTCATTCTTTTTTCCTGATGTGAGAGTTCACCACTATAAATTTCCCTCTTAGGACTGATTTCATTGTGTCCCATAAGTTCAGGTATGTTGTATCAGCATTTTCATTTAGTTGTAGATGCTGTTTAATTTCTTCTTTAATTTCCTCTGTGACCCATTGGTTGTTCAGGAGGTTGTTGTTTAATTTCCATGTGTTTATGTAGTTTTTGTGGTTTATTTTGCTGTTGATTTCCAATTTCATTGCACTGTAGTCAGATAATACGCATGGGATAATTTCAAATCCTTTGTATTTACTAAGCATGTTCTATGGGCTAATATGTGGTCTATTTTAGAGAAGGTCCCATGTGCAGCTGAGAAGTATGTATATTCAGATGTTGTGGGGTGGAATACCCTGAATATATCTATTAAGTCCATTAGTTCATAGGTTGTTTTAATTCTGATATTTCTTTGTTAATTTTTTATCTGGTTGATCTATCTACTTGTGAGAGTGGGGTATTAAGGTCCCCCAGCATGATTGTGTTAGTGCTTATTTGATTTTTCACATTCATTCATATTTGTTGTATGTAGTTGGGTGCCCCAGAGTTTGGTGTATATATATTTATGATTGCTATTTCTTCTCTTGGAGTCTTCCCTTAACAAGTATGTGTGTCCCTATTTGTCTCTTTTGATCAGCTCTCATTTGAAGTTCACCTTGTCTCCAAATAGAACAGCTACCCCTGCTTTTTTCTGGGATCCTGTCACATGGAGTATTGCTTTCCATCCTTTGACTTTCAGTCTATGAGTTTTTTTGTTTTGTTTTGTTTTTTGTTTTGAGTTAAATGCATTTCTTAAATGCAGCATATTGCTGGCTCTTGTTTCTTGATCCATTCTGCCAGTTTATTTCTTTCGATTGGTGAGTTGAGACCACTTACACTGATGGTTGTAACTGTTACGTATTGGCTAATCTTTTTCATGTTATTTTCCATTGTTGGTTCCCTGTCTTTCTCCTCTGTTCAATTACTTGCCCTGCCTGGTGGCTTCTTTCTGTTGGTGTTCTTGTGTTTGTGGTCTTCGTTATCTCTTTCTAATATATCCTTCAGAGCATTGGGTAGGGCTGGTTTGGTGGTTATAAATTTCTTCAATTGTTCTCTGTCATGGAAGTGTCTTATTTCTCCACTGATTTTGAAGGACAATTTTGTGGGGTACATCAATCTGGGTTGAAGATTGTTTTCTTTTAGGGCTTGAAATATCTCACTCCAAGCTCTCCTTGATTTGAGGTTTGTATTTAGAAGTTTGCTGTGATTCTGATAGGCTTTCCTTTATAGGTGACTTGTTTCTTTTCTCTAACTGCTTTTAATATTTTGTTCTTGAGGGCCGGTGATATGGCTCAGCAGCATAAGCACCTGCCCGGCAAGCATGAGGTCCTGAGTTCGACTCCCGGTACCCATGTAAAAAAAAGAAAATTTTGTTCTTGTGCTGAGTTTCTGGAATCTTGATTATTATATGTCTTGGTGTAGTTTTATTTTGGTCATGGCTGTTTGGAGTTCTACACGCTTATTTATCTGTACTTCAAATTCTTTATCCATGTTTGGGAAGCTTTCTGCCATTATTTCTGTGACGAGTATTTTTATGGCATTTGCACCCTTTCCAGCTTTCTTATTGACCTCAGTCAATCTGATGTTATTCTTCTTTACATCATCTTGTAGCTGTTGGATTGATTTTTTTATTGTCTCTTGCTATTTTTAAGGTAGCTCTCTTTTCATGATCACTAGCTGCAATTCTCTCTTCAAGATCTAATAGTCTATCCTCTCCTTCATTCAATCTGTTATGTATACTTTCAATGGAGGTCTTAATCTCTTGGATTTCTGTTTAGATCTGTTTCATGGATTCCATTTCTTTCCTATGTTGGGCATTTGTGGTTTCCATCATTTTCCTAGCTCATCTATCCTTTTATTGTGTCTACTCTAATATCCTTAACTTTAGGCATCATTTATTTTTGTACCTGAGAGGTTATTTTCTGTATAGTCTTTTCCACTTGTTTTTTCACTTCTATTGCTATCATTTCAGAAAGTTTCAGTGTTTAACTTCCGATTTTATCTATCTCATTGTGTTTGTCTATCTCGCTTGTCCTGTGTGGGCTGGAAGTCTGGGGTTGCATTTTGCTTCTGTGTCTTGTCATTTTCTATTTTCTCTTTTTGATTTTATTTTGCTTTCTATGTTGATGTTTGCCAATTTCTTATTGTAGATAGCTTTATCACTATACTGAGACTTCCTTAGGAGATGTCTGTTCTTTGGGGCTGTCCTCTAGATATAGGTGGTTCCTTATAGCTATCCCAAGAACCTGCCTTCTCAGTTTGTAAAGGATGCAAAGTTACTATTTGGCTCAGCACCCAATCCTTTGGCACTTGACTGTGGTAATGATTATGACCCCATAAAATCACAGTGTTATCAAACAAGGGTGAAAAACTGATAATATCATGTATGACATCCTGGCTAAAGTAGTACAGTTAGCAATAACAATAGTTTCAAGTACAGCTCAATTACTGACAAACTGTAATCATTAGTCTGATACCTACAACCACAGGAGCAAACTCTAAAGTTATATAACAAAATCACACATATACCATGTACTTGTATGCAATGATTTTCCCCTTAGTGGAGTGATTTTACCCTTGGTGGGTGGTGGTGGGGTTAAGATGGGTAGGGGATAGGTTAAAGTGATGAATGAGGTCAAATATAGTGGAGTAAAGGCTGGAGGTCAAAGGATAATCACCCAAGTTTTGGGAAACTGGAGGACACAGGAGGGAAAAAATGAAAGAGAATGTGGAGGAGTAATCAGAAAGGGGAGAGACAATGTTTACTCACTCAAAAGTATAGATTGAAGAGGTAGTTGAGGAAAGAGAGAAAGAGGATAAGTAGAAGAAAACAAAAAAGAAAGGTAAGAAACCTAAACAGTCAAAAAAAGAAGGAAGAGAAAAAGAAAAAGAAAAGAAAAAAAAAGAGACTAGTAAAAGAGGAGAAAAAAGAAAACAAACAAATAAACAAATACCCAAAACAAAAATAACCACAAAATACAAAACAAAACAGGATGAAATCCAACCAGACAGGAAAAGGATAGCCCATCAGACAAACAAGGGAGAATAAAAGTAGTAAAATACCTCTGGTGTTTACAGTTTTGTGACAGTGTCCATGTCAGATCCCAGAAATGCGCTGGGTATGGAGCTGGTCTTGGCCTCTGGATGTGGGGGCCGTGACTGGGCTCCTGTTGGTGGAGTTCTCCAGAGCCCAACCGCTGGCTCCTTGCTGCTGCTTCAGACGCTTCCACGTTGCTGGTCTCACTGATTACTCTGCCTGCCTGGCCTGGGGTCGCGGTGGTCTGGTCACTCTGCTCGCCAAAGGCATGTGTGTGTGTATTTAGTTTCTGAGAAGTGCATGTCAAGTTGTTTTCCACTTAAAGGACGAATTAATGTTGAAAATTAAACCTTATTTTAGATTTATCATTTCTCATGCTCTGGGGAATTTGTACCTTCTTTGAGACAACAATGTCCAAAAAAATGTAACACAAGCCACTCATATATATTTTAATTTTCTGGTGTTCATGTTTAAAAAAATAAACAAATAAATAAGTAAAATTCATTTTGATAATAATTTTGTTTAATTTAACATATCCATAATATTGTTCATTACAAAATTCAATACAAAAAATGATTTTAATGAGATAATTTTCCTCGTGTTTTTAAATTGAAATTTTGAAATCTAGTATGAATTTTACAATTATAGAACATCTCAATTTGAATACTACATTTTCATTCAAAATACATGAACTCTATTTAGATTTCACTATATATATATATGTATATATATATATATATATATATATATTTGAAAAATGGATTTGTATATCCAAATTGTTGTAAATGTACTTAAAGTTTTTTGACAACTTAATCAGATTTTAATTATAAATGAAAATTAGTAAATTATGTTTTCAGTTCCTCAGTCTCACCAGCTGCTGTTCAAGTTCCCCAAAGCCAGCTGCATGGCACCTACCTTGCAGGGCCTTTCCACACTGGCAGTGGGGTGAAACTTGGCAGCACCAATTTACATTATGTATTCTAAAAGGAAAAGATGAGGAAAATAAAAACTATTTCACACTTCCATATATGCCAAAAAAAAAAACCAACTCAATGAAATTTAATCATTGCAATGTTTATATAATATTAACCGCAGATAAAAAAACAAGAGAGATTCACAGTTTGCTACTCATCATTATCCTTTTAGCTTTTAAAATTTTGTCAGCATCTTAGTATATTTGCTTTTGAGTCAACACACATTGTAGTTATATCTTTTAAAGGTATAAAAATATCCTAATAAATAGCTCTCTCCAGTTTTATTTCCAAGCTCTGAGCTTTGGGCTTATTTTGGCCCATAAAATCCAACATAGAGCAACTTGGAGCTGCAGACCTGCTAAATACAATTTCAGTGACATTTATGTACACTTCACCAATTGAAATTCATTTTTTTTCCCCATACATCCATTACAGAATAGAGTCCTCTCTGTATACTGGACCCTATATATTTTTTTAATTCCTCTTATCTCTTCATTCACTTACTCTAACTTCAACTTCCTGCAGCTCCACCCTAAAGGTTTGGAATCTCTAAGTTCTACTGAATTATAGGGTCTTGACATGTTCTTTAGCCCAAATAACTTCTTACAGTTTGTCACAAAAACTGAATCCTTAATATAGTACATAGACTATTAGTACATAGACTATTAGTACATACACTACACCCTTGGTATCAAGTAGAGTTCACTTATGATTGTACAAGGAATTTACCAAGTGAGCTTACAGTGGTCACCTGCATAGTCAGAGAGAGAAGAATGCAGAAGGGCTGTCCGTATGCTAAAAAGCAAGATGACTCGGTTCAGTTGAAGGTGGAAGCCTGGAGCTCACTGCAGAGTCTGGTGCAAGTCTGTGTCCAAAAGCCAAAGGGTCTGCAGTGGAGAGCTGAAGAATCTGGGCTGCAGGAACTGGATAGCAACGTCTAAAGGCAATGGTGAGGACTGGAACTCCTCCGAAGAAGAAAAACGAAGACTTCCCTCTCCTTTCCCTATTTACTTTGTCCCAGCAGCTACAAGTCTATTTGTTGCTACCACCCACATGGGGGGCAGGTCTCCCCTCCTCAGTTTGTGGCTACGTGTCAGTCATCCATAGATACACCCCAAGCTTTACTAATCTGCTAGGCAGTTCTTACTCAAGTCAAGTTGAAATTCACAATTAAGGATTACAATCCACCCCTTGTCAACTTTCAGGTGAACACATCTCCTTAAACCATACATAATCTCCAAATAGCAAGTTTGTAATTACACCTAATGTGATAAAACTATGCTGCATACATGTGGAAATGCACTAATTCCCTCCTGCAAGTCAAAGGCAAAGTTTTTCTTTAGGTGATGTTACGCCTCTCCTAACATATATTCTATAACTTAAACATTATAATATGTATTTAATAATATGTAAGAACTGGCATTAAGTCTATCAACATTACGTTACAAAGAAAGAAAACCAAAAGATATCTGCTTTTCAAATATATATATTTGCAAAGTAATAAAGAAATACTCATGACAATGACAATATTTGTTTCTGTAACTGGTCATGCAGCCATAGCTAGTCTTCACTAAGCATGTCAGGAGGTCCTGGTTCTTTACCTGATGGGGTAAACTATACCTTCATTCCTGAAGGTTCTGGGCCATTTGTCATCTTGCCTGGATTGGGTTGTTGTAATTTCTCACTGACCTGAACAGGATGTAGTAATATCAGAAATCATCCTAAAGTATCTCCTGCACTCCAAATGTATACTTCCTTCCCTCCATTGTGGAATAATAGTCCAATTTCACTTTGGTAGTCTGGTTCAATCACCCTTGCCAATGCTGTAACTCTCTTTTCATCCTTTTTACTCAGACACACGAGGAGCCCAAAATTATCAGTGGGAAGTCCTAGCTTCCAATTCAGTGGAATTATTGTTGTGTTTCTGGTACAATTCTCCCTCTGGAACTAAGACATCCAGGCCAGCAGAGAATAAGGTTGGGAAGCAGGAAAAAATAATTTTGCTAGTGGGTCATTAGGGGTAATGGTGAGAAATACTATTTCTACTTCTACCTTTTGATTTTTGGGACCCCTGAATTCTGGCTAGGGGAGAAATCCTGGCTGAATCCTGGCAGCATCCGTATAGTGGATGCTGATTCAAAGCATACGCAGCCTTCTTGAGAAGTTTTCCTCAGCCCTGCAAGAATTGCCACTAAGCTGGTGGTATAATTGCATCTTCAAAAGGCCTTTTCACATTTCTATCAATCCAGCTGCCTCTGTGTGGTGAGGAATGTGGAAAACCAGTAAATTCCATAAGTATGTGCCCATTGCCTCACTTCTTTGGCCATGAAATATATTCATTGGCCAGAAGCAAAGCTGTGTATAACAGCATGATGGTGGATGAGGCATTATGTAATTCCATGGTGGTAGTTTTGCCAGAATCTTACATGCAGGGAAGGAAAATCCATACACAGAATAAGTGTCTATGCCAGTAAGGGCATAGAAGCTGTCCAATATAATCAATCTGCCACCAGGTCACAGGCTGATCACTTGGGAATGGTGCCGTACTGGGGACTCAGTGTTGGTCTCTGCTGCTGGTAGACTGAGCCTTCAGCAGTGGCTCTAGCTAGATCAGCCTTGGTGAGCAGAAGTCACATTACTGAGCCCATGTGTAGTCTCCATCCCTGCCACCATAGCCACTTTTATTCATGAAGCCATTGGGCAATGACAGGGGCAGCTGAGGGAAAAGGTTGATGCTATCCAAAGAATGGGTCATCTTGTCCATTTGATAATTAGAGTCCTCTTTTGTCACAAATATATGTACATCCTTTGCCCATATGGAGAATTCTATCCACATAACTCTTCCCCAATTATCTTTGCTACCAGTTTTCCTGTCGTTTTTCTTCCAAGACTCTGATCAGCCAGACCACTGGTTATACACTATGAATCAGTATATAGTCACTCATCTGGCCACTTTTTTTCTTCCAAGCAAAATGTATGATCAGGTTCACTGCCTAAAGTTCTGCCCACTGTGAAGATTTCCCTTCACCACTGTCCTTCAGAGGTATCCTTGGAAAGGGGTTATAGTGCTGCTGCTGCCCACTTTCAGGCAGGGCCTGCATATGTGCAAGACCATCTAGAAACCAGGTCTTAGCTCTCTCTTCCTCTGTCAAGTGATTATATGGCATACCCCATGAGGCCATGGGCTCGTGCTGCAGGACAGAAGGTGATACAAGAGTAGAAATGACAGGCGTTTGGGCAATTTCTCCACATAACTAACTTGTGCCTTACAGTTCTGCTCAACCTAATCACATATATACCACTTTCACTGAATGATGGAACCTTGCTGTACACATCCAGCTTTATGACTCAGTGCGTCAGAGAGCACCCAGTTCATGAGGGGCAGCTCAAGTTGCATGATAACCCGGTGTCCCATCATCAAGGACTGCATTTCTACTAAGGCCCCATATCAGGCCAGGAGCAATTTTCAAAGGGAGAGTATTAATCTACAGATTCCTTACTTTCTCATAGCTGTGACACAATACCCAACACCCACAAGTTAATGAAGGAGAGGGTTATTTTAGCTCACAATTTGTAGGGATTTTATTTCATAGTTGACTGGCTCCAAGGCAGGGAAAGATAGCAGCGGGGCATGGCAGAGTAGAAAAAGCTCACAGCATGGCAGGCAGGAAGTAGCAAGACTTCTTTCTTCTTTCTCTTTTTATTCTATACAGGCTACCAGCCTATTTATTAGCTGGTGCAGCCCACACCCAGGGTATGTCCCTCTTCCCTAAGTCCATCGTCCGCACTCAAAACTATGCTGAAACAATCACAGGACTAGTCCAGAGTCATAAACCCATGATCCAGCAGCACACACCCATGATCCAGTCACTGCCAAATGCCCCACATGTGAACGCACGAGGCTTTGGGAGAACATCTAGATGTAAGTCATAACAGCAGATGATGGCAGAGCCTTGCTCCAAAATCCTGAAGGTCTCTGCTATTATTCATTTATGGGGGCTGCCAGAGGCTCCAAGCAGCATCCTCCTGTGCCACTGACACCGCAGGCACCATGGGATCTGCTGGATCACGTGGCCCCATCACAGAGTGTGCAGCCGTCTGGACCTGTGGCAGGCTGTTGTTCTGAGACCCGCTCAAAGCTGGCGGCTTTGTGAATCACTTGGTGAACGGGCCAGGGTAACACACCCAAGTGAGGAATGTGTTGCCTCCAAAATCTAAACAAGCTCACGAGTCAGTGTGTCTCTTTTTTGGCTGTAGGAGCCAGGCACAATGACTTATCCTTCACCTTAGAAGGCACGTGTTTGTATGCCTTACACAACCAGACTGCTAGAAATTTTACTGAAGTAAAGAGGCCTTGAATTTTCCTTGGATTTGTTTTTCATCCTCTGACATGAAAATACAGGAAGTCCAGCGTAGTTGTTACCACCTGCTTACTTGGTCCAATCAGCGTAATGTCGACAATGTAATGGACCAGTGTGATATGCTGTGGAAGAAAATAATCAAGATCCTTATGGATAGGTTTGAAGAAAAAGGTAATTGCCAAATCAATAGCTGCACACCAGGTATCAGGAGATGTGTTAATCTGCTCAAGCAGGGAAACCACATCTGGTACAACAGCTGCTACTGGAGTCACCAGTTAGTTAAGCTTATCATAATCCACTATCATTTTCCAAGATCCATGCATCTACTGCTTGGAGCCAAGAGGAGAATTAAGTGAGGACGTGGGGGGAACTGCATTTTGAATGTGCCACTAACGTCTGCATCCTTCCAGACATGTAATATTGTTTTTGATTTAATGTTTTCTCAGGTATCTGTAATTCAAATGGATTCCATTTGTACTTTCTCACCAAAATAGCTCCCACGCTACAGGTCAGGGAACCAGTGTGAGGATTCTGATAAGTACTAAGTACATTTATGCTGATTATGCATTGTGTAACTGGAGAAATGACTACAGTCTGGATTTTGGGACTACTGAGCCAACTGTGAGTTGGATCTTTGCTAAAATCCTATTGATTCCCTGACCTCCGTAGAACCCTATTCTTCCTGGGGGACCACAATGATGTTTTTGATCACTTGGAATCAGTGTTAGTTCAGAACCAGTGTCCAGTAGTCCCCCAAATTCTGTTCACTTCCCTTTTTCAAATGTACAGTTACTCTGGTAAAAGGCTCTAGGTCCCTTTGGGGAAGGATGGGAGAAAGACTGACCGTGTAACTTTTTGGCAGTGTACCATGGTCCTTCTTCAAGGGAACTCCCCTGCTCTCCATTCAAGTGGTTCTGAGTCTGTAAACTGGCTCACATCCTAAAACTAGTTGAGGGGCCACAATTCTCTATTGCTATGATTTGTGGTAGATTTTTGTTCATTTGTCCTGAAATATTTATGCTTATATAAATCCAGTAAAAATTCAGTAGGTCTCCTGCTTATTTCGCTATTGGAAACACCATAATTAATCAGCCAATCCAAAAGGTCTACATGTGTCAGACTATTCTGTTCATTGCTTTGCTTGTGCTGTCCATCATGGTAAGTATACAGATCTTGTCTTAGATGGTTGAGCACTGCACTTTGGCCTGTGCCACTCCAGGATCCAATCAAACCCATCATCTTTGAATTTTCCAATTGAGTGATTGTGGTCCTTACCATAAGGTCAGAAATACAGAGAAAAGCAATGATGGGGCTCTTCAAGGATGCTCCCCCTCACAAATCTCTTTTTTAAGGCATTAATGAATGTTACATTTTCTGGATCCTTCCAGTGGAGGATCAGGTTTTATCTGGCAAATTCACTCCAGCATTCTCATTTCCTGAACCTCTGAATTTCCTCATCAACAGTAAACCAAGGAGTATCAGGCATCTCTAGCTCATTCATAATGGGCCATCTTTTGATCCATACTTCAGCCAACCAGCCACATAAACTATTTAACTTGTTAACTCCACAAGCTGCAACATTAAGTTCAGAATCTCTGCTTAATAGATGCATATCAAGATACTCAACTTGGGCTGGTGAGATGGCTCAGTGGCATAAGTGCCTGCATGGCAAGCGCGAGGTCCTGAGGTCGACTCCTGGTACCCACATTAAAAAAAAAAAAAAAAAGATACTCAACTTGACCTGGGTTTACGTTTCTTCTACATTATCATACAGCCTTAAAATCCATTAGCATACCTGTACCACGCACCAGACTGCTGCTTATAAAAATTAGGAAACCCAAGATCTTTCGGAGTAGAACAGACTTCCTCACTGCAATTTACCTGACCACAGAGGATGTTTCTTCAGGTATAACAGGAGGAGCAACAGCACAGGGGTAGGGATGCCTCTGTCACTAAAAGTCAGGAAGTCTCTTCCTCTGACAAAATAATCTCATCAGGATTTAGGAGCTAAATGTCTTCAGCTTCATCATGTTCCTCCCAAATATCTCCATCGCAGTTTATAGAACCCCATTCTTTTCTGATCAGTGCCGTCACTTATACTTCAAATATCTTTCCAGGAAGAACATTAAATTTATGCTGTAATTCAGCCACTTGCATGATGAGAACTTGTAGTTTGATTTCCACAATTTCAGCCCTATGGCTAGAGAAAAGAACATTTTCCTTTAGACCAGACTTAGAAACATTTAGATAACTCATGGTTTTCCTTTCCTAGTTTGTCCACTGATGCTAAAAGCAACCAACCAGAATCATCAAATTTCCAACCCTTCCAAAAATGTTCAAAATTATATAGAGTCACTAAATTCCTTGCATCTCACAAGTGGTGACTTAGAATAATCAAATGGATCTACATTGGTATTACCTTAAACAACTCACACTATGGGCTACCCGTACTCTCCACATCATCTGAAGGACAGATTGTGGCAAATTTAGGTCTCATCAAGTTCAGAACCAATTCCAGGAGCCACTAAACCAATTACTGAAATTTATCTTCACAATTCTATTTCCCTAGGACCAGTCCCAGCACCAAAATATGTATCAGTTAGGGTTCACAATCAGAAATAATATATGATTAGATTATATAAAGGACTCACAAGTAGGCATACGATGTATACCTGCAGAAACAAGGGTGGAAAGATGCAAAATGGCTGTCTATGTGATGGAAAACTGGAGGATTCAGTTCAAGGTCAAAGGCTAGAGCTCACTGCAGAGTCTAGTGTGAGCTGAAGGGTCTGAGTTGGAGGCTAAGGAGTCTGCTCTGGAAGCCTAAAGGAACTGCAGACCAATATCCAAAGGCAATGGTGATGACTGGTGCTGCTGCAAGGAAGAAAAGGGGAAACTTCCTTTTTCTTTTCCTTTTTATTCTGTCCAGGATACAAGCCTATTGGTTGGTACCATCCACATCCAGGGTGGGGCTTCCATCCTCAGTTTGCTGCCTATGTCTGAATCATCCATAGACACACTCAGAGCTTTCCTAATCTGCTAGGTAGTTCTTATCGAAGTCAGGTTGACAAATCACCATTAACAATCACACCCTGTACTAGGCTAACAATTTTAGATGTTCTAGTATATTCCATCTTCCCAACTCCTCTGTGAAGGAGGTACCATTGTCTTTCTGAGTATGCAGCTACAGGATTTAATGTTTTCCCTGGTAGTTTCAGGTTTGCTTTGGCTTAATTGCTATTTCCTTATTCCTCCCTTTTGGAATGGAAATATTTACCCTGTGCCATTGTATGCTAGAAGTGTCTATATTTCTTTTTGATTTTTATAGGGAGTCACAGCTAAGAGTTTGCTTTGAGTCTCAGAAGAGACTTTGGAGTTGTACTTTTAAGCAGTGCTGGAATTGTTAAGACTTTGGCAACTCTTAGAAATGGACTAAATGAATTCTGCATAATGAGATGGACATGAGCCTTGTTGGATGCCAGAGGCAAAATGTAATGGTTTCAATTTAAACTATCCTCCAAAAGTCTCATGTTCAGAGGTAGGGCCTGGTTGAAAGGGATGGCTCACTGCAAAAACGACTCACTGGGGGCATTATTTGGAAGGGCGTGTTCTCGTTCTCAGTTCCTCCATTTTCACTCTTTCTCTTAGCTGCAATGCAGTGAACATCTTCCTGCTATTTCATCTCCTCATGTTTACTCTGCAGATGCTCTGACAAATCTCATGCTTTCAATATCATCTATTCATAGATAATTCTCAGATTTAGCTCTCTAGATTTAACATTGAGCCTGAACTCCATTGTCCAATATCTAACTTTCTGTGTAAGATCTAATGAAGTGTTTCAAATTTAATGCATCCAAAGTTAATTCTTGATTCTACTCCTCAAATTTGCTTACTCTACATTTTTTGGTCTTAGTCAATAATAGTTTACCCAATTTTCAGGTCAAATACTCAGAATTATATTTTACATTATTCTGTCACCAATCTTGCATCTCTAATATACATCTAATTGATTAGAAGATACTACCCACTCCAGATTCGTACTGTGTGATACATCTGACCATCACCTTGATGTGCACCACTTCCTTTGCACCATTTTAGATTCAACATCACCATTCTTCCGTTGAATGCAGTGGCATTTGAACTGGATCCTCAAACTTCTCTTGCTATTTTAGAGAGTATTTTCAATAAAGCTCCTTGAGAAAACTTTAAAATCCATTGTACATTTTAATACATAGTTCTGGTACCCAATAGCTTCTAAAACTTTTTTATCAATAGTCATGTTTTCTCCCCTTAAGGAATCTAAAAATTAGCGTGCCTGAGCATTCAGAGTTTCAGTGAGGTCTTCTATGCACAATTTTCAAAGACCTGGGTGATGCCATTCCAGCTCCTCGTGAGGAGGTACTGTGATACTCCTGAACATAGGCCTTCTCTGCTGAAACAACCAATAGAGACCATCACGAACTATATCTTATGACAATGCAGGGTCGATAAACCTGCAGCTTAGCACAGATAGTGGAAAGCATGAATGTTAAAAAAGGACAAATACTTAGATAAATATATTACAAAATATGATCAAGATGAAAAATAAAATCTCAAATAAAAAATTCACAAGATAGCTGAATAGATGTAAACGTGTACCAAGTTCATCTACCAGCTGTTCCACTGCCAAACGACACAAACATAGGGACTTGTAGTCTCCTTTCTGTTTGCATGGATTTGCCTTTTCTGGATTTTTCATATAAATAGAATGATACAACATGTAGTATTTTGTGACTGGCTTCTTCCTCTTAGCATGATTTTATATGTTGTAAAATGTATCTATACTTCTTTTTTATGGCTAAATAATGGTCCACTGAATGGACATACAGTATTTATTTATCCACTCATAAATTTATGTATATTTGTGTTATTTCTAGTTTTTAGCTAAGATAAATAATGATGCTATGAGCATTTCTGTACATATGTTTTCACTTCTCTTGGGTTTTTATCTCTCTTGGAGTACATATTTTCAATTGTCCTTAGGAATATACTTGTTGGTCATATGGTAATTCCATGTTTAATGTGTTGAGGAACTGCCAGATTGATTTCAACATAGATACACTATTTTACATTTCTACCAGTTATGTGCGAGGGGTCTGATTTCTCTTCATCTTGATTGTAGTCTTGAGAGTAGATATGAAGTGATCTCATTGTGGTTTTTTTTTTTTTTTTTTTTTTTGTGAGTACCAGGGCTCAAACTCAGGACCTCATGCACCAGCAGGTACCTGTGACACTAAGCAATATCACTGGCCCTTTTTTTGTATGTGGGTATCGGGAGTCATACTCAGGACCTTGTGCTTGCCCGGCAGGTGCTTATGCTGCTGAGCTATCTCACCGGCCCTCATTGTGGTTTTGATTTGCATTAATGAACGAAGATGTTAAGTCTCTTTTCACATGCCTATTAGCCATTTACATATCTTTCTTCCAGAAATAGCTATTTAGATACTTCACTAATGTTTCAACTAGTTCATATTATTTTACTGAGTTGTGAAAGTATTTTATTCTTTTTTTTTTTTTTTTTGTGGGTACCGGGGGTCAACCTCAGGACCTCGCGCGCCAGCAGGCGCCCGTGCCGCTGAGCGATATCACCAGCCCTTTTTTCTATGTGGGTACCAGAAGTTGAAATCAGGACCTCGTGCTTGCCAGGCAGGCGCTTATACCACTGAGCCATCTCACCGGCCCAGGATTTTATTCTTAATACAAGTCTTCTGTCAGGTATATGATACATGATTTGCAAGAATTTTCTTTCATTTGGTGACTTCACTTTGCACTATGCTGATGATGTTCTTTAAAGCACCGAAGTTTTGGGCTGGTGAGATGGCTCAGCGGCATAAGCACCTGCCTTGCAAGCGCGAGGGCCCAAGTTTGACTCCCGGAACCCACATACGAAAAAGAGGCCGGTGATATCGCTCAGCGGCACGGGTGCCTGTTTGCGCGCGAGGTCCTGAGGTCGACCCCCCGGTACCCACAAAAAAAAAAGCACACAAGTTTTTAATTATGATGAAATCCAATTTACCCATTTATATTTTGTCGTGTGTGTTTTGGGTTTTATAATTGAGAAAAATTTGCCTATTTCATGGCTATAAAGATTTTCCTGTATTTTTGTAGTAGTTTTATAGGTCTTCATAGTAGTTTTTATATTGAGGTCTATGGTCTTTTCGCAGTCATTCTTTTCCACTTGTATATGCAATTCTCCCAGGACCATGTGTTGGACGGACTGTCCATTCCCCCACTGAATTACCATGGAACATTGACCAAGAATCACTTCACTGCAAATGTGAATATTTATTAACTCACTTTTATTCTATTGATCTGTATTTCTATTCTTACATAAGTACCATACTCTTTTAACTACTGTTGCTTTGTTATAAACTTTGAAACCATTAAGTGTGAGTTCTTCACCTTTATTCTTTTTGTTGAAGATTGTTTCAGTTATTCTGAGTTTTCTCCTTCTCCATTTCTCTTTTTCCAGCTTTCTCCTTTTAATTTGGGTTCCTCTTCCTAGATTTGCAAAAATGACAGATGGAGATTTGGCACGAATTGCATTGGATCTGTAGATCAATTTGAAGAGCGTTGCCACCTCAACAATATTAAGGGCCAGGGATATAGCTCAGTGGCACAGCACCTGCCTGGCAAACATGAGGTCATGAGTTTGATTCCTGGTACCAAAAAAAGAAAAAAATAAATAAAAGAAACCACAATATTAAATATTCTGACCCACAAAAGCAGACTATCTTTCCATTTATTTAGATCTTTAATTTTTTTCAGCAATATTTTGTAGTTTTCAGAGTACACATTTTCAGCTTCTTTTGAAAAGTTTATTTCTGATTATTTTTCATGCTTAATTTAATTTAAAATTATTCATTGCTAATTTAGATAAATACAATTCTGGATGCACTTAATTTTATTTTCTTGAATAATCTCTGGCTGGAACCTTCAGTACAAAGTTGAATAGAAGTGATAAGAACAGATATCCTTGTATTGTTTCTTAGGTTAGTGGGAAATCATGGAGTCTTCCAACTTCAAGTATCACATTAGCTGTGGGTTTTTTCATGGATTCCTTTTATCAGGTTAAGTTCATGTCTATTGCTATGTTGTTTTTTTTTTGTTGTTGTTGTTTTGTTTTTTTTCCTTTTATGTGGGTACCGGGAACTGAACTCAGGACCTTACGCTTGCCAGGCAGGCGCTTATGTCACTGAGCTATATCACTGGCCCTGTTGCTACGTTTTTGAATGAATTGATTATTGTGAGTTTGCCTTTTCCATGCCTGTTGAATTGGTCATGTATTTTTCATTGACTATTTGATAACTAAGCTTTCTGTTGTGGAAGTCTTTGATTATTAATTCACTCTTTTGCTATATTTCTTTACTTTTTATATTTTACTTGTTATTTGGAATTTCTATAGGGATATGTCCATTTAACCTAATTTGCTCAACTTGTTGACATATAATTGTTCTATCTCTCTCTCATAGATATAGATATAGATATATAGATATAAATATATCGATATATAGATATAAATATATATAGGTATGTATTTAATTTGCCCCTGAGAAGAATGTACGTTCTACTGTGCAATGTCTAAAAAAATGGATGTTTCCATTTTTCTATAAAGTGGTGTGCAAGACTTTCACTTCCTTCTATTGCCTTGTTAATCTTCCACCTAGTTTTTATATTCATTACTGAAAAGAGTATATTCAAGTTTCCAACTACAATATCACATTATATCATATTTCTTCCTTTAAGTCAGTCATCCTTTAGATAATTTTGGGCTCTGGTATTAGGTTTCTATGAGATTATTATTGTTTTATCTTCCTTATATATTGATACTTTTAGCATTGTAAACTGTACCTCTCTATCTTTAACAATACTTTTACTTTAAATATATTTTGTCTGATATAGTAGGGCCAGCCCAGCTTTCTTGTAGTTTTGGATAGAATGATATATCTTTATCTATTTACTTTAAACCACTTTATATTTTTAAATCCAAAATGTGTCTCCTGTAGACAGCATAATTGGTTCTATTTTCTAACCAATCTGACAATCCCTGACTTTTGCTTCAATCTTTTTAATTTATTCACATTTAATGTTATTATTGATATAGCTGGATTTATGTCTGGGATTTTACTTTTCATTTGTAGTACACATCAATTTTTTATTTCTCTGTCCCTACTTCTTTTTACATTAATGAGTATTTCCTCATAAAATGTATAAAACATTAAATGATTCTTCAATATATTTTTAAAGTTTGAGTGGCTATTGTATGGCTTATATATGCTTCCTAACTAGAATTATATTCAGATTTATAATGATACAGAAGCATTACTCCTACAACTTTCTTTTACTTCTCTTTTTGTGCTTCTACTAACATGTAATATGTGTATATGCTGAAAGTCCAAGAATTATTGGCATGATTATTAATTTAAATAATTTTATTCCTCTAAAAAGCACAAGCATTTGTACATAAGTAGAGTTTACTATATTAAGCTTCATGTTTACCATTTCTAACTTTTCACTTGTTCTAACTGATTTGATATGCTTTTATCTGCCACTTTGTCTAAGGGAGCTTTGCCCTGACCCACCTCCTTTGTCCAGTTGTTGACAAGGTCACAACATACCTGTATGTTAGAGGTATAATTGCTACAATTGCTTACATAATTGCTTTCAAATAAGTTAACAGTAGAAAATAGAAGAAATATACAATTATATTTTATTTTAAAACTATCAAAATAATTATCATACTTAGTGTTTGTTTTTCACAGGTTGAATTATTGCATGGGGTCCCTTGCTTTCAGCCAGAAGAGCTTCCGTAAGTACTTCCCATAACATGATGTACTTTCAAGAAATCCTTTCTGTCTCAGTGGATCTGGAGAGAGTGTTATCAAGTTGTTAAATAACACTAAGAACAAGGTTGGATATTCCAACATCAACTGTGGTCAGGATAGGAAACAACCACTTGGTGTGAGTTACTTTCAGATATCAGAAGCAGAAAAACAACCTAGAATCAAGATAGGAAAACAAAACACAGAGGAGGTAAGTTACCTACAAACTAAATTTTTTGAGATGACACAATTTGGAGAAAGAGCTAAACACCCATGTAAATGAACTGGGTGTGTGCCGATCATGGCACAGATCATAGGGACAGGTGTTCCTGGAAGCAGCTGTGCCCAGTGGGGATATGACTGGAAGCAGCAATGTGGTATTCTTCTACTTACGTATGAATGAGCTGACACACTATCTTCCACTCTAGTGGTAGCAGTGACAGCAATCTGCTCTCATTATTAAATCACCTCAAACCACCTTTTCCTCCTGGCCAACAAAAGACACTAGAATTATTTGTCTTTCGTTTGATCTAAAAAATGTCATGTGTTTGAACTTGTTCATCAAAATGCTAACAGGTCTGTATGGACCCGAGATGCTACACTAGTGTTACTATCCTTTCCCAGGTATTTTCACGAGTGTCTGAATTGTCTTCTGAGTCAATAAATCTAACTCATCAGACTGTGTATGTTGGTGGTGGGAAATTGGGGGGGGCATGAATAACTCCCAACTTACTGGCATAACTAATTGAGTGGATGAATTTGACATTTACTGGAATTGAACATTGACAGAGGACAAGAAAATCATATCAGGAGAAAGAAGCATTATTCATAAGCTATTTAGACTTTGTTTAATCTCATAATTTAATAACATAATGCATGCAAGAGGGCTTAATACATGGGTAGAACTCAATACAAATACTCATAATGGTGATGATGATGATTACAACCTAGCAATCATGGGATCTTAATTTGTATGATTTTGGAACCACTCTTGTGACTTTCAGCTATGTATTAAACATTGCCAAATATTTCTTGTTCTCTAGCATATGTTTTGGCCTTAAATATAAATGTTAATTCTCTTTTACTCCCTGGCATCTCAATCTTCAGCCCTTTCTAATTTTACTTGGATAAACATAGCTGAGTATTTTTTCCAAAGTACATCTACAGTACATCCAAGGGTTTTCTGACAGACAGATTCTCAGAACACCAAGCAAAATCGAAAAGATGTAGTATAAACAAAAGCAACTTTATTTACAAAAACTCAACTTAAGATCGAAGAGAGGAAGAGTGAGTCAACGTCACTCACCATCAACAGATGTTCTTCGTGGTCTCTGTGGTTGTTTTTTCAATCTCCATCAGTTGTTTTCAAGCCTTAGTGTGCATAGGAATCACCTGGTGTGCTTACTAAATTGAAGATTCCTGGGACTGACCTCCAGAAAATCTAATTCAGGGCCTGGAATGAGTCACATGAAATTGTATTTGGAGATAACCGTAAGATAACGAAGAGGTGGTTTTGTCCTCAGATCACACTTAGAGAAACCATCACACTGGTCTTTAGCACTGGGCATGTTTGTGCCTCTCTGCCTACTTTTGAGATTGTAACTCTTAGTAGAACTATGTGTAACTCCACAGCTGCTCATGGGCCCCTTCCTGAGGATTTGAGGACTTTAGTCTCTCTCTCCTTTTAATAGCTTCCACCAAACCCTTCGGAGCTGCCTTGTTGCTGGTACAGCTGCCTCACACAGAGCATAACTCAGGAGTGTTTCCAATTAGCCAAATATGGTGATCAGTTATTTTAAAACATTTCAGAAACTGTTTACCAGGGGAGATGTGCAGATTTGAGTCTGGCTTTATGGGGTGTGTCTAGGGGAGTGGGTATCAGAACCAACCTTTCCATAAGTGCTCCAAGCTCCCAATGGCTGGGTCACTCAGCTGTGTCCTCTTTGTAGAAGGCTCATGGGAGAAAAGAAAGTGTTGTCATAACTCCTTTTCCTTCCTGTTAGGTCTTATTGGTGGAGCAATATAAAGAGAATAGATGTCAGTGAGTTACACATTTGGGATGCTGTAAGGAGGTACACGTTGACATGGGGGAATGAGTGACCAGATTTAGCTATTTCCCCAAAGGCTATATATCTGAGCTGTGATGCAGAAGTTCTCCAACCCAGGAGAAATAACCTGGAAAATTGAAAGTAATGAATAAATATTAAGTCAATTTATGACCAAATGGACTTTATAAAGAGGCTTTCAAAATTCAAGCTGTTAATTAATTAGAAAAGCTTCTAAATTATGTTAATTAGGCTAAGATTAATATTTTTCCCATCCTGTTTTGCTTATTGGTTTCTCCCATGTCTATAACTGCAGTTGAGTGGTAATTTCCAAGGTTGGTGTGAGTATTTACATGAGATAATGTTACAGGAACATGGATAGAATATTCTTGAGTAGACAGATATAAATACACATATAGTTATGTAAATATATGGATGAATGTGATTGTGGGAAACCACTCAAACTGCTTCAAAGCTCAGGGGCATCTAAGGACACCTGAGGATGTGACCCCACTTGTCTAGCACAGGTGCACAGCAGGATACAATTATGTAACCATGGCTTAGGACAGGTAAACACACATGTGTTGGTTACGGCACTATTTAAGAATGTAAATCTGATATAACAACCTGTGTAAGAATTATACAATATAGACCAGGCAGCTCTTATGCTGTTGTGCTTTTGCATTCTCATACTCTGCTCTGCTCCATGCTGCCTGCTGTTGTTGCTGATGTCTTGCACACATGTGTTCTTTAACCCGGGGACCTCACCCACAAAAATCTCCCTTGGCTCCCCCAAGTGGGCTGACAGTGATTTTATAGGTATACTTCTGGATAAACACATACACGTAAATATATTATAAATATTTATACATATATAATTTGATAATCTTGGACAAATATATAAAAGTAATTATTTTGATAAGTCATGGATCATATATATAAAGCACTTCCTCTGATTCTATAAATATACTTGTTACTGAATGATAAACCCCTACATAGCTAAAACTAGAATATATAGGTTGTAGCTTTGGTTGGATCAGCCCTGAATACACATGAAACATCATAATATGTGCATTGTAAATAAGATTAAAGTAAAAATAGTAAAAGTTGCTTTCTTTTGATGCATTATGGGTAACATTCAACTTTTTTAGGGGCGTGGTGAATAGTTAACTGAGTTAAAATTCTGGGGGCAAATGCTTAAGGCTGTAACTCTTGGTCATATGACTTTTCTTCAATGAAAAAGGGAGAAACTCTTAGACTCAGGAAAGAACATTTGTTGTCATGTCAAGAACACCAAGAAAGTAGCTTACAACTCTTTTAGGAAAAGGATTTTCAGCTCCAAATTCCTATCATATCTGTTATTATTTTACTACCCTGGCATAGTAGATCCTCAAACATTTGATAAATAAGTTAAATTCCCTGGTTATTAGATAATTTTGATTTCCATATTCTATCAAGTTTTTCTATGTGTTTACCGTTTCACCTTATGCTTTGAGGATTCATCATGTTATTCTAAGTGCACAGAATATATCAACGGAAAAATCAAAATGTGAAACTTTATTCCTCTTAGGGTAATATTCTAGCAGGGGAGAGAGAAGGATTTAGATACAGAGAAAAACACTAACTATGATGAATATCATAATTTACATTATGCCTGAAAGTGATCAATATTGTGGATGAGGAAAGTGAAAAGATGGTAGAGTTGAATGTAGGGGGTCAAATTACCAGGCTGGAGAAGGGTGTAGTTTAAGTTAGTGTAAGTTTCTTTGTAAAGATAACATTTGAGCTAAAACTCTAAAAAGATGAACAAAGCAGCCTCAGCTGTCCGGAGGAAGGACTTTCTAGGGAGAGAAAGATGTCACTGCAAAGACTGCGGAAGAGCATGGACCATTCTGGGAACATACAGGAGGCCAGGGTGTCAGGAGCAGAGTGGGGCAGAAACAGGACTACAGTGGTGGAGGCAGGGAGGCCTTCGTAGATCTCTATACTGTATAGTTTTTCTTTGCAAGAAAAGCTGTGAGTTTACTCTGATTGTAATAGTGAGCCATGGAAGAGCTCTAGGCAGAGGTCTGATATGAACTAGTGGACGTATTAAGGTACCTCCTGGCTGCTTTGCTGAGAATGGATTATAAAGAGGGGTGGAGTGGGAGCAGAGTGAGCAGTTATGAGAATCCTGCAGCAGTCTGGGTGAACAACGATGGGTCTCACATGAGTGTTAGCAGTGGGGCCAGTATAAAGTGGCCAGCATCTTTGCTTTTGGCTACATAGAGTGGATTTTATCAGGTTACCCATCGTTCTTTTAACACTATAGAAAGTTGATAAAATTAAAATAATAGCAGCAATGACCTTCTGGAGACATTGTAGGACAGCGAAGGCACCCATATGCTGAAAGCCCAGCATGTCCAGAGATGGAAATGATATTGAGGTGCACCTCACATTTCTCCCCACTTCTCCTACCCAGGGATTTATAAATTTCAAAGGTCCTGAGGCTGAGAGCACAAGATGAAAGCAGGGGCAGAGATCTCCAGCAAATGCACAAATAAGGGGAGACAAAATAGAAATGTAGATCTACTAGGGTAGGTTGAGTTTGAGAGAATATGAGCCTTGGGAAAAGACCCCAGTCAGGGAGGATGATGTTTCCCACAAAGGCATTTGTTTCTCCTAAGCTGGATGGAAAGGGAGAGAGGTGGTGAAGGGGAGAAGCCAAGAAGTGAAGCCAGCCCACAGCCAGGACTCAAGACAATCCAGAGTGTGTCATTGACCAGTAGCTGGGGATGCAAACATTGGAATTTAGGCCAAGACAAAAGGAAGGGCTACACACATGAGATTTGAGGTAAAACTCCCAGGTTATTATTTTCTAAGAGAAGGGCAAACTAGAAAACGATTTCCTTCCTTAAAACAGAAGCCCAGTTTGAAACATCTTCATCCTAGAAGGCCGTGACTCCAGTTCATAGTCTAATGCTCACCTGCTACAAGGAAATGTGTAGATGAAGATAGCATCTTTCAAAATGGCCATAGTATTTGACACACAGTATCTTCCATTCCAAAATTTATTAACAGGATTTTAGGAGATAGAAACAGGAAACCAAAACCAAGAGAATAGTAGAAACTGTCAACGGTTCCACAGGTGATAAACTGTTATCAGATTAATAGGGTCAAAAATAAATAACAAAATGGAACTTTTCCCAAAAAAATGAGAATCTGTTATCTGTTAAACAGAATTAAATGAAAATTCCAGAACTGTAAAATGATAAAAATTAATGATTCAATGTACATTCAACAGCAGGTCATATATAGGAGAATAGATTCATAAACTGGAGGATAAATTCATAGGAAATACTCTCATTTTAAACACAGAAAGAAAGAAAGAAAGAAAGAAAGAAAGAAAGAAAGAAAGAAAGAAAAAGAAAGAAAGAAAGAAAGAAAGGAAAGGGAGATGGAAGGAAGGGCAATATAGAAAATGAAGGACATTTTGAAAAATCAAAAATGTGTATAATTAGCATTTCAGATAAAGAAGGGTATAGAGCAGAAGCTGTATTTGAAGACGTAATGGCTGAGAATTTTCAAAACTGACAAAAACCTGTTGAAGATTAAATAAGAACTATTAACCACAAGAAATTTAAATTAAAAGAATACACACAAAAGAAAATTTGTATGTGTGAGTGTTGGTTATAGTTTTAAATTATTTAGAGTTTTCTAAAATTGAACTTTGATGCACTGATAAAACTAGGATGTAGGGGCTGGTGAGATGGCTCAGCGGCATAAGCACCTGCCTTGCAAGCGTGAGGGCCCGAGTTCAACTCCCAGAACCCACATACGAAAAAGGGGCCGGTGATATCGCTCAGCGGCACGGGTGCCTGTTGGCGCACGAGGTCCTGAGGTCGACCCCCAGTACCCAAAAAAAAAAAAAAAAAAAAAAAACTAGGATGTAATTCTCTATGTTTAAAGCAATAAAGTTTTCTTAAAACATTAAAAAAAGAAAACACACAAACACACATACACACATACACTGCACATTTAGCAGCACAATAAGATCACTAAAAGTTAGATGAAGAGGAAATTTTTTTAAATATCCAAGGGAATATCTTCCCAAAAAGCAACAATGATAAAAGAAGCTGAATTCTCAGCAGAAATTATATGACCACAAAGAAAACAGAATAACAAATTTAATATTCTGAAAGAAAATAATTGCAAATTTTGTATCCTTTATTCAGTAAAAGCAGTCCTTTGAAAATAAAGACTTATAGATGAACAGAATCTGGGACAGCTTATTGGCAGAAAAACATGCAATGAAAGAAATTATCCCAGAGCTTTTCAGGTAATATGAAAATGGTGGAAATGAAGAAAAGAATGAAGAATAAAAAAATAATGTATAGGTAAAATCCAAATGTTTATTTTTTCTATATGACAATAACAATGCCATGTACTTGGAATGTACTAGAAAAATATATGTGTGATTAAAGTACATGTTACTAATAATACTAAAATAGGATAGGGTTAGGTTTGTGTAGATTAACCCTAGTCAGTCATGATACAATAATGAAAGAGTATTTCTAATGGAGAGGGAAAATTCAATAAAACAGAATCATAAATATTTGATTAATCTTAATTAATTCAAGATAGGGATAAAATGAATCAAAGAAGACAAATAGTAAATAGTGCATAGATTTAATGTCAAGGACATCCGTAAATGCTTCCATTAAAGAGCAAGGTTTAGGATTTTAAAATCTCAAATATATGATGTTTACAAGAGGTATACCTTAAATGTAAGGAAACAGAATGCTAAAATAAAAGATGTGAGTGATATATAACATGTGGATATGTAACCAAATGTGATATTTAATCAAAACAAACTGCTGTCATTCCACTAATATTAGGCAAAGCACACATTAAGGCCACAAATATTACTAGAAACAAAATCATTTCTGGTGGTAAAATGGCCAGTCCACTAGAAAGATATAATTTGATTTTATTGGCAGAAAATAAAATAGTCTTAAACTTCATAAAATAAAAGCTCAATAAGCTAAAGGAGAAATTTTTTAAAACACTACAGTCACACTGACAGACATTAACATTCCTCTTGACAGCTGATGGAAGAGACACCACATAATAGTAATAGTAAGGCCCAGGATAAACCGCACGCCTGACAAATTTTCCCTTGTAGGTACACACAGAACAGTGCATTCCACTTCTTACATGCATGTGGGCTAGCCCGTAAGGTAAATCTTACCAAATTTCAAGCCACTGAAATTACTCAGTGTGGTTTCTATTATAGTAAAATTAATCTAGATATGAATAGCACCAAAAATTGTAGAAAACCTTGAATTAAAAAAATACAATCTGAGGGCCGGTGAGATAGCTCAGCGGCATAAGCGCCTGCCTGGCAAGTGCGAGGTCCTGAGTTCGACTCCTTGTACTGGCATATAAAAAAAAAAAATACAATCCAATGCTATGTAAAATGGTAAAGTTGAATTATTATAGGAAAGTAAACAAAATGACCTCAGTTAGAAGGACAAGTCTGAAAGTAGCCCCGAGAATAGGATTCTTCCAGTTTGTATGACATGTTCTCACCCCCTTCTTGCCAAGCACTGTGTACCACCCAGGGCTGCATCTGCCGAAAATGAGCCCCCTTCTGATTGTACAAAGGCGCTGAAGAGACGGCAATGAAGTCTTCAGAGAAAGCAGGCTAACACAGGCTACTCATAGGTGTTCTTAAAGCAGAAAGGCGACATACACACTGGGCAGAACACAAAAGAATTCAGATAATGTTGTTCCTAGGAGCCCTTTTAGTGGAACTGATGGTGAGTGTTCTGCACCTGCCAGAGGTTTCCAGCAACCAAGAAAATAATTGCGGGAAACTGGCTCACGGCAATAGGACTGGCAATGAGCAGTGCATAGATGCATCTATGGAGCCAAGATAAATGAGGCGATTAAAGGAAAGGCAGCAATGCTATACTCAGAAAGGAAAAAATTTTCAAGGCAAAAATTAGGTGAGACAAACACTGCGTGGAGAATGTGCTAACAGTCACATCTCTAGAACTGAGAGGCAAAGATTACAATTGTAAAATGCTGAAAATTCAGGTAATTCAAGTATAAGAACAGATATCAAGATAGAGAATACTGCTTTGTGAAGTTGAGTGGAAGAACAGAGGAAGAGAGGGAGGGATAACAAACATTAAAATTTTAGAACCACTTATAGCTGAGAAAATAAAAGAAAGCATGGATTTGAGATGCTGTATCTCACATCATCCTAATAAGAGTGGTTACCATTAGAACAAAAATATAGCCTTTCCTAAATAACTAGGACTCTATAAAGAAAATGGAAGGGATGCAAGAGATCACATTGTAAATGGTATAAAAGTTACAAACGTAGACCTGAAACAACAAAAACGAAAATAAAACAAAACAAACAAAACAAAAACATGGTCCTGGGAATAATAAAAATGAGTTAAATGAGCTATATTCACATGTTAAAGAAAAGGTGATTTCTAATGAATAGTTACATAAATTCAAGTTATTAGAAAGATTACAAATAAAAACAAGGGAAAAGTTGCAACAGATACATGTTAATGAATACAAAACAGTGATTCATATTCCTGTTAAGTAACCTGGCAGTAGGCAGGCTGCAAATGCAGTAGACAAAATAAAGAGAAAAACTTTTAATGCCATCAGGCAAAATTCAAGTGTGCATGTAGGTCTTGAATTACAAAATATACATTAAAAAACTGTATTTAAAATCAAAACTATACATTATGTAGGAATAATTAGGTAGAAAGCACTAGTACTGCAAGATCTGAATAAAATTTTCAGTCAGGCAAATCATGATGACTGTGGCAAAATATCAGAGAAAATTACTTAAAAGGAGAAAATGTTTACTTGGCTCATCGTTGCAGTGGTTTCAGTCCATGGTCCCTTGGCATTGCTGATTTCAACCTGAAGAGGCCAACTCAGTATATCAAGATGAGCGTATATAGGGGTGGCGCTGCTCACATCATGGTGGCAGGAAGCAGAGAGACAGAAGATCTGAGCCTGGTTGGATATACTCTTATACTCTTGGAGGGCATGCCCACAGTGATCTCAGTCCCACTCCTACAGGTGCCATCACCTCCTCCTAGTTCCACAGGCTGGTAACCAATCCTTTGACACAATGGGAATTTGGGCATAGTCTCAATCCAAACTATAGTATATGGGAAAAAATAAATAACACAAGCAAATGTAATAAGATAACTTTAAAAGGTAGAATCCATTTATCCATGCATGATGGACCCTCTAAAACCATCACCAGTCATTCCCATAGCCTGATCCATAAGTGTCCTCAAGTTACCCGAGTGCAGACTCTGTCCTGTGCTCTGATCAATAAAACATGAGAAGGTTGTGGGAAGTCATAGCCTTGACTCCATTGCAGTATGTGAGACTGTTTGAGGAGACAAGAGCAGAGGGTCTCCTTGTTGTTTGAATTAAGTTTTCATGAGGAGCAAACGTAAGGGGCACATACCTGGGGAGTCCTCTAGGAGCTGCGGGAGCCTCTGTAACTTGGGAAGGGGCTCTACAATCTACAGATGGCCCCTAGGATCTGAGCATCCTCCAGCCCTTAGTCAGCAAAATGTCTCCATGCTCGGCCCCATCACAACAAAAAAATGAGTTCTGCCAGCAACCCAAATGAGCCCACCAGTGGATTCCTCCCAATAAATTCTCCCAGAGAGAACACATTTTGACTTATACCTTGATTACAGCCTGAGAGAGCCTGAGCAGAGGATGCAGTCGAGACATTTGAATTCCTAATCCAGGGAAACTGTGAGGAAGTAAGTGTGAAATGTTTTAAGCTGTTAAGTTTGTTACGGTTTATTACACAGCAATCGAAAGCTTATATACTGTCTCTTTATTCACATATATCAGTACATTCAAAATAGTAAATGCAATGTAAGTTCTTAATTAAAAAGAAATTGAATGTACAATAGACTAAATGAAATAGTAAATTCCAAAAAACTAATAGTATCGGGCCGGTGAGATAGCTCAGCGGCATAAGCGCCTGCCTGGCAAGCGCGAGGTCCTGAGTTCAACCCCCGGTTCCCACAAAAAAAGAAAAAAAAAAAAAAAAAACTAATACTATTAAAACAATTATCTGATAACAATGCAATAAAGCTAGAAATGAAAAAGCAAACAAAGCCAAAAAATTACAACTCCTATAAATTAAACAAAGCAAAACAAAAAATACTCCTTAAAGTACCTCTAGTCAAAGTAGCAATCCAAGGTAAATCGTCAATTTTTAATTTTTCTTTTTGCAGTACTTGGGAGGGAGCTCAGGGCTTCACGTATGCTCAGTAAGCCCTCTACCACTGAGCTACATTCACAGTCCTTTTAAAATTTTTATTTCAAGGCAGACTTTCTCTGAGTTGCTCAGGCTGGTTTCAAATTTGTGATGATTCTGCCTTCCAAGTAGCTGGGGTCACTGGTATGTGCCAATATGCTCAGCTAAATTACAAATTTAAAATCAAAATCATGAGCAAGTGGAATTTATTTCAAAAATGGAAATGATTCAATATTATGAAATGTATTAATGTAATTTATCACATTAAGAATGTGAAGTAAGGGGCTGGCGAGATAGCTCAGTGGCATAAGCACTTGCCTGGCAAACGTGAGGTCCTGAGTTTGACTCCCAGTACCCACATTAAAAAAAAAAAAAAGCATGTTAAGCAAAACATTGCCTCTATAGATTTTGGAAGGGTGCTGTGGAAATTTATTACTCATTATTTTTAAAAACATTAACAAAATAGGTATCAATGGATGCTTCTCTAACATGATGAGATGTATCTACCTCAGCCAAAAAAAAAAAAAAAAAAAAAAATCCTACCACCTTATTTAAAGTCAGGAAAAAATCAAAATGCAGAAATTCCCACCAAAATTTAACATTGCCTTGGACATATCTTTCAATTCAATGAGACAAAATAGAAGTAAGAGTGTTTGGAAAAAAAGATTAATTGTACATGATATAATTATATTCCTAAACAACACAGTAGAATTAGTTAAAATTTTATAATCAAAGACAACTGTGGGGAACCACTGAGACTGCTTCAAAACTCAGGGGCATCTAAGGACACCTGAGGACATGACTCTGCTTGTGTAGCTCAGGTGCACAGCAGTATACAGTTATGTAACCATGACTTAGCACAGGTAAGCACACATGTGCTAGTTATGGCACCATAGAAGAACGTAAATATGAGATAACAACCTGTATAAGAATTATACTATAAAGATGTGGGCTGCTCTTGCACTCTTGTGGTGTGCTCTGCTCCATGCTGCCTGCTGTTGCTGATGTTTTGTACATGTGTGTTCTTTAACCTGGAGTCCTCACCCACGAAAATCTCTCTTGGGTTCCCTGAGTGGGCCAACAACAACTCAGAAAGGCAGCACATCATAAAATTTACGTACAGATAATCAAGGCTTTCATGTAAACTACCTATATAGAAGATCTACATTAGCAACAAATCCCATTAATACCTAGTATCTTTCTCAGCTTTCAAGTCACTGAGAAACAGTACCCAATGCTCACAACTTACAGGAGGAGAAATTTAATTTGGCTCATGATATCAGAGGATTCAGTCCACACTTTGCTGGCTCTAAGTTAGAAACATCAGGATAGAAGGATGTGGTAGAGCAAAAATGCTTAATTCGTGGTGGCTAGGAAGCAGAGCAGCCATGTAGAACCAGAAAGGAAGGAGCCGGGGACAAAATATAGTACCCAAGGTCATGCCTCCATGACCACCCAAACACATCCAGAAGTGTGATTTATTATTCTTCTAGGCTGCGCACAAGCCATCAAGTTGACGTAATTAAGCTTAACCAGCATACCTAGTAATCTACTTAGTAGAAAATGTGCAAAACCTATATGAATAAGTCTTTAAAATGCTTTTGAAATAAAATGATATGATTTAAGTAAATGTAAAGCTAGATCATGGTTTGGACAGCATTCCCAGCATTGTAAATATGTCAGTTCTTTCTAAATAAATGTATAAGGGGCTGGTGAGATAGCTCAGCGGCATAAGCGCCTGCCTGGCAAGTGCAAGGTCCTGAGTTCGACTCCTGGTACCCACATACGAAAAAAGGACCGGTGATATCGCTCAGCAGCACAAGCGCTTGCTGGCAAGTGCGAGGTCCTGAGGTCAACTCCTGGTACCCACAAAAAATAAATAAAATAAATAAATAAATGTATAAGGGATTACTAGTTTAGTTAATTTAATAGACATAGAATGTTGCAAATGTATAGGGTACAATGTAATTTTTGGTATAATGATCAAATCAGGATAATTAGTGTGTGTATTACCTAAAATATTTATTGTTTGTGTTGAAACATTGAAAATTCTCTCTTCTAGTGATTTGGAAGTATATAACCCAGAAGTGTGTTTGTGTCCTAGAGATGGAACCAAGAGCCTTGCAGCTGCTAGACAAAGGGTCTATCACTAAATTACATGTCCAGACCTTTTTCAAAATTTCACTTTGAGACAAGGTCTCCTTAAGCTGTTCAGGCTGGACTTGAATTTGAGATCCTGCATCCTCGACCTCCCCTTCTGAGTAGCTGGGATTACACACAATCACCACTGTGGTGAGCCACACGTTATTACTGACTACAGTCATCCTAGCAGTCTTTCAATAATTATTAGTGAAGTTTGTGTAATTTGACAAGCTAATTCTAAAGTTCATACAGAAGAATCAACAAAAGTAACCAAGTAAACCCCAAGAAGTAAGAACTATGAATGGGAGACTTTTTTCCTCGTCATCTTAGCTTCAAAACCTTCATAATTAATTCAGTCTCATGTTGTGATGTCACAGGCAGGTAAACAGTAAGGGAACAGTTCAGTGTTTTAAAATAGAGCCAACTAAATAAGAAATCTAATAAACAATAAAGGCAAGACTTAAATTAGCACAAACAATAATGGCCTTTAGAAAGGGGACCTAGAGCTGGGAAGGAGACATGAGGGAGGAGAGGGGAAGTGAAATTAAAAAGGAACAAGAAATTTTTTTAAAAAGTGGTCTAGGAACAAAAGAGGAAAACATCTGAAAAAAGTTAAACCTTCATCCACAGACCACAGCAAACAAGATAAATTCCAATAGATCAAGGATTCATATGTAAAACAAAAATAATTCCATATGAATCAGCTTTCCTTTTGCTTGAGCAAAACAGCTGACACCTGAAATTTAAAGGAGAGCTTTATTTTAGCTTAGCGTTGCAGAGGACTTAGTCCCTCGGCTGGCTCCAAGCCACAGACATCGTGGACGAATGGTATGATGGAGTAGTGCTGCTTTGTGCATGGCCTGCCAGGGAGAAAAGGGCCCCAGCAGGAGAGACAGTCCCCAGGGCCCTGTACCTCACCCATGCACACAGAAGTGTGCTTTACTAATTTCCCAGTCAGCTTGCAAAATGATCAAGTCAATCAAATTAACAGTTAACCTTCACAAATTCAAACTATCAAAATACAAAAATGGAAAAAGAGTGAATTATTTTATTGTCATTGAGTTAGGGAACGTTTCTTCACTGGGATTGCAAATGCAAAAGCCGTAAGCTAAAAGAGTGATAAAGAGGAATAAAATTTAATAATTCACAAGTGAAAAAATAGATGGAAAACTATTTGTCACTTGCTAAGGCATACAAAGAGTGCAAAGAAATTGAGAAGAAATAGACTAACTCCAGTAGAACTGTAGGCAAGAGATAACTAGAAAAATCAAGAAAAATAGAAATTGTTCATAGATATGAAGATATCAACCTTACTCCTGGAAAGAAAAATGCAAAATAAACTACATCCAGACACGTTTTTTATCTCTCAGATTGATGACAAAATCCAAAGATTTGGTAACACAGTGTCCACAATCAAATAGAAATAAGTACTCTCTTACAATGTTGATCAGATTGAAAATTATTTCCAAAAGTGTTGTTTGTTCAAAGGAAACAAACAGAGCCAGGTACCATGAAGGAGAGTCACAAGTTAGAGTCCACCCGGGCAACTTAGTGAAAACTTGTCCCTGAATAAAAAGTAAAAGGCGCTGGGAATGTACCTCAGTAGTAGAGAACCCCTGGTTTTGATCCCCACGACCACCAGAACAAACAAACAAAAAAGAATAAAAGAAACCAGAACAAACAAACAAAAAAGAATAAAAGAAAAGAAATAAACAGTATACAAAGTATACTACCATTAATGTAAAAGAAGAAGTGCAGAGTACAACAAAAGAATGTTATACATTTCTTCCATTTGTATAAATATTTCTGGAAGGATTATGGTTGCCAGATAAAATACAGGACAGATAAAATTTATACAATCATATATATATATATAGTTTTTAGTATGCATGACTCATGCAATATTTGAAACATACTTCTACTAAAATAGTATTGATTATCTGATATTTAAACCAATCAGGAGTGATTAGTTTGCCGAACCTGGCAATGCTGTGGGGGAGGGATACATCAGTAACATAGGGAAATGTGTACCTATGGGGGTGGAGAGAATAAAGTCCTCACAGGCAAACACAAGACAGGAGCTAAATGGTGACATTTTCCTCTCTATATTTGATACTTTTAGACCATGTAACTTCACTACCTTTTAAAATAATAGAAACAAATATAAATAGTTAAAGCTAATATTTATGTAAGTGGACTACTCCAAACCTTGTGTCATTAATTCAGATTTCTCTTACATGTTGTTTATTGTAAAACCAGACCCCATCTACCACCTTATAATTTGAAAATATAAATGTTGATAATTCGAGGAAAGTCAAATTTTTCAGTGATTTTTATATTTTTAGCACCTTGTACCTCCTTCTAAGCTTCTTGTTTGCCCCTGTTTTACAGTGGAAAAAAATCAAACATCTGAGGTTTGGGATAGAGAATAAAAGTGTCATAAAGTATTAGTCTTGAAAAGGCAGGCTCAGCCAGGTTTTTGAAATCTTCCCAAATCTTCTCAGCCTTTTGACAGCTTCTCAGATAACTCGAATGGCTAGTCAGACATGTTGCTGTAGCAAACACCAGGTGGGGGAAAAATCAAAGGGGAGTGTGACGGAGGACTTGTTAGCGTGGCAAGCCTCATATGGACACCTGGCAGGCATACGCAGTCACCCACACACTCACACACACGAGCGTGCACACAGAGGCACACGTGCAGAAGCCAGGTATCCAAGTAACTCAAGATTTTCTTGGTGGCTATAAACACGGGTTCTTATTCCAATATAAAAATGTAACATAACTCAATGATGGGGAAAATGGAAAAATATTAAGAAATAAGCTTTCAGTGGTCTCTCTTTTAAATAACATTGTGAAATGAATGCAATCAATTTTTGACAAATCTCTCTCTTGTGTTACTTACTTTGAAATTAATTCCCTTTCCCCCATTTTTGAGACAGGAAAGGTGACAAAATTAAAGCCCCAGACTTCTTAACTGGTAATTATATAGTTTTGATAATTTTTTTTCCTAGGCATATGTTTTATTTGCTATTTGTTTGTTTTTGTTTTGTTTTGTTTGTAGTGCTGGGAGTTGAACCTAGGGCCTCATCCATGCTTGGCAAGAGTTCTTCCCTGAAAACACCCAGTCCTCATTTTTAAAATATTAGTAAATGGCTTCTTTTCGGAGTTCAAGTAATGTGAATCAAAATAGATATTTTAAGAAAATGATTTTTGAAGGTGTCACTGCTTGGCAAAATTGTTGGGCAGCCAACGCAGGGTTTTCATGGTTTGTCATTTTCAAAGTGGAGTTTATAAAACTGTCTTCAGCCATAGTCCTAGTCAGCTGAGAGAGTCCCACCCTCCAGCCCTACGCCAGCTGGCTCATGTAGCCACAGATTTTCTTTTGGCAAATGGTCAAATACAACACACATTTTAAGCAGCTGGATTAACCTAACAGGTCTGACTGAAGCTCTTTCATCTGTTTTACAGAGATAGACGGCTACTATTTAATTACAGTTGAACTGGAAAACACATACACATTTATTTCTAATCAACAGGATTATAGCATAGAAATGTAACTTTTAAACTCTAAATAAAGTTTGTTATTAAAAGTGAAAGCATTATAAATTTATAATGTTCTTTTATGTGTATATATTTTGCATTATTTTATTTTTAAATTTAGTTATAATATCATTTGAAACACAGACAAAAGGCAAATCAAAAGTAAAATATCAAATAACAAAATGTCACCACGAAAAAATCAAAATAACACCACAATGCAGAATTAGACATTTCTATAATAAAACTCTGGGATTCTTAGCTGAGCACACAGGGGTTTCTTTGGGGTTTTTTTTGTTTTGTTTTGTTTTGCTTTGTTTTGTTTCATTTTGTTTTTTCTTTTTTTTCTGTCTGAGTTTATAATCAAAACAGTATTGGTCTTTCTTAAATTTCACAGTCTCCATCAGGGCGATATTTGCAGTGTTTTAAATGAGGACCATATGTTAGTCCCTAACCTATCTAACAGTGGTAGCCAGGTGTTTGAACAAATTAGGAAGGGCAACTCTACCAGCTTATCCTAATAGTTAAGCATAGCACTGACCACTTACCAATCCTCACAATCTGTTCCTGCCTCAACCGGCAGGAAACAATGAACACCTTTAGTAAGAGATATGACTAGAGGTATAAATTTTTGATCAGTGCTAAACAGTGAAAATCTCTCTGACAAGTAAAAAAAAAAAAAAAAAAAACCTTTATAAAGGACTTATAAGGATCAGAATAGTTATAAAAACTAGTCTCTTGGTTGCACTTATAATAAAGTCAGGATGAAATTCTTAGTAATTTTATTGTCAGCTACAACCAGGCATAATTTCTCAGTGGACGTTCTTTTGATTCTGCAAGTTTAATAATGGATTCTTTAATGTTAAAAAGCTTATGCTGTCAGAGCCATGCAAAGCAGGTAGAACAGATTAGACATTATCTTTTGAAGCAAATATCTAAGGTAACTGACTCAACATGTAACATCTGCATCAATATTTCTCTCTACCAATTGAGGATTGAGTTTGTTTGCAGTTGAAACTAACTATAACTACTGTTATATATTACTGCTTACAGGAAAATGCACGTATTTAAGGTATATTTTTACAATAAACAAAGAAGCAAGTACTTTCATACACGTGCTATAAACAGCTCTGGGAAGGTAAGGTAAACCCACTGTAATAATTTCAGAGTAAAATATAGCCACTACAACTGAGATTTACTCAAAGAATTAAGAGAGAGAAATTGTAGTTAAGTGAGATAATAAAACATTCTATTTAATTTAAATTTTTAAATTTCCTTAAATGATAATTGATTCTTTGAAGCAAAAACAATAATGTCATACAGTTTTCGTATATTGTGTAAAGAAGTTAATTATATTGATCAGGTATAAAACTATATAAAGGTAAATGTAGTAAGCTAAAATTGCATTTGAAGAAGGAAATTACTGAAAATATAAAGATCCAAGAAGTTCATAAGATGGAATTCTAAAAATATTCAAAAGAAAGAGAAAATGAAAGGAGAGAATTATGAGATAGACACAGAAAACAATTTGCAAGATGGTGAATTTAAACCACTACATGTAAATGGTCAAGCACTGCAGCTAAAAAACAGTGACTATCAAACTGGTTAGAAAGCAACCTTTAACTATGCACTGTTACCAAGAAACATGTTTTAAACATGTTTTAAATATAAATATAAATAACAGTACAATGTAGATCATGCCAACAATCAAAAGAAATTTAAGGTAACTGTATAAATATAAAAATGTAGATTTCAACAGGCCCACAGAAGACTCCATGACAATTGGGCTAAAAAAATTTAGCAGTTTTCAGCTGAGGAAACAGATCACAGATATCAACAGCTGCATACTGGAAGTAAGAGGGAAGGGACCAAGTTTGAAACTTGAATCCAGAGCTCTGAGAACTAAATCATCAAAAGATCATGACAGATTCCAAGAGTTGCTACAGTATATGGTCTATGCAAGACCATATAAGTCTTTTAAAACAAGACTATAAGACATGCAATAAAATGGACCTGTGATACCCAACCTTAGTGGGAAAAAGGAGTAGTAGAAACTATCTCCGAGTCTAGACCAAGGCCTTACCGCAGGCATTCCACCCACCCCACCTATATACATACCCACACAAATGTGCTCAAAAATTTAAAGAGAAAACTAAAGTACTACCAATGAGTGAAAGGATAAGTCTCAAAAAGTAAAACGTATTAAATTTCAGAGCTAAAAAATAACTGAAAATAAAGGGTTCACTAAATGAGAGAAATGACAGAAGGGAGTGTGGCAAAAGAGACACTTACTAAACTTGAAGATAGAAATTGTCCACTGTGGAGAATTTCTTTTTAATTGTAGAAAAGTGAAAAGAGCCTCGGGCACTATGAACATTAACTGCCCAGAAAATATTAATCTGGGTTTTGGAAGAAGAGTACAGAGAAATAGGAGCAGAATAAATTAGATGAAGAAATAATGAAAAACCTTCCTAAATGTTAGAAATATTAATTTATAGAAAGTGCAACAGACCCAACACATAATATAAATTAGCCTTTCATAGTCAAACAGCTGAAAGTCAAAACAATCTTGAAAACAGCAAGAAAAAAATAACATTGTATGGAGAGAAACAATTCCCCAATTCATAACAGCAGAAGACAATGATCGAAATGACAGAAATAAAAAAAATCACAGCCTAGAATTCCATACCCAATGACAATATGCCACATGAATGAAGCCTTAGTAAAAATATTTTCAGGTAAAAAAGTGCTAAGAGATCCTTATCAACAGAACTGTACTCCAAAAATTTTTTATATAAGTTTTTTCAGGCTGAAGGAAAATGCACGCCAAATCAACATTATAGAAGAAAAAAACACTGAATATTGTGTATGGGTTAATGGCAAATAGTAAATGTAACTTTAGAAATTTTCTCTTACTTTTTTTTTTTTGTGTGTGGGTAGCGGGGGTTGACCTCAGGACCTCCTGCGCCAGCAGGCGTCCGTGCCGCTGAGCGATATCACTGGCCCTTTTTCGTATATGGGTACCTAGAGTGGAACTCGGGCCCTCGCGCTTGCCAGGCAGGGGCTTACACCGCTGAGCCATCTCACTGGCCCCTCTCTTAGTTTATGTGTCTATATATATGAAGAATATTTATAAATAGCTTGTTCACTTGTAATGCCTTTGTCTAGTTCTGATATCAGATAGTGCTAGTCTCATAAAACAATTTAAAGTTTCCTCCATTTTGACTTTCTGGAAAAGATTTTTTTTTTTTTTTTTTTTTTTTTTTTTTTTTGTGGGTACCGGGGGGACGACCTCAGGACCTCGCGCGCCAGTAGGCACCCGTGCCGCTGAGCGATATCACCGGCCCCTTTTTCGTATGTGGGTTCCGGGAGTCGAACTCGGGCCTTCGCGCTTGCAAGGCAGGCGCTTAAGCGGCTGAGCCGTCTCACCGGCCCAGATTTTTTATAAAATTGACAATTTCTTCTTAAATATTTTGTAGAATTGGTCATGAGTCAATCTGGGCCTAAAATTTTCTTTGTGACACTTTTTAAACTATGTATTCAACCCATTACTGTATTACCCGTCATTATCTCTAGCACCTGCAGTCATAGTATTATGAACAACTCATACCAACAAATACAGTAACTTCAACAATTTATCTGAAATCTGCCATATGCCAATACACAGTGAAGAAGAAAGAAACGACATGAATAGATCTTCTATATCCTTACTGATTTTCTGTGCAATTGTTTCAATATTAGGAGAAAGGTGTATTGAAATAAAGTGTTCTGAATTTGTCTATTTCTTTCAGTTCTGTCAGTTCTATATATTTAAATACCTTATTACTGAGCTCATGTGTGTTCAGGACAGTTCTTTCTCACACTGTGGAATGACTGCATTTATCCGTTGCAATGTACCTGGTTCTATAATCTACTTTCTCTGATATTGGTATAGCTATGTAAACTCTCTTTTGGTTAGTGCTTGTGGCATATATTTATTGATCTATTATACATTTCACAGCTTCGTATTTTACATTTTAAAGGGTTTCTTGCAGATGGTACATAATCGATCCCGTTATTTTTATGCACTATAATTTGTTCTTTACTTGATATGCTTAGGTGATTTACATTAATGGAAAATATTGATATGGTTATGTTTAAATGTATCCTTCTTTCATTTACTTTGTTTTAGGTTAAGTATCTTAAAAATTATTGTTGTTTTTGGTTAATGATTTCATCTCCTTTATATATATAACTAGTATGGAGTTGCTAAGTGTCTGAAATTCTCAGCATATAAAAATAGCCAGGGATAAAGCTCAGCTGCACAGTGCCTGCCTGGCAAGCACGAAGTTGCGAGTTCGAGTCCCAGTACCAAAACAAAACAAAACAAAAACAAATGATTAATGTTTGAAGAGATGTAAATGTGTATTTTCCAATTTGATTATTACATACTGTATAGATGTATTGAATTAGTAAAACATACCTCATAAAAGTTGTACAAATATCATCTCATAAAAATCATTTAAAAATTTAAGAAAAGTTTTATTATTTTATCTTTACTAATGGTATATCTAAGTGACTCCTCTTGGTTTTATTTTTTTAGCAGTTGTTTTTGAGCTTACTAATATTTATCTAATATATAACTGCTTAGGTTCAAATAATAGTATAACACTTGACATCTGATATATGAACTTTAAAATAGTGTTCTTTTATTTCTGTTCTCTTTTCCTTTGAGTTATTTTGGCTGCATTTTACTTCTGTTATGTTATAACTCAAATAACATATTGTTATTATATTTGTTTTATAGTATACATTATTTTACAATAAAATTTAAAATGTGACAAATATATTTTATATGTATGCTTACGATTTTGAGCTTTTTCAATATTAAGTCCTCATATGTATTATTATTCAAAGTTCATCTTTGTGAGACTCCAATGAAATGTTATTTAGAGTGATTGATATTGCGTCACGTTTATTGTTGCTTCTTATTGCTTTTCAGTGTTTATTCTTTCATGTCATTTAAAGTATTTTTATTTCTCTATCATCAAGGTCACTAATCTTTAGTTTTACCATAGTTTTTGATTGAATGGCAGGTATTATGAGTGCCATATAGTTTCTTGCTGGATTTTGTTGTATTCCCCTAAATAATGTGGAGTACTTTTGCCAGAATGTAAATAAATTCCTTAAAATCTTTTAGATCAAGAGTTGCTTTTAAACATTTTATGTTAGAATTAGAGCAGACATTAGTCTCCAACTAATTTAACCCACTGCTAAGGCAGTCGTCTTCTGAGAAATCTACTTATTGTTCAGTACATTAAAATGTATTATCACTCCAGGAGAGATAAAATCTACTCCCAAATTCGTATGAATACTGGGAATTTTTCTGCTATTTTTTTTTGTTTTTGTTTTTTATTTTTGTCCTTGCGGTTCTTTCTCTGGCTATGGGTAGTTTCACTTATGCACACACAGGTCAGTACTCACTATGAGCTTTAAGACTGCCTCTCTGCAACTTTCTTGGTCCCTCCCTGTGCGTTTAATTCTGTTTTAGAAACCTATAGCAAACTGAGTGTGCTGAAGCTTCCGTGAACTCTCTTCAGTCTCCTCAGTTAAGGGGGGATGGAGGAACAAACTATGTTTGGGTTCTTTTTCATGTAGTCTGAAAACTACCTCCAGTAATTAGGTAATATAACCTTGGGTTTTCCTTATTGCTTTCTATTTTTTATCTAATTTTATACTGAGTTAAATTGTGTGTGTTACAATACTTTAAGTTATTTCATCTTTACTGGAACTCTCTTGAAATTTTTAAAGTAACAAAAACTACACTCTTAAAACCACATCCTATAATTTGGCCTCTTCATAATTCAGAACAATATTCATTCACAAATTCTTAAATTTTTAATCTGTGTTTTTAAAATGTAATATTGTAGTTTGCTGATGAAAACAACACACCTCACCCCATTAATGATAGTGACTTGGCACTGTATTTACTGAGAGCCCAGAACTAAATTAAGGTAAAAAGTATATATCGTGAAGTTCCTGCAGATCTAATTTTACAACTTTATGTGGGTACAGTTATCATTATGAAAGAAAACCCTAGGGAGGCATAGAAAAACAAACAGGGTCAGCAAATAACAAAATCACATAAGATAAAAAGAGCACATGGTGCTTTACGTTCAAAGTGATTTTTCACACATTGTTTTCATTTCTAATTTGTAGGTGACCAGACCACCCTCTAGTGGATGAAGAAACATGTCAATTAGCCAAATTCAGTGTGCTTTGCCTCCAGAGAAAAGTAACAAAATATTTTGCAAAAAATTGTTTTCTCCATTTTCCTTTAAGAGATTGTACTTAAAGTTTATAAGATGAGTAGAACTTAGAAGTTGCAAAGTTTTACACATTTTCTAAAATGTCTTAGTATTTTATTCTTATGTAATCTTCATAAAGTAAATAGGACAAGAATCTGTAACAATGTTTACAAATATTTGAGGCAAAGTTTGACTCTATCTACCTGGGCCTACTATATTAATAAGAAAATAACCTGATGAGAACTCATCAGACTGGTTTTTTTTGTATCATAAAAACAATGGTAGAAGTTTCTGCAGGACAAGGATTCTGAGAATGCTTCTGTAGCTTTACCACTATAATGTTGCAGAATCTCCATGTTTCCCACTAGGAATAGCTTTTCTTATTGTATTTTCTTGATAGTAGTTACTATGATCATTACAGATAAATTAAAAACATCTTATAATTTATCTTATAGGTTTCAAATTTCCAATAAAAAACAACACAGGTAAACTCCCTGAAGATAAAATTAGAAAGTATGCTCTTTATAAAAAAAAAAAAAAAAAATCTTCTCAACTGTATTGTTTTCCAGTAAGTATGAGAAATATCTTACTTTGTGGGGTTGCCCAAGAGAAATTCCCAAATGCCTCTTTGGTTTTGTGGTGTGAATTTATTTAGCAGCTCCATTAACCATTTTTATTTTGTTAAGAAACTCTTTGGTCCAGTTTGTCTATTGTGGGTTTTTGTTGTACTGACTAAGAAGGTTGTGAAGACCAACTTGATCACCTGACTTCTAATTTTACTTCATCACCTCAAAAACATATTTTGCACCTATTACCCAAAAGGTAATTAGAGGGAGTGATAGTGTGGTTCAGTGGTTACAGACTTGGCTGGAGAAATAAAGAACCTGGACTCTTACTTCCCACACTTTGAGCTGACTCTACGCCATCAGGTTAACCCCTGAGCACCAATATATGCGGAATTTTCAAAAGGAAAACCATCACTTCACCAAAGATGACGAGGCTAGCACTTCCCAGAATAGAGCCATTGTGGAACTGTCTTGCATAACTGTAATTTATCTTGAGATTGTACAAGCGGTGGTAGATTTTGAAGGCAGTTATTAAGAGATCATGGTCTGGGATGAGCAAAATGCATATTTGGCTGGTCTTCATTTACTACAGCATGCCAATAAATCTAGCAGATCGCTTGGTTTTAGAAAACAATGCAGATTCTAAAGAAGTTTGAAAGTATTTTTACTTACTTTTGACCAAATCCATAAAGTTTTCTAGATGGTAGCACACTAGTGGAGTTGCCATTCAATCCTCAAACACTAACAAATATAAAGAGAAAAGGCAAAATAACACATACTTTTGGTTCTTCCCACTATCTATCCTCAAATCCATGGAAAAGAAATGAAAGAAACAACAATGCAAAAGATAATTCACCTACACTAAAGTTAAAATAAGAGCCAAGTTCAAACCTCAAATTTCAGAAAAGATCATTAATGATACAATTTAAACTAAGTTGAGAGAGAACATTAAGAACTTGTCAAGTAATTACTTTTGGACACTGTTAAAAAATAAGTAAAAAAAAAAACTTTTGATAGATGCTTCTTGTTGCCCCCCTATATCTTAGTTACAGAATTTCACTCACAGAAATTAAAGAAGAAATGAATTCACTGATACAAGACAGCAGAATGACATAAATGAGAATTGGTATATCTAAAGAACAAAATTACAGATGTAACACAAAATATATTTTTAAAAAACATGAGCAGAACTGACCATAGAGAAAACAAAATTAATAACATGAGTATTTGACATGATTAGAACATAAACAACTGGTTTTTTGAGTGGGGTCTCGCTATGCTGCCATGTTGGTTTTGAACTTGAGATCCTTCTGGGGTTACGGAAATGTGCCACCACACTGGGATAAAGAACACTTATCGCTCAACAATAAACAGACACAAATCTCAATTTAAATATGGGAAAAAGCTATGAATAGAATTTTTCCAAAGAAGATAATATAGATGGCCATAAGCACATTAAAAAATACCCAGCATCACTAGTCATCACAGAAATTAAATCAAAACCACAGTAAGAGGGGAGCCAAGACAAGTAGTAGTAGTTAGCAACCTTTCAGCTTTTCTCAGGCCCAGAATTCAGACACCTGGAAAATGACAACTTGGTGAAGGAAAAAAAAAAAGGTAGCTCTCTGGGAATCAGGAAATAAATGACAGGAAAATTAGAAAAATCACAGTGAAACACCATTCACACCCCCTTAGACATATAAAATTTAAAAAGACAGACACGTGTTGATGAAAATGCAGAAAAATTAGAACCTTCATATGCTGCCTGTGGGAATGTTAACTAGTGCATTTATCTTGGTGCAGTCTAGCAGTTTAATATGATGTTACCATTGACCCAACAATTCTACTTCTCAATACGTACCCGTAAAGATCAGAACAGCCGTACATACAAAACTCGTACTTAAATGTTCATAGCAGTGTTACTCACAATAGCCAAAAAGTGGAAAGAATACAAATGCCTATCAAATGATGAATGCCCATACAGAATTTGGGATACACGTGTAATGGATTATTATTCATCATTAAAAGCACTGTAATGAGGGGAAGGGATGAATGGAACAGTAGAACACAGACTGTATTTAGGGCAGTGAAATTATTCTGCAGGATGCAACAACGGTGGATACGTGTCATTACGCATTTGTCCAGTCCCAAGAATGTACAACTCCCCAAGTGAACCCTAATTGTGAACAATGAGCTGGTAGTAATAATGAATTGGCAATGTAGGTTCATCAGCTCCCGTGAATTTAGTGCCCTGGTGCAGAATGTTGTTAGTGGGGGAGGCCATGAATGTTAGGAGCAGAAGGTTTATAAGGAATTTCTGCATCTTCCTCTTAATTTTGCTGTGAACTTAAAACTTCTCTGCTTCATGCCATGGCATAGAAGAGCCTTGAAAATATTGTGCTTAGTGAAATGAGCCAGACACAAAAGGACAAATATTCTAATTATTAATAGTTTCAAATAAGATAATATTCTGAAGTTCTGGGTGGACATTACTTTTGTGAAGACATTATTCAAAAATGAGTATGCCCGGGCCGGTGAGATGGCTCAGCGGCTTAAGCGCCTGCCCGGCAAGCATGAGGGCCCGAGTTCGACTCCCGGATCCCACATACGAAAAAGGGGCCGGTGATATCGCTCAGCGGCTCGGGCGCCTGCTGGCGCGCGAGGTCCTGAGGTCGACCCCCCGGTACCCACAAAAAAAAAAAAAAAAAAAAAAATGAGTATGCCCTTTGCTTTCTGGCTCTGTGGCCTCACCTCCCCTAACTCTCTTCCTGGCTCACAGTTTTTCAGGCAGACTACTCTATATATACCCCAGCGCACCAACCAACCTCTGGGCTTTCGCACTTCTTTTTCTGTCTGTAATGCTCCTCCTTCAATTCTTAAAGCTTGTCTGATCTTTCTAGCATTGCAACTCTGTCTAGCAACCCCTGGTCCTCTTTCCCTCTCATTATCAGGATTTCATTTTTGTTCATTTGTCGGTTAATTTGTTCTTCTTACCACTGATGTTGGAATCAGAAGCCAAAGGGAAGCTAAATGGCAAATAAGTTTCTAGTCCTCAAGACAGAGGGTAAAATCTGTTTGTACGAGAGAAGTTTGAAATTGTAAGACAAATTTGGGCTTTAGAATTACCAGTGGAGTGGTAGGGATTATCAAACCATCAAGTAGCTTGTGTTTCCCCATATTAGATTTAATAAAATGTCACCTTTTAGAGTTTCTAATCGTAGAGGTATGAACATCATTTTATTCGATGGGGTGGCCTCGGGATTCATTCAGAAAAAAGCCAGACACTTTTCCTCTTGTCATACAGTTGGGAAATTCTCAGAGCCGGCTCCAGCTGCTTCCCCTCTTTCTCTACTGTCCTCTGCTCAATTCCAGAGCAGACAACACGAACACGGGCTACCGGGAAAATTTATTTCTGAAATCCGGGAGGAGTAATGGGCTGTTCTCAGAAACTTGTGAATTCCCAATGCGAACAGCTCAAAGACAAGATGAATCGCCCATCCCATCACTACAATTTATCTGGTTGCAAATGACTGAAAAACAATTTGTGGAAAGAAACTGGTTACCAGTAAGATTTCTTGCCAGGCGTAGTGGTGCACACCTGTAATCCCAGCACTCGGGAGGCTGAGGCAAGAGGATTGTTGTGAGTTCAAGGCCAGCCTGGGCTACAAAGTAAGTTCAAGGCCAGTCTGAACTGCATAGCAATATCCTGTTTCAAAAAAAAAAATTTTTAAAAAGATTTATTTTAAACAGTAATTTGGCAAAAAATAAAAAAGGCGTTTGTCAGTTGCTGGGTTGTATTTTATTTTATAGACCTGGCATACTATATGTTATCATAATCATTAATGGATCTGGTAATTATTTGAGACTGAGGCATAAATAATAGCTTGTGATATATGCATTTTTATTCATTTTTCTTGATATCTTCTTCTCAGCTTTTAATACCATTAAAATTTTCAAATATCTTTCTTACTTTGTAAGTTTGCAAAACAAACATTGGAACAAAATATTCATGAACAACAGTAAATTAGTGGAAAATGTCTAAATGTCATAAGTGAGAAATTTGTTGAGACAGACTAATGGTTCAGTAATAGGGAACATTAGGAACAAAAGTAATTAAATAATTAAGACAGAATCTTAAATACACACAACTAGTTTATTAATGGTAGCAATCAAGCAAGTCAAGCAGAAGGACTGCAATTGGAATAAACAAGCTGATGTCACATTACTGCTCAGATACAGTGAATCCATTCCAATTGCACTTAGGATGAAATAGCAAATATTTATAACTGCTTATAAGATATTGCATGATTTGTGCCCTGCCTCATTCTTCATTCATATCTCAAAAACTGTGTTCCTCCCCACTGTTCTCTGGCCAATTGTCCTATAAAGTACCAGAATTCACAGAGCATTGTCAACAAATTCAGGCCCTCTGCATAGGATGTATACTTTAAAAAAAAATACTCTTCAAATTAAATATGAAAGATGGAAAATATGGCAAGACAAATTAACACAGCAAATTTTCTGAGCGTGCTCTCATATTTTTTAAACATGACCACGAGCTCCAAATGTAAACTCAGTGTGTATTCTCTATGCCTCAGTATCCTTATTTGAAAAACTGGATTTTAATAATTCTGAACTCATAAGGTTGTGAGGAAAATATGATATATATTACATAGAGGATTTAGGATGTTTCCCAGCACAAAAATAAGTGCTTGACATATCTCAGCTAATAACTGTTATCACATTTCTGTTATCAGGATTACATGGCACTGTAGTACGTACTCCTGTGTAATTAAGAGAATGCAACTGGAGAGTGAAAGAAATAATTGTATGCAGTCATACGATTGATTATAGCACACAGTAATAGTATTTCTATGTGATTAAAAGAATGTAGGGTTAGGCAAAGAAAATAAATATAGAAAGGTGGGTTAGGAAAAGCTATGTACAATTGATAAGGCTATCTTGCAAGTTATGGAGAAAAGGTAAATGTGTTCTCTTGTTATGAGAATGTTGGCAGACTTATTACATAGAAAGATGGGTGTTTTAAAAGCAAAGCCAATTTTTCCTCTCAAGATTGTCGACTAAGAAAGTGGTACAACATTCTTCTCTTACTGCAAATACCAAGATGGTACAAAAATATTTTTAATATTTTCAAGCCCACTATACAACAAAAAGGAACCCAGAGGTTTTGAGGAATATCTGTAGATTGTAGTATAAACAAAATCAACCTGAAAAATGAAACTACATCTAGCATTATACATGGGACAATTGCAGTAAAGACAAGTATTGCAAGACAAAGATGTTCCATACCAGAAATAAAAGGGGATCCATAACCGGAGAAATGGTCATGCAGCTCAAACTTCCGGTAGCATCTTCCGCACAGCGGGGCAAGGCTGCAGTGACTGGGAATCCGCTTTATAGAGGACTCTCTCAGAGAGATTCATGACTGTGCCGGCACGGCTGAGTGCAGGTGGGAGGAACCTGAGGCACACACAGAACACTACTAGCCTTTGTTGTACGTTTGGGGGCTCATCAGGAGCTTCCCCAACAGCTACTGTAAATGCAGGTTGAAAATGAGCTCATATTCGTATCTTCCTTTAACAGATTTCGGTAACTAGATTGGAGCCTGCAAATGGAACCGTGCATCTTGACTTCAGAACTCATTGTGAAAGAGAGACACACTCAACACATTTAAGAACTTACACCCAAAGAAACAAGATTTATAGAAAAGATAAGACAGGAACATAAAACATTGTTTCTAATACTGCAGGATTGTATAAATGAAACGTGTACCAAAGAAAGATGGACGTTAAAGAAAAGATTTAGCAAGCTGAAGTGAGGGAATTTTCTTAGAATGTTCTAAGAAATAGATAATGAAAGGGAAATTATGCAAGGGAAATACAGAATGAAACCAGAATTTCCAACATCTAATTGAAAGCTACTATATCAAGAGAGAATGCAGAGAATGAGGATATTAAATATTTAAGGAAGCAATAGACTCTAATCCCAGCACTCAGGGAAACCGAGGCAGGAGGATTACAAGCTCAAGTACCACCTGGGCAACTTAGCAAGATGCTGTCTCAAAATAAGCAATATAAACTTAAAAAGGGCTGAGAAAGTAGCTCAGTGGTAGAACACCGCTGGGTTAAATCATCCAGTACCACAAAAGATTTTTAAAAGAGTGGGAGAACAAGGTACGTAGGAATAGAAAAGAAGAATTTCTTAGTTGAAAAGAAGAGCCGAGTGCTAATTTGAAAACAAACAAACCAAAGTCTCATGCCAACACAGGTAAACCAGTGGTAAAAAGAATATCTCAGAATTTCCGGGTGAGAAGAAGCACTGTGCTATCTGTAAAGCAAGGAGACACAGGTGGACTTCAAGCTTCTTGCTGGCAACACTAATCACGACGAGACAGCGGAGTAATAACTTACATGTTCTGAGGAAAAGCAACCTTGAACACGGAGCTTTAACCTAACACATCCCGCCAAGCTTTATTCAAAGAATGAAAGTAAAATATTTTTTAGACATCTACAGATTAGCTATAGATTTTCTAAAATATGCACTCGACATACTCCAGAAAATAACATCAGTCCTTGGGGAAGAGGGACACGAAATGTAGCTATGAGCAAACCAAGTAACAAATCTATTAACTCAGAAGCTATTACAGATATCTGGCAGAAATTACATCTAGAAATATTATTATGTAGAATTTTATATCACATATTTAAACTGTTTTGGTTGAAGTAAAATTGACATAACATCCCTCACTTCAGTGTGAACAATTAATGACATCTAGGCTTTATCCCATAAGTGTAGCCATGTTATGTTTTCATCATCATTCATCCAGAAATGTTTTCTAATTTCCCTTGTGATTCGTTGTTTGAACAACTGGTTTTGGGGAGACTGTGTTGTTTAATATCTGAATATTCTTAGGTTTTGCCCCAGGTTTCTAGCAGGATATTGCTATCACCAACAGGGTTTCTGAGGAATGTCTTCCACTTTTTCACCCTGAGTGAGTTCCAAGTAAGATGAAACAAAGCCCAGTGCCTGTGTGAGTCTTCAGGTAGCCAGATTCCCAGACGTTCAGGAGAGGCAGACACAAATCCTTGTGAATATTGTCCACTCCGCTGTGCTCCCTCCAGAGCCAGATACCAGGTCCACACACTGGGGACACAACTGTCACTCTCACGACTGCTGTGAGCGGAGGACAGAGTGGGACAAAGGCCAGGAAAAAAGCCAAAAAGCTTTCCTACCATGTTGTCATTGCATTCACTCAGCTCAGAATTCACTTGGGTGCCGTCGGCCTTTGACTATTTTCAGAGTTCAGCCAACATTGCTTCTGACTGTTTCTGGGTGGTTTTTTGATATGTCTGAGGAGGAAGGGCCACTTGGGACTAACTACTAGGCCAATTTCATGTGCATCACTCTCCCACATGCATATATTTTTGCACAGTGGGAAAATGGGTGAATTTGCTTGGAAAGTAGAAATGATAATAATTGGTTTATAAAAGATAGAAAACTGGAATATACCAATACGCAGAAGAGATCAAAGTAGTAGTCAAGGATCTGGAGGTTTTATAATTGATTCCTATGAAATGCCCAAGAAATAAATCATCCTAGACACATGAGATACAGTGTATTCATTTCATCTGGTTGCTCTTTGCAATACTCTTAAAGAATTTAGAACATAGCCAAGAAAGTGCATCATATGAATGGAAGATGGCTCAGTGTAGAACACTGTGTCAATACTATTCTCAACGTTAGTAGAGTATATGAGAAAAAAAATCAATCACCCATATATTTGCCCAAAAGATAGTGGATAAAATTCAATATACAACCTATGGTTCAAACCTTAGGTAACACATTCTACAACAAATGCATACATACATACATACATACATATGTATGTATATATGCATATATCTGTATATATGCAACATGTGATTAAAACATGAAAAAAAAAATCCAGGTTACCTAGAAGACATAAAGTGTAATCTATGCTAACCAAAAACAAAGAAGGAACGTGGAGTTTAAGACTAAGCTAGCATGTTACAGATTCAATAGTCCAAAGGTATATTTCGGAAATAATTACCAGTCTGTTCTTATGGAACTATTTTCTATAGAAAATGTTTATATTAAGTGAAGAAAAAGATCTGTACCTAATAATAATTCAAGTTATTACCCTCAAGGTATGGATAGCTCCAAGTGCAAGCTGTAAAGGCAACTTCCATCTCTCACAGAACAGGGTGTGCCATGTACCAGCAGAATTCAAAGCAACTAGCAACGAATTGGACAGGAGCAACCTGAAGAGTGTGGCTGGTTATTATTGTTGCCTGGGGTGAAGTTCATGTGTTAAAGGCCTGGTCTTCATCATGATGCAATTGGGAAGGGGTAGGGCTTTTAAGAGGTGGGGCTTCGTGGGAGATCCTCAGGTTATTGGGGGCATGTGTCACAGGTGATTGTGGGACCCTCGTCTCTTTCTCTTCCTGTCTTCTCTTTACTTCTTGGCTTATGATGTACCTGGTTTACTCTGCCACACACTCTTACAGTGCCACCTGCAAAAGAGACTCAAAGCCATGTGGCTGCCCGGTCTTGGACCAGAACCACTGGATCCTTGAGCAAATAACCTTTTTTTCTTTATAAGTAAATTGCCTCAGATATTTTGTTATAGTGATGGCCAATGACTTGTATAACCATATAAAATATTTCAAGTACAATTTTTAGAAGTAAACAATGCTTAAAAAATCAATATGCTCTGTGGGTGAACAATCCCTGGCTTGCTTTGGCTTCCAGAAGACCTATTTGTAACAGCGAAGGGAAGTCATTGCGTCTTGGATGTCTCCGTGTCTGTCTCAAGTTTTTCACATTTTAGTCAGCTCTCCAATTTTAACCTACTTCTGACAGTGAACTTTAGGCTCCTTCCCTGCATCTGTGAGCTGCTGGTGTCATTCGTCTAATAAAATAACTGCTTTCAGCGTCCCCACACAAATACAGATTCCTAGGCAAAACTTGCTGCATGGTATGCAAGCAAAACACATCTTACTCATTAAAACACTCTTGAGACCCTGCTGCATTTCTGAAAATATGAACTTTGGATTATTATTTTAAAAATAGGAGTATTTTTTAACATTTATGTGATATTTACTTACTACCGATGCAGGTATGTATGCAGGTCTAAGTTAGACGATGGATAAAATGGCAAAGCATAGAGTTCTGACAGCCACTGATCAACGTGGTGAAGAATTATGGTAGAGTCATGAAGGCAGTTGATGGAGTTTATGAGCACAGCATGACGGCACAGAAGTGGGCTGTGTGAGTGTGTATGAGACAGGAAAATATGCTAGCTAAAGACGGTCATGGCAGGGCCATTGAGATAAAAGGCCTATGTTCAAATTTTTTAAACTTTCGTTTCATGTTACCTAAATGCCTCAGTTCAGTTTGTTTAAATTCACTTGGTTGTTTCATGTTTAATGGTATTAAATGATCCCATTCTTAATCTCTACAGTTAGCACAATTTCATCTATAATTCAAATGATGCTTCTGTTCATTTATTTTGTAATCTGAACAAATAAGCATGCTAGAAGTGTTAATAAGTATTGAAAATTTAAAATGACTATGAGAAGAAACTTTCTATCCAACATGATAATATATTATAATATGATAGTAGTTAAAGTGGTGTGGTACTCAAGTCAACAGAGCTGAAATTCTTGATAGTTCTCCATTATTACCAGGTTTTTCAAGTGTAAAAGGTAGACATTTTTTTCTGTGCACTGTAATGAGAGTGCTTTCCCTCTATGTCTTCTTTTCGCTGAGACACGAATCCCAAATTGCATCCAAGAGCTTCCCTGATAACACATCCAGTGTGGCTCAGCCAGTAAGCATCAGTAAGACATTAACAGTAGGGAAAAGACAAAGAGTTTGGGGTATTAATTTCTCCAGGAATTTCCACTTTTTTGTAGTACTGGGAATTGAACTTAGGGCCTTTGCACTGTGCTACATCCCCAGCCCTTTATTTTTACTTCTTAATTTGAGATAAAGTGTTGCTAAGCTGCCCAAACTGGGCTTGAACCTGTGATCCTCCTGCCTCAGCTTCCCAGGAAGCTGGGATTACAGGCAGATGCCACCACATCAGGCTCCTCAGCTCCTTTCTTGCTGGTTATGTTCCCTGCTGAAAGCCATTGCTCCTATTAGGTGGATTAAATAAATTTTTTAAAAAATTGTGTCTGTACTGAACATGTATGGCCAATGTCCTTGTCATTATCCCTTAAACAATACAGTGTAATCCCTACATAGCACTTACGTTGTATTAAGTATCAGGAGTAATCTAGAGTCGACTTATTCAGGAAGGAGGTGTGCAGTTAGAGTAAATACTATGCCATCTTATAAAAGGGGCTTGAGCCTCCATGGAGTTTGGTATCTGTGTGGGGTCCTGGAACTCATCTGCCATGGACATGAAGGGATGACTATATATGTTTTAGAAATGTGATGGACAGAAACGCAAGTCGAGGCACTGTGGAGGAGCTTCCCATCCTCTTACCCTGGCATGAGAAAATGCAGTTTAAACACTGAGCACCTGAAACGAGGCAGAAGGCAGCCCCCTTGGTGAGGCCCCTTCAGCACAGGTGCAGGTACACGTATTCTAAAGCCTCCGCCACCTTTCCTGGAGGGATCTGCAGCCATTTGCCAGGATACTCTGCAGAATAAGGACTTTCTTGGGGTTCTGATTACCCTGTTAGTGAACTCCTCCTATCCCATAATTCTTTAATGTTTCTTATTCAAAGAAACCTCCCCTGATGACCCTATTTAAGCCCCACTTCATGTTCCATGAATTTAAGTGCAGGTGCATCAGGGTTGGGGGAATGAAGAAGAAAAATATTAAAATGAGATAGATGGATTCTGTGGATACTGATGCCAAACTACACCATAAATTTTGGACTAGTATTTATCTAATTCTTTGCATCTAAAATCCAAAGAAAAATATTTTAAAAGGACATTATACATTATGCTGTAGAGTTTGGTATAGTTAAATTTATTTGTGCATCAGCTATCTAAAGTAGTAGCGATCAAATGTTCCTTCAACCTTAAAGAGGTTGGGAAAGGTGAGAGAAAGAAGTGAGAGGTGAGTTTTAGATGTATTTATAGCAAAGATAGAAAACTCTTCCTAGCATTTCAGTCTTTACCGTGGGTACAAAAATGCCTTCTGTAGTTTTCTGTATGAGTTTCATTACTTATGTTTTTCAAGCAAAAGGGATAGACAGCTGGGGGCAGCCCACGGGAAGGTCCGTCTCCATGCCAGGAGGTGTAGACTGTGTCTTATGGCAAGAGATTGGCAGCTGAAATGTTCCCCAATTGAGAAGACAGTTTCCTTTCGCAGGAGTCAGCCTGCCAATCGCAGAAAGGGTACATTTGAGCAGGAGAAGAGCAGAAGCAGGGAGTCCCGTGAGAAGATGTGAAGAACGAGTGCTATGTGCAAAAGTAGTAAGAAGGCATAGAACAGACAGGCCAGGAAGGGGATCCTTGTCTTCTGTTACATGGTTTACCCTGGCACATTTCACTTAGGATGCAGAACTGAAATGAGCACATCTGTGTCCAGATTAAGATCTCGGTCTACCTCAATGTGGATTCGTTTTGCCGAACTAAGGGCCTATCATCACAGACCAACGTGAGCTACAGCATGACAAGGAGAGTCCAGGAAATCGTGCTTCCACTCGTATTTAAGCGATAAAAAAAACTCCTTGTTTGCAAACTTTGGAGGGAAAACTGCTCTCAATGGTTCTTTTCCATTGCTGCCTAAAGTTTACAAATGGCTACCATTTCTCTTGAAGTGGTGGTAACACATGCATTGCAGTTTCTTAATACTATACATACCAAATCAAACCATCTAGGAAAAAAATCAATATTTACTTACATAAACATTTTTAATCAACAGTCATATCATGATATAGGACTTGACTTATAAATTGCTGTATAGACTAGAATAAATATAACACAATTTTGCATATCTACGGAAACAAAAAAAAACTTAAGTAATGTAACAATGAAATAAAACTAGTTTTCCTATAATTTCAAAAAACAATTTTGATAACCTTAAGTAAATAAATATCAAGGAAAATTATGATTTATGCCATAATAATCCTTACATAGAAGAGTCAGGTAAATTTATCAAAGTTATCTGTGAAGTTACTAGTTTTATAACATGTTAAAAATCTTAATTTCATCTTTCTTGAATTTTATCTATATGCTTCACAAAAATAGAAGATGTCATACATGGAACGTATATGTAACCAGGCATATTTGAAATTTATTCTGAAAGGTGTTCTCGCGAATGTTTTGTTCACAATCTATGCATCTATATAGGCCACAGAGGTTGGTACAGTGTTTTAATTAACCCGCGGGTCAGCAAGGCAAAACAGAAGTCCAGGGGAAAGTGACAAAGATAAATGGAAGCTTTTCCTCCCCATTGTATTCTGCTAGTGAAAATCGGATGCTCAGGGCTAACACGCTCCCCAAGAACCTGTGTATTTCCTTATCTAACAAGTACTGTGATCAGGATTTCTCTGCACGTTAGAAAGAAAAAAAGTAATAAACGTCCTTGCAACATTAACCAATTCCTATGATTCATACCTCCTCCGAGAAGGAGTAGGAGGGAGGAGACAAACACATTTTGTATACGGTTTTATTCCTCCGCCCGAGAGCCTCCGAGCACGCGTCGCGTTTTCAGTATTTGGTAAGGAACTGGAAACCGTGGTGCTAATGCACTGACTCATCTTAACTTGTACTCAAGGCAGAGGCAAAACCAGAGCACGGAGAACTGATACTGTGTGCGAAGTGCCCTGCCCAAACCACCTCCCCCCAGCCGCCGACAGCAAAGCGCCACTTCGCAGCTGGAAAGGTATGGCCCCTTGTCTGTGTCTGTGTCCCCTTGTCTCCTCCTCTGAGGAGCTTTCAGGGTCCATTGCTACACCAGCCTGGTGTGGCTTAGAAGCAAGTGCTTCTTCCTGCCGGGCTGTGGGCGAAGGGAGCAGAGCGCAGCTTCAGACGCGAGGGTGCGGACGGAGGCTGGAGAGCGGCACCGTCCTCTTGTCGTGTTCCTGCAGCGCACAAGGGGCACCCGATGCCTTCTTCCTCTGTTGCACTGGGCACCCTAAACCTACCCTGCTCCAGGCCGCGTTGCGAGGGTCCCTCGCGTGGACACGTGCTCCAGCTGCGGCGTGGCAGCCCTGTCCTGGGCGCCCACTCCAGGAGCTTCGCGCCCAGTGTGAGGCACCGACTTCAGACAGGAGAGGCCTTGCCTGCCTGACAGAAACCCGCTCCTGGTTGCCACTCTTCCCTCCTGTGCCCACTCCTCCCGCCCCAGTCAGCGGCGCCCTTGGCTTCCTAACTGCACCCCGGGATTCCTGTCTTTGTTCATCCTCGTCTTTGGAGAGGGGCCGAAGCAGAATCTCAGGCTCTGAAGCAGAATCTCAGGCTCCGCAGCGTGGGCTCCTGGAATGGTCCCTGCCTAATTATCCCAGAGAGAAACTAGATTGTCTTCATTTTCAGGCAAACAGAACAAGACAAAGCAAAATGACACAGAATTTAAAAAAAAAAAAAAATTTTTTTTTTTTTTTTTAATCTTGCCTCCCAAGTGAGCATGAACTGGACGCTGGGAAGGTCACACACTGGGAAGGCCTGCGATCCAGAATTGGTAGTGCGGATGGAGCTGAGAATACAAGTTTTCGTTGTGCAGAGGTCAACATCGTTGTTTAAGGTTTCCCTTAAGCGGCCTTTGTCCAGGGAGAACTGCAGCTTGAGCTCCCTGGTCCCTCTGGAGGGTCGCCCAGGGCCCGGGCTGGCCATGCACTCACCTTGGGGCAGGAGGCTGCACAGCCAGCCTCCCGCAGGAAGCAGGGGATACGCAGGAACAGGAATTGAAAGGCGGTGACCTGGCACCAGAGAGGCACAATCTGTTCTAGGGACTTGTCCGTCGGCATGGGGTCGGTGGAGAGAGCCCAGCCCAGCTGGTGAGGGGTCCTTCCTCCAGCCTCAGCGGTCTGAAATCCTGAGCGACTCCTGCCAGCTCTCTGGGCCAACAGAACAGAGGGCTCACTGCATCTTTTGATTATTTTTTTTAACCTTTGCAGGGGATTCTAATCATAGATATTGAAGACCTACATTTTTGTGAAGCAGTATGCTTCCGCGATGCTTATAACCAGTAACTCCCCTCTGTGCCTTCACCTCAGAAGATTATATTGCACAAGTAATTATTGTATTAGCCAGAGTCAGGGAGAAGGAAGGAAAATTGAAACATACAAAAACAAGAGAAAGTAGGACTCCAGCAAGAAGGATAGATTTCTATTTTGGAGCAAGTCCAAATATTTGTTTCTATTTTGGAAATCCAACTAATACAGGTTGAGCCTCCCTAATCTGAAAATCCCAAACCTGAAACGCTCCAAATTCTGAAGGTTTTGAGCACCAACATGAAGCCACAAGTGGAAAATTCCATACCTGACCTCATGTGATAGGTCAAAATTACAGACATTCTAAAAATATCATATAAAATTACTTCAAGCTAAGTGTCTAAGGTATATATGAAACACAAATGAATTTTGTGTTTAGACTTAGGCCTATTTACAAGATATCTCATTATGCATATGCAAATACTTTTGTTCCCTTTCAGATAAGGGATAATCCACCTGTATTTTAAACTACAGCATGCATGACTTGTGGTATAGTGTTATTATTTTATTCTGGCTAAAAAACTTTAAAAGTACTTAGAAAATACAATTCCAAGAAAGATGACAAGGGATGTCCTAGGCAATCACATAATCTTCAAGTTATGAGCCCTCGCTCTTCCCAAAATGATGGTGAGTCTGAGGTTTAAGCTGCTGATACCTAGTGCAGAAATACAGCCTGTAGACATCCTCCAGCCAAAGACAGCCATAATGCACAATGTTTATATACTTCTATAGTGCACAACAACATTTATATACCTTTATAATGCACAATATTTATATACTTTTATAATGCACATTTATATACTTTTATAATGCACAACAACATTTATATACTTTTATTCAAATATACTAGGGCGAATAGAAGACAAAGAAGCAATTGGCTCCAACAGCTAACCTTTCAGGGAACACACGTTGAACCTGTCTTACGAAAAATGTAACTACTTAAAAAAAGGGATAGCAGAAATGAGATAATTCGTTATTATTACATCTATACTGCACTAGTTTCTTCCATAATAATAATTAATATACTTGTGAATTTAAGATCCTAGTCTGTATTAGGTACAGAATACTCAACCATTATGTACAATAGAAATAAATTCCTATGTTCTAGATGAGCAAGTTGAAACTATGTTCATTTAACCTAAACAAACCCACTAGGAAAAATCTCAGATGTATTGTTGAATAAAACCATTTTGGGGGGTAAAAGGTAAATATAGTATTATCTTGTTTTATAACATTGGTGGTATGCTAGCACATGCATTAAAATTATGAGCTTTCACTTGCATGGGTTTTTTGCACCCTGTAGAGCATAGTGGTAGGAGAAGAAATTGAAATAAAAATCTTCTGAATAATATTTGCCTCTTATTTATTTATTATAATATCATCAAAAATTGATTTGATTGAACAGAAATACAGCACACCTAAATAAAAGAAAGCATGTCATCAAGAAATTGTCATTCTAATGTATGGACAGAGGCTGAGTAAGAGGGATGGATGACCATGGAGCATTAGAGAAAAATTAAAATTTCTTCACGTCTGAGGTTAACTCAGCTCCACAGGAGAATGTTTCTGATTTTCTGTTGATGTTTTTCCTTTGTTTTATTTTCTTGCTTCTAAAACTTTATCAAATGTCTGCCCTGATAGTTTGGGAACAAAAAGAGAATTTGTGTTTTGACATTTAAGAGAAAGTGTTAGGTTTTAGGTTCTAGCTCATAAAAAGCAGCCAGTAGTTCTGGTCATGGGGAGACACGAGCAACAGCATGTCTGCACGTTTCTCTGCCAATAGGTTTTATGGTTTGAAAGGCCACGATCCTTCTGCAGTATCCCCAGCATGACAATGTTTATGGAACCTTTGCATTAGTCATGGTTGCTTTCAAAGTGAACAAACTGCTTTCCGGCACATGGAGTTTGAACAGAAAGCAATCTGGTTCCCCCCTTGATGTTTTGGGAGATTGTTACTGGCACAAATGGATTCCAAGTTACCCAGGCAAAGGGCAGATGTGGATGAGATGTTTACAAGAATTCCAAAATTCAGGGTGGAAATTCTTACTGAGAATTCCTTTGAAGATAAGAAGAGATGGAAGCCAAAATTCTTGACCACTCAGAGTCAAAGTACTTTTGGAGATGCCACTGAAAGGTTGGATGACCACAGTCATGGCCGTAGCGGGTTCAAAGCTGTCTAAATAGAAAATATAAACCTTCTGAAAGAAAGAACTTGCCTTTCCCTTCTCTTTGCACATTAATTTCAAATTATTGGATTTTTGCTAGTGCCTTTTGGTAGCATTAATGTATAGACTCAACACACTAAATAAGATTAATCTGGAAAAACAGGAAGAAAATATGCTAGCAGAGTGTTTTCACTCTATCCTGGAATAAGAGCATCCGTGAGCAAGAGGTAGTAGGCCCGATTTCACTTTTTTTTTTTTTTTTTTTTGAGACAGGTTCTTGCTATGTATTCCAGACTGGCCTTGAACTCACTCTGCAGCCCAGGCTGGCTTTGAGCTCATTGTGATTCGCCTGCCTCAGCCTCCTGAGTGCTAAAATTATAAGAGTGTGCCATTGTGCCTGGCCAAGTTTACTTCTGGTTTAAAAACTGATGTCCTTCATCTCCCTGACAGTTTTCTAACAGTAAAATCAAGGGCATTAGACTGGACCAGTGATAAACAAATATTTTTCAGTTGAACAAAATACCATTTGAAATAAACAAATACAAGCAGTGCACTAATGAAAGCAGCTTGTTAGACTCAGAGGAAAAGCAAGGCTCATTCCAACAGGAGTGAAAACTCTGAACTCTTCTGAAGATGACAGCAAACCCGTGTTCATGGCCTTCCACGTAAGTGTGGCTCACGTTTGAAATCCTTCTTCAGAGTTTATCCCACTTAACACCTGGGAAGAGGTTTTCTGTCTTATAATTTGCCTTACATGTTAAATTCCATTTTGCCAATATTTTACCCATTATGTTTCCCACCGGTTATGAAAGTAAGAGTGCCTGAAGATGTTAATTACAAATATCACACATGAAAAACAGGTGGTTTGTGAATGTGGATTTTAGGCAGAGGGAAAGATAAAGCCAGATGTTCCAATAAATCCTCCGTGCGTGCTTGTTCATTCTGAACGGCCGCTGGGCTGTGGAGCTGACCGTGGATGAGAAGTCAGCAGCAACGGTGCCAACCCTTCCCTGGTGGGTGTGGCGCAGATTCAGCTTCTGGTAAAATCTCGTATTTCCTTGATCCTTTACCGGCCATACTACAAGGTTTCATGCTTCTTTCACTCGATAGAGCAGATAGAAAAACACCCATTTTCTGTATGAGACAAACTAGAGTAAAAGTTTTCTGATTTACTTATAGTTTCTCATTAAGTTTTATAGTGATTCTCAAGCTGAAAACTACCTCTTTTGAAAATAGGGCTTTATTATGCTTTACTACAGACTAGCATTTTTCTAAATAATTATCCATAAATATTAAATATACTCTAATAAAACAATACTATAATAAAATTATGCTATAATAAATGGCAACATTAAAATTGGTATTACATGTACTGTAATAAAAAAAATAATGTTTTCATGTGACCTGATAAAGATACATACCGATAAAACTAAGAAAAGAATTTCATGAAACAAATTTTAGACTTTTTTGTTCTTTCTCTTTCTTCCCCTCTCTCCTTTCTTTTTGGTGCTCTTCTGGTCACTTAATCTACATTTTTTAAAATCAAAAATGCTAGATGGATTCATTAACTCTGAACCTTTTGAGGTATCCTGACATGCGCACTGACGAGACTATTTTGAAGTTCAGATGCCCGTGTGCCTTTCATTTTAACAGTCTTGTTCTAACTGAGAAGGAAGCAACAAGCTGGACACTGTCAGCCTGTCGGGCTGCAGATGTTTCAGGAGAAGACCCCTCCTTCTGCGGACGGTCCAGCCTGGCTACTATTTTGACTAATGTGTGACCTCTGCTTCCCTCTGCTGCTTTTCCTTTCAAACAATGGTGATACTATCTCCACTTCTTGAACATAACTAAACAGTGGTCGAGTTCATAGAAGTCCTCTAAATGTTATTTGTTGCTGTGAATACTTTTGGTTAGTGCTGAAATGTTTACATCTGTTGATGTTTTTAGGTATTTGACATTGTAATGTCAGAGAGCAACTACAAGTGACCATGTCATTTCCCTACTGCTGTCAGCTCTGCACCTTAATGAACTTCTCTCCACATAAACGTAACTATGAGAACCCGACTTTGCCAAATTAATATAACTTTTGTTCTTTCAATCACGTAGAAATAATTATTCAAAATGCAAACTTTCTTGAAACATTCAATATAATTCATTATGGTGAGACTTACATGGCACAATATTTGCTCTGCTTGTTTACCAACGTAAAATGAAATCTACTGGAAACTATAAACCCAGGCCATCCAAAAAGGTAGAAAGGAGCCAAGCATTGGTGCTAAGCATTTGAAATGTCTTTACTGTGACTGTGGAAGTGAGTTTAAATTTTTATTGCAATTAATTTACAATTAAATTTGGGGCCGGTGAGATGGCTCAGCAGCGTAAGCACCTGCCTCGCAAGCGTGAGAGCCCGAGTTCGACTCCCGGAACCCACATACGACAAAAGGGCCGGTGAGACCGCTCAGCGGCATGGGCGCCTGCTGGCACGCAAGGTCCTGAAGTCGACCGCCGGTACCCACAAAAAAATAAAATAAAAAATAAATTTGAAAGCGGATACTTAACTAGTTATTAGAAAACTAGTAAATATGTGTGGGACATCCTAGAGTATATGAGTTTACTTTTACAAAATTTAGGATTAAATACTTCCCCCAAATATGCAGTATTTGCATTGTGATATCCTGAAGTATAGAATATGCTTTGACTTCAATGACTGAAAGAGCAAGAGTAAAATCTGAATTAATACTTCTTTAGGTTGAATTCATATTGAAATGCTAATTTTTTGGACATATTGTGTTAAATAAAACATATAATACAAATAAATGTCTCAGTTTATTTCTACTCTTTTGGATAGAAGATAGCTACAATTACATATGTGCCTCACAGGATCCATGTATATATGCCCAAACATGAAATAACACAGACAAATCCAGGATTCACAAACCATCTGAAGCCACAGCAGAAGCTCCAAGCTGCCAGTGTGGCACTGTCTTATCCAATGTCCGGAAGTGGGAACTGCGTCTCTGGGAGGTTTGTCGACTTGCTATAGGTCAGCTGCAAAATGCCAAAGCAGGAATAAAGCCAGCCTTCATTACTTTCATTAGTTTCCTCTCTATTAGCACCAAGGTATGCACGTGTCCATCTTACCTACATGTACTGTCTCAGTCACTTTCTCACTGCTGAGACACAATCACCACCAACCTCAACTTAAAGGAGGAGAGGTTTATTTGGCTGAGAATTTCAGTCCATGGTCATCCAGATCCAAGACATAAACAGCATGGCAGAGGGGCATGGCCGACGAAAACTTGCTTATGTCAAGGCAGACAGAAAGCAGACAGCAAAGGGACAAGCCTGAGAGGGAGATATTACCTTCCAGGTCATACCCTCAGTGACTTTCCACCAACTATTGCCCCACCTCCCAACATCGAGCCAGCTAGGAGCTAATATGTGGACTAATCCGCAGAGGGGCACTGTGCCCCACAACATGAGGACCTTTCAAACACATCAGGCTTCTGTGTTACAACCCTGATCTAAATCATAGCATGTGCCCATTATCAACTTTTCAAATTAAAATAGTACCTATAATTAGGAATAATTAAATAACACTTAAAATGTGGTGACAGCTTTGAAAAGGGTTATCTATATATGCACTATACCATTACCAAGGCCACAAATAATAATTTTGGAATATTGTCTTAGTTACTTTCTTGTAGCTGGGGCAAAATATCTACAATCACAATTTAAAGGAGCTGAAGTTTATTTGGGATCAGTTTTTAGAGGTTTCAACCCATACTCAGCTGGTTCCAAGGCAGAAACCGCATGATTGAAAGGCAGAGGAAAGTTGCTTACATCCTGGCATCCAGGAAGCAGAGAGTAAAAAAAGAACCAGGGAAGAAAATATGCCCTTCTAGGTCAACCCCCACCCCCAGTAGCTAGTCCCCATATACTAACAGCAAGTCAGCTATAGTGCTCCCATCATCCAGTCACCTTCCAAACATGTGAGTCATTTGGGGAACAGTACAGACATAAATCATAGCATTCAACTCCTGGCCCCCAAAAGTTTCAGATGCAGCTCTTTATGTAAAATGAGTTTAGTCCATCCAAGAGTCACCAAAGTTTAAGCAGTTCTAGCAATCCTAAAAAATCTAAGTCCAAAGTCTTCTCTGAGACTCAAGGCAAACTCTTAGCTGTGAGACCCTGTAGAAATCAAAAGGAAAGTTAAATATTTCCAATGTACAATGGCAGAGGGTACTTATTTCCACTCCAAAGAGGAGAAATATGGGAGTAGAAAGAAATTGGGCCAAAGCAAGACCAAAATCCAGCAAGGCAAACTTAAATCCTATTGTTCCATGGTCAACACGCAGGGCAAGTTATGATGAGATATAAACTCCAAAGGGTTTGGGTGGCCCTGCCCCTACAGTATTGACAATTGTAGCTCTCATGGCCTCTTTTTTCTTTCTTTTCTTTTTTTTTTTTTTTCCCAGTACTGGGAATCAAACTCACAACCTTGTGCTTGCCAGGCAGGCACTGTGCCACTGAGTTATATCCTTGGCCCCTCATGACCTCTTTTGTAGGGTGGCTTTGGTCACTGCCTGAAGCTTTCCTCAAATGTTTCACATTCCTGGCCCTTCCAACTTTGTAGGCTGTCCACCACACTTTTGCCTTCATTTTCACTACTTACCACAATGCCCTCTTAGAGATACTGCATGACCTCCAAGGCCTTCAGAAATCTGGGTGGAAGCTTTCCTAAGCCCACAACTCTTGCATTCTGCATGCTAGGAAAACCAATACAACATGGGTGATGCCAAGGCTGCCACCACCTTGAGCAATAGCTAGTCCCCCATGACTATAGAGACTTCTGAGTGACTAGATGGCTGAACTCTTAGAAACACTCTCATAATTGTCCCTGAATGAGCTGGGCTCCCTGGGTCTCTCTTCCCAGAGGACTTTCATTTTCATACCTTGGAGCATGCAAAGAATGAGGTCTTGCTGATTCTTTTTTTTTTTTTTAATGTGGGTACTGGGAGTCGACCTCAGGACCTCACGCTTGCCAGCAGGGGTTTATGCCACTGAGTGATATCACCGGCCCTTGTTTTCCTTTATGTGGGTTCCGGGAGTCGAACTCAGGACCTTGCACTTGCTGGGCAGGCGCTTATGCCACTGAGCTATCTCACCGGCCCTTGCTGATCCTTGAGATGCCCTCAAACTATATTTACTATTATTCTGATACAAAATACTTGGTTTCTTTTTATGCTAATCTTTTTTAGGAAAAACACTCTCTGAGGCCCAAATTCCTAGGCCGTCACTGTATAGTGAAACTCTAAGTGTTTCAAATGAGTGTTTGCCTTCCGATTTTCAATACAGATCTGACTCAAAGCAACCACAGTACTCATGCCACAGCCTGAACACTGGGCTGCCTTGCAATTTCTTCCATTAGATTAATTACTCCACCATCTTTAATCTGTCTCCTGCAATGTTTCAGTACATGAGAAAAATGTACAGAATGGTAGAAACATTTTCTGCAAAGCATGACATATACCATCAGGAATCCAACTTCCAACAGAGTTCTTGTTCCTAATTAAAACTTCCTGAGGGCCGGTGAGATGGCTCAGCGGCTTAAGTGCCTGCCCGGCAAGCACGAGGGCCCGAGTTCGACTCCCGGATCCCACATACGAAAAAGGGGCCGGTGATATCGCTCAGCGGCACGGGCGCCTGGTGGCGCGCGAGGTCCTGAGGTCGACCCCCCGGTACCCACAAAAAAAAAAAAAAAAAAAAAAAAAAACTTCCTGAACCTGGTCTTTAATGATATTTAAATTACAAAATTGTTTCAACATTTGGAAATAATGAAGTGAAACATTGTATTAAGAAGCCAAAGAAGAAAATTCACATGCTTGTACCAGTAGATTTAGAGAAAACTCTTACAAAATCCAATAGGCATTAATGATAAAATCTCTCAACAAACTAACAATAAAGAATTTCCTCCACTGCACAAAAAATTTTGCAGTTAACACTGATTTAATGGTGAGAAAACAGAAGCTTTCCCCCAAGATAAAGAATAAGACAGGAATGTCCCTCTCACCACTCCTTTTCAACATTCCATTAGAAGTCCATGCTAATGCAATAAGATAAGAAAAAAAAATGTATGCCTATTAGGAAGGAAGACTTAAAACTGTCTTTGTTTACAAATGACATGATTATCCATGTAGAAAACTGAAAAAATTGACAAAAATTTCTGAGAACCAGTAAGAAATTAAAGAACGTTAGATGGGCACAAGGCTAGTAAACAAAAGTCAATTGCTTTTTTCTATATATCCTCAATGAACAAGTGGAATTTGAAATTAAAAAATGCCATTTGCAATAGCACTCCAAAAATGAAATACTAAGAAATAAATCTAACAAAATGAATATAAAATCTGCATGAAGACAACTAAAATATTCTGATAAAATAAATCCAAAAAGTACCAAATAATTGGAGAGATATTCCATATTCATGAATAGGAAGACAAATATTATGAAGATGTCAGGTCTTCTCAACCTATTGGTTCACTGGGACTTAAATCAAAATCTGGCAAGTTATTTTGTGTATATCACCAAACTTTTCTAAAATATATATGTGTATTAAAAAAATTTTAAACTTCTATTATTTTACCCTGATGCTTCAATACCTCCACAAAGATACCATCAATACCACATCCAGGTGATGAGGTAAAGCAGTGAGATAAGACTATTCTCTGTCTAATCTTCCCCTTTTTGCCTTTCCTCTGACTCTGACCTACAGACACTCAAAAACACCAATAAAATTCCTTCATGTCTTTTTTCTTCTGTTTTCCCTTGTTCCCTAATAAAGGCACTCTTCTGTAGATCTTTTGTCTCTCTCTTACCCACCCCCCCATTTAGTTGAACCTGATCCCTTGGCCCTCTGCATGTTTCCTTCTTAAAGACTCTGAGTTTAGTAAGTCCTTTAATTTATTTGCTTCTTCAAGGGTAATTTCCATGGCCACGCTAGAGTGACCCTTAAAGTTCTCATCAGATGGATTTACTCTCCTATTTACAACACAATATGGAAAAGTAAAAGACCCAGAAGAGCCAACATGATATTGAGGAGAGGAACAAAATTGGAAGACTGACACTATTGACTTCAAAATTACTATAAAGAACATGGTGATGCATGCCTGTGGTTCCTGCTACTTGGGAGTCTGAGACAGGAGAATTGAAAGTTCAAAGCCAGCCTCACATTTTACCCATTTCTAAGATATTTTTCAAAGAAAGGGATGCAGGTATTACTCAATGGTAAAGCACTTGATTAGCATACATGAGAACCTGGATTCCATCTCCAGAAATGCAAAAGGAAAAGAAAGAAAACTATAAAGATATAATAATCAAAATTATGTGATATTGGCAGATGTATAGGACAACCAGTCAGTGAAGTAGAACAGAGAGACCAAAAATGATACAAATAAATATGGCCACCTGATCTTTAGCAGAGGAGCACAAAAGAATAAAAAGAGTCTTTTCAACAAATGATACTCCGAGCAATGGAAATTCAGATTTAAAAAATATGAGTCTATTTTTTGTTGGTGGGAATGTAAAGTATTACAGCCACTATGGAAATCAGTAGAGATTCCTCAAAAAACTGAAAATAGAAATTCCATTTGAACCAGCTACTCCCCTTCTAGGTATCTTCCAAAAATAGTTACAGATGTCATATCACAGTGATACATGCATACCATGCTTATAGCAGCACAATTCTTAATAACTAAATCTTGGAAGAGGCTTACATGTCCATCATCAGGTGAGTAGATAAAGAAAACATGGTATTTATACACAATGGAATACTACTCATCCTTAGAGAAGGATACATTTGAGTCATTTATACGAAAATGAGTGCAACTTGAAACCATAATGTTAAATGAAATAAATCAGACACCCATGCTTAAATATTGTATGGTTTCTTTTATATGAGAAATCCGAAATATAAATAGATTAAAGAGCAAAATAAAAGATAGATAATAGGAAATGGGGGGATAGGTCTTTTGCAGATGGGGAGGGGATCAAGAAACAGAGGGAAGGGGAAGGAGGCAGGGTGGAAGGGAAGGGGAAGAAAAATTTGTTAAGATGTGTCATGGATATGTGCCAACTCCCCATGATGAATGTAGTGAGTATGCACTGGAATGATTTACTCATAAAAATAAGGCATCAAAAAAGACAACAAAGAGCATAATATTCCTATAACATAAAAAATATGAATCTAGGCACAGTACTTCTGCTCCTCAATAAAAATATTACCTCAAAATGGATCATAGACCTAATGTAAGGTGCAAATTATAATATTTACAAAAGATAACATAGAAGAAGAGTTGATGACCGTGAGTTTGGCAATGACATTTTAGATAAAATATCAAACGCATGATCCATGAAAGAAATAATTAATAAACTGGACTGAATTAAAATTAAAAACTTTTGTTCTTCAAAAGACAGTGCCACAAACTCACATAAAGTAGTTACAAAAGCTATCTGTTATGGAGCACTGTCATATAAAATATATCAAGAATTCTTAAATTGCAGCGATAAGAAAATGAACAATTTGCCAAGAGTGGTGGTGCACACTTGTAATATCAGAACTCCAGCAGGCAGAGGGAGGAGAGTTACACGTTTGAGCCCAGCTTTGGCAACTTAGTGATTTAGGGGGAGATCCTGCCTCAAAATAGAAAATCAGAAGAGCAGGGGATATCCGCTCAGTGCAGAGGCCCTGGGTTCAATCGCCAGGACAAAAACAAAGAAGACACAGACAGCAAATAAATATGTCAAAAGATGTTCAATGTTATGTCTTTAGAGAACTGCAAATTACAGTAACAATGAGATGCCACTACACACATTTAAAATGCCAAAACATCCAGGACACTGACAAGACCAAAGGCTGTTGAGGACTTGGAGCAATAGGAATTCCCATTCTTTCCTGGTAGGAATGCAAAATAATACTTTGGAAGACGATTTGGCAGTTTCTTAAAAAAAGACTGATAACCATGTGATCCCTCACTGGATTTTAAACCAATGAGTTGGAAAGTTACGGCCACAAAAAACCTACCCAAGAATGGTTATAGCAACATTATTCGTAACTGCCCAAATTTGGGAGCAACTGAAATGTCCTTCAAATTAGGTTAATGGGGAAATAAACTATGGTCTCTCCAGGCAATGGGATATCACACAGCATTTATAAAAAGTGAGTTATCGATCCATGAAATGACATGGAGGAATCTTAAGTGCATATTGTGAAGTGAAAGAAGCCAACTGAGAAGGCTACATCTATGAGTCCAATGATTTGTGTTCCAGAAAAGGAAAACTGTGGAGATAGTGTAAAGACAGTGGTTAGAGGGGACAAGGGAGTGCAGGGATGAAAAATGGAAGAACAGAGGGTTTTCTGTTAGTCTGTATGACACTATAACAATAGATCTGTGTCATTATATATTATAAAAACCCATAGAAATTATATCACTAAAAGAGAACCCTAACAGAATCTATGGACTTGGGATGATAATAATGTGTCAGTCATTTTGATATACGTACTACTCTGGTGCAGGATGGAGCAGATAGGCCTTGAGATATATAACAATTCTGTACTTTCTGTTCACTTTTGCTGTGAATCTAAAACTGCTCTAAAAATAGAATTTATTTTAAAGGACAAGAAAGCAAATCTGATATAATTACAGTAATATGTCACTCACTGACATTATAAGAAATGCATTAAGGGATGCATTTAAAAAATGGGTTAGGTGATGTCATCATTATGCAAATATCACAGTGTACCTACACAGCCTTAGATGGCGTAGCCGGCTGTCACTTAGACAGTGAGGTACAGACTGCAGTGCCTATGAAACACATGGGTGCAGCAAGCTTGAATACTGATGTACCTAATCCCACTTAAACACAGAAAGGTATATTAAAAATATACTATGAGAGACTTGAAAAGCACAGCGGTATAGGAGGCTTACCACGAATGAGCCTACAGGACTGGAAGCTGCTGGGGGTGGCCCACGCCGTGAGAAGCGAGTCCTACTGCACACAACTGTCAACTTTATTAACACTGCACTCAATTTATAAAAATATATTTGCCTTCTTTCAAAAATAAATAACCCTTAACCTACTGTACCTTTTTGACTTTACAAACTTTTTTTCATTTTTAGAAACTTTTTGACTCTTTCGGAATAGCACTTAGCTGAAAACACAAACACATTTTATAGTTGCACACAAATCTTTTCTTTCTTTGAGTACTTCTTTTACATCTTTGTTCAACTGTTAATATTTTTATATTTTATAAGTGTAAAGTTTGTGTTAGAAGCTCAAATACCAACACATCCATTGTCTTAGGTGTACCCAGGTCTACGTGTAATCTCGTGAATATGTGTGACTCTTTGTTTTAGCATATTTACAATACACATCTTTTGCAGTCATAGAGAGAACATTCACAAGGTCAAGGTCACCAGCGCCACAGTTGTCTGCTCTCATGTCTTCCCCAACAGAAGGAGTTCAGGGACATACGGGAATGAAGCTGTCACCTTCTGTGACCACACAGCCATCTGGAGTCTGCTGAAAACCAGCCTCAGGTTATTGATGGTTTAGTTCTCTTCAATATATGTATATATAATAGGATTGTACTTTAAAATAATGACTAAAAAGTACAGGACTGTAAATACATAAACCAGTAGCATAGTTGTTTATTATCATCATCAAATATTATTGATAACATTGTCACATAGGCATTGCACATAGTTTTGGTACACTTCTACACAACTTATAGTGCGGTAGGTGATTTACACCCACATCACTGCAAACGTGAATAACGTGCTGTGACGTTACAAGGACTCTGGTGTCCCTAGGCCACAAGGATTCTTCAAATCCATTATAATCTCATGAGGCCACTGTCCTACGTGCAGTCCATTGTTGATCAAACTGTTATGCTGTGACTATACAGAAAGAGATTAACAATGTCATATTAATAATAAGAAACTTCTTTACACCCTTTTTAGCTCAAACATACAGAACAGTCACAAAGAATAATAAAATTGGCCAGCTTCATAATATATATATATATATATATATATATATATATATATAATCTCATGAATATTTGTGACTCTTTTAGCATATTTATAATACACATTCTTTCCAGTCATAGAACATTCATAAAAGAAAAACACAATAAAGTATTCTGTATATGTGTTTTATGTATTAGAACTCAAAAGAAATCTCAGTAAAACCCCAAAAGCAGAAATAATACAGGTCAGTAATTCCGTGAATTTCTTTTTCATTAGTATACATTTGCAATGAATAATAAATATATTCATTGTGCGGATTGGTATATCTACATATGCCGTCTTGATCCGTTTCCCCTCCCATCTCCCTAGATCTCCTTCCCATCTCTACAAAAATCTATCTACCTGTTTCCTATCATGTATCTTTCATTTCACTCCTAAATTTTTATACTTTCAATTTTTCAAATAAGAGAAACCATGCAGTACTTAATATTCTCTGCCTGATTTATTTCACTGAGCATTATGGTCTCAAGGTGCATCCATTTTCCTATGAGTGATGAAAATATATCATTCTTTATGACTGAATAATACTCCAATGTCATACATGTATGACAGAGGGCGAGAGAACAAAACACTTGAAAATTGGTGGCAAAGAAAATTTCAAAATTGATGTGTTCAAGAAATTTTAAAAAAGAAAATTAAAACAATAGAAATGCATGATCACAAAGCTATTTTTTTAGGTATTGCACATTTATTCATTTTTTTAAATATATATTGAAAGACTACTTAATATTAGCATTTATGAGATATCAGCAAAGTGGATAACACAATCTGGAAAATATCATTGTTAAAACCATTTTGTAAAGAAAATAATTGAAAGATTTAAAGGGAATGAACAACACTTCATCCCCCATAATATGAAATAAAGTAATATAGCCAAGAAAGTAGAAAGAAGTTCTTAATGAAAAATGAAAAAAAAAGAAAAAATAAAGTTGATTTAAAAATCACTTTTAATAATTTTGGAGATATCAGAATGTAATACTCCAAATGGCACAAAATACAACAAATATAAAAAACAAAAAAACAGTTCGTGGAAGACATTTATCATAAACTTTTGTGATGCTGCACACCTATAATCCTACCACTTGATAGGCTGAGGCAGGAGAAGCTCAAGTTTAAGGACAGCCTGGGCAGCATAGTGAGCTCAAGGTCAGCCTAGATGATGACACAGTGAAACACTGTCTCAAGGAAAACAAAAAGGGAAGGGAGGGAAGGAAAAGGAAGGGAAAGGGAGGCAAGGTAAGGCAAGGCAGGGCAAGGCGAGGTAATTTGTCATGTGAAAAGAAAAATAAAAACAGATGATGCACTGTTATCCACATCTAACTCAATAAGGAAAAACAATAATCTAATAGAGAAACAGTCTATGAATATACAGTTGTTAAAAGAAAATTATAAATAGTTGGTAAGTATTATGAAATATATCCAACTTCACAAGTAGTCAGTATAATTTAAAATGAAATCCACTGTGACAGTTATTTACTCATGTGATTGGCAAATTTGTGCTAAATGATATGAAATATTGGAGAGGATTAGTGGAAACTAGACTACTTGGGGCAATCTGATTAGATTATTTCTTCAGGGTTATTGGAAGTATTTTAAATTTGTTTGAAAGTGCTTCATCTAATTCACAATTCCTTTTCCTTTCTTCATGTCTAACCTAGAAAATTACTTGTAAACCACTGGTCTGTTTCCTTTGTCTCTACCTTTAGTGGAAAAAATAGAAAGCAAACTACAGGAAACAATGTAAGTGTGTGAGCCCGTTGTCCATCACTATAATAAAATATCTAGGCAAGCTACCTTTAGACAGAAAAGAGCTTTATTTAGTTCTCAGTTCTAGAGCTTTGCGGGCCCTGGCTCAGCTTTGCAGGATGTTCATTGCCAATGACACCACAATAGCAGGGGGCCTGTGCGAGGAATGAATCGCATCACCAGACAGGAGCCAGAGAGTGACAGGACCCCACAGTCTGTCCGAGGGTCCCTCTAAGTCGATCTGAAGGCCTCCAACCAAGCTCCTGCATAACAGTTTCACCATCTCCCGATACGGTCACCCTGGGGGCCAAGCCTCCCGCCTGGGGACTTTTGAAGAATACACTTAAATCATAGTCAAAGGGTAGCCCAGTCCAACTCAAGTAATGAATTGTTTAGGAAATAATACAACACCATGGAGCACATGTAACAGCTAGAAAAGAATAGGACATTTATTAACTTAAAGCACTTTTGACAATTTTTAAGTAAAAATGGATAATGCAAAGCCAATCTGATAGAAAATATGGTATTTTTGTAAAATTATATAAAAATGTGTATATATTACATTGTTTTTTGTTTTTTGTTTTTTGTTTTTGTGGGTACCAGGGGTCAACCTCAGGACCTTGCGCGCCAACAGGCACCCGTGCCGCTGAGCGATATCACCGGCCCCTTTTTCGTATGTGGGATCCGGGAGTCGAACTCGGGCCCTCGCACTTGCAAGGCAGGCGCTTACGCCGCTGAGCCATCTCACTGGCCCCTACATTGGTTTTTATTTCCTTGGCAGATTATTATTAAAATTTCAGCAAAATTTCAGGTGTATTAGTTCTATTAATTTCAAAAATTATATATACTACATGTTAAAATCATAAATAGTGTACATATTATACATGATGTCATGTAACTTACATGTGGCAAAAATATCCAAAAATGGACACCATCAACTGATAACGGTTATCACTGGAAGGACTGAGAAGGGACATAGGTGATGGTCACAGGAGCATGTATTTTATTTGTAATGTTTGAATTTTTTAATTTAAGTGTTTCCTCATGACTTGCCAGTATACTTACAAAAAAAAGTAATAAAAATTTTTAAAAAGAAGAGAAAAGCAAGAAATTAAAACTTTAATTTTACATTTAGTATAAAAACTAAAATGTATTGAATTATTTACACATTAAGCATTCTTTTTAGTGATTTTGCAGATATCGACTTATTGAACAACCCTGAAAACAATCTTTCAGATCGGGCATTGTTATTATCCACATTTTATAGATCCATCCATCCCACTGCTGGGTACATATCCAAAGGAAAAGAAATTAGTGTGTTGAAAAGGTGCAGTATCTGCATTCTCGTGTTCAATGAAACAGCCAAAAAATGGACACAACTTGAGTTCTATCGACTGATGAATGGGCAAAGAAAGTGAATACACAATGGAATACTATTCAACCATAAAAATACTGAAATCTTGCCATTTAGAACAATGCGAATGGAAATGGAGATTGTTGTGTCAAGTGAAATAGGTCAGGTGCAGAAAGACAAGTGCTGCATGATCTCAGTCAGATGTGGAATCTAAGAAAGTTCCTTGCAAAGAAGTTGAGAATAGAATGAGAATTACAGAGGCCAGGGAGTGCTGGAGTAGGGGAAGTTGATCCAGGGACACTGAGTAAGATAGGGGCAAGAAGCTCTGTGTGCTGTTATACAGTAGGGTAAGGATAGATAATAATAATGTGCTGCACATTTAATAAAGCTACAGGAAAGAATTTTGAAAGTTTTCACTATAGACAAATAAATGATGTGATAAACATCTTCGGTCTGATTGAAACACTACAGAATGGGTATATGTATCAAAACATTAATGCTACTCCACTAATATGTACAATTTTTATTTATCCGTTAAAATACTTTAAAAGAAAAAAGAAAAATGTAGATATATATCTTCTTAGTTTGTTATTAAAAAGATTCTAAATAAAATTAAGGTATTTTATTACCATTAAAAAGCAAAGTGGGCCAGTGAGATGGCTCAGCGGCGCAAGCGCCTGTGTGGAGAGGTCCTGAGTTCGACTCCCAGTACCCACATAAAGGAAAAAAAGGGCCAGTGGTATTGCTCAGGGGCATAAGCACCTGCTGGCAAGTGTGAGGTCCTGAATTCGACTCCCTGTACCCACATAAAAAAAAAAAAGCAAAGTGAGGCACAGAGAATTTGAGTTTATTTTTTAAGGACCGAAGATATAGCAGCTTATGTTCTTAATGCATGTAAGAGCAAAAGGAGTTAAAAAGTAAACCAACACTTGCAAAGAAATATCCATACAGGGTCATCCTTAAGAAACCTCACTAAATGTTATAATTGAATATATAGTACAAAAAGAAAGCGCTGAACTGTTTTTGCCCTGATGACATAACTTAGCAAAACGTGGTTCAGTGCTGGTGATAAAGGAAAAATCTCCAGTAGCACTGGCCGTGAAATGACCTGTTCCCCTCTCATCACATGTCCGTCTTTATATTTTGTTGATTTAGAATAAATCAAGAAGGCTCATAGTTATCCTCACTGTTACTTAAGCAGTATTCTCTAAAATTGCATTCCTTTGCACCTGCCTGTCAAATTAGAGAATCAACTCAGTTCGGGAAATCAGGTAGTAAATGAAGGCCATGGTTCTAGGGTTCAGTACCGGTTACCTTTGTCGCTGGGGCCTCAACTACACTGATTGGCAGAAATGTCAGTCCAGTGTCCAGGACCAATGGGAGCAATTGCAGGCCACGCTCTCCAGTTCCAGGGCAACTGTTGGAAACATCCTCTGCTCCTGCTGCTTCTTATATTATTTTCCAATACCTCTGAGTTTCTGCCATTTATGAAACTTAAATTGACTACCTTTTCCAGCCCTGGATCCTCAGAACCCAATTTATCAAGCCTTATAAAGTAGACTTCACCTCCTCTCCACTCCTTCATTATCCCTCCAGTGTGTCCCGAGAGAAGTCTGATGTAAGTTGTATGAAACACAGGTGGAATAAGAGTAAACACATTTTATATGTTTTCTCTTTTATCTAGTCTTGTCAACAGCAGTAGGTATGAAACTACCCACTCACACAAGTTATAATTATTCATATTATAACTTAGCTTCCGTGATAAGTAACATAGTTCATGTAAGGCATATTACCAGCATCTATGAAGAATACAAAAACATTTATAAAGATTCATTTCATAAAGGAACCTAAGAATTTGTTGAATGAACAAATGATTGACAAACAGATGAGCTAGAACATGTACATAAATCACTACCATCCAAGGCATAGACGGTTAAATGCAGGGACAAAGTTAAGTATAATCTTCCTGGAATGTGCAAAACTCTCCAGTTTGCTTCACTGTACTTTCCATAATGACATGTTCCTCTGCAATTAGACGTTATTACAGATGCTTTCTGAGAATTTTATAAATGTGTAAGACAATAAATAAACAAGGCAATAACTGAGCAAGGACAAATAAGACTGCAGCACTTTTCCCCCGTGGAATGTACATTTACACAATTTTCTTTCCAAACCACATTGTGCACTGCATTCTTTTCAAAGTGTGAGAAGGACCCTGAAAGTCAGGTTATTCTGCATATGATACTGCTTTTGGATTTATATGACTGTAAACTTTTTTTAATCTTAAATCAAATTCATTAACTGTAAATCTAAAGCAAAAGTAATACAGCAAGGAATGTTTTATGATTGGAATGCATGCTGATATCTTGTAATATTTTAAAAATCATTTTTTGTGATAGAAAATTTTCTTCAAGATGAAAAAATCCAAGTACTGTTATTGAACTATACCAACAAACTATAAATATATTTGAAAACTCAAGTCATGGCAAATACCAAAATGAAATAAAATGATTAACAATCAAAAAAATATTTAAAATTTTTATCTCAGTTGTTGAAAGACAAATTTGAACTCCTACAGATGAAACGATGAGGGAACATTTTGTTGTTGATATTGTAATCCTCCAATTTGATCTGGGCTTTTCTGTATTCCTCATTCTTTCAGTCTTTGTCAGTCAGTGCCATTCCTTTTATGAAGAAAAGTTATCTCTGCAAAGAGACTCATTTATTTCATTACTGCAGTTAACAGATATGTGAGCTGAGCATCCAGCTAGGCATTGTGCAGGGTGCAGATCTGAAGGAGAGTAGCCACTGTATTGTTGAACCCCTGATGCCACCTAGAAAAATGTCTGCATGCCACTGGCGTGGAGTAGAGGGGGTAGATGTGGTGCAAATTTGATGTTATCAAATGGATTAGTTCTGGCAAGAATGATGAAGAAGAGATCAAATTGGAATGGACACTTTCGAAGAATTTCCAAAAAAACCAATTGTGCTTTGATAAGAAAATACACCAAAAATGAATGAATAGACAGATCCTCATTATAAACCATATTAAGCAGCATCTTTTCAAGTGGAAGTACTGGCAAGGTGAATCAATAGATTTTGATACATATTTTTGGGACTATAAATCTGAACACAAGAAATTAGGACCCAAATGCTCTTGAGTGCTTGAGTAAACATTGCACGGGGGCTTTAAGTTCACAGGGCGGAATCCGTATCTTGGAAAAACCACCTCTCTCTTGTGAGACAATTAGCACTATAAATGCTGTGGTTTTTGAAGATGAATCTCGTAACCTCCACAAAAATAGATTGGAGCTAGAGTGCAATTTTTTACAAAAAGCCGTTTATAAGGCTTCTGAGACGGTAGAGGAGGTGAAGAATTTGACCACAGCAGATACGGTAATGCAAAAGTTAAGATGTGTGTGAGAAATAAGTAGAAAAGTAGACAGAATTTAGCAATTTTCCAATTGCTACTTCAGACTGTTCCTAGACTGTTCATACCTCTGTCTGCCTTTTTTTCATCTTCTTCATCATATGCAGTTTTGTTCAGCAATGGTCGGCAACATTTTCAGCCCAGCGCACTGAGCCTACCCATTCTTGTCTGTCTCTACTCCTCAGTGGGCATCTTCCTTCAGTTAGACTTTATTTTATCATCTCTACGTATCCAAGATTTTACATCACTTGCCCACTTTGCAGCATTTTGCCCCATTAAGACTTTTAGGTATATCTCCACACATAATTCTTCTCTCTCTAATCCTATTCTGTGATTCTTCTCGTCTTCATACCTGCTTGCAGCTGTACTGTCAGGCACCGACGTGATGGCTGGAGATTTATCTTTTTACCCTCTCCTACTAGTTGGAAAGCCTGATGAAAATAACATTTTTAGTAGCTAATACATGAACAAACTACTACATGCATACCTACTACTATGTGGGATAAATATATCTTTAAGTGGAAATGATAATGGATGAGATCAGGTAAATTCCAAAACACCATATTTTATTTGCTTTTCAATCTAAGAAATATTATTAGTTCAGAGTTGTTACTGTGCTGAACAATACGTTCCTTAAAACTTACCTCAAAATAGATGTGGGAAATTTGAACTGTATTCTTGAAAGTAAGAAGGAAGTTCTATTCTCAGAGAAACAAAATATATTAGAAAAATATCTATTTCAGGATTTTACCTTCTAGGTACAATATTTAAGGAGGGATTTATAGATTTTCTTGTATACATTTTAACTTTGTTCATCCCATTGAACCCTGAACTGCCTTAATTTCCATGAGTACCTAACTGTGAATCAATATATTTTGCTCTTGGTACACCTAAAGATGTACTTGTATTGCTGGTGTAATCTGTGTTTTCCACTAATATTGACATTCTTAATGTTTTGTATGCACAGCTATAAAGAATCATGCAATAAAATATTTGATTCATTAGGCAATGTCAACTTTATGTACAAATATGATAATTGTGCTCAAACCATAATGCTGTGTTGAGCAGGAATACCTTCAAAATCTACAGAAGTTCCATTTTTGTGTTTAGGAAACTGTTGTAAAAAATCAGTGTATAATAACCAAAATTTAGGTTGTTAAAAATCAAACATACAAAAAAAAGCCTTTCCCCTCCAGAAGACATGGCCCACATTATCCTAGAAAAATGTTATCTGTGACTCCAAGAATAATACACAGAAGTAGAAGGGATTTTAACAATCATCTCTCACACAGAGCTTTGTTTAGAGGATGAAACAGAGCAAGGCTCAAAGAGGGGTGATTGACACTTGGCCGTGCACTTCACAGTGCACACAATGACTGTGTATTAGGTAAGCGGGGAGAAAATGTTAGCTGCTTCTTTATACTACTCAGCTTGTACCTTTGAATATCTACCTTTGATATTTTTTAAATGTGGTAAAGTACGCAATATTTGTTATCTTCACCATTTTTTTTCCACATTCAATCTTAAGAACGCATGTTTTGAATCTCTGCCACAGTGCCTAAGAAACTGAGCCTGGAAAGTGGCTGCAGTTTTTCACTCCAGGTACTACTGCTGGGGCAGTGGGCATGGGGAAGCCCTCATACATATGTTACATGCATGTACAAATGTGACAAGAGAAACCTACTATTGTACCACTAATATACACTATAAAAAGCAACAAATATTTGCTACTTATGTAAAAAAGTACAACCAAAGGACACAATCTGGAAATCACTTCAGATTCTGTCTAATATAAGCTCTTAGCACAGTAAGTGTAATTGGGCTTTCTAGTAGTCATGTGCCATTAACTTAGGATATGTGTGTCTTATTGGCCATTTTTAGGGCTCTCTTCCTACTCCTGTCCTAATGAATGGTGAAAACCATTTCCCCAACTCCAACATCTGTGGCTGAACAGAAAATACTCAGTGCACGCTCACTACCTATCACAAGATCGCTCAGTAATGGAGTACAAAAGCATCTGTCTTTTCAATAAAATGAAACATCTTGTTTCCTTTAACCCCTCATATCTCTATCATTCAAATATGCCTTTAAGAGTTTAAAAGGTGCTAATTTTAAAAATGCATTAAAGGTATTGTTTTTAGTCAGCTATAAACTGTAGCATACTTTTTCTTTCTGAAGCCTTTTAACTAATTTGCCAATTTATTTCCCCATCAGTTTCTCCTCTCAATCATCAAAATGTCGTTACACTTACAGGATTATTCGAATCCACATCCCACGTCACTTAGGATGTATCATGGACAGCAGTATACAAGTTGAGTAAGTTTAGAAATTGTTGCTTTTGTCCTTCAAATAAAGCCCCCGCATAACGTAGCTCATTGTTATTGTTGGTGGTGGTGGTGTAGTGGCAGCAGTGGTGGTGGTGGTCTCTTCTTTCTTGAAAGAGTGACATTCAGAAGAAGTTTGTATAATGATGTCAAATAAAGTGCAGGAGTTCAAGACTCACTTTGAAAGTTGAATTGATTGCTCCGTGTAGACTGGTGCCAAGTTTGAACATTGGTGCAGCCAAAGGATGCCACACTGAATGTGACCTTGACAATTTTGAGGAATAGTTCCAAGTAGTTAGTGCCATGTTCTCAACTGGGACTCATCTGATGTTTTACTCATAAATACGTAGGTGATAGGTTTTGGAGGCAGAAAACCACCGTGTTGGTCATACCGTGTTAAGGGAACACAATATCACCATGATTTTTCACTGTTGATGTCAAGCTCTGTTACCTGGCTGAAGATAATGTTTGTCACAGTTCTCACATCGAAGTTACTTATTGTTCTCCTTTCCATGCAAGTCACTCTGCAGCGCTCATAATCAAGGAGTGGGAAATTATGCTCGTCTTTGAGCCAGAGTGTATCTGCATTAAAACCTCTGGAATTCTTCTGCCAGGGAAATTGTCTTTATTCAAATATTTGTATTTACTCGTATTTAATAAATAAATTACATTTATTCAAATATTTTTTTATGTTCATATGGACTCTGGGTATTTTCTCACACTTCGAGTTTTAATCCAATATTACTTTACTTACTTTATTGCTCAGATTGCCCCAGCCTGGCCATTTGAGAGCTCTTTCAGCTAGCTCTGTATTTCTTTGAGATATCTCATAAATGCAGAGTTATCCTTTGCTTGGGCAAAGAGTATTTCCTTATTTTCTGGAATTACAAGATTCTCCATGCTCATTTTGTGTATCTCCTGCCACAATTCTGGGACCAACCATTCCTGCAGGAGCTATGATTCCTTTTACTGAAGATTGGTATTTTAGAAACCAAATCTGGATGTCAGAGGAAATCATTGCTGCTGCAGTATTTTTAGTTCTAGGCTCTACAGGCTGATGTGCATGTGCACTAACCTGAGGATATGTACATATGTGCAGATACTTGTGTAGTTCCCGTGAGCTCACACTAGTATCTCTAATTCTTATCCATTACTGCATAGATTACTGCAGCCTTCTCCCTTGCATATCTGTAAACTCTGTGTACAACAGTAAAAAGCTTGGCTTCCACCATCCTCTGTGCATTTACAAGTTCAACATGCATGCCTAACAGCGTCAGAATCACCAACCTGTACTTTTATGAAAGCAACCTTTGTCAAAATCACTATGGTCCCTCCATGAGTTACTTTTGCCCTTACTGTTACAGACACCCTCCTTTCCAAAATCTCTTAGCTCAGAACCTCCTGCCCTTCTTAACCTTTTCTGATCATCTGTTGTAATAAAATTAGATTCTGTTGTCAGAGTCTACACTCATTCCTGGAGTCCCCTGATCATCTAAATGATATGCTTTAAATTTGTATACATTAATGTTCACTCCGTGATGCAAAGTTTTATGGGTATTGACAAGTGATTATTTTCACGTATGCACCTTTGAAATATCATACACAATTGTTTGACTACCAAGATCTCCTGTGTTCATTGCCCTTTATCCCAAACCAGAGGCAACCACTGCATTGATTTTTTTGGTCAGTGCTAGAAGTTCGGCCCAGGCCCTCCCCACTGAGCTACTTCCCCAAATAAGTCTCCCAGGCAGAACTCAAACTTGGGATTCAATACTCCTGCCTTTTTAACTATCATTTTCCTTTACTGCAATGTAAAGTGACTGGAATTGTACAGTATACAACTTTTTGCACTGGCTTCTTTCGCTTAGAAATATTCACATAAGTTTCCATGGCTTGATAATTCTTTTCTTTCTAGTGCTGAGTAAATGCCTTAACTATTACAAAGTATTTACTTACTCATTACTGGTTAGTTCTAGTTCTTGACACCAAAGAATGAAACTATTAGAAATGTTTATGTGTGGGTTTTCATGTGCATATAGTTTTCAGTTAGTTGGGTAAATACTTAGGAACAGTTTTTGCTGGACCTTATTATAAGGGTATATTTAGGTTTGCAAGAAACTATCAAATTGTTTTATAAAATAATCGTAGAGTTTTCATTACAAAAGCAGTGAATGAAAGTTCCTGTTATTCTACATTCTCTACTGTTTTATCAGTCTGTTGAATTTAGCCATTCTGATGGGTATATAATATTAGTTCATTGTTTATACTTACAATTTCCTCATGACAAGTGGTTTGGGCATCTTCTAAAGATGCTTTCCATCCTTATATCTTCTTGGACAAAGCATCCATTCATGTATGTTACCCATTTTCTTTTTGTTGGGTTATTTTTATTCTTACTGCTGACTTCTCAGAGGTTTGTTTCCTTTTGTTGTTTTTTGTTTGTTTGGTTTGTTTTGTTTTGGGTTTTTTTTTGTTTTTGTTTTTGTTTTTTGTATTTTTGATACAATCTTTTACCAGATAAGTGTTTCACAAATATTAATTATTGTCATGTTTTAAAATCTGGCCTGAAAATTCTAAAACCTCTTCCATTTATCCACCTGGTCTGATGCTTGCTTAGTCTTTGAGGATCGTTTTTTGCATTTATGCAGGCCTTGTGTTGTTGTCGAAAATTGGACATGATACATTAAATAAAAGGAATGGAAGTAAATGGGCTTTAGAGAAATATTTTATGTTGATGTTGCTAGGAGTTGGGCTGTATACTGCTGTCTGTATGTGTTTGAAGCTTGTATTTCCTTTGGTAGCCTTTTGTCTCTGTGGCTGGTTTGGGTTTCCCTAAGGCCTCCTTAAATAAAGTTTGGCTCCATCAGCTACTTTCCCTGTCACCCATGCCTGCAGGGAAGCCCGCATAATAGTGGCAAAGGAAAAGCAGGCTACAAACTTATCATTTAATCTCATCCTTGTTATGTGTCTCAGCTATGATTTTCACAAGAATTTCTTACTATATTTTCCCTCCCCTTCTCAGATGGGACAAAAAGGTTAGAGTACGCTGGGGTCAAATAATTGCCCTTCTGCCTTTGTGAGAGAAAACTCAGGCAAATTCTGGCTGGATGGTAAGTCTTTGCCATGAAGAAAACCCTGGGAATATTTCAAAATAGTTAGCTTTTTGCTCCTTATGCCAAAGACACAGGTGACTTTTCTTGAAACTTATCCTGAGAACCTGCTGCGTCAGTAAAATCCATGCTGTCATAGGGACCTCACCACACCTGAAACCCTCAGGAGTTATTCACAATCAACCCCCTCCCAAGTCAGCCTCCAGCAGTGTAAGTGTGCCTACCCACTCAGGCCTGCAGTGGTGCGGGCTTTGTGCAAGCTGACCTTGGCTGTATTCTTTGAATTTGCCTTTCTGTTCAAGTTTTAAGGAGGTAGTTTCCCCTAAAACCTTACTTCTCTGATAAGCCTAAGGAAAGATATTGGTTATCTGCTTTTTTTTTTAGCTTTTTTCATGACACAAAGATGACAGTGACAATTTCCAAGCAATTTAGACACAAACTGAAAATGGATGTCCTTTGCGTTTTGTTATAAAGTACCATATTTTAAAAGCAGTGACACTGTGGTTAACATCTGGTTGTTAGATTAAAATCTTGTGGTTAGGAAAATATTTTTTTTAAAGTACAAGGCTGAGAGATCAACCTATAAAACTTTGCACACATGAACAAGTGTTCCATGGATAAAAATCCCTTTAGCAATTTGGAGGGTGATGGTCATAAATCCTCTTTCTTAGAGACAATTCTACTGTTTCAGCAGATGAACACACTGTTAAAAAGAGATACATCATCTGAAGAAACTATTTTCCCATTCATTCATTTAACTGAGATGTTGCTGTATTTTCTTATAAAGACATTTATCTATTAAGGAGCAGGCCTGGAGCTAATGTTAGACATGTAAGGCATGTACATGGAGCTCAAAACTTAAGAAACACCAAACATCTAAATAATCAAGATAAGTAATACTTTGAAGCAATATTTTCTTAAAAGTACAAATTATTAGAAAAACGCATGATGAATAAAATATCAAACTTTATTAAAATAAACACAAAATTAGGTCCTGTGCAGTGCCATATTAGAAGGGGAAATTTTGATTGTTGTTTTTTTGGTGCTGTCTTAAATTTTATACCCCGGACATGTGTCTCAGTCACATGCCAGCCCTAGGAGGAGGTATCCACTCATCATGCAATAGAAAAATAAATTTTTAGAAGAAAGATGGGAATACTGACAGAAGCCAGATTCAGAATGGATTAGCTCCAAACATGTTTAATATTATTATCACTTGAAATTCGATGTAAGTGAGTAAATAGCTATTGTTGATGTTATTTTCCCCAAAATATGAAGTTATTTTATGGAGTAGTTCTTTGCAATTTAAAAATAATATTAATTACTAATGTATTTTCTTCTATCTCAACACAGGCATACACGCACACACATTTACATACACATATACAAATATTAGAGCAGTAAGCAGATATTGAATAATAGACATTTCTATCGAGAGTGGCTATGGGTACTCATGGTAGTCATGGTCTACCCATGACTTTGAACTCTCTCCATACCTCTTCTTTTCTCAGATTGTTCCCAACTTTAAAATGCTTATGAATTTTTTATACTTATATCTTTATTTCTTTTTACTGTAAATACTTGAGATGTATGACATTTTTTGATACACATAGTGAAATGAATACGACTTTAAAAAAAATAACATATCCATGTATTAGGTTCTTGTTTCTTATGTATAGCGGGAGGACCTGAAATCTACTCACATGACTTTAGACATGTCTTTGGCTTTAGTCTTTCATAACTGAAGAGACTTGCATTTGTTTTCAAATACATTTTCTTTTATATAAGGAAAACTATATTTTAGGTACCATACGTACATGTAAACATATTTGTAAATGGATACAGTATATAGACTCCTTTGTTCTATACACAGGGTTAAATGATTCAAATATAACTTTAAAATGCATTATACCAAATCATAGCTGTCTTATCACTGAAATATTCCACTTTCTCTTGATCACATTTGAATATGAGGGCGGTTACTTAATGGGCAGTGGTAGTCAGAAATGAACAGCTGTTTCCCTGCAGAGCTAGTTGGTGGGGCAGAACACATCTAAGTATCAGGGACCCACCAAGCAGCCAGGCCAAGCACAGGTGTTGAGAAATATGACAACTACAAAGAACATTCTCTTCTAAATGAGCCCTGATGATAATCAGGATGATTTGGGGTTTAGTATGTTTCAGAACTTTAATCTCCATAAAGTTTTTGAAAGCAATAAGGCTTTCTGAAAATTTTCTGAAAATTAGAGGTGGAAGTTCCTTGAGTACTTCTAAGCTTATTTATTGTCACAGATCATATAATCAACCTGAAAACATATATGAAACATAAATTGTGTTTTTTAATTGGATAATTAAACTCGTATGTAAAACCAACAAAAAATGCAGGCTGCTTTCAGTATTTCAGTATTCAAGCCTATTGACTCATTCTGTGCCAAATATTCTCTTATCTCTTTCTATCATGCTTGCTAATGTCATGTGAGCAAGTTTTCTACTCCCAAAAGGGTATTTATTTTAATCCAATCTTGCCATTATGAAAAATAAATAAAGGGGGAAATTATTCCTTTGTATGTTATATTTTTAGGCATATGAACAATAGATTATGTAATAAAATTTAGCATCAGCATGTACACAGAGGAGGGAACAAAGACATCTATTGCCAAAATTAAATTCCACATTTATTTGTTTCTTTAGTCCAATGCCCTTAAGCATACTACTTTTAGGCTTCTCTGTAAAATCTCCATAAACAACCTAAAGATAAAGTGTGGGAGATTAGGAGAGGTGCAAAAAGAGGTAGGGCCTCAGATAAAATAAATAAATGCAGAAGGAGTCAGGCCCAGAGTAAAGGCTTTTTCACTTCATAAATTACCATCTCAATGTACATTCAATACCAGCACACTCAACACACAAGTAATGCAAAGAATTTTCGTGGGTGGAAAGGCTGAGAGATCAAGCAGCAGCTTCGGTAGCTCTGGGTTGTTTGATTACTGTCCCAGATTTCAAGCAGATACTTAAATACATTCTTCACATAATTCAGTGTGCCCGGGTGTCACATCTCACAGAAATAGTCTAGTCACGGTGCTGTTTTAATTTCTGAGTGGAATCCTGAAAGACTTTCTAAGTAAAATGTTGGCAGAGAAACAGCTTCATCCCTAAGCGTCCCTGACATTTTGTTTTTATGTGATTGGTTGCACATGTTGCTTTGAAAGAATCCTTCAGCATCTTTGTCGGTCTACCCAGCCTCCTTGCGCACTCAGCCACCAAGATGGATAAATATTGAACACAACAACCTCTTGGCTCTAGTGATCTGGCTTTCAAAGGTATATTTTCTTGTTTCAGTGTACTAGTGGTCATTTTATAATGGAAACTTCCACCTGATTTTAGATTGTAAAATAAAGCAATGATGAATTATTCGTATAACTTTATTTAAACATGACTTAAACTTCGATTAACATTTTGTTTTTTTAGTACTTGGGATTAAACCTTTTGTGCTGAGCTATATCCACAACCCTTTTTATTTTGAGACACGATCTAGGTAACTAAATTGCCTACAGTGGGCTTGAACTTGTGATCCTTCTGCCTCAGGCTCCCAGAATGCTGGGATTACAAGTGTATACCGCCGCACCCAGATGTTAACACATTTTTATGGAACTACAACAACCAGTGTGGACAAGTCTAAGACAAAATTCAAACTATATTTGAATTGGGAAAGTATAAATGTTACTTAATGATTATCTTTAATAGAAATGTTAAAGAATATAACAACTGGATCTTTTCATAAGTGAGAGAGTATCTAAGACTTACTTAAAAATTAACAATAGGTATGCTAAAAGTTACTTTTCAGGCTATTATATTACAGTAGTCCTGCTTTACCCATAGGGGATACATTCCAAGACCTCCCCATTGGATCCCTGAAAACTCAGTACTGAACAGTGTATTTATTTCTTTTTCCTACACATACATACTTATGATGAAGTTTAATTTACAAAACAGGCAAAAAATAACAATAACTAATCATAAAATACAACAAGTGTAACAACATACTGTAATAAAAGTTACTTAAAACTTGCAAATTGTTTATTTCTGGAATTTTTCGTGTAATATTTTGGGACCACTGTTAATAACTAAAGCCATGGAAGTGAAACAGCAGATACGGGAGCACAAATGCACCTTTATAACGTAATTTTGTGCTCTTTAGAACATATTAAAAATGGGTTTTGCTTTGCTATACATTTAAAAGTTGTTCAAGAGTGGAGGCATAACTTTAAGTAATATGCACATGGTCATAATTACATAAACTGTCACTGTGGCTTTAACCCACAAGTGACAAGTACTTGAGAGCGTGAGAGAGGATGGTCCTTGTGAGTTCATGACTAGAGAGGACTGCACGAAACAGACCAACTCCCAACCTTGTAGAAGAAAAGTAACACACATCGACTGCAAGTTAAAAAAAAAGCTCTCCAAACACTGTGTTTGGATGTATGGATGTAAGAAAGAACTAAAAGCCTCGAAGGAGTAAAAGTAAAATTGGGGCAATGGCCAGAGGACTCTTGTGCTTCGTAGAGCATTGTGTTTCTAATTTTTATCCTGCTTGTAATGTGTACACAATTACTTTGATAAAATTAAACACTTAATAAAAAACTTTTGTAAGAAATTAAACCATAGCTTTTTTTTGTGGGGGGGTACCGGGGGGTCGACCTCAGGACCTCGCGCGCCAGCAGGCACCTGTGCCGCTGAGCGATACCACCGGCCCTTTTTTCGTATGTGGGATCCGGGAGTCGAACTCGGGCCCTCGCACTTGCTGGGCAGGCGCTTATGCCACTGAGCCATCTCACTGGCCCAAACCATAGCTTTAAAAAGAACACATTTTAGACTACTTCGATATTTCTCTTTAATTAATGTAGAAAGATGGGCTGTTACTTAAAATGATTATTTCCTGCCAAATTATTAGGATAACATTGAGAATGATAAAAATCAAAGAATGTTGTCTGCTACCCTTCTTTCCCAATAAATAAAACTATCTTCTTATTTCTATCTAATTTTGTGACAACTGTACATAGTGACTGAAACTGAAGGCCTGAAGTAGACTGTTTTGGTTTGAATACCATTTTTACCTCTTATTATGTCCCTTTAAATATGTTAATCAGTCTGTTTAGCAAAAACACACATCACTGCATTGTTTGAGGGTTAATTAAGGTAATCAAAGCAAAGTCCTTACCCTGGTACGTAGCACATATTCAGAATCAATAATGTAGATTTTCCTGTTGTCCATAGTTAAACCTACAGAAGAGATGCATTTTTGTATGTCTCCACACCAGCTCAACTCATAAACCACTTTCTAGCCTCCCACAACATAGCCCCCTCTCCCGTCTCTTGTGTTTTCTTAACTTCTGGTCATTTTTCAGAAAAATCTTCACTATTTGTCCTATGTAAATTAAATTGGTATCTTTTCTTTTTATCCTCCATAGCATCCTGCTTATTCCTTCAATAGCACTTAGTAGAGCACAAAATAAATATTATTCAATATCAATTTATGTCTGATAGTAGACTTCAAACTCTCTGAGATATTTCAATCTCCATTAGATCCTGGGTTCTGAGCACAGTATTTGACACGTGACATATTAGTGAAGTAATTGGTTGATAGGATTATGATAATGATTATTACAGGTGCATAATTTTCCACTAGGCTACTCAGCTGTTTCTTCCTAAACTGTTACCTTTTGGCTGCTGTGCTTCCAACTGCCAGTTACCTCCACTTTGTCAGGAATGTTACAATACTTTATACTAATGTAATGTTTTATACTAATAACATAGGTGTATTCTTTATCTCGAGTTATAGCTGTTTAAAAAACACACCCAATATGTGACTACCTCTGTCTAAATTTTCTGTTTTACACTATATACTCATAATACTCATAACTACCCAAAGGACCCTGACCATATCTTTGAGTGTACATGGATTAATGAAGTAAGGAAGGAAAGAGCTAAGCCCATAAATCAAGCAGTTAGAATATTTCTTAAAGTTTAATTCTATTCAATGCTGCTTTTCTTAATCCTTCTTCCTTGTGGTCACATATTTTGCATGATTGCTATGTCATCTTTTGAGAGAGAAATAACGCAATGTGGAATACTCTTGGCTTTTTTTCCCTTTGTTTTACATATTAAAAATTCTTTCTAAATACCCACATACCTCCTTCTTAAATGTGATCTGATACCTTTTTATTAAAAGTGGACTTACTAGAAATATTTCAAAAATCTTATTTTGTGAGTCACTTTTTTGGAGAAGCCCCTCCCTTGGTTGACTCAACCTGGTTTTCATGTCCCCTGCAATCATTGTCTCAGCTCCATGCTTATAATTATATAAAAATTCTGAGTGCTTACTTATAAGCATGACATTATGGCCAATGCCTTATGGGTACTATCAAGTTTCATGATGCAGAAGCAAACATCTATTTCCTTAATTACAAAATATAAACTCCTTAGCTTGTTATATAAGGCCAAATGAACAAATTATTTGGCTTTGATGTACTTGCAGTTTTATTTTATTTTATCCTGTAAATTATATAGATGGCATGTCCTCCTTTTCTAATAGACATACAAATGAGCCTTAGAACAAAACAAGTAATTTGTCCCAACTTAGAGTCAGAAATGCTGGAGCATACATTCTCTACTAGTACCCTGCACGGCCTCCATATTCTGCTTATAGTGTGACGTGTGCTATTTTGTACATTTCTGCTCCTCAACCACAGGCTTTGCAAAGTCACATACCACACTTTATTCTCAGGTGCACACTTAAACCTTGTCACAGGGCCCAGCAGTAGAAGTCACTCAGAGATACACTTTCATATTTAGTAAATAAGTAAAATTAATTTCTATAGAGCGTTAAGAATGGGATCACCATTAAGAATGGGATCACCATAGAGTCTAAGAAACGACTCTTGCCCAAGCAAAATTTGATTTTTATATCTCTGTCTTTCACTTCTATTTTGCAGAAAGCTTCTAGCTTAACTACAAATTGCATTTTTATTTTAATTTCCTAGAAGTCTGAGTACTGGTTATACCCTGTATCTTTGTGTGAATGATCACAAAAAGAAGTTCGAGTCATTCAAGTACAGTGTTTTATTTCTAATTTCTCTATCACATCATCCTCTCCTGTGTGCCAAAGTTATCAAACAAAAATGTAGAGACAAATAGCCATGTAAAAAGGCTTTACCTGGGAATAAACCAAGAATAGGATTACAATACCAGACACAGGTGCACAGGCCAGGGGGCCCCATGGTGTGTCTGGGGAGCAAACAGCAGCATGGGGTTTTACTGGAGCTGAGAGAAGGTGCGTAAGGTATTTTGCAGGAAAGCTTCTTAATACTTGTGGAGTTATGAGAGCCGGCCTGCTCTTATTGGCCAGTGGCAGCAGTTGCCAGGTGAACTACACTTTTTTTTTTTTCCAATGCTGAGGACTGAACCCAGGGCCTTTACACTGAGCTACATCCCCAGCCACCACCAGCAACACCACCCCCTTTTATTTCAAGACAGGGTCTCTAAATTCTTAAATTGTCCAGGCAGGGTTCAAACTTGCAATCCTCCTGACTTGGCCTCACAGAGTGCTGGGACTACAGGTGCATGTTACCACACTCAGCCTTTGTAAACTATTCTCTAAGTCAGAGAAGGCTGTTGCATTGCTTTGGCTCTGTGGGACAGTGTGACAGGCAAGTGTTGTAATGTAAGTGGCTGTCCTTGGGCTACCAAGCTGTCCTAGTGTGATTCAGTACTAAACCGGGGTTTGGGAAGGTTTTGGTGCTCCCCTCTCTTACAGGCAAAGGGTGCGTGGCAGCCCTCCCTTGTGAATCCCCCAACTCTGTTTGGCCAGGGTTTGACACAGGAGACTCCATGTTGAAGCTGACCTCTGTCACGCACTCTTTGATGGGGATGGTAACTTCTAAATCTAAGCCATGGAGTAGGAGCTATTGAAGATGTGAGGGATGCATAAGAGTTATGGAACATTCCCATGGTGGTTTCCTAGTGTTCTGGATCTAAGAGGACAACTGCTTGATTAAAATTGCCCTTACTACAAGCCACTGCCTCCTGGAATGGTCCTGACCCTTGAGATTCAGCTAAAGTTGGCTCCATACCCACCAGAACCTCTTCAGGTCCTCTCCAGATTCCTGGAAGTCCTGGTGTTTGTGTTCCTTGGTTGCTGACTCATGTTCCTGTACTTGCTACCAAGAGGCTGGTATTACTGAGACTTCAGGAAAAACATGGATTAAAAAGAGTGGGCCAAGAGATCCATTCCTTGTCTGGGGTGTGGATGAGTAGAATAAAGATAGACCATATACAGTAACCTAATAACCTCAGTGAATGTAAGCATTTAATGCCATAAACATGAGCTAAGATTAATAATATCAACAAAGACGGGAAAGGGAATTAAAGAAGGGAGAGAAAGGGAGGAGAGAGATTAATAAAGAAACAAACTGTATTACGTACATGTCCTCAGTCCCCAAGATGATTGTAAACTGCGTGTACTGAAAACATATACTAACAAAAAAAAAAAGGAGTGGGGATCACGGTGCTGTAGTTTCAATGAATAAGATAAGTCTAAGTGATTTTATCCCAGCAATTTTTAAAATTAATTGTATTGGTACATTTCAGATATGCATAATGATAACATCATTATAGGGAATTTGTACCTCTACATGATATACTTTGATTCTTCTTTCCCCCCAATCCCATCCCCTCCCATCAACCCCTCTTCCCCTCCTTATTTATAAAAGCTTTGTTTCCATTTTTTCCTTCTATTGTCTTTTTTTTCTTTTCACTTCCTTCCTTTCCTCTTCTCCTCTCTCTTATTCCCCTCCCCATTTGAACATTTTCTTCCTATTTCACAATATCTATTATACATTTTGGTCCTTATTTACCCTTTTGGTTTATCACACCAGAGAAACACTGAGAAACAACATCTTTATCCATTCATCAGTTGATAGGCATTTGCGCTATTTCCAAGATTTAGCTATTATAAACTGTGCCACTATGGGTGTGTATGTATTGCTGTGGCATGACACTTTTAATTCCTTTGGGAAGATACCAAGAAGGGGAATAGCTGGGTCAAAGGGAACCTCTAGTCCTAGTTTTTTTAGGAATCTCCACACCAATTTCCACAGTGGTTGTACCAGTTTACACTCCCACCAACAGTGGGGAAGAGTTCCTTTTCCCTCCACAGCCCTGCCAGCATTTGTTATTGGTTGATTTCTTAATAATAGCAATTCTTCCTGGAGTAAAATGGAATCTCAGCATTGTTTTAATTTTATGGGTCTAGTTTTAGTCTTTGGCATGTGGAAAGCCAGTTTTTCTCCAGCACACTTTAAAGAGGCTGTCTTTCTTCCAGTGAAGCTGTTTGGCACCTTTGTCAAAGCTATGCTATGCTATGCTCCAGCTATGCTACTTAATTTGGTTATTAAATCTAGAATTCTTTTGGTGGAATTTTTGGGGTGTTCTATGTGGAGCATCATGTCATCTGCAAATAATGATAGTTTAACTTCTTACTTTCCTATCCTTATTCTTGGCTGAGTGTGTTTGGCATTATTTCTGTATCTTCTAATCTGTTCCATTGATCATCAAGTCTTTTTTTTTTTTTTTTTGCCAGTACCATCCTGTTTTTATCACAGTAGCTTTGTAGTATAACTTCAAGTCAGGGATTGTGATGCCCTCTGCCTCGCCTTTGTTGCCCAGAATTTATTTTGGTTTTCTATTTTGGTTTTCTATTTTTGGTTTTCTTGGTTTTGGATCTTAATGAATTTTAGGATTATTTTCTCTAATTCTGTGAGATATGCTATTGGTAATTTGATTGAGACTGCATTAAATCTGTATAAAAATTTTGGAAGTATGGCCATTTTCACTATATTGGTTGTTCCTACCCAAGAACAAGGGATATCTTTCCATTTTCTGATATCCTCTTCAATCTCCTTTTTCAAAGGACTGTAGTTTTCTATGTAAAGGTCTTTTACTTCCTTTGTTAGATTGATTCATAGGTATTTAGGTATTTCTTTTTTCTTTCTTTCTTTTTTTTGGAGGGGTGTTATTGTGAAAATTGTTATTTTCCTCATATTGCTCACAGTGAGCTTGTTATTTGTGTATAGGATGCTATTGATTTTTGATTGTTGACTTGGTATCCAGCTATGATACTTAATTTGGTTATTAAATCTAGAATTCTTTTGGTGGAATTTTGTGGTGTTCTATGTGGAGTATCGTGTCATCTGCAAATAATGATAGTTTAACTTCTTCCTTTCCTGTCCTTATTATTTTTATTTCTTTCCTTAGTCTAATTTTGTGTGTGTGTGGGTACTGGGGGTTGAACTCAGGACCTCGTGCGCCAGCAGGTGCTTATGGTGCTGAGCTATCTCACTGGCCCTCCTTAGTCTAATTGCTCTGGCTAATGTTTCTAGAACTATATTGAATAAGAGTGGTGATAGTGGACATCCTTGTCTTGTTTCTGATTTTAAAGTGAACGATTTCAGTTTTTGTCCATTTAGTATGATGTTAGCTGTTGGTTTTTCATAGATGGCTTTTATCAGATTGAGATAAACACCATCTATTCCTATTTTCTGTAGGGTTTTTATAATGAATTTGTGTTGGACTTTGCCAAGTGATTTTTCTCTGTCTATTGATATGATCATATGTTTTTTGTTCTTGGCTCTGTTAATATGGTGTATTACATTTATTGACTTGTGTATGTTGGACCATACCTTCATCCCTGGGATAAATCCTACTTGGTTATGGTGTATAATCTTCTTGATGATTTCCTGCATTCTGTTTGCCAGTATCTTATTGAGGATTTTTGTGTCTATGTTCATTATGGAGATTGGACTGTAGTTTTCTTTTTTGGTTGGATCCTTCTCTGGTTTTGGTATCATGGTAATGCTTGCTTCTAGGAATGAGTTTTGGAGCACTGCTTCCCTTTCAATTTCATTAAAGAGTTTCAGGAGTAATGGCAGTAGATCTTCTCTAAATTTCTTGTAGAATTACGCAGTGAATCCATCAGGACCTGGGCTTTTCTTTGTTGGTAGGTTTTTAATCACATCTTCAATTTCATTGACTGCTATTAGGTTATTTAGAATTTTTATATCTTCTTGATTCAGCTTTGGTAATTCATATTTATCTAGGAATCTATCCTTTTCTTCTATATTTTCCATCTTATTAGAATACAGGTTCTTGATGTAGGTATTGATGATCTTCTGGATTTCTGTAAGATGAGTATGTTTTCACCCCTTTCATTCCTAATTTCATGGATTTCAGTCTTTTCTTTTTTTTGATAAGGTTGGCTAAAGGTTTGTCAATATTATTTAATCTTTCAAAGAATCTACTCTTCAATTTATTAATTATTTGTTTTGTTTTCTTAGCCTTAATTGCATTAATTTCTGCTCTGATTTTTATAATTTCTTCCCTCTTATGAGCTTTGGGTTTGACTTGCTCTTCTTTTTCTAGAAGCTTGAGATTGAACATTAGGTTGTCTATTTGAGCTCACTCTGTTTTTTTCTGATATGGGAATTCACTGCTATAAATTTCCCTTGTAGATCTTTTCATTGCATCCCGTAAGTTCTGGTATGTTGTACTGGCATTATTATTTCATTGTAGAAATTGACTAACTTCTTTAATTTTCACTGTTACCCATTGGTTGTTCAGAAGGTTGTCATTTAATTTCCACGTGTTTCTGCAGTTTTTGTGGTTTCTTTTGCTATTGATTTCCAGTTTCATTGTACCATGGTCTGATAATATGCATGGGATATTTTAATTTCCTTTGCATTTACTTAAGCATGTCTACGAGCTAGTAGGTGGTCTATTTTGGAGACCATCCCATGCACAGCTGAGAAGAATGTGCATTCTGATGTTGTGGTGTGGAACACTCTGTAGATATCTACTAAGTCCATTTTTTCATAATTTTGGTTCAGTTCTGATATTTCTTTGTAGATATTGTGTCTAGTTGACCTGTCTGTTTATGACAGCAGGGTACTGAGATCCCCTGTTACAATTATATTAGAACTTATTTGATTTTTCATGTCTATTACTGTTTGTTTTATGTAGTTGGGTGTGATGATGTTTGGTGAATATATATTTATGATTGTTATCTCTTCTTGGATCATTCCCTTAACATGTAGTGACCTTCCTTGTCTCTCTTAATCAGTCATGTCTTGAAATGCACTTTATCTGGAAATAGAGTAGCTACCCCTGCTTTTCTCTGGGTTCCTGTGTCATGGAGTATTGTTTTCCATCCTTTGACTTTCAGTCTATGAATTTATTTTCTAGTTAAATGTGTTTCTTGTGTGGATATTGTTGGATTTTGCTTCTTTTTTTTTTTGTGGGTACCAGGTGTCTAACTCAGGACCTTGCACTTGCTAGTAGGCGCTCATGCCGCTGAGCAATATCATTGGTCCCTTTTTCCTTTGTATGTGGGTACCGGGAGTCGAACTCAGGACCTTGAACTTACCAGGCAGGCACTTATGCTGCTGAGCTATCAAACTGGCCCTGGATTTTGCTTCTTGTTTTTTTTGTTGTGAGTACTGGGGGTCGACCTCAGGACCTTGCACACCAGCAGGTGCCCGTGCCGCTTGAGCGATGTCACCGGCCCTTTTTCCATATGTGGGTTCTGGGAGTCAAACTCGGGCCATCGCGCTTGCCAGGCAAGCGCTTACACCGCTGAGCCATCTCACCAGCCTTGGATTTTGCTTCTTGATCCATTCTGCCAGTCAGTTTCTCTTGCTTGATAAATTGAGATCATTTATATTGATGATTATAACAATATGTATTGACCTATCCTTGTCATGTTATTTTCCTGTTGTTGGTTCTCTTTCTTTCCCTTCTGTTTAATTGCTTGCCTTATGTGGTGGATTCATTCCTTTGTGGTTCATGGGATTGTAGTCTTCATTGTCTCTTTCTGTGATATCCTTCAGAACATTTTGAAGTTCTGGTTTACTGGTCACAAATTCTTCAGGTGTTCTTTGTCAAAAAAAGTATCTTATTTCTCCATCAATTTTGAAAGATAGTTTTGTGGGGTACATCAATCTGGATTGGTTGTTGTCTTCTTTTAGTGCTTGAATACTTCACTCCAAGCTCTCCTTGACTTGAGGGTTTGTGTTAAGAAGTGTGCTGTGATTCTGATGGGCTTTCCTTTGTAGGTGATTTGTTTCTTTTCTCTAACAGCTTTTAATATTTTGTTCTTATGCTGATTTCTGGAATCTTGACTATTATATGCCTTTGTGTACATTTTTTTTTGATCATGGCTAATTGTATGTATGCCTCACTTATCTATATGTCAAATTCTTTTTCCGTGCTTGGGAAGTTTTCTGCCATTGCTTCTGTAAACAGGTGTTTTATGTCATTTGTGGTATTTCTTGTTTTTTTCACTGACTGATCAATCTTATGTTATTCTTCTTTGCATCATCTAATAGCTATTGGATTGATCTTTCATGGTCCCTTGGTATTTTTAAGAAATCTTTCTGTTCATGATCACTAAACACAAACCTGTCTTCTAGATCTAATATTCTGTCCTCACATTGGTTCATTCTGCTGCATACATTTTTAATAGAATTTTTAATCTCCTTGATATCTGCTTCATGGATTCCATTTCGTTTTCATGTTGGGCGTTCATGGTTTCCACTGTTTTCCTAAGCTCCTCTATTTTATTTGTATCTTTTCTAGATTCACTAACCATGTCCTTCATTATGGTCATCATCTGTGAAGCCACTTGAGAAATTATTTCTAATTTGATTTTCTTTAGAACCTCATTCATCTGCTTTGTTACTTCCACTGTTACCACTTCAGAGAGTCCAGGTGGTTGGCTTTCAAATTCTTCCACCTCATTACCCTCTGAGTTTGCTTTTGGTGAGGTGGGAGTCTGGGATTGCATCTTGCTTCCATGTCTTCTCATTTTTTATTTTTATTTTTCAGTATAATTTCTACGTTGATACTTGTAAATGGCTTATGGTAGGTAGCTTTATTGCTGGTATTGAGAACCCTTTGGAAATGACTACTTCTCAGAGATGTTGTCCGAGTGTGGCTGGCTTTGGGTTTTGAGTCTGCTGCAAAGTCCTACCTCTTCAAATTATTGAGTATGAGAAGTTGCCGTCTATTTTCCTAGCCCCTGGTTCTTTGGCACTGGCCTATAGTATTGTTTATGACCCTCAGACTATCTCAGTCTTGGTAAAGAAGGAAAAACAACTTATTACAACAACTACGTCACCTTGGCTAAAGTAGTACAATCAGTAATAACAATAGTATCAAGCACAGCCTAGAAAATGACAAACTGGTAACTATGAATTTGCCACCTTTAACCATATGAACAAGATTTGTAGTTATATAACAAAATCTAAAACAAACCAGAAAACTATATATAGTAAATATCCCCCGGCGATTTTACCCAGAAGGGAGAAAATTTAAAAGGTGTTAGGGGAAAAAATAGAGAAATAGAAGACAAGAAAGGGATCAGAAACAAGGCTAGAGCATGAAGGAAGATTACACAATCATTGGGAAACTGGTGAAGAAGACAGGAAAGAAAGAAAGAGGGAAGAAACAGAATCAAGTATAGAACAAAACAACAGCAAAAACTTAGAAACAATGTTCACACTCATATAAAAACAAAAACAAACTATCAAGATAACAATACACAATGTATTAACCTTTGTTATCCTCCTATTATGTTGTTCTGAAATTTTGTTCTATTTTTTTCTCTTTAAAATAAAAAAAGGGAAAGATTAAAAAAACAAATAAAAGAAGAAAAGAAAAAATAGTGTCCACCTCAGGGCATGTCTCTGCTGTCACTGATAGACAAAGAGAGCAGACGGAGTCTAAATCCATATTGTTTGGTCCCAGCAAGCATGTAGTGGGTGGATAATCCCAGCAAGCCAAACTTTTGCTCCACTGAAGTTCAGACTGCTTCTGGTTTCTGGCTGTGAGGCTGGGACCCTAGTTGTTCAGGCTGCAACACTCTGGGTGCATCTTGCTGATTTAACTCAGCTTATTGACCTTGGGTATCTCCCACAGCTGCACCTCACCCTGACACTGGGAGCTGCTAGATGGAGCCAACCTCCAGCTGCTCTGAGCTTTCAGTTCAGTTGACCCTCTTCCACAGTGGTGACCAGCCAGTCGCCCTATCTTGGGGGTGCCTAAAACCAGACTGGAATCAGCCACCAGCCACTGCAGTCCACAGCACCCACTGCTCTGCTCCCCTGGTGCATTTTTCCATGGAGGCCTCTGGGGTCCCAAGTAGTTACCGTGTCTCTGCAGGATCGAGCTTCCCTTCCCATGCCGCAAGCCAGGGCTCCAGGAGGAAGTGCCACTTGTCACCTCCCTCCTCTGCATTGTAGTCCCGCTCTTTGCTCTCCCCATGGGCTCTGATTCTTGCTTCTGATCCTTGCTGGGTCCCAGAGACCCACTTCCCTCCTTCTTCTCTTCCTCACATTATTATATTCCAGCTTCTGGACTCAAATCTCAGAGAAGCTGATTTGCTGCTACTCACCACTTTACCATCTTCCTGGAAGTCCCCCAAGTCTAAGTGATATTTACCCCTTTTGCAAAAATCCCTTACCGATTTTCCCCTACACACACTGCAGGCACCATCTGTAGATTGCTCCCTCTCCTCTCCCTTCCCTCCAGCTCTTTCCCATCTCAGCCTCCCACACTACCCACCCCAGGTATTGTCCTTGCGGCCTGGACATCTCCCTCCGCTCCCCTATCACACTGGGCCCATGACTCCTCAAGGAAGTTTTTAAGCAGAGGATGTTCTTCCACTTCCATCCCTAAAACACCTTTGACCACCCTCCACACATCATCCATCTGTTGTCCCAGTCTTTGCCAGGGCAGGGTGAGTCTGCAGAGCTGTGAGGTTGGTGCAGGGGCGATTTTGGTGTCAGGAAAACCAGAAATGTTAATTCAGACTTCATTAAGTCACCTCAGAATTGCCAGAGTTGTTTCCTTTTAATTTTTGTGGATACACAGAAATTATTAGTTTTTTAGTACTGAATAAAACCACTGTTTCTATGAAACAGTGCTTCTAGATGTCAGCTGTCAATGAGCTTTCACATACAGGTGGTCACATACATATACAGTATTTGTACACTTCATTCTACATATCTATATAGGTGATATAAATATGTCATCATATCACCATATAGTATTATATTTATACATAAGTGATATACACAAATATATTTGATTATATTTGACAGCTGGTGATCATATACATAAAGTATAAATATGTGTATATAAAGTATATATACATGCAGACACACAGATATTCACTACTTATTAAATTTTACATGTAAATATATGTATGTGCAGGGTGTATACCCATATGGCATTACTACATAGTAAGACATATATGTAATCTATTTCTTTCCTCTGTTTATTTGTCTTGTAAGGTGCCTTAAAGGCAGAATCTTCACTTTGCCTACATTAATTCACAATTCAATAGATATGGACACAAAGCACAGGTATATCTAATAACAATAACTTCTAGTTGCCTAATATTTTTACTGTGGCTGCTGATTTCAAAGTCATGTAAACAAATGTTGAGAAGTTCTGAAGTGTATCAAAATTGAGTATTTAATTAAATTTGAATATAGAGTTGTACACATGGAACCCTTCAAAACTTTGGGTTTCCCACATTGTAGAAAGCTATCCTTCCATCCCTGAATAGTGAAATCTGTCTTCTACAGTCAGTTCATCTTTCTTTTGCTCAGAAATCAATTATACATATGCATATATGTGGCCCAGGTGTCTCTTCACTATAGCAGATGATGTACCTAAAGGAACTGACATTATAATTTTCTCATTTTTCATCCTTTCAAAAGCTTTAATATTATTGCTGTAAATGTGATTTTACAAAGCTATAAATTTCTCACTTAATCCCTTTTAAATCCCTCTGACATGTGATCAGGAGTTGGAAATACATAAATTTTAAATTTTATGTTTTTTTCTCTGTTAGCATAGTCTGCTATTATATTATATACTGTCATCTGTTACCTAATCAAAGGAAAAAAAGTAATAAAACTTATGATCCAAGGAACATTCCCTTTTGCATGAATTTACCAATATTAATAGGACGTAGGCTGACTGACAGAACTTGGGAGTTTTCAAAAATGGTAGTGCAGAGTGGGGAAAAAAGACTCTCAGCTACCTCTGCTTTACTCCCTAAACTCAGTGTAAAAATATTTCTCTGATTTATAATCTCTGTTCTGGTGTATTCTGTGACCAGAAATATTTCTCTTGTGACTCAAGTATATTTCTTTCTGATTTTTTTATAATTTCAAAGTTGAACTCAATCTTCATGGTTTTTTATATGAGATGAAGATGGGGCATATTTTGGTCAAAAATCACATTTTTTTAATAACAGAGAGGACTGACACGGTGGTTTCAACAAAACAATTTTGCTGTAGCTTCCTTTCACCCTTGTCAAATACTAGCTGATCAACATGTTGGTAATGGAGGCATTCTCCATATTTCCTTTGGATTCTGGGAAAGTGGGCAGAATCAGACTTTGAAGCTGGACCGTGCTCGTTCCTTCCTCATGAATGTAAAATCTTGGTCAGTTACTTGTTCTTTTCATTACTCTATTTTCTCATCAACAAAATGGCAATAATCACACCTACTGTAAAGATTTCTTCTAACATTTTGAGCTTAAAGAAATGAGGACAAATATTACACAGAGGATTGTCAATGATTGTTAGCTACTAATATCAAGCAGTATAGTGTCTGTGGTCCCTAGACTAAGTATAAATCATTATTTTCATGTCTGTCAGGATCGCTGAAGAAGTGGTTCATCCCAGAATGTGGACAGGGAACATACAACATGAACCAGGAGCTTGTGGTCCCAGAAAGTGAGAAAGTGCTCAGGCAGGAATAGCAAGGAGCACACAAGGAAGGGACAATTTGAAAAAGCACCCACTAGACAAAGAATAATTTGAGCAACAAAATCATATAGTCCTGAATTGCAACTAAAAGAGTAAAATAAATATCCATGAGTCTGACATACCGATATAAGTAAATCATCAAATAAATCAAGACTTCAAAAAGAAAGCCCTTGATAGTAGAATTTCAACCAAAGACTGTAGAAAGAATTCAAAAAATTACAGGCAATTAAAGAACATCACAGTAATAACTGTTACAGGCATGATCCACCAAAAGATACCAGTGATAATCTGAGGAGAAACAGAATTGTATAGTCTCAAAGTATTTCCACCACGACGCTTGCTAATTAATTGCACACAGAAAAGAGTACCTTTTTCATGGAAAACCCTACAGACACCACTATAACCCAATAAACATGGTTAACATCACTGCAAATAAAACTTCTCAGCATCATCTACTCCCCAAAATGATGCAGATAGAAAGGGAATTAACTTCTATAATCTTCTTTCCATAAAAATTCTTAATTTCAATCTACAAATGAAAGAATACAGGAGAAACATGGATTGGAAGACATCCCATAAAAAAACAGATCTGCACATGTCCAGTATCAAGATCACAGAAAATGGGAAGACAAAAGAGATGAAGGAGACAGATAACTTAATTCAGTGCGAGTCCCTGGGCGGCACCCTGGAACAGAAAAATGACATTAGAGGAAAAATAGGAGGAAATCTAATTAAATTTTGGTATAGTTGATACAGAAATAGTGGTAATGTTGTAGTTTTGATAATTATGCTGTGGTTAAGTAAGATGTTACTAAAAGTAGGCTTGGTGAAGTGTATGTTTTACTTTTCTGTGAAGCTATTTCAAAACATAAATATTAAAACTATCAAAGACAGGGATAAAGGCACAAGCCTGGGGCCGGTGAGATGGCTCAGCGGCGTGGGCGCCTGCCTTGCAAGCGCGAGGGCCCGAGTTCGACTCCCGGATCCCACATACGAAAAAGGGGCCGGTGATATCGCTCAGCGGCACGGGTGCCTGTTGGTGCACGAGGTCCTGAGGTCGACCCCCCGGTACCCACAAAAAAAAAAAAAAAAAAGGCACAAGCCTGTAATCCCAGCACTCTGGGAGGCTGAAGCAGGAGGATAGCAGGTTCAAGCCCAGAATGAACAACTTAGTGACCTATAAGGAACTCCATCTCAAAATTTAAAATTGAAAGGGGAGGGGGGGTCTAAGGATGTAGCTCAGTGCAAAGGCACGAGATTCAATCCCAAGTACTATGAAAAAAGTGTAAAATAGCCGTTAGTACTGTGATAATATAAATGAAAGTGAAAATAATTTTTGATTTTATTATCACTAATTCTGCAGAATGTTGAGGCAAATTCTATAAATCTACCACTTTGGTGCCTTTTTCAGAGTTAATAAAACTATTGCTCTTCATCAACTCTATTTTTATTTTTGGTCGGTAGCTTGAACTCAGGATCACAGGATGATGTGTGAAGAAACAATCCCGTGTGAAATCATGAATTAAAATCTGAACTCAGAGGTGATGTCCAGGAATTGTCAGCTGACCTCTGTGCAGGGTTACTGAGAGTGTAAAGAGGGTCAGAATGGAGTGAGCAGCTGCCTCCACTTACCATTCTGACCTTCAGACTCTCGCTGTAGGGTTTTGTCTGTTTGAGGGGTAAAATACTACTTAAATTCCCTTCAGAACTGGCATAGTTTAAGATGCCTAGTAAGTGAGAACAAATATCTGCTTCCCACATAATTTCCAAATATCTCACAGATCCTTTGCAAAGGTCAGAAATGTAATGCAGGGACTAAGGTGTGAGTATTGATTAATCATGGGTCCATTTACTGCAACATGATACAAAAAATATCGTATTTTTTATCAAAATTAAACATTTAAAAACTATACTTTCTTTTATGTGATTCCACCATCTTATCCCAGTAGAAGTTGCAGATTTTAATACCGTGAAAACTTTTTAAAAAGAAACCGTGACATTTTGCTAGACAGATCAAACATCATTTGTTTATAGCGCATAATGATGTAAAAAAAATAGCCGTAACTCTCTCTTTGATACTTGCTGTGCTTCGGAGTTTGCAAAAATGCCTGGCATTTTCCATAACAGTCAAAAAGATGTGGGTATAGGTGTTGAAATGTTTGTTTTGCTATTAGTCTTTCTCGGGATTGCTAAATATATCAGAACAGTTTCTACGTGGCACACTCAATTTTACAACCAGCATTCCCTGAGGGATGATGAGCAACAGTGGAAACTCAGATTCTGCTACATTTCTGGTTGTAAGATTTCCATGAACTCCCGGATAGAGGGTCGTCTGAGTCACTTTCGTTGATGGGACTTAACAACCAACACCAACAAATTAAAAGAGGAGGTTTATTTTGACTCACATTTCATTCCATGGCCGGCAGGCTCCAAAGAAGTAGAATGGTAGAGGGTTTAGTGAAAAACGTGCTCACCTTTCGGCAGCCAGGAAGCGGAGAGCAAAGCGAAGACGCAGGGAGGAAGATACGGTACCCTCCCAGGTCACACCTCCAGGGACCACCTCTTCCAGCCAGACCCCAACCCCAACAGCAAGTCAGCCTTAGTGATCCCATGATTCAGTCATCTTTCCAAAGCTCCACCTCTGAGCACATGGGCTCTTGGGAAACATCTAGAAATAAACCATAGCAGAAGGCACTGCTGTGTTTTCTGCGGGGCTTCCTATTTTGTTGTGTTTCTAAGAAAGACACCTACTGGCACCGCTAAGTTACCTAATCAGAACAACTTGGAAACTCACATCCTCTATGTCAACCTCATGTGCAGCCATCTCAACATGGCGGATGGTCTTGAATAGAAAAGGCCTCACTGTGGCTGAAACCAGAGTATTTTCTGCATGGTATTTGTTTTCGTGTTCTTTTGTCCCATTCAATTTTGTGCATTTTGCGGTGCATAGCCTTGCTAACCAAACTTTCTGTGTTATTATTAGTAAAGCAAAAGAGTTTTGCTTTGCCAAATTAAAATTACCCATTTCAAATACTCCACCAAAGTTAGCTCATTCTCAAGAAAGCTATGTCTATGCTTGGAAGACTAAGTGACTCCAAAATAGATCTGTGCCTCCTAAGAAGCACGCTAAATTCCTCCTGCACCTGTCCTATGCCCTTTTCAGAGGTGCACAGCATGCTCCGGCCCCCTGCCTCTCCCAGGAGTGTGGGACATCATGGTCATGTGCACGGCCACATCTCCACAAGGAAGGACTAGCGCTTAATGCATTAGCCTCAGATGTCCCTCCAAAGGGGACAAATATAGGCACTGCACTTTACCAACTTGAGCTTAGCGACTACATGCAGATAGATAGGTGATAGATGATAGATAGATAAGGAAAAATGAATAAAATAGTACAGTTATATATGTTGGTGTTAAAATCTTTTAATTCAAGCTTCACAAAGAGAAATAGAGTTTGGTATGGGTTTACTAGGGCAGCCACAACAAACTTCCAGAAACTGGATTCCTTAAGTAATGAAAATTCATTTTCTCACAATTCCGGGGGCTGAAACATCAAGGTCAAGATGTCAACACAGCAGGGCTGGCTTCTTCTCAGGCCTCTCTCACTGGCTTGCAGCTACCTTCCTGCTCTGTCTTACCATGTTTTTCCTCTCTTTGTCCTCACATCTTCTTTTTTATTTTTTAATTGATACATGTTGTAGGACACAATGATTGTATTCATTGCAGGCAGTTGGTACCAGTACATGACATAGCTTAATTCTTTTATTTTTTTCCCCTCCCACCCTCTCTCTGCACCTCGTGGAACCCTTCATCCATGTGTGCTCACACACAAACAATGATCACACTCCTCACAGGGACTTGGTGTACATACACACATGTCACAAACCTCCCTCTTTTATAATCTCATTTCCCTCCCCTCCCTCCACCATCTCTTGGTTCCTTTCCCATACATTAAAGATCCATCTCACTATTTCCTATTGTCTATCTTTTATACTGCACTTTATTTATAATTTGGGTTTCTCAGATAAGAGAAATCATGCAATATGTAAGCCTGTGTGTCTGATTTACTTCACCTAACATTATGGTCTCAATTTGCACCCGTCGGCACTCGTTGACACCCAAATTCCTCACATCTTTTTAGAAGAACACCAGTCAGATTGGGTTAGGCCCACTCCTATTACCTCTTATATTATTTACCTTTTCTAAATATCCTTTCTCCTTCACACAGTCACATAGTCTGAGATACTGGGGTGAGGGCTTAAACATAGAATTTTGAAGGACACTATAAGTTCCACAACAATTAATATCACATGTAATAACTTGATTTTGTGACATACAATTTTGTATATGAGTTCTGGAATAAATTCAAGGTCAGTTGCAGACAGCTCAAGAGTAAGTTTCAAAAAAAAGATGATTGATTTTATTTTTTTTCTGGAGAAAAAACTTTCATTTGTTTTTGTTTTTCATTACTCAAACAATTAACATTCTATAAGTTTCAGCCACTGCTGCTGTGTTGGCTAAAATGTTCCAAGATATCTAAGAGAGTTTTGATTTTCTTTCAAGTTCTAATAGAAAATTAATGAGATTGAATGATTGCTATATAGTAAATGACTAATATAAGAAACCCTCAGGACAGAGACTGGCACATGGTAGGAACTGATTGCATGTTTTGAGTAAATATTATATGCATAAAATTTTTTTACAAATTTATCTTGGTATTTGATGAGCAGCAAAGTGAGCCTGGTACTATATTTCAGAAAATGTCTTTGTGGTATTTTCCTACTGAAAACTGAGGCTTTAATACTAAAGACATAACAAACACTTGTCAAATTAAGAAATTCAAATGGCCAACAAATTTATTAAAAATGTGCCATCATCAGGGAAAATGAAAGTGGAAACCACAATGTGATATCATCACCCAATTTAGAATAGCTATTGTCAAAAAGATAAAAAAATAATAACAAAGGATGTGAGGACGTGGGAAGAGGAGCTCCTGTGCTACTGGGAGAGTGTTAACGCGGCCAGTATGGAAGAGAGTACGGAGGCTTCCTCAAGAAAGTAAAAATAGAACAACTCAAAACTAATCTGCCTGTTGCACTTCCAGGTATGTACGCAAAGGAAATTATAGCAAAGAGACACCTGCATATCTGCATTTGTCACTGCACTATAAACTCAGGAAAGAGATGGAATTAACTTAAATACTTATCGATGGATGACTGGATAAAGAAAATGTGGCATATATTTATATATATAACATTGTTCAGCCATAAATTAATTATATTCTATAATATGCAGCAGAATGGATAGAGCATCAAGTAAAATAAGTCAGATGCAGAATGAAACTACTGAATGTTCTCTCTCACATGTGACCTAAAAATGAGGTCATCTCGAATGCATAGTGGTGATTAATAGACGATAGGGAGCATGGGGAGAGAGATGGTGGGAAGTTGGGTAATGGGTATGCAAACACAGATAAAAGTTGTAAGTTCTAGTGTTCTAGAGAACAATGAGAGGACTGTAATTAACATTAACCTATTTATATTTTATGAACAACTAGAACAGAGGATTTACAAGGCTTCCAACACAAAGTAAGGATAAGGAGATGGAAACATTAATTACCCTGATTTGATTAATACATATTTTATACATGTACTGAAAATCATATGGTACCCCATAAATATGTACAATTATTTTATGTTAAATAAAAATGTTTCTTAAACCTTTTAAGAAGATTGTCATGTCCCTTATCACTGGGACAAAATAACACCCACAAATCAAAGGAGGAATAGTTTATTCTGGCTCACAGTTTTAGAAGTATTAGTCCATGACTGGCAGGTTCAAATGCAGGAATGGCATGTTCCAAAGGCCTGGAATGGAGGAAAGGCATTCATGTCATACCGGCTCAGTAGCAGAAAGACCAGGAAGCAGCCAGGTAGGGAGATATAACCATCTGATCACACCCCAAGTGACCCTTCTCTAACCAGGCCCCACCTTCTAATAGCTCATCAGCTATGAACTCCACAGTGGACTAATCCACTAATGAGCACATCACATCCATGATCCAATCACCTTCCAAATTCATGAGGCTTTTGGGGTGATACCCAAGACCTAAACTATAACAGAAATGAAAATGTAATCACCCTGACTTAATCACTATACACCAGATACATGTATCAAATTATTAAATTGTGCCCCATATATTTGTACAATTAAAATACTTTTAAATTTAAAATAATTAAAGACAGGACCATATCATGCATGAATTTCAAACAAAAAAATTAAAGTAAGCAGATAAGGCAATCTGTACTTAGTCATTCCAACTCATTACTTGGAAGAAAATTTTTAGAAAAATTTGTAACAAGGAGTTGATTGGACAGCTAAGAGACAAACAGTTACAAGATAATATCGCACATTTTAAAATGTCCTATGTACCTTGGTTACATGTCAACTCTTTATTGGATTAATATGTTTACTCGTTCATAGTTTACAGAATTTTTCCCCTTAAGACAAGAATTCCGAAACTCTGTGGCACACCTTTAAATTTGTCTTTCTTCTCTGTGACAATCTGAGTCAAAACAACAATTTTGTCCTTTTTCCTTTTCAAATGTAATGGAAAATAGCCTTTCTTGTTGAGTAGCCAATTTATCACACTTTAATCCTTCTGGAACTTCATTTGTGCCAAACATGAACTCTTTAAACACAGTTGCTAATAATGACCCAGACAGGCAGACTTTGAACTGGTCGTACACACCCATTGCTAGAATTCCTACAAACTTGAGGCTAGCACTTAGACTCACACAGTGTTTTTAAAATCCTTGGTGTTAGTAATAAAGAAGTCATAAATAATTTGTGTTTGAACCTCTCCTGTCTCCATCAGTACTTTTGACTTAATACAAAGGCATTTTAGAAGTGAGCCCCATTACTGTCTGTGGAACAATGCAAGGCTGTGGTAGGTCTATTTGAGACAAGATTTTACAGCTATGTCATAAAACATATCTGAGTAAAAACACATGGTTCCTTGATCATTAAGATTTTTCCAATTGAATGGGCCAAACTTCACAATGTAACAGAATTTCGTTTTTGCTTTGATACCTGTAATGAATAACTGAGTATTCCCAGAAGGCCATGAATTTTAACAAAAGATTAACCATTCTATAGAGGCTAATGCACATTCACTAAGTACACAAGTAAGCTTCTTTCCTGATCTGTTTATTCTCCTGATTGTTCCCACAATAAAACATATACAAGCATGCAGACTTCACCCCATTTAATTGCTCATGGCATCTTTTATCCAGGGGTATCAGAGCTCACTTCCTGTCTGGAGTCGATTCTTGATGATATGAAAATATCTTCTCTAAAATGGTAGACAGAATGGTAAATGAAAGGAATTACATAGGGAAAACTTGTTTTCTTACAACTTTGAAAAGAATCTGGCAAATTTTAAGTACATAAAACATTACTAAGTACAGTTTCCTATTGTAAATTTGTTCTGTAGACTTATGCATTCTACATACTGCAAGTTTGTACCTTTTGATCTATATCTCTCCATTTCTTCCTCATTCCTGGTAATCACTGTCTTATTTTCCATGTATTTAGTGTGTCTTTAGATTCTATAAATAAGTGAGCTTATACGGTACTTTTCTTCCTATATTAAAATATCTTGCTGTACAGCTTCAACTTACATAAAAATTTTTTTTAAAAAGAATCTGACTATATGTAACACACCTATGTTTCAGATTTCAGATTAATGGTCTAAGTTCAACTTCAGTTAAAGAAAACACAAAATACTTAGCAATGATTCATCCCTCTTTTCAGTGGTATGTCCATTGATTTCATTATCTTTTTGTTTTGTTTTGTTTTTGTGGGTACTGGGGGTTGACCTCAGGACCTCGCGCACCAGCAGGCACCCGTGCCGCTGAGCGGTATCACCTGCCCTTTTCTCGTGTGTGGGATCCAGGAGTTGAACTCGGGCCCTCACGCTTGCCGGGCAGGCGCTTATGCCGCTGAGCCATCTCACTGGCCCTGTCCATTGATTTCTTGTAAAAAAAAAAAAAAAATAGTCACTGAGACCAACAGGCCAAGATGAATGACGGCATACTTTCTCCTCAGCACACAGGTGGTTGAAATATCTGAACTTCACACTCTTTTCATTGTTCCACTATCCCCCCTACCAAAATACTTAGCTATGCACCTATGACTGCATGCGTGTGTTCTCCAGGTAATTTTATCTCTGAGCAGGGTCCTAGTTAACACACCCTTGCCCATATTCCAGCTTTGACCACAGAGTTTCAGATTCAGGGAAAAACTGGGAGTCAACCATAGGACAAAATCATTCAGTGAGTCCTCCAGCTAAGTGTTTTTTAATGCTATTTGGCTGATCCTGGGTTCTTAAGTTACATTCCCTCCCGGTGTGCTTTTCTGGCCGTGGGTGGCCTGGGTAAGTGGCCCCCAGCTCCAGATCAACTGCCTGCACATATGGGCCTCCGACGACAGAGCTGCCCCCACTAGCTCTTGGCTGTGGTAGAGAGAGGTGGAGGGCTCCCTCCTGGTCACAGGAACAAAGAGGCCAAGCTGGGATTTTAGAGCACTAAACACGTTCCAACACTGGAACTCAGATTCTGTGGGCTACTCACATTTCAACTAGGAGACCAACAAATTCTTTGGTGACTTTTGAGTGTATGCATACACACAAAGCAAGGAAGAGGAATTAACAAATCATCGTTACACTGTAAGCAAAAAAACTACTCAAGTAAGGAACCCAGTATACCTTCATTACAAATCATTGGTAAATAACAGTGATTTTGCAGTCCTGCCGTATATAAATTACTAATTACCAAAGCTTTGGGATTCACATAACAGGTGCAGTATTAATATACATTGAGCTTCAGTTGTATATTGTGCATTGTCCTAAGTGAAGCACGCAACAGTCCTTTGAGAAGAATGGTGACATTGAGGCCCAGGGAAACGTGTGACCAATCCCAGGGTTCAGCACACAAAGTGCGGACTTTAGATTTGACCATAAGTCTGGTTCTACAACACGAACTGAGGCAATGCATACAAAATCCATCACAGAGTAACTTTTCAAAGCCGGTTTACTACCAGAAATGTAACCAAAATTGCAGGAACAAGAATGATTGCTGTTATATTCAGGAAACTAATTATTTTAGTCAGAATATTCAAACTATCTCAATTAGTGAAATGGATGTAAGACATGTTTTCCAATAATCATTTTACTCTTCTTCCCAAATCTATTGGCTTCCCAATTTTGACCTTGCTCTTCAAAAATTATAAACTTCCAAGCCAACCAAAAATTAAAATACTTAATTTGAAATGGCTTTTGAAAAAATAAACTAAGTGAATTAGTGACTAAAGCTAGGTGGGCAATTAAGATATTTTTATAACTAGGAATACTTCCACATTTAGTTTCTTTAAAAAACTTGACAGTGAAAATTGTTTAATATTTTTACTGATTATATGCGAGTCAAAGAAATATACATCACTAAATGGAATTCTTATTAATCAGCCAAGTATTTTATATGCAGTAGGAAGTCCCTAAAATAACTAGCAAAGAAAAAAAGAAAAGGTTTGGCTATTGCAAAAGTCACAAGTTTTGGCCCTGAAGGAGCTGGATTTGGATTTCCCATTATAGACATATCCCCTGGTTTACAAAAACTCCTTCAGTTTCCATTCTCTCACCTTTGAAAGATGGCTGTGTAGATTATATGAGATGATGCATTTATGATTATGCATATTAGGTACCCAATAAGTGGTAGTTTTGTTTTCTGCATCTATTTGGGGATCAAAACACTTTCTTCAGGCCAAAGCACAGTGATGGCATGTCATAGTGGGCTTTGTTCTTGACATTTGGGAAGTCAGGGGCACAACTCTCAACTTTCTTCCATTTTTTTACAGGTAGGTGTAACTGTGTAAGAAGGATGTGGATGCTAAGTATGGACTGGTGTGGCCACAGGAGGGTGAGGAAGGTCAAAAAGAGGACAAGTGAAAGCTGCCACCAGGCCAGCTGGCAGGAACATGCTGTAGAATACCACAGCTGTGCAGGCCACAGAGGCAGGAGGTCTGCAGTCCCTGCTCAGGGGTCTCACTGGTCTCGTCCCCCTTCTCATCCACCAACAGGATACACACACACACACACACACACCCGGAGCGCTGTGCATAGAATCCTAGCACAGCCTCAGAATGAGCCCTGAGTGAAGAGAGAGCCCACAGGCTAAGCACCGTGGCACAGTAGTTTGGGGCAGTCAGCCTCCAATACACGCTGAAATGCCGAGGGAATAGTGCAAATGTGACAAAGTCTTGTAGGGGCTAAAAAGAGACACAAGACAGAAAACAGTAACAAAGAAAGAGAAGAAGCGTGTTCCTGAGAAGATGTGATCAGAGTCCTTCTTCAACGCCTTCAACCTCTCTCTCCATCTCAACTGTCCGTGTCTCTGAAACTGAGTGAGTCCCCCTCATCACTACCACTGAGAAATCCACATTAAATCACAAATCCCACCCCATGAGGAACAGGCTCAGCAACGAACAGCAGTGAACTATGATCATAGTTTCAGTTTTAATTCTTCAAGTAATTTACCCACATTGGTGCATTCTGCATAGCAGGGAAAACAGTTTCTGCTGGAAATACAAAGATGGGTGAGACGTCCCCTGGTCATCTAAGAACTGGCAGCCCTGTGTGGAAGCCAGAATCAAATACAAAATTAGGGAGCACGGAGATTGAAATATGCAGATAAATGTAAGAGGAAGGATGAGTGTCCCAAAGCCAGCCCAAAGTGGTCAGGAGGCATTTTTGTTCTTTATTTTAAATAAAGAAAATATGTTGCATGGGGGACAGGACAACAGTTTAGGACAATATTTCTTATTTTTTTAATTGGCAAGAGCTACTATAATATATTTGATGGGCTTACCAGAAAACAGAGAGGACAGAGAAGGAGAGAGTAATAGCCAATCAGCTCATCCAAAGTGACACATGGCTATGTGCTTCACACACACACAGAAATCCCAAATCTGGTAGTGGCCATGGGGCATTGCCCACAAAAGACAGATCCAAAAGAACTTCAAACACTCTCTGCATTGTTCCTTTGCCCAGCTAAAACATGACATTTATTTGACAGATGCACCATCTACTTAGATATTGTGTTCCCTGGTGACTGGCTGAAACTCCTAAGCATTCTAGCCCCACCATACTCTCAGCCATGCAACATATGAGCCATGTATGTATGTGGCGAATATATAAATCCACGAAAAGAAAGGTGCTTTTTAGCCCCAAACCAGAGCTGTAAGTTTTCTCTGTTTCTCTTATTAGTCTAATTTAACAGATTAAAGTATCTAGAACCAGAGCCTACCTTCTAATTTTCTAGTAGTTTCCACCACTAGTAGTATCCCAGCACAAGCCATAGAAAATAATAAACACAGGATTGAAAGTGTACGACAAAAGGAAGTTGCTATAGGTCTGTTCCACTTTCTCCATCACCTTCTTTCAACCTCCCCCAAAGCCCCAAATCCCTCCTGAACACTGAAGTACAGATGTATATGTGCATGCATAAGTTTGCCTATATGTATATATGGTCATAAGTATGCATGCATACACACAGATGTATAAAATAACATTTGGGATATTTTATTATATATCAATGCAATAACTTCAATATTATTGAGAGACAGAGCTTCATTAGTGCCTCAATCCTGTTGCAACAAAATTTCCATTTCTTAGAATACAGAATTAATTACCTTTACAAAGGAAGAGATTAAGCCTTAGCTTCGTTGATGTGCCTACACCAAAATACTCTAAAGTACAGGTAGGGATAGAATTATTGATTTTCTTTTACTCTACATTTCATCTGCTGTTGCTCAGCACTCTGTCAAATTATAAAAAGCAAAGGAAAGAGCACATTTCTCTCCTGCACATGGATGTAGTTTGCAATTCCCTTGACCCCTGGGCAGCGCCAGCCTGTTCAGTACACCCACACGATAGTGATCACCCAGCTTCAGAGTCACACTTCGGAGGACATGATGCTATTTCCATAGAGAAATCCATCTTGCTATGTGTGACATTTTGTTTCCATTACCTAGACGACAGCTCATGGATATGAAAATGGCTGATGAGACATTTTAATAGTGTTGTGTGAGCTCTTGATAATGGTGCCATTAATCTTAGCATCACTCAGACCTGAGCACACTCTAGCAGATCATCTGCACTGCCGTGAGTGGTTGAATTAATTATTTTTTAGCTGTCCCTGATTAGATGGGAGGTAGTGCAATAGCAGATGTCACCCACGGTGGCCCTCTGCCATAAATAACCGCCTGCTCCTTTTGTCCCCTCACCCCACCCTGGCCTTCCTTCTGCCTCCCGGGCCTCTGCTGCGAGGCATCTGGTCTGAAGCTTGCTGTGTGAGCTACTGGAACAGAGGAGATGGAGTGAGTACAAAGGAGGTTGAGCTGTCGTGCGGGGCCAAAGAGAAAAGCATTTGTGCTCAGTGTTCTCTTTCAGGCCTTGGGATTTTGCATGAGTTTTTCGGTCACCCTGAATATGTTGTGGAATTCGAGAAACTTAATAATTATCCATGGAAAGGAATTATTACAGATGTAAACATGATCCCTCTGCAACGATCCTTTACATTTTAGAAAAAACACCTTCCTTTGAAGAAGAGATGCCCATAAGGGCCTATTGGCTCCTACTAACCTACATATTTTTGATTTCCTAATACTTCAAGCCCACTTTTGGCAACCCACCAGGAATTTGGGGCAGGGAAGTTTTGAGTTAGATATTTTTATACAATAAATTTTACCTGACAGGTCAAGCACTCACTTTTATTACCATGCCTCATTTTTGCAGGGACATACACTGTAGATTCAGAAGACCTCCCTGGCCCCAGCCCTGGATAATACATGGACTCCGTGAAAACCTTTTTTCATGAATTCAAAGGAGAACACGTTTCTAATTACTTTTCATATAGAAAATTGACTTGTTTTCAATCAATGCTTATAAATGTATATGAGACAAATACCATGAGTAAGAACATTCATGAATACAACTTTATACAACTGAAATGTTATCAGTCATCATTAACTGTTTTTTTTAATAAAATGTGATCTAATCATTTTTCTTCTTGTGAGGTAAATACAGTTGCTGAAGAAGAGAGCTCAGGGCATTTTAATTAATAAAGATTGTCCCCATTATGTCTTTGTATTAGAAAGTTTTTCTGCATTGTAATCTTAGTGCAGAGAAGTAAGCTATTTTATTAGGCCACCCTTTATGTCAGGAGAGGGCATGATTTACACCACTGGCCACAATTGCCTTTCACCTTACAGTACTAAAGAAAAGTGGAAATTTCATATTGTCTGAGGTCAATCAAGGATATGCCATGTAGGGTATCAAGCAAAAGTAGAAAAATTGCTGACTGCCCCTCCTAAACTACAGCTATAAACTCTTCACCCAGAAATTCCCTTGACTGTTCTGCAACTTCTCCCTGCCCTATTTCTCTCTCCTGGTGGGAGTTCCTTTCACTCCAGACCAAGAACAGAGGCAGGTTACACCATAAGATGTGAAGCAGGATGAATCATCCAGTGTCTGTTCATTCATTTAACAAGGAAATGTTTACTGACCGCTTATGTCAGACACAGCCCTTCCTCAATGTACAATGAAGTCATACTCCAACAAACTCCTTATTAAGTGGAAAATATCGTAAGTCGAAACTGTAATGCGTCTAACTCCCCAAATTCCTGGCTCAGTGGCACAGTGTAGAGTGCGGGGTCTCCCCTTCTGAGCGCAGACCTGACAGGGAGCTGCAGGTTCTGCTGTGCCCAGAGTGCCGACGGAGGATCAGATCTCATACTATTTGTCTGTGAAAAGATCCAAATTCAGAATTTCAAGTACAGTTTCCTTTGAATGCACATCTTTTTTGCACTATTGTCAAAATTGTAAGTGGAATCATGGTAAAATGGGAGTGGTCTGTATTTTGAACCCCCCAGTGAACTAACCCTAGCATTGCCTGAGTGCTGGCCTGACCACTTATACTACAAGGTATCCTGCAGCTGACTATCTTAACCTCTCTGTGCCCTTTTTCCCCTAGTGCTGGTGTTTGAACTTCAGGATCTTGCACACGCTAGCTACACGTCTCACCAGTGAACTGCACCTCCCACACTCTGGGTCTCACTTTCCCCATCTGTCAGGCAGGTAACCTAACAGTGTTCACCATGGGTGGTTATAAACAGAGCATGGGACCACAGCTTTACTTTCCAGAAGAGCAGAAATTCAGTACCCATGTTTTATGTTTCTCTGTATGATACTTAAAGTTTTTCCTAAGGATTTTCACACTCACACAGTCATTTTATCTCCATGCAGTCCTTATGTGTAGTAAACATTACCTCTGTTCAAGAGCTGTGGAAACTGAGGCCAAAGGAGGAATCACAGCTTAGACTCCTGTCCCCATCGTGCCCCTCAACACATGGCAGTGCTCCTAGACAACATTCCCCATCATGCAGAGGACCACATAATGACAAAAGCATGTCAAAATTAGCAGGCATCAGATTATAGCCTTGGAGCCCTATTTTTGTCTATAGTAGACAACTATCTGTTCCCTGAATTGCCTGGCCAGCTATTTTTTTTTTTAATTCAAATTCACTGATGCCAGAAATCCTGATATTTACAAACCACTCCTTGAAGGTAAACGTTGACCTTCTCTTTCACTATTTATCAAAAGTACATATAGACCTACAAGAGGGAATATATTAAATAGATAAAGCTCCAAAGCGCATGATTTCATCGCATTTACTCTTGAAAGGAAAAGGCAGAGTGGGACGAGTGCTCTAGAGTGTGGGGAAAAGAGAGGCAGCATGAAAAGAAGAGAAAAAGCAGGCACTAGCTGCACGTAGCCCTGCAGCCTTTTGGTCTGCCCGACATCTCTGCCTCTAGGAAAGGCCAGGGATGTTGGCATGTGTCACCTGGGTGGGGGCAGGGTGGGGTGTGTGTGACAGGACTCATCCAGTCCAGCACACCAGACATACTCAGGGCTTATCACCTGATCCGACTGGCTCTGTGCAATCTAATTTACACTTTTATTAATAAAAGCGCGTGTGCTGCTCCTCTGGCTGTGTTGATAAACCTACCCTTGCTTCTTGACGAGGCTGATCTGTTCACGACAGCCCCAAAGGAGGCAGGAGAGTCTCTTTTTTTTTTTTTTTTAATGAGGTGCTAAATATGTACTTTAATTATAAGAACTTACATTCCAGTGATGTTAACATCTTCACACTGAGGGACATGCAAGGCAGAGACTGCGAACCTGCAGCAACTGTCATTCCGCAGGAACGTGTGGGCTCAGTGCGCAGGCATGCTGAAGTGGCCGGGGGGCCTTTTAGGTAATGTCTACGAATAGCTGGCTGCAGTTTGAGATTTTGTGGAAAGAGCAAAGCTGAGAGCTTGAAATTTCTATAAAGGCAAGGAGTCCTAGTTCCTAAAATGTAGAAATATTTTTTATATTTTCCCACATACTAAATACACATGTAATTTCACTTAGTAAGAAAAAGGAGCTCTAACTTTAAAGTTTTGAATCATCCGTTGTGTTTGACTCATTTATGAAATGTGCTGTGTCCCCCTGACTTGCTAATCTCTGTAATATATTATATCCATACATGCATTTTTCACTACTTCTATTATTCCACATGAACTTTGAGAAGAGCTAGTAATTCTCAATAATTTTGAAGTTTTGACCAGAATTTTATTTGATGGGTAAGCTATTTTTGGAAGAATTTACAGTATGTTTCTTTGACTTTTATACCCCTTAAGTGTGATATTTTATAGTAATATACCCATGTTTAAATGTAGCCATTAACTTTCTCTTAAATGTGTTCCTTGCTGTCAGAGAAAACTAAGTGCTAAGAAAGTTCTTATGCTCCACATATACTGTTTGATTTGTAAACAGAATCCTACTGATTCATTGTCACATGATTTAATTGCTCTTTGAACTTAAATAGATACAAATAATAACAAACCTTTCTTTCTAATTTTATAATTTATGATAGTAAGAAACTTTGTAAAATTCCAAATTCTAATGTTTTATTATTCAATATAATGTTGACATTTTAGTATTTTAGATACTCCTTATCAGGTTAAGCAATTATATCTCCTTATTTTTATTAAGTGTTTCGCTTACAGTCAATTTCATTGTGTCTTTATTAAGTATCATTAGGATATTGGTAGATTTTGAAGACTTATTCTGATGCCTGTAGTCTACTTTAAACTTTCAGTATTGGAGTCCCTCAAAGTTCAGTTGGATATACAACTACCTCCAGACAATTTCCCAGATGTTGCTGAAATTGGGCCATTCAGTTAATTTTGGCCCAAGGAAATGTGAGCAAAGCTTGGCTGGCTTTTGTAAAGGTGCTTCATTTCTGGAGACTTCCTCTTCCTAGAACACTGAGAAATATCATCCATTGGAGTAACCATCATAGAATGAGAAAGGGAAACTGTTTGATATGTATGGTTTGGCTCTCTACTAGACTGAAACTCTAGCTTATCTCAAGAAGCACAGTAATTCACCAGTGGAGATCATCATCTTCCTCTAGCTTCTTATGCAGAGGAGATAATACACATGTATTTACATGTTTATGCATAATTTATATAAATTCATAAATAAATTTATGATATGTACATATGTAAATACATATATTTATACCTATGTATTTAAGTAGGTGTAGTTTTATTCCATTTCTATTGTTGTATATTTTTGATACACAATAATTACAATCATCTTGGGGAATTGATATATATGCATATAACAAAGGGACGGATTTCTTTCCTCCAACAGTTTTGTCTATACTCCAATATGTGCTGAAATCATGTATCCTTTTATCTAGAATGTTGTTAGCTAGTGTCAGGAAGGACACTGAGGCTAGTAGGATGCTAGATTTATTTCCTGCTATTTAAATTGGGTTTTCATATGGACCTCCATTAATGGACTGGTTTGTGCTTGGGAGAGGCAGGATACCATAGAACACAGACTCCAAAGTCAAATTCATGATTCAAATGGACTTGAATCATGTTTATGTCTCTTAGTGGCTCCAACCTTGAAAATGTTTGCTATCACCCTACCTTATTTCCTTCATATGTGAAATTGGGAAAGTTATTGAATACATCACAATGACTGACATGAGAATGAAATATGTCAATGTAAGTAATGCACTTCAGACAGTATCCGATGCAGAGGAAACGTGCTATGAATACTATTGTCATTGTAATTTGTGTGATTGTGTGCACTTTTGTTATTATCATTGTTGCCAAGAATTAGTATCTGGATTATCTAACTGTATGGAATTAACTTTGTCTTTCTTTTTTATTTTATTTTTTGCCAGGAACAGCTTAACTAGCATAGGTATCATCTATGTTCTAAAGTTTTTTTTTTTTCCAAAAAAATTTAACTTAATCTAAGGAAGTTATTCTATTAAGGATGTCTTCCTCTTTTTCCACTATTATTTGACCTCTTTCATTGTTCTGATTGTAGGATTGACTCTTCTTGGAAATTTTCCAATCTGAATCATCACCATAGAGTTAAGGAGTCTTGAGAGTTAATATTTGCCTAAAATAAAGCTTGGAAGTACACAGATGTGTGTTTCACAGGTCTATCTAAGTCCAAAAAATTGATCTCTGCTACATTAAAGTAAAACTGTTCTCGGAACTGTTGAAACTTTTCACCTCTGTTTCTATTTTTTACTCAAGGTATAGGAGTAGAAAACAGGTATCTGTCTGTCCATGCACCTGATGTGATTAATATAGGACATGTAAACTAAATGAAGGTGGAGACTCAGAGACAAAAAGCCCTACTGCATTTTTCTAGCCATGTGGAAAAGGCTTTCCTACGTTCTCCTGTCCTATCTATCTATTGAAAATACTATGAAAAATATAATTATCTATAGATCAGCTACCTTACTGCCAAGAAAGCAACAGTTGAAATGATCATGCTGAGTGGAAAATATTTATGATTTTTGTAATGAGTTGAAGTGTTTCCCTTACAAATGATATTGAATCATAAATATCATTACTTATGAATGTGACTTTATTTGGGAATAGGCTCGCTGAAGATATGACAAAGTAAAATGAGGTCATTCTGGCTTAACCTAAGCCCAAATCCAATGGTTGGTGTGCTTATTTGAGAAAGTAGAAAGAGGTTTGTACACTGAAATACAGAAACATACAGAAATTGGAGGCTGTATAAAGACAGGGGTAAAAATGCAGCTATAAGCCAAGAATGCCAAAGATTGCTGACAATAAGAAGCTAAGAAAGGCAAGCAGAGATTGTTCCCTTCAGAAAGAGAATATGACCCTCTGACACTTTATTTTCAGACTTCTAGCTCCAGAAGTGTGAAAGTATAAATTTCTGTTGTTTTAAACCAGGTAGTTCATGGCACTTTGTAAAGGGGTCCCTAGAACATTATTATAGCTTTTAGTACCAGGAGGTGGGTTGCTTGAGTAACAAATATGCTCTGGAACTGAACAATGGGCAAAGGCTATAAGAACTTTTTAAAGAATTTTGAGGCATATGATAGAAAAAGCCTAGACTTCTTAGATGAGGTTGCTGGTAGAAATATGGATATTAAAGGCAGTTCTGGTGAAGGCTCATAAAAGGAGTGAAAGACTCCTTTCTATATTCTTAGTGAGTATCTATATCTTAATGAAACATAAACCCTAAAGATAATTCTGGAACGATCTCATTAGGAAATAAGACCATGTTATTGGACAGTAGAAGAAACACAGTCCATATTATAAAGTTACAGAAAATTTGAATGAATTGTATTTTACTATTGTAGGGAAAGTAGAAGTGATAAGCTTGGCTATTTAGCTGAGAAGATTTCCAAGCAAAGTATATAAGGGGTAGCCTGGATTCTGGCTTACAATAAATTGTGAAAAGAAAGGAATAAATTGAAGGAGAAATAATTAACAAAAAGGCAACCAACATTTAATGATGTAGAAAAGTCTCACAAAAGATCCAGATGCAAACACCAAGCATGTGACTGGACAGCCTTCTGCAGGAGAAGTCAGGCATAGGATGAAGGAGCAAATGCAGGAGGAGAGATGAGTTTATCCAGGAAGAATCCTCTCATCTACTGGCATGGATTCCTTCAGCATTCATGGAATACACAAGCAGCTTGAGAATGTTATACAGAAAATTCCCGCTAGGAAGAAACCACAGTGGACTAGAGGCAGCAGTGCTCACGGGATAGTTGCAAGATGTACACCAAGATCCACAGGTACTCAGAAATGAGAGGTAAGCAAAATGCTCAAACATGGGAAAGCAACTTGAAGGAAAAGCCCACCAGATGAATCTCAATCGAAGGTGTTTAGAAAAAGAAGCAGGGACACCTTCTGATCTCAGCACTGCTTATAGCCCAAATTCAGTAAACACGTAATCTTGGGAAAGAACCTAACCTGTGAAGGAAGAAGCCAAGTGCAACAGTGGCAGCCAGCCTGTTGCAGTTATAGCCCAGGCTAGCCATCACCACCCAGTGTCCACCTCTCCTAGTTCTATTTCCATATAGAGATGGAGTCCAGCAATCAAATATTCAGAGGAGAGGATTCCATAGATTAGGGCACTAAGGAAAGCATAGGCCAGAGAATCACAAAAAAGAGAGGGACTTACTTAAGACTGGCAAGTCCTAGGGACAGAAAGAAACAAAGGCATGCTCTGGTTAAGGACCCAGAACCAGGAATTGAAGGATTCATGGGACAGAGAGTTTCCAGGGCAAGCAGCAGCTATGACCAATGTGATCTGGGGTGGAGAAAAGACAATGGAGCAGTACCAGAGTGAGCACTCTACCACTACCACCCAAAACAAAAAGATAACAGACACACACAAAATTATTCACTGAAATCCAAGCAGAAAATATTCCAGTTCTAGAGAAAGAATTCAATATTCATTTATGACTGGAAATGAACATCTCCATGACAAATGACAATTAAAATCCTAGAAATTCAGACAAGGAGAATACTAAATGCTGTAAAAATCAAGTAACTTATAAAAGTAAGACTTACTGAATAATAACAAATTTCTTGACACAAACTTTGACGGCCAGGGGAGCTTTGAGTAAAGTTTTTCAAGCCCAAGAAGAAAATCATTGCTAATGTAGATTACTATATCCTATAAAATAACCATCAAAATTGATGGAGAAATAAAGTTTCCAAGACAAAGAGAATCTAAAGAAATGTAGGGCCCCCACACCAGTACCACAGAACATATTCAAGGGAATCTTAGACAAGGGCAGCAAGGAGAATATCACCATGGAGCTCAATGGAAAGAACACATCCATCTAGCACAGCAGCTAAACAAAGGGGGAAAAACTGAAGGAACTAGCACTGGAGAAATAACACAATGACAGGAGTCAGTAAATACCTCTCAATAAGAGCGTTCAATGTAAATAGCCCTAGTTCCTCAATCAAAACACAATGACTAGCAAATTGGATCAAAAAAGAAACCAACTATTTGTTGTCTGCAAGAGACATACCTCTTCCATAAAGAACACACAGACTGTGGTGAAAGATGGAAGAAATACTCCATGCAACTAGAGCCCAAAAGCAAGTAGGAGTAGTTATCTTATTTTCAGGCAAAGTGGACCTCAAGCAAAACTGATCCCAAAAGACAAAGAAAGTCACTACATACTGGGAAAGGTACCATTCATTTTAAAAACATGGGCACCAAACGTTGGCTCACCCAATTTCATAAAACAAAAACCACAAGACATAAAAGAACAGACAGACACAAGTACAATCACCATGAGTGGCTTCAATATCCCACTTTCACAAACAGCCAGGTCATCCAGGGAACAACATCAACAAAGACATATTAGAATTGAACCACGCCATCTAAAAAGTGGATTTAAATGTCTATAGAATATTTCATCCTATGAAAACTGAATACACACTTTTTCATGGCAGTGCATGGAACTTTCTCAAAGATAGACCATATTGTAAGCCGTAAATTAGGATTGCATGAGAACTGAGATAAGCTCTTGCATACTACTGGATCATAGCATAATGAAATTAAAAATCAACAGCAAAAATCACAGAAACTACACAAACACATGGAGATTAAATAATACACACTTGAATAACCAGTAGGTTACAGAAGAAATTAGGAAAAAAATTTAAAAGTTCCTAGAATCAAATGACAATGACAGCACAACACACTGTAACCTAAGGGACACAATTAAAATATTTCTAAAAGGGAACATTATAGTGGTCAATGCTCATATTAAACAAATAAAGCAGTCACAAATAAATAACCTATTGATGTAGCTCAAAGTCCTAAAAAAGCAAGAGGAATACAAACCCAAAACTTGTAGAAGAAAAAGCATAAAGATGAGAGCAGAAATGAAATTGAAACAAAAAATACAAAGGTTCAATAAATCAAACAGTTGGATCTTTGAAAAGATAAATAAGATTGATTAACCTTTAGCAGTGCTTACCAAAAAAGGAAAAGAAAGGACTCATATCAATTCAACTAACATGAAAGCTGAAGTCACAATGGACACTGCCAAAATCCGGAGCAATACAAAAGACTATTTCAAAAGTGCATATTCCAATAAACTGGAGAATCTAGAAGAAATAGAGAAATTCTTAGACTCACATGAATTACAAAAAAAATTATAAAAGCCTTGAATGGACCAATGAAATAGAGGCCGTAATAAAATTCCCTACCAAGTAAGAAAGGCATAGGTTTCAACAGATTCATATTTTACCACAGCTTCAGAGAAGAACTAAAGCCAAAAGTCCCCCACATCTTTCATGACATGGAAGGGGAAAGGAACACTAACAGACTCATTCCTTGAAGCTAGCATTGCCCTGATACCAAAAACAGACAAGAACTCAACAAAAAGTTGAGTAAAGTTTTTCAAGCCCAAGAAGAAAACCATTGCTAATGTAGATTACTATATCCTATAAAATAACCATCAAAATTGATGGAGAAATAAAGTTTCCAAGACAAAGAGAATCTAAACTTTACTACAAAACAAAAACTTTACTACAGGCTAATTTCCAGAATGAACATAGCAAACATAGCTGCAAAGATCCTCAACAAGATACTGGCAAACAGAATGCAATGAATCATTGAAAAGATCATACATTATCATGAAGTCAGCTTCATCCCATCCATGCAAGAATGGCTTAATGTATGTAAATCAATAAATAAGATATACTGTATAAAGAGAAATAAGGATAAAAATCACATCTCAATAGGTACAAAAATAGACTTTAATAAAATGCAACATCCATTCATTATAAAAATCCTGATAAAAATATGTATAGAAGGGCCTTACCTCAAACTGACAAAAGGCACTTATGACTAACCCACTACTCACATTGTACTAAATGGGGAGAAACTGATATCATTCCCTTTAAAATCAGGAACAAGATAAGCATATCACTCTCACCACTTCTGCTCAATACAGTGCTCGAAACTTCAGCCACAGCACTCACTCAGGCACGACAAAGAAATAAGAGAGCCACAAAGGGTAATGGAGGAAGTGAAGCTACCCTTATCTGCAGATGGCACAATCATTTAAAGAAGACCTCAAAAACTCCACCAAGAGATTAGAACTAAGAAACAAATTCTGGTGGGAGAGGGAGCTGAGTGTGCAGGACAGGCAGACTACAGTGTCAGCCTCAAAAGTCAGAGCCAAGGGCTCTTATCCATGTAGCAGGAAGTCTTCCAGCTGCCCTGGGTTGAGTGGTGCCTTGGGGGCCAGAACCCCACCTTACTGGCCCACACATTCCTGCTCCATAACAGAGAGGAGAGGTCCCTGACCCTGGCCTCCCAGCGCTTCTTACGTGTTCTCGGCACCACACCTGTGGGTGGGGAGCACAAGAAAGTGGTCCAGGGCCCACGTGACAACTTTCTGCTCCAGCAGCTGTGGGACTTCAGCTCCAGGAGTGGACTGACTGGCCTTTGGTGACCTGCTGGAGCAGCTGCCTACCACGGCCAGGCTTGTAGCTTCTGTGCCACCTGCCCTTCTCACCCTGTCTTTCAGATCTTGGCATTCAGCCCTATTCCAGGGTTCACTTTCCCCAGCAGCCAGCAGGAGGTCCAGAGCCAGCAAAGCTGGAAGAGCAACCTGATCCAGCCTCTGCTTTATGGCATCGCACTGCCCACCCACAGCGGGGCCACATCACACCCACGCCCTCTTCCTGGACACCTTCTGCCTGCTCCTGGACATCCTCACGCTGAAGTTGAACATGAGGAGCTGCAGCTGTCCAGCCTGGTGGGCACCATGTTCGCTAGACCTCGCCTACCACCAGGAGTGCACGCCTGACTGGCAGGAGGAACCTCTATTAGAAGCTGCAGCCAAAGGTGGAGGAAGTCTGCTGCTTCTCTGAGCTGCCTGCCCAAAAGCTCCTCACCACCAGGCCAAGCAGCTCATCCCAGGAGATGAGGTAGAGAAGAAAGTCAGGGAGAACCCAAAATACCACAGCAATGTATGCACACCCGGTGATATATTACACAGCTTGTAATAGCTAAATCCTGGAAACATCCCAAATGCCCATCAATAGATGAATGGGTAAAGAAGATGTGTTTTTTACGTACAATGGAGTACTACTCAGCCATAAAGAAGGATGAACTTGAGATATTTCTAGGTAAATGAATGCACCTTGAGTGCACCTCGAGACCATACTCTTAAGTGAAATAAATCGGACACACATGTAAATATTGCATTGTTTCTCTGGAGTGAGAAACTGAAAGTATAAATAAGAACTAAAATACATAATAGATATTGTGAATTAGGAAGAAATTGTTCAAAATGAAAGAGGAAAAAGGTGGAGGGAAGAAGGAAGGGAAAAGAAAAAATGAGAAAAAAAGGATAAAATGGAAACAAAGCTTTGTAAATAAGGAGGGGAAGAGGGTTGAAGTGAGGAGAGAGGAATGGAAGAAATAAAGAGGAACTAAAATATATCATGTACAGATACAAGTTCCCTATGATGATTGTGATCATTATGTATATCTAAATTGTACCAATAAACTTAACAAAAAATTATGTATATATGATATATAATATAATATATAATATAAATATATAATAGCACAACTCATAATAGGTAAATCTTGGAAGAAGCCTGTATGCCCATCAACAGATGAATAGGTAAACAATATATGATATTTATACACAATGGCATTCTTACTCAGCCATAAAGAAGGATAAATCTGGGCCATTTGTAGGCAAATGGATGCACCTTGAGTTCGTAATGCTACATGAAATAAATCAGACACAGTTACATATTTTATGATTTATCTTATGTGAGAAACTTAAAATAAAAATAATTTAAAGAGAAAAATAAAAGAGAGCTGGTAGGAAACAGAGAGGTAAACCTGTGGAGATAGGAAGGGGACCTAGGGAAAAATAGGGGAGGGCAATCTGGGAGAGGAGTAGGATGATTGAGATCTCTATGCATATATACTAATTCCCTGACATGGATGCAATTATTATGTGTTGCAAACATCTACCAATATGAAACATTTTAAGTCCAAAACCATACCCATACCAAAAAGAAAAAAAGAAAAATAGGAAAACAACTACTAATTTTGAATGGATAGAGATGAGATGGGACAAAAGAAAACTGTCAGACTTTAGGTATCCCACAAGCAGAAAATGGGTCCAGCTACAAACATGTATTTTCCTTCAGGAAAAAGAAACAATAACTCCAAGATCAAAGACAGTTGCCAGAGAGAGTGGAGCTGCTCTTGTGGGACCAGAGGACAGAGAAGTGACCACAGAAAATTGTTCTCAGGCCTTGAACCTCAATGGGATTGTCATGCTGAATGTTGAACTGGCAATGCACAAGTAATTCCTTTATGTCTCTCACTTTATCTTGTTTTTTGTTTCTTTATTTTAAAGAAAAAAAATTTAAAAATCAATATTTCAAAATAAAACAATAGGAGAGTAGCAATAGTTAATATATCATGTATTATCTTCAAAGTAATTACTCAGAGTACAAGATATAGGCCTGAAAAATTGTCCGAACGGCATTAGCACGAATTTTTCAATGAACTAAGAAAAACCAGTAGTATAACTATTTAACTATCTTGTATTTATTTTTTCTTTTTTCCTTTTCCCTTCCTTCCTTTCTCCTTTCCTCCACCCCAGTTTCTCTTTCTTTTTGAACAGTTTCTTCCCAGTTCACAATATCTATTGTACATTTTGTACCTTATTTACTCTTTTGGCCTCTCACACCAGAGAGAAAGTAATTCCTTCATGCCTCCCACTTTATCTTTTAGAACATGGATGTCTACCATATATCTGTTCCACAGTTGTATTTTAGAGGCAGATAACTTCTTTTCTGGTGTCACAAGTCCATAGATGGACAGGAATATTGCTCCAAAATGAATTCCAACCAAAGTCTCACCTGTACTTGATTTAGACAATTTACATGACAAGATGTGAAACTTTTTGAATTGGTCATATTCAGATAGTATTTGGACTTATGATTGGCAATGGCTTATGGTAGGACTTTGGAGCATGCTGAACTGGGTAAGTAGTGAGTACTAATTTTTTTACATAGAAGTGATATATATTGAGTGAAGGGGCAGAGGAGGACTGGGTGAGTTGAATTATATTTCCTGGAAGATAGTATTGCAGCCACAATTCCCAGAACTTATATTATGGCTTTATTTGGGAATAAGGCTTTGTAGATATAATTGAATTAAGATGAAGCCTTAGTGGATTAGGACTAGTGTTTTCTTAAGAGAAAAGCCATAGAGATCTGTACACAGAAACATGGAAACACACACAGAAAAGACAACATGGAGACAGAAGTAGATATCAGATCAATGCAGCTACAAGCTAAGGAGAGCTAAGGATTACTGGCAGCCACAGGAAGTTAGAAAAGGCAAATACTGGATCCTCCCTGGGAACTTCAGAGGGCGTAGGAGCCTGCTACCATCTGATTTCAGGCATCTGTCCTCTAGAAGTGGTGAGAGAATAAGTATCAGTTATCAGTTGTTTTAACCCACTCAGCAGCAGTAAGAAATTAATACAGCTGCTACAAAAAACTGAAGTTTTAGTCTTTCTTCCCCAACCTTTATGACTCTTAGTTTTTTTTTTTTTTTCTTATCGTATTGCACTGAGTATAAACTTTCTAATTTCAAGGAAGTATCTTTAATACTTTTCCACTAGGGATGATATTAGCATTGACTTTAGGAAGCCACACAAAGAAGAGAAAGATAAGAATGGAAATAGATAAAATAGAAAATGTACAAATAGAGCCAACATCGAAGTTCTTTGAAAAATTAATGGAATTAATAATGTTCTAGTGAGACTAATTTAAAGAAAGGAAAACATACATTGATATCAGATCCTCCAGATGTGAAAGGAATAGTATTGTAGTTATAGCAAAATCTTAATATCAGTGAATGCAACACAATAGATGAAATGGAAAAATTAATTGAAAAAACTAAAATTAACATAAGGAAATGTGAAATATCTACATTATTAGTATTACTTTACTAAATACATTGACTGAAATGAACATTTTTTTCTATAGAGTAATGTTTCAAGCCCTAATGGCTATACCAGTGAATTCTTTAAAAACACAAGAAAGTAGTAGCAATCTTAAACAAACTTTTTAAAAAATTGAGATAGGAAATGTGTTCAACTGTTTTTGTCCATCAATCATAATTATGATACCAAAATGTAACAGACATTACATAGAGAGAAATACAGTTTCCATCTAAAATTAAGAGAATATACATTTTATTCAGTGAACCACATTACAGTTTATACAACATTTCATACACTGTTTAACATTTCAAAGTCAGTCACTATAGCTTACCTCATTAACAAGATGAAGTAGAAAATTAGAAGAAAAACTACCGATATAATACAACACAGGAACATGGTTTTGTTTTGACACAAGGTTAGAGGTTCTGGGTTTTGATTGGTTGCCCCACTGCTTTGAAGTCTGTCTCCAGCAGCACGTCACTGTGGGGATGCATCCAGAACAAAGTGCTCGTCCCTCGTCCCTCAAGCAGGAAGCAAGAGACACAGAGGGGCCACACTCTCTGCTGAGAGGACACACCTGGGGCCGAGACCGCCCACCCGGCCACACACTGTACAGTTTCCATCACCTCCCAATGATACCAGGCTGGGAACAAAGCCTGTAATGCCTGAGCTTATGGGGTACATTCCAGATCCAAACAATAGCAGTTATAGTTTGGTGTGCATCATTTACCATTTCCCCTTATATTTGGGAACAAGGACATTTTCTGTCAACATTTCCGTTTAGTGTTGTAAAATCCTGGCTAGTAGAACAAAGTATGAAGCAAATAGCATCCAGATTGAAAATGAAGACATAAAACTATACTTTTTAAAAAGGTACTAAAATTCTGTATGTAGGAAAAACTCTTAGAATACACAAAATATGGGAAACAACAAACTATTAGACCCAATAAGTGAATTTATCAGGTTCACAGAATTAAAAGGTCGATATGCAAAAACCAATTCTTGTTCTACATAATAAAATTAATTTTATTTTACAAATATTATTTGAAAAGCATTTTTTTTTTGTGGGTACCGGAGGGTCGACCTCAGGACCTTGCGCGCCAGCAGGCGCCCGTGCCGCTGAGCGATATCACCGGCCCTTTTTTCGTATGTGGGTTCTGGGAGTCGAACTCGGGCCCTCGCGCTTGCCAGGCAGGCGCTTAAGCCACTGAGCCATCTCACTGGTCCTGAAAAGCATTTTTTAAATCAAAACTTACCATGTAGGAATAAATCTCATAAATATGGACAAAAATTGAAAAGATACTTCATAAGTGAAGATGTATAAATGCCCAGGAAACAAATGTGAAAGCGCTCTACATCATTAGCCATTGGGGAAATACAACTTAAAACTGAAAACCTTGCCATTTCACTCTCACTAGAGAGGCTGAGCCACTGATATCTTAAAATTTGGAGCAACCGGAAGTCTCGTGCTTTGTTTTGGGGAGTAGATACAATAACTCTGAACAAGAGTTTTGCAGTTTCTTATCAACTTAATATACTTTTACCTTTGAGTCAGAAATTCCATCTGGGATGTATATCTAGAGGCAACAAAAATTAAATCCACAAAAAGACTTATTAACAACATGATTAACAGCCTTATTCATAAATACCAAAATTAGTTGGCACATGCTATGGGTCGGATGTGGTTTTCTCCTTAAAGCTTAATGTGCTGGACACTTGGGAAAAAATCTGAGTACTTGCACACAAGTTCTCAACCACTGATCTTGGATAAAATCTGAAAGAAAGAAGCACATATTTACATGAAACTTAAATCACTTGCCTAAGCCATCCTAATTCTCATTTATTATATGAATAAGAAAAACACAAAATGTTTTATTTAAATTGGGATAACTTCTAAAACTGTTTCAAAGTCTCCATTTCTGTGAAAGAATTCACATTACTTTCCATAATATAAATATTTCCAGGTATTCAGAATCAATTCCTTTTTCCATCTTCTGCGCCTGTGTTATCCCTAAAAAGCAACCGGGATGAGCTTCTCTGTTTCTAAGAGTTCCCTTGACTGAAAAGCAACTCTTCTTTTTGTTTTCTCCATCAAAAATAAAATACATCACAAAGATTTCTCAAGGGAAAAAGTTCTAATTCTACTACTCCACTTATTCATTATCTGCACTTGTATGGATCAAATGGAGATATTCTTACTTTACACCTATTCTGCACATCAGCCTGATCCATAAGAATTTCTTTTCCTTTTAAAAAATTACTTTAACTTCACTTCGAGAGCAAAGTCATTGAAAATTTGCTTTACATGCCTTAGATATTATGGGCAAAAGTCTGAAAATATATTCACAAAAGAAAATATATGATGGTCAGTAAGCACACACAAAAGTGTCTAATAAATTCATTTTAGCTGTGCAAGTTTGCTTATTTTCTGTGTTGTTATTGAACACAATTAGTTACGTGATGGAAAATATTCTAAACATTTTAACCCTGGTTATTACTATAGAGTTACTGAAACCTAAATGCAAGTGATACAAAGTTTTATTCCAAAACTGAAAAAGTGCACCTATTTGTCTTAAGTGAAATTAAGTCGGGAGACTTAATTGTCTCCAGAATTGTCCTGAAGAATGTTGTATGACATTGAGTTACTTCCTAGCTTCTCATTACTCAAACAAATACCTGACAGGATCAGTGATGAAGAGAAAGGCTTATTTGGGCTCATGATTCAGAGATTTCAGTCAACAACTGTTCGCCCCTGTTCCTTTTGGGATGGCATCATGACAACAGTGTGTGGCAGAACCATTCACCTTATGGCTAGGGACACGAAAGAAGAGTCTAGAATCCTCATATCCCCTTCAAAGCAATGCCTCCTGTGACCAGAGGGCCTTGCACTGGGCTCCACCTCCTACAGTCTCCACATTCTAGCACTAAGCTAGAGACCAAGCCTGTAACACACGGGTCTTGGGGACACTTATCCAAACCATCACAAGTTCTTCATACACACCGATGTTTGCAGTTCAAGGTATCCCATGTTACACTGCTACTGTCATTGAACACAAGTAACTCCCTGGGGGAAAAGTTCCCTTTTACACATATTTCTGAAACCCGGAAGATCGAATGACAGCTGGTGTGGATTACTCAGCAGAAAGATGGCACCAATCTAGATAAACTTCGTGTCCTGGCTGGATAATATGGTGGGCCTCCCAGGTGGGCATGATGGGGTTCCCTTTGGACCGTGCTGACCTCGACCCATCCTTCACCAGCTCTTTCCTCCTCTGTGTCAAAGAAAATGCTTATCTGTGCAAAGAAAAGGCTGTGCAGGAATGGGTTATTTCACACCCACCCAGTAGTTAGCGGCTGAGGATACCCTAAAGAGGGAAGAAATGAACACTGCACCTTGGGAGGTCATTTTTGACCCCTTGTTGAAAATGGCTGTCATCAAGAAATCAACCAATAACAAATGCTGGAGGGGCTGTGGGGAAAAAGGAACCCTTCTCCACTGTTGGTGGGAGTGCAGACTGGTGCAACCAGGAAGTCAGTGTGGAGATTCCTCAGAAAACTAGGATTAGAGGTCCCATTTCACCCAGCTATTCTCCTTCTGGGTATCTTCCCAGAAGAATTAAAAACATCATACCACGGTGATATACATTCATCCATGTTTATAGCAGCACAATTAGTAATAGCTAAATCTTGGAAACAACAAGAATGCCAATCAACCGAGGAATGGATAAAAAAGATGTGTTCTTTTTATATAATGGAGTACTACTCAGCCATAAAGAAGGATAAACTTGAGACATTCATAAGTAAATGGATGCAACTCGAGACCACACTCATAAGTGAAATAAATCAGACTTACATGTATAAACATCGTATTGTCTCCCTGGTGTGAGAAACTGAAAGAGTAAATAAGATCCAAAATGTACAATAGATATTGTGAAATGGGAAGAAACTGTTCAAAAGGAAGGAGGAACTAGGACAGAGAAAGGGGGAAAGGAAGCAAGGGAAAGGAAAAAAATACAAGTTAGGTATACTGCTAGTTTCTCTTAGCTCATTGAAAAGAAATGTTTGTGCTAATATCATTTGGAGAATTTTTTATGCCCATATCTTGTACTCTGAGTAACTTCTTTTAAGATAACAATATGCAATGTATTAACTATTGTTATTCACCTATCATTTTGTGATGGAATTTGTTTTATTTTTTCCATAAAATAAAAAAAGAAGTTCTAAAATCATATCTCTATGTATGAGGTTATTTTAATCCCACCCAAGGATGCTACAGAACAGATATAAAAATGTGTCTATTCAGAACAGTACATATATTTAGTGATTGCCATGGTTGACTTTTAACATACAAATTCAAATAAATCAGGAGACATCCCTCTGTCTGCTTCCAGAAATAATCCTATATATTAATAAAGGTAACCAGCATGCATATCTGTAGAGAAAGATTGGTTTAGCACATTTAGAAATATTTTAGTAGCAATGTATCATGAAAGTATCACAGTCATAATGTTGCAAATCCAGGTAATTCTAAGGTAAATAATCCAGATTTCTCTTTTCCAACAGAAATTCCAGAAAAGTATGTGTGCTTGTGTGTGTCTGTGTGTGTGTGCACGTGTACCCACATGCATGTGTGATCTTCATGTATTTCAAGGTCAATATTTCAAAGAAATAAACACTAGTTCTTTCAGATTTTAAGGAGGATTGATAATATTCATTTTGAGCTTTACAAAAAGATTCCTGGAAATTCCCAGAACTGACTACAGAACTTTTAAGTTGATAGACTAGATTCATTAATTTATTTAAACACCAGATGATTCCAACTCCTATTTACAAGGCTGGGGATATGCTAGCTTTCCATTTTTACTGAAGTCAGGAGAGGAAGTAGAGCAAAGTCAGGATTTGTGATTTACCTACAGTGAGCTGCATGGTGCAATGAACTTTTAGAAACCCCTTTATAGTAGACTGGAGACTGGCAGTGAAAAGGAAAGAATATAAAATAGACTGAACCCTCCTGCTCCCTGCATCTCAGAGGCTCCCAGTGAGAGAGATGATCAATAGAGGTCTGTCCCTGAGACAGTCCTTTTGGTTTCAAGTATCTCCTAAGCTAACTTTCCCTGCCTTGAGGAGATAAGGGAGATAGCTGTGTTGTCACCGCGCAATGTGTTTCATTATGGCCTGAAACACAGCATCAACTTTGCTTTTCCCCTTTAAACACAGGCCAGCTCTTGAGTGGAGGTAAAAGAGATAATTTTCATGACCTCTGCCTGAGAAGCTTTATCCTGAGCAGAGTTTCAATGCAGAGAAAGAAGTAGATGGCATTTGATTATACACTTACCATTTTTAGAACCATATGTAGCTTTATGTCAGATCCCTGTAATGAAGTAACTGCCTTCTCTCTGTACATTAAGACAGTTTGTTCTTTTTCTTTTAGTTCTTTTCTCTCTCTCTCTCTCTCTCTCTCTCTCTCATTTCTTTTCTTTTCTCATTTCTCATTTTCTTTTCTTTTTGTTAATCTTTTGGAGCCCTCTAGGCTGTGACTCTCTTCCTAGGAAACCCTTTACTACAGGGAATGAGCTTTTCAGTCAACACTTTCATATAAAAGTCAATGTGGCACCCAGGTCAGGAATCGCACTTCCTAGAGCTTTGCTGACAGATTGACTAACTTCTCTCTGGTAAGTGTAGCAAGATTTATTTTCCTTTGTTCTGGGTCAGTAGGAATAGAACAATATGTTTTGCTTCTCTCTTCATTCCTATAGTGTTTCTCTTAAGACCTGGCCTGCATATTTCCTACAGGACATAGGAGGATGGTGGGGGAACCTGTCACCCTGTCACTTAGCCCCACTCTTGACAGCCTCTGGTGGAGATGGAACGGGCTAGGAGGACCCTGAGAGCCTCCTCTCCAGAGCTCCTTCTCCAAACTCTCATATCTAAGGGAAATTAAGTCCAACCGCATTTTTTTTTTTTTACTTTTTTTAGTACATGTTTGCAGAACATAATGATTGCATTCACTATAGAGGATTGGTACATGTACATAACCCATTTCAATTCTTTCTTTTTTCCCCCTCCTCTCACCCCCCTTTTTTATTTTTCAAGCACCAGATTGATTTGTTTATTTTATAAGACCTTATAAAATTAATTATTTTATGTGCAGATTGAAAACCAGACTAATAGGCCAGAGAAACATAAAACATGTAGGACAGTTGTACTGAGTCAAGGAACACTTTTAGATACATTGTCTGTGCTGGATTACAATACCTTTTTTTCTTTGTCTTTTTTCCTATTATCTGTCATATATATATATTTTTCATATAGGAGAAACCATGAAATATTTAAGCCCATGTACCTGTGTTATTTCACTTAAAATTATGATCTCAAGGTACATCTGTTTTCCTACAAATAACTCAAGTCTATCCTTCTTTATGGCAGAGTAGTACTCCATCATGTATAAATACCACATTTTTTATCCATTCATCTCTTGGTAGATGTATTCAGCTATTATGAATTGTACTGTTATAAACATTAGTATGCACACATCACTCTGGCATGATGTCGTTAACTCTTTTGGGAAGGTATCTTGAAGGGGAATAGCTGGGTCAAATGGAATTGCTACTTTTAGTTTTTTGAGGAATCTCAATATTGATTTCCACAGTGATTGTATCAGTTTATAGTCCCACCAAAAATGGAGGTGTTCCGTTCTCCACACAGCCCTGCCAGCATACGTCAGTGGTTGATATCTTGAAGGTAACCATTCTTTCTGGAGATGGAACCTCAGTGTTGTTTTAATTTGCACTTCTCAAATGGCCAGTGATGTTGAACATATTTTCATGTATTTATTGACCATTTATATTTCTTCATCTAAGAAGTGTCTATTCATTTCCAATACCCATTTTTTAATTGGGTCTTTAAACTTGGGGGTTGATTTTTTTTGTGTTCTTCATATATTCTACATATTTGTGGGGAACAGCTGAAGTTGGAAATTGATCACATGTGTGGGGGTGAGGCAAGGCCATCCAGAAAACAAAGAGCAACGAAGAAGCAAGAAAGAGCAGTGGAGGTGGGCTAAGTAAACAAGCTGCTCCAGCCCAGAGAACACTTTGTCCCAAGGCAATCCAAGCAATGGGTTGCTAGGAAAAGGGGTGTCACCTGACACCAAGTTGCTAAATGTATAAATAAATTCACTGCTTTGATTGAGCCGTTCCTTTGCTCCCATCAGGAGAGAGGGCTCCACCTGACCTCAGCTTTTGTCTCTTCTCTTTATTTCTCCATCCTCTCACCATCCTTCCCCCTGGGGAACTTTGAGAGCTGCATGGAACACAGCACATATTAGTCCTTTTTCTGAGGAGTAGCTGGCAAATCTTTCTTCCCATTCTGTAGGCTGTCTCTTTACTGTGTTAGTGGTTTCCTTGCTGTCAAGAAGGTTTTTGGTTTGATATGATTCCATTTGTTGATTTTTGGTATTATTTCTTGTGCAACTGAGTTTTTATTCAGAAAGTCTTTGTCTATACCTATGTCTTCAACAGTTTTACCTATTTTGTCTCCCAGTAGATTGAGTGTTTCTGTTCTAATATTTAGATGTTTAATCCATTTTGATTTTAGTTTAGTACATGGTAAGAGATACGGTTCTAAGTTCAACCTTTGACATGTGGACAGCCAGTTCTCCTGGCAGCATTTGTTAATGAGACTATCTTTCCTCCAGTGAAGGGATTTGGTTCCTTTGTCAAAAACAACATAGCTGAATGTGCCTGGAGTTGTTTCTGTGTCTTCTATCTGTTCCATTGATCCACAAGTCTGTTTTTGCCAGTACCATGCTGTTTTTATCATTGTAGCATTGTAGTATAAGTTGAAGTCTGGGATTGTGATGCCTCCTGCCTTGCCCTTGTTGCGTAGAATTACTTATTATTCTTGTCCTTAGGGTTGATTTCCTCAGTTCTGTAAGGAATATTATTGGTATTTTGATTGGGATTGCATTAAATCCATGCGACAGTTTTGGAAGTATGGCCATTTTGACTATGTTGGTTCTGCTTATCCAGGAACAGGAGATAGCTTTCCATTTTCTGATATCTTCTTTGCTCTTTTTTAGAGTACTGTAGCTTTATTGTAGAGCTCTTTCACTTCCTTGTTTGGGTTAATTCTTAAGTATTTCATTTTCCTTGATGCTATTATGAAGGGTATTGTTTCCTTTGTAATTGTCATGAGCCCACTGCATTTGTAAAGAAAAATAAACAATAATCACTGTGTTTTCATAAGTTAATTTTTCAGGAAAAAGGTTAAATATGCATACGATTAACACTTTGCTTTGGAGTTTCCTATAATCTTTCAGATAAAAATTTCACTTGAAATCAAAAAAAGCCATCTAACCAACTGCTAATTTTACATTCTTTAATGAAATGTTCAAAAAGATTAAACTTTACTCTAATTATAATGAAACCTTGAAGAAATATATCTGCACCTTGAGAATCCTCTGGATATATGAGCATATGCTTTGTTTTTCACAGAAGAGATGTGTTAGAATTTAGATATCTAGGGCTGCCAAGACTGCGAATGCTCCCTTAGTGAGCTTTTAAAAACAAAAATCTAATTTTATAAAAATTATAGAGACAATTTTAAATTCCCAGATGTTAGAGTCATCAAACCAACAAACACGAGTGCTAAACAACATTGTTCCCCTTGCTCTTTCACCTTTGCCTCTGTGAACAGCCTTGGGATACACAGTGTGGTCCGGCGTGGATGTGAACAAATATTTATCCTGTTTAAACATAAGATAACATCCCTTGAAATAAGTGGAGTGCCATATATGCTCATATCCATTGGAAATGACTGACCTTGATTTTTGTACACTTAATCTGAAAATTATTTCCATGAAAATAAAAGAAATTAAAAATTAAATTCTTCCGTCATTTTGTTTGCTTCTCCAATGTGTGGCTGACATGTATTCTTTGGGTCTCTCTGGTTCTGTGTCTGTGTCTACCTCTTCATATATCTTCATACATAAAGATGAACAATTAAAACTAACTAATGGCTCCTGTACTTTCACCTTAGTGCTTTTGATGGAGGCTGCAATTATTTGATTCTTTCCCTGGCCCATTCTTGGGAACACTGGAGTGTCAGGTGGAAAGTGTATTGATAGAGTTCACTTGAGGACTCAGTAAAATTTGAAAACAGTTCCAATTTCTCAATATTTCTTTCCTTTCCACCACACCTACACAGGGTAGAAATATCCAGTACTTTCATAGTACTGAGGAGGAGTTCTCTCTGAATATCACCTTGATAGGAAAGAAGTCTGTTTTGCCTGGTCGTGTGCCCCCCAATGCCTTAGTTTAAACCCAAACTTCTCTACAAGAACACTGGTGTATTGGTCAGCTTTCTCATTGCCTGGATAAATTGCTTTTCTCATTGCCACCACAGATTAAAGGAGGACAGTTTTAATTTGGAAGGGCATGATCCAGCAAAGCACTGACTTCATCATGATCCAGGGGCAGAGTACAGAGGAAGATCATCAGCCAGAGAGAGATGCTGTATTAGTTATTTTCTCATTGCTGAGACAAAATACCTGACACCCAAAGTAAAAGAGGAAAGGTTTATTTTGGCTCACAGTTGGCAAAAGTTTCAATTCATAGTTGGCTGGCGCAAAGGCAGGGTGACATGGCAGAGGGGCACTGCACAGGTGAAACAGTTTGTGGTGGGTAGAAGGCAGAAGGGAAACAAAGCAGTGTAGTATTAAGGAAGCAGCAAGCAGTAGCAAGTGTCTCCTGCAGCCCTCCTTCTGTCCCTTATATTCCATCTAGGCTACATGCCCTTAGAATGGGTAGCACTCACACTGAGTGGGCCTTCCTATTCATTGTCCACACTTAGAAATATGCCAAACCAACCAGTGGACTAATTTAGTAATCACACACCCTTGATTCCAGCATCACACACTCTAGATACAGCCACCACTGAAAAGCCCCACCTATGACCACATGAGGCTTGGGGGAGCAGCAAGATAAAAATCATAACATTTTGCCCCTGGCCTCCCAAAGAGTCATTCATGTTCCTTTATGCAAAAAGCATTTAGTCCATCTTCAAGAGTTGCCAAGTCCTAAGGGTTTCAGCATTGCTGAAAAGTCCAAGTCTAAAAGTCTCCCCTGAGATTTAAGGCAAACTCTTAGCTGCAAGCGCCTGTACAAATGAAAAGAAAGTTAAACACTCCCAACATAAAATGGTATAAGATAAACATTCCCATTTAAATAGGAGAATAAAAGGGAATGGAACCAAACAAGTCCAAAATCCAGCAAGGCAAACATTAAATCCTGTGGTCCCATGTCCAGCACCTGAGGCAATCTGTGGAAAGATGTGAACTCCAAAGGGTTTGGGTGGTTTTGCCCCTATGGCACTGCATGTGGTTGCAACTCTCATGGCTTCTCTCTTGGGTTGGCTTTGCTTGCAGACTGCAGCTTTCCTCAGATGGTCCACACTCCTGGCTTCTCCAACCTTCTGGGGTCTCCACAGCACCTTTGGCTTCACACTCACAGCTTCACACACTGCTCTTTCAGGGGCATACTGCCTGGTATCACAGGCCTTCATTTGATATCTGGGTAGGAAGCCTTCCTGACTCCACAACTCTTTCATTCTGCATGCACATAAGACCAGTACCACATGGATGACTCCAAGGTCTGCCGCAAGCTGGGGTAGTACCCAGGTTTCCTTGTCTCTTGGGTGTAGGGTTTGAGTGTCTGGATCACTAAGGACTCTGAACCCAAACCTGCGGAACAGATTCTCTAGGCCACCACCATTCTGGAACATGGTGCCCTAGGGCTCTGTTCTCAAAGCAAGTTCTTTCACCTTTGCAACTCTGAGGCTACAAAGGGTGGAGTCCTACTATTTCTTGTGATGTCCTCAGGCCATCATTGTCCTGTTCCTTCTCAGACCAAGTTCTCCTGCTCTATCTTTGCAGTCCATAGCTTTATTTGAGCTTTCTTTCTGGCCAAACTCGCTGCATTTTAAATCATTCTGCGGGCTCTTTGCTCTTGATTCTCAGCATAGATCTGGATAAAACTCCCAAACATAGCCATACCACTGCTTCAATATTAGACTGTCTTGAAATTTCTTCTGCAAGATTAATCAGCCCACATCCCATCCAGGCAAAATCTCTGGACTTGTGCAAAATGTAGACAAATTTTCCTCCAAGGCATACACATGGTCTGGAATCTAACATCCAAAGCAGTCCCTCCCAGCAGAAACCTCCTGAGCTTGGTCTTTCCTGGCAGCATTTCTATCAGCATTCTGGTCTTCTGAGCTCTGGCCAGACTCTCATCAAGTACAGCTAAAGGCACTGCATGGCTGCTTCTTCAGCTGACATCTCCAAACCTTTCCAAACTCTTCCCATAAGCCAGTTCCAAAGGCCCTTGAGCCATATGTTCAGATACAGTCACAGTAATGACGTTACTCCCAGGACCAAAATCTGTCTTAGTAACTTTCATCTTTGCTGAGGCAAAATAAATTCTTCCTCCTTTAACTCTGGGTGTTGAATATTTTGTATCAGCAATGAGAAACGTAACTGAAGACAGATGTATGCTCCAGAGGCATGCCCCCAGTGACCCTCTTCCTCCAACTCTGCCCATTCTCCTAATAGTACATTAATTCATAAGTATCAGTGGATTGAGCCACTGATGTGTATATTGCCCCTATGATCCATTTACTTCTCCAGGAGGCTCCTAATCCAGCCATGTTGACAATTATGATGAACCATCCTGACTAGCAAACATCTTCAGTCTGCTTGCCAAAATCATTCCCCACAAGATTATTTCTCAGCCTGGAACTGGTACAGAGCTTCATTGTCTACTTGTTGCATGCCTCAGCAAAATCACAATATTTCCTCACTTTGGTACTGTTATTCTAAAACAAATACAGTACTTGTCATTTGGGTTTTCTCAGATGTGTCTTTTCTTGAGACCTCATATGCCAGAGAAAAAATTTAACAATTATTACTTGTGAATATAAATATAGCCATGGATTGACTAAAGGTTTGCCTAAAATGTATAGAAATTGCACTAAAACAAGGTTGATCCAACCCAAACATTCTTTGGGAGGAAGCAGGGCAGGCTCCAAATCTGCTTCCTTCTGATGGGAACAGTGCCTCCACAGGGCATCTTCAAGAATCTTTGTCTTCTCTGAGTTTTTACATCAACATCTTGGTAATTTCCAGTACATACAGCCAAGTCTCTGAACTATACCCCACTTTTTTCACAAGTAGACTTTGCACTGATTGAGAATGCGTGCAGGAAAAATGTAGATTCTTCCTACCTCCTAGAGGGAAGGAGAGAGAGAGAGAGAAAGAGGGAGAGAGGGGGAGAGAGAGAGAAAGAGAGAGAGAGAGACAGAAACATCTGTGTGACACATTCCCCTCCAGAACACTGTCTGTCTGTCCCCATTTCTGGTGGCTCCTGCCATCCCAGAGACTTTCTCCCACTTGATCTCATAATCCTGGCCTTGTCTTCCCAATAAAAATGTCTAAAGGTCCCTTCTTCCCAAGGAAGCTTGAGGGGTGAGTGAGTTTTCTCTCCATCTCCAGCCAAAGACCCACAGGTGTGCAAGAGTGGGGAATGAGTTGGTTTTATACCACTTGGTATGAGAGAGAATGCACATACTGTGTATCTGTTCCAGAGGACTGGTGTAGGGCTGGGACTTGCAATAGGGAATTTTGGGAAGAATATAAAGAACTGAGGACTTGCTCCAGATGGGATGCTGTCAGCAGCGGGAAGCAACTATATGACTGAATGTCTTAGTAAATCTTAACTAGAAAGAAAAAACTATGGGGAAATTTAAGATTGAATTGGTAAAGAAGTGGTAGTTGCACATATTCACCAAGGTAGTGAATGTTTGCTCATTTTTGTGGCTTGAACAATTTGATTATCCCTGTATTTTTGGACCAGATTACAAAGAGGTCTTGTTTTTTGTCTTGAACTTGATCATGTTTTGTTTTGTCATGGGTATGTGTTCACCCAGAGAACACTATTGCGCTGCTGGGAGTATGAAGTCAACTCCTAGGGCCATGAGCTTTTGTTTTTAAATCAACATACCCTGATTTGGCCAAAAGCAAAGAAAATCAGTGCTCCTCAGATTTCCAATATGGCTGATATTTTGCCGAGCAGCAGGTTGTTTAGAGAATATAGTATGAGGTTGGACTAAGGCTAATTTCTCCTGTTCCAGGGGATTTGCTGAACACTTTGACATAATTATTGCCCAGTAGCATTAACAAGTTTGTACAGAATATATAAACTGGCTGCAAGAAAAATAAGTATTGGGGGAGGGCCAGTGACATGGCTCAGTGGCGTAAGCGCCTGCCTGGCAAGCGCAAAGGCCCGAGTTCGACTCCCAGAACCCACATACAGAAAAAAGGCAGGTGATATCACTCAGCGGCACGGGCGCCTGCTAGTGCACGAGGTTCTGAGGTCGACCCCTGGTACCCACAAAAAAAAAAAAAAGGTATTGGGGGAAAAAACACACGAAACCTCTATTAGTTCTTGGAGCAAGTCTTGAGGCCAGGGACCTAAATTATAAAACCCAAACATCAGATACCACTAGGTCTATTTTACTCATTTATTTAAAATGTACTTATGTATTTATTTTGTGGTGCTAAGAATCAAACCAAGGACCTCACACATGCTAGGCAAACACTTCAGGGCTAAGCTACACCCCAACCCATGGGTCAATTTTAGAATGCCAGTTGACTTTTTCTTAGCTTTGCAACAGGTTTATTTGTCTTGCAATATGTACATACATCAAAACATGTTCACAGTCACATGGATTTTTCTTGGCATGTTCAGGGGAAATGAAAGATTATGTGCTTATCTATAACCATCCTGGCTAACGAATTCAGATGAGTTGGTTGGATGCTTAGACTTGTTAATGTCAAAAACAATTTTTGGGTTAAGTCTCCAGTCATGGTATCTCTAAGATGAGAATTGCTATCAATATGGTATGCATGAAGGGATTTCTCAGTTGTCCTATCTTGGAGTTGCATGGATAAGGTTGTGTATGCCTCATTTTGGAGGTTTCTTGGTGATTTTTAGTGGACTTATGACTGAGTGAAGGAGTGATAAATGTAAATATTTGCAGCCCTCTAACAATAACCCTGAATGCACAGACTAACTATATGCTTGGTAGGCAGGTGTAAATCTCCTGTCCTTGTAGGAAACAATGCTACAGTGGAACAGACTGTGCTGGGGATATATTATTTATCACAACAAGAAGGGGTTGGTTATGTGTCTTTTCCTGAGGACATTTCTTTTTTGTCAATTCAGAAAAGACTTCAAGTGTCTCTGAAGAGAATACAGTAATCCTTGTGGTCAGAACAGCCCCACATCAGTGTTCTGGAGGTTGGCCAGGTCTTGCTGACAGGCCTGCACAAGCTCAGCAGAAACATTTTGATAGCAATAGACGAAGGTTTAACTTTTTAGAAGACTGATCCTTGGTATTAATAATGTGAAGGAAATTTGGGTCCTAGAGGGCCACGTTAAGAGAGAGTGAATTTTCTGAGTGTTTGGAGAACTTGGTACTGGGGAAGTGAGGTGGGGTGAGTGCCAGACTCAGCAGTTGTTAAGAGCAGTAATCACAGGCAGGAACAATACTCAGGAGGCTTCCGCATCCTTGCACTAAGGAAGGAAACATTAGAAATATAAATAACAAATATAAATAACAGGATGAAGATAAAGGTAATCATTTTAGGGTTGTAAAGGTGGACAATCTGTAATAATCAGTAAGATTTTTAATAGAACAAAGGTGTACAGAAGTGTGTGGCTGGCGCAGAAATTACCCTGGCTGCACTCTGCTGGGTAGAAAATGTCTGCCTCTGTACTCAGTGTGTCTAGAGGGTTTCCAGAAACTCTTCATTTAGGCCATTAAGAAGAATGGACGTGTTCTTAGAAAAGATCTCTAGGACTTTTAATACCATTGAATCCAAGGTTAAACAGCTTACATTTTACTCAAACGTCAGATGTTAATGGTACCTGGAGGTCTTCACAGTGAGGCTCAAAGGTCATTTTCTCTGACTCCTCCACAAGTTTCCCAGGGCTCTGATTCCATTCCTGGAGGCAGCACCTTCATGATCCAATCACTTCCCCAAGGGCCTCCACCTAGTAATAATATTGCAATGCGCTTTCAGTTTCAACGTGAATTTTGGAGCGACAGAGTGGACAGCGATGTGTGAAACCAGCATCAACAACATTTTACGGGGCCTGAAAAGTGGTGAGCATATTCTGCCTCTGTCTACGGAACAGACTGTAAAATAATTCTATTTGGGGTGCGTGCGTGCGTGTGTGTGTGTGTGTGTGTGTGTCTGCTCTCATTGACTTAATATCACCCATATATTCGTTTTTCTTTTTTTTTTTTTTCAGTACTGGGAATAGAACTCAGGACCTTGCTCTTGCCAGGCAAGTGCTGTGCCACTGAGCTATATCCCTGGTGCTTCAACCATATGTTCTTGTCTATACTGCAAAATCTAATAAATGGATAAGATTCTGAAAGGGTGTAAAGGATTTCTTAACATGCACAACATAGTCAGTAAAGTGATAACCAGGCTGCAACTTTTAACAAGGGGTGTAATAGCTAGGTTATAGTCTTAGGAGCAAAGATAGGGAAATTAGTACAGTGGACCCCCAAAATTCACAGGGGTTAAGTTCCTAGAGCACCCACAAATTTTGAAAACTGCGAATTTCAGATATGGTCAGAAAAATGCCTATAAACGCCTATTTTTATAGTTTATACCATAAATATGCTATGTCTTCTGCAGTTATATAATTTAATTTAATAAAATACTGTATTAATAAAGACTTAAAATGTACAGGGCGTTTTGGCGGCATCTTAGGGATCTTGGGTCTTTAAGAAAAATACACGTGCTACAGTAACCCATTATGATGCGGGAATGCTGATGCGTCTGCCAGAGATGGGTTGCAGGGTAGCAGCGAATCAGCAGCAAGGAGAACTGAATAACGCTCTCGGATTGGTTACTTGCAAACCTCCCACCAAAAAAAACAACTGCGAAGGATATTTGTGGTTTGTGCAAAATTGCGGGGGTTTCCAAGAGCAATTATTAGTTAGGTTCTAAGGAAAAAACTGCCAACATTTGAGGCTGCAAACTCTGAACCTGCACTCCGCAGGGATATACTGTACACTGAGAAAAATAAGATTACATTTATTAAATCACAAGGGTGAATCTATGACAGAGTTTTAAGATGTGAAATCTGGGTTGCTTGATTTTGATCTGATTTTTAAGCCTCTCTGTGGATTTCTTGCTTCCTCTAGCTATGACACCTCCATCTATCTTAGGAGATTTGTAGCCTTGCTTCTTTGAGTGGCAAGAACACAACAACAACAACAATAACAACAGCAAAAACAAAAACAAAACTATGGATCCCGAGAATAGAGAAACCCTATTCAGAAGCTATGGGGGGGGCACATTAATGAGGGTCACAGACGAAAAGAGGGTTTCTGCTAAGAGCTGTGCTTGTTCTAATTCTCATCGCACCACTAGATTTTATATTCCATTTTTTTTACAACAATAAATCTCAACTTACAGATAAGAAATGCAGCTACCATTGCTTTAATCTTTTATGAAAACCTGAAAACTTTGAACAGTGTTTCCATGGAAAAACGATTTGGAGTTCCAAATATCTGACTTCTTTGGAGCTTTTGGAAATTAGCCACCAGCTCATTCAGTCTTGGTCTCAGTCTCGGATAGCACTACTGTCCTGCCATGCTGTCCAAGGGCCAGGGGGAAGTAGCCACCACAGTGACAAACTTCAAATACTAGTGACCATGTAGTAGCCTGTCTTACAGAGATCTTGCAAATTTTAGAGCTGATATTTTATTATAGGGGAAAGACTTACAAACTGGAGTTGGTATGTGTTTCATTTGTAGATATGGGACTTGTAGAGTGTTTAGGAACGAAGTATCTTGTGAACGGTGTACATCAAAATACTCTGCAGTTCAAAAGTAGTTGACAAGAAGCATTGAATTTCTCCCTGTCTGTTTTTAAAAGTCATTATGTGCTATTGTGATTTACAGCTTTACTATTTGTCATCCCAGCCCCTGTGATAAGAACTTTAAAAACTTTTTTTCAGCATTTTATTTATCACAGCCATTACATTATTATTAACTTTAGTTGGAAAAGTTGAGAATGGCTGCTATAACTCATTCCAGGTAATACTTTCTTTTTGTATAGCTATTACTCAGACCCATCTAAAGAAATACTTGAATGTGAATTATGTCAAAATCCAAGTCATCTCTTTAGAATTTGAAATGCATTATGCACCTGAGGTGCTGACAACAAAGCCCATGCCAAGCATTTGATCCACTAATACCCATTTTCCAAGTACTCCAGATCCTCAGATCTATGCCTGTTTGTTTTTCCCCCCCTTGTGGCCAGTTTTCAAATAAGGGATCAGGAAACAGTTTAGGAATCATAAATCACACTGGTGTTTGGGAGGGAAAAGTGTTCTTTTGCTTTTTCTGATGTGGTTCCATGCATTTTTACACATCTTTCAGCTAAATAAGGGATCCAGATGAAAAACTATGGTGCTTATGAATATCACTCCTATTTGTGGATGTCCCATGGAAGACTGGAGTGGTGAAAGACCATCCCGAGCTATGCTTTGACACACAAAAGCACAGGTGAACAGTAGAAAACAGTGGACAAAAAAGTGATTCGAGGAGACTGTGATTTCCACTACTGTGTGCATATTTCAGGGAGAAATCAGTTCAGCCAGAGTGTACACTGACTGCAATGAACCGCAATGAAGAAGTATTTGTGACTTCCTGAGTTTCATAATAGTATCAATTTTATTTAATGATGTCCAAGCTTTTAGAAGAATTGATCATTTTATTTTCTTTATTTTATGTTCTCCCCATATTTTTAAAATAATGAAAATGTATTACTTTTATAATTTTAAAATATATACATGGTGTTATCAAATATATGGTAAGTGTTCAAATTAAAAAATATAAAAAACACATTGCCATTAATCCCCCTAAAATAGTCCCACTCACTGTGAAACTACTTATCAAATTACTCTTGCCACTTTCTGAAATAGTTCTCAAAGTCCTCTTTCGTAAATATCTTTAGCTGTCCTGGCTGCCTCGATGTTCTGAATTAACTGAAAATGTTTGCCTTTCATTTGACTTTGAGGAAGAGCCAGATCTGGTGAATAAGGTAGGTGAGGACACACAGTAATGTTTTCAAGAACCTGCCTTTCTGTTAGATGGCACTGGAAGAAGCATTTGAGGAATTTTTTATCATACCTCATAAAGACACAAATTAAAAAGGACTTGCAGAACTGCGTCAGAAAGAGGCCAGGATGATAGGATAAGTGTGTTTTAAGTGTGGGGGGATGTTTTAGGGAGAATTCATGGCAGTGTGTCTTTTACTGTAATAAATTTTTTAATTTAAATATTATTTGCATATTTTGATCATACCTTGTATTTACAGGCTAGGGATATAGTGAGTGGCAGAGTGCTTATCAAGAATGTACAAGCCCAGTGCTTGCTTCAGCAGCACATATACTGAAAAAAGAATGTACAAGACCAGGGATCAATCCCTGGCACTACAAAAAAGAAATGTGTACATATATTTATATGTGCATATATGTGTTATATATGTGTGTGTTTATGTATGTACATATATATATATTTTAAATACTTATCTTGTGTTAAGGTGCTATTTAAATCTTATTGCATTTTGTAGTTCTACTCAAGTTGACATCTTCATCCTCTGCTATCCTCCAACAGGATTTCTCTAGTGATGGAGACTCCTCATTTGATGCTCATTTTCATTACTTTGAACATAAGTCATTAACTTGGTTATTTTCTCATTGCCAAGACATAATATCCTACACCCACAATTGTAGGGGGGAAAGATTTATTTGACTCATATTTTGTAGAGGATTCAGTGCATAGCTGGCTGGCTCTAAGGCAGGGCACCATGGCCCCCATGATCCAATCATCCCCCGCAAAAAGCCCCACCTATGAGCGCATGAGGCTTTGGGGACATCTAGATATAAACCATAATGGCAATTTCTTTACGATGTAATTTCAGGAGTCTCAGCTGTTGGCACGTTTCAGTAGAGCTTGGTGTGCCTCAGAGTAGCAATACAGCATTTGCACAGTGTAGACATTTGTGGCTCATCAAGCTTTCTCATTTTATTCATCCTCTCCTTGCTTGTCATGGCCCTGTTCCATCTCTTCTTAAGGCAAAAAATAAAAAATTAAAAATTAAAGATATACCAAATCTCAGCACCAAATCTTTACTAGGTTGCCTGTATTCTTATCACTCACTCTGAACTTTATCAAGTATTTAGTAAACACTTTTCTTTCTTCCTTACTTCCTCCAAAATGAGCCCAGGTTGTATGTTAATGTTTGCTCCAAAAGATGCAATAGGGTTGATTTTCAGGAGATGTCTTATTTTTTCATGTTTAATAATCTACATTTATTCATGAATAAAAATCTACATTTAGTCAAACACAGTCGTGTCATCTTCTTCTGGAACATTGTTGTAACTCTTGAAACCCCAAATCCCAACCTGAATTTCTTGTAACTTCATTTCCTGCAGAACTACGGGCCCCAATCTCTCGTGTCTAGCAACAGAGGTCTCCTTAAATGAGCACTTCTTGTCCATGTCGACTGCTCATACTGCATTGGCAAAGCAGCTGTCAATGATTTTACCCCATAAATTCTTCACCCAAGTCACAACCTCTTGCAGCCTGGGTTCACAAAATTTCCATTAAATCAAGTGTTAATTGAACACTTATGAGAAAAGAATAGCAACAAAAATGATGGCCCCAGTCAGATTCAACATGTCTGAATAGAGGAGGAGCCTCATTCAGAGCTACTCAGAGAAATTCAACTAAAACAGAGTGCTAACTGGAACCACCAGGAACAAGATTAAAGACTACAGGGATGCGTGTGTAGTAAATGGAACAGCTAACTTCTCCCCTGTGACCAGTGGTTAGAGAGGCGTGGGAAATTAAACAGCCTTGCACCTCAGGAATGTGCAGCCACTAGTTGTCCCCACACTGCTGAGGGTGGGAGCAGAAAGGCACCCACAGCACACCCCATCTCACCCGAGGAAGTTACAGGCTACAGCAGAGGCAGGTGATGGTGGCAGCAGAACTTGTAAAGCCATGAATGGGAAGTTAGCACCCAGCCTCGAGAGAGGAGGAAGAACTGGGACTGAGCAGCCTTGGACTGCAGCAGCAGGAGCAGAGGACCAGACCATATCACAGCATCCCACCCCGCCCTGCAACAAACGACCTGAGAGGACAGAGACGCGCCAGGGGAAGAGGAACACAGAAGGCTGAGCAAGGGCTGGGAGGAGCCAAAGATGCCTGGGCCTGGGAACAGCACCCTGTCTCAGTCTGAAAACAGCACAGCAACTGGGAGAGAGATGCCTCCAAGAGAAACAGGGTAAGGAGTGGGAGGCCACTAAGGGACAGACAGAAAGTACTGGCTGAAGACTCTGACCACAGGGCCTGACATCTGGAGGCCAAGATCACCTCAAATCCAGCACAAACTCTACTGCAGGCTTGGCAGTGTTATCCAGTAGTTTTGGACTCTTAGTGGACACCGGAGGAATTTTGTTTTGTTATTTTATTTTATGTTTCTTCCTCTTTTTTTTTTTTTAAACTGGCTTGTGGTTTGTTTCCCGTTCCTTTTTCTTTTTTTTTTTTTTTGTCTTTTACCTATATTTTTATTCTAATCTATTCATCTTCTTTCCCCTTTCCTCAATTTACCTCTCTAGACTTAATCATATTTTCATATGAGTGAATAGTCTCTCTAATTTTTCTGGTCAACTTCAAAAATCCCTTGCTTACTCCTTCATTCTTTCTCTTCTGCCCTCTTCACTAGTTTCCCAAAGCTTGCATGATCATCCTTTGTCCTCCAGCCTGGCTTCTACTTTATTTCTTTTCAGTTATCTCTGCTCTATCCACTACCCTTCTTAAATTTCCCCACCACAGGGTAAAACCACTTTCCCAAGGGGAAACACTTTGCATACAAGCTCCCAATTTATGATCAGTTTTGTTATATAACTGTAGATTTTGCCTCTATGGTTAAAGGTACAAAATTAACTGTTACCACAGTTTGCCAATTTCTAAACTGTGCTTGGTGCTATTGTCAGTGCTAATTTTACTACTCTAGCTAGGATGTCATATCTGTTTTAATCAGTTGCTCTCGCTTCTGTAACAACACTGGGAAGTTCTGGGGTAATAACCTCAGCACAACTCAGCACCAAAGGACTGGGGACTGAACCAAACAGATACCAACATCTCACTCTTAGTCAATTGGAAAGCAAGGATCTTGGGACAGACACAAACCAAGAATCTCCTACACACAGAAGACATCCTGAAGAACAAACCTTGCCTAGAGAGGCCTTGGTATTAGTGATAAAGCTACCTACTACAAAACCTTACAAGGATCAACACAGAAAACAAAATAAAAACTTTTGAAATAGAAAATGACAAGATGCAGCAGAAGCAAAATACAACCTCAGACCTCCAGCCCACCCAGAAGAAGTCCCAGAGATAGAGGAAAACGGAAGACACACACCTGACATTTCTGAAATGATAGCAACCAAAGTAAAGAAACAAATCCATGAGGCTACAGAGGAAATCAGATCAGAAACACTCTCTCAGGTAAAAACAGAAATGTCAACATTTATAAAGGAATTGCTCAGCAAATCTAGAGTAGAGATAGATTGAAAAAATAGACAATGATAGAAGAAGATGAAAACTGTGAATGATTAATATAGGAAAGAAATAGAATGCATGAAATGGATCCAAATAGATACCCAGGAAATTAAAAATTCCATTGAAAGCTTGCAAAACCGCTTGAATGAAACTCAAAATAGACTTTCAGGCCTTGAAGACAGGTTCTCGGCTAGCGATCATGAAAGGAAACATCTCTTGAAAATAACAAAAGAGCAAGAAATAACAATTCAACAGCTGCAAGATGATGCAAAGAAAAATTATATCAGAATAACTGGTGTCAGTGAAAAGGCTGGTGCCAACAAAAATGACATAAAAAAAATATTTGCAGAAGTAATAGCAGAAAATTTTCCAAGCACAAGAAAAGAACCTGACATACAGATAAGTGAAGGATATAGAACTCCAATTAGCCAAAACCGAAATAAATCTACACCCAGACATATAATAATCAAGATCCTAGAAATTCTGCACAAGAACAGAATATTAAAAGCTGTTAGAGAAAAAGAAACAGATCACTTATAAAGGAAAGCCCATCAAAATCACAGCAGACTTCTCAACACAAACCCTCAAGTCAAGAAGAGCTTGGAGTGAAGTATATCAAGTCCTGAAAGAAAACACCTTCCAACCCAAATTGATGTACCCTGCAAAACTATCTTTCAAAATTAATGGAGAAATAAGATACTTCCATGACAAAGAACAACTGAAGGAATTCATGACCACCAAACCAACCCTACAAAGAATACTGAAAGATATTCTAGACAGAGATAAAAATGACCACAATTCCAAGAAAAACAACAGGAAGAAACCACCAGGCAGGGTAAGCAATTAAACAGAGAGAAAAAGCAGAGAACAAACAGTGGGAAAATAACATGACAAAGATAAGACAATACATATCATTTATAACTGTCAATGTAAATGGCCTCAATTCACCAATCAAAAGAAACAGACTAGCAGCATGGATCAAGAAACAAGATCCAACCATATGCTGTATACAAGAAACACATTTAACTCAAAAAGAAATTCATGGACTGAAAGTCAAAGGATGGAAAACAATCTTCCTTGCAACAGGAACCCAGAAAAAAGCAGGGGTAGCTACTCTATTTGAAGACAATGTAAACTTTAAACCAAGAATGATCAAAAGAGATAAAGAAGGTTACTACACACTTGTTATGGGAAAAATTTAAGAGGAAGAGATTACAATCATAAATATGTATGCGCCAAATACGGGAGCACCCGACTATATAAGACAAATACTAATAGACATGAAAAATCAAATAAGCAAAAACACAATTGTAACAGGAGAACTTAATACCCCATTGTCACAAAGAGAAAGATTAACGAGACAAAAAATCAGCAAAGAAATATCAGAACTGAACCAAATTTGTGAACAAATGGACTTAATAGAAGTTTTCAGAGTGTTCCACCCAACATCATCAGAATACACACTCTTCTCAGCTGCACATGGGATGTTCTCTTAAATAGACCACATACTAGCGCACAGAACATGCTTAAGTAAATACAAAGAAATTAAAATTATCCCCTGCATATCATCTGACCGTAGTGCAATAGAATTGGAAATTAATGGCAAAAAGAACCACAAAAACTCCATAAACACATGGAAATTAAATAACACCCTCCTGAACAACTAATGGATCACAGACGAAATTAAGGAAGAAATTGAAAAATATCTACAACTAAACAAGAATGCAGATACAACATACTGGAACTTATGGTACTCAATGAAAGTAGTCCTAAGAGGGAAATTTATAGTGGTGAATTTTCACATCAGGAAAACACAACAAGCACAAAAAGACAACCTAATGTTGCACTTCAAGCTTCTAGAAAAAGAAGAACAAGACAAGCCCAAAGCCCATAAAAAGGAGGAAATTATACAGATCAGAGCAGAAATTAATACAATTGAGACTAAGAAAACAATACAAAGAATTTTGAATTGAAGACTTGGTTCTTTGAAGGAATAAATAAAATTGAAAAACCCTTAGCCAACCTTATCAAATAAAGGAAACAAAAGACTCAAATTCATGCACTGAGGAATCAAAAAGATGAAATCACTACAGATCCTATGGAAATTCAGAAGTTCATCAATATCTACTTCGAAAATCTTTACTTGCATAGGATGGAAAACACAGAAGAAATGGACAGATTCCTAGAGATGTATGAATTACCAAAGCTGGATCAAGATGATATAAAAGTTCTGAATAATCCAATATCAGTTATGAAACTGAAAATGTAATTAAAAACTTACCAAGAAAGAAAAGCCCAGGCCCTGATGGATTCACTGCTGAATTCTAGAAGAAATTTAGAGAAGATTTTTTTTTTTTTTTTTTTTTGTGGGTACCGGGGGAACGACCTCAGGACCTCGCGCGCCAGCAGGCGCCCGTGCCGCTGAGCGATATCACCGGCCCCTTTTCCGTATGTGGGATCCGGGAGTCGAACTCGGGCCCTCGCGCTTGCAAGGCAGGCGCTTAAGCCGCTGAGCCATCTCACCGGCCCCTTAGAGAAGATTTAATGCCCACACTCCTCAAACTCTTCAATAAAATTGAAAGGGAAGCAATACTTCCTAACTCATTCCTGGAGGCAAGTATTACCCTGAACCAAAACCAGAGAAGGACCCAACCAAAAAAGAGAGCTATAGGTCAATCTCCCTAATGAACATAGATGCAAAAATCCTTAATAAGATAGTAGCAAGCAGAATGTAGCAAATCATCAAGGAGATTATACACCATGACCAAGTGGGATTTATCCCAGAAATGCAGGGATGGTTCAACATATGCAAATCAATAAATGTAATACACCATATCAACAGAGCCAAAGACAAAAATGACTTGATCATCTCAATAGATGCAGAAAAAACTTCTGATAAAGTCCAGTACTCATTCATGATTAAAAAAAAACCCTACAGAAAATCAGAGTAGATGAACATTATCTCAATCTGATAAAAGCCATCTATGACAAACCAACAGCCAACATCATACTAAATGGACAAAAACTGAAAGCTTTCACTCTAAAATCAGGAACAATACAGGGATGTCCACTGCCACCATTCCTATTCAACATAGTTCTGGAAACATTAGCCAGAGCAATCAAACAAGAGAAAGAAATAAAAGGAACAAGGATAGGAAAGGAAGAAGTTAAATTATCATTATTCGCAGATGACATGATACTCTACATAGAAGACCCCAAAAACTCCACCAAAAGACTTCTAAAATTAATAACCAAATTCAGTAGCATAGCTGGATACAAAGTCAATACTCAAAAATCAATAGCATTCCTGTACACAAACAATAAACTCACAGAGAGAGAAGTTAGTGAAATCACACCCTTCATTATAACATCCAAAAAAAGGAAATACTTAGGAATCAATCTAACAATGGAAATAAAATATCTATACATTGAAAATTACAGCACTCTGAAAAAAGAGAATCAAAGAGAATATCAGAAAATGGAAAGATATCCCTTGCTCATGGGTAGGAAAAACCAACATTGTGAAAATGGCCATACTCTCAAAACTTTTATACAGATTTAATGCTATCCCAATCAAAATACCATTAGCATACCTCACAGATTGAGAGAAAACATTCCTAAAATTCATTTGGAAACAGAAGAGACCTAGAATAGCAAAGGCAATCCTGGGCAACAAAGGCAAGGCAGGAGGCATCACTATCCCTGACTAGAAATAATACTACAAAGCTACTGTGATGAAATCAGCATGGTCTTGTCAAAAAAGCAGACCTGAGGATCAGTGGAACAGAATAGAAGATGCAGACACAACCATAAACACACTCAGCCACCTTAGCTTTGACAAAGGGGCTAAACACATTCACTGGAAGAAAGATAGCCTCTTTCATAAATGGTGCTGGAAAAACTGGCTTTCCACATGCTGCAGACTAAAACTAGACCCATGCCTATGGATCAAAGATCTAAATATTAAAACAGAAACACTAAATGTACTGGAAGAGAAAGTAGGTAGAAATCTTGAAGACATAGAGGGAGGCAGAGAGTTCATGAACAAAACCCAAACTGCACGGGAAGTACATAAAAGGTTCAACAACTGGGATCTCATCTTATTAGAAAGTTTTTGCACATCAAAAGATATCACCAACAGAGTGAAAAGAAAATTCACAGATTGGGAAAATATTTTAGCCCACTGTCCCTCAGACAAAGGACTTCTACCTAGAACATATAAAGAATTTTAAAAAATCAGGCCTCCCAAATTCAAAGACCCAATCCAAAAATGGGCATCTGAGATGAATATGCACTTCGCAGATGAAGAAATACAAATGGCAAATAAATATATGAAAAAATGTTCAACATCACTGGTCATTCAAGAGATGCAAATTAAAACAACACTGAGATTCCATCTCATTCCAGAAAGAATGGCTATCATCAAGAAATCAACCAATAACAAATGCTGGAGGGGCTGTGGGGGAAAAGGAACACTTCTCCACTGTTGGTGGGAGTCTAGACTGGTGCAGCCGCTGTGGAAATCAGTGTGGAGATTCCTCAAAAAACTAGGATTGGGGCCGGTGAGATGGCTCAGTGGCGTAAGCGCCTGCCTTGCAAGCGCGAGGGCCCGAGTTCGACTCCCGGAACCCACATACGAAAAAGGGGCCGGTGATATCGCTCAGTGGCACGGGTGCCTGTTGGCGCGCGAGGTCCTGAGGTCGTCCCCCTGGTACCCACAAAAAAAAAAAAAAAAACTAGGATTGGAGGTCCCATTCGACCCTGCTATTCCCTTTCTGGGTATTTTCCCAGAAGAATTAAAAACATCATACCACAGCAATATATGTGCACTCATGTTTATAGCAGCACAATTTGTAATAGCTAAACCTTGGAAACAATCCAAATGCCCATCAACCAAAGAATGAATGAAAAAGATGTGGTATTTTTATACAAAGGAGTAGTACTCAGCTATAAAGAAGGATAAACTTGAGGCTTTTATAGGTAAGTGGATGCAACTTGAGACCATACACATAAGTGAAATAAATCAGACTCAAATGTGTAAACATCATATTGTCTCCCTAGTGTAAGAAACTGAAAGAGTAAATAAGATACAAAATGTACAATAGATATTGTGAAAGGGGAAGTAACTGCTCAAAAGGAAAGAACAACTGGGATGGGGGAAAGGTGAAATGAAGGAAGCAAAAAAGAAAAAAAATATATATATATACAAGATAGGTAAGATAATTACACTACTAATTTCTATTAGTTCACTGAAAAGAAGGGTTTGTGCTTATATTGTTTGATCCATTTTTCATGCCTATATTTTGTAATCTGAGCAACTACTTTGAAGATAACAATACCCAATATATTAACCACTGTGAATCCACTATTAGCTTGTTTTGAAATTCTGTATCATTGTTTTTATTGTTTATTCTCTTAAAAAAAAAAAAATGATGGTCCCGCCATGCGTGGTGGCACACACCTGTAATCCCAGGACTTGGGAGGCTAAAGCAGGATTGCTGTGAGTTTAAGACCAGCCTGGGCTACACAGCAAGATTGTCTCAAAACAACCATTAAAAAAAAGATGGTCCACACGAAAGCAACAAAAACTATAAGAACCAAAATTCAGAAAACGTCTTTATTTCACATGAATGCATTTACTACATCCATTACAACACATGCTGTGTTGAATTATGAGGATTCGTATTAGACATAGCCATGTCCATCTGTTATCAAGCATGCACATATTTTATGCATTGTGTCTGTACTCCAGTCATTCGGCAATAAGTCTTGAGTTCATTTGTTTACATAGGTGTTTACCTCTCATCCAAAGGCACCTGCTCGGGTATTTGCAAATACTTAATCATAATTTACATCATCATGTATTTTAGGTGTTATTGTCAATAATATTATTTATTTATATTTAATTCTATATTAACATATATAATAAATAATTATACAAGTAATAATATACATTAATATTATTCTTTTGTGACTTTATAAATCTGGATGTATTGCATATGAACAAGTTGCAATGGACATGCTAAATGTGTCCATCTGGTTGATGATCTTAACAGGGAATTATATTAGGAGAAAGGGTTATATTATGAGCACCCTGAAATATACCAGGACTTATTTTCCAGTTAGGTCTTATTTTCATGGAAACACAGTGATAGAATAATGCCTCTGGTCCTTCCATCCAAACTCCAGATCACTGTCAACACATTATTTGGGGAGAAAGACAGTATTTTCATTAGCCATATGTTGAATGGTAATATAATAGTGGATATTTTAATAGCCAAAATATCCTACTTTTGTGAATTCTTACCTTTATTTTATGAAGCACATTTTCCTTTGTTAGTTTTCTAATTAATTATGAAAATTGTATTATTCTTAATTTTATTTTTACCTATAATTTATTTACTTTTAGTAAGAAAAAAATGTGTCCATTATTTTTGTTTTTTAAAAGTTTTGTTTCTTAAAATTTGAATAAATCATATATCTTGAACCTGCTTAATTTGGGCTAATGGGAGGACATACTATACATCGTACTATATACCCAGTCCATCAAGAAAGCATCTTGGTTCTATTTATCACGTGTGTGTGTGTGTGTGTGTGTGTGTGTGTGTGTGTGTGTGTGTGTGTGTTGACGGTGATCTGGAGTCTGGATGGAAGGACCAGAGGCATTATTCTATAACTGTGTTTCCATGAAAATAAGACCTAACTGGAAAATAAGCCCTGGTATATTTCAGGGTGCTCATAATATAACCCTTTCTCTATATATACATATATATGTGATAAATATATAAATATATACATATATAAACAAACATTTGCCCGTATATCAACAACTCCACAGCTGCTATCATTTTCTGCCCCTGCGTAAGCCATATGACCTAACAGAACTCATTGCTCTTTCTGGTTCCTCCCTTACCTGTTTTATTCTGTGATGCCTTAAGCCAAGTGGCCCATTTAAAGCATTATATGCAAGAACCTACTCCAATGCGGAAAGCCACTCAGTGGCTCCCTGTCTCATTCAGAATGAAATCCAGAGTTTCTGCAGTGCCCTCCTACACCCCACATGACAAGACTGCCCCTCCTCATTCTTTTCTGGTTTGATCTCATCTCCTTCTACTCATCCGTATACAGTCCCCTCCAGCTCAGTGGCCTCCTTGCTGTTCCTAGACGCCCTCCCACCCTGGCGTGATCCACTTCCAACATACAGTCTTTGCTCTGGCTGCGTGTACATCAGCAATTATCCTTCCCTCCATGTCCTCATGGGTAAATGCTTCACTTCACTGAAGTCAGCAGACATGTCACCTGCTCGTTGTGTCCACTCTATTTAAAATTCCATCTGAACCCCTGCCTAGCACTACATTTCTTTTCTCGGTATGTTGTTTTCTTTTCTTTGATATATCATCATATAACACAGTATGTTCTACATAGCCATTATTTCCATTGTTAATGTTCTGCCTATGCACCCTAAAATGCAAGCTTTAGGAAGGTTGGGAGTCTTGTCATTTTGTACACAGTTGCCACCTCAAATGTATCTCAAACAAGGTATATGTCCAATACCTATTTCTAAAGATTAAATTAACTTCTGATAAGATATTAATTAATACCTCTGGACCCCTCCTACTGCAACTTGGTGGGCCTCATACTCAATCTTAATTTGCACAATCTTAAACCTGGGACTTTCTAGACTGCCCTGAGCACTAAGCTATTTGCAGTATGGAAGTATCGTGTCTAATATCAACACAATAGCACATATTCAGTGAGTGTCTCTTTAGGCATAGAATGCCACTCTAGGCATCAGAATTGAAGTGATTTTTTTAAAACGTTTCTGGCTTGTCACTTCTAAGTGAGAAGACTAGGTATGGTCGCAGGGTTATGTCTAACGGAGGAGGAGTGGGTATAAGTGGGTAAGAGAAAGACCAAATAACCTTCCTAGATTAAAACACACACTTCCCCACCCTAACTACCACCATTACACCATGACCACTACCATTATAACTGCCATCACCCTCACCATCACCACCACCATCAATATCACCACCACCATCAATATCAGTATCACAAATACCATCGCCATTACACCATCACCATTACGATTATTCCTATCATCACAACCAGTATTACTACCACTATTATTACCACTCCCATCATCACCACCAACACTACCAGCAAAACCACCAATGCATATATGCACACTCATTCCAATTGCCATTTTGTAAGAGATAAAGAATTTTAACTGCCAGCTTATAATCAAATAAGAACTACTAATCCATGAGCTCATTAACTTACATAATACAGTTTACAACTGTGTTTGCACTGGGTCACAGGAGACATAGGTTCATTACATCAACAACTAAAAAGCTAGGGATGAGTAGTTCTTGTATGGAGTCCTAGAATGGAGTCAGCTTGCTGTCAATCTGAGTGTCTCCTCTTGCAATGTTATTGGAGGACAGGGAGTAGGGATGTTACAAAATAGCCTATAGCAATAGACTACAGGAGGAGTGTGTTAGTTACTTTTCTCATTGCTGAGACAAAATATCCAACACCCACAAGTTAAGGGAGGAAAGGTTTATTTAGCTCACAGTTTGTAGAGGTTTCAGTCCATAATCAGCTGGCTCCAAGGCAGGGCGGCATTGCAGAGGAGAAACAGTTCATGGCAGCAAAAAACAGCAAAAGCAACAAGCGAGGAGAGAGAGAAGACAATCCTCTTTCTGTCCCTTTTATCTTATCCAGACTGCTGGGATTAGGGCGGTGCCAGTCCAATTAGTGGACTGACCCAGCAACCACCCACACTTAATCTCAGCACCCTTAATCCCAGCACTGAACCATGAATCAATCACAAACTGTAGATTCAGTTTGCTACCTCCAAAAAAGCCCACCCCGCATAACTGCATGAGGCTTTGAGGGGACATCCAGACACAAACCATAACAAGGAACCACCAAAAAAGATGATTGAATGTGTTCCATGGTGTGGCTGTAGACAGCAAACCCCAAAATAGTTTGCAGGACAGAATACACACTGAACTATAAAATATATGCCAAACAAGACTCAAAGACATATCAGACTTTAAAGAAAAAAGCAAATTTAGAGGAACTGAGAGGAAAATTTGTTAGGGAAAAAATACATCTTTTAAAACCAGTTGGGTCCTGCTATTTGTCCAGTTCAAGGTAAGAGCTCAGATGGAGACCCATATGCAGGGTACCTAAATATTTAAAAATTGTAAATCAAGCCAATAAACTCTTTAAGGACACAGGATCTATCCTTCTACCCTGATAAACAGCTTTATCATAACAATGTGGAGTCTGGACTTTCCGTACCATCGGAGCAGTCTGCTCGCAGGGAGAGGAGCAGGGAGAGACGCACGGTTGCTGCTGGAGGCCTCGGGGTCCTGCTCTCCTTGGGCTGGAAGGCTTGTGCATAGCCATCGGCCTCATGGCTTCAACCTGCGCAGAGGTGTTTTGGCTGAAGGAGGGCAAGATCAGGGAGGACACTCAAATTCACTACTTAATTCATGTTTCTCTTGACCCATACTAGTGCAAGGTCAATATCAGCAAGAGCAATCATAGAATAATAAATAAAGTGACGTATTGGTGAACATGTCCCTTCCAATATCATTTTGAGTTCAGAATAACGACATGATACCTTTCTCTCGTGTACAATGTTCTCCTGATCTCTCTTTATTATCACACATGGGGGGTTTTCTACTATATTTTCAGTACTGGGGATGGAACCCAGGGCCTTTGCACTGAGCTGCACCCCCAGTGCTTTCTATTTATTATTTTGAGATAAGGTCTCACAATGTTGGTCAGGCTGGGTTTAAACTTGTGATTCTCCTGCTTCAGCCTCCCAGAATGCTGGGGTTACAGGTATGTGCTACCATGCTCAGCTTTACATTTTTTATCATAGAAGAAATTTAAAAATCTTAAAACAACCCTCAGAATACTCCCCCTTGCTTCAAACACATTTATCCCATCATTCTTAACACTTTCTGAAGGAATTCTGAAAGTCTTCTTTTTGATGGTCTTTACAAGTTGTGCTAACAAATATGAATGCTCTTGCCAAGTGCCATCCAGTAGAAAGGTAGCTGATAAAAACGTTACGGTGTATCCTCATCCTTCTTGTACACCAGGTCTGCCACCATATCACTTCTGGCTCAACTCCAAAGTCAAAGTGACTGTGACAGATAAACGTTTTGCATCAATTTAGGACATCAAAAGTGCACAAAGTGCAACTAAAGACTCTCACGAAAGAGGACTTCCAGAACTGTTTCAGAAAGTGGTGAGAATGATAGGATAAATGTATTCAAAGAAACAGGGAGGAGTTTTAGAGGAATCCATGGTAATGTATCTTTTAATGTAATTTTAAAATTTAAACAGTCACCACATGTTTGATCATACTTTGTAGATCATTGTAATTATTAAAATCTTTAGCATGAAAGTCAAACAGTTCTTGCCATTCTCGGTTGATAGCTGTGGGTTGTAGACTCCACAATGTCAAGGAAAATATCAGATCTATTTATTATATACAGGGTTATAGAGCTGCAGATCCTGAGCTTTCCGAACTGTATTAGTAAAAACGGCATCAGTGAAAGGAAGCTAAATGAAGGAAGGTTAGTGAAGGTGAGTCTCTAAAAGATTCCTTTCCATGAAGGTGTTTTTGAGTTGATAAAACAGGGATTTGAAAATTGTTTTTTTAAAAGATCAAGTACAAGTTAATTTAAAATTTGTTTGGATAAAGGAGGATTTTTTAAATTTTCCTAATATTTTGCTTTTGAGATTTTGTTTCTCTCCAATAATAAATAGAAGTTTATATATTAGGAAATTTGTCATCATATTTCCACAAAAGTCATTTAATTTTAAAAGTAAATCAGAGTTAGACATGATGGTTCTAACCTGTAATCCCAGCAATTGGGAGGCTGAGGCAGGAGGACCACCATGAGTTTGAGGCCAGCCTGGACTACATAATGAGTTCAAGGCTGGATTGAACTACACAGGGGTATCCTGTCTCAAAAAAAAACAAAACACAAATAATAAATCAGTAAACTACAATAAAAGTGAATCTATTTTTCAGAGGATTTAGGAAATCATTGAGATGCCATCAAAAGAATTTTTTTTTATTTTATGGACAAAAGGTAAAACAAAATTTCATAACAAAGTAATAGAATGACAATAGTTAATAGCATATTGTTATCTTTAAAATAGTTATTCAGAGTATAAGATATGGGCATTAAAATTTCTCTAATCAATATTAACACAAACCTTCATTTTCAATGAGCTAAGAGACGCTAATAGTATAACTGACTTACATTTTTTCCCTTTTCCCTTCTGTCCTTTCCCCTTTCCCCCATCCTAGATCCTTTTCCCTTTTGGACAATTTCTTCCCTTTTCACAATATCTACTGCACATTTTAGACCTTATTTATTCTTTCAGTTTCTTACACCAGGAAGACAATACAATGTTTACACATGTCAGTCTGATTTATGAGTATGGCCTCAAGATGCATCCATTTACCTATAAAAGTTTCAAGTTTATCCTTCCTAATGGCTGAGTAGTACTCCGTTGTATAAAAATACCACATCTTTTTTATCCACTCCTTAGTTGATGGGCATTCGGGTTGTTTCCAAGATCTGGCTATTACCAATTGTGCTGCTATAAACATGGGTGCACATATATCGTTGTGGTTATATGTTTTTAATTCTTCTGGGAAGATACCAAGAAATATATGAAAGAATGTTGAACATCACTGGTCATTCAAGAAATGCAAATTAAAACAACACTGAGATTTCATCTCACCCCAGAAAGAATGGCTATCATCAAGAAATCAACCAATAACAAATGCTGGTGAGGCTGTGGGGAAAAATGAACCCTTCTCTACTGTTGGTGAGAGTTCAGACTGGTGCAACTACTGTGGAAATTGGTATGCAGATGCATTAAAAAGCTAGGATTAGAGGTCCCAAAAGAAGAAATTTTAAATGAAAAAAAGAAGGAGGCTGCTCTCTAGGTAATTGATAATGGAGATATAAACACAGGAAATAAAACTACAAAAATAAAAAGAAGAAAATTTCACTAAAACTATTATTGGATTTCCTAAAATGTGTTAAAAAACATTACTAAAAGTAACCATGAGGTTCATGTTAATTACATTTTTTAAAAGGAGCTCAATCAACTAACTTTCCCTGAACACTTTATGCTGTATAGATTTTGTAGATATAGAAATCAGATTAGATTACATACAGATTAGATTACAATTAGCTGTACATACAGATTATTACAGGATTTCTGGGTAAAACGAATTTAGGAAGTTTATAATTAATTTTAAATCCATTTAAATCTTTTTAATAGAAAATAGTCCTAATACTAAAAAGCACCCGCACTGCTATATTTCTGTATACAAGATGACTAACTGGTACCTCAAAGGAGCATTTACTAGGGTTAGCAAGTATTTGTTGAGTACTTATTACATGAGAAAACACCATGCCAATCGCTTGGAATATGAGCATGTGAAGGCAGCGGAGGCAGAGATCAATTATCAGTTATCAATTCTGCCGTGCCTGGGGCTGTCTCTGGTCCTGCCTTCCTCCTGTAACTCCTCTGTTACTTTTCTCATGGAAGAAATGCATATAAATGTTTCACTCACCTGGCATGCCCACATTGTTAGTAATTTCTCTTGAAACTTGAGGAGTTTACATTCACTCTTAAGGTATTACTCAAAGTAAAATAAACTCTACTTCCTAGATAAAAAAAGAACAAAATTTTTGAAAGAGATAAATGACCAAAATTAGTACAGAAAATAATAGAAAACCTAAATATCCCTGTGCATAGGAAAGAACTGGAATTTGTCCTCAAAAGGAAAAAAAAGAGAGAACAAGTCAAGATAGTTTCTCTAAGGATGCTACAAAGCATGTAAGGAAGATATAAAAACAAACACTAACTCATTGATTGATGATTGTGCAAATAGTAAAATTTTTTTCAGAAAGCTCTTTGAAAGTTGTTTACAAAGTCAAATGTACACCTACCTGTGACCTAAAACTGCAGTCCTAGTTACTCCTCCAGGGGAAGGAAATACAAATCTTCACACAAAAGTCATGTGTAAAAATGTTTATACACCAAGCGTGGTGGTGCACACCTGTAATCCCAGCACTCAGGAGGCTGAGGCAGGATTGCACTGAGTTTGAGGCCAGCCTGAGCTACTTAGTGAGTCCAGGCCATCCTGAACTACATAACAAGACTCTGCCTCAAAAAAAAAAAAAAATTTACAGAATTATTTATATAATAGCTAAAACCTGGAAATAACTTCAAATTTCAGAAATGAAATATGTTATCAAATTGTTGTTTTTTTGTTTTTTTCTTTGTTATTTTAAAAATTATTTTATTTTTAGAGTAGTTTTAGGGTGACAGACAAACTTACAAGGAAGTAAAGAGAATTCCCACGCATCCAACACCCCTTTTTCTCCTATTGACATCTTACATTGATATGACACCTATGGTACAGTTAAGGATCTAAATTGTTATATCGTTATCAGCCAAAGTTCATAATTTGCTCAACTTTTTAACCAAACAACATTTTCCTAGTCTGAGATTCTATCCAGGATACCTTCTTAAATGTACTCATCACTTCTTTTAGGCTCTCTTAGCTGTTAAATTTTCTTGTTTCCTTGTTTTTGACAATCTTGGCAGTGTTGAGAAGTACTAGCCAGGTGTTCAGTGGAATGCTCCTCAATTTGGGGTTCATCCGATTTTTTAATCACGAGTAAACTAGTGATATGGGTCTTCAGGTAGAAGACCAAAGAGCCTAAGTACCATGTTGATTATACCACCTTAAAAGTATATGCTATCAACATAATTCATAACTATAGATGTTGACCTTGGCCACCCAGCTAAGAAAGTATTGTTCAAGTTTCTCCACTGGAAAATATTCTATTTCTCCTTTCTATATGTTATTTGAAAGAAAATCACTCCAGACAGCTCAACTTAATTAATAGTGATGCTTCATCTCCTTAAACATAAGTACATTGTAATTTTTTATATAATGGAATACTCAGCAATAAAAGAGAAACCAAAAGAAAGATAAAACACTATCATATAAGGAACATGGTTGAATTTTTAGAACATTATGACACATGGAGGAAGCCAGGCACAAGTGTGTATGTACTCTAGGGTTCACTTATATCAAAAGTAGATGCAAGTAATGAGAACAATTACGACATCAGAAGTAGGTGACTGACCTAAGGTCCCCCCAGGCAGTTTTCTGAGATGATGGAATATTTCTTCTTGATTAATATCTATTCCTTTCTGAAAATGCAATTAACTGTAAAATTGAGGTCTCGATTTTCAGTTATGTAAATTATTTCTCAGTTTAAATTTTTTTTTTTTTTTGTGGGTACCAGGTGTCGACCTCAGGACCTCGCGGGCCAGCAGGCGCCCATGCTGCTGAGTGATAGCATCGGCCCTTTTTTGTATGTGGGTTCTGGGCGTCGAACTCAGGACCTCATGCTTGCCTGGCAGGCGCTTATGCCACTGAGCTATCTCACCGGCACTTAAATATTATTTTTAAAAGAACCTCTTGCACTTAATGTCAAAGAAGTTATTAATGATCTGGTAAAAGGCAGTTTCAATACAGCTGTGAACGCAGATGGTTCTGCAGGTTTGGTTAAATTTCCTGGAACGTCTGCAAATGGGATAGAGAAGTGAGCAAATGGCGCCTCTTAACGAAGAGCATTAATTAGACTTGAAAACTTAGAAGCCCCAAACAGAAGGCTGAATATTTAAGAAGAACAAAAATAAAACCAAAAAAATATAAAATAACAATGCTGACTTCATAGAGGAACTGAAAAATAGTTTATTGAGCACCTAACTGCTACAGCAATCCAGTTGGGAGATAGAAAAAGCAAGTCAATGAGCAGTGTCCAGCAGCGTGCTTACCTCTAGGGCCCAGTTTAGCAATTTTAATATGCCTTGCCTCTTTTACGTGACCTTTGGAGATTTGCAGAGTCCTTGAATTACTCCAGTAAGAAACATCCTTTCAATGTTATGGCTTTTTAAGGAAACACACAGGTGACATGGAACTATAATTTTAACAGCACATATAAAAACACTTATAAAGCCATATATATATGGCTTTATATATATAAAGCCATATATATAGCCTATAAGAATCAGGGCACAATTCTCATGTGTTTGTCTAGAGAGTTGGTGGCATTGCCCTTTTGTCTTCTGTAATTGAAGAAAATCTCTAGAAAATTAACAAGAGAAAAGAGAAGCTAATCAAAAGCATAGAAAATAAATCTCTCTGAGAATAAATTAAGAAAATTATCCACCATGTTGAGATAGAGAAACCACAAAAGGTCTTTTCTGTTGGAATACAAAAAGAAAGAGTTGAGTCTGCATAAGGAGGTAAAGTTCTCAGAAAAAACATCTCCCTGGAATTCAGTTTCTCATGAAGCTCTACTTAAGAACTATATCCTAGGGCAGGTAATATAGCTCAGCAGCATAAGGGCTTGCCTGGCAAGCACAAGGTTCTGAGTTCGGTTCCTGGTACCCACAAAAAAAAAAAAAGTACTATATCTTAGAGAAGACCCAAAAAGTATTGATTTTAAAGGAAAAATGAAGAAAAGAAAGAACCAAGGCCTTTTGTATATTTGTCTTTGGGTCATAGAGAGAATCAGTATTCTTATACAAATGATTTTTTCAGAGTAATTATAGTAAGTCTAGAATTATAAAAATGCTCAAAACTAGAAATTTGAGGCTCAGGTATTTAAACCTCCATCAAATAAAAAATGATAGGACTAACTATGATTATTGTAAAAGTCAGCCTCTGAATAATTAAAATAAATTAAAAGAATTGTTAAGAATTGTTACTTCTCAGCTGTAAACTCAGGAAATGACACATTCCAATGAAAAACAAAAACATGTATTTTTGCTACACCAATTTTAATTAAAGCCTCTTAGCACATCTAGTTTTTAGGCAATCACTCATTCTACAAACACTTATTAAAGACATATTATTTCAGCACTCGGTTTTCAGAGATGAGTAAACAAAATTCCAACTCTCAAATAATTCATTGTTTGCATTTTTCTGGATTTTGTTTCATTTTGTTTTGTTTTGTCTTGTTTTTTGAAATACTATTATTTAGAGTTTGGGAGATGAATAAGATCTCCTCTTAGAATTCCTTCTAATCTCATAAATTTATTAAACATTTTGTTGCCAAACTCGAGAGATCAGCATCCTAACTGATGTGATCAGCATCCACATACATTGGTAAGAGTTTAAATAAATATATAGCTATTGCAAGGCTTTCAGAAAGGATATTAGATTACATACCAAGAGAGCTAAAGCCAACATAAAGGAACATTTATGTCTCCGTTTTCCCATGACATGGGACTTTAATTCCAAAGAACTCCTTAGTTCAAGCTATTCACTTAAGCATTTCTCCAATATCACAATATCAAATATTATTGCAATTTATGCATCTATTATTCTTTTACTATTTAATGGGTAAGTATTTTAAGCTGTTTCAGGGTAAAATTGTTATATTTAGATAATTGAACAGCTACTCAGATAACAGAGTGAGTTCTCTATATAGAGAGAGATAAAAATAGAGACAGATACCTCCTACTAAGAAAAGTTAGTCATTATTCCTGAAACCAGGAAAAATTTTTTGTTGTAGCCACACATATTAACTTTAAGAATATTCATTCTCACGTGTACAGTAGAAGTTCTACATGGGGAATCAGAACTGCTGAATCAAATCTTTCCATGAAACTCAAGGATTACATTTTGTCCTGACACCTCCTGGATCTGCAATTCCTTTCTTTTTCTCTTTCCTTTTGGTACTACGAATTGAACTCAGGACCTTGTGTTTGTCAGACAGGCGCTTATGCCACTGAGCTATATCCCTGGCCCAATCTACCATTCTTATTTTAGATAAAATTGTTTTGCCTTCACTAGAACCAAGCTGGGGAAACTTCACACATTATTTGGCACCATCACTTAGAATTCATTAAAGTGTTTTTATTTTATTTTCTTAAATTGTTTCCAAAAATAACTTCAGAGAGCATTAGGTAAAATCGTCAAGTATTCAACAAGAAAATAATTGTCAGAATTAAAAGTCTAAATTCATATACTCTGAGGCGGGGGTAAATTTTGCCACATACACCTAAACTCATGTATATTTGAAAATATTTCAGTGATTGGTCATTGCTATCAAATAACAGAAAACAGCTGCATTTAGCAAAGTAACAACTGGGCTGCCATTGTAATCTTAGCTTTTCATTTGATACTTGGGGGGAAAACCTTCTTCTATGTTCGATACAAAACTATGACCAGCACTGTGGTGAATAAAGCAATGAAGCAGCAATATTAGATAAATGCTTACTAATTTTCCACAATCTCTTCGCTTTGTCCATTTTAGTTATATTTAAAAGTTTTCTTAAAGCAGATATTGGGTATCTATACTGGGCAAGTGGCATATCGCATCATAGTCAATCATAATTAAGAAAATAATAAATGATCGTTGAGAATGTTCATTACTAAGATCTCAAGAAAACAATGATTAAAATTAAAAAGCTTAAACCAAAGAAGCCATGGAAAAGCTGTTCCTGGTAGAATTACACAAATTGATTTGGTCGAGTAAGTCCAAAAATGAGTTCGGGGCTATGTCCTCTCGTCTTGCTTCAGCTTCCATTCTCTGTACTTCAAAGGGATTTTAGGGTTTGTCTTTTAGGGATCAAAAACATAGCACCCATGAGAATGGCTTAATCACGATTTTGAATGAGGACTCTGAGTAACACAGTGACCCCCTGAATGAGCGAGATTGCTGTGGAATGCACTGCGGGGGGGGGTGCACTAATGTTGCTGTCAGCATCGTCATATTTCCTAAGAATTCTTTTCATTTCAAATGACATAAAAGTACCTTAAAGCAATTTAAGCGAATAAGAGAACTGATTGGATAAGAGATCTAAAGAACAAGTGAACAACCTGCTGCAAGAACCCTGGAAAGAAGGACTTAAATGCTGCCAGTGCGCTCTCGCCACCTTTTGTTACATTTGTTTTCATAACAATTTAATTCTTTCCTAAGCAAACTGTTCTTTTCCTTGTCGTGGGACTCACAGAAGCACAGGAAGAAACTGAGTTACCACAGGGATAATGTCCGTCACAACTTCTTACGTATCACTCAGTAGTGACCACTATTGTGACTTACAAAAGCATAAGTTAATTTTGTCTTTAAACTTTGCATAAATGAAAATCATACAACATGTATTGTTTTGTGTCTGGCTTCTTTCAGCCAATACTATGCATTCAGAAGTCATCAATATAATTGCTTCCATTTATAGCATATTTATTATCATTGTCAGGTAGTACTCCACTGAATGAATATACTAATACTCATTTCTCTGTTCTACTGTTGATGAAAATTGGGGTTATTTCTTCTTTGGGACTATTGAAAATAATGTTTTGATGAGCTTCTTTCTACTTTTTGGTACACAGATAAATATCTCATTGGATATATAATAAGTCCTGGATTTACGAACATTCACAGATACGATAGGACCTTGCTTTAGGAACATTGGTAGATGTGAATAAATCTCAGAAATAGCTCACGTGTCTGCAGGTAAAAATATTTACAGTATTTGTGCGTGTGTGCACGTGTGTGTGTGTTTGGTTTTTTATGCCTTACATTGTATACTTGGGTCAAAGATGTAGTCAAACTTATGAATGAATCCAACTTACTAACATTCTCTCTGAAGCAAACGCCTTTGTATGTTGGTGACTTACTGTACACAGAGCAATGGAATCACAGGACACAGACTATAAGAATATTTAGCCGACATTGGCAGTCATTTTTCTAAATTGGTTACAGCAATTTATACACTTAACAACAGTGAATGAGAATTTCAATTCCTCTACTTCCTTGCCTATTTTGCTGTCTTTAAGTCTTGTTTCATTTTGTGTTTTTTTAAATTCTGGTGTGTATGCTATGTTATCTTAATGTGGTTTGATCTGCAATAGCTAATGATTAATGAAGAGATCATCTTTTTGTGTGTTTTGGCCAATATCATTTCCTTGTGAAATAAATACTTGTTAAATTTCTCAGTCTTGATACTACTAAGGCTGATTGTTAGTCTTATTCTTGTTGACCTTTAAGAGTTATTTATACATTCTGTATATAAACCGTTATTCATATATATAGAGATATAGCTAAATTTCATGCTGTGTGACTTTCAGTTTCAGTTAATTAATAATGTCCTTTGATAAAGACATTTTCATTTTGGGGGCCAGTGAGATAGCTCAGTGGCATAAGTGCCTGCCTGGCAAACGCGAGGTCCTGAGTTCGACTCCCAGAACCCACATACGAAAAAAGGGCCAGTGATATCGCTCAGCGGCCCGGGCACCTGCTGGCGCACAAGGTCCTGAGTTCGACCCCCGGTACCCCCACACACAAAAAAAAAAGACATTTTCATTTTGATGAAATCCAGTTTATCAATCGTTTCTGTTATGTCAATGTTTTAATTTCTGTTTAGGAAGATTTTGCTTATGTGTGATTATAAAACATTATTCTATGTTAGCAACTCAATGTTTTCTTTTTTTTTTGTGGGTACTGGGGGTCGACCTCAGGACCTCGCACGCCAGCAGATGCCCGTGCCGCTGAGCGATATCACCAGCCCTTTTTTCGTATGTGGGTTCCGGGAGTCGAACTCGGGCCCTCGTGCTTGCCAGGCAGGCGCTTACGCCTCTGAGCCATCTCACCGGCCCAGCATCTCAATGTTTTATTGTTTTACTTTCCTTGTGTACATTTATCATCAATCTAGAATTAACTTGTACCTATACTACAGCATATAGCATACTTATTTTGTATACATTATGTTAATAGTCAATATCATTTTGTTTTCTAGAGATAGTCAAGCCTCCTAATTATATCTATTGAAAGTACTATTTTCCTTAGTGTACGGTATATTAAAAATCGATTGATTTTGTATCAGTCTATGTCTGAGCCATGTATATTCCATAAGTCTGTTTATGTTCTTGTATCAATATCACTGTCTTAAGTAGTTTCATATTAATTGTTTATGCTGTTATAAGTCTTCAAATTTTGTTTTTTTCTTCAAGATTTAGTCTTGGCTACTTAGGGGCCTTTGGCAATACTCCATAAGCTGTTGAAAGGTCTTGTTATGTTCCATAAGAAGTACTAAAAGCCCAAATTTAGATTTGGATTTCACTAGATCTATAGATAAATTTTAGGTACAGTTGATATCTTTGCAATATTGAAACTTTAAATCCATAACATGGCATCATGCTCCAGTTGTTCTTTACTAAATTTATTCCTAGAAATTTGCTTTTATGTTAATATAAGTTATACTTTCAAAGATGTGCTTACGCTTGAGTTTACATAATTTTGGCAGCGCATACGGTGTATCTCAAACTTTATGGATTTATCATTGCTTCACTTCCAGTGCCCAGAACTACTACGAAACCTAAAATGGCTTGGGTTTTTGTCTGATTGGTTTTTTCTAATGTGCTAAACATTACACAATGGAAAAAAGTCAAATGTATAATCTTTACACATCCCAAAGACATTTTATACTATAATTATCCATATGAAATACATTGTTTCCAGTTAGAAATACTAATCTTATACTCCTCAATTTAATTTATCTATATTTAATACTGTTTTTTCACAGACATTTGGAAGAAATTTCTTGCTTATTATTTCAAAAGTCATAAGTTCGGGGGTATAAAAATAGTTCTATTTAACCAATGATTAACACATACAATATAGAATAGGAAATATTTTCTAATATTACATTTTACCTAATGTGTATTATTATAACCTTAAATATTTTCCATTGGTAAAAATGTTTGATCATTTTAAGACTCTACATAAATATCTTTAAGCTAATTCAGTAGCTTTATATTCTAATATAATGCAACTCTGTGGTGAGGCTGCCTTAGTCAAATGTAGTTGTATAATGACTTAACGTCTTGCTCTAATGTCAGAGAAAGGAGTGCTTGTCCTGCTTTACTCTGCTGTGCTCGGGGCTCACCTTCGTGATAGTGTCCAGTTTAGCCATCGTACATTAAAGAAGGCATCAACTGGCTTTGTGGGGATGGGGTATCTGGGGATGGAGGAGATGGGAGGGAGAGGAGGGGAAGGGGAAATAAAAAGGACCATGATGCCCTATGTATATGTACCAATTCCCCACAATGAATACATTTATCTTGTATTTAAAACATATATTAATAAAAAGTTTTTAAAAATTAGATGCAATGTGTCACTCAGATAGACTCTTAAGCCACCTTGGTGTAGAATAGTTCACAGGACTAAGAAGAAGACAGCACTGGTCAAGGGACAACTTTTCTGGTATTTGAAAATCAGCAGGCATAAGAGACAGTCGAGCTCATGATGGACAACGGAGTTCCAGCGAGACAAACTAATGAGTAAGTTTGATTTGTGGTCTGTAGAGGGAAACCTTTTTAATAATTGCAATCATATTGCCACAGATAAATTAATCTAGAAAGTACAACTGTATAAAACATTAAGCATAGACACTGATTTCTTGTGGATGGTGTCAAAGGATAAACACATCCTACAGCAAGTATTCTCTGTGCTTTCTAAAATTTCTTCTGACTCTGAAACTCCTCGATGCAGCAATGATGTGTGAAGTCAGATCTCTGCTTTCCTTTCGTATTTAATAACTTAAAATGTATTTATGAAACATCGATCTTTCTGCCTTTAATGATTTGAAGGAAGGATTAAAATAATTTAATCATATTGTTATGTAGCTCAGATTGTCTGCTGTAATCATTTCTATAAAGGATTTATGGTTCAAGATCTTAAATCAAGCCAAGTTTTCTGTTGCAGGATGGCTTTTCCTCCTGTGCCCAATGACATGTCATCATTTCCTTTTGTCACTTCACGGGAGCATGTTTAACATTTGTATTTCTTCCCCACATCTGTTCATGTGATCTCTGTATCATCTAAGATACTAAGAAGCTGCACCTCACTAGCATGCTCTTTAATGTCCATATTGCTACTTAGCATCTTTTCAAGGCAACCTAGGTTTTCCCTACCAGGGACCTTTAAGTATTTGCAGCCCATTATCCAATCTCAACACCATCTCCACAGTTTTAGATCTTTGTTATAGCAGCACTCTATTTCCAGGTACCAAACACTGAATTGGTTTCTTGGGACTGCCGTAACCAAGCACCACAAACTAGGCGAATTAAAACAGAAACTTACACTCTCATAGTTCTCCAGGCCAGAAGTCTAGAATCGGGGCATTGGCAGGGTCATTTTCCATCTGGAGACTCTGAGGGAGTATCTGTTTCATGCCTCCCGGCTTACAAATGCATCTGTTCCGAGGCGTTCCTTGCTTTGCCAATACGTCACTCTCCTTTCTGCCTCCATTGCCTTTGCCCTTTGAGTCTTTGTCTTTATCTCTTTTCTTAGTGAAGACCCCAGTTACTGAATTTAGCACTTCCTAATCCAGTGTGACCTCCTCATAATTTAATTAATTATGTCCATGCAGACCCTACTTTTAAATAAGGTCACATTCTGATAGTCTAGGTAGATATGCATTTTGGGGCAACACTGTTCAACCCTCTACATGAGTTCTGTGATCTTTGAAGTCTGCAATGTGTGTGATTTATCTTTACAGTTCCGGAAGTTAACAGTGTCTGAATCTTGAAAGGAATGAAAGAATGGGTGAATGTCCTGCGTCACTAACTCTCTCAAATGGGACCAGTTTAACTCTCAAAGACTAGACGAATACATTTAAATAATAGGCACTTTGACTGAGCAAAAGTTAAGATTCACTCTTAATTTTCAAACCTCGTATTTGCCACGTAACTCTTGCTCCTCACATTGGGAGCTCCTTCTAATCTCGCTTCTTTGTTCCCAAATGCACTCCCTTGAGAATACCCCCAGCTCCACCCACCGAGATGGGAGGTCTTCATTTCTGACTGAATTTACATTATCCCAGAAGGATTCGCATAGCAATCTTTATTTTCATCCTTCTTACAAGACAGGATCCTCCCAGACCACGAACATTTCTATGTAATAAGAACTCAACTCTGCGACTTCAGTAAGCCACTTGACCTTCTGTGCGTCCCTTTATTTTTTTTATCTTATTTAATTTTTTTTTTTTTTTTTTTTTGGTACCGGGAATCAAACTCAGGACCTTGCGTTTGCCAGGCAGGTGCTTGTGCCACTGAGCTATATCCCTGGCCCCCTTTATTTTTAAAATGAGGCCAATAATGCTAATCTACATCAAAGTGGTGCAATAAGCATTAAATGTTATTATTTATAAGAAACCCGGTACAGAGTAAATGCTCTATACAGGTTTGTTAAATAACTAGTATTTAATATTAATACACAAAATTGACAGTTTCTCAATACATGAATAACAGGCAACTAACAAATGCCCAAAAGGTGCAGAATTTTGCTTATAATTTTCTCAGAGACATAGCAATTTAGAACTGGTTTCATCAAGGTAGCTGCTAAATTCAGCAACATGAAGGAAAATTTTCTGAGAACATTTTCCTGGCTAAGCTTAAAGGTCTGCCTCTCAAGCACTTCTGTTTTGGAGATATGACATTTTATAGCATGAATGGAAAATATTGCCTGGAAGTCATAGTTTTTGTTTTTTTTTTTTTTTTAGCGTAACACTCACAATTTTATCTTACAGTTTACAGAATGTTTATTTTAAATAGTCAATAAAATGGCAAAAAGCATGCTCACTATGTACCAAGATTTGTGAGTTACATAGTATCTGAAAACACCCAAAAGCCTGTCAGTGCCCTTTTCTTGGCCCATGGTTTACAAAGTTGGCATGATTTAAATGTCATTTTTTAAATAACTGAGGACTTAAAGTCAGACTGAGGTTTGGTGTGTGTGGGTGTGTGTGTGTGTGTGTATTCATGAGTGTACATGTATGTGTGTCGAAGACGAAAGTTTAGCAAATATTCAATATTATTAAATATGAAAATAAACACAGATTTCATTTAAAATAAACTACATTTATTACTGTGTCAACCGGGTTCAATCAAGGTGACACTAATGAGCTGAGACTCTACCAGGTAAGAGTGACATTGACATAAGAAACATTCTATGCATTTTAGCCCCGCCTCTATTCTACCCATCCCCACTCCCACCTTTTGTCCTTTGCTGGAGCCTGAAATCTGTTATTATTCCTTTTGGGAGGTCCGTTTACATTAAACACACATCTGGCTTAATTAGGGTGACAGCTGCTACAGGTACTGTTGGACAAGGTCCAGCCATCATGCTGGGTTCCCATTCATTTGACAGTTTAACCTTTCATAATCTGATCTTCAGATTGCAAATGAACTTGAGAGATGTGTTTTTACTGTTCGTTAATAGACGTCCATTTTTTACCTTGCTCCCCAAATCGTAATCAACAGAGACCACACTAAAAGTCAAAGGACATTTCTCTAATGCTAATTGGTAAACTGTAAAGACCACATTACTGAAACTTGTGAAAACTAGGCCAAAAAGTATAACAATGAGTGGGCCAAGGTGGTTGGAGAAAAGGCTGAGAAAACAATCCCACTTTCAAGGCTTATGGCTTGAGTTTGCTTATATAAAATATTCAGGCAGTAAAAAGTGATTATAGTTATGGCTGCCTTCAGCCACAGCCAACGAGGAAGGTGGTCTTCAGATTCCCTACCTACCCCAATGTTTTTCATCTACACTGTTCCTCCAGCAACCAAAAGCTTTGCACATGCATATGGGATGAATCAATTTGTTGTAAAGCCACTTTGTCTGTGTTTTAAACCACCTGCATTAAATGTCTTTGCAGTTGTTTTAATTAATTTGTGCATAGTTTTATTCCGCGAGAGCTCCACGTAGAAGCAGCACTGAGAATAACAGCTACTTTTAGCTGCCTCAACTGGAGCCTGAGCCCAAATTAATAAAAGGAGAGTCAGTTCCAATAAGTGTGTCCAAAAAATTGTGGTTAGCTTTTCCCTACCCTATTTACTCAGAGCAGGAAAGCATTTTGTTTAACAAATTGCTATTCCTCATCCTGGAAGTTCAACTAACACAGTATTCAGTTCTCTGTGGGAATTTCATTTTCCCAACAACAACACCTTTGGGAAGCCAGGGAACAAAGAGGATCTTTAGAAACTGAATATCTTTCAGTTGGTGAGTACAATGATTTTTCTTTGGCTATAATTTTCAATCATTCTAATTATATTGCTTTTTTTTCTCCTTTATTTTTGCTTCAGTTGGTCTCTATACCTACAAGATACACCATGTTTACTATGCCATACATCTTCTGAGAATCCCATGTGGGGATATATTTTGTCATACAAAATAGGCTGAACCATTCGTTTATCACATGCACATTTTGGTCAGCTTTGTTTCATCTCTAGATTTGAAGTGCTTCGTTTTACACAAGCACTTTACAAGAACTTCATGAAATGTATAATCTGCAGCACACAACATACAAATTCAATCTGAAATGTAGTTTAGACACAAGTCAACAACACAAAATGTGTCCCTCGGGAAAGACAGATGCCTCAGTAAAATGGAGAAACTGTGCCCAGCTCCACCCAGAACACAGCTGATGAATCCAATGGTGCTCAAAGATCAAATGCAGAAACAGGCTCTGTTTGGAGGGCCTGTGATTCTCTTCTTCATGGTTTTTCCTACAGTGGGAAAGAGGTTTTCATGCCCTTAAGACTTGTCATCAGCTTTCTTTGTCTAGGCCAGGAAAATTAGCACCAAATCATCCTCTTTAGTAAAACTTGCAGTGCAAAGAGAATACTTTCAGGTGTAGGGAAATAAGGCCACCCTTCCTCAACACAGCTAGCGTTGCCAGGGCTGATGGGTATGTTAGTCATCAGACTTGTTTATCTCAGCAAACAGACAGCACCTTACAAACACGAGTTGATGGTTTTTATTAAGAAGAGATGGCGCGTGGTGCCAATCTCTCCTGAGTGTCCCCAGGTCCTTGTCAGAGCTTTCAGGGCACAGGAGGAACTCTGAGGGCACTAGAGGCTCAGCTGTCTCCCTCTTTGCTCCCAAGCAATGGATGACAATGGCTAGGGGCCTCATTCAGCAGTGCCATGTCCTAAAAGTGCCGGAGGTGTCCGCGGCCATCCATGGCTCCATCAGCAACATCTCCGCTCACAGCCCAGGAGCCCATGAACAGCTGTTCCTGGCCTCCCACAGCCAGCAGAGAACAAGGCAGGGTGTTCTGCAGCCAAAAAAGTCCCAAAGGCAAAATATTTGGGGGGCTTAGGTAGGTAGAGAACATATACAAATAAGTACCTTTTCTAGAGACAGTTATCTACAATAAGAGAAAAAAAGCTTTTCTAAAAAATCATTTGACCAACGCACTATCCTGTCACTCGAGTGGTACTGCAGGGTGTAGAACAATAGAGCTGCGAAATCTGAAGAGTCTCCGCACATTTCCTGCCTTACCACACCACGAATTAAACAAATGAGAGCACCTCCCATATCCTGTCTAAAAAGTGCCTCAGCAGCTAGCTATCCTGTCTCCTCTGGATCTATTTCCTAAAAGCAAACAAAAATCCAAATATGCACTTGAGCATGCAAAAAATCAATTCACGGTTTCTCACATTTCAGTGGCACAGCAACCCAATCCATGCTTCTTGATCAAACGCTATCAGAATAAGTGATTCTTTTTCTTTTTCAAATCTCCGTACAAGTCAGGTCAAATGTCTCTTTTAATTTATAGGAATATAAATAAATAAGCATACAATAAAGTGTTAATGCTGTAATCACGCAACATGCCCTAGAATATTAGTCATGGGGCAGGCACAGGGCTTCCTACTCGCTGTAAATCACTCGCCACAGCGGCCAACTTGTTTGCAACAAACTGTTTTGACAAACACAGTGCTGCCTTTTCTCTGTGTATTAATTAATACATGTAGCAAGAATAACACTATCCCTGGTATAACAAAAACCTTTTGTTCCCTTGAGCCTCCAGGCATCCACTTTGGTTCCCTCTGTAGGTGCTTTTTTCTCCCTGATGAAACGAGATAAAGTCAGGCAATGTCTTGTGTTCCAGTAAATGAAGGAGAAAGAGTAATCCTGCACCTGTTGGAGGCTTAGGAAACTGATGAGCAAACCTCTCAAACTTCCTTGGCCCCTCAGTTTTCTCTACCTCATGTGACAGCAAGCGCCTCGAAACTGGAACAGCATAGCCGCAAGGGTTCCGTGTGTCACTTGTCACCCAAAGACACCCCTGCTGCATTTCTGAAAGCCACATCCTAAATTTTCATTATTCATTTTTCCAAAAGGTTCTGACAGTCGGATCTAACAAGTGAGTACGAAGTATCCAATTTAAATCTGAAAAAAATATGGCAAAAAAAAAAGGCCACTTGATTTATTTTCAACCAGACATCTAGCTATTTGGAAATTCCTATTTTTTACTGAATTTTTATTCTCATCCAAATGTTTGGCATTTTTGTAGATGTGGATTAAGATGCCTTTTAAAAAGACCCATTTTAAAAGGAAAAGTGAAGTAATACTCCCGTAAATTTGGGCAGACCAAAAGAGATTGGCTTATTTCTTTTTTTTTTTTTTTTTTTTTTTTTTTTTTTTTTTTTTTTGGTGGGTACCGGGGGGTCGACCTCAGGACCTGGTGCGCCAGCAGGCGCCCGTGCCGCTGAGCGATATCACCGGCCCCTTTTTCGTATGTGGGATCCGGGAGTCGAACTCGGGCCCTCGCGCTTGCAAGGCAGGCGCTTACGCCACTGAGCCATCTCACCGGCCCGAGATTGGCTTATTTCTTAGCACATTCAAAACAAACTTTCCTCACTTATAACCTCACACCCCAAGTTGAAAGGAGAGAAGCCTAGGAAGTAGCTGGCTTCATCCAGTTGCTAACTGTTCATATCTAGGGTAAAGATTACCAGCTAATACAAAACACAGCTGAACTGGAGAGTCGAGGCAGGGACGAAGCTGGTAAGACTTCTCAGAGGGCTGCTCTCACTGGTCTGCAATCAGCAACTTTGGATTTGTCCCAGAGTGAATGCAGTTGGCAAGGGCAGGGCCGTGGCAGCTAGGCAGAGAATGCAGAGAGAATCTTGATAGAAGGAAAGGAAGCTTCCACTGGTGGGTGCTGAAGGTGTTGGAGGACAAAGCTGGGACCCATGGAGACCTTCTGTGTCACCAGCTGGAGAGCTCCCAAGCCCTGCAGCTGGAACCGTCCAGGGTTTCCAAGATGCTCAGGCTGGAAACCTTGATGCAGAGAGCCTGGTCACTGCAGGAAAAGTCTCCTAAGCTTTGCAGGAGCATGGTTTCAGACCCTAGAACAATTCAGCCAGAAGACTAAAGAATGGCATTTTTTTGCCCTCTTTTTGTTTTTGTTTTGTAAGCACATGGGCGCGAGGAACTCTAAACCAACTTGCTGCAGGTCCAGGCTTGGAGATGCTTCAGCCGTAAATCCCTCCAGTGAGGTAGATCGGATTATGCCATGCGTGATGACGAAAGGATAGAAGAGAAGCCATTGACAGATTTGCACAGAGACAGCAGGGTATTTTGTAAATAAAAAATTCTGAAGCCAGTTCGTACTTTATGCCGAATCTCCGCTTGAGCCTCCATGCCTCTGGTGACTTCTGCTGGAGATGGAGGGAAACTGAAATGTTTTCCCTTGAGATCATAATACTGGAGGAGGTAAATATGGGCAAATGAGATTTTTTCCATGTTCTAATACATACAAAATAAACACTGAGTTTTCAAGTGTTTGAAACAATATTCTATCAAAATTTAAACCAATATTAGTGCTGTTACTATTTTTAAGGTCAAGAGTTTGTGTAGCTCTTTGTTTAATTTTGTGACATAGTAGAAAGAACTCTGGCTGGAAGTTCAAATATTCAGAGATTGTACCCAAATTGTGCCAGTTATTTGATTTTGGGAAAAACCACTTAATATTTCTGAGTTTTCCTTTAGATATTCTAAAGTTAAGTTACAACAATACCCACAGTTAAGAACGATTAGAAGAGGTGAGTGACTTTTTAGTTTTGTAAACTTTCAAGTATAGAGTCTGGAACGAGAGAGAAACTGTCTTGCTTTGTGGACCATTTAAGCTGGATGTGTGGCAGAGTTCATGGGAGGTTTGGGGCAAGAAAATGATAAAACTTGATATTCATTTGAAAATATCATTCTGGTCGACACATAACTTGATATCAAGTTTAGAAGGCAAGCATAGAAACAGACTTTAAGATCCTGTTAAGATGTTTTGCATAAAAGGAAAGGGTGATCTGAATTAGGGTCAGGTGATGGATTCAATGAGAAGTGGCTATTTAAGACACTAGCAGTGGAAAAGTCAGGAGTGAATTCACAGGATTTTTGGCTTGCATGTCACATATGTGCTATGAATTTGGGAAGACAAAGTGAGGAACAAGTTCGGGGGTGAAAAACAAGCAACCAATAACCAAAATGTCAGCTTCTCACATGCTCAATTTGAATTACCTGCAGCACCTGACGGAGAACGCCAGCAGCTGAACATCTGAGCTTCTTTCCATGGTGACGGCAGAGCTGAGACACGAGCTCAGTGTGTGGATGTGACTGGAAAAGGATCGTTGTTGGAGCTGATTTAGGTTTATGAGCTAGAAGAGGGAAGACGGCCAAGACTGGGTGCCAGCGTTCTCCAGCACTTCAAGGTCAAGGTGATGGGTCAGACATGACCTCCGGTGGCCAGACTTCCTCACCTCCATTCCCCAAAGACCAAATTAGACTGTGATTCTGGGGAAGGCTCTGCTTGTATACCACAGTATGTGTCAGTTCATCAATTCATATTGTGAACGAATCGTTTACAGTGGGCGGTACATTCAGTGAAGGCAGCCGTTGAGTCTGATCCGGAAACCGACCCAGGCAAACGGTACACTGTGAGAACAATATTTGAGGAATCAAGGAATCAAACAGCCCTCAGAGGCTACATAGATAGTCCCCAATTCTATCCATTTCACAAGTAACTTCTGTTAGTAACAGCCTTAATTTTGTAAGAAGTACGGTTTGAGTAAATGCTCTTTTATCAATAACATTTGGCCCTTGGTATATCCAGAACATGACATTTTGCCAACAGAGGTATGAAAAAGTACACCAAAGAAAGAAACATACCCCTGCCTCTCTCTTCTCCCTTCCTGAATCCTCTCCTTCTCTTCCCTCCTTCCAGTATGGGTGGGAAGTTATGGCTATGAAGAAACCTCTAAGGATAAAGGGTACAAATTCCAAAATGTCGTATTTTGGGTCATTCTTATTTCTTAAAAACACCACTGTGGCTGCCACCTCTATTCCCCCTAATTTCAGCCTTATTTCTTTGCCCGCTGAGCTACACCACCGCCCTGAAGAAGGTCGTGTGTCACAGGGTGATGTATACATCCAGACACATGCATATTCATCATCTGCCCTGTAGTCCATTCCGGTGATTTATTTCTTGCATCTTGCATCTACTTATAGGATTATAAGATGCGTGGTAATTCATTTTCTTTGTCAAGTCCCTACTTCTCATTTTGTAAATTCAATGTCACATAAACATTTTTATTAATTTGACAATTGGAACCGACAGATTTATTGTGTGGTATTATATCTCTAATTAAATAAAAATAAAATGTCAGACTTATAGCTCTTTCTTGTACCAAAATTTTGTTGTTGTGGTTGCTGCTGCTGTGTTAGGCTTAATCATAACCCTCAGTTTCCTTGATCCGTAAAATGGGGTAATACCTGCATCTTTTCCATCTGACAAAGATACTATAAATATTCCTGGTCAATTTCTCTTGACTTCTATGATGAAAGAAGTCATTTTCATGATGCATTATGGAGCTTGCTTGAGTCATAAGACCTATTCATCTGTAGTCTGTGTTTTTGTGCAACAAAGACATGGACCAGAGTTTCATCAGTGGCCAACCAAGCCATATCCTTGATATCTACATTCGGAGATGACATCTATGGAAACACGAGCTCTGTAACTTTAGGGATGCTTAGTTAACTATGAACTCAAATAACATCTGCAGTTATACCAGCGAGGATTAAGTTACCAGGGTGACCAATCCTCTTGCCTCCTGATGGAAGTTGAATAACAGCTGGTGTTGAGAAAGAAGTTCTACCTCTGAGTTCAGATTTCATCAATGATCAAGATCAAGATGAAGCCTTTGTGCAAAACAAACTCGATCTATAAATGAGTCCAACTTCTTTCCACACAGTGACCTCTGTGATTGCTAAGGAAATTTTCAGAGCTTGTAACCCAGCAGCTTATTTAAGTGTCATCAAGGGTCCATGAGCGTTACCAAGATAAGTCATCACTGATTCACAAATAAACAGGCCAATGGGTGCTAGGAACATGCCCTAAGGTATCCACTGCTGGGAACTGATCTGTCTGAAGTGAAACTAGTACAACTGCTTACTATTAAGTTTGGGGCAATAGTCAACTCTCGTTCTCATCTTGAAAAAAGTTTAAAGTAGGAGTGGAATAAATGTTGTGAGAAGGAAACCTTAACCAAGATTTGGCTTAAGAAGCCCACATCCCAGACATAAGTAAGCATGAATATGGATGAAAATTTCACTGCAGGTATCACTGGGAATAGATGGGAGTATTGAAGGAGAAATTTTAAAAAATATAAAAAGAGGAACTATTTGAGTTTTTTCATAGGATAAAAGAAATTTTGAATTATATTTTATTCAAAAAAAATAAATCAGAATCATGATAAAAACAAATAACATGTTTATGGAAGGTATATAAAGGCATAGAAAATTAAAAATTGGGTATAGGCAATCTTAGTAACTGAGTACATTCATATTTGCCTAGATCAAATCAATGTTGCCTAGAATCAGTAGCAAAACTGCTCATATCAATGTTTAACTTAGAGTTGAGGAGATATAAAACAGTCTATAGACAATAGGTTCAACAAGTCCAGAAAAATACAAAACCAAATGTCAACCAGTGATTTCTCAAAAATTGCTTTAATGAGGTTTTTTTTATCATTTCTAGTTCATATTAAAATTATGTATCAACATGTCAAATTTAATTATTGAAAATTTCAATGATAATTGAAAATGTGTGTCACCTGCTTTGACATGTTTTTCAAAACAACAAAATAGGCATTGCTTCTGCGTATTGTATTTGTGAGTTATTTCAACAGTGTGTACTTTGTGTGCAATAAGCCCTTGGCAGAGTTCTGGGTGCTGATGACACAGCGATGAATGCCATGTGGCCCTGCCTTCAAGTGTTGTGGGATAGTCAGGTGTTAAATTCTCTGTACACATAAATATCTTCAGATGCACACGGAGACACCATTCCACATGGAAACCTAGAAATGCTTCAATTTCAAATGATAAGCAATGTATCTATCTGCACATAAACATCTTCTCCTCTGAGACCTCCCTCCCTGATCTTCTAACTTGGGTTAATTCCACCCTTTCGGTTCCTGTGGAAGTACCTCCTCGTACTTCCTGGAGCAAAATTATGAAGGAGTTCCACTGCTGAGCTGCTTCCTACCTGCCCGCTACTGTCTCCTCCATTACTTTCCCCCAAAGAATTTAATTAAGTGCTTTGTGAGTGGGTGATTACACAACTGAAGAAGTGAGCAAGTAAATAAAGTGATCACTAAACTGATTGACTCAGGGCAATCACGAAATCTGGACAAAATAAATGAACCTACTTACCTATTTTTAAAAATATTTTCCTTGAAATCATGCAATGCTAATTTAAACTAGAATTTCATTTTTAGTTTGGAATGCATCTTCAAATTTCTCACTTTCTGTCTATTGCACTTTACTGGATAATCTAAGAGTCATAATTTTGCAGATTAATGTCTATTGCACACTTTTTAGAAAATGAAGTGTACTATCTTAACATTGAAAATGATTTTAAAAATTGTTTATAAACAATACTATTAGGTAAACATAGTTTAAGTGCAGTGCATATTTTTAAATGTGTAATATTGTTATCACAGCTACTGATAAAAGACAACTTTGTTCTGAGATATATGAGCAAGTTTATACATCTTGAATACTTCTTGAGGGTTCTATTTTGAAAATATTTTCTATCTTGAACAAAGGATTAGTTGTCAGAAATCTGATATGTTCAGCAGCAGAATCTTGGTTTCCTGATGGAGGTGGATTTTCTGCAGAAGATTAGTCCCAACTTGTTCTTATAAAAACACACAAGAAAAGGATAAGACACATTTTTCCATTGTATTGCAAGGGAATGAGTTCAGAATTTAAAGATTAATTACCTCATTGTTTTACTACTATACGATAATTAATGGAGCTTCTCAGTTTAAATTACTAATTGGAGCATTCCTACCACAGACCTGAGCTGCTTTTCCTCTCAAGAATGTTCATTCCTAAACCTGTTGTTAGACACTGGTCTCATTAAGTTACCACTTCTTTTGCTACAGCTGCTGCTTCATAATCTCTTCCTTCATAATAATCACATGTGGTAGAAGCATTTTCTCTGTGTTGCGATTACTGAATCCTACAAGGGGGACCTAGAGAGGCGACAAGAGCACAGCTCCGCAATTGCCCATCCTTAGAAATGGTGAGCTACTCTACAGCGTGCACCCACACATGGCTGATGCAGTGGGCTGTACTTCAGAGGTGGGAAGCTTTGCAACATCACCCACGGTTTCTCTAAAGCTATGTAAAAAATATTTTGATTACTCCTAAAGTCACTTGAAACACATCTACTCATCTGGTTTTCCCCCTTAGTTAAATTCACATTGAATTGAGTGCCTTTATCTTTAATTTTGAATTTATATTTCCAAAAAGTGTTTCTGCTTTCCAATTACAGATGCATAAACAGAATGCAGACATTTTAAGTGTGTAATAGTGCTGACAAAACTACTTATAAAAGACTTATGTTGAAAAATAAAAACTGAACACAGCATTCCCCCTTCAGTTAGAATCGAGCAAGGAGTTCACTAGTCCATGAGAATAAAATTTATTTATTTGCTATTAATAAACTGAAGAATCGAAGTAGAGTATTAAGCTGAGTATCCAAGTCTTTGTTAAAATCAGGTGAAGAATTTGGAGGAGTTGTTTTTTCTGTTTGTTTTTGTTTTCTATTTTTTTGTTTGTTTGTTTGTTTGGTGCGTGTGCGGCATTGGGTATTGAGCTGAAGGTCTTTACACGGGGGTATATCTGAGGGCCTTTTTTTTACCCCCATACAGTTGCTAAGTTGCCAGGTTGGGCTCAATCTTGTTATCTTCTTGCCTCAGCCTCTGTGAGCACTAGGGTTATAGGCATATGCCACCACACTCAGCCACGGCAAAGTGCTTTAGAGATCCATTTACAAAGGACCCGCTGATAAATAGAGAAACGTGGAAGTCACTCTCGTATTGGAGAAATACACAGGTATTCTCCCCCATAATGGAACTATATTAAACTTTGAGAAGTCTTAGATGTAGACAGCCAAGTTTTTATTCCACAAAACTGCCAAACACCCTTTACATTGAAGAATAACCAAAATGTGAAAGATGATGAAAGCTGGACAAATGACAGTACTGTCCTTCATTTCATGTTTATCAAAGACTAGGCCCCAAAGGAGCGAAAATGCACTTTACGCTGTGTAAAATGATAATAATAAAATTCTATTAGGATACACAAGCCACATGTGTTCACAGCTGAGCTCCAGGCACCAGGAAAGTGGGGGCCAATGAGAGGTCTGTCATGAAAACAGTGGCCTCGTAGTGGTCTGAGTGCTCTTTGGCCTCTTTAGCTACCACATTATGGAGAAATGCTTGAGGGACCTAAAGGCAGAACAATGATAAAGCGGTTGTGCTCCCTCGACTCTTAGCACCTGCCCTGTTGATTTAGCAGCTTTGCCTTCTCACACTGGAGTTCTTTCCATCCTTCCCCATCTTTTCTTCAAGTATTTTATATGCAGGTGCCTTGGTTACAAAGGTTTTATAAATTAATGGACTAAATAATATCCTCTATCCAGTGTGCCAGCTAAGGTAGGTAACAAGACTTCCGGTTCTGGGAGAACATGTGCGTTTCCCTGAGAAATTCAGAATTCATGATAAGGCTTAAAACAACAGCAACAACAAGAACAAAAAAACCATTTTACTGTACCACAGAATGGTAACACCACACCCAGATCGAAACTCACAAGAGTTTACTCCTCTTTATAAAAACTCTCTCAAAAAGTCCTAACCAGTGCTTTGGAATGGCTGCAAGTGAAGCTCTCACCTCCGGTTCTGTTTTGTTTTTTAGCAAGCCCATGGTACTGGTTTTGTTTTTTTCTGTACAAGTGTCATTATGTAGCAAGTACAACAAGGTCTGGAACATAAACCCACTTAGAGAAGAAATCAAATGCTTTTATTTACTTTTTTAGTGCAACTTTTTTCAGTGCTAATAACGGAACCCAAGGCCTCACATGCTAGTCTGGTGTCTACATCCCCAATCAACAATGAACTTCTATCTACTGGCGTGCCCAAATTCCACCTGATGACAGGAAGTTAATTAAGGTCACCCTCCAGGCAAGCCTGGTCACCTGAGGCTCTCCTCATGGCACTCACAGAAGCACTTTGAGGGCGCCCCGTCATCTGAGAGCTCTCTTGACACCAGGACACCGGAGGGTGCAGATGTTGTCCTGGGTCTGGACCATGCTGTGCCGTTTCATGAGCTTCAGCAGGGCTGGTTGGGGGCTCCCCATCAGCAAGCCCAATCAGATCCCACCTGGGACACCAACCTGCCGGGTCTCTTCCGGTCTGTCAGCTCTCTCAGACACTTGATACTCTTGCAGGCGATTCCCATATCTCTCTGCAGACTTAAGGAGCTCGCTGGACCACTCAGGCCCTCTCTGTCCCGGGCATCACAGACAGCAGCTGTAAAGTGGTGCTGCAGAACTGGGTCACAGGACCCTGCTTCAATGCTCGCTGTTTCACAGTCTCCACCCAGCAAGTAACGCTCTCACCTTGAGTCCTTAAATGATGTCAGAACTTGGAGTTTTTGTCTCTGTCCACCCCCAGTGAATGGTAAAATACAGTCTGCCTTATTGCTTTTCAGAAATGCATCAACATCTAATCGATATTAGAGATGAGGTAGTCTAATAATTCCAAGGAAAATCTATAACCCCGCCACAACAGAGAAAACTGATTATTAGCAAATGGTTCCAATCTCTGGTCATTGTAAGCATTATGTTCCTAGTCTTTCAAGGGCTGTATTTTTTAAATTTCATTTTATCTTGAAGTCATTATATATTCACATGCAGATTTAAGAATTCATAGACAGATATCCTAGGTACATTTTACCCAGTTTCCTCCAATGGTAACATCTAGCAAAGCAACAGGACAACGTCACTGCCAGGACACTGATGTGGTCAACATGAGGAGTGTTTCCAGAACCACAGGGATCCTTCTCTTTCATCCTCCCCACCAGTCCTCTCCCGCCTCCTGGAAATCACTGATATGCCACACATTCGCTTTCCATTTCAAGTGTGTTATATAAATGGAATCTCCTACATGTATAAAATATGTAGCATTCTGCGGTTGGCTTTCTCACCCAGAAAAATCCAACCAGCACAAGCAAGTTGTGTATATGAACCATCCGCTTCCTCTTCCAGGTGAGAATTCCTCTATGGTGTGACTACCAGATTTTGTTCAGCTGTTCATCCAGTGAAGGACATCCGGGTTATTTCCAGATTTGGGTCTGAGGAATAAGACTACTGTAAATATTCACAGGTAGGATATTATGTAAACAAACCTTCATTTCTCTACTATAAATGCTGAGGAATGCAGCCGCTGCATTGAAAGGTAGGTGCATATTTAGTTTTTTAAGAAACTGACAAACCATTCTGCAGAGTGACTTTGCCATGTCACATTCGCACCAGCAGTGACTGAGTCACCCAGTTTCTCTGCATCCTCACCAGCACTTGGGGGATGTAATTATTTCATTTTAGCTGTTTAATAGCTGTACAATGACACCTCATTGGGGCTTTAATTTGCATTTCCCTAAGGGCTAATGATGTTGAACCTCTTTTCATTTTTTATTTGCTATTTATTTTTCTTTTGTGGGTACCGGGGTCGAACTCAGGACCTCGCGTGCCATCAGGTGCCTATGCCGCTGAGCAATATTTATTTGCTATTGATAAAACTTTTTCAGTGAAATATTTCTGTATTGTTAACTATTTTCTTATTGAACTGCTTACTACTTTGCTTTTGGGTTTTGAGATTTCTTTGTATATTATAGACATTAGTCCTTTGTCAAATATGTGCTTTACAAGTCTGTATATTGTCTGTGAGTTGTCCTTAAAGGGTCCTTTACAAAGTAAAACTTTTCAATTTATTGAAGTCCAGTTTGTTAGTATTCTCTTGTGTGGATTACACTTTTTGTGTCAAGTCCCAAATTTCTTGCCTAGGTTATATTTTTCTGAAAGTTTTGAATGGAGTTATTCCTTTTGAGCTAATTTTTGGTAAGGTGTATTCACTTAGATTGCAATTCATATTTTTGTCTGTGGATGCCCAATTGTTCCAGCACCATTTGCAATGCAAGTGTCTTTTCTCCTTTGAATTGCTTTTGTATCCTTGTTGAAAATCAGAAGACCCTCTTCTTCCTTCCCAGATTGTCATTTGATTATTTCCTCCACCTATTCTGAATGATTAACTTTCTTTCTCTACTAATCATGTCTGTGGTACACATGTGTTGTATGCTTCGGTCATCATAAAAAAACATAAATAAACCTTTCTCTGACCCAGAATTCCACCACTGCCCTACTCCTCCTTTCCCTCACAGCCAAACCAACGTGAATGGGTTCCTCAGTAGCCCCGTCCACTTCCTTATCTCCTGTTTACTCCTCCATCAGACATAATTTTGCTTCTGTTTCCAGTACTTCACTGAGACACCCCCCACCGCAAAGTTACCACAGGTCTTTCTGCTGCTAATCTAACTGGAATAGTCCATTCATTGTATGGTTTCGCCATCTCTGTACAGGGCTGAGTAACCCTTCTTTTAGAAACACTTTTTCCTCTCAGCTTCCCTGGTACTATGACCTCTCTACTATCCTGTCCATGTGATGATGATCAGTATGTGTCACCCTGAAGTTTCTCTTTCTTTCCCCATTCTCGGTGTGTTGAAACACTTTGAATTTTCCATTTTAACATCTTTGTTCTTCCTCCTTTCTTACAGAGAAATATTTGGATGCAATTCAGCTGCTTTCCAAGATACCAAGGGTGTACAGTGCCATCATTATCTTCCTGTCTGCTGCACCTAGGATTGGCCTCATGATCAAGTCATCCTTCTAGTCACACAGGGTCACTTGCTTGAAAGGTGTTCACGCTTGGTTTAATGTTCTAACATTGCTAATTGGAAATTTTAAAGTTATAGAAGAGGAGCCTCACATTGTCCTTTTTGCCCCAAGTCCTTCAAATTATGTATACAAGCTTGCCTATGCTCTAAACTTCCAGAGTCTTATTGATTCCACCTGTTAATGTCTATCAGTCACTCCTTCTCATTGCCCTCGGCCCTTCAGATTGGCTGTCTTCACTCTCTGCCAAGATTTCTGCAGCAAGGTTTTACCTGGGCTCCTATTTCTTACTCCCTTCCAATTTGATTCTAAGAAATAAAATATAAGCAAGAAAATTGAAACTATGTATGAGGTTAATACATTAAAAAGTAAAGCACAGAATCTTTTAACACTTTTTTTTTCCAGCTTGGCTAGATATTTGGTTATGAGTTATCTTACAGTTGCAGTTAATGCAAAAATTATAAAGTAACTATTTCACATTTTATGTCTACTACATAGTACCACAAAATAAAGGTTACTTCAGTGTTTTCCAATATTTGCCATATATATATATGGCAAATATGTATATGTGTATATATATATATATATATACAAATAAATATGTATATTTCTCTATATTAAGAGCTTCTTGAATTGGAATTGCAGGGTAAAGTGGTTTGAACAGTTTCAACATTACTTCACAGTGAATTTGCTTTCACAGTAGTTGAACCAATTTCTATTCTCACCAAAAATGTACAAGAAATAGTGAGGCTCATTTTTTGCAAGCTTGGTATTCTCAGAGCCAATTTGATAAGTATGCATGTCTTACCATCTTGCTTCATCTTACATTTCTCTAATTATTAGTGATGATAATCTTTTCATATATTTATGAAAATATTGGGATTCTCCTTATACAGATATTGCTCATTTAACAACCTACCTGTTTAACGACTGTTCAGACTTACAACTTAGGCATGCCATTCGGATTTATGACCTGCTGCTTGGACTTACAGTTCGTCTTTTTTTGTTTCTTTTTCTACAGTTCTATACTTCTCGTTCATAGAGTTTCAATCTCTTTTTTTGTGTGTGTGATGCACCTTGTTTGTGCAGTACTGTGACTTTTGCTGATGGTACTGGATAACACAGTACTATTGTAGTTTTCTGTTCTGCTATACACTGCAATACTGCATGTAAGAGTTATGCAAATAAAAGCAAAGTCATCAAATTGGAGTTTCCTTTGACCATTTCTTTGTTCTGAATATTGTAATGTGTATACTATATATGACTCTTTAGTGACCAATTCCTTTAACCACCTAGTTGCAGAAATAGAACTCATTCATTAAACAAGGAATGTTTGTATCTTCTTTTCTATTATTTTCTACTTACACATCTATTATGAGTTCTATATTTTTTTTCAAATATGTGTGTGCTTGTGTTCAGCATCCCTAATCTAAAAATTTTAAACAGCAATAATGATGTCACAAGTGGAAAATTCCATGTCTTACCTCCAGTGTTGGGTTAAAATCAAAATGCAGGCATATTAAAATATTGTATAAAATTTTCTCCAGGCTCTGTGCACATAAACAAATTATGTATTTAGGCTTTGAAACTGTTATGGCTTTTTATAGTTCTAGTGCATCCCTTAAGGGCCCACGCGTTGGAAGCTCGGTAATCAGTGTGATGATATTAAGCAGCAATGTGGAATCTTTAAGAGGTGAGGCTCAGTACAAGGTGATTGGCTGATAGAGATACTCGCTGCTCCAGTTAGTTCCCATGTCAGAAGGTTGTTATGGAAAGCCCGGACTGGTCCCTCTCCCTCCTTTGGTTTCCTGTTTCTCCAAATGATTACTCCCTACCCCAGGCACCCTAGCCATTGTGATGTAGCCTACCATGAGGCCTTCATCACAGTTGAGCAGAAGTAGGCACCATGCTGTTGAACCTCTAGAACTGTGAGCTTAAAACCCTTTTTCTTTACAAATTACCCAGCCTCAGGTATCACAGCAATAAAAACATGGACTAATACAGGTGTCATCCCCAAGATATCGCATTATCTATATGCATCAGTTCTAAAATCTAAAACAATTCAAAACCAAAAACACTTCTAATCCCAAGAATTTTGAATGAGGGACACTCAACTTGCAGTATAATTCTATATATGCGCTGTTTCAATCACAGCAAATAAGTGCCCCCAGTTATTTGTCTTTGCACTTTGTTTGGGTTACCTTTGATTGTGTGTAATTTAAAAGTTTATTCTTATAAAATGTATTAACCTTTTCCTTCTTGATATTTGCTTTTTATATTTTATTCAAACCAAAAAAAAACCAACAATGAAAAAATATCTTTCCCTAATTGAAAGTCATAGAGATACCCTTCTACATTTTCATCTAAATATTTGAAGATGTGCTTTTCATGTTTGAACTTTAACCATATAGAATTAATTTTATAAGGTCCTGGAATAAGATCTTGTGTATTGAATATCCCTTTATTCCCTTAGTGGCTAATAATTCCATAGTCTCATTTATCATTCTCACATATTTACATAGTTTCTGATCCTATCTTTATATCAGTATTCTATACCTTAATCATTATTTACTGCTGTTTAATTACTTTCCTATTTTTGAGCTTTATAACAACTATTCTAACATTGAAAGTGATTACTGAAAGGTGCTGATTTATTCCTGACACTAACTTCTTTTGCTGTTGATGACTCCTTTGTTTGCTCTCTCTTTCTCTCTGTCTTTCTCTCTCTCTCTCTCTCTCTTTCTGGTTTTCTATTTGTCTTACTTGATGTATTTGTTCCATCTAAACTTTTGGCTTTGTTCACTTCACTGTCTCTGTCTAGGATACTCAAGTATTTTCTGGAGTGCTGGTTTGGTGTTCATGTATTTGTTAAATTGTTCTTTTCATACAATGTCCTAATTTTTCCATCTATTTTGAAACAAAGATTTTGCCCAATATGTTAATATGGGTTGGAAGTTGTTTGCTTTTAGGGGTAGAAATACTTCACTCCAGGCTCACCTGCCCTTTAAAATTTGTGCTGAGAAGTCTGCTGTAATTCTAAGGTTTACCTTATACAACTTTTTTTTTTTTTCTCCAACTGCTTTTTAAGATTCTATTTGTGTTGCACATCTAGAATTCTGACTGAGATGTATCATGGGGAGCTGCTCTTTATCACTGGAGTTATTGTTGTTGTGTAAGCCTGCCGCTTAACTGTATGTTGAAATCTTTTCTCATACTTGGGAAGTTTTCTATCATGATTTCTGTAAACATATCTTTATTCCATGTGTGGTATCTTCTAGCTTCTTTAATTAACCTTAGTTTGATCTTCTTAGATCTTCTAGTAGTTGTTGGGTGAATTCTTCTTGCTATCTTATTGTTTTAAGGCTTCTCAGAGTAATTTTTCATAAAGAAATAGTACTAGACTATAAAGATAAATTCAAGGGCCGGTGAGATGGCTCAGTGGCGTAAGCGCCTGCCTTGCAAGCGCGAGGGCCCGAGTTCGACTCCCCGATCCCACATACGAAAAAGGGGCCGGTGATATCGCTCAGTGGCACGGGTGCCTGTTGGCGCACGAGGTCCTGAGGTCGACCCCCCGGTACCCACAAAAAAAAAAAAAAGATAAATTCAAGACTTTTGTAAGAAAATGGGGGCCAGTGAGATGGCTCAGCGGCATAAGCGCCTGCCTTGCAAGCGCGAGGGCCCGAGTTCGACTCCCCGATCCCACATACGAAAAAGGGGCCGGTGATATCGCTCAGTGGCACGGGTGCCTGTTGGCGCACGAGGTCCTGAGGTCGACCCCCCGGTACCCACAAAAAAAAAAAAAAAAGATAAATTCAAGACTTTTGTAAGAAAATGGAATCAACTTGGAAACAATGTTAAGTGAAATAAATTAGACACACAAGCTTAAATACTATGCGGTATCTGATTTGAGTTATTCATTATATAAATACAGAACAAAATAAAAGAATGATAAGGGCCGGTGAGATGGCTCAGCGGCTTAAGCGCCTGCCCAGCAAGCGCGAGGGCCCGAGTTCGACTCCCAGAACCCACATACGAAAAAAGGGCCGGTGATATCGCTCAGCGGCACGGGCGCCTGCTGGCACACGAGGTCCTGAGGTTGACCCCCGGTACCCACAAAAAAAAAAGAAAAAGAATGATAAAAGGAAACAGGGAGATAGATCTTTTGAAAATGGGAAGAAGACCAAGAGATTAAGGGTGGAGGAGATGGAAGAGAAAGAGAATGTAAACAGATATAAGATTTCTTAGGTACAAGTACAACTATCCGCAAAGAATGTAATCATTATATGTTGCAAATATAAACAAAATAATAAATAATATTAATAACAATAATGAAAAAGATGGAAAAGGATGTAGAGATGGAGGGAAGAGGGGAGGGGAAAAAGAAAAGGAATCAAGATATGCTAATCACATGTACAAACTCCCTGATATGAATGTAAATATCATATATTGAAAACATGTACTGGTACTTCCTCCATTGCCCCAGGATGGTGATGCCCGCGAGTGGAGTGCAAATTCAAGCTCCTCCCTTCCTCCATTGCCCCAGGATGAAGGTGCGGGCTAGAGGAAACATCCTGAGGAACAGACAACTCCTAGGAAAGCCTCAACATCAGTGATAAGGTTATCTAACATTACAAATCTAAAAGCATCAACAGAACAAATCAAACCCAAAACTCACAAGACGGAGGACATTATAAAAAGCAGAAATTAATGCAATCGAGACTAAGAAAACAGTACAAAGAATCAATGAAACCAAAAGTTGGATCTTTCAAAGAATAAATAAAGTTGATACACAATTAGCCAACCTCATCAAAAAGAGGAAAGGAAAACACAAATTTAAGCAATCAGAAATGAAAAGGGAGAAATTACAATATATCCTACAGAAATTCAGAGGATTGTCAATAACTACTATGAGAACCTATATTCTAATAAGATGGAAACACAGAAGAAATGGACAGATTCCTAGACAAAATCCAACAGCCAAAACTAAATCAAGAAGATATAAAAATGCTAAATAACCTGGTATCAGCCCATGAAATTAAAAATGTAATAAAAAACATACCAACAGAGAAAAACCCAGGTCCTGATGGATTCACTGTTGAATTCTACAAGAAATTTAGAGAAGAACTAATGCTACTAATGATGAAACTCTTTAAAGAAATTGAAAGGGAAGCAATAATTTCAAAATCATTCCTGAAGCAGGTATTACCTTGATTCCAAAACCAGAGAAGAACCCAACCAAAAAAGAAAACTACAGGCCAATCTCCCTAATGAACATAGATGCAAAAATCTTCAATAAGATACTAGTAAACAGAATGCAAGAAATCATCAAGAAGATTATACACCATGACCAAGTAGGATTCATCCCAGGGATGCAAGGATATTTGAACATATGCAAATCAATAACACCATATTAACGGATCCAAAAAAAAAAAAATCACATGATCATCCCATTAGATGCAGAAAAAGCATTGACAAAGATCAATACCCATTCACGATAAAAATCCTACAGAAAATTGTAATAGATGGTCTTTATCTCAATCTGATAAAAATCATCTATGACAAACCAATACCTACCATCATACTAAATGGACAAAAACCGAAAGCATTCACTCTAAAATCAGGAACAATACAAGGATGTCCACTATCACCACTTCTCTTCAATATAGTTTTGGAAAAACTGGCCAGAGCAACTAGATAAGAGAAAGAAATAAAAGAAATAATGATAGGAAAGGAAGAAGTTAAACTATCGTTATTTGCAGATGACATGAGACCCTACACAGAAGACCCCAAAAACTCCACCAAAAGACTTCTAGATTTAATTACCAGTACAGCAGTATAGCTGGATACAAAGTCAACACTCAAAAATTAATAGCATTCCTGTACACAAGCAACAAACTCACAGAGAGAGAAATTAGGAAAACCACACCCTTTATAATAGCATCCAAAAAAAATGAAATACTTAGGAACCAATCTAACAAAGGAAGTAAAATATCTATACGTTGAAAATTACAGTAATCTGAAGAAGGAGATCAAAGAGGATATCAGAAAATGGAAAGATAGTCCCTGCTAATGGATAGGAAGAACCAACAGATTGAAAGTGGTCCTACTCTCAAAACTGTTATACAGATTTAATGCCATCCCAATCAAAATACCATTAGCAGGGGCCAGGGATATAGCTCAGTGGCACAAGTGCCTGCCTGGCAAGCACAAGGCCCTGAGTTTGACTCCCAGTACAAAAAAAAAGTATATATATAGTATAATATATATATATACATACATATATATATATATATATATATATATATATATATACCAATAGCATACCTCACAGAATTAAAGAAAACATTCCTATAATCCATTTGGAACCAGAATAGACCTAGAATAGTGAAAGCAATTCTGGCCAATGAAGGCCAGTCAGGAGGCATCACATTCCCTGACCTGAAATTACACTACAAAGCTACTATGATAAAATCAGTATGGCACTGGCAAACAAAACAGGCCTGAGGATCAGTGGAACAGAATAGAAGGTGCAGATGCATCCCAAAACACACTCAGCCACCTTATCTTTCACAAAGGAGACAAACATGTTCACTGGAAGAAAGATAGTTTCTTTAATAAATGGTGTTGGAAAAACTGGCTCTCTATATGCTGGAGACTAAAACTAGACCCATGTCTATCACCATGCTCTAAACTAAAGTAAAATGGATCAAAGATCTAAATATTAAAATAGAAACACGAAATTAACTGGAAGAGAAACTAGGCAGAAATATTGAAGACATAGGGGTAAGCAGAGGCTTCATGAACAAAACCAAGACTGCAAGAGAAATAGTACAAAGAATCAAAAAATGTGATCTCACCTTATTGAAAAGCTATTACACAACAAAATAAATCACCAAAAGAGTGAAAAAACAACCCACAGAATGGGAAAAAATTATAGCCTGTCATCCCTCAGACAAAGGACTTCTATCTAGAACATATAAAGAATTGAATTAAATGAGACCCCCCCCCAAATTCAACGACCCAATCCAAAAATGGGCATCTGAGATGAATATGCACTTCTCAGATGAAGAAGTACAAATGGCAAATAAATATATGAAAAAATGTTCAACATCATTGATCATTCAAGAGATGCAAATTAAAACAACACTGAGATTCCATCTCACCCCAAAAAGAACGGCTATCATCAAAAAATCAACTTATAACAAATTCTGGTGGGGCTGTGGGGAAAAAGGAACACTTCTCCACTGTTGGTAGGAGTGTAGACTGGTGCAAGCACTGTGGAAATCCGTGTGGAGACTACTTAAAAAACTAGGATTAGACGCCCCATTTGACCCAGCTATTCCCCTTCTGGGTATTTTCCCAGAAGAATTAAAACATCACACCACAGTGATATATACACACCCATGTTTACAGCAGCAGAATTTGTAATAGCTAAATCTTGGAAACAACCAGATGCCCATCAACCTAGGAATGAACAAAAAAGATGTGGTCTTTTTATATAATGGAGTACTACTAGGCCATAAAGAAGGATAAACTTGAGACTTTTATAGATAAATGAATACAACTCAAGACCATACTCATAAGTGAAATAAATCAGACCCATATGTGTAAACATCATATTGTCTCACTAGTGTGAGAAACTGAACAAGTAAACCAGATCCAAAATGTACAATAGATACTGTGAATTGGGAAGAAACTTTTTAAAAGAAAAGACAAACTATTACGGAGGAAAGGGGAAAGGAAGAAATGGAAAAAGAAAAAAAAATATGTATACACAAGATAGTTTAGTTGTATAGCTAGCTTCTCTTAGCTCCTTGAAAAGAATGTTCTGTGCTAATATTGTGTGGACAAGATATCATGCGCATATCCTGTACTCTGAATAACTACTATGAAGACAACAATAAGCAATGTATCCGCTATTGTATCTGTCTTACTAATGTTTTCAAACTCGGTTTCATTGTTATGTTTATCTTTTTTCTCTTTAAAATTAAAAAACATAAAAAAAGAAAGCATATACTAATAAAACAAAAAAGATTTTAAATCAGGAAGGTGACCTCTCTTTTGTCTTATTTTCTCCTGTTCTGGTATTTCATCTTAGAATTTTTTTTTTGATATTTCTTTTACTTTTTTGAACCAAGACTTAACTGATTGTTTCATTTTTAAATGTCTATTAATAATTGGATGCAATTTCATTTAATCTGCACTTTTGCTGAATACAAGTAACATTTTTACATTTATTCTTTCCATTTATCTACATGTGATATTTTAATTTGTTCAGGTTATTCATCCAATAACATTTTATAATTTTTTCTACAAGAATCTTGAAATTTTGTTAAATACACTTTCACATACCACATAGCGTTTTTTCTTTTATAAGTATATTTAATAATACATAATTGTTTATTTTGAGGAATTTGTACATTCATATAATGTATCTTAATCATTTCCTGTCCCCACACCCCTCTCCTTTAACTGCCCTTCCTCCTAATCCCCTTGATTATGTCCAAAGCATGGGCTTTCTTGTTTCCTACTATCTCTCATTTAATTAATTAATTAATTAATTAATTAATTATATTTTAGGTTTTCATGAGAAATCATGCAATATTTAACATTCTGTGTCTAATTTATTTCGCTGAGCATTATAGTCTCATTTTCCACCGTTTTCTTGTAAATGACATGATTTTACTCTTTATACAGCTAAATAATATTCCATCCTGTATATTTACCATAATTTCTTATCCATTCCTCTTGTTAACATGCATATTGGGTGTTCCTAGAGTTGAGCTGTTGTGAATTGCATAGTTATACTCATGGATATGTATCACTAGAGTATGATGTTTTAAGTCTTCTGGGAAGTTACCTCAGAGAGATAAAACTAGGTCAAATTGAAATTCTATTTTTGGTTTTTTCATGAATCTCCAAATTGATTTCCATAGTGTTTGTACTAGTTTACATTCCCACCAACACTGTAGTAGGATTCATTTTGTTATATATTGTGTTCTTTTTTTAAAATTAATTAAGTTTATTTGTACATTTTAAATATACATAATGATCACTTTCATCATAGGGACTTTTTACCTGTATATGATTTATCTCAATTCCTCTTTTTTCCCCATTCCTTTATGCTCCCTTCAATGGCTCTTCTCCTCCTCATTTACAAAATCAGTTTCCATTTTTTCCCTCTGTTCTCATTTATTTTCTTTTCCCTTCCCTCCTTTTCACCTCCCCCCTCCCTAGTTCTTCTTACCAATTGTTGTAGTCAGGGTTTGCAAGGGAAACAATATAGGACACACAATTTATAGGACTATTTTATAATAGTCACCCAAAGAGTCAAATACAAAGAGTGCAGGAAATCTGTCCACACACTAAAAACCGAAAGAATCCAGCTGAGGGCCTGGATCCCACAGCAATGTCCTACATGAGTCCAGCTGAAGACCTAGAGCCCATGGCAATGCCCTCATGAGTCCAACTGGGGGCCTAAAGCCCACAACAGTGTCTCATGAAAGTGTTTCATGGATCTGCACTGGGAAAGACCAAAGGTCAGTGGTGGAAGCTAGAAAGTCTGTGCCAACCAGATGACGGATCTGTGCCAGCAGGCTGAGGAATCTGCCCCAGAGCCAGGGAGCGATGCTCAAAGTAGGGACCGGAGCTCTGCTGAAAAGTACCACAGCCAACAAACTCACTGGTTATAACTGATATGTATGAGTTTATTTTTAACACATTATTTTCCTGTTGTTGGTTCCATGTTTTTCCCCTCTGTTTAATAGCTTGCCTTGCCTGGTGGCTTCTTTCTATTCATGTTCTTGGGATTGTGCTTTTTGTTACGTCCTTCTAAAGTATCCTTTAGAACATTTTATAGAGTTGGTTTGTGGTCATAAATTTCTTCAGTTGTTCTTTGTCGTGGAAATGTGTTACTTCTCCATTTATTTTGAAAGATAATTTTGCAGAGTACATCAATCTGGGTTGGAGGTCATTTCCTTTCAGGATTTGAAATACTTCACTCCAAACTCTCCTTGACTTAAGAGTTTATGCTGAGAAGTCTGCTGTGATTCTGATAGGCTTTCCTTTATAGGTGATTTGTTTCTTTTCTCTAACAGCTTTTACTATTCTGTTTTTGTGTTGAATTTCTGGAATCTTTACTATTATATACCTTGGTGTAGATTTATTTTAGTCATGGCTAATTGGAGTTCTATATGCCTCACTTCTTTGTATGTCAATTTCTGTTTCCATGTATGGGAAGTTTTCTGCCATTACTTGTGTGAACATGTTTGTTATGGTGCATGCACGGTCGCCTGCTTTCTCATTGACTCTGATCAATCTTATGTTGTTCTTCTTTGCATCATCTAGCAGCTGTTGGATTGATTTTTCACGGTCCATTGCTCTTTTTAAGAAATCTTTCTTGTCATGGTCACTAACTGCAATCCTGTATTCTAGATCCGATATTCTGTCCTCAGAGTCATCTCAAGGAAAAAATGTTTTTTAAACTTAAATCAATAACTTTCAAAGGAAATAAATTTATATTTCATTCTTTCCTTGTTTCTTTTTTTAAAATTATAAGCCTTGAAGGAGCCCTATAGCTCCCTATAGCTCCCTATAGCAGTAGCCCTGTGGGCTGGGTCACTATTTTATTAAGTCCTATGTCTATGTTTTGTTTGACCTACAAATCTCTTATTTCAGACTGATTTTGGCATCAGGATATATGTCCCTCCTTTCTTTCCAATTACTTTTGTTTTTAGTTGATTTTCTCTGAGTGGCTTTAATGTGGCTCCTCCTCTATTCAGCCATGTTGAATCTCCATTACATACCATTTTTGGTAATGTAAATATTAACAGTTATTCCACATTTTTATATTTTTTTTTGTCTTATAAAAATGCTTTAAATACCAGAAATTTGCATCTTTCTTTCCAATTCCAACATTTTAGCCTTGGTTAGAACCTGTAGTGAAATGTGAAATAGTAGGGATTATTTTTAACTTTAATTAGAATTATCTAAAGTTTTACTGTGAAAAGGCTATATTTAGGGAGGCATTGTTGGTTCAATGAAAAGACTGTATTTAGTAGATATTCTTTAAATAGATTTTTTTTTTTAAAGAAAGCCTACCTACTTTGAAAAGAACTATTAACATAAATGTAAGCTACATTTTTTCTGCACAAATTGTGCCTACCATATTGGTTCTATCCTCCACCCTACTAATGTGAGCAACCTTAGCAAGTTTTCTGCTTCTATACCAATATTGCATTTCTGTGATAAATTCTACTTGTTCATGCTGTAGTTTTAAAAAATACTGCTGCATTTGCATTTCTTTTTGGTGAGATTTTAAAAAATGTTTATAAAATTGCACTCCATTTTTACTTTCCTTATTTAGTTGTTATTAAGGTTATATTTACCTCAAAATTATTTGCATAATTTTCTTTTGCTATGTTCTCTGAATATCTGTCTTTTATGCTTTTTCATAGGTCACCTTAAAAATTTTCTAGGCTTATAATTTTAAAACAGAAACAAGGAAAGAATAGAATATAAATTTATTTCCTTCAAAAGTTATTGATTTAAGTTTAAAAACACATTTTTTCCTTGGGATGACTTTGGTAAGGTACTTTTTTCAGAACATTGACTATTTCATCTAAATTTTGGTACACTGTTTTATACAACATTTTCTCATTTTAACATATCTCTCTATTCATTAAAGTTATGCAATAGGTAATTGTCAGTATTGTTTATTTGTGTATTTATCGACCAATACTGATCTTTTTTTGCTTATTATGTTTAGAAGATGTCCTATTTGTTAATCCTCTCTGAGGAAGTTTACACATATATTTAACTGTATGTTTTCCTAATAAAGTGTGGCAGTAAGTATTCAGTATTCCTAACCTTCTCCCAAACAAGGACCTTAGCATATTTTAACTTTTCTTCCTCTCTTATTTCTTCCTTTTATGCAAAACCTTAGTATTTTATTATCAGTATTTAATAATAATAAGACTTTAAAATTATGTTTTGCTTCAACTCTAGCATTCCATGCATATTCAAACCCTTCTGTTTATTTGCTTTCTGCTGAAATTTGCTGCTTGCAATACTTTTCACAAGTATCTGTGTACTATAAATTCTATTAATCTTTTTTTTGTGGGTACCGGGGGGTCGACCTCAAGACCTCGGGCGCCAGCAGGCGCCCCTGCCGCTGAGCGATATCACCGGCCCCTTTTTCGTATGTGGGTTCCAGGAGTTAAACTTGGGCCATCGTGCTTGCCGGGCAGGCGCTTATGCCACTGAGCCATCTCACCGGCCCAATTCCATTAATTTTACATGTCATAGTATGTCTTTATTTTGTGCTGTTGTTGAGTGATATGGTGGCTAGGTATAAATGGAGGTTGACGTTTCTCCCCCTCAGTAATCTGAGAGTTACTTCTCCGTCGTCCTGTGACCTATCTCACTCATGCAGAGACATCTACATGCTAATTCCCATTTGTTTCTAGGTAGCTCTTTTTACTCATTACCAGTTTAACTTTTTTCTCTATTCAGGTGAATATTTTAAAGAATATATGTTTTAAAATGAACTTGGAATGGTTTATCTAATTTCATCTTTTTCATTCTGAAACTCTTAATGTTCATCCACTGTCTTTTTAAACACTGCTATGCCCCACTTCCTTCATTTTTTTGTTAGCTGGAATTTAATTTATGCTGGAGCTTCATAACACGTGCTGACCATAGTCCTAGAAGACACAGTCCTGAACGACATTCCCAGTGTCTGAGTCCTAAAATGTCAAAATCCTCAAGTCTAAAATCCCTGACATTACAAGCCTGTTAGATTAAAATCACAAATGTTGAAATCTTAAAGACCAAAAATCATGAAAACTTCCATTTCCATTAAAAAATAAAAGGCTATGTAAGAGGCAGGTAAGGAATTGGTCAAGCTAAAAGACAATTACACAAATTTCCATTTAAAAATGTATAGTTTGTATTGGCGTTCCTTCCAGAGAGTGATATCCTAGGACTTCTTAATGAATGGAAGTTGGGCCGGTGAGATGGCTCAGTGGCTTAAGCGCCTGCCTGGTAAGCGCCAGGGCCCTAGTTCGACTCCCGGAACCCACATACGCAAAAAGGGTCTGTGATATCGCTCAGTGGCATGGGCGCCTGCTGGCATGCGAGGTCCTGAGGTCAACCCCCAGTACCCACAAAAAAAAAAAAAAAAAAAGGAATGGAAGTTGCATTTGTTTGAAGAAGTCAGTTAACCAGTGCCTGGCTCAAAACGATGGTGCTCACGTAGGGTTAGAAGTCACGTACAAAACCGTGTGCAGTGTGAGCACCAGTAGTTTTCCCACCAAATCTATGATTTGTGAGTGAATATGGAATTGGTCTCCAGGTGCCCAAAATAACACAGAAAAGGCACAGAGGATGGAAAAGTTTAACAAGGAGGCTCATGTCAGTTCTTATCAAAGAACTGCAAAAAGAGCAAATGCCATATAGAAAATGAATGTGACTGTTTTCTCTGAGTGGAGCCACACCCTAAAAGAAAGAAAGAAAGAAAGAAAACAAGCAGCTTATTCATCACAAAGAAAGATTTCAAAGTACATCTAATGATCAAGAAAGTGGGTGGCTTTTATTGATTACCTCCATGCACTACCCAGACTCTCTCCCTGTAGTACACTCTCACATGTTGAATTTCTTTTTAGTCTCTGTATTCTTTCTTTTTTAAATTGTCAACATTATTTTTGTGGTTCACTATTGTATATATTTCATCTTTGGGTCATTTCCAACACTAAATTGTATAGACTTAGAATTCTAATGTGTTTTATACCTTTTTTTTTCTTACAAAAGTGATTCCTCAAAAATGTCCTATTACAGGGCCGGTGAGACGGCTCAGCAGCTTAAGTGCCTGCCTTGCAAGCGCGAAGGCCCGAGTTCGACTCCCGGATCCCACATACGCAAAAGGGGCCGGTGATATCGCTCAGCGGCACGGGTGCCTGTTGGCGCGCGAGGTCCTGAGGTCGTCCCCCCGGTACCCACAAAAAAAAAAAAAAAAAAAAAAAAAAAAAAAATGTCCTATTACAAAGTTGATTCTGTGCACAAGTCTTGTGAGTGTCTGTCAAAACATTGAAACTTTTTCAATAAAGCCAGAGTTGTCTTTTTATTTGTCTGCATGTACAGAAGATAGAGTTTCTTGAGCTCTCAGCTTTTTGGGCCACTGCACACGTGGTGGTGCCCCGTCATGATTTCTGGTGGATCTTGTCAAAAGGGTTAGGCTATGCATACCAGAATTTCAGATGACTGCGGTCATAAAGCCGAGTGCACACAATTACCCCTCATCATGATATGTCTAAACATTTCACTTTTTGACCTATTTTTTTAAGAGTACAATTATCTGCTAACTGCTTTTCTCATGCAACTGTTATTAGTAACTACACTTGCAAAATCATGAATGTTATTATTTTATTGTATAAAGTGACCTACAAAGTAGTCTACTGCATTTTTATTTTTCTCAAATAAATAATTATTAAAAATGCAAATTGTGTCTTTTAAGGGATTTAAAAAATATTTTTGTTAAGGTATATTTTGAGATTTTGACCTTTCAGAATTTTAAACTCTAGGATTTGGACATTTAGGGATTTCAACATTTAAAAATATGAATTCAGAATTGTGTCTTTTAGGATTATGCCCTAAACCTCTTCATAATATGATTTTTTAAACTGCTCTTTCATGTTAAAAAAAAAATCCTTTATCCTTTTGGGACACATTCTCGGTAAATACCATGGGATTGTCATTCAATTCTCTAATTTTCTTTGGAATGAGAATATTTGGAATTTCATTTCTAGGCACATCTGTCTAGCAGTGCAATCTCCTTCATTCTCTGTCTTCCACCCTCTGTCTCTGATCTTGTCACACATACGCACACACACTCACACACAGTCTTTCCCTCCCTTTCTAGAAATCATAGCTTATATGTCTGCCCAATCTTGAGCCTATTTCAAGAAAATCCAAATCTCCCGGCCTGAGTTATTCCTGGGAGCAGAGCAGATCCATTGGCAGTGGCAGCAGGCACCTGTTCTGGGTCCTCCACGGGAAGCAGAAGCAGTATTCCCACACCTCCTTCACACGCATGCGTAGAAGTCACAGTGCCAGGCACCACAGCCCACATTAAGTTAATCCGCCCTCATCTGTCACTCACATAGCATTCATTTACCCACGGCACGGGAGACGGACTCCCCAGCGTTTGACCATGTGACCCATGCCACACTATTTCTGCCGCCCTTTATCGGGAGTCTTAGCATGACTCCTTTTTCCTCCCTTTTGGCTTCACGAGATCATATTCTACTGAGTAAGTGGGATACAAACTCACAACTGTGGAAATAAGGAATGTGGAAATGCAATGTTAAAGACACACATGGGACACTAGGCTTCTACCCGACTTGAGGTAAGTTAGAGAGCATTTGAAAGAATGGTGCATTGTTTTAATAATTCAAATAAAAATTGAATATCTCACTTTTATGTTCGTTTTTAAAGTTGGTCATTCTCTCACTCACAGGTCCCTCAGACTCGTAGATCATTCAAAAAATAAGACCAGGCATTGTCTGTTTTATATGTGAAGAATGTCACTTTCAAGTAGTCTAATGGCATTGCTGTAACCACATTTTCTTAACAATTACATAGTCCTTTCGTTTCTAATCCTGATTTAATACTTAGGCAAGCATTAACATCCTAGTTCATAAAAATGCTGTTAAAGTTCACCATTAGTCACACTCTAATAAGTTGATCTTTTCCAAAGAAGATCATCATTATTATATTTTTCAATTATTTAAATAACCGTTATAAAATTCTTAGTGTGATCCAGGCATTGTTCTAGGTACTTTAAAATATTTACCAATTTAATTACTAACATAACCTTCTGATGTAGATGCTATTATTGTGCTTATTTTAGTCCTGAGCTAAGAAAAAGATGAAAATAATTGTTATCTGCTGAAGGACACACAGCTAGTTAAGTGGCGCTCTGATCCTAGAGATGGTGCTGTTAACCACAACATTTAAAAATGCTATCTGAGGCTGGTGGCTTAATTAATTTATTGGCAGAACACTTGCCTAGCGTGTGTGCAGCCCTGAGTTCAATCTCCAGCACTGCTAAAACATAAAATGTTATATTTATTTTTTATTATAATTTCATTGAACTACGCCTAGGCACTATCTAATTTTTAGCTCAGGTGAGTTTTGCAATGGTCTGCCAATAGTTTCAAAAGGATTAAGTGTTGGGGCTGGTGAGATAGCTCAGCGGCATAAGCGCCTGCCTGGCAAGTGCAAAGTCCTGAATTCGACTCCCGGTACCCACATAAAGGAAAAAAGGGCCGATGATATTGCTCAGCGGCACGGGAGCCTGCTGGCACAAGAGGTCCTGAGTTTGACCCCTGGTACCCATAAAAAAGAAAAAAAAAGGGATTAAGTGAAAGAAATATTCATGTTTTTCCTTTCTCAATTTTTAATATAATATATTAAATTTGATGAACACAAAAGCATTCACTACGAAATATTCACTACGAAATATGCGGGTCATGTGGGTGACCCAAAAAGACAATCACATGGAACATGAGTTATCAATACAAGACCATAATTGTCCCTTGCACTAGCAAAGGACTAGTTCATTCCTGTTGATTCGTAAGCTATGCGAAAGACCATCCCTGAATTCATGGTACAAAGAACTATGCCTAAAGTAACTTACAATACAGTGGAAACTTGTCATATTTCATTTTGGACTTGTAAAATTTATCTGTCTTACCATCTTAATTTTGAGTAACAGGGCTCATCCTGGATATATTCATCATTTGATAATCTAAAGTCCATTAAAGTTCTATTGACTATATACGGCATCCCTTAAATATCTGTGATGAGCAAAGATATATAATACTGCAGTTAAAGATTTAAAAGTTTATTAAACCTTCCATCCTTTTTTAGCTGCACAGGCTACACTTGAACTCACTATGTAGCCCAGGCTGGCTTCAAACTCACATTTATCTCTTTTTAGTAGTCATAACAGAATATTGCACAATGCACAATGAATGTACCGTGCCACAATGTCAGCGTTACGGTTTGCATTTTGTGCTACGCTGTGCATAGATCTGCAGACTCTGACAGGATATATCGTGGTGGTAAACTGAAATGGCAGTCCCCGGTGGCATTTACTTTCTTTTTGTGTATGTAACAATCAGATGTCATGATTAGACTTGACATCTCGAGTTTTGAACTCCAAAAGGAAAAGCCAAAGGACAGGGAGGCAGTGGTGTGGAAAGGAGTAATGGCACTGAGGGAATAAGGGAGAGGCAGGGCCTGTGTGGGATAAATTGGACTTGCTCCAGGAACTACTGTCAGGGCTTGGGTCCAAGTGAATCTGGCAATGTTCTTTTTCCCCTATCGAGACTCTTTCTGAATGAAAAGGAGACATAAATCATAGAGTGTATGCTATTATATTGATATTTCAGGGGTTTGCCTATTTTCTATGTTTTAATGATAATAATCAGGATGACTTAATTAGGAGTGTATGTTCTGGGTCAGAGTATTTATGGCAGGAGAAACTGAAATTCAGAAGTTTCACTCCATGTTTTCATTTGTCCCTTACATAATTGCATGTAGTTCCTGATAGAATGCAGAGAGAGAGAGAGAAGAGAGACAGAGAGACAGAGACAAACAGACAGAGATAGAAAGAAAGACAAAGAGAGAGAGAGGATCCAGACAAAGAGAGAGAGAGACGGAGAGAGAGAGACAGAGAGAGAGGATAAAATATTTCCAGAGTTGGAGTACATCAAGCATAAGGGTTACAAAAATCAAAACACAATTACCTGGTGAGGTATGTTTAAAAATGTAATTTACTTTTCATAATAAATACATGATTTTTAAATTGCGTTGTTAGAAGACATGTAACTCAATATAAATAAATCATGGGACCACATCTGTCATTTTTAATCACTAAAAAAATCTGGGTTTATCTGATAGGAAAATTAACACAAAATATTGGAGATAAATTGGAGATTCTACACAAGAAATATATTTAATTGCTAGTTATGACACTGGAATCAAAAGTTATATTAGCACTCATTTGGGTAAAAATAGTAATTTCTAGATAAGTGTTTATTTATTCATGGTGAGTTGAATAGTCACGAATTCAGTCATCAGAACTGAAATCTTCAGAAACTGAAGGAAGTGAATGAAGTAGTCTTTGGAAAAGATTCATCTATGCTGTAGCTTCCTATCACTATGTGCTTTTTTTCTTATTTATATTTTCACTAGTACATGTGTAGAATCTTTCTCGTGGTAAATGTCTGTATTTCATGCAATGATTGCATAATTTAACATAAAGTCACTCATCAGTGCCTTTACAACCCTGAATATTACACGTAGGTTTGGTGCCTGGGTCAGTCACAGCATCACTGCTCATGGCTTTGTTGTCACCACTGTCACCACATACCATACCTGTGGAATAGCACTCCACCAGCAGAATGTTAAAACTCAATAATGCTTAAGAATATATGATAGTTTGAGACTAGAGTATAAAATGAGCACATGTGTTTTCTTCCTGGGAATTTAGACTAAGATAAATGATCCATTGTTCTCTGAGAAGTTGTAACATAAAAATTCTGCTGTGATACTCTAGATTCAATTTCTACTCTAACAAGGGCTAACAAGATGATGCATAAGAGAAGGGAGACCAGAAAAGTATATCAGGTAATTAGAAAACATCGCTCATGGGAAAGACACAATCTCACCAACAATAAATGTTTCCTGTTGCCTAGTTTTATCCATCAGGGCAACTCAACACACGTGTCTTTAGAATCCAGCCACTGCTGACAACTCCGTTCTCTAAGAATGAATGTTAGAATATGTTTAACGCATGGCCTCATAAGCCTGCATCCTAACCCTTCTCAAGCTAGCGCTTTGCTTTAGTTACTGCAGTGCAAGCTGAAGGCTTCTCCAGGACTTGACTGTGGAGCCAGAACAAGGCCTAAGACCAAGTCGGTGGTTGATACTACATCGACTTTTGCACTGAATGATGTAGGGATTTCTGAGCCTCCACTGACACATTGCAAGACTAGTTTTTTGTTTTTCTGTTTTTTTTTTTGTGAGTACCGGGGGTCGACCTCAGGACCTCGCGCACCAGCAGGCGCCCGTGCCGCTGAGCGATATCACCGGCCCTTTTTTCGTATGTGGGTTCCGGGAGTCGAACTCGGGCCCTCGCGCTTGCCAGGCAGGCGCTTACGCCGCTAAGCCATCTCACCGGCCCGCAAGACTAGTTTTTACAAGACTCCCACAAATGTATTTCTCAGAATCCGCTCGCTGCAAACTTGGGATCTGTCCCAGAAAGTAGGTATCCATCACTTATGGACTGCATTTGTCACCAGGAATCTGAGTAAGAAATTAAACAATCCAGGCTGAAGTCTATAATACTGATTTTAGCCTCTCACAGGGATATATTTAAAGAAATCAAAACATTATCAATTAAGAACACCTTATATATGTAAATTACATTTGCATTTATAGAAAAATAAAAGATAAGCCATTTCCATAGTGAACATAAACTTTGTGGTCTTCTCTTAAAATATTTATTTCATTAGAATAAAAAATTACTGGATTTGCATGAGCTTAGAATGGAAATAGTTCATCTTAAATCAGCTGTTTTGTGATCTGGATTATTTCAGTGAGAAGTCTGAAAGATACCATTCACATGATTCCCTGGGTTTCTTCTTTCCATCACTTCTAACGCTTTCTCGGCCCTTCTGTTGCTATCATCTCACGTAATATGTGAACTTATATGCAAATGTATATGTGATACATGTGTAAACATCTCTGCAAGGAATAATGACATAACTCTCTTGGCAGGACTGAATTTTAGCCACTCCCTACCTGGGTGTTAGGGGTCAGGCTGCGCTGTCTCCTAAACATAATGGTAATTCCCACATCGGCCAGTACTGAGAGCACCCACTGAGAACACAGCTGTTCTGTCAGCGTAGTGCACCCTGGTCCACATGCTGGCTTTAAAGTTGCTCGAAGTCTTACCATTTCCCCTTCCACTTGGCCATGCATACATGACTCCTCCCTGGAATGGATCACCACCATGCACAGATGGCATCTCTCTCTATTCTCTCCCAGGACCAAGTGTAGAACCCAACACAGAGTTGAGACTTATTAAATAGTAACTCACTGAATAAATGCACGCATGCCCAGGGAAGGCCTGAATGCTTTCCCCATTCAGTAGACAGCCCTCTGTGGACTCCACATCTGCCAATCTAACCAAACACAAATCAAAAGTAGTCTAAGAGAAGAAAATTGAATTTGTACTTAACATATAGAGATTTTTTACCATTATACCCTAAACAGTGCCATGCAACAAATATTTACATAGCAATTACATTGTATTAGGTATTATATATCATCTGCAAAAAGATTAAAATGTATGGAAAGATGTGCATACATTATACACAAATAATACAACATTTTATATAGCGTCTATAGATTCTGGTCTTGGTGGGCGTTCTAGAGCCAATCTCTATTAGCTATCGGGGGACAAGAAATTCCTGAAAGTCAGTATTCCATGTGGCTTACAAACAAGGTAATGTTGAGAATAAATTTCCCTACAGTGAAAAAAAGATATTTTCTAAATGTGTTTATATAATTGGTATTGTTTATACAGTGTGGCTTTTAAGTCTGAAGCCCAAAGAATGTGACTCAATAAACAGTCCAATTTACTTAGTACTATTTTAAGATTAAGTGTATAACTTTTTTAAAAATAAAAATCTTTGATACTCAATTTTTATTTCTTTATTAGAAAATTATGTGTTTTTCTGGTTTCTATTTTTTATTAGTACATGTTTGCTTTACACAATGATTACATTCCTTATGTGGACTTGGTACATACATATCTCTATTTTTCATCCCCTTTCTCTCCCCTCCCACCCCTGCTTTCATCCCTTTCCATTTAAGAAAGAGCTATCTACCTAGCTCCTATTATCTGTCTTTTATTTTGCCTTTTATTCACATTTGGGTTTCTCATAGAAGAGAAATCATGTGGTATTTAAGCTCGTGTGTCTGATTTATTTCACTTAATAATACAGTCTCAGAGTGCATCCATTTACCTACGAATTTGAATAGTTGACATTCCAATACTTTTTCTTAATTGAAAAGTAAAACTCATATACAAAGCCAGAAGTTTTGTCATTCTTTTTTTTTTTTTTTTTTTGTGGGTACCGGGGGGTCGACCTCAGGACCTCGCGCACCAGCAGGCGCCCGTGCCGCTGAGCGATATCACCGGCCCCTTTTTCGTATGTGGGATCCGGGAGTCGAACTCGGGCCCTCGCGCTTGCAAGGCAGGCGCTTATGCCGCTGAGCCATCTCACCGGCCCGGTTTTGTCATTCTAAACAACTAAAATCTTAGAAACTAATGATGCAAATACAAAGACAAAATGAACCTCTTTAATCAGTACTATTTCTCTGACAGCTCCTACTTGAGACGCAAAAGAAATATTAGTTTACATGGTTCAGAATTGCCTACAGCGCTTAAATAAACACATACAAATTGTACGCTCCCTTGGTACATTCGTTTATCTTATATCTGAGACCACTCTGTTTAGATACAAAATGGTGACAAACTGCTTCTTTTTATCTTGTAAGACAGAAAAATGGCCTGTAAGATACCACCTTGGCAATATGTCGGTGAGCAAATGAATAAACAGTGCCGTCTTTCTCACAGTAATGGGGAGTCAGGCAGAGACCGAGGTGCAAGGCGATAATCTCCCTGACACTGGAAGGTCTTCATCAAGACCTTCATCAAGGGCATTCTTAAATTTGCAATTGATTCCTGATAGGCTTTTTAAAGGTTTTTCCAAAAAGGTGGGAACTAATCCATCTAACTGATTTAATGATGAAAAGTAAATTGACTACCACTTTTCATCTCTGCCCCAAATCAATTCTATTTCCACAAACAAAACTACCTAAACGTATGGTCTCTAACAAAAACAACACAAGAAAGTGAGTGTTTTCTCAAGTCTGAGAAACTTGTCTTCTAGCGGAAACGGAATCACAAATGCAGTGTGGATCCCCAGTAGGAGCAGAACAGAAAAACAATATTTGTAAAAAATAAGGAAAGCAGAATTCAATGTGGAGGTGACTTAACATTAATGCACCAGTATCTATTCATTATGATAAATGTGCCGTAGTAGTGTAAAATGTTAACAGGGGAAAGAGGGAAAGTTACTTGGGAACTCTGTGTACCGCCCTCACAGCTTCTCTGTAAACTTAAATCTGTTCTAAAATGCAACATATATTAAACATGCTTTCTCTCAGTCAATGAATTATTTTGACTGGGATAAAATAAAAATTAATTCGAAGCTTATTAATGCAGCTCCATCAATTAAGAGACAGACTGGAGCTTTTGACGAAACTGGTCAAAAATTTATAAAATCTAATTATAAATTAGATTATATCTATAAATTAGAGTTTATAAAGTAGTATATTTTCCTAGGCTTATTTTCATAAAATTAATGAAGCATCTAGGTAAAAATGAGTTGATAAAAATAAGCGAAATTATAAAACATTATGAGTTGTTAGTATAAAATAATTCCAAATTTAAGAATTATACAAAATAGACTCTTCCAGATGACCAATGCACTGTGGAAACAGCTCAGTTTTAATCTTCTGTTGCTTTCAGTAATTGACAAGGCGGTGAGGAGTGGTAATCACTACATCTTTGTAAAGGCGAGCACCCATCTATGGAAAGTATATGGCTTCACGGAGGTCAGAAAAGTGCCAAGGACTTGTTAGAACACAGTGTCCTACTTCCTGAACAATTCCAGGAATCAAAAATAACAGGAGCACTTATGAATTTATTATCTGTGATTCACCTGCTAAATGATTCTTTTCCAAATCTTTCTCCTATGAATTATATATCCGTACCTTAGCTAAGATGATAAAAAGGAAAATAGAGCTCATGCTATAAAATTTTAACATTTTACCCTCATAAAATCCAGTGAAATTTCTGCATTTTTCTTTTATTCATAAAATGTTCTCTATGCGTGTGCACGAGCCGATCATAACTAATGGAGACCAGTGGGATGTGTTGAGAGAGCCACGACCAAATGCATAAATCAGAGGCCTTAAGTGTTTATGCCTCACCCCGAAGAGCAGTTTATCATTGCTGGAGTGTTTGGATTTCTCGTATCTTTCAGTAGAGAGTAGAATCCTTGTGCTTAATTTTGTGAAAAGCGGCTTTGAAGATTCCTTCAGAAAGGGGAATGTGCGCTTAATTCAATGCTTTAGCCCATTTTAATCCCGAAATGGAGCTCCGTCCTTTGTGATGAATCAGTGATAGCAGTTAAGTTGGTGTCAGCCTGCTCTGGTGTGGCTGTTCTTGGAGATTTATAACAAACGGGCTGGGGCTGGAGAAAGGGCCGCTTTTAAAAATCCAGCTGGGATTTCACACATCCAGTACTCAGCACCAATTTCAATGGAGAAAATCCTGGGATAGATTTCTAGCGATTTCTAGAGCTCAGAATGTGTGAGAGAAAGGGTCTACTGGTGAAAATGTCCCTGTTGTGCTTATCTACAGAACGGAAAGGGGACTAAACGTCTGAAACATTCTTAGAAACATCTTCTACCATAAAGAGAAGCCACCAACAAGAAGGGACTGTGAGCTGCTCTTTAAAACTCTTGCTAGGGCTGTGGTCCCGGATTCCGGCCCTGCACGGACAGCCCGCATCAGAGGGCTTCATAGGAACGGGAAGCCCATTCAGGAAGGAGTGCCCTATCCCAGCTCTCAATTGTTTAAAAAAGAATTTTTCTTCATTTTAATATATTTATGGTGAATAATTATATATAAAGGAGACTGAATCCAGGGCCCTGTGTATGGTAGGCAAGGGCTGTACCACTGAGCTACATCCCCAGCTTGTATTTATTTCCTTTTTTTGGAGACAGAGTCTAGCTAAGTTGCTGGCCTTGAACTTGTGATCCTCCTGCCTCAGCCTGACTGGGATTACAGGCACAGGGCCACCGTGCTGGGCACCACACCTATGTACACAGCATCTGTCCGCACCTGGGCGGGATCTATTTAGCCAAGCAGAGACCAGACCGCCTGCCTGTGGCGAGTTATGAGGATCACGTCCTCGCCAACTCGTGACGCAGAGTGCGCTTAGTGAGACCAAGACATTAAGATTCCTGGAAAACAAACGTGTGGTTTTCGAAAGAGAGCGAGGGAAGACACAGAGCACTCCCAAGGCCCAGGGAGGAGGAGGAGGAGGAGGAGGCAGGAGGCCCTGCCCTCCGCGCGCTTCCCTGCAGGGAGGCGGCCAAGCGCAGCGTCAGCAGCCGCTGGGCCTGGGCGGGCAAGGGCTGCGCTGTTCTGGGAACCGCTTTGCGGGGCTCCGGGGACAGACGCTCCTGCCCTGCCCTTCCCCAGTCCCCGGAGCTGCCCCTTCCCGGAGCCCTGCCCGCCGCTTCCCCAGCTCCTCTTCTCAGACGGCGGGGCCGGGGTCCCTAGCCCCTGACCCGACCTGGGGGGTGCCGCAGCCCCCGAGGCCGAGCCGTCCGTGCTTGCACTCCACGCGTAATGATTTTGAAATGTGTGGCTGCGCCGTGAGGAAGAGCAGGCCTCGATATAAGGCCCATTATCCAACGCCAGTGACTGACCCCAGACAGGCTGCGCTTTCCACTGGGAGGTAACGAATCGCTGGGTGACCTCCAGCCTGCACTTCGGAGCCACCCGCAGCTCCAGTCCCCTCCTGTGTCAACTCCTTCAGGAGAAAGGAATACGAATGAGGTACTAATGAAGCATTTCATCACCTGTTTACCTTCAGCGATCAGTGGCCCTCCCTCGATTCATCATGAGCCCATTAGCTCTGAAACCGCTTGTCAATTGGAAAGGCCTCTGATTAGTAACGCATACCTGAGGAAACCCGGTGTTCCCACATGTTTCTGGTTCTGGGATACCACATAGTTCTAAGCAGGAAGAGAGAGAGAGAGAGAGGAAAAAGAGAAGAAAGAAAGAGAAAAAGGCTTTCCTAAACAGAAAAGAAAGATTAGATACTGGTGGTTTCTTCCATCAGTATGTTTTAGCTCTTAAAGAGGCTCCTTCGGGTAATGGTGTCCATCAGAGACAAATCCACACAGTTCAGGATCGATGCTGCAGCGAGGAGGCTGGTACCGCAGGTGACGTGTTCCGTTTCAGAGTCCGTGGCTCGGGAGTGGTAATGAAATCACAGAGGCAGTGTCATGTAACAGCAAGGTCACAGAAGTGCATTAAGATCCCAGCTCTGTATGATTTCCACGCTCACTTACCCCACCTCGTCTTTATTATCCTTATCTGTAAAGTGGAGATACGAATGCCTCTCTCCTTGGATAGTGGGGAAAACGATGGAACAAAATCTGAAAATGGTTTCATACTGCCCGGTACCAGGCAAGTGGTCTTAAGTGCTCTTTTCCTTTCTGCTGCATTTTAACAGCTATTTATTTAATCCAATCCATCTCAGCTCAACAGACACTTGTGTTAGGAAATAAAAAAATATCATCACGTAACTATAATAGCCAAATTACTATAACATAAAACAGAATTAACTAGTAACTTCTTAAGAATTCTATTTCCTCTTTACATAAGTTTTAGGCTTATTTTTCCATTCATTCCATTTATGTTCATATAAAATATTATATTTTAAATTTTGTAAAATCTAGTTTAATAAATCTGAGTTTCTAATCTTAATGTAATTCACCTCTGACAAAATGCCGTGGTGAGGTAAATACCCAGCGAATAGAATCTGAACACTGCCCGGTCAGTACAACTGCCTGTAACTGACTATAGCAGTAGACACTAAAGTTACGAGTGACAGAAACTCAAATCAAACCATTTACACAAATTAGAGAATATTTTGTCTCCCTTAACTGAGGAGGGAGCACATCTGCCCTGGAGATGGGCCTCAAGGACGCAAAGGATTTCTGCAGGAATCTGCATCTGCTTCCGCCTCAGCCTCTGCCTTTAGCTTTCTTGGCTTCCTGGTTAGGTGCGGGGGGGGGGGGGACTCTCCAGTGGGGGCTAAATTGCCCTTTGGCAGTTCTAGGCCCACAGTATCCCTTCAACTAGCAAATCCAGAGATAAGAAATCATCTTCTCTTTACTCTAAATTTTATTTTTGTTTTCATTTTAGTTGACATATGGCAGTCGTGCTTATTATGGAGAACTATGCGAAGTGTTGTTTTGATACACGTGTATATTGGGTACTCATCAATTCATGACAGTTAGCATCTCTGTCACCTCCAACATCATTTCTGTGTGGTGGGAACAGTTAAAATCTTCTCTTGTAGCTAATTTGAGATATATGGTACATTTTGGTTGCCCGTAGTTACCCTGTGGTGCGCTAGAACACCAGAACTTACTCTTTCCTCCAAACTATAACTTTGTGCAGTCACACAGAGCATCTAAAACAGTAGGTCTCATAAAGCAGTGAATAGAATAGTGGCTACAAGACTAGGCAGGCATGAGGGTGGAGGGCAGGGAGCAGGTTGATCAGCAGATACAAAAAAAGTCACCTTTTGCAAAGAAATTATAGCAGATTCCTTAGGAAGCTCTAGGTGGCTCTGTATTCATCTTCAAACATGTCACCGGCCAGGATGTTACAGGACTGTGATCAGCAATTTGAGATTACACGGCCACACCCATGGTTAAAATGAAAAGGTTCAAGCTAGTCAAGTGCCAAATAAATAAATGAATGTGTTGTTTTTAACCAAAAAGATGTGTTCTGTTACAAGGACAATTATAACAAGAGTGCAATGACTATATGTAGCATCGTCCTCCCTACTTCTGCTCATGTCAGCCCTGTCTGGTCCTCAGGCTGACCTGGCTCTTGTACATCTTACTTGGTCACACCGTCTCAAGGTCAAGGAAGACGCCGTTGTCCACCTCCACTCCCTCTGCGTGCCTCCTGCACGCTCTCCTGTAACTTCCGTTTGTAATCTGCCAGATGCCTGAGCTCCTGCTTCCTGAACCTTCCTGCCTCTTCACACCGGTGCACTTCCACCTGTCCGTTCAATGACTTCTTGGAAGTCTTATTTGAGTCCTGAATGCAGCCCATCTTAGGCTCCCTGATCCCTGTCACCTTAGTCAACTCAACTTGTTCTGTCTGCCCAATTTCTAAGAAGCCCACATACACATTCCTCAAACTGCTCAGCCTTTATTTCTTAATAATGTCCTACACGGACACACCACTCCGGATACACAGTGAGCAACAATGAATGCATCCGAAGAAAATTGAGGCTTTCTAAAATAGCCTCTCTCCCTCCCTCCCTCTCTCTCCCCCCCTCTTCTTGTCTAATACATTTTGAGTTTATTTTCTGTCACTTCAGTGAATAATCAAAACTAACATACTCGGGCGGTGAGATGACTCAGCGGCGTAAGCACCTGCCTGGCAAGCCCCAGGGCCCGAGTTCAACTCCCGGAACCCACACACAAAAAAAAGGGCCGGTGATATTGCTCAGGGGCACGGGCGCCTGCTGGTGTGCGAGGTCCTGAGGTCGACCCCCGATACCCACAAAAAAAAAAAAAAAAAAAAAAAAAAAACTAAAATACTCTTCCATTTCAGGACCCATTAATGCACTCATGTTCTTCTGAAAAGCCTCCCTATTTCCTGACCACTGGACTCCCATATTATTTAAAATGCAGTGGTACCCTGGTAATTAAAAAAATGGTGTGTGTTTAGATTTAGAAGTCCTGAGTTCAAGACCAATCCGAGCACTTATAACTAGATTACCTCTTGCAAATCACTTCACATGAGAAAACCCAGGTTATCAGAAGAACGGGATACCTTCCTCAGTGGGCTCTTCTGAGACTCTGGTTCAATACTGTGTGTTTGCCCATTGGAAATACTTTTCAAATATGTGTATCAATTTTTTTCTATTTATTTTACACACTTGACTGTTCATCATGGTCCAATTTTGCTCCTTCAACCTAATCAGACATTATTTAAGACAAAAGCTCACACCGCATGAGCCCGTAATTCATTTTGAATTCAGTGAACAGGGTGTCTTCACCCATCTTCTATCCTTTGCCATGTGAAGCAGAGGAAACCAGTTTGGGGAGTGAAGGGAGAGTGAGAAACAGGCGGGGACTCAAGGTGACACATAGAAAGGGACACGGACAAGGTTTGGAAACATCGCCCCGACTAGCGAGTCAGTCTTGTTCCAGTTGAACTTGACCTACTTTCTTGCTTTTTTGTACAGCAGAACACCCAACTTTCTCATGCTGATTCTCATGTTTCCTTCAAATTATTGAGTTGAGCAGAGATAAGCCTTGACAAATAACCAAATAATGCCACCTCCAGCAAATGAAACGAATAGAAGGAAAATAAACCTCATGAAGGAAAATAAAATACTAGTTTAATGAAAAAATAGGAAAAGAAAGAAGGGGGAAATTTTATTTCTGTAGAAATAAACCCTCACCAAAGAACGACAAGTATTTCCCTGCACAAAACGAGTTCCTTTACTAATGCATTGTAGAAGTTAAATCCTAATTCTCAACCTTGACTCCCAAGTTTGAACTAAATGCCATGCTGTGACCCAAGAGCTGTTTCGTCATTCACAAGTCACACAGCCGCTCAAGGCCTCTTTTTCTCTTGATAAAATGTAAATAAGACTAGAATCTATTACATAGAGTTGTTGTGATGATTAAATGATGAAATAACTTTACCTGCTTACAGTGGTGACCAGCAAATAGTATTACTGAATAATGATAATTGTTTTACTATGTGCTAGTGATTTTTGCAGTGAAGGTTAACAATCTGCCCTCGAAAACAGAGCACCTCGGAATGTAAGAGTAATTGCAATTTAGTCAAGTTTTTCTGACCTCAAGTCAGCTCAGCCTGAACCTCATTGCCTCTGCTGGTGATTGGGCTCGGCAAGGCTCCCCACCCGGGTTCGGACCTGAGCTCACACTGGAGCCCATTCGACCCTCAGCATCTGTTCAGTCTTGTCACTGCCATCCACTGTCTTGCGTCTTACACCCTCAGCTCTGTACATTGAGCCCTGCAATTCCAAACCTTCCGTGTAGTATCAAAATTAATCACTAAGCAAATTTAAATCCTAGTTTGCTAAATTTTACTTTACAATTAGAGTAATACAAACTGATATATATACATTAGAAAGATTTTCACAAAGCCAAAATAAAGCAAAGTAGAAAACACTTCCATATTTACTTATGACCTTGTTTCAATTAATGGAAGGCTCCATTGTATAAACTGCCCAACTAGCAATCTTACCTGTTTACATCCTTTTTGGAGGGACAGTACTGGTGATTGAACCGAGGGTGTTTGCACTGAACTATACCCTCAGCTTTCTTTAAATTTCCCTGGTTGGGCTTGTTCCTGTAATCCTCCTGCCTCAGCCTCTCAGAGTGCCAGGATTACAAGTGTGCTCCATCACACCAAGCAAATTCATCTTTATACCTATCAACCTACTAGTTGTTAAATCTATTTATCATCTCTAACAAGTGCTCATCTTCATGTGCTGCATCCAAGTCTTGCTTTTTAAAGAATTATCTGTCATGTGTACCAGTGAAGTTCCAAGTTATCTGTATCTAAAAGTGACAATTTCTTATGTTTATCAATGAACCAGAGTTTTGGGAGGATTGTGAAGTATATCTAATTAAATCATTGCATTTTACTATTTGTTAATATTTCTGATAAAAAAAATTAGGTGTGGTAGGATACCAAAACTAGGGTTAAGATAAAATATAGGGCCTTACTGTAGATTTCATCTAATTATATTAAGTCTTCCTTCATGAACGTGGGAAATTAGGTATTGACTAGAGGGTCTGAATCACAAAGAATCAACTCAAAATAAGAACTTTTAAGAAATCTAATTTGATGTATTTGAAAAATATTAAAAATTAATAAAAACTAGGCTGCCTTAGGGGAAATACCCTCCAGCTAACAAAAGTACTCTTTAAAATATGCCAATAACACAATTGTAAAATTTGTCTTTTAATAACATGTGTTTCCTTTAGTAAACAATTGATGTAGTATTTTAAAAATAATTCTTAATGTCAAATGGGGTGGTAGCTCCTTTTCTATATATTTAGGGTTAATGGTGATTTAGAAGCCTCAATCTGATCATCATTTTGAGGAGAAGATTGTTTCGTGGGGGCAGGAATTCAGCAAGAATATCTATCCATGAGCCGTAGCTTGGATCCTCTCTAAAGTGATAGAAATTAAGAAACACTACGAAACAAAAGTACATACTGGCTCAGTCACCACTTAAAAAAGGTAGGAAGAGTGGATTATTTTCTTCTTAACCCTTTATCCCTTCTACCTTTCTGCTCCTAGCAGCCAGCCTGCGGCTGACGGAAACCACTGCCCCCATACAGCATTGATGTGTTCTCCATGAAACAATTCTGTGAGATTTTTAAAAATATCAACTTGTCTACAACATATATGAGGAAACATCATATGAAAACAAATATTATAATTTATTATGTTGGAAATAATCTAACATGAATTATACTTTAAACTCATGGATAAACGTTGGTTATTAATTTTGTATCAACATAAATTTTACCCCATTCTTAAACACTTTTAGCTCCTACTGGGATGTCAGACACCTCTCTCTCTTCTTTATTAGGTCATTGGTACATTTCTAAAAGTTCACTTAAAAGTAAATTTAAAAGTACATTAAATTGTAGTTATTAAGTGAGAGTTCTCCCAGTTTCCACTCTGTGCCTGAACACTGGCTTTAAACATAACTATCACCTCAAGTATTTATTTCTTTGTCATGAAAACATTCAAAATTATTTCTCCTGGAACTTCAAAATGTATAGTATGTAACCATCATCTACAGTCACTCTACCATGCAGTAGCATACTAGAACCCCCGACTCCTAACTGTACCTTAGAAGCCAGTGGTTAACCTCTCCCATCTATCAGTAACAAGCTTAGTGTTACTGATACCATCCACCTGTCACTGATACCTGTCTAGCTGCCCAGCTGACTAAAGAAGATGTCCCGTGAGAATGAAATCATCCTTATCATCATTTCTGATTGCGATAATTTTATTCAAAAGCAAAACTTTGATATTTTAAGCAGTCTGAACTGCGTTAAACTGATAGAATTTAGAAAATCTCTTCCAATTTTGTGCTGGGAACTGCTTTGCCAGTTCAGATTCTTTCTAGTCAAATGTTCAGTCAGAAATAACTTGATAAAGAATCATGCTGTCTTCAAAGTATAATGCTGCCATGTCAACATTAAAAATGAAAGATATTTAGACTCTGCCAGCAGTTGGAGCAAGGATCACATACAGATTTCCAAGTACATCTTTCTTCCCATGGGTTCACATTGTTATCCACAATGACAGAGAACATTCTCTTCTACTGGGTGCAACACACCAACAATCATTATATTTAGGCCCAGAGCAGTGGCACACACCTGTAAACGCAGCACCTGGCAACTTGGAGACTTCAGTGAGAACCCGTCTCTAAATTAAAAAAGGGCTGGACATGTAGCTGGGTTCTTTCCCCAGTATTCCCCAAATAATAGTAATAGTAATAATAATAATAATAATAATAATAATAATAACAATAATAATAATATAATAACATTTCCATGCAGGGAAACAGATAAAGCTAGTGCAGATTCTGTCCTTTACAAGCTATATGTGTGAATGTGATATATTCACCTTTTTTAAAAAAAAATTCATAAAAGTGCTACGAATTTTCAAGAACAGCTAATGAACACAGTGATTGCTGGGGAGTTTGGGTGATGAGGGAAATCTTCAAGGGCAAGGCAGAAGCAAATCACCAAAATGGGTGGCTAGGACTGGGATAGTCTGAGAGACGGAACCACCTGCCCATTCCTAACTGGGCTTCTCTTCCTCAGATTAACTTTCCAAGTGATTCTCAGATTATGTGCAAGAGTCCATCAGACGGGAAAATGTGTGCACAGATGACCAGTTTGAGAAAAGATAATTCCTTTCCTTTGTATTTATTAGGCAGGTAACAGAAGGACTGAACTGATGAGCACGAAGAAGTGTATCTGTGAGTCCAAGTATTTTTATCACAGGGGCAAGCGGCGAGCAGCTCCCCGAGAGTGGCCTAGGAGAAGCATGGATGGAAATTTATAGGAAAATGCTGGTGTATTTCCCAAATGACTCCCATGTCTAGACAGTGAGCAGAAATGAATATCTTTAGTCTTACTTAATGTGGCAAAAATCTCCCCTGTTGACATGTCTGCCTAGACTTCCAGAGTGCATGCGACATAGAACTGATATCTGAAGCATGACTCAAACTGTAGGAAGCTAACGTGGATTTATCTACTTTTTGTGTTTTGTTTTTATATAAAGAAAGCTGATAGTTCCCTTGGTAGCAAGGCTTTTCTAAAAAGAGAAAAGCATAAGAAAATTAAAGAAAAAAAGGTGATCAGGTTCTGCGGCCTGACCAGGATGCCTGCTAGTCATTTGTATTATTAAATGGGTTTTTTAAAATTCAACTTTCTTCAACATTTTCTGTGACAATAGGACAGTGTTAATTAGTTTCCAGGCTTTTATGTGTAGCTGAGTTGAATGCCAACATAGGAAATTTCTTCAAAAGCTAGAATGGACCCAATTTTTAATTAATTAAATTATTTTTCTTCTTCTTTTTGTAGTTTAAATTTACTTTAATACATAAAAGCAAGAAAATTGGGCATATTAATGAGGTAACATGATGTTTCAACCCATGTGTGCATTGTTTAATCAGGTTAAACATAGACATTTATTATTTCTTTATGGAAAACATTCAGTACATTTTCCTCTAGTGCTTTTAATGTACAGTTCATTATTGTTATCTACAGTCACCCTGTGGTGCAAAAGCACACCAGAGCTTCCTGCTCTTAACTGTAACTTAATATTTATTGACCAATATTTCTCCCACTGAGTATTTTTCGTGAGCAAATAACCTTACGCTACAGCCAAAACTCTATCTGTAATCTGAAAACCCAAGAATGCCATTCTATTCAGAAAAGGAGCATGCAGACCCAGAAGTACAGATCCGTCTCTACCACTGGAAAATCAATACCAACTTTTTAAGTAGCAGGGGACTTCCACAACATATGATGAATGCAGTATTTTTGATCTACCATAGGCAGAAAAAAATGTAAAAGGAAAAATTATTTCTAAGAGCAGATTGAATTCGTTTGAGGAAAATTTATGTCTAAGGAAAGAAGCAGTATCGCTGTTGCATCTTCGACAACCTGAAAAATCTGATAACTCTTGCATTTAAATTTGCACCCAGGCATTTATAAAAACAAAGCTATTTTGCTATGGGTTTTGCTTATGGAGGTATCAGCACATCTGATGCTGTGTCCACAGCTTGAAAACAGAGAAAGCCTATGACTCTCTGCAGCATGTAAAAACATCCAAGTTGAACACAGGCATGCTAACGAACTTTAGCGCTTTGTACAGTGGCTGACTAGTGTCTCTAGAGCTAAACAAGCGTGACTCCAAAGTTAAAGTCAGAACTGTTTTGGATACAGTTTTATCGAGTGATTATTAAAGTAAATCCAATCACACGAAGGCCCGAGTTCGACTCCCGGAACCCACATACGAAAAAGGGGCCGGTGATATCGCTCAGCGGCACGGGTGCCTGTTGGTGCGCGAGGTCCTGAGGTCGTCCCCCCGGTACCCACAAAAAAAAAAAAAAAAAAGTAAATCCAATCAATGGGGACCATCTAGGTCTTGAGAGCTGCATGTTTTAAAAAATTGGAATTTTGGGCCGGTGAGATAGCTCAGCGGCGTAAGCGCCTGCCTTGCAAGCACGAGGGCCCGAGTTCGACTCCCGGATCCCACATACGAAAAAGCGTCACGGGTGCCTGTTGGCGCACGAGGTCCTGAGGTCGACCCCCCGGTACCCACAAAAAAAAAAAAAATTGGAATTTGGTGTTGTGATAGAGGATGTCCACATGAACAAATAGACACAGAGAAAAATACAATGCAGCATAAGAGTTCTAACTTTGAAAATACTGCCCTGTAGGACAGTAGCATTTTGGAAATCTGCACCGTGGATTAGGGCACTCTTCTCTCCAAGCCCCTTTCTTAACCTAAGAGTCTGCATGCATTTGTGATTTCTGGACTACATCAGTGTTTCCCAGCATCAGCATCATGGACGTTTTGCTGAATAATTTGTGTTTGTCTAGCAGCATCGCACATCTACCCATTACGTAGCAATTACACCCATACATGCTCATAGAGTCAACAACTGAAAGTATTTCCTGATATGGCCAAATGTTCCCTGGGAGGCAAAATTGCCCTGCAGATTGTGAAAAGCTGAGAAAATATCTCTTTATGTTTATTTCTGAATGACAACTTGCATCCCCTCCCCCACCTCCTGCCTCATTGACAATTCAGTAAAGATTGTAAGGGTGTCTTCCCAACTTGGGGTCAACATTTGCTGGATTTAGATGATAGCTGATAAAACTTCAAAAGAACAAAGAACAATCTGTTTTGTTGTTCATTTATGTAATTGTGTTCCGAGTACTTCATAACGTTTTAATGTCTTCCAAAGTTTGTTTCTGATATTTGCTGTTTTTATTTACTTTTTTACCTGTGACCCTGAACAGTGAAAGTCATAAATATTTTAGAATTTATTAATTACATTCAGGGGTCACTCCTAACAAAAACTGACTTTGAAAGGCTGATTTATAACCTAGGGATTGTGTTTTATTTTATTAACAAGTATATATACATTAATTTAAGCTACTTTAAGATGAGTAATTAAGTGGCAGTCATTACCTTCAATCATAGCAACAACTGAAGATCACTGAGAAATAATCCTGGAGTATTCTAGCTTTGCCAGGGGCTCCAGGCCTCATCCTATGCGAGCATCTTCTAACAGCACCACTGACCACAGTCTCCAAACGCTGTAATAAACCTATTGCACTTCGGCAGTTGACAGAAAGGCCTGTGTGTGGTCAAAGCTGTGATTCTTTTTGCAAACAATACAATATTGACTTGAGCTGACAGCATGGCCTCCAAGGAGAATTTTAAGCCATTTTGTTTTCTAGGCTTGTATTATCATCATTGGTCTTTATTTGACATGTAATTATACATATTTATGTACATATTGTGTACAGTGTGACATTTCGATACATGCATACAATTTATAATGGTCAAATCAAGAGAACTAGCATATCTCTCATCTCAACATCTATATTTTGTGCTGGGGACATTCAGAATTCTTTCTTCTAGATACTCTAATATAGACAATAAATTAGTCACCTTACTGTGCTATATTCCCCTTATCTAACTACATTTTTCTAAAATGATAACTAACTTCTGTCTTCCTCTTTCTCCTTACCCTTCCAGGCTCTAGTATTTCCTAATCTACTTTCTATGCCTATGAAGTCAATATTTTGGCTTCTGGCTCTGAGTGAGAATACGCCTGTCTGACTTCCTGTGCTTGCTGTTTCACTGCTTTCTGTTTCACGTAGACAGGAGCATGGAGAGTGACACCTGAGCCATGGTTGTACCCTGAACACATTTGCTGTCCAGTTTCTCTTGGAAAACACCAGCTTCCCAGCCTCAAAATGCTTTTTGATAGAGAGAACCACCTCATGACATCACTATTGCCATTTCTTAACTGAAAATACTCTCCTACTCTTGGTATCATACTCATTTTAAGAATACAGATGAAACTGTCCACAAATCAGTAGATGGTTTCATTCTCAAGCTTATGGTTAATAATTACAGGTCGAGTATCCCTTATCCAAAATCCCTGGGACCAGATATACCTCAGATTTCAGATTTTTCAGGTTTGTGGAATATTTTCCTATACAAAATTGGATATCCTGGAGATGGGGTCCAAGTTTCAGTACAAATTTTATTTACTGTTCATGGGAAACTTATACATGTAGCCTAAAGGTAATATTTATGTGCCTGCATTTTGACTGAGACCTGACATATAAGAGTAGGTTTGGAAAGCCAGGAGTGGTGGTGTATGCCTGTAATCCCAGCACTCGGGAGGCTGAGGCAGAGGATTGCCATGAGTTCAAGGCCTGCCTGAGTTACATAGTGAGTTCAAGGCCAGCCTGCACAACATAGTGAGACCCTGTCTCAAAAAATACAAAAAAAAAAAAAAGAGTAAGTGTGGAATTTTCCAACAGTGGCACATGCCAGTTAATGATAACTGTCAGTTTGCCTGCAATAAGAGACTCTTAGAGAGGCAAATTCATCATGGGGGCACGAATACCATCAGTCTACTAATGACCATAGCTGAATGTGCTGTTAGGAGGTAGTTTCCAGTTGGAGGAGGTGGGTTGCTGAGGGCGTGCCTTTGGAGGGTGTACCTCTTTCTGTAACTCTTCCCCTGTGCTCTGCTTCCTGACTGCCATGAAGTGAGCAGCTTAGCTCTATCACTCCCTTTTCTATGATGTTCTTATCTTGTAGCCAGACAACCATGGACTGCACCCTCTGAAACTATGAGCCATAAATAAGCCTCTCCTCCTGTGGGTGTCAGGTAGTTTGTACCAACAATAGAAAGTCTGACCAATACATGGTATCATGTTGGTGCTCAAAAAGTTTCAGATTTGGAAATTTCAAATTTTCTAATTAGAGTTCTTTAATCTGTATATTATTTTTTCTAATCATATGACAGTAAGAAATCCTTAAATAGAAGTGTTATATTAAGATACAACCACAAACCTTAAATCTAATTCTTGCAGTGTTGAAACATTGAAAGCAGAAAACAATGCATAAAAATGGAATAATAACATTGTTCTACCTTAAATCTAATTCTTGCAGTGTTGAAACATTGAAAGCAGAAAACAATGCATAAAAATGGAATAATAACATTGTTCTAGGAATGTTTTAAACAATTGAATAAGCCGAGATGTATTGATACATTCAAGTATTTTTATTCCCACCTCATTGATGATATTTGTTCCTCAGTAATTACTGAATTACAAATTCATAACTCTGTTTTATTGTCTTTATTCCCAAAACACAAGCATTTTTCTAGTTCTGTAAGTAGTCAGTCCAAGATTTCTTTTACCTTTACCATGAGATTCCCTTTGCTTTTGTTCCGATTTGGTTGTTTTCCGTGATTCTGTGATGTTCTCTCTCTAGTACTCCTTTTCAGTTCAGGAGAAGACATTTTCCAGAATTCCCTGTGTAATGGAACTTGGCAGGTCAATTTTTTGAGAATTCACATGTCTGAAAATATTTTTATTATCCCACTCATGATTTATAGTTGGCTGGGTATAAAATTGGAAATTTCCTTAGCATTTTTCAAGGTCTTGTTGCACAATTTTTTGTTCACTGCACTGCTGCTGAGGAAACAATGATGTTGTCATATTTCGCTTCTTTTCACTAACCTGTTTTTGCTTCTGTATTTGTTTTTAGTTGTGGACACTTTCAATTCTTTAAATCTTACCTCAGTCCCTAAAGTCCTTCCCATCACCAGTCATATGCAAACTAAAAATTTCTTATTTTTAAAATGTATAAAGCAATAGAATGGAAATTGTATTGAAATAATAAATTGCAGCATTTTGTTCCATGATGGGATTGCCACTTTTTTAGTTAAAAAATCCTATCACTACTTGTGACCTCATTCCTATGAACTAAAGGAATTTCTACAGAGCTCTTAATCTCAAATCTAGTAGTCTTCTCAGTTTGTGTTCTCTTAAACCTGTCTTCAGCTTGAAATTCTTCACTCCAGCAGTCTCCAAATTTTCTCCTATTTTGTTTTACTTTCCCTGTCTGCCGTTTTTTCTTGACCTGTTCACATTGTCCCTACTTGCAAAATGGAGATGTGCTTCTTCAACCTTTGCTGGATGCTCCTCTGTATTTTGTGATATTCATGTTGTAAGAGAACTTGAATTAATTTAAGATAGGATACCAAATGTCACCATTATAATTGTTGCTTTCAAAATATATCTTTCACCTTAACCTATTTTATGAGTAGTCTTATACTTCCACCAGTATTGTTTCCTACTGGAGAATAAAGAAGAAAAAATTGAAACAAAATCCTAGAGTAGAAGTTGCAAGGCTGTTTTGTAAAGGACCAGATAGTAAATACTTTAGGCCTTGCAGGATATATAGGCTGTGGCAAATACTCGACTCTGCTCTTGCAGTATGGATATATAATACCATCGACAACACATACATAAATGAGGAGGGGTGTATTTCAATCAAACATGAGTTAAAAGAAAAGCAATGAGCCCTATTTTACCTCTGAGCCAACTCCTGATCCAAAGATTTGGACTGTCTTGAATTTGGCACTAATTATCTGTTTGACATTAGGATAATCATTTCATTTCTTATGAAATGAATTTGTGTATCTATTGCAGTAGGAATTTTTTTTAACAAGAACTTTTTCCTCTCACCTTTTACCTTATGGACCCACTAAACTCACTTTTAGACGCAGCCCAACCGTCCTCCAATCCATGCAGACTTCCTTCATTCATGCATTCAAGATTATGTGTTAAGTAGCAGGTACATAACATTCATCTATACTGAGAATTAGCTATATCTTCTTTAATTCTCAAAGGTCATAAGCCCATTGAAAGACTTTCTCACACTCTAGTGTGACATTATTGCTGTGTTTTACTTACCTCTCTTCATCCCTTGACTTTGAACATATCCATAAGGTCTCATTGTGTGAAATACCTGCCATATAATTTGTACTCAATAATTTCCTGTCAAACATTGCCACAATGTAATGGCCTACATATTCTAGGAATTGTTTTTCAGCTAAAATAATAAGTTGTATTGCTTTAATTACACACATTTAAAACCAAACTCATTCTACTTCTTCCCAAGTTTGTTTCCTTTGTTGTTAATGGCATTCACAGATTTAGTTATCCAAAGATCAAACGATATCTATCTGCGTGTGTTAATAGAATATGAGTCAGACCGATAGGAACCTCAACCACAGTTCTGCTACTTGATTCAATAAGGAATTTTAGGTACATTATTGGTCTTTCCCGGACTCAGTTTTCTCATCTGCAAAAAGGGATGAAAGTATGGGCAACTCAAGGGTTTCGTGTACCCAAAATCAATCTTGTGGTTTAAGAAAACCTTTGCTAATACTCTACAAGTGTTTTCTGTTACTGTTAGCATTTCATCATTCTAACCTTCCTGGCAGCATGATCTTAGCAAACTTTAGTAAAACTCATTTTCTCTTTAACTTGAATCAGTTTGTGATTAAGGTAGTACCTGATATCCCTTATCCCTAGCATATGACATGCCTGGAGAATTCAGTGGAAGCTAATTCCTTTCAAAGACATACAGTCTCTATTTAATTCAACAACAACATACCAATCTAAATTTTATAGCCTACAATTAGTTCATAATTAAGAAATAATATTTAATTGTATGTGGCCCTTTAAAAATTATGTTTTATCTGTAGAAGGGAAATAGTTATCTTGTTTATACTCTTGGATGTATTAGGAAAAAACCCAATATACTATGCTCTACAGTCTCTTAAATCCATCTAAACATTTTGCAGTTTTAACTTTTGATAAATTGCCAAATGATGTTATGCTTAAACATTTGTAATGATTTTTTTCACTTTTTATTTTAAAAAAGAAATTTACAAGTAGCTACTAATTTAGTGCCTGCCTTTTTAGTCTTTCTGCACAACACAAACTCCTAAGCATCCTCCAGGTCATATTCCTTAAATTTATTTGGGTCCTAAAGATACATTTTGTTGTGACAATTCTTCAATTGCCTGAATAATATTTTAGTTTTCAACTGTTTTTATATGCTTGTGTTATTTTTATGCAGATTATAAATTCTCGTGAAATAAAATTATTTTGTTTATAACTTTATTCTCACACAACCTGGTATTTTCTGCCTGTTTCATTATTTCTGACGTGTTTCATTATTTTCCCATCACTCTGTGCTAAGTAAAATAAATCGTCATTAACAAAGGTGATCCTGTCTCCGTGAGCCCTGTCCCACACATTAATTGTACAAATGTATGTTGATGTCATTATAAACATGCAGATTCTAGAGTAATACTCTATATTTTCTCTAAGGAAAAGCACTAAGTAAAACAAAATGTAAGTATTCTCTAAGTGTGTATCCTTCATATATGTTTTCACTAAAATTATGCTTTAATAGATTATGTCTTCAAAATGCCATACAAATGTCTATATACTAATTGAGGGTGAAATATAGACACCACCTCCCACAACTTGCTTTTTATTTAAAATTTTTTTCCCCTCTGGTTGAAAAAAATCATTACAGATATTATTTATTTTTGTAACTCTTTAAGATTTAAGTTATCAAAATTCAGGATAGGAGTTTTAAATAGAAATACAAATAGCAAATTTCATAGAAAATTTATCAAACTCAATATGGCCATAAATGTAAAAAATAAAGTTTCATGCTTAGCAACCAACAAAACAATGAGAGCTATGAATCAACCTTTGTCCACCAGCTCCACCATATGGCATTATAAGAACTTACAGTTAATACTCAAGAGGAAAAAAATCTTACTGAACATCTACAAACACTTACTTCATAGTGAATGAAATGCCTTATGACAAAAATTAATTTGAAATGATAAGAAGCACTCAACGTTTTATAATAATGAATGTGTATCCCTTTATCTTAGGCTAAGTTTAAGGAATCCTAAGGATATATTGTACTTTCCCTGGGAAAGTATATATTAAGGTAAACTAACCTTGAGTTTTAAAGTTATATGTTTGCAGAATACTTTGCAATATTTTTTGCATCTTATGATTTTGAATTATAGTCCATGGTTTGCTTTATTTCAGTCAATAAGATTTATTTAATAATGTTATGTTCTGTTTTATACAACAGTCTTGTATATACATGCAAATTGCATTCTTTCAAAAATATAAGAAGTTATAAAACTTTATGGCATCACCTATAAATCTAAGAATCTTTTAAAAATTAAATAAATTATTTCTTCAAATTATCTATTTGTCACCCTCCCACTCTTTTGTTTTGTTTTCTTAAACTGGAGTCCTGAAGATGATGATGATGATGATGATGATGATGATGATGGTAATGATTAGTCTTATCTTTTTGGGGGGATTTTTATATTTTTATTTAAAGCTTATTATGGATATGTAAGGTATACAACATGATGTTATAGGTTAGGTAGACAGATAGCAAAAAGTTTGTGACAATCAGGCAAATTAACTCATCATAACACAGTTACTCATTTCTTTTTTGTTGTTGCAAGAGCACCTACAATTTACTCATTTAGCACGAATTACAGAACCAATACAATTTTATTACCTATAGTCCTCATGTTATACATTAGATCTCTAGACTTATTCATATTATATCTACCTTTGTAAATCTAAGATATCTTCAATAATTAGACAAATCTTTGTTAATTAGATTTTCAGTCTCCCTTTCTCCCCCTTTGGTCTGTTTCCTTAAATTGGAGACTAAAAGTATATATTAGAGAAATGAATTACACAAAACTTCTGTTGTGTGCAAAATGCAAAGCAAAATGCAAAGCTAGCCAGCCTAAGCATAAGACTGAGAGGACTTGGGAGAAATGGACAGAATCCTAAACAATGAGCAGGAGAGGAAAAACGAAGCTGGGAAGGCAGGTGAGGGGTGGGGGCTGCACAGTACCATTTCTGTGAGAGCCTGGGTGTGTCTCCTAGTATAAGGGGTGATTAAAATACATGGTGACTGTTTAAATTTTAAAAATGTATTATAGTAAAGCACATTGCTATTTTCTCCCTCCATATACCCCCACAAACTTTAAACTCACTTATCCCATCATCTTTGGCACTTTCTGAAGCAGTTCTGGAAGTCTTCTCTCATGATTGTCTTCATGAAGTGTGATAAAAATACAGTGAATGCTGCTGCTGAGTGCCGTCCAATGCAAAGGCCACTCACAAAAAATTACAGCGTCCGCATCCACCTTATTTTCCAGATCAGGCACACTGTTTCTTCTAACTCTTCCTCAAAGTTAAAATAATGTCAAAGGTAAACATTTTGAATGCATTCTGGGTATCAAGCAGCCCAATTAAAGGCAGCAGAACTAAAAACACTCACTGAAGAAAGAGGACTTCCAGAACTGCTTCGGAAAGTGGCAAAAGCGATGAAACACATTTGTTCAAAGCAAGAGGGAGTATTTTGAGGGGGATCAATGGCCACGTAGCTTTTACTGTATTAATGTTTTAAATTTAAATGTCCACCATAGTTGTCTATCATAGCACATATCTTCTAGGTCTGTTACATCTGTATTGTTTGTACTTGGCCTTGCTGAACTCAGGTTCCTACCCCTCAACAAATCAGCTGTAGGTAGAGCACAGTGAGAGCCACATTTGTTCATGAGGCCTGAAGAAGGCAGATACTGGGGAAACTGATAAGTGTCGAGGATACTTACCCAGTGTAAATCTAGACAAAATGATGGATAGGTCTGAGCCTGGCAAGGGGCCTGTAATCCCAGCTTCTCAGGAGGCTGAGGCAGGAAGATCGTAAATTTGAGGTCATCTTGGGAAACTTAGCAAGAAATTGTCTTTAAAAAATTTAAAAGGACTAGGGCAAAGTAGCTCAGTGGCAAAGAACTTGTGTAGCATGTGCAAGGCCCTGAGTTCAATCCCCAGTGCAGAGTTGGTGGGTGGCTGGGTGGGGTGAATTGTGTCTAGAAGGTAATACAGCTAGTTAAAGTAAGGTATTGCTTCTAATCCTACTTCACCCAGATAAGTTACTAAAAGTTTCCAATGTACACTAGATTATATACCAGATAATTGAACGTGTCTAATCTGATAGACTGAAGTAAAAAAATCGTTTATAGATTTTAGGTGACCATGTGCACAGTGGGAGAACCACGACCTTTGTGATATGAACTTGCTCTTCTTTCTTTGGGCAGATCCTAGTTGCGGCGAGCTGAACAAAACAAAGAGATAGAACACAAGCATGTGTGGTTACATGGTGTTTAAGGGGATGATGAGAAATAGGACAACTTTCTGGATTGAAAGACTTTTACAGCAGCACCCCAGACGGTTACTACCTGTTGCTATCAGTAAGTTGGTGGGCAACAGCAGCTAGCAATGACCATGACAGTCCAGTAGGGATGGTAGTCAGGGATCTCTTTTTATGCAGAAAGATGAGCTTCAAGGATGTACAGCTAATACACAAGTATGTGTGCAGTTCTTACATAGCTTTTATATGCTCAGGGCAATTTCTCCATAATGAAATGATTATACCTGTCCTTTACTGAGCATGTTTTCCATGACAGTTCCATAGCTGTTGTGTGCACCAACATAATTAAGGTTTATAACAACCCTGTGAGGTGTAACTGTCATACTCCCTTCTTCCAGATTGAGAAACCAAGACACAGAAGCACTGAGTAACCTACCCAAGCCACACATCTAGAAACGATTCCGATCGACTCAGTCTAGCTGTGGAGCCCCACAGGATAAATTTCCTCGCAAGAGCATATTTATTAAGCGACACAATAAACCGACTTGGTCACAGAACACTACCCAGCAAGAAAAAAATGCACATTCTTCTCAAGGACACACTGGGCATTGTCCAAGTCAGACCCCATGTTGGCCCACGAATTAAGTTCTAGTACATTGAAAGAAAATGGACATTTTGAAAATTGTCTTCACCAACCAGAGCAGGATGAAGTTAGAAATCAGTGACAGACCTAAATTTATGAATTAAAAAACACTTTGATCAAAGAACTCACAGCGGAAATCAGTAAATACATACTGACAAATGATAATGAAACATAACATACCCAAAGTTATGGGACAAGAGGAGAGGAGTCCTAAGAGGAAATTTATAAGGTCTGAACTAGAAACATCTCTAATCAACAACCCAATTTTACAACGTAAGGAGCCAGAAAATGAAAAACATACTAAACCCAACACTAGCAGAATGAAGGAAATGATAGACCATAACAGAGAGAAGTGAAATTGAGAATAGAAAAGCAATTCTCTTTAGTTAGTTCTTTGAAAAGATTAATGAAATTGACAAAATTTAGCTAAATGGACTAAGAAAAAAGCAAAAATAGTAAAATTCCTAAAATCAAAAAGAAAGTGAAGACATCGTAAACATGTATTGAAATGGCATTCTGTGTCCCATAAATATGTACAATTACTATGTATCAATTAAAAATAAAAATACATTTTAAAAAAGCAAGGATTTCTGCAAAGAAGATATACAAATTATCAGTATGGATATGAAAAGATACTCAACAATCCAATCATGACTAATCACTATGAAAATACAATTCAAAACTTCAATGAGATACTACCTCATACTCTGTAGGTTGGCTACTATCAAAAAGATTTAAAAAAAGTGAAATGCTGATGAAAATGTGGAGAAATTGTGCACCATGCAAAACACTGTCACTGTGCAAAACATTATGACATTTCCTCAAGTAATTAAAAATAGAATTATTGTGGTCCTGCATTTCCACTTCTGGGTATATATCCAAAAGGCATGAAAAGGATTCTCGCATAGTACTTGTATATCCACTTTTTTTTTTATGTGGGTACCAGAAGTCAAACTCAGGACCTCGCTCTTGCCAGGCAAGTGCTTATGCCACTCAGCCATCTCACCAGCAATATATCCACATTTTTAACACAATAGCTGAAATGTGGAAGAAACTCAAGGTGTCCACTGACACTTGAAAGGACAAAAAAAAACCCAAAATTGGTGTACACACAATGGAATATTATTCAGCCTTTAAAAGAAGGAAATTCTGGCATTTGCTACAAAATGAATGAATTCTGAGGTCATTATGCAATATGAAGTAAGCTAATCATGAAAAGAGAAACATTACATGATCCCTCTTTCATGATGTTCTCCAAGTAGTCAAAATCATAGAGAGACTAGAACTGTGGTTGCCAAGGCAGTGGGCAGGGGAGATTGGAGCATTACTGTTCAATGCTTATAGACTCTCAATTTTACAAGATGATACCAGCTGGGCGTTGTGGCGGATACTTGTAATCCTGGCACTTGGGAGGCTGAGGCAGGAGGATCACTGTGAGTTTGAGACCAGCCTACATAGTGAACTCAAGGCCAGCCTGAGCTACACAGAAGACCCTGAATCAAAAAAAAAAAAAAAAAAAATTGATGAAACCAGTTATGCATATGAATGATTGTGATGGTCGGACATTAGTATGAATATTTCTTAATATCATTAATAGTCTTAATATCATTACTATGAATATTCTTAATATCACTGAACTGCATACTTATTGATTAAGATGGTAAAATTTTAAGTATTTTAACATAATTTTCAAAATAGGGAAAAGAATTTGGAAAACTAAAAAGCTTTATACTGAGAGATATATTATGCTTTCTCCAAATTTACTAAAAATATAAACAGTATAGACATTCAATTGCAGTATCATTCAAATTGAAGAGGTAAATTTTAAATATTTGCTTCATCCTTCCTTCTCAAATACTGGGCCAATACTCACAGATAGTTCTCATACTCAAAAACCCTGGTCTCCTCGTAGCTGATAGCACTATCCACAGAAGCCGTATTTCACAGGAATACTGACTAGTTGTTGCTGGGACCACTCATCTGGTGGTGGTAGCAGCAGTCCTACACTGAGCTCCTTCTACCAGTCAATTGGTTTTTCTCCATTGTCTCATTTATTCTTCCCGACAGGCTGTCAGGTTGGCATTAGCACTGCCCCTTACAAGTGGAGCAAGTGGGAGTAGGAGAAGTGTCAGAAAATTGAAATTAGGTCATGGTGAAGCTGGCTTTCAATCTCACTTCTTTGGTTTTGTTTGTGTCAATTTTAAGGCTGGTGCTTTTTTCATTACACCAAATGACAACCCTAGAAAATTAATTAACCTTTGTATGTTTCGTCACATCTCCCCATATACCAAGCAAGCCACAGGACTGCCCTGGGCCAACGGAATCCTTCCTCGCAGAGAGGACCGTTGTCACTGGGCTGTGTAGGCACCATGCCTGGGTCATTCTATGATTTCCGGATGAATAAAACTCACTTTGTATCACTCAGCTCACACGACACAGAGATGTCCCTTGCTCTGGAAATGCACAGTCACAGTGCTGAAGATTTTTCTTAGCATTGGAGAACAATCTCTGCAGAAGTAGAAAACCAATTCTTATGACACTTTCATCATCAGTTTCTCTCTGTCTACCTTCTGCACCATCTAAGGATAAGTAAGAATGACACAGCTGCATTCATTTTGGTTGTTGAGTAGCATAATCTATGTTTTCCTTAAATATGTGAGAACAATTGTGTGTGTGTGTGTGTGTAAGCATATGTAAGCATATCACAGGTTTGGAAGACTTCTGATGGATTTTAAAGAAATATTTTGGTGTGCTTCTTCTTAGAAGAGAACTATGGGTTCTGTTTGCTAAGGTTTTTGAGTTTTTCTTGAACCAAAATAACGCTGATTCTAATTCACAGGAGGTCTGAGCACTTAATTAGTGTCCGTTATCTGTTTTCCTTATCTTTTCTCTGGCTTAAATTAGCTCAACACGTTCCAGACATTACTACTTTCATACAGTTTTTCACTTGATATGATATCATCGTTTTTCATCAACTTTTTGATCTTTACAGTTTATCTAAATTTTATGCTTTTAAAGAAGCACTTCATTGTAAAAATACCTTCACTTTTTCCAGCTAAAATTTTAACTCCTGCTTTGTCTTATATTTTTATTTCAACAAACTATCTTTGCTTTTTAAAATACGTTAAAATGTCATTCCTTGAAATTAATTCAAAAAAGTCTGCTCTACCCATCCTAATTTGTATATCTATCATCTATCTATCTATCTATTATCTAAATTTTTTACCCCTTTTCAGAAAATAATAAATATTCAAACAGAAAATGCCATGTAGACATCAAGGGTGTGTCTAGAAATCTTCCTCCCAGACATTAAGACTGACTTTGTCCAGAAAGATTCATTTTTAAAAAGTTGTGAATTCATCCAATTGGCTAATTTACATTCCTTCTTGGGTCCTCCAACCTGATCAATAAACATTTAACCCGATGATTCTCCAGGAAGGTGATTTTGATATTTGCTCAAAATGTTATTTCATCTGGGAATCACACTTACTTTGGCTGAGATAACCCATCGTTATTGAACTTGAATGACTAGTACTTAATCTGTTATGGTATTCAGGCAGTAATTCATCATTTCCCCAAGGACATGTCTGGAAGTATTTGCCCTGATATACCAAGCAGCACTGAGTTTTTAAGTAAAGAAGATTCTAGCAACTATTCTTATGAATCCTTTCAGGGCAATGGGTGGTTAGTATTCTGAGACAGTGAATTCCTATAAAAGGACACAAAAATGTTGAAATAGAGAACAAGGAAAAATATGCATATGTTTGTATATACAATTTTAAAAAAGAAATAAAGACACATGAGAATAAGACTCATTAAAAACTATAAATTTCAAATAGACTATATAGTAATATTGCATATGACAATATTATATACTTATATATACTAATACAATATTGTATTGGTATACTAATATTCTACATAACATAAAATGTAAGGTTTGTGGGACGTCTCTCTACACTTGTAAATAATTATTGCAATATTACTTTAAAAACTGCTGATTATACCATATTTTAAATTTTAATATTTACACATTGTCACCAATTTGCGTTAATGGTCGGATATATGATGGTTAGACATTACATTCACCAATGTAAAGTGATACACAATTAATAGAAATCAACTTCAGACTTTGAGTTTATTCTTTTCCCAGGCTTTCCATATGCAGTCCAATCATCTTTCAAACTCCTGGGCAGAGGCAAGAGCCACAACCAAGCAGTAAGCCCTGAGACCACAGAGGAAAACCACCTATGCCCCAAGAGTGTACTGTATCCCTAAGCTTGGATGCTGAGCAGGGTAAGAGGAATGAATGCATTCTCCACCTAGAATATTCCCAATTTACGATGGGTTTAACTGGGCATATCCCTGTTTTAAACCAGGAGTATGTTTAATCACTAGAAGATTTGAACTTAATGGTAATCTAGGAATCTGAATTAGTTCTCTTTTCACAGAAATGGCAGTTTTGTGTGGAATTCACCAAGCCCATACAGATATGAATCTATACCTTCTTTTATTTTAATTATTTGTAGTTCATGCTGTGTGCCTCTCACACACGACCCATGCCCCCTTCCCTGTGCCGTAGGCATCACTGCTGCTACCAGCCTCCTTGAAATTCTTTCAGGTTAAAGGACATAGCAGAAACTTAGAAAGGTGTTTTCCAAGAGCTGAGCTAAGTACAAAATTTAGAGAATAAATAACCACCTGACTTACTTTATTTTTCAACTTTCAAACAAACACAGACCTTTCTTAGAACTTGAGCATGTTGTGTACATCAGAATTTACATGCATTCAGGCGAAACTGATAAAATGTCTATTAGTCTGCAGTAATAAGTTTTCTTTGTGGTTTTCTGAATTCTCCTAAACAACCTAGTTAAGGCCAGCTAGGACTTTGCAAAGTAGATGATACCTGCAACATCTTTTTATCTCTCCCTGACCCTGCCCCCTTTCAAATGCAACTTGCTTTGCCTCCCACTGGGTCCAGTTCCCTTAGCAGGTGTCCTGAGGCTCACTTCTGACCCATAATTTCCCAGGCAACTCTGATTCTGTGTAACCTACCAAGGCCTTGTGAAGTCATTCATCATAACCAGGTAAACAATGTCACAAGCAGAAGTGAAGAGATTTAATACCTGAACACACAATCATTGAGATTATATTTTTAGATTTTTTTTTCATTCTCAACACTATTTTCTTTTTTCCTTATTTATTTGTTTTGTTCTGGCTTGTTTTGTTTACAGTGAAAGCCAATTGACAATGTTAAAATAGTTTCCTTCCTATCAAATTTCTGGTATATTGTTCTTCTGGCACCAATAATGAGTATTGTACACTATCCTACCATCCTTATTATATAACCTATTTATACTGGATAACCCTTGTAATGTAAGTTCATGTTTAATTTGCTAGTTTTTAAGATACACTTTTGCTTACAGGAGAAAGAAATATGTACTTTAAGCCTCCAGCTTTGTACTCAAAAGTTACATACTTCAATTCTGAAAATTATTAATGATGTGACCATCAGGAAAGTTATAGCAACCATATGACCCTCAGTCCCTTCATCTACAATGTATGAGGAACATTATCTAGTTCTTTGGACTACAGAGTCAGTGCCTGATTCACACTGTAGGGAAATAAGAGTAAGTATTGCCAGTGGTTAGCGTCTCCTAGCGCATTCTGTAATAGAAATGAATGGAAAGTTAGATTTATCCATACTTTTTTAAAAACAGAAATGTCTTCATATGTATTTTTCCTTTTTTATAGAATACACTTACTTTGTTTTGAAGTTTATAATTTTATAAAAGGAAAGTGTTCTTGTGTTTACTAGTATATTTTCTTACAGGTATCTCTCTTCTAATTTATTTATCTCCCATTGTATTTATTATATTTTTGCTTCTAAGCTTCTTGCCTTTAGTTCAATGCTTCTTAACTGATTTTCCAAGAAAGTGTTTAAATCATGCTTTCGTTCATCTATAAAGTGAAGCATTTAGTGGTAAGAATTTTCCTGGTTATGGCTTTTCTGACTTCCATATCTGCCTGTAAGTAGTCATTTCACTTGTCATTTTTAAATTGTTTAAAATTTTATATTTAATTTTCTTTCTCTGACCTAAAATATGCTAAGGTGTTTATGTTTATTTTTAATTTTCAAATATTTTAGTATAAAATATCTTATGATTAGAAAACAAAATTTTATTTTATTTTTTAGTTATATAATTTATTTTGTTTTTGTAAACCAGAATTTGATCAGAATTTATAAATGTTTTAAGCTTTAATTCTTTCTTGAAATAAAAAGATATTCTTTGTTGAATGCAAAGTTTAATAATTTATGCAAGGCATATTGTATTATTCAAATGGTTTATATTTTATATGATTTGTTAATAACTAAATAAAAATCAGTATTCTGAATTTTCTCTATTTCTATTTCTATTATGGAGATTGTATTATATTCTGACATAGAATTTCTATCACAATTTCATTATGACTTGAACTTTTACTCAACATAATATGATTCTCATTTTGCCTCTTATTGAATTGTTACATTATTAAATCAACCAAATTCATTTTTACTTATTTATACACATTATAAAATACACAAAGTAACATTTAAAATGTTTCTTTTATTTTCATTTTGATGGTATTCATCTTGGTTTGTTTTTTTTTTTTTGGCACTGGGAATCGAACTCACGACCTCGCACTTGCCAGGCAGGCACTGTCATCTTGTTTTTAAAATGTTTTTGAAATAAATTTTCTTAAGCTATTAGATTCAAAATTAAACTCTGCCTAGTTCTCCCCATACAAGACAAAATATTTGCCACATTTCAATTTTTCCAATCCTCCTTACAAGCTCATAAATAAAAGCATAATATAAATACAAATTTTAATAATACATAGAAACTGAAAATTTTATACTCAGGTTATAATTCCTGAGTTAGTTCTTTTCTATATCACATAATATCTCTACTGAGAGCTGGCCAGGGGAGGTGGCAAACACCTGTAATCCAAGAACTCTGGGAGGCTGAGACAGGAGGCTCAAAACTCAAATGAAGTGTAGACAATTTAGAGATTTAGTGAGACCCTGCCTCCAAATTAAATAAATAAATAACAGCTGGAGATGTATCTCAGTGCAAAGGCCCTGGGTTCAATCCTCTGTATCTTAAAAAAAAAAAAAAAAAAAAAAAAAAACTAAAGAAAGAAAAAAAAGAAAGAGATGTTGGTTAAGAACTTTGTAACTTTGTTCTTTTGTTTTTTACCAGATTTCCTCATAAACATTATACCATATATCTTCAAAAGATAAAGCATTTTTATTATAATTGCATAATAAAATGAAAAAATAATACTTTAACACTAAACAATTAAAACTCCAGTCACACTTCAAATTTCAAGTGATCTCATAAACAGCAATTATTATAAAATTTGTAAGAATTTATTTCCTGTAATATTATTGAACACATATATAAATAAAACTCACACAGGGAGCTGGGTGAGGTGGCCCACCTTTTAACTCTAGCTCCTTGGGAAGCTGAGGCAGGAGGATTGCAAGTTCAAGCTTGACCTGGGCAACTTAGTGAGACCCTGGCTCAAAAAATAAAGGGTCTGGGGATGTAGCTCAGCGATAGAGGGCTTGTCTAACAAGGGGGTTTCAGCCCTGTCACTGCAAAAAGAAATTAAACTGAATTAAATTTAAAAAATCAAAAAAGTACACAGTGACTTTTGGCAGTCTTTTTAAATTACTTTTGACCTATAAGTTTGCCATTTATTTTCCTTTTTAACTTGTAATTTTAAGAAACGAGGTCATTCGTCCTGGAGGTCCTCAAGGTCTGGATTTCATGCTCGTGTCTCTCTCTTTTTTTTTAATTTTAAAGAGAAGAAAAAACAAAACAAATCAAAAAAGAACAAATTTTCAAAACAACATAATAGGAGGGTAACAATGGTTTAGTTATTTTTTAAGAGTTATTGTTTTCATTTGAAAGTTCATTTTGTTAAGGAGAATTTTGAAAAATGTATTGACCATGTAGAATACATCGTTGTAGCTTCTTCTGAGCACTTGAAAGTCTTGCAAATTTGAGGCTTCTGAACGTCTTTCTACTGTGACTGTTACCTGCTAAATGCAAAGCTAATTTATGTTTCACTTCCAATTCGCAGTTACATAAAGCTTCCTCTCCTTGAATTCTAGATTTGGGAAAACAAGAGGGCTGATTTCTACTTGTTCTCCTTTCTACAACCATCCAGTAAGTCACTAGCCACTCTGAGCCTCAAATTCACCTTGGTTTTGGGAGTGTTTTGTAACCTATTTGACTCTCAGTTTTCTTTCTCTTTCTTTCCTCTTCTCTCTCTCTCTCTCTGTCTCTCTCACACACTATAACTGACACATAAAATTATGGTATTTAAGTACACGTATGCAATGTATTTGGATCACATCATGTGATTAGGATTCCCATTGCCCCAAGTATTTATCATTTCTGTGTGTTGGGAACATTGAAAACCCTGTCTACTAGCTATTTTGAACTATAAAGTTAATTGTCAACTGTTATCCTGCTATGTCATAGAATAGTGGAAGTCACTCGTCTTATCAAACTGTACCCCTGTACTTGTTAACCACCCTTTCTCCAGCCCTACGTTCGCCCTTCCTTTCCAAGACTCTTGTAACCACCGTTCTACTCTCAACTTGTGTGCAATCAACTTTTTTAGGTTCCACATGGAAGTGCCCTTCTGTGCCTCACTTATTGCACTTAACGAAATGTCCTGCAGTCTCATCTTGTTGCCACAAAGGACAAGAGTCCATACTTATTTATGGCTGAGCAATATTCATTGTATATATATATATATATATATATATATATATATATATATATATGTATTCTTTATCCATTCATCCATGGATAGACACCTAGTTTTGTTTTTGTTTTTGTTTTCGTTTCTTGGCTATTGTGAAAGATGGTCCGATAGTGCAGATATCTCTCCAGAATACTGATTTTATTTCCTCTGAATATACATGCAGCAGTGGAATTATTCCATCATATGTTAGTTCAATTTCTAGTTTTTTGAGGGCCCTGCATACTGTTTTCCCTAATGACTAGACTAACTTACATTTCAACCAAGAGAATTTAAGTTTCCTTTTTCCATATCCTCACCACCACTTGTTACTTTGGGGGCTTTTTTGTTTGTTTGTTTGTTTGTTTGTTTGTAATTTATCAAAGAAATGATAATTCCACCCCATAAAACTTCTTAATGCATCATCAGTGGAAGAAAAAGTAGATCTAAAACTCAGTTCTCTTTTATGCAATGAATAAACTGTTGCTTTCATTTTCAAGTTCTCACTTTAAGTAACATTTATTGAGAAATTACTTATATTAGCAGTTCACTTACTTCGATTTTTATGTATTTTCACAATGCGTACATACCTATATATCTATTTCCACAAGCATGATACAGAATGTTCTCATCACCTGGAAATTTCCTATGGGACCCTCATCAAGATATCCTTTTCCTTGCCAGGCAGTGATGCTACCAATTTGTTTTCACTGGTGGATTAAACAAATTGGAAAAGTGGTACCATCAGATTAGACATCAACACAACCACAGAACACTGAAGGCCGCTGAACAAAGTAGAAAGCATGGAAGAGAAAGTTTAGTCCTAAATTTCTAGAGAAGAGGGGTAAAAAACAAGCAAAAGGGATGAATAGATGGAGCATAGGGTAGTGAAACAATTTTGTATGACACTACAATGAGGGACACACAACATTATACATTTGTCCGAACCCATAGAGTATGTAGCATCAAGAGTGACCCTCATGGAAGCAATGGGCTCTGGGTAAGAGTGACAGGTCAGGGTAGGTGTGGGAGCTGTGACAAATGTGCTGCTCTGTGTGGAATGCTGGCAATGGAGGCTGTGCAGATGTCAAGAACAGAAGGAAACATGGAAATTCTCTGCTTTGTGCATTCAGTTTTGCTTTATGTTCAGTTTGAAACAGAAAACTGCTCTGAAAAGTAAAGTCTATTTTAAAACAAAATAAACTGGATTGCACCAAAAATGTCCTCTGGAGAGGCTCAGAAAAAGAGCACTGGTTTCTCTTAATGTGGAGCAGAGGGTAGGCTACAGGAAGAGAATGGGTGCCATGTGCATGGATGTGCAGGATGGCCTTTGTCTTCCACAGTGTCCAGCAAGGTGCTGCCCTTCTTGCTGACAGGGGAAGCGGAAGGTTTCCTCTTTGTCCAAGTTGAATCTGGAGTGTGACGTTGTAGTGGGTTGGCACTGGGCAAGGGGCTGAGAACAGTGACTGAATGGACAGCCTCGATATGGAAATGTCCAACCAACTTCACTCCAGCTCCTTCCCTCAGGTGGCCCTCACACTATGGATAACCTACAGGTGCCTACCTACAGCACCTGTCTACGAGATGGAAGGAGTCCATATTGGAGGGGAGAGAGCCAAGGACATTTTCAGGGTGATCATAGAGGAAAGGCCTAGGATGCTGGTTACACCAAAGCCCAGAGACCAGCCAGCATGGTGCCAGCAGGGGACACAAGTTCTATGAAGGCTTCACTAACAGCATAACAGTGATTCCTAGCTCACCTGATACTCAGACTAAATTGATAGGAATGTCATAGTTCTAACAAAGAGGAAACTGGTGACAGGTACGTGGAAAGCTGATCAATTTTTTGTTTTCAAAAAGCATTATTAATTCTAAAATAAAGAAGGCATATATTCAAAACACATTATGTATCATCCATGAAAAAAGTTGCCTATCTTAAATTATAAACACAAAATACCAAGTTAGCCATTATCATGAATTAAGTATGGAGACCATAGGGAGAAGGATACATTTGTGTGCGTTTGTGTGACTATAGGAATATTATGCATGTATTTAGGGTAGTAGCTGAGAGGATGAAGGATATAGGGGAAGTTAAATATCCATAACTGAGTAATTAATAAATACTAATTTAACCCTGTTGTTTAGTGCATGAAAATAAAGCAGCTAAAAAGCTACATGTGCATGTGAGGAATGGGATTTGAGAAGAATAGGACATGGCCACTAGGAAGGGTGCAGCTTGAACTGCAGTTCTAAGTTTACTTTCTATATATACAGAAGGTACTTTTAAACCAAAAACCATTACAAATAGTTAAAGGAAATAGAGGGAAATGTTAATGCCTCATTTGTTCTCAACTGGCTCTGTGTGCCCCTCCATAAGGACCAGACTGGATGCCACCTACCATACTGCCCTGCCTCTCAAAAACATCTCAGAAGTGCTTCTGAATTGGATACATCAATCTAACTCACATGAAATAGGCCTTCTTTTTAACCAAAAATTAGAGGAACACAAACATAATATTAAAAATATTGTGAATAGCAGGAGAGTTCATTGTGAAGCCCTGATAAGCTCCCCGTGGGGTTTTTCCAAAACAGGAGCTTCTTTCAAATCTCCCTGAAAGGCAACATCAGCCTAATCAAAGATGGTAGTAAGGGAGAAATAAAAGAACCAGAAGAGGAACTTAGGTCATTTCATAACCAAGATATGTTCTTACACAGTTGTGTCTTTCTGCCTCAAAGTCTGGAAGTATGCATAGCATCTCCACATTGGTCTCTCCAGTCTTGTAGAAATAGCAGCTTCAAAAAGAATCCCATACATAAAGGAAACAAACACATAGTAGTGCTGTTAAATTTTTTTTTAAATCAGCATTCCTTAATGATGTCCCCTATCAATTACAACTCAAGTGTTGATACAAGAAAGAACAATGTCCCATTCAAGTTGCTTAAATCTGGTTTAGTTTAACATATTCATTAATCTAGGCTAACTCTCCAAAGGTCTTTAGCCTAGCATGCGGACCTCCCCTCTGCCACCCCCACCCTACACTCTGAAAGGGACGTACAGGATACTGAACAATGCACAATGGAACAAGTGGAGGGGCAGAAACAAATGGCTGTTGTGATGGGAAAGCCGAGAGATTCTTGAGCCAGGCTAAGGGTCTAGAAAAAAGGCAGCCAACAAGAGATGGCAACAAGAGAGCATTGTTCCTCAGAAAACTGGAGTTTATTGATGAGGAGGAAGAATCAAAAGCATTGTAGAAATTGCCCTAATTTCCCATAACACAAATGTTATAAAACCAAGAATAGCCAGACGACTTGACAATTGATAGAGCAGACAGGTCTGGATTGATGAAGTCTAGCTGTAGTCCACAGCTAATCCAACTCAACACATAGTTTCAAACCATCCTTGTGCTCTGACTTGCTGACACACACGTTCCCCACGCTCTTGGTGGGGACTTGCTACTTGGCTACAGTCTCTCATTAATAATTTTCTAGCCATTGATGGAAAGCAGTGATGAAAGGGGACAATTTGAGCAACTCTAGCCAAAAGAGTAAAGGAAAGCACCCACAAGGCACCTTCTTTTCCCAGCATAATTGTGGGACCACACTTCCTAATCCACAGTCAGCTGGGGTGAAGGGCTGGTGCTGTGCATTACGGTGTGGACATTTTCATCTGTGGGCGTGGGGGGGCAAAGCAGCTGGGGAAGAACAGAAAGATGAGAGGGAAGCTGGGGAGAGCCCGCACTCTCCCAGTGCATCCTTGACCTATATAGATTTCTTTTTTGGGACTGAATGAGGACACATAACTACCTGATCTGAAAGTTTCACAAAAGAGCATCTGTTCTATTCTAAAGGAGAGAAAAATCTTTATATAAGGATTAAATATAGGTGCATATGGGCCATAGTAAGATTGCTTATACTTCCAAAAGGGTATTTCATAAGTCAGTGAGAATGTTTTCTATGTATGAACTTCTAAATTTTTGCTTATTTAATTCATTTTTATCAACACATGCTAATTGTACTGCAAGTATTAAAGGGGTTCAGTGTGTTCTTGCCATACATAAATACAGTGTGCACTGATCAAATCCAACCACGCTTTTTCCAACTTCCACCTATCACACACTGATTTCCCAGTCTCTAATCACTCTTCTATTTTTGGAAGCCTTCATAGCCACAGAAAGAATTTCATTATCATATATATAGCTCCTTTCTTCTCAAAAGTGGGTATAAGAACAATTCATCTTACCCAACTCTATGTTACAAATAATTTGGATATAATAGGTGCCAAGAGAATTTCCAATATAAAAATGAATCTCTAGAAAAATGCAAAGGAAATTCTTTTTGGCAACTCTATAATTGTTTTATGCTAAATCCAACAGAAGCTGTGATTTGATTTGAGAATTTAATGGCTTAGCTGTAGTAGCTTCTTCCATGTTTAGCCAAAAATACATACTTCAAATTGGTTCAAGTTGATCATCTAGACGTAAAAATTGCAATCCTCATGCTGCATGGTTGTGGGAGAACTTGCCAGAACTTCCGTCAGGAGGGATGGGGACCTGCCAGCAGCCCCTACAGGCTCCGGTATGTAGACTTCCCATGAGTGGCTTTGCGTGTAACGCAAACTCAGCCCAAACTGTAGAGACTTAAAATCTCTCTCCCCTCACCAGCAAACAAAACAAAAACAGAGCAAACAAACAAGCTGACCACCTTGATACTTTGAAAATCATCCCATTTGTGAATTTACCTGTTTCCCAATTCATATTGTTCCCCCATATTAGTACTTCCAATATATTCAAGTAATAATTATTTTTATTTTTACTATAGCTAGGTATAGTTCAGTTTCTGGGGAGAAAACAGTGAACAAAACATAGAAAATCCTCATCCAACAAACTTCTAATGAAGGGACAGGCAGAGAGTCCATTTCAACATGTGAAAATGTAGGAGACCAGTAGAGCACACCAGTAATACCAGCTACTAAGGAGGCTGAGGAAGGAGGGTCACACATTCAAGGCTAGAATGGGCAACCTAGTGAGACCCTGTCTAGATATGTTTTCAAAAGGGCAGGAGGTGTAGGTCAGTTGGAGCACTTGCCCAGTATGTCCCAGTCCCTGGGTTCCATCACCCAGGGTGATGTAGGTGGATGCAAATGATAAAAATGAATAAATTGGGGCTAGTGAGATAGCTCAGCTGCATAAGCGCCTGCCTGGAAAGCGCAAGGTCCTGAGTTCAACTCTCGGAACCCACATAAAGAAAAAAAAAAAGGGCCGGTGATATCGCTCAGAGGCACAAGCGCTTGCTGGCAAGCACAAGGTCCTGAGGTCGACTCCCGGTACCCACATAAAAAAAAAAAGAATAAATTAAGAAGGAAGAGGGTGTATGGTCAGGAGGTCAGTGTTTTAGACAGGTCTCTTGGAAAACTGAAAAGCTGGCCTTGAGTAAAGGCTGAAGGAAGGGAAGGAGTGAGTCATGTGGATACATGGAAGAAGAAACCCTCAGGTAAGGTTGGTGACGGGATCCCAGGACGACATGAGTAGGAATGCAAACAGTACACAGGTGATAACAAAACAGGAGGATACAAACGTGGATGGATCTACTGGTGTTTACAGCTGAATTGCTGTAGGAGGTGGGGTATGGCTGGAGGAGCCAGGTCACCAGAAGCGAGCCTCTGGAGGGTGTTCTCCCTACCACTCTTCCCGTGTGCTCTGCTTTCTGACTGCCATGAAGTGAGCAGCTTGCTCCACCACACCCTCCTGCCATGATGTTCCTGCCTCAGAGCCAGCCAACCATGGACTGAAACCTCTGAAGCTTTGGGCTAATTAAAGCTCTCTTCCTTTTAAGCTTTGCATATCAAGTATTTTGTCCCAGAAATGGGGAAACTCACCAGTACAACAAGGCACCCCATTGCCTGCTCTGAGTGAGATGAGAAGTCAGTGGGGGGCTTTTAGCAAGGGAGTGGAATCTTTTACTCCTTCGCGATGGAACTGTGGCAATTCAGAGGTCACCGTATGCATCCAGGTGAGAGTTAAGTACCACCGTGCAAGTTGCAGAAGTGATGAGAAATGGTGTGATTTTTTAAATAAAGGAAGAGCCCCAGAAAATTGCTGGTGGGTCAGAGTGAGATGTGAGAAAAAAAGAGACATGCAGGAATGGTGGTGTCTCAGCAAGTGGAGGTCCCTGTTGCTATTTATAATGACAGGAAAGATGGGAGAAACTTAGAGTGACACCTCCTAGATATGCAAGTAGAGACACTGAGAAGGCAAATGATTACACATGTCTACAGTCAAGCTAGAAATCTGGGCTGAGGATGCACATTTAGGAATCATCAGCTTATGTTACAGATTAAAAGCCATGAGATAAAACAGGATCACCAGGGAGCAAGCGTAACCCAAGAGAAACAGCAGGAGGCTTGAAATATGTGACATGCCTAAGTTTTGGTTCTGATGTAGAGGAACCACCCAAGGAGCTGAGAAGAGCCACTTGTGAGGAGAAAGAAACAGGAAGGAAGTTTGTCCCACATGACAGCTCATGACAAGAAAGAGTGGGGAATCGTCTTTACCAAATGTTATTGAGCCGATAAAATAAAGACTGAGAATTGACCACCAGATTGAGTACTATAAACCACTCAAATGAGAAATCCAGGAATATTTCTAATTTGCATATATGTGTAAAATGAAAAAAATCAACTTATCATGAGGAAAAGTAATTAAGAGAGCCTCTTAGTGTGGTTGAGCCAGGGCCACAATCCAGTCACCTTCTGGACTCCAGGTACACACGGCACAGAAATTTCATGTCCAAAGGCCAATCTCCCCTGGCAGAAGTAACAGCTGCCATCCTGGCTCTCTGCTTTGAAGACCCACATAACGTCTGCTATGCCACTAGCTCCCTTCTCATGCACATCTCAGTGGCCTGTTCAATGGAACAGTAAATGCTTCCACGAAAGAAGCTTGCTTCATTCTGCTTCTCACCACTCCCTCCATTATCTTTCCAAACACTGAGACACGGAGCTCCAGAAAAACAACTTTACTGGGACATCATCCCAATACCATCGATTTGCAGAAAGCACACTGAATTAATCAAATAAACCAAACGCATGCACGGTGTGGCCTGTGCACTATTAAATTACTGAGAAATCTGCACTTAATTTTCCATACTTTGAATATATTATATGCTTTCAAATCTGTGACATAAAACTTAAGGAAAGAAATAGGAAAGATGAGCAAGGAATGACAAAGCTACCTCATCCGTTTTGGTTTTGTGATGTGGCTTTCTGATTCCGTGGCACCAGGTTTTGCACTGCAATACACCAAAATCACCGCAGAATGTACGCTGCACCACTTCAGGAGAAATCTGTAAAGAATGAGATTAAAACACATACAAATTTATAGACATCCCTTTAAATATGCAGAAAGTGCCATTCTGTAATTTAAAAAATATCATTCCCCCTAAAAAAAGATACTCTGGCAAGGGGTTTCTGCTACATCTTTTGAATTGAAAAGCAGTCCAAAGTTAGCATGATTTTTCTATTGTCTTCTGTACAAGTTCACTTTATATTCTGCCCGTGATCATTAGCATCAACAAATTAAAACTTGAAATGAATGAAAACACTCTACTTTGCTAAAATTTATTGCTACTTGAAGAATTATGGTTTTAAGTGTAGAAAAAGGATCTTAATTAGACCGGCTATCTAGATCTCTAAAATGATGCATGCGTATATGCATCTGTACAAAAGAAAATATCCTCATGAATGGGTGGAAAAGAGCAGAGCTCATGTTAAACCACAAAGCCATAATAAAGGGTCTCTGGTGGAATCATATTAAGAAAAGATTATTTATAAATAGGCTATTGCCCTGAGAAAATCCTTGCATATAGACCAGATATATATTTTAGAATATTTCCTGTAGAACAAAAGGTCACAATTATTTTTCGGAATTTTACTATATCCTGAGGGTCTACAAGCTCTGTTTTCACAGTCTTCTCCTTGTGCACCTCTTGAATTCTTATAAGGACTCTTCTTAGTGTGGACTTAGAGCCCAGCTGACAACCCAGAATGATCTCATCTCAACTATTTTAATTCCGTCTGCAAAGGCCTGTTTTCCAGTCATAAGACCACTTACCTTAGCACCAAAAAGAATCTAGATATGAGTTGAGCAAATTATGTAAACAATCTATATGAGGAAAACTGCCAAACTCTGGAGAAAAAAATTAATACTCTAGTAAATAAAGAAATATTTCATGCTCATGGACAGGAAGATTTTATATCATAAAGATGTCAGTTCTTCTCAATTTGATCTGTAAATTAAACACCATCAGAACCAGAATCCAAGCCAGTAATTTTGAGGATTATCAACAAATTGATGCCAAAATTTGTATAGCAAGATTAAATGAAGTTCCTGGAATATAACATAGATGATGTTGCTGGCCTTACATTTCATAATAACCACCAAAAGAATGCTCCATGAAAGAAATAGTAATGCAAATAATAAATATCATTTAATCAAGTGAAAAACTTCTGCTGTGCAAAGGACACTGTTACTTGAATGAAAAGACAAGTTGAATATTTTTAGAAAATGTTTGCAAACACATATCTGTACAAAATACATATTTGACAAAAGGACTAGTATCCAAAATACATTAAAATATTATTGAAAGTCAACAATAACAAAACAAACAACCTAGTTAAAAAAAAAACAGACAAAATATATGGATATCTACCTCCCTGGAGATTATATACAAATGATAAGTATATATATTTGAAGGCCCTCAGCCTCATACATATTTAAGGAAATGTAAATTCAAATACAACAATGATACAACATTGCTCATCTGTCAGAATGGCTAAAACCCACACATTGACATCACCAAATGCTGACAAACATGTGGAGCAACAGGAACTCTGATTCACTGCTGGTAGGAATGCAAAATGGTACAGCCACTTTAGGAGAAAGTTTAGCAGCCTTTATTTTTTTTTCTAAATAAAACATATTCTTATCATGAATCCAGTAATTATACCCCATATTATTGACCCAAATGAATTGAAAATATTTTATGACTCTGAAACTTGCACATAAATATTTATAGCAGCATAATTGCCAAGATTTAGAGGGAGTCAATCTGTCCTTCAATATGTGAATAGATAAAAAATACTTGGAGGACATTCAAACAATAGAATATTACCCAGTGACTAAAAGAAATGAGCCATCAAGCCATGAAAATACATGGAGGAATACAAAATTCATATTGTTAAGTGAAAAAAATACTCTTGCAAAGGTATGTAGTGGATGCTCTATAGGCAAGACTGTGGATTGAGGTGTTAGAAAGATCAGTGAGCCGGTGAGATGGCTCAGCGGCGTAAGCGCCTGCCTTGCAAGCACGAGGGCCCGAGTTCGACTCCCGGATCCCACATACGGAAAAGGGACCGGTGATATCACTCAGCGGCAAGGGTGCCTGTTGGCGCGCGAGGTCCTGAGGTCGACCCCCTGGTACCCACAAAAAAAAAAAAAAAAGAAAGATCAGTGAGAACCAGGGCTTTGAGGAAAGAGTGGGAGGTCTGTATAAAGAGAGTACAGGGGATTTTTAGAGCAGGGAAACCGTCCTGGATGTTACTGATAGAGTGAACACATGCCATTATATAACTAAAACCTATAGAATGTTCTACACACTGCATGTACCTCAATGTAATTTGTAAACTTCAGTTGATAACGGTATACCAATATCATCTTATAAACTGTATCAACTGGACCCCACTAATGTGAGATGTTATTAATTGGGAAATTGTGTGTGTGTGTGTGTGTGTGTGTGTGTGTGTGTGTGTGTATGAGAGAGACAGTGTGTTTCAAAACTATAACCTCCACTCATTTTTTCTGTAAACCTATGTCTAAGTCACTTTCTTCGTCACTGAGACACAAGAGCCTATGTTCACAACTTAAAGGGGGAGAGATTTGCTCTGACTCACAGTTCAGAGGTTTTAGTGCATATCCTGGTGACTCCGAACAGAAGAGCAAGGCAGAGAGAAGTTGCTCACAGCGTGGCAGACAGAGAGCAGAGCGAGTGAATAAGGAGTGGGGAAGAAATAACCCCTCCTAGGTCTCTTCTGATCAAATCCCACCTCCTCACAGAAGTCAACTATAAACCCATCGGTGGTCTAGTCCACTGATAAATTAACACCCCCATGATCTAATCACCTCCCCAAAGCAGCTTTCCTCAGACACTGCACATCACTGGCTTCTCCAGTGTCCCGGGGTCTCCACTCACTTTCAGCTTCACTCTCAGTTTCACACACTGCCCTCTCAGGAGCACACTGCCTGGCCTGAAGACTTCTTCTGAAATCTGGGGATAAGGCTGTCTGACCCTCTCCCCACAAATCTTGCATTCTGCATGCACATAAAACCGGGACCACATGGGTGATGCCAAGATCTGCCATTAGTAGTAGGCTGCAAGAGTAGTCAGACCCTTTTGCAATATGGCTGCAAAGGGCTTTGAGTACCTGCTGAGAACTGATAACTTACGTTGCTATTTGCAAGTACATAAAACTATTCATGTAGGTTAATGATCTCAATCCTTCAAGAGACATTAAGAAAGCATATACTCAAATTCCAAAAATTTGGGAAAATATTGTGCTTTCTGAAGCTGTTATTTTAATTTTCGGTTGATTTTCTTGACTGAGTGGACTGCATCAGAGAGATGCAGGTAGGAATTACTGGTTCAGCAAGACTAGATATTAATTATATTCTCTGAAATGCAATTTTCTAGTGAGTAGAATGGGATTAAAGGACAATCTCTTGAGGAAACTGGATATTCTCATGCAGAAGAATGAAATTATACCTCATTTCACACCACATTCAGAATCAACTCAAAACAGGTAAATGTAAGAGTCAAACTTATGAAATAACCAGAGGAAACATAGGAGAAAAGCTGCATAGCATTAGCCTGAAAATGAATTTTTGACTATGACCCCAAAAGCATGGGCAACAAAAGTAAAAGTAGAAAAATGAGTTCATAACAAGCTATAAAACATCTACACAGTGAAGGGAACAATCAACACAGTAATAATGCAACTTATAAAATAGGACACGTTTTTAAAATATACAGCTGACTAGGGGTTAGTATGTAAAATATAAGAAACTCGAGCGGCTTAATACCAAGCAAACAAATAAATAATCTGATTAAAAATAAATAAAGGAATTGAATAAACATTTCTCAAAAGAAGACATACAGAAGTAGTATAATGTCATAATCCTGGCATTTGGGAGGCTGAGATAGGAAGATTGCCATGCATTTAAGGCCAGTCTGGGCCACACAGTGAATTCATGGCCAGCCTGGACTACATAGCAAGACCATGTCTCAAAAAGAAGAAAGAGAAGGAGAAAGAGGAGAAGGAGAAGATGCATACAATGTGAATGGGTCTACGAAAAATGCTCAACAATTCTAAAATTATTATGCATGTTAGAATGACTAATATCAAAAAATACCTCTCAGAATGGCCAGTATAAAAAATACAAATGATAAAGTGTATTGGCAAGAATGTGAGAAACACTACTAGTGGGCATGCCAGTTAGTCTTTATTGTCAACTTGACTGGATCAAGTGACTCCTGGAGAGGTGAGAGGAACATGGGGGTGCTATATTCATCAATAGGTTAATCCACTGATATTCATAGTTGAATGTGTTGTTAGGAGGTAGGGCCTAGTTGGAGGAGGAGAGTCATCAGGGTATGCCTTTCAAAGATATATGTCTTGTGTGTATTCTTCCCCTGTGCTCTGCTTCCTGGTCACCATGAAGGCAGCAACTTTGCTCTGCCATACCCTTCTGCATTGATGGTTGTGCTTTGGAATCAGATGATCATGGACTGCACCCTCTGAAACTGTGAGCCAAAATGAACCGCTCCTCCTTTAAAGTAGCAGGTTTCAAGTATTTTGTGCCAACCATAAGAGAATTGACTGATATGGTAGGAATGTTAATTGGTAAAGCTATTATGAAAAGCCGAATGGAATTTTCTTTAAAAAGTTAAAATGGAACTACTCCACTGCTGGGTATACAAGAAAAGGAAATGTAGTAATGACCTCAAAATTTCTGAACCAGAATAAGTGAGACTTTGATGCTACCATTAAATAAAAGCTATGCTTGTAAGTTTTTGTGTACTGAATTTAGTTGTATGTGAGTGGGAAACAAATAAACACAGGAAGAATCTATAATCAAATGATCTTTGCATCAAAATAAAAAGTTTCAAAGCTTATTTGTTAAAATGAATAAATCCACTGTTATCATTAATACCTCTTGCAACTTGTTGGCTACCCTGTGGATTTCCTTTTAAATTCCTGTTGCAGACTTAGTCCAGACGATGTGAAAATGGGATTTCTTGTAACTCCTCTAACCTGGATGAGAAAGAAGGGCAGACAATTGTGCTTTCTGACACTTACTTTCAGACTATTTGAATGTGAATTGGATATTAGAAAACACAAAGTGATTGCTGTTAATTTTTTAATATAAGAAAATACCCAGGGCCGGTGAGATGGTTCAGTGGCATAAGCACCTGCCTGGCAAGCACGAAGGCCTGAGTTCAACTCCCAGAACCCACATACGAAAAAGGGGCCGGTGATATCACTCAGCAGCATGGGCGCCTCCTAGCATGCGAGGTTCTGAGGTCGACCCCCCAGTACCCACAAAAAGAAAAAAGAAAATATCCGTAAATTTTGGTGGTTTGTACTGAAATATTGGGTTTGTTTTTTGAACGAATTTAGCAAAAGGAAGAGAAACAAATGTATGAACAAAATCTGGCTAATTGTTAAATCTGAGTAATGAAATTATACTATCTGTTGCCTAACATTTTTATTATCACAAAGAAAGGAAGTAGTAAGTGTGAAAACTAAGAATTAAGATACTTTGGGCAGTAGGGAAAAAATTCTAGACGAAAAGTCTTGAAATAACCAGTTCCTGAGCACTTGCTAAGTAATCAACGACATCATGCCAAATCTTTGTTGCCTGTAATTGAAAATTTTAAACTCAACACACCTCATCTCATTACATTTCTATGTATTATGAATATAATATTTAATTCATATTTAAACATTAGTATTAATAATGTACAAATTTGTTCATGATTCTAAAAGCTAACTCTAATGTGAATTCTTAAGATTAACTTTTCACTTTTCCTTAGAAAACCATGATGCTTTTTAAAAAGGTTAATTGATTTTTCTATACATCTACATAATTCAAATGAGTATTTAAGATTTTTACAGATGTACAATAAGATGTGCAAAAGGAGCTAATAGATAAATCTGTGTAGATGGAAATGATCGGTTTAGGGAAATAAAATAAAGATACAACCATAAATATTTGTATTTGTATTAGTTTCGGCTATACGACAGTATCTCACGCATGACAGGTCATAATCTAGTTTCAAAGTAGGGAGAAAATCAAGATGGAAAGAAACATTAGTCTATTAACTCATTAAACACATATTCTGTTTCTCATTAGATGTTAACAATTGAAGCTACACACAAAAAATATCCTAATTATGATTATACTTTAGGCTGGTGGCCTAGCTCAGTAGTAAAGCACATTCCTAACATGCTGATGTGTTTGGATTCAACCCTGAACACTGGAAAATTTTTTAAAATAAAAAGTAAGCGCACATCTAGTAGCATGCTTCACTTCATGTTATCTACAACACAGACACACATATAAATATATATGTATATATACATTGCCTGTAGGTAAATCTCTGTTGCATTCAATAATAATGAAAAACAAAAGACAAGCCAGGCATGGTGGCACATGCCTGTAATCCCAGCACTCAGGAGGCTGAGGCAGGAGGATCACTGTGAGTTCAAGTCCAGCCTGGGCTATATAAGCAAGATCAAGGGCAGCCTGCACTGTAAAGTGACACCCTGTCTCAAAAAAAAAAAAAAAAGACAGGGCCGGTGAGATGGCTCAGCGGCGTAAGCGCCTGCCTTGCAAGCGCGAGGGCCCGAGTTCGACTCCCGGAACCCACATACGAAAAAGAGGCCAGTGATATCGCTCAGTGGCACGGGTGCCTGTTGGCGCGCGAGGTCCTGAGGTCGTCCCCCTGGTACCCACAAAAAAAAAAAAAAAAAGACAAACAAACTAGGTTGCAATTTTCCATGGATACAAACCACTAAATACTTAATTTTACTTTGTGGTAAAAATCACCTACTAGCCTATCATGCTGAGTTTCTCTCCAAGGGGTTTTATTTGATTTTTAGTTAAAGTTACACAGTGCAGTGCTTTTATTTTTCTAAATCCATCTGCCCCCACCCAATTCATAAGGTTTTTAACTATCTTCACTTAGAATTCCACAATAGGAATTTAACGATGTCCATAGTCCTTTTGCCTACATTTATAGATGATCTATAACTGCTTGGAGATTTTGCTTTTAAAACAAATCAAGTAAATCAGAAATAAATGCACTTCTCTCTGAGACTATTTTTAAATTTAAATTAAAAAAAAATTCAAGGAAGTGCAGTTTGGATAAACTAGAACTCCAAGAACATTTGCCTCCTAGCTTGTTTGAGTGAATAAAATTGAAATTAATTACAACTTAAATGCATGTTAGGAGATATGGCTTCCACAAAATGAATATTGAGGGAATTGTGTCTATATTTGCTGCAGGTACTCTAATACTAGCACTCTATGAGCACATAAACCATCTAATTAAGTTTAATGCCTTGAAATATTTCCCTTATTGCAAATCATAAACCCAGAGGAGGAATCCAATGAAACCACGCTGACATGACCCTCATACTTGAGATTTTTCAGTAAGGTGGGGAACAAAGGGTTTGTTTCTCTGACTCATGAATGATTAGATTCATTTCCCCCCTGTTTTCCCATTAGCAGCTCTATATCTTTCTCCATCCTCTCTCACTTCTTGCTGGGCTATCTGAGTTTCTCTATCGCTAAATTTGTAACATGCTCCTTGCCTGGGCTTCAAAGCGATGCTCGCATTCACAGATAAAAAGGTTTATTTCATGCACTGTCCTCGCAAGGACTGCCACAGTAAAGCCTCACATGATGACATGAGCACATGATAAATATCCTGACACAAAAAAAGCTATTTTTTAAGGGAGGCCGCTGCACCATAAGCAAACCTTTGTTACTCTATCGGTGAACTCAAGGCTGTGTCCTCCCATTGAAGCCCCTGAGTCGACAGGCTGACTACTTCGAGTCGATGACACCACAAGGCAGAACAAAGAGTCTGTCCAAGTCTTGATCTCTTCAGCCGGCACAGGCCAAGTTCAGCTCAGCCATCTATCACAGAGCCAGAATGTGCCGCAAGTTAATACCCACTTATTGCCCAGGGAGAAGAAAAGCCGCTCATTGCCTGCTCCCAGGAGCAAGCAAGGCCTCCCACATCAAAAGGACTCTAGCAGCCTTCATCAGGTCTGCGCCATACAATGGGTAGATTTTCAGCAAGTGCACAAAAGATAAATGGTGCTTTTATCTTGCATTCTTTCCTTCTCTACTGCTTGCAATAAGAGTTTATGTTAAAGCCACTTAACGGAGTGGAGTGCAGTTTGGTGGATTACCTGTTGTATGAATCAAGTACATTGCTTGATCATGTGACCAGGGAAGGGGAGAAGGTGAGAGTTTTGTAAAGTAGGTTTTGCTTTGAAGGCATCATTAGAAATTGCTGAGGCCTCACAAAGACCTCTATACAAGCTGGTTCGCAAAAGGAGAAAGGATTAAAAGTGAACAGTGTATCAAGTTGAGAAGTTCGTCTTGTATTTCTAGTTATTTTATTGGTCTAGCCTTATTAAATTCCAAGCTTTAAAATCAGCCACTCATTATGGTAAAAAGCGTGGAGGAGTAAGTAAAAAGCATATCTTTGAGATAGTCTTTGTAAGCTTTGGAGCTAGGCATCCAACAGAATTAAGATAAAACTTGCTCAGGTAAAGTAAACCGGCTCTCTTTTGAACTAAAACTGAAAGGTCCTAAACCTCACTTCTAGAAGAGAAGTGAGTATTTTGAAGAGAGGATTCTGAAATGTTAACAAAGTTGGACTAAAATTTCTGAAATGATTAATTTGTCAACATAAAACAAGGAAAAAGCTTTTTTTCTTTTTTTTTTCCCCTAAAATACATTTTGCTTCCAAGAAGGAATTCTTTTTCCTGTGCCACCCCGGGTGAACTATTAGCAACCAGGTGGATTGACTTCTTCCTATTTGTGATCTCCGTCTTCGCTGAGAGCAGGTGGCTGGGTAGGATGGAAATGGCAGGATATCAGAGAATTTAATTTCCAAACTCAGTTCCACAACTCAATACCAAATTACTTACTAAGTCTTGTTATTAAAACTCTCGAAAGTCAAAAGTTGATGGTAAATATCTTTGTGCCTGCTGCAGGGCTTTGTTATATATGAACTTGGTTTGCAAAAGAAATCTGGAACATTATGATGAATTCAACTTTGGGTGAATTTTAGTGTCTCTCACTGATCTGGAATGTAAATTTAGTCTAAAATTGTGTTTTCCATTCTATTTCCAACTTTGATCTCCAAAGCAAAGATTTCCCTGCCTAACAGAAAAGTCAATTCGTCAGGACTTTCTGCCCTGGATACCAATCATTTGATAGAGAAGACCTTCTCTGTACATAGAGAAGATAGAGAAGCTGAGATAGAAAAGAATTGAGGTAATTCCTAACTGAGACCAAAAGTCCTTATTTGGCAATCCATAGGTATTTAAGTAATTTAAGTTTAAAATTGAGGTCTCATTTCCAAATAGACAAAGACTCATGAGCTATTAACCCTTGCAAAATAAGTGGTATTTTTAAAAGTGATGAAAACTTTAATTTAAGAAAACTGGATATTTCTAAATATGAACTTTTATAAAAAGTGATATTAGATTATTTTCATTCATATTACAAAAGGTTTACTTACTTTACCTAGGATGACAACTTTGGTCACATGACATAGTTATTTTTAAAAAGCTCTATCGCGATATATCCTAGATACCATAAAGTTTACTCATTTAAATGCATACGTCAATAGATTGTAATACATACACCAAGTTATGCACCCATCACCATAACAATTTTAGAACATTTTCATTGTCTCTAAAAGAATTGTATCAGTCATCACGCTATACTCTTCCAGACACCGGTCCCAGGAAAAACTAATCTATTTTCTGCCTCTAAAAGATTTGCCTATTTCTAGGCATTTCCTATACAAGTTTAACCTGCTGGTTTTTGTTTTTGTTCTTGTTTTTTAAGATAATCTCTTTGAATTTCACTCATGCTGCATCCTGAATGAGTACTTCATTCCTTTCATTACCAAATAATATTCCACTGTGTGAATATAACACATTTTGTTTATTCATTGGTTGGTGGAGTATTTAGTCACTTTCAGATATACAAATCAAAACCACAATGAAATAAGTCTTCATATACACTAGATGGCTACAGTAAAAATATAGACAATAGTAAGTATGGGGAAGATATAGAAAAATGGAAGTCTTTATACTGGGCTCTCAGGAATGCAAACTTGTGCAGCCACTTTGTAAAGCAGTTTGGCATGTCTTCAAAATGTTACCAATAACCTTACCTCACCACCTTCAACTCCGCCCAAGGTCTGTACTCAAAAGAAGTACAAGCATATGGCCACATAAAGACAAGGATACGCATAGAAACATCTTGCTAAAAATTTAGCTAAATCTTATTTACACACTATTTTCACAAACATTTTCAATATAAAAGCTGATATCTCAATTTTATGTATCCTATCAAACATCCCACATGACATAATATGTCTATGGGAAGATTTAGAGAGGAATATCGTGATGAAATTGCCCTGTTTGGGTTGTCATTTCCCTGAGGAGTACATTGCTTTTTCTCTTGTTTTTTTTTTTTTCTTTTTGTTGTTGTTTATTTGTTTTCTTTGATTTTAAATATCATCCAGAAAGTGTCATTAAAGCAGAATTTGTATTTTCTGAAAAAGTTCCATTATTACATATAATTGTAAATGTAATATAAAATATGACAATAGAAGAAACACTTCTTACTATTTTGGTGATAGAGTACTTTGTCTTTGATATATTAACCATAATCAAATCCTCATTTTTAGAGTGTTCCCAAATTTTTACTTTTGTAGGTTACCAAGTCAGCAAGCTTTGAAGACATCTCAGTTGTCTAAAAGATATTCTTTCTCTTCGCTTATTTCCACTTAGTTTCTCTTTGCCATGACTGTATCTTCCTTTGTGTTTCTCTAGGGATCCTGCTTCTCAATGACTGTCACTTCAGCAACTCTCTTTCTCTCATTTCTACTCTCAAGTTTGGGGTACTCTACACTCAGGAAGAAAAGAGAGCAATGATCATACGTAGAAAAATAGGAACAGACCTGTCTTATTGAAGTAGTCAGAAAGATAATCATCAGCAGGGGAAAACAAGTTCCGTTATTGCTTTTCACCTAAGGTTTAATCTGTTCCTAATCAGATCAGGGGATCCTTAGAGTTTTCCATTCACTAAAGTGAAAGACAATTTTACAAAACTATCTCAGAGATTCAGGATACAAAACTCAGTAAGTACTCTCAACTGGAAAGTATGCACAGCTGCTGAACGTGTCATTTAACTCCTTCTTCGCATCCCTGTACAATTATCTTTCATCATCCACAAAGGGAAAGTTCCAGATCTCCTGAGACTCACCAAGTCCATGGGTGCTGAATTGTATGCACATATAATCTATGCCCGTTCTCCCATGTACTTTGTACCATCTCTAGATGACTTGTGATACGTAATACGATATATATCCTGCAAATAATTGTATGCTGTATTGTATAGAGAAGGAATCAAAAAAATCTACTCAGAGTCAGTGCAGATAGATGCTTTTTAAAAATATTTTCAGTCCACTGTTGGTTGAATCTACAGCTGTGGAACCTGCAGATACAGATGGCCAACTGCACATAGCTAGGAAAGTGACAAAAATGCAGCAGTTTGTCAATGAATGTTTTAAAAACTAACAAATTATTAAAGCCAGGAGGAGAGCTGAAGCTGGAGGAGACACATTCTGAAAGACTTTGAGTTAAAATAGAGGAGCGATTAGATCCAAGTTTCTGAAAGAATTCTCTGGTCTCACTGTGGAGGATGGGTTGGAGAAGGACCAAGATAAGACTGTATCCTCATAGAGAAAGCACAGCAGAACCGACCCTAGAAACAAGGAGGATGAGTCTATAAAGCTGAATAACTCAGGAGACATGAGGTAGGTGGTAAGGGAGACACCAAGGATGCTGTCCAGGAGTGGGGCTCTGCTAGTGACCTTATGGCTGTGCCTGTGACCTGGGCAGGAAGCTCCTTAGGTGGGGTACGGGAAGAAGAAGCTGGGCTTGCAGTCCTGGGGGCTGCTGTGCTGGGTGACTGTGCAGCGACATGCCCACAAGCAGTTGACTAACACTCCCTGGATCGCAGGCACTGCTTCAGCCAGGCCATTGTGCTGGCAGTCGTCAACACGGAGGTCACAGTGTGATTGTTAGGAGCCAGTGAGTTTCCAGGAAAAAGAATGGAACCATTTGGGGACAGTGAATGGTAGACATAGGGGAAATCCCTCGCCTTAACTGGAGGCGCGTGCTCATTCAGGAAATCTGTCATTACGAATTAAGCTTCCACTGCCCCTCTTACTGGTCAAACTGTGTCCCCTCAAAATTCCTGTATCAAAGGAGTATTTCTCCCTCGTTCTCAGCAGTTCCTGGGTGAGTAGGTCCCCTTGTGTATACTCACCCTGTGTCCTTACCCCAATACCCTAAGAATCAAGTCATCCCAGCACATCTCAGCCATGACAGACAGCCCGGTTTTTCTGCACACGGCTCTTCAGCGTTCAGGTTCAGCACTGGCGGACATAAGCTAGGGAACAATATCACTGCCCTTGATCTCTTCATTAAAAAAAAAAAAAAGGTTGTAGATTGCAACATCATTTCCAGCTCAAAGTTTCTAAAAACAAGTAAATTGAAAATAATCCTCAGAAATGTAGGAATTGGAGTGACCATCCCCTCCCTGAATCTGTCCCTTCTCACACACTAACCTTCCTGGACTTTTATTTGAGCAGTAGTAGATACCCGCCTTGTGACATTAACAGATAGATTCTCGTGATTTACTTGTCGTATTTTTAAGACTTTCATATAGGTTTCTTAAATATGAAAGGCTCACAATGATAATCTATGCATTATTTTCACTTTGTCCTAAACTGTAACCCTGAAGCTTTGTTCTGTGCTATTATTTGATATTAGCCTGGATGACTTACAAAAGTCATATTTTTAAGACCACACCTCAATTCGGATTTTATCATTTTCGCCCGTACCCTAAATTTTTTTATTAAGTTTCCCACTCATACAGCCTGTCTGATTTTTTTTTTTTTTTGTGGGTACCGGGGGGTCGACCTCAGGGCCTCGCGCGCCAGCAGGCGCCCGTGCTGCTGAGCGATATCACCGGCCCCTTTTTCGTATGTGGGTTCCGGGAGTCGAACTCGGGCCCTCGCGCTTGCCGGGCAGGCGCTTAAGCTGCTGAGCCATCTCACCGGCCCAACCTGTCTGATTTTTACTTCACATGTTACTCTTCTTTCTCTTGCCATCATGACTAGATTATTCAGACTGGGGATATAGCTCAGTGGTAAAGCACTTTCCTAAATGTGTGAAGCCCTAGGCTCCACCCCTAGCACAACCAAAACAAAAAAGATTACATTATTTATGAATTGCATTTGTATCCTTTCCTTCTCTAACTATACTACTCTAACATAATATTTCAAATTTCTTTCAGAAAACCAACTGACCACCTAATCAAACAAATGAAACGCCCTAAATTCCATCCATTCCAGGCTAAGAATCTGCAGCTTACCCTGGTGAACCAGTGGCCCTGCAGCAGAGACGGATGTATCGCCATGTCCTACATACTGTTATATAAATGTGATCAAAACTTGATCACACGCCAGCTTGGGCAAAAAATGTTGTGCATACTTTTGTGATAAGACAGTAATCATTAAGTTGGTTCAAGGAATAGATCTGAGAGTAACATTTCTTTTTATTTTTTTACTGTCATTATTATTGCTGTGGAATGCAAAATTCATAAAGACAGTGATATCAATGCCATTAAGTCAAACTACAGGATATTGTTTCCTACATACTAGTGATTGAAGAGAAAAAAAAAATCCAGTCTTAACTTTGATGAGAATTTTAAATGGTTTTTTTTTGTGTGTGTGGGTACCAGGGGTCGAACTCAGGACCTCACGCGCCAGCAGGCACCCGTGCCACTGAGCGATATCACCGGCCCTTTTCTTGTATGTGGGTTCCGGGAGTCGAACTCGGGCCCTCGCGCTTGCCAGGCAGGTGCTTACACCGCTGAGCCATCTCACTAGCCCTAAATGTTTTTTAAAAACCAAAATAAGCAATACTTTGTTCTTTCATGCGCCAAGCACAATGCAGGCTCGCTTTTTAGTTTTTTTTTTTTTTATAAACAGATAATAGTTGTACTCTTTCATGTAGTACAGTGTAACATTTTCAAAATTATACGTTTTATAATTAACTCAGGATATTTATCTATCATCTCAAACATTCAACATTTCTTTATGCTATCAACACTAAAATTGCCTCATATCTATTTTAAATTATATAATACAGTGTTGTTCATTAATTGTCTTTTGTGTAATGGAACACCAAAATTTATTTCTCTTTTCTGGCTGCTTTGTACCTGTAAACCGGTGTCTCCCTATCCACTCTTCAGCTCAACTTCCCCTAACCTCTGGTAACTACTACTCTCTACTTCCGTGATCTCATCTATTTTATACTCAAGTAAAATCAGGTGTCATTTGTCATTCTGTGCTTCGTTGTTTGTTTTTCACTTAACATTATGTGTACCAACTGTCTGCATGTTGCTGCAAAAGACAGAATTTCACCCTTTTAATGGGGGAATAGTAGTCTATTATATGTACATACCACATTTTCTTTATCTGCATATATCTTAACCAGCACTTCAGTTGTTTCCTCATCTTGGCTAATATGGATAATCCTACAATAAACACAGAAGTGCAAGTGTATCTTTAAGATATTGATTTCATTTCTTTTGGAAATATATCCAGTGACAGATTTCTGGATCATATGGTGGTTCTATTTTTAATATTTGTTATGAATACCCATACTGTTTTCCAGAATGACTGCAATAATTTATATTGCAACCAAAAATATATAAGAATTCTTTTTTCTCCATATCCACCCAGAATTTGCACTTGTCTTTTTGATAATGCCCATTCTAAATGGACTGAGGCAATATTTCACTGTTGCTTAAATTTGCATTTTTCTGATCATTAGTGATATTGAGTAATTTTTATATACTTGGCCATTTGCATGCTTTTTTATTCAGTATTTGTGTCCATTTTTAAATGGATTAGTTGGGGGGTTTTTTGGTTGGGTTGTTTGAATTCTTGCATATTCTAGTTATTAATTCTTTTTTGGATGCATAGGTTTCCTCATTCTTCGTTCTCATTGTATCATTTGTTATGCAGATCTTTTCAGTCCATTGCACAACTAATTATCTATTTTTCTATATTGCCTGTGATTTTACCCACTTGTCCCAAAACCCCTTGTCAAATAGTTTCCCCTGTTTTTTTGTACAGTTTTATAGTTCAGGGTTCTGCATTTAAGTCAATTCATTTTCAGTTAAATTTTTATATAGTAAGAAATAGAGATCTAGTCTCATTCTTTTACATGTGGACCCCTAATTTTCTCAGCTCCACTTATTAAATAGAGTTTTCTTACCCAAGGGCATCTGTCTGTAATCATGTGGGTTTATTTCTGGTTTGTATTTTGTTCCCTTGGTCTATGATCTATTTTTATACAAACACTATTCTACTTTATTTACTATAGCTTTATAATATATTTAGAAGTTAGATAGTGTGGTGTATCTGGCTTTGTTCTTTTGCTCAAGATTGCTTTAGCCATTCAAGGTCATTTTGATTCCATACAAGGTCATTTTTTATTCCATACATTCCAAACTTTAGGACTTTTTTCCTATTGCAGTGAAAAATGACATTAGAAATTTGATAGGGTTTGCATTAAATGTGTAGACTGCTCTGGGTAATATTGACAATTTAACAATGTTAACATGTCCAATCCATAAACACGTCTTCCTATTATTTGTGTCTTCTTTAATTTCTTTCATCAGTCTTCTATAATTTTCATTATAGAGATCCTTCACCTCTTTAAATGTATTCCTAACTTTTTTTTGTAGTTTTGTAAATAGGGTTGCTTTCTTAATGTCTTTTTCACATAGTTCAGTATTGGCAGGTAGAAATGCTACTGATTTTTATATGTTGGTTTTCTATCCTATAACTTTACTGGGTTCATTTATTAATTATCAGTTTCCTGGTAGAGTCTTTAGGATTTTCTATGTACATAATCATGTCATCTATAAACAAGGATGACTTCCAAAAGCCTAGTTTGTGCTGTAGAACTTTGTTTTGTTTTGTTTTTCAGTATTGGGTTCGAACCAAAGGCCTTTGCACTGAGATACATCCCCGACCTAGTTTTTAATTTTTTCTTTTGAGACAAGCTCTCACTAAGTGGCTAAATTGCCCAGGTTAGACTTGAATTTGCGATCTTTCTGCTTCAAACTCCCAGAGTGCTGGGATTACAGGCGTGCACTACCACGCCCAATTTACAACCTTGTTTTTAACCAAGTATTTTCTATCTAAATGTACATTTTACAATAGTTTCATGGTTAACAGAAGTGGCTTTTTAATAAATGGTTGGTAAACACTTTTATTGAATGAGATGGTGTTATTCAAGTATATAACAGTAGTCTATTCCTTTAAAAGGGGATTGATTAATTCAACCTTAATTTAGAGTTTTATCAATAAGAAAGTAAGGAGATATTCATCTCAAAACAACTCTGGTTTTCAATTGAAGGACTGAGTATCATATCCCAAAACTAGTAGGTGAAAGTATTTCCATCAATACCCAAGTTTACATCATCCTGTTCCTGTTAATGAGAAAAGAAGCCCTTAGCAAAGGTCAACTTCCTATCCAAATACTGTGAATTCAAATCTAGTAGACTACAAGTGAATAAATTTTACTTTACTACTTCAGAAATCCTATTTTAGTGTAGCCTGGGTTTGTTTTCAGTTCTAAGTTATAGGAAGAGAGCACTATTTTAAGAATCTCTCCCCTGTTTCCTCTCCCTTCTCCCCTCTTCCTTCCCTGCTTTTCTCCTTCTGTCCCTCACTCTGTCACACACACACACACACAAACACACACACACACACACACGCCTATACAGGCATGCGCCCATTATCATCCATCTTTAGGGAACTATGTAGTCTTTTGGTGTCTTTCTTTTTAGTCAATGATAATGCTTTATATGAGTTTGAATCCCACATTAGTGGGATTATGGTGCCATCATGCGGCTACATACAGAAACTCATCTTTAAATCATTTTTTACTTCTGAAATATTTCAAATGTATTTTAAAAGTACAGAAATAACATGACCAAACCACATGTAGCCAAGACTTTATTCATAAAGTCCTCCATTTGCTTTGTTTTTATATTTTTGAAAAAATTAGTACATTTTAATTAAAACCATGCAAAGTACTTTCTGTTTGCATATAAAATGGAGAGAGTATCTGAACTTAGATAAACATATATATCTGCAAAGATATGGAGAGGACACATAGGAATCCTGAGATTGGTCAGGGATGGGACAGTTATTGATGTCTGCATCATGTACTGTGAACCATCCACCTCACTGTTCCCTGCCTGCTAACCAGGAGGAGAATAAGCAGAAGGTCATATCATTGCAACAACAAAAATCTTTCGACACTGCCATCTAGAAATCACTACGTTTTGCAGAAACCCACTGCTGCCCACTAACAAAATCTCGTGTGGAAAAAGCAGGTTTTTGAGCTGCTGAGCTGATTAGGTTCTCAGACTCACTTCGTCAGTGTGATGGTGTTCTCAATTAATTGTATTTCTGATCTCTTTTCTAACGTAAAAATGTTAAAATTCCATTTGTGTTCAGATAATTATCATTTAACTTGCCACAAGCGGATGGTAAATCGCCTGGATTAGGTCCCTCAGGGTTATTCTGCTCACTCACTTTTAGCCGCACATCCACACTTTATCCCAGTGAATCAAAACTCTGTCTTCCCTTCCTCCTCTCCAGTCGCCCTCATTCTTGTTACTTCGATCATGGACTACACACCTGCTGTTTATCCCAGAAGAGAGCAGATAGCTTCTACCACTTTTCCTCTTGTCCTCGAAACCCTCCACTTACGCTTTCCTTCACTTGCTGGAAGAAGCCGCCCTCATTGCACCCGGCCCGTGCCCTTGACCAAGCCGTGACCACCCTGCCCCGTGACTTTCTCCTGTCTCTTTTCATCATTCGGTCTTCAGCGGAGTGTCGTGTCTTCAGGGAAGCCACTCCTGATCAGCGAATCAAATACGCCGCTTCCTCATTCTCCACCCCAACCACTTCATCGCTGCTTTCTGCACACCTGCCTCCAATTCAATTTTTTCCCTCGTTTGGATTTCTCTGAATAAAAGAAGAGCTCCCGGGCAGCCAAGGTCTCTTTGAGCTACACGGCAGCTCTGTCGTGCTCTTAGACAGTGCCTGGGCCCTAGTGGACTTTCGAGGTACAGCCTGTCCGCTGAGTCACTGCAAAGCCTCGCCTGGTCATCCCCAAATCAAGACGCCTTTGTGACCACAGCCCATTGGTTTACAAGGTCCCACGCGCTCCTAACTCTGAGTAAACACCGGTTACTGGCAATTAGAACATTTTCCACCTCAAGGTAGCCAAATTATTGTAAGTTACACAATGTTACAATTTGAAATCTTATTTTTTCAGATTTAACATCTCAAAAATCAGGATGCCTCTTAGAATCAAAGGCATACCACAGTTTGTTTTGGCTGTGTGTACTTTTTTCTTGATAGAACATAAAATAAATGTGCATAAAATTACAATATGTGGCATCTTAGAGTAAATGTGCTGCAAAACCATATTAAATAGTATCACAGATGGTGATGTGTAAAAAGTTAATATCACTTTCATGTTTGGTTAGGATTGGCTCAACATCCTAGCTCTGTAATTCACTCGTGTGTGGACCTCAGTGGTTTTGTTAATTTCTGTTTATTTTTGTTTATATGTTTTGTAGCTATTTGGCAAGACTTGTTCAAATAGTGTAATATTTGATACTGATATAACTATAATGAACTATCGGGCTGCCTTAGTTCTGCCTTCACATATCTATGTACTTCAGTATTTAATCTTTGAATTTATATTGTAATACATTTTTAAAAGAAAAAGATATTTTCCATTATTTCTACTTTAAAATACAGTTGTAAAATCATGTTAATTTTTTAGTTTTATGTATAGATGGATTGTGTTATCTATTAGTATTTAAAAAGATGAGGGTTATTAAAAATAAAGATCAATTAGGTTATGGGTCACTACAACATAATTTGTTGAATATTGCGAAGTATTAGCTAGGCTATTTGTTTAAATTGTGTCTGGGGGTTTTACGGATGTTTTTGTTGTTATTGTTAAAGGAAAGGGCTCTGAATCTGAAGGAGATGAAAGACTCTCCTTATACCACCTGACTTTCTTTCCTTTAGAGATGGTCACCTGCCCTCCTGTTTATTTAGCTCACTATCTAAATTTTAGTGGATTTGCCCTGAAATTCAGGAGCGTCCCATCATCATGTGGATCCACACCTCCCTCTGCCTTCGCATCTTTATGTCGTAACTCCTGGTAGAGAGTCAATTTATTATTTATTTATTTATTTTTATACAAGAAACTTCACTTTTATTACATTAACTTATTTTCAAATGACAAATAATAAATAAATAAATAAATAAATATATATATATATATATATATATATTGGGTTTATTCTCATATTTTGCTGTATAGAGATTGTACAATAATTAAATCAAGTTGACATACCATCACCTCACCTACTTACCAGTTCTTTTTTTGTGGAGAAAGCATTTAAAATCTACTTTTTACAGCAATTTTGAAATATACAATACACTATTATTAATGTCACCATGCTATGAACCAAATCAAGCTAATGTATCCAAGCTAATGTAAAATCTATTCCTCTTGTCTTACTGAAATTTTGTACACTCTGGTTGACATCACCCCTTTCCCCATCCACATGATACCCCAGCCTCTGGTGACCACAATTCTATTCTCTGCCTCTGAATTCAACAGTTTTAAATTCCAACTATAATTAATATCATTCACTATTAGTCTTTATCTGAATTTCTCACTTAGCCTAATGTTCCTCAAATTTATCTCCATTGTCCCAAATGACAGAATTTCCTTCTTTACAAAGGTTGAATATTATTCTATTGTATATATAGGCCACAATTTCTTGATAGACACTTGGATTGGCGCCATATGGGGGATACTTGAATAATAGTACAATGAATATGAGAATGCAGTTATCTCTTCAATATAATTGATTTTTTTCTATATACACAGTGATTTGGTAGTGGGGTACTGGATCATCTGGTAGTTCTGGTTTCATTCCTTTTTGGGGCATCCCCACACTTTTCACATAATAGTGTACTAATTTACATTCCTGCAAACAGTTGTACATGATTCCCTCTTTTCCACATTCTCACCAACACTTATTATCTTTCATAGTCTTCATAACAGCCATTGTGACAGGGATGAAGTGATAGCTCATTGTGGCTTTAATTTGTATATTTCCAGGATGGTGAATGATGGCGTGCTTTCCTGTATCTGTTGGTCATTTGTATGTCTTCTTTGGAGAAATAGCCATTCAGTTCCTTTGCCCATTCTAAACTGAGTAACTTATTTAGTTGCTACTGCGTTTTTTTAGGTACCAAAACTGTCTTATATGCTTAAAGTTTGGATGGTTGAACAGGTCTTTGTGGGAACAGGAATGCTCTGAAATCATTTCTTAGATTTCCTCACTTTCTTCAGAGAAACATTTCTCCGTGAGTGACCGCGTAGATATCACTTGCCTTCTGGATGATGCCTGGATTCAGGCTGGCCCATGCCAAACTCTCTCATTTTAGTTTCCACTATTGTTGCTTCTCCCTAGCCCCCTACTTTTAGGAGTCCTAATCTCCAACATTTATTTCATCCTATGAGTGTTCACAGTGAGATGAAATATGCTTAAATCAGGGTTTCCATCATTTAACATATCTTTGGTATTCTATTTTCTGACAGAATTTTTGCTCTAGCCCCAAGAGAGAACTGGATTCCTCATTCATTCTCAGACTGTACATATGCATTGAGTATGACAATAAATTTAACACTCAACAAATATCCCTAATTACAGGCAAAAACCGTTGGGAAAAAAAGCCTTTTAAAATCATTACAGTACTTACTTTCTATTTCACTTCTGGGAGTTGGCTGGTTTTATTTATGTTACCACCAGAGAGCACCATAATATTTGTTAATCTTTTTACCTAACTTCCATTGGTCCATAATTTGAGGCATGATATCAAATAAAAATAAGGATAACTGAAGCTGAATTTGGAAAATTCTTTCATTTTATTTCTGATCTGCATTTGTTAAAAATCCAAAAGCATTTGAATTTTATTTTTAAAATGAGATATGAAAAAACTTTCTAAAGTATGTTTTTAATGCCATAATAACATAGTTTCAAAAGCTTTGCTTAAAATTGATCTTGGTGTTAATTTGAATGGCTTAACTTTTAAGTAAGTTCATATAGCTATTTATTTCTGAATTTCATGAAATACTTATACTAATGAGTTTTAAATTTTGTTAATGTGAAAGAATTTGTATCCTAAGTACAAATTCTGAGAATTATTGATGTGTCTTTGACCACTGTTTGAGAATCACCCCATACTTTTATTGAATAGCCATTTAAACTTAACTCTCCGTTTTATTATTTGCTAACTCAATAAATAATATCTAAGGCTATGTCCAGCTGTAATATATTATTTAGACAAACAATAAATAATACTAAAGGCTACGTTCAGCTTCTGTGGCTTTATTTCGAATGTACCAGCCAGAGAATATTGCTTCAGTGGTGGAAAACGGGAACGTGGTCTGCCGTGAGTCTAACTTGACTATGTAATTACGTGCTCCTTCAGAATCCTGATGATGTTTTGAGAATAAAGCATATATGGTTGGGCTTCATGATGAGGAGCTTCCTTTCCTCTGGTTGGTTCAGAAGCTGACATTTGGAAATGTTCCAGGATGGTGTCTTGGCGAAGATTCCCGTGGCCTTTGGTACAGACCCACATTCCTTTAGAGAGGTCTCAGGATGTCTTGTGGGCCACCCAGATAGAATAAGTCCCCACTCAGATCATGAGTCCATGCATGGGTGAAAGTTGCTCATGAAAACTAAAAGAAATGAACAAAGAGCTCTAAGAGTGGGGGCCCAGAGCCTTCTGCTGTGAGATGTCCCTGTTAGAGCGCAGTGGAAGGATGACTAGCAGAGGATATAGGAGGGAGCGCCACCAGGACACCGAGGACTGATTGGACTATCCAGGGCTTACTTTTGTACTGGTGGAAGGAGAAAATTAATTGAAATGATAACCTGGGGAAAAACGAATTTCCTCAATACAGAAATAGAAGTGCAAAATTGTGTTAATTTGAAGATTAGAGTATATCTTTATTCTTATCCTAACCAAAATTTGTATGGTTATAGCCAAAGTTTAGAAAAAAAATTAAAAGAACACATTTCTGACAAACATACTAGAGTTTTCATCCTATGAGTGTTCACAGTGAGATGAAATATGCTTAAATCAGGGTTTCCACCATTTAACACTTCCTTGGTATTCTATTTTCTGAGAGAGCAAGTCACACAATATTATGTCTTCAATACCAGACTTTGCATTTGGTCAAGTATGGTGCTTTCTAAGGTTATTCTGAAGGACTTGACCAAAAAATATTTTATTGTACTCAAAAGAAAAATGCAGGAAGCTTGCAAGTTGCTTTCAAAGAAGTAGAAAATACAATAGTGGTTGTTAGAGTTTGAGAAGGGAATGGGAGAGAGAAGGATGGAGAGAAGGTGGTAGACACCATGGGCATGGGTACAGCCATGCAGTTGGCCAGAAGGAATAATCGATTCTAATGTTATGTAGGATGGTCGACAACAATTCATTGAATATTTTAAAATAGCTAATATAAATGATTTTGAATGGCTCCAACACAAATAAATGATAAATGCCCAAAGTGATAAATATGCCGATTATCCTGATTGGATTATCACATACAGTATGCATGTATGTTAGTGTCACACTGCATCCCATAAATAAGTACAATTACTAGGTGTCAATAAAAATATGCTAATAGACAAAAGACTTAAAAAATTAAAAATGAAATTTAAAAACATAGCTTTATGTGATAAATATAAGGTAGCTCTGAAGATACACAAAATGATCCATTTCTAATTTTGAAAATTATTGTTTGAAATAAAAATGCTTTGAAAATACTCTTCCTTACTTACACCTTTTCCAGAAGAGGCCAAGAAAAGATAATCCAGATAACTTATTTTCCTCACAGAAATTCTTCTAAATATTCAATACTTTTCTCTGTTTAGGCTTTTTTTTAGATAAGGTAAGGAAAAATGTGAAAGGCGCACCAAAAACTGTAGATAATTTTTATGACAAAAATGAACATGAGCTAATTTAAAACAAGATATAATTTAACAATGAAGTGAGCAACCACGATTATTGCCCTAATGTTGTGTCTATGATGTTTAATTGACTTAGGCATTTATACTTTAGAAAGCTTTAATTTGGGATTAAAAATGATTGTGTCATGTTTCACTAAAATCTTCTAGACCCCTATAGCCTACCACTATGTCTCTACCACTATATATAACTTAGTAGTTTCTTCGTACCTTTGAATACATGGTTTCTAGCAATATCTATACATGAGTTCATATTGTTATCATTGAGACATTTCTAGCAGTATCTATACATGAATTCATATTGTTATCATTGAGACTTTACAATAAATACATGTGTTCAACTAGGGTATTTTTACCTTAGTCATAATTGCTGTAAAATTCAAATTGATGAGGCCGCCAATTCTTAATCTCAGTAACACAAAATCATCTTCTTTCACCATTTTGTGAATTGAATAAAAATAAAATGAATGGAAGAGGTCATGGCTTATTGTTTTTGTTCCTCCCACAGCACTTGAATCTTTGATAATATTTAATTCAAAATTGAGCTTATTTATTTAACCCTCTATGCTGTTAATAAAATTGCAGCAAAAACAAAACAAAACAAAAAACACCAAGACTCAATGAAAACACTAACATTTTTTATAACCTAATAGAAGGGGAAAACGTTAGATATTTAAAAAAAAATACTTGCCCTTTTAATGTTCAAAATATTCCAGACAGTTATGCATTGTTAGTCTCATTTTGTCAAAGGGAAAAAATTGGTCTTTGAAGATTAAATAACCGTCTCAAGATCTGCCAGCTGTTTCGACATTAATGTCTATTTAGTTTCTGCTATGATAACTGAGATTATCTTGACTAAGCAAAAGTGCTAGCTGTTCAAGTGCCTTAACCAACTTCTCCCCTTCATTTACAAGGAAAATCACTGTCCTTATTTGATCCAATGAAGCCTAAGGTCCATTCATTCACTAATTGAAACATAGAGCTCTGGAAATTGGAGGTATATAGAAAACAACAGGAAAAAATCCCTGTTGTTCTGTAGCTTATACTGCAGAAGCAAGAGACTAGAAACAGTTAACAAATATATGTAAACAAGTTATATATAAAATAATGATGCATATTAATAGGTATGATACTATATGTAAGATACATGTGTATATATATGTATTTTATATATATACATACATATATATACATATATGTATATGTATATACATACATGTGTATACATACATATACATATGTATATACATACATATATGTATATGTATATACATACACACATATATATATACACATATATATATATAGTTATCACTTGATATCCACGGGAGATTGGTATCAGGACCCTTCATGGATACCAAAATCCACAGATCCTCATGGCCCTTATATAAATTTGTATAATATTTGTATAAAACCTATGCACATCCTCCTGTTGACTTTAAATCATCTCTAGATCACTTATAATATCTAATGCAGGGCCGGTGAGATGGCTCCGCGGCATAAGCGCCTGCCTGGCAAGTGCGAGGGCCCGAGTTCGACTCCCGGAATCCACATACGAAAAAAGGGCCGGTGATATCGCTCAGCGGCACGGGCGCCTGCTGGCACGCGAGGTCCTGAGGTCGACCCTTGGTACCCACAGAAAATAAAAAAATAAAAAAAATAAAAATAAAAATTAACAATAAAATTGGGGCTGGGAAGTAGCTCAGTTGTGTAACACTGGACTAGCATGTGCCAGGCTCCAGGTTTACTGCTCAGTACTGAAAAATAAAAAGGAATATAATCACAGTTGAGCCCTGCCTTATTTTTTATTTTTGGTACATTAGTAAATTGCACCACCTCCAGAAAAAGACATTTTTCTTATTAAAAAAAAAAAAACTTTTTTATTGTCTTCTATTTATTCAAAGGTGGGTAACACGTTGATGAAATTGTTGCTGCTAACAGTTACAATAACTACTCACTCTGGAAAATAAAACAGACATAGATCTGTGTGGCTGTTTGAAATAAGATACAAGTGATTTAACTATTAAGCCAGGTGTAGTGGTGTACACCTGTAATCCCAGTAGCTCAAGATCTGAGGTAGAGTATTATCACAAGTTTGAGACCAGCCTGGCTCACAGTGTGATTCAAGATCAGCCTGAACTACACAGTGAGGCCTGTCTCAAGAAAGAAAAAAATATATAAAGAGAATTTTTATAGCAGAGTAGTGTGATAAGCTGATCAAATAAAAGAATATCTAGAAAAAATAGTTGCCCTATGGTAAAATCTTAGAGGAAAAGTGGAATGGATATAGGTTTAAAAAGAAAATTAAATGACGTAGAGTTTTATTCTGTTTAAAGCCAGTTTGGGTATATAATTTTAAATAGATACTGGTGGAATATTAATTCCCTATGGTATTTAGATTATATAAGATGCACCTAAAAAGTGATGTAATGATTGTATTTTTAAATTTAATTAATTTCGATGTAATATGAATTATTAAACTTATGACAATTAGAGTGCATTGAAAATTTTGTAAGTTAAATTTAAAAGGTTAACTTTCTTTAATCTGAAATTTTATTATTCTCCTGTTAGTTTGATAATGTTAAAGAAAAACAGTAACTTTTGAGAAGCTTAGACCATTTCACTTACTCTTCTTACCAGTATCATCTTTCATTTAGTGCCTGCTTGCTTATGACAATACTTTCGTCCATCAAAGGCAGCATGAGTTAATATATGATAGTCATTTATTAAGCATCTCAATACATTATGCACATTTTTTCACTAAGTCTCATGACAATCTCATGATAGCTTTAATATTAATATTCCTGTTTAAGTGAGATATTTGTCTTTAATTCCTCCAACTCAGCTTTCAGAGGCTTGCATTTCTCTTGAGGCACATGTGTCTTTCCTGTTGGTCCTTCTTTGGTGTACTGCGGTAAGGAAATAAGCACTGCCAGATGATTAAAAGTCGTTTAACAGATGCTATCTCCTTAAAAATTGGGTATTTCATTACTGAATCAACTCCTCTAAGCCCTCTCAGATTCAAAGAAATGCCTTTAACATAAAGAAAGTAGGGTGGAGGAAATAAAAGAACCTAGGACTTGGTCCTAGGGATGTATAGTTTTAGCTCAAGATATATTTTGAATATTCAGAGTCCTCATTTTCTGGTTGAATTTATTTTAACAGGAATAATTTGGATAACTATAACTGAGTTTTTCTTTATGGCCAGCTCAGCCAGCCAATATCCCTCTCTTCTCTATGTTTTCACAACCTAAAATAGAAAAAGTTACATGGCCTTGATAAGAAGCACAAACACACACACACACACACACACACACACACACACACACACACACATTAGTATTCTTTATAAACAAAGCATTAATATTATCGATGCCAGAAATGAGGAAGGAGCAGGAAACCTACCCAAAACTGAAAGTAGCTTATCAAAATGGCTATCAGACCACCGGAGAGAGACCAAAATAAACATTCAAAAGGTGAAATTCTTTTAAAAAAAATTATTGACAAGAAATTATTTTAAGGGGCTGGTGAGATAGCTCAGCAGCATAAGCTCCTGCCTGGCAAGCGTGAGGTCCTGAGTTCGACTCCTGGAACCCACATATGAAAAAAGGGACGGTGATATCACTCAGCGGCACGGGCGCCTGCTGGTGCACGAGGTCCTGAGTTTGACCCCTGGTACTCACAAAAAAAAAAAAAGAAATATTTTAGTTAATTTTAGATTAACAAATAGAAATAAACTAAGACCTAATTATTTTCCCATAACTCTCAGATCATTTCTTGCTTGAGGATCTGCACGGGGGCTGTTAACCCTGTTGCAAAATTCTTTGAAATGTTGGCTTCCTTCCTGTCTTCCTTGTACAAACGTAAATCTAAACTCTTTAAACACTTACTTTGATTATCCTAATACCGTAGCCCACACTGCCCCAGCTGCCTTTGTGCTACTCTTTTCTCATCACATGCTTTATTATCTCTTTCCTAACCCTGTCCATTTGTTTCCTGTGCAGTGAGTGTGGTCATTTTTGTTGAAATCCATGTCCTCAGACTCCAGCCGCACTTAGCATAGAGGAGATACGTGCTCAGTGAATGAAAATGTCAAAAATACACGCAAAAATTTCTGCTTCCAGCAAGGTACTTGCATGAATAGTTTCTCAAAACAAATATAAAAAAGAACAACATATGTAAGACAGAATTTCATACACTGAGAAACAAGCAATGTATGAATACAATTCTAGAGAAAAGAATAACACATCAGGTAAGCTCCAAGATCACGAAAGATCACTCTAATTTCTGCTTAGATATTTCTTCTTGCTGACTAGCAGGAAATAGACCCCAAGCATAGAAGAAGTGATGAAACAGCAATCAAATTACAAGGCTCTAGAGCAACTGGAATTTTCTAGGCAAGATGTCAGAGGAGACAGAGCTCAGGGGAGCTTTCACTCAGTGGAAGTCTAACCTGCAAACACACAGGGCAGCACACCAGAGTGTGGAATTAAACGATAACACCAGAGCTTGTGCGGTGCCAAGAGAACCTGGACTTTGGCCCCAAGCAGAGTAAAGAGAGATCACTAATGTACACCAAATCTCAGCTGAGACTTCAAAAAGGTCAAACTTTAGAAGGTCCACATTGTAAAGCAATGAGCACCTGAGAGAATTGAAAACAAAAATAGGCTTACTCTAACAAAGAATAAAATCAAACATAACAAGATCCAAAGTGTGCACCATACTTGAGCTCCTGCCACACACAAAAGTTAATAAACATTAGGGAAAAGATATAAGCCAGACTCCCTGTAGCATAGAACACATGATGTCCAAAACAAAATAAATACTAGGAGGCATGCTAAGAATGAGAAAAATGTGATCCACAGTCAAGAGAAAAAATAATCACTGAAACAATCCAAGATGTTGTAATAAATTGAAAAGTACTTCAAAGAAGTTGTTATAAGTACATTTGAGGACATAAAGGAAAAAGTCAACAGCAAAATGAAATCTAAAAATAAGTCATAATATATCTCAAAATTTATTCAGTCATTCATCCACTTTTGACGTTATAAATTTTAAGAATCTTTAAAATAACCACTGATGTCATATACTGGTGGCAGAGTACTATTGCAGGATTTTTTTTTTTTACAGTTTGTAAAAACAGCTTTATGGATGCTAAATTTTTATAGTTATTGCATGATTGAAATATTTCCTTTCCCCATAGAACTAAATAAAATATGTTAAAGATGCTAAAAATTTGTCAGTGAAATAAAGATATTCTTGGATAAATTAAATCTAAAAAAACTTGTTGCCAACAAATTTGTGCTACAAAAAATGATGTTATGGGCCAGTGAGACGGTTCAGCGGCATAAGCGCGAGGTCCTGAGTTCAACTCCCAGTACACACATAAAGGAAAAAAAGGGCCGGTGACACCGCTCAGCAGCGCAAGCACGAGGTCCTGAGGTCGACTCCCGGTACCCACATTAAAAAAAAAAAAAAAAATGATGTTATGAAGAGCTTTTAGAAGCAGATTGGCTCATAAGCACTCTAACTTCATTGCAGGTCGATCCACTGATAAATTCATAATTTGATGGCGGTATTGAGAGACGATGGAAATTTAGGGGGTAAGGACCTCACTAGAGGAAGTAGGTAATAGGGATATACACTTGGGGACTGTATCTTGTTCTGGTCTCTCTCTCTCCCTCCCTCCCTCTTTTTCTCTCTGTCTCTGTCTCTGTCTCTGTCTCTCTCTTCCTCCCTCTCTTTCTCTCTATCTCTCTCCCTCCCTTTCTCTCTCTCTCCTTCCCTCCCTCTCTTTCTCTCTCTTCTGTCTGTCTCTCTCTCTCTCTCTCTCACTCTCTCTCCATCTCTCTCCCTCTCTCTTTCCCCCCATTTCCTTTCTGGCTGCAATGAAGTGAGCAGCTTTCCTCCACTATTTCCTTCTACCATGATATTCATCCTTACCTCAGGCCCAGAATCGATGGAGCCCACCAACCGTGCACCAAAACTTCTGAAACCATAAGTCAGAAAAGCCTTTCCTCCTATAAATTGTTTATATTTCAGGTATCTTGTCACAATGATAGAAAGCTGAATAACATAGATGATAAATACTTTAGGGAGAAGAATATAATATCAGACAAAAATTCAGATGTACAGGATGAAGGAAGAGTACAGGAAATGATAAATGTATAGATAAAAATAATGATGCCCTTTGTCTTTGTATTTGTTTCCTTTGAAGTTACATAACTAAAGATTTAGAGTATATTATAGCAGAATTCTTATATTTTTCATAATGCAACATCAAATCAGATCAAAATAGATGTTTTTAAATAAAGATTATGTGTTACATATGTATTCCCTGGAGATATCATTAGGATAACAAGGCAAAGAACTTTTGAAAAAAGCTGATAAATTTATTACAAGAGAATGCTGAACAAACATTCAATTAATTCCAAAGAAAAGAGAAAGAACAGAAGACAAAAACTGGGGGAAATGTAGAAATCATAGCACATATTGGTAAGCTAGAACTTGACAATGTTTATATTCACAATAAGTGTAAATACTTGAACTAAAGGCAATAATTTTATAAAACTTTAGATAATCAAATTATCTGATGTGTATAGAAGTACATTAAGTTTGTCAAACTGAATATTTGACAAAATTCAATACCTATTAAAAATAAAAAGTCTCAGATTAGGAGTAGATAACAAGTAACATGATTATGTATATAAAAATATAAATAACTGACAAAATTTCTGGAATTAATAATCTAATATAGTAAGGTTTCAGGATATGAGTTTGATTTTCAAGTCAATTGCCCTCCTGTATTCCAACAATGAACAATTGGAATTTAAAATTAACAATGCCAACACCAAATAATATCAAGTACTTAGATTAAAATCTAACAAAATATGTTCAAGACTTATATGAGGAAAATTACAATTTTTTTTGTGTGTGTTTGTGGGTACCTGGGGGTTGACCTCAGGACCTCACGGGCCAGCAGGCACCCGTGCCGCTGAGCGATATCACCGGCCCCTTTTTCGTATGTGGGTTCCAGGAGTCGAACTCGGGCCCTCACGCTTGCCGGGCAGGCACTTATGCAGCTGAGCCATCTCACCAGCCCTACAATTTTCAATGAAACAAAAAAGTAAATAAATACAGAAATGCTCTGTACATGAATAGCAAGACTCAAAATTGTCAAAACTGCAGTTATTCTCAATCAGATCTATAGCTTCAGTAAACTCGTTTGTGACTGTTGATGGACTCTTTCTAATATCTATATGGAGAGTCAAAAGACTCAGAATATTCAACATAACAATGAAAAAGAACAGTCTAAGAGATTAGCTACTACAAGATTTAATATAAAGCTACAGTGATTGAGATAATGTGGTATTAGTGAAAGAACAGAAAATCAGAACAATGGAACAGAATAATCATATAGATGTAGTCAGCTGATCTTTGGTACAAGATCAAAAGCAATTTAATAGTGAAAGGATAGTCTTTTGAACAAATGGTAAAAGGTGCTGGAGCAAATGTACATTCACATACAAAAACAACAACAGCAAAAAGTAGACACAGACCTTATACCATTCACCAAAAAATCAATCAATCAATCAATTAATAAAACAGATCATACACCTAACCACAAAAGTATGTAATAGAATTGTAAAACTCGCAGAAGATAACACAGAAGAAAATCAACATGATCTTGGGTTTGGTAAAGATTGTTGTTTTGGTTTGTGTCTAGATGTCCCCCCAAAGCCTCATGCAGTGATGGGAGTGGACTTCTAGAGTTTGTGATTGATTCATGGTCCAATGCTGGGATTAAGGGTGTGAGTGCTATGCCTGCCCTAGGGAGGGTAGACTGCATATGCTATAAGGGACAAAAAGAGACTTGTTTCTCACTCTCCTTCCTTATTGCTTTTGCTGTTTTCCTCTGCCATGAACTGTTGCCCCTCTGCCATGTGCCACTCTGCCTTGGAGTCAGCCAATTACGGAATGAAACCTCTACAAACTGTGAGCTAAATAAACCTTTCCTCCATTAACCTGAGGTGTTGAGTATTTTGTCTCTGCAAGGAGAAATGTAACTAAGACAGAATTTGGTACAAGAAGTGGGGTCCTTGCTATGACTGTACCTGACCATGTGGTTCAAGAGCCTTTGGAAAGGGCTCATGGGAAGAGATTGGAAAGGTTCGGAGATGCTAGCTGAAAAGTAGAGCTGGAATGCCTTAGGCTATTCTGTATGGGAGATTCTGGTCAGAGCTCAGAAGACCAGAAGGCTGCTAGAAATCCTGCAAGTGAAGACCAGGCTCGGGAAGTTTCTGCTGGGAAGAAGGACTGCACTGGCTGTTGGACTCCAGACAATGTATGTTATGGCTTGGCAGAAAGTGTGTCTGCATTTTGTTCTTATCCAGACACTTTGCCTGAGACTGAGATTAAGGGAAGCAGACTAATTAATCTGGCAGAAGAAATTTCAAGGTAGTCTAATGTTGAGGCTGTGGCATGGCTGCTGTTGGGAGCTCAATATAGCCAGATCTATGTTGAGAATCAGGAGCAAAGTGGGCAGCAGAATGATTTAAAATATTTTGATTTTGGTCAGAAAGGAAGCTCCAGTAAAGCTGTGAACTACAAAGATAGAGCTAGGGAGATCTTGATTGCTGAGAAGGAACAGGAGAATAGAAAACATGGCCTGAGGGCATCACAAGAAGCAGCAAGACTCCAACCTTTGCAGCCTCAAAACTGCAAAAGTGAAAGACTTTGAGAAGAAAGCCCCAGAGCACCATGTTCCAGAATGGTAGCAGAGTAGAGAATTTGTTCCTCAGAATTGGATTCAGAGTGCTCAGCAATCCAGGCACTAGAACCCTCTAGCCAAGAGAGAGGGAAGCCTGGCTACTGTTCCAGCTGGCAGCAGACTCTGGCATCATCCATGTGGTGCTGGTTTTAGGCAAATGAGGAATGCAAGAGTTGTGGGGTTAAGAAGGCTCCCACCCAGATTTCAGAAGGTCTTGGAGGCCAGACAATGTGCTCCTGAGAGGGCAGTGTGTGAAGCTGTGAGGGTGAAGCCAAAGGTACAGTGGAGACCCCAGAAGTTTGGAAAACCTAGGTAGATCAAGCTAGGTGGAAAAAACATGGTGGATCATCTGAAGAAAACTGCAAGGAAGGAGCACAGTGGGCCCAAAAGAAAAGCCATGGGCGCTACAACCACCAGTTGTGCCACAGGGGCAGAGCCACCCAAGCCCTGTGGAGCTCACAACTTGCCACAGATTGCCTTGGGTGCTGCACATGGAACTACAGGACTTAATGTTTGCCCTGCTAGATTTTGGACTTGCTTTGTTTCTATTTCTTTGTATTCCCCTGCTTGTAACTTTTGGAATTGAAATTCCTACCTTGTGTCACTGAATGTTGGAAATGTTCAACTTTCTTTTCATTTGTACAGGGGCTTGTGGGGAGCAGCTGAAGCTGGAGATCCATCACACATGTGGGACTGGAACAATGCCAGTCCCAAGAACAGAGAGTGTCCGCAGCAAGCCACATGAACGAGCTGCTCCATCTCTGAGAACTCGAGGTGCCCCAAGGCTACCTTGCAAACAGGTTGCTAGGCAAAAGGGTGTCACGTGACACCAACCTACCAAATCTATAAATAAATGTGCTGCAGTGGTTGAGCAGTTCTTTTCCTCCATCAGGAGAGAGGGCTCCACCTGACCCCAGCTTTCTGTATCTTGTCTTCATTTCTTCACTATTTCATCACCCTTCATGGTCCTCACCCCACAAAGTTCAAGAGCTATGTGGGACATGACAGGGGCTCACAGGTAAGAGTTTGCCTTAAATCTCAGAGGAAACTTGGGACTTGGACTTTTCAGCAATGCTGAAACTGTTAGGACTTTGGCAACTCTTAGAGATGGACTAAATGCCTTTTACATAAAGTCTTTGTGGGGGCAGGGGCAGAATGTTATGGTTTTTGTCTAGACGTTCCCCCCAAAGCCTCATGCAGTCATGGCGGCGGGCTTCTAGAGTTTGTGATTGATTCATGGTCCAATGCTGGGATTAAGGGTGTGAGTACTACACCCGCCCTAGGGCGGGGAGCCTGCATACAATATAAGGGACTGAAAGAGGCTTGCCTCTCTCGTTCTCCTCTCTTACTCCTTTTGCTATTTTCTGCTGCCATGAAGTGTTGCCCCCTTGCCACGTGCCACTCTGCCTTGGAACCAGCCAATTATGGACTAAAACCTCTACAAACTGTGAGCTAAATAAACTTTTCTACATTTCACCTTGGGTGTTGAGTATTTTGTCTCAGCAGTGAGAAATGTTACTAAGACACCTGTTTAGATAAAATGGCAAAGATCCAGTCCTTAAAAGGAATACTTGATAAGCTCATCCTCATGGAAATTTAAAACTTCTGCCCAGCAAAAAACACTATGAAGAGAATGAAAGAAAAGCAAAAGACTGGAGAGAAATTCTTGCAAAAGATATATCTCATAAAATTTAATCCATAAATATAAACGACAGCAGAGTATGATCAGATGGTATTATCCAGTAAATGTAAGGTGGATTTAACAATTTATGATCATTTTAATAGATGTAGAAAAATAAAATGGCAAAATTTAACACCCTTTCATGATGTAAACTCACCACTAAAGTATAAGTAAAATAAATTTTCTTCAATCTGATAAAACACACACTAAGAAACATTCATAGGTGACCCTGTACTTGTGGTGAAATATTGAATGCTTTTCCCAAAATTTGGAAAGAAGTCAAGAATGTGGGCTCTTGTCATATCTATTCAACACTGTGCAGGAGGTCCTGGCCCATACACATGGCAAGAAAGAATGAATAGGATAATGTTGAAAAGTAAGAAGTAAAACTTCCTATTTATAGACAACTCAATGGTTTTCTAGGTAGAAAATACTAAGAAACTATGGTAATAAGTAAATCTAAGCATACAAAGACAATTTACATCAGTTGGATTTCTACATATTTTCAGCAAAACTAGAACCGGAAGTAAAATACAAATTGTTTTAAATAGTATAAAAAGAAGATTATTAGAAATACAATTTAAAAAGGTTCAGGGCTTCTACAGTGAGCATTACAAAGCATTTCTGAGAACAGAAATAAAAAGAAAAATAAGAAACAACTAATGAGTAGCTAAATAAATGAAGAACCATGTCCTCTTTCTGCACTGGGAGACTTGAAATTATTGATGGTGGTTTTCTCTTAATTATTTTATATGTAATCCACACAATTCCAATCAGAATCCCAGTGGCCTTTCCTTTAGAATTTGGTAATATAGTCTTGAAAATATATATGGAAATGTAAATGATCTAGAATAGCCAAGACAATCTTGATAAACACATAAGAGAACAACTCCATAACATTAGTCTAGGCAACAATTATTTTTTAGAAGATTTAAAAAAAAAAACCAGCCACTGAAAAAATAGACAAATTGGAAAACCCATTTAAAAGCTCTCCTCAGCAAAGGAAATGATCAACAGAGTGAAGAGATGAATTCAAGAATGAAAGAAAGTATTCACAAACCATATATCTGATGAAGAGTTGATGTTGAACATATGTAAAGAACTCAATAATGAAAAAATACAAATGACCTCATTTTAAAATGGGTAAAGGACCTGTTTAGATGTTTCTCAAAAGAAGATGTATAAATGGTCAACCTGTTTATGAAAAAATGTTCAACATCAAACTCATCGGGGAAATGGAAATTAAAACTGAAATGAGAAATCACCTCACACTTGTTAGCATGGCTATTGTCTTACTTCACGCTTTACTGAGACACAATACTGGACACCTGTAACCTAAAGGAGAGGAGTTTTATTTCATTTCCCAGGCAGGAAGGGCATATGAAAAGGTATGGTGGAAGGTAGCTGCTCTTGTCATCATGGCCAGGAAGGAGTGAGTAAAGAGAGGAGTTGAGAAGAAATACCCATCCAGGTCATGTCCCAGGGAATGCTCTCTTCCAACCAGGTTGTACCACCTAACAACTCATTTTGCTTTGGATTCAACCCACTGAAGATTATGTACCCCTTATGATCCAATCACCTCCACTCTGCACACTTCTGGGGGACATTCTACATCTAAACTGTAACAGCTGTCATCAAAATAAAAAGTGCGGCAAGGGGTTGGCAAAAGAGAACCCTAGAACAACACTAGTGGGAATTTAAATTAGTGAAAAGAAAGAAAAATAGAAGAACTCCTAAAGAAGAGCTTAGCATTCATAAGCTCTAAGAAATGAGTTAATCTTTTTTCACCTAGACACTGAAAACCTACACTGGGCAGGAGAGAAGGAGGGGATGAGGGAAGAATTAAGATTTGTTGTATACCTGTACCAACTCCTCATGAGTATAATCATGATGGTACAGCAAACATATACTACTAAAAATAATTTTAAAAAATGAAATAAATTAGTGCAACCACTATGGAAATCAATATGGAGGCACCTCAAAAAATTAGAAATTGAACTACCATATGATCCAGCAACCCCACTCCTGGAAATATACACAAAGGGTATGAAATCAGTATGTTACAGAGATAAGTGCACTTCTGTATTCATTGCAGCTTTATTCATGATAGCCATGCAAACTAAGAGTCCATATAAAAAGAATACTGAATACAGAGATAAAGAAAATATCTACACAAAGGAATCTTATCTAACCTTTAAAAAGAATGGTATCTTGTTGTTTGCAGTGAGATGGATGAAAGTGGAGGACATTATGTTAGATGAAATAAGCCAGGCACAGAAAGGCAAATATTACATTCGCTCACTGTTATGCTGAGTCCAAAACATTTGAACACTTAAGAGTAGAAGAATGGCTACCAGATGCTGCGGTGGAAGGTTAGAGAGATATTAGTCAAAGGAGACTAAATTTCAGTTAAACAGATAAATAGAGTCAAGAGATCAGTTGTACAATATGGTGGCTAGAGTTAATATTGTATTGTATTCTTGTAAATCACTGAGAGTAGATTTTAAATGTTCTTGTCAAACACAGGATAGATTTGTGAGATAATTCATATGTTAACTAGCTCAATTTAACCATTCCATAATGTATGCCTATTTCCCCAAGGGTCATGATGTACATGATAAACATGCGCAATCTTTGTCAATTACAAATAGATAAAGAATGTTTACCAAATATGTAGGTGCACGTTACCTGATTTCAAGATCCACTATAAAGCTACTACAGTGAGTACAATGGGACACTGACGTGAAGACTGACAGCAGAATGTGTGGTGCAGAAATAGATTTACATTTGTGAGCTCTGCTGATTTCCCACAAAGGCACTAAAGTACTCAACGAGGAAAGAAAAGTCTTCTCAGTAGATTGCAGACTTCCACAAGGCATAAGACAAATTTTCACTCCACCTCACTGTGTATATCAAAAAGTGATTTGAGGTCAATCACAGACCTAAACATTAAAGGTAAAAAAAGTGTATATATATATATATATATATATATACTTATATTTCATATTTTATTTATAAAATTTATTTATAACATATTTTATATTATATATATATTTTTTTTTAACACTGCAGATTGTACCCAAGGCCTTCATACTGACCTAATTCCCATCCCTTTTTAATTTTTTTTTTTGAGACAGGGTCTTGTTAAGTCACTGATTTGCCCATGCTGAGCTCAAACTTACTATCTTCCTGCCTCAGTATCCCAGAATGTTAGAATTAGAGATGTCCACTGTCATGCCTACCTAATATAACATTTTTAGAAAAAAATAATTTCCTTGTGACCAAACAGATATTTCTTTGACACAACATAGAAACCAATAAAAATGAAGAAGAATGATAAATTGAATTATATTAAATAAAAGCTTCTACCAATCAAGATACTGCTAAGAAAATTAATAGGCAAGCCACAAAGAAACAGGAGAAAACATATGCAAAATGTATATCTAACAAAGAACTTTTATCCCAAATATACAAAAGAAACTTAGCAAAAAATAAGCTAAACCATCCAATTTAAAAGTGAGCACGGACTTGGGATAAAAAATTTTTTTCAAAATAGAAGATACACAAATAGTCAAATAATGCATGAAAAGATATTTGATCTTCTTACTCATTAGGAAAATGCAAATAAACTCACATTATATAGCTTTACCTCTAGAACAGAGAAAACTGAAAACACGAACATCACTAAATGTTGGCTAGTACAAAGAACAAAGAGAAATCTCATACGTTACTAGTTGTTATATAAAAATAGCACAAGAAGTTTGAAAACATTTTTGACAATGTCTTATAAAATAGCCTTATACTTACTTTCTAACCCAGCAACTCTACTATATATTAAGCAAAAATTTATGTTCATCAAATCTGTACAAGAATATCCTTAGCAGCTTTATTCATATGGCACTTAACAAATGCAACGTCCGTAGATACTGGGTGAGCAAAATGTAGTGTACTTCTAGAAAACATAGAACTCAGGAAAAAAAATCTACTGCTACCTGCAATGATAAAATTGAAAGAAACTTTTGACCCTATTTATCTGAAATTCAAAGATGGAAGAAACTAATCTATGGTGAATAAAACACAAAAATTAATTGCCACTTAGGGGAAGGAATTAATTGGGAAGAGGCACAAGGAGACTTTCTAGAATGACAGAAATACTTTCTATCTTGTTTAAGATAAGTTTAAATATACATGGTTTCTCTTATATGAGAAACTCAATATATAAAGAGAAAAATAAAGGATAGATAATAGAAAGTAAGGAGATCTTCAAATGGGAAGGAGAACAAAAGATGGAGGGAAGTGAGAGGGAAAGAAGGAAAGAATTTTAAAAAGAAAGAACTGAAGAAAAAAAGAAAATAGAACCTTTTCAAGTGGGAAGGGAAACAAGAGGTGGAGGGAACAGGAAGGGATAATTATAGAGTTAGAAAAGCTGTTAATGGATGCTAAATGTAGTGGATAAAAGTTTGATGTGTAAGAAGATATTGACATAGTTGCAAAGTATCTAACCATAAATTACTTACTAATTGCAAAAGGAAAAACAGTAACTGTACAGCAGAGAGACCTGCCTGACCAAACCCTAATCACATTGGTTCAATCCAACATTACAAACTTCTTGGTTAATACACTAATAAGAATAAATCATCACTGTTGTAGTGTTCTCACCAAAGGAATCGAAATGGGCCTGTATTCTTCAAAAAAGCCAAGGTCAAGAAAAAGAAAATGTCCAGAGAACTATCTTAGTTCCAGGAAGCTAAGATGATATGGTGCCTCAATGCAACGCTTAACCTCGAACAGGATCCTAGACAAGCAACAGAATAGCTACACAAAAAACCAGACAGTGACAACATTTGAAACATGAACTGCCAATGGAATGTCCTGATTTTTGTAAGTGTAATTTGATTATGTAAGGCAGGCCCCAATTCTTGGGACTTATACATGAAAGAATTTGATGATAAAGGGGGCACAGTGTCTTCACCTGACTCCATGATGGTTCAGGAAAAATAAATACTTAACTGTATATTATATTGTCTCTGTATTATCTACTTTCTACATGCAAAGAAATATATAGAGAATAAAGAACAGTGAAGCAATTTGGTCTTATGTATACATACGTTCCTAGACTAGTTTTGAAACATTTTATGTGTGAAATTATATAAAATTTAAAATTACCAAAAGATACACATTCACAGATGATAAATTAAAAACTCATCAAAAATATTTATTCTATATTAAAATTTCCCAAATCTGTGTAGGTAAGGAAATTGTGAGTTATTCGAAGTAATAGTGATCATGGGTAGAGGCATCCAGTTAAGAATAGCAAGAAAACTATTCTCAGCAATTTATTAATAGAGAAAAAGATTTTTAAATTTTTTTTACATACAGAGCTGGGAGTATAGCTCAGTGGTAAAACACTAGCCCTGAGTATCAGCCCAATGGAAATAAATAAGTAAATAGTGACATGTAAAATATCAACACTTTCCTACTTAAAATGATGATCTATTAAATAAAGCTTTCTGCATGGTAAAATGGATTTTAAGTATCCTAACATTACGTATTTTCATTTAAAGCCCCCCAAACTGCTATATGGCTAGCGAAGATATGAAAGAATTTACTTTTTATTGTACTTGATAAAATTACAGGAAATAGGAATTGGAAAATAAAATTGTCATTTTCTTTCAATTTTTGATAGAAGAAATCCCTTTATTTTCACCCCATGGCTATAAAAGTCTTTGCAGGCTTGCAGGAAAATAACTCAAGAATTCACAATGACACTGTTAGAAGGCAACCTTCTGACATATCTATTTCCCCTATTATAGAAAATTCCTGTTGTAAGTCATTGACTTGTGTTCTGCTCTGAGCAATAGGATGACTTTGGCAGGCTGCAGACTAAGATGGTAGATCATAAAACACTGACTCTGGGAAAGACAAGTGTGAGGTGAATACTGCACCATGAATTCATGGCTTGGGACCAAGCCAAATGTGGAGGAAACCAGTCTGCAGCCCAGTCAGAACCAGTGGCATCCCACAAGAAGGGACAGCAACGTTCATGACCACGAAAGTAGCCATAGCCCAATGTAAGTGAGGACACCTGAGCCTTTTGTTTTGTTTAATTTTTAATTCATGCTCAAGGTAAGAGAAAGGAAGCAAGGGATGGACAGCGTTACATGAGCCCAAGGGCACTTTTCACTTATTTCTCGTAACAATCTGAGGAAATGTAAATTATCATACTGTTCCTTCCATTATAAATGTGACAACAGATTCAAAGAGGTCACATATATTACTAAATCTTCAAGGTCATTGTGAGATAGAGATCGGATCCAAAACTATGTGCTATTCCTGACCCAAGCCAAGATTCAATCCTTATGCCATACTGCATCTTTCAGGGGACGCAGTAAGACTCAGCTAACATTTGAGGGATTCGTTGACACAGCTTCTCTCTTTTGTTCGGAAGTCTTCTCTCTGTCAAGCTGCCACCATGCTGAACAGGTGAGGACAGGACACGACCTTCCTGAGAACACAGGGGAAACCCACATGGCAGGAAGGTTGCCCAAGTCCCTGGGGTGCCACCTGCCTCAGGCAGTGGGCAGAGGGCCCTTGGCATGGGCATTCTATCCTGAACTGGTTTTCCTTGGAATGCTTTGGCCCTGGTGAGCAGGGTAGAACGAAGTGCAATTTTAACCTCACACTAAAAGAGATCTTCCCCTTCTAATAAAAAGAGAATATGTGGGATTAGAGACTCAAGCTTAGAAAGAGGGAAATACCTGGTAAAATTTAGAAATAGAAAAGATAAGGTATACCTATAGAAAGAGGATTATCACCCTGTAGCATAGAAAAGAGCATCTAAACAGTGAGATGTTGGCCAGGTTTCACCAAGAATTAGTCAAAGAAGACAGACAGTGACTACAGTATTGTGTCATAAATTTCTAGACTACAGTAATGGACACTCTGTTACTCAACAAGAGTGTCTTCCTTGGCTTGTGTCACAACCTGGTGAAATAGCTCTCCAGTGGACTGACTCCTTTTTCCTTCTAACTATATAATGGTCTAGCAATATCCTGAATTTCCAAGAAATATGCCGAAGTCTGTGCCATGATAAATTATGCAAACACTTTATGCACCTAGAAATAGTGTAATTTTTTACAAAGTAAAATTTAAATTTATGTGCAAGAGTACACAGATGCTAAATCATACAAAAATTTAGTTCTTCAAGTAAACGAGGTGAATTTTAAGTAATGGTTCTACCATTGCTGCAGATGGAACTTCTGTACCTCTAGAAAAGATAACAACAACAACAATCATGGATGCAAAATAAGCACCATAAAAATATTTTCTTGTGCACTATTTTCAGTAGATTTTTAAGATTTATGAAAACATGAAACCTAAGGAACATTTATTTCTATGTGACAATTCTTCTTAAATTATGCATGTATTGACTAGTGCAAGACTTTAAGTCGAAATTTCCTTCATAAACGCAGGACCATACTTTGATACAGAGGAATACACTCTGGATAAATGAAAAATCGTTTCAGTCATAAAAAAGAATAACCTCCCTCAGAAATCAGGATATGTGTGCTACATTTCTATACTTTCATGCGATATAAAACTCTTAGACACTGAAACGGCTAACTTGAGAAGAGCCTTCAAGGAATGTCACCTGACCTGTTGCCTGTTCTCCCTTCTCTTCCTGTTGACAATCCACACCCAGGCGTGGTTTGCTGCCCTCCTCAGTGGCAGTGGTGAACAGCATCCCCTTTCTATTTTAAATCTCCTACTATCCATGAACACTATTTGGTCACAGAGAAAAAAAAAATTTTTTTTTTTGAAGATAATTCTTATAGACCACATGAGAAAAATCAAAATCCATTGTACATCTGGTACGTACTGTTGTCTTCTATTGGAAAGTTGACTGCTTCCTTCACATTCCTGGAGTCTTTTTCTACTTTCTGTGCTTTGCCTCCCAGTCTAATTTAGATTTCCATTCATTAGGAAAGAGACACCATACCCGTGTGACAAGAATGGTTCCCTTACCACATTATTTACAGAATATTTCTGCCAGTTACTGTAAAATACCAGAATCAATCACACAAAAATCATCTAAATTCTCCTAGTAACTTAGTTCCTACTGTTACATAAATAAAACTACAGTTGACTTGATTTCATAAGTAAGGGTGATAGTAGCCTTGTCTAAAAACTGGAGAATATTACAAGAAAGAGCATATTTGTAAAGCCTGGGCAAAATTATTAAGCTTCAAGTTAACCTTATTTCTGGGCTTGCTCTAAGCTTGTACTTGAGTATCTGTAACTGGGTCAGCTCCTGGCTTCCTGGCTGCATTCAGTGAGTCTGTCTTTGTCCTGCTCTTTCTGCAGAGTAGAGTGGATTCTGACAAACATATGTGTGAGCATTCTATCACTGTGTGACAATGACCACAAACTTAGCAGCTTGAAACAACGCAAACTTACTGTCTTATGATTTCCGTAGTCCAGGAATTGTGGTTTTGTTTGGCCAGATTCCCTGCTCAGCATCTCACCAGGCTGAAAACAAAGAGGTGCCTGGAGCTATGCTATCAATGGAAACTTCAGGTCCTCTCTCATGTTTTCGGGTCATTGGAAGTTATCATTTCTCTGTGGCACTTTGACTGAGGTCAAGCTAACGGCTGCTCTCCAAGACCTCGAGGGCACACTTACGATCAAAAAAATAGATATTTGGTATCATAAAATAGATACTTTAGTATCACAAAATAGATACTTGTTTTTCCTTTTTTTTTTTCTTAAGAGTAGGGAAATTTATTGGAGAAAAGGAATGGGGACTAAGAATGGGTACTAGGAGTAGCTCCTGAGAGACAGGAAGGGTCCCGAATGGGTTGCCTGATACTTGTTTTTTCAAGGAAAGCCTAAGAATGTTTGCTGCTATACCTGGTCCCTAATATGGGTTCACCTGACTGAGTCATGATCACCCAGAATAATTTTTCCTTTGATTTGAATTTTTAGCTCAAAATCAACTGGTTAAGACCTTAATTATCTGCAAAATCTTTTTTACCATATACTATAATTGTAAGAGTGATATGTCATGTTACAGCTCTCTCACAGGGCATGGAAACCAGGAAGCAGGAATGTTGGAGGCCACCTTAGAATCATGTCTACCACAGAAGGAAATAAAGCCAATTTTGGAATAAGATTGGAATAAGTGCCTAAGATGTTGAACATCATACCTGAAAGAGTGATGGAGCATGGTTGATATTCACTAAATGTTAATTATTATTTTTATTCATCCTGAACTCCTGCCACAGTGGCTTGTTTTGTACTCCTCAAGATTTAAAGAGCCAGAGTAAGGTCTTCCATAGGATTAGAATAACACATCAGTGCCAAAGTTCCTTCCTGTTGCCAGACTTTCCTGATAGGAAACACTTCCAGAACTTCCCTTCTCCCACTCATTAGAGTGCACATTGGGGAATTTCTGTCAGGAGTGAATAATATTGTCAGACTTTCATTCATGCTTTCAATGGGGTTCTGTCCTTTAGAAAGCTACTTTTCTTCTTAATAAATAAAAGAGATGAATACTTAGTCAGTCTTACAAAAGCAAGCAAAGAAACAACCCAAATCAATGAAATTAGAAATGAAAAGGATGAAATCATAATAGAAAGAGACTCCACTGAAATCCAGAAGATTATCAGTAAGTACTTTGAAAATCTGTATTCCAATAAACTGGCGAATCCAGAAGAAATTGTTAGATTCCCAGATGCATATGAATTATCAAAGCTGATCCAAGAAGAGACAAAAACTCTGATGAACCCAATAACAGGCAATGAAACTGAAGAAATCATTAAAAAAAAAAAAAAAAAAAAACTACAGTTAAAAATTCCTAGATGGATTCACTGCTGATCTTCAGGGAAGATCAATGCCAGTACGGCTCAAAGTCTGTAACAAAACTGAAAGCAAAGGAGTACTCCCAAAATCATTCCCAGAAGCTAATATTACTCTGATTCCAGACAAGTATTAACTAAAAAAGAATACAGGCCAATCTCTTTAATAAACATAGATGCAAAAACCCTCAACAAGACACTGGCAAACAGAATGCAACAAATCATGGAAAAGATCATCCATCACGATCAAGTAGGCTTCATCCCAGAGATGCATGTATGGCTCAACAAACATAAATCAATAAATGTAATACATCTCATGAAAAGAATCAAGGACAAAAATCACACGATCATCTCAACAGACACAGAAGAAGCCTTTGACAAAATCCAACATTCACTAATGATTTAAAAAAAAAAAAAAAAAAAAAAGCCCTGAAGAAAATAGGTGTAGAAGGATCTATCTCAATCTAACAAAAGCTGTTTTTGACAAACCTATCACCAACATTATATTAATTGGGGAAAAACTGAAAGTTTTCCTTCTAAAAATAGGAACAAGATAAGGATGTCCACTATCACCACTCCTATTTAATTTAGTACTTGAAACATTAGCCAGAGAAAATGGGCAAAAGAAAGAAACAGGATATATATTGGAAAAGGAAGAAAGATAATGACAAATTGCAGTGAATGTCAACATTTTGCATGGAACCTACCATCCAACATCCCCTGGCCCTAAATCTGCTGGCCTTGGGGATGGCTGCCCAATTCCTGTTGAGGTTTGCAGAATTACATAAAATAATCACTGTAAATGTGTATTGTCAGGCACACAATCCATGCATATGTACTTTGTGATAATAAAATGAAAGGGGGGTTATGAAGCTCAATAGGATCATAGTTAAATGATCTCCATGATAATCACTAACAAATTAAGTTTAAATTACAGAAAAAGAGAAGACTAGAGAGTCAATGGAACACAAAAAATTATCATTAAAACACAAAGGAAAGCAGTATGGGAGATGTTGAGGAACAAAAGATATAAAACATATAGAATACAAATAGCAAAAGCAGCAGAGGTAAGTTCTTCATTATCAGTCATCACTTTACCTGCAAATGGTTTAAACTCACCAATGAAAGGAGATATTAGCAGAATGAGTTTAAAAAATCACACACACGTGCACACACACATATCTGTACTTGATCAACAAGAGATTCACTTTGACCCAAAGGCACAAATAAGTTAAAAGAGAAAAGATGGAAAAAAGAGATATTCCATGTACAGGAATAATTGAAAGAAAGCTAAGAAACCACGTCACTGAAAGGGAAAATCAACTCAGATCAGCATCGCTCAATGGTGGAAGTATGAAAGGCTTTCTCCTGTATCAGGAGCAATAAAAAGATGCCTATTTGTCACCACTGTTATTGAAGATTGTACTGGAAGTCCTAATCAGAGCAACTAAGAAAGGAAAACAAATAAGCATCCAAAATGGCAAAGATGAAGAAAAATATCTCTATTTGCAGATAACATGATTCTATCTATGGAATACATCAGTGTCTCCACAGCAAAGCTACTATGTTTAATGAACACACTCAGTAAAGTTAAAAGCACAAGGTCAGCCCTCAAAAATTAGTCACATTTCAATAAACTAATAATAAATAATTTGAAACTAAGAGTAAGGAAAAAATCCCAGTTATAATAGTATCAGAAGGAATCAAATAATTAGGAATATATTTAACAAAGAAAGTGAAACAATGGAAAGCAAGGAAGTGAAAATGTACCATGAAGACTATAAAATACTGCTGAAACAAAGCTGGGGAAGGTAGCTCATGCCTGTAATCCCAGCACTCCTGGAGGTTGAGGCAAGAAGATCACAAATTTGAGACCAGCCTGGGCAACTTAGTAAGACCTTACCTCAAAATAAGAGGGGGACATACTATGGGTGTAACTTACTGCAAAGACCCTGAATTCTGTTCCCAATACTGCTGAAAGAAATTAGAGACACAGAAAATAGAAAGACATTGTTTTTAGGGAGTGAAAGGCAATGTATTAAGATAACAATATTCTCCCATCTATAGATTCAATCCAATCTCTATCAAAATGCCAGTGGCATTTTTTACAGAAACAGAAAAGTTCTTCACATTTATATGGAAATGCCAGGGGCCAAAAATAACTAGAACAATATTGAAAAAGAAAAATACATTTGGATGACTTACATTTCCCATTTTTAAACTAAAATAATCCAAATGATGTTGTATTGGCATAAGGATGGACATGAAGGTAGATAAAGTGGAATTAGGAATTCAGAAACATCCCTAAATATCTATGTCCAATTTATTTCAATAAATGTATTAAGGTCATTCGTTACAGCAGTAATAGTCTTTTCAAGAAATACTGCTGAGACCATTGGATATACACAGACATAAGAATGACATTGGACTCCAACTAGCCTCATATAGAAAAATTTGCTCCAAATGGATCAATGACCCAAGTGCAAGAGCTAAAATGGTAACATTGTTAAAAGAAAATATATGGGTAGTTTTTCAAGATATCAGACTTGGCAATGGAGTTTTAGATTTGATATAGAAGCCCAAGCAACAAAATAATATAATACCACATTATCGAAACTAAAAAAACTTTTGTGCATCTAAGAACATTCTCAAGAGAATAAAGAAACAACCTATGCAAAGGAAGAAAATACTTGGAAATCACATATATATTTGGCTATGTGTCCAGAATACACAAAGAATGCTTACAACTCAGTAACCAAAAAGCGAGCAACCCAACTTAAAACAAAGGGCATTAGCAGACATTTCTCTAACTGCACAAAGGGCCAGAAAGCACATGAAGAGATGGTCATTAAAGAAATGTAAATCAAGATCATAAGAAGGTAACCACTAAAATTAATATGGTGATAATATGGTGATATGAGAGAAATTAGAACCTTCAGGCACTGCCTTTGAGTACATAAAATGATGCAGTTGCTGTGGAAAATATTTGGATGAGTTGTTGAGAAAGTTGCATAGAATTACATTATAACCCAGAAATTTCACTCGTTGTTATATATTTAACAGAAATGAAAACAAGTAGTTAAACAAACACTTGAACGTGAATATTAATAACATCACTTTTTACAATAGTCAATGGTGGAAAAACCCAAATGTCCATCCGTAAATGACTGGATAAACAAATTGTAGTATAGACATGAAGTGGAATATTGTTTAGTCATGAAAAGGAATGAAGTATTATTATGTTCTCTCTCTCTCTCTCTCTCCCTCTCTCTCCCTCTCTCTCCTGCAGATAAAACATAGAATTTAAGGATTCAGGTCCACAATCTATACAGACTTCACATTATTTATTTCTGTCCCCACAGAGACATCAACAGTGGTAATGTTAAAAAGCTGCATTATGTCGTAGTGTTCCTTCAAATTCTCTCACCTTACCAATCTCCTAAAGCTTCCACCTCTTTCTCAGAGGTTTAGGTTTCTTTTATATCATGAGTCTTACATTCTTACGTGTGGCTTCTAAGGTTTCCAAGGCAGAGGAAAAGAGAGCTGTCGAAGGTGTATCAAGCTCTTGACTGCTTGATACTAGAGCACAGTGGGAGCCCTTTTCCTTAAGGTCCATTCATCAGGACTCAGCACGCAGGCCAAGCCAAAGAGCATGAAAAGCAGGCAGTGCAGACAAGCACAGGGAACAGTCGGTCAGCACGGTCTTTGCCAAACTCTTCCTCCTCATCCAACAGAATTAAGCTTTAAGCTGGGTTTGGCTGTGTTGCCTAGTGGGCAAGATCATCCTCTAATTTTGCACCTGTGAAACCTTACTTCACATGAATGGACTGAAAGGGACACAGTGAGCGAGCAACAACTTGGTGAATAATAGCTTCACCTTATGTTCCTGACAGGGTGGAATTTTGAGGCAAAATCAATGATAAACTTTTAAAAAGAGATAATAGGTGAAGGCAAAAGATTGACCATATTGATAACATCAAAGGGAATATCTTGCGCTACATTGGTGCCTTGGGAAGTTTTCAGGGGAGAAAATAATATCCTCTCTCAGCTTAACTTCAAGATCCTCAGATGGATGAAGCAATATGTTTGTCAAAGTTGCCTCCACTTTTGGAAACTTCACTAAGTAGAAAGGCAATCATCAAACCTGAGTGGCATCTCTCTGGGGAACACATGGGTCCTATGTAACGATGAAGACCAGAACCATTGCTGATAGCTAAGTGGAATTTTGTGTTTCAGTTCTTATTTGATAGGATATGTTTACTAAAGCAGACCACAAATGAGGAGGAAACCCTGAGAATTCCTACCTCTTCAACAGCTATTAGGCATAGTTTATAATATCAGACTGATGACTGTGACATTAATTTTGATGATCAAATGCTTAGGCAGGTACCTGAATATAAGGGGAAAAACAGTTGCAGCCATTAAAGTACTTAGAGCTTTGTCCTTGTGGCTGGAAAGATACAACACAAGATAAAAAGAAACAATGACCTCAGATGCCAGTAAAGCATTGGACATACTTGGTGGCCTCATCCTAACTAGAGAGGACTCTATTGTAAGACAGTGGAAGTTACGAGAAGTGTGTGGCACACTCAAAGTAAACTACATGTAGCAGTGATGACTATGTATTTGAGGTTAACATGGAAGGCCTAACACTTTGGGGTACAATATGTATTCCCAGGCAATTAGCACTCAATTAGCATTTGTACCATCAACTTCTATAAATGATGAGTGTGTGGCAGATGAAACAACACTGGCCAATAAAAGATGAATCTCTGTGGAACAGGTGTGGGTGCAGGCATAGGAACACAAACTATATTTTTGTTTCATGTAAAGTGAAAGTAAAAGATAAGATAACTGAACTAGATAAAAGAAAAAGATAAGGCAACTGAAGTAGACAAATTGACAGAAATCCTCTTCAGAAGGCAAAGATGGCAATGTGTTTGGAAAGATAATGATGATCTAATAGAGTCCCATAAACTCCATCTGTCATGTTAGAAAATGATAGAACCCAATATTCAGAAATAGCATGCAACCTAATCCAGCAAAATCTTTCGATCATCATTCTTAAAATGGAGGCCAAATTACTCATGGGACAATGACTTTCTGTTTTCATTGGAAAACTCCAGAAATACATTTCTGGAGTGCATGTGGTTTACTGAACTTATGGGAATCTTCTTGGGGTGAATGTAACTTACATCAATATTCCCTAAATGCACAACAAGAATACAATTGTGACATATTTGTCAAATACGTCATATTGTCAAATATGACATATTGTATAGAGACCACGATAAATGACACATGTACTTCCTGTGGAGTCAAGAAAGCTTTGGTTACATAAAACAAGAAGGATCTGAAGTCACTGTCCATTGCTGGGTCAACACACCCAACACCCACAACTTAAAGGAGAAGGGGTTTAATTTGGTTACAGTTTTAGAAGGCACAGTCCAAGGTTCCAAGGTAGAAATGGCATGGTGGGGGAAACTTGCCCACCACAGGACAATCAAAAAGCAGAGAAAGAAGGGAGAAGCCTGGAACAAGAATAGATCCTTCCCTCTTATCAGGACACACCTCCAAAAATGAAAATTTGGGGGAACATTTATATCTAAACAATAACAAGACCTGTATTTGTGCAAATATTCTGATTGAGGCAAGACAAATGGTTTGGCTCCAGTTAGACTAGATTTAATAGACTCATGGCACTACTAATAATCCTAGTTCATAATACTATCTGGCATATAGGAAAAATCCAGTTCTACTAACATGATTTTAAAATGTAATTCTTATTCAATTATTTTCTAACAAGACAAAAGAATAGCATAATATAGTAATTTGATACATACTTGTATTATAGGTAAAATTTGGCTATTGATATAAATATATCATTTAATATTATTCATTTTGATCAAATGTACTATGAAATTTTTTTTTGTGTGTGTGGGTACCAGGAGTCAAACTTAGGACCTCACGCTTGCCAGCAAGTGCTTGTGCCATTGAGCAATATCACCGGCCCTTTTTTTCCTTTATGTGGGTACCGGGAGTCGAACTCAGGACCTTGAGCTTGCCAGGCAGGCGCTTATGCCTCTGAGCTATCTCACCGGTCCTGTACTATGAAATTGAGTTAAAAGTTCTTGAGTGACCAATTAATCACTGTAATAAATATGTCTATAGATGTTTATCTTCGAGTGCATGTAGGTGTGCAAGAGGAGTGAAAAAATATGGTGTGTGTTTAAATAAAAAATGTATTACATACATTTAAAACATACATTGTCATTAACCCCCTTCAAAGTACTCCCCTCTCATTTCAAGCATAGTTATCCTATTATTCTTGCCACTTTCTGAAGCAGTTCTGGAAGTCCTCTTTCATGAGTGTCTTAAATTGTGCAGTTGTGACTGCCTCAATGTCCTGAATTGCTTCAAAACATTTACCTTTCATGGTAATTTTGAGTTTGAAAATGAGCCAGAAATCACACAGCGCTAGATCATGGGAGTAAGGTAGATGAGGACATACCATAATGTTTTAACGAGGCTGTCTTTCCATCAGATGGCACTTGGCAGCAGTATTCATTATACTTTTCAATCACATCTCATAAAGAGACTCATGAAACAAAACTTCTAGAAGTGCATTAGAAAGTGGTAAAAATGATGAGATACATGTGCTCAAGGTGGGGGAGTATTTTGAGGGGATGAATGGCAATATGCCTTTACTCTAGTACAATTTTTAAATTTAAACATTCACTGTATTTTTGATCACCTCTTGAAAATAAGAGAAGAATGTATAATTAAGTTAGTATAATGGTAAAAAGAAATATGTTGTGTAATTTTGGATTGAATAAGTTGTTTCTTTTTAAGTCCCTATTCCTTTTCTTCATTCCCTCTCATTGACTTCCACAAATGATGAGTTTATTTGCTTTATTATTGCCATTTTATCTAATAAGTAAATGATACAATGCATATAGATTTAATATTACTACAGATGATTTCATTGTAAAGAGAAATTGATCATGGGTCAGAAATAAACTGCAAGAAACTAAGATACCTCAGCAGGTGTGTTTTACTCAGTTCTTGCAGTATTCCTGTAGCAAGGTAATGAAATATCCCTGTGGTTACTATTTCATGGTATTCTACAAGGCTGAGGCAGTGTATCAGTATGCACCAGGCTAGAAGTATTATTTAAATCTCCTAATTTGGTCTTCACACTTGGTCTGGGACTTTCTAATGGCTGATCATGAAATCATGTGATCATTCACAATCCCCAGCTCAGGTGGGCGTCCCTAAGTAGAGCCACGTGGAGCACATCTTTTCTGTTTGCAGCTGGACAATAAAACACATCCAGGCAATCCTCTTATGTGGAGTTGTATAATCTTTCCGGGGAATCACTAAATTAATGAGTGGTCATATGACCCCTGAGCAATAAAAAGGCATTGTTAAACCTACAGTGTCTTTCTATAAAACTTTTACAGCATCTCCGAAGCCCAGCACCATCACTGTTGGCAACTCTGTGTATTTACCCACGACCCATATTACATTCTTCAAAAGTGTGGCTATTTACATCTCCCTTCAGCAAGTGATGGCTGAGTCCATTTCCTGTCACCATTGCCAAAACAGGGGTAATACCCTTATCATTTTAACATCGTTCTTTTAGCCAAAACAAAAGGAAATAAAACTAGATGGGTATGACAAAATATTTTAAAGTACTTATTAGCTTTTCTTCTAGTCATGCTTTGGTAAACTATAAAACCTTTGACTTTTATCTTAGCAGCAATTTTTTAATATTTAGAGGTCTTAAATATTTTGTCTATCATCTTTGTCATACTCACTTCCCAGATTCCCAGATCAGGAATTTTACTGTAGCAAATGGAATACTTATTCCAATAATAGATTCAACCTGGTTATTACTAACAGACAAAATTATTGTCTTTATGCATTTATTCAGAAATTGACATAAGTTTTCTATCAATTTTCAATAGGTTCTAATAGGTTTTCTTATAGGCAGTCTTCAAATCACCTTAAAAAATGATCATTTCCCCTTATTTAGACCCACATTAAATGAAATTTATCCCTATAAAATAGCCCTTAGAATTTGCTAAAGATGTTATTAGATTTAAAACAGAAATATTCTTTATTCATGTTATAATGTGTCTCCTCAGACTGCAGAGTTTTCCCCCGTAACTTCTTCGGAATGTGTGATAAGTTCAACGAAGGCAGAATGTTTTTAGATAATGGTGCAGTGTTTCCCCTCCAGTGATTGGTGTGACTGTGGGAACCCTGTCCTCACTTTGCAGAGTTATAAAAATTGCGATGCATGCCGAAGCTGTGAACTAACCTGAACAGTAAAGGGAAAGTTGTGATTCTTCCAAAGCCTTTAAAAATGCTATGGATGTGTTGAAAAACACTCAGTTGCTGTTTACAGGAGTAGGGGAAAGCAAAGATTCAGTATGATAGATTGTAGGAGCAGAAGTTCACAGAGTGCCTCCTTTTCCTCCTCCTTGTCATGTAACTTTTGCTATGAGGTGTTCGGCTCCCCTGTGCCTAGGCCAAGTGTCACTCTCTTTCGAACTTTGGGTCAGCTTGCCACATCTCATCCTTTGCACTTATTATCATGTAATATTTCTGAAATACCTTTCATATGACAATTATTTCTGTGAATATCACTTTTTCTGCCACATTTTTCACCCTCTCATCGTAACCATTCCACTTGTTTCTGCCATTAAATTCACCTTCACTGGCTGCACAGCTAGGGTCAGTATAAGCATCTGCATGGTCAGCTTTAACCCTGCTTACTTTGATTCTTAAACATTAATTTATTGTTTTTGCGCGGGCCCTGGGGCTCAAAAGCAGGGTCTCACGCTTGCAAAGCTAAGTGCCATACCACTACAGAGCTACACCCCGTCCACTCTATTTACTTTGGTTTCAAATGTTACTTTCAACATTATCATTTTTCATTTTTAGTTCTGTGTTAATCTTCATTTCCCAATTCCCTCCTTCCATTTTCCACGTAAGTATTTTTACACTCTCAGAATAACTCTTATTGACTTTGGTAAATTAGTTTCTCATTGTTTATTAAACAATTTTTCATATTTATAAGTAATATTGCCCACTACTTTTTCAGTGACTTTTTCACCTATTTTCATACCATTAATTAGATAATTTCAATTTCAGTTTATGTGCTGCCAAAGCAAGCACTAGAAAATTTCATTAAATGGAACTTGGAAGCTTTATACTTTCTGTGTTTCTGGACAGATTATACATCTGGGAAACTGGCTTTCCTTTATGTGTTTTTAAATGACAATTGATTCTTTTTACCAGTGAATGTTGGATTGCCTAGATTCGTTCATCTATTTTTAATATTATTACTCATAATTCCTTTAACTTAACATTTGTTTGGTCATTGTTCTTATTATATTCTTTATTATTATGTTTGAAGTTTGCCATAAAGAGCACACATCTGAGTTCTGTGTGCATGTTTGTCTGTTTTAATCTTGCTGTGAGTTTTAAAGGATAACTCAGTATGATCTTGTTTCTGCCATTTTCTCTGTAATCTCTAAACTTATAGTTCCTTCCTAGTCTATTTTATTTCCTATCCAGACTGTGCTGTTTGCCATTATTTTGTTGAATGATGCAGATGGTAGATAATCTGCTATAAATCTAATAATGGTAACCTCAGAGTTTACAAAGATATGTGTAAACTATTTTCCTTCAAATGAGTTAGTTTAATTATTTTCATCATTCATTTTGGTATTAAAAGATGACAAAGTGTTAAATAAAATGAGCAAGTACATAAGGACAAATAATCTCAAAACCCAAGAGCTGTAGTCTGATAGTCATATAAAAGGGGCTGTCAGATTTAGATAAGATCATGTAATTATTTTCCACCTGAATGCCTTCTGTAGTTAGGTGCTTCTTTTTCTTATCTGATTGAAAAAAACGGGGAAAGGAAAGTAGCAAGAGCATTTGATCGTAAAGATTCATGATCTTTTCAAAGATGCAGACCCCTAGAAGACAGGAGCAAAGAGTCTACAGAGGTGCTTTGCAAGTAATCATCTTCGGGGAACCATTTCTGTTCTTAGTATTCTTTCTCAATGTTAGTGTCACATTTGCTACAAGGAAGTCATCTTTCCAGGGTCTTTCTTTTTTCTTTTCTTTTCCATCCTTCCTCTCTTTTCTCCTCCTATACCTCCCACTCCACCCCTCCTCTTCCCCTTTTCCTCCCCTTCCCCCTCTCTCTTTCTCCTCCACCTCCTCCTCTCCCCTTCCTTCTCCTCTTCTTCTTCAAAGGATGGTAGAGAAGGCAACTCAGAGAACATCTAATTTAAACATAGCTTTCAAAGGCACCTTTGAGCACCAAGTTTCCTACACTCTGGTCTAATGCCCTTCCCCTCCCAACTCCTTTCCTTGCAGTCTCTCAAGTGCTGTTTAGTTTCTTGGCTACTCAGAATAGATAACAGTATTTTGTCATTATTTAAGACTCCTTAATTCAAATTTCAGTGGCGCCTGATCAAAATAGCTTCATTTCATAGATTGTAAAACAAAGCCAAACACACATGCATGCTCATGTGCACACACACACACACGCACACACACACACACACACAGAGCTAGGTCAGTGCATAGGGTGATAACAGGACACCTGTGTAAGTCCAGTATAACTCAGGATGGTAAAAAATATCCTGGATTCTAAAAATATGAATTTGAAGACAGAAAACGATCATTATTTTCTTTATTGCTAGTAAGGTTCAGACATTTTTAGGAAACATGAGAGGAATCCATAGGCAAAAAAAAAAAAACTTCAAGCTATTTTATGTAAATTAACGTTGATAAGTAATCAGATAAAGCAGAAAAGGAAAGAGCCCCCTGTCCTGTCTAGAATCCTACTGATCTCATTTTACTTCTGCCGTTCACCACGCTAATGGATAACCTGCTTGGATGAACATGTCCCTTTTGCAGTTTGGTATGACTCACTGAAGTAAAACTGCTTCGTGATACAGTCTGAGTGAAAACGGATAATGAATACATAACGTGAACTCTACACCAAGTGGCAGGAAGTGTAGGAAAGTTCCTTGTGCTAATTCTTTGACGTTTTTTTAATTCTGCAGAAGTTATAAGTTAACAAGACATGATGGTCTATCGAATGAATTAATCTGAACCCTGTTGACTTTTGTCTGATATCACTGTGCTTTTGTTCTTGCTTTAATTAAGCTGGGGAGGAAAAACACATATCAGCTGAAACTTTATTTCCCAAGTGTGGAGCCTCACATGTGGTTGTTTTATTCTTTCAGATGTCAAGTGAAATTGATTAAAAGAAAAATCTGACTTTGATCATGGCTATCTGCCAGGCAGGAACATCTTTATTACAGAAAATCCGCTTTTGCAGCAAGAGGCAGGACAGTGAAGCAGCCTTGACCAAGTCTGGGGACGCAGGGGCCATCTCTGCAGACCCTGCAGCCCGTTAATCTTTCCGGGAGAGCACCGCAGTTAATCAGCTGTGTTCTCCTTCTCCTTCAACAAAGCCCATCACCTCACCCTTCAGAGGGCTCTTGTTTCCCTTCACCGACTCAGAGTGGATGTGACATCTTGGGTGGACACACATATGATGAGGGAAATTCCAACAGTTACACAATAGCTAGGTCTCCTGCAAAAACTTGTTCAGTTATATTAATTTAAATCACAAAAATGAAATACGTACCAAATATAAAAATTCTGAGAAATACAGAATTGTATGGTGGCAGAAAATTACTCATTTATGACCCCATCAGTGCAAAAAATAAAATTATTAATATTAGTGAATATCAGTAATATTTTTATGTTTTTTCAGTTGTCTCTTCATCCACATATCACAAATATATTTAAAATTTAGGATTTTCCCTTTGTGATTAATTCATGAATAATGAACCATACTCTTATTTTTTGCTCTAAAACATCAGACCTAACTGCTAGTAATGTTCCATTATATTGATCCAAATGAATGTATTTAGCCGGTCATTAATTTTTTTTAACCTTTGAAAGTATTATCATGATTAAGAACTTCGTGCATTAAAATTATCTAAATTTATTATTAAATTATTAGCATAGATTTCTCCATGAGTCAAAAATTAAATGTTCTTAAGACTGTTGTTAAAGAAAAATAATGTAAGGGTCTACATTTTGCCAAATCCTTGCCACAAACAGCTGCTTTTCAATTTGTTTGACATTTCAGTCAATATTTACTCTGTCAAAAGACTGACTCTCATATTTATTGTCTACTTATATATCAGTTCCAGTGAACATTTTTTCCATTTATATGCTCATATTTCTACAAAGTGGGGTATCAAAACATGCATTTTATTCTCTTTGTAAGGGTTAAACAAAATCTGGGGAAGGTGAAGGGCCCTGGGCTGACACATCCCTCTTCTTATCACTGGCTTGGCTGTCAACTTAACCACGTTTCTCCCACTACCAAACCTTCCCTAAATATCCCAAGAGCATGCGTTGTCTGCAAATATCAAATGGCACTGACCTAGTATTTACTTTGACTCAAGTAGTCCAGCTTTGAAATACTGAACAGAAATACATGCTTAATTCTGCAAAACACTATTTACAAAATTGTAAGTAATAATTAAAGATATAGGATACAGTAAGATTGGGGTGAATTACACTGATTTCTTTGAGCATATATTCATTTCAGGTGAAATTAGCCTAAAGCCTTCATATCAGTATTCTCAGCAAAATGCTAATTCTGGTATAAATCTGGGAAAAAAGATTCAGTAGAAACTAATAAGTTTTGTGCTGACATTTATGTGCTAGTTAGTGAATATTCTCCTTTCCACATTCTAATTAGTATATTTCTGACAGTGTCCATGCCCTCCACTAATCCAGACATTATAAAATTACCTCCATTGCTAGTTCAGCCTTGTATTTTCCATTGCTCAAAACTGGCCAATGTAAAGATTGCCTTCTTCATTATTTCCAAGACTATCTGACATTCCTAACTTAGGGGCAATAAAATCCTCAGCTGAAAGAAGGCCTCACTGGGCTTGAATTTGTTGAATTGTATCCAAATAATGAATTTGATTGGCTGAAAAAACTTAGATGAAATACTTTCATCCCTAAATGATGAGACTTTTACCTGAGAGCACTTATGCTGATGAGCTGACTGAAACTAAAAAAAAAAGGTCAGTGATGAATAAGAAAGTCCAGAATTTCATTCAATGAAAATAAAATTTGCGGAAGGACCTCAAGATGGCGGATGAGTAAGAAGCAGGCAGCGAAACTCTCTCTAAAAGTTACCATTGGAACACGGGAATATAGCGACCCGGAAAGCGCAGGAGGGGGGGAGATGCCTCCCCGAAACCCAGAAAAGTTCTGAAGTGCAATCTGGGACCCCCGGCACCAGTGACGGGTGACTTCCAACAAAGAAGAAGGAAAGAAGGAGCAGACCGCGCGCGCGCACCTTCTACTATCCCGGGAGTTGCAGCGCCGTGGAGGCTCAATTCTACGGACACACGGTGGCAGCTGGCGCCCAGGGAGCCCCCACGGAGGATCCTGAGACAGCGGCGGGGCAGGGGAGCGGCGGAGAACGGCGCTGACCGGCGGTGAGTGTCTCCCAGCCACAGCTGCCCCGCGCCAGAGAGCGACCGGCCGGGCGCCATTGTGGGGGGTGTGGCGAAACTCAGAGCGGCTCGGAAACTGCTCTGGGAACTTGTGCTCCGGACAGGACAGCACGGGGCCTCTCAGGCCCACGAAAGTGTGCTGAGGTCAGCAGGCGAACGAGACTGGACTCTCAGCCACACCTGTCCCACGCCAGAGAGCGACTGGCCCGGCGCCATTGTGGGGGGCGTGGCGAAAAACCAGAGCTGCGGGAACCAGTGCAGGGAACCCCCGCTCCAGACAGCACGCTGAGCCTCTCAGGCCCAGGGATCGTGAAAGGGCGCTGAGAGCGGAGGCGAGCTAGACTGGTCTCTACCTGAAAGTACGTGCCTCTGCTCACCGCCTGCCAGAGGGCGCTCCTGGCTTACTGGGACGGACCTGCACAGAACAGGACTCTGTCACAAGGTACCTGCCTACAACAGAGTCAACACCTGGAACTGATTCTTTTTATTTTTTTTATTTTTATTTTTATTTTATTTTTATTTTTTTTTCTCACTGATTTGTTTTTTGTTCTGGCGAAGGGTTTTTTTTGTTTTTGTTTTGTTTTGTTTTGTTTTTTGGTGGGGTTTTATTTTTGATCTGTCTGTTTTATTGTTTTTATCTTCGTTTTTGTTTCTGTATGTATATTTGCTCTTTCCTTCATTATTCTCTCTGTTTTTTTATATGAATGTAAACAGCGCCTCTAACTTCTTTGTGATTGTGGTTGTGATCTGTTCTTCCTTTTATCCCTTCCTTCTCTTTTTACCACCTGTCCTCTGCACTAGTGTCCCAATTTTAGTGGGATCCCTCTTGGTCCTCTAACCTTACATCTAATTCCTTCCTCTTCTCCCAATACTCTATTTCCTCCTTAACTCATTTTAAATTTAAACTCCTCAGGGGAAAAATTGACATACATAGGACTTGTATACTGCATATAATTTTTCTGGTGTGTTTTAGATTTGTTATATAACCGCAACTCTATACAGCTAAAAGTGGTAAATAACTGGTTAGCTCAGTCTGTCATTTTTTAGGCTGTGTTTGATGCTTTAGTTAACATTATAGCCAAATGTGAAATAATTGTTCTAAACATCTTTCCTTCCTGATATTTCATGATTGAGATTGACTAAGGGACACAGAAAATACAGTGGCACAGTACCAAAGAATCAAGGACTGGGCCAAACAGGTAGCAACTTCGCATACCCAACGAATTGAAGAGGTAGGATCTGGCAGAAAGCTCAAAACCTAAAAGCAAGCTCCACTTGGAAGATACTGCAGAGAAGTAGTCATCTTCTAAAGATCTTAAACACTAGCAATAAAGTAACCTACTATAGATAATTTGCAAACATCACCCCAGGAATTAAAGAAAGAAAAAATGAGACGACACTTAAACAAGATGCAACCACACACATCCAATTCACCAAAGGCAAACCTAGGGAGCAACGAGGTGGGACAATCCGAAAGCCACCCACCTGGCCTATCTGAAGTGGTAACAACAAAGCAACTGAATGAGGTTCTGGAAAAAATTAAAACAGAAATAATCTTACAGATAACTGCAGAGATAATGTCTACAATGAAGACCATGCTTAAGGACACTATAGCTGATACAGACAAAAAAATAGATGAACTTAAGAAAACTATAGAAACCATGAATGCTCAGCATAGGAAAGAAATGGAATCCATAAGGCAGATTCAAGCAGATATCCAAGAGATAAAAAATTCCATTGAAAGTATTTGTAGCAGAATAAGCCAATGCGAGGACAGGATCTCAGATAGAAGACAGGCTTGCAATTAGTGATCATGAAATGGAAAAATTCTTAAAAATAGCAAGGGACCATGAAAAATCAATTCAGCAGCTGCTAGATGACTCAAAGATAAACAACTTAAGAATAATTGGAATAAATGAAAAAGCAGGAGATAGCATCAACGACATTAAAACCTTGTTCAAAGACATAATCAGGGAGAACTTTCCTGGAAGAGAAAAGGAATTTGACACCCCTATAAGTGAAGCTTTTAGAACACCAACTAGACATGATCAAAAAAAAACTTCAGCCAGACATATTATAGTCAAGATCCCAGATATTCAACAGAAGGGCAGAATCTTAAAAGCTGTTAGGGAGAAGAGACAAATCACCTATGAAGGAAAACCCATCAGAATCACAGCTGACTTTTCAGCACAAACCCTCAATTCAAGAAGAGCTTGGAATGATGTATTGCAAGCTCTAAAGGAAAATAATTTTCAGCCCAGATTGATGTACCCTGCAAAACTATCTTTCAAAATTGATGGAGAAATAAAATACTTTCATGACAAAGAACATCTGAGAAAATTTATGACCACCAAACCAGCACTCCAAAACGTTCTGAAGGACATTCTAGAAAGAGATAGGAACCCCAACAGAAGGAATCCACCAGGCAGGGCAAATAATTAAATAGCCGGAAAGCAGAAAAACAAAGAGTGGGAACCAACAACAGGAAAATATCATGACAAGTCAATACATATCAGTTTTAACCATCAATGTTAACGGTCTCAATTCACCAATCAAAAGGCACAGACTGGCGAAATGGATCAAGAAGCAAGATCCAACAATATGCTGTATACAAGAAACACATTTAATTCAGAAAGAAATTCATAGACTGAAAGTCAAAGGATGGAAAACAATACTCCATGCCACAGGAACCCAGAAAAAAGCAGGGGTAGCTATTCTTTTTGCAGACAAAGTGAACTTCAAGCCAAGAAGGATTCAGAGAGATAAAGACGGTCATTACATCCTTGTAAAGGGAACAATCCAAGAGGAAGAGATAACGATCATAAATATATATGCGTCAAATACCAATGCACCCAGCTATATAAAACAAGTACTAAAGGACATGAAAAATCAAATAAGCACTAATACAATTATATTGGGAGATCTCAATACTCCACTGTCACAAAAAGATAGATCAACTGGACAGAAAATCAATAATGAAATAGTAGAACTGAACCAAACTTTTGAACAAATGGACTTAGTAGATGTCTACAGAGTGTTCCATCCCACAACATCAGAATACACATTTTTCTCAGCTGCACATGGGACGTTCTCCAAAATAGACCACATACTAGCTCATAAAACCTGCTTAAGTAAATGCAAAGGAATTGAAATTATCCCATGCATATTATCAGACCATAGTGCAATGAAATTGGAAATCAATGGCAAAAGATCCCACAAAAACTCCCTAAACACATGGAAATTAAACAGCATCCTCCTGAACAACCAATGGGTCACAGATGAAATTAAAGAAGAAATTAGTCACTTTCTACAACTGAATGATAATGACAGTACAACATACCGGAACTTATGGGATACAATAAAAGCAGTCCTAAGAGGAAAATTTATAGCATTAAACACTTATATCAGGAAAATAGGGCAAGCGCAAATAAACAACTTAAGGGTGAACCTCGAGCTTCTAGAAAAAGAAGAGCAGGTTAAGCCAAAAGCCCGTACAAGGGAGGAAATTATAAAGATCAGAGCAGAAATTAATGTATTGGAGAATAAAAAAACAATACAAAGAATCAATGAAGCAAAAAGTTGGTTCTTTGAAAGAATAAATAAGATTGACAAACCCTTATCCAACCTTATTAAAAAAAGAAAAGAAAAGACTCAAATCCATGCAATTGAAAATGAAAAGGGTGATATCACGACGGACCCTGCAGAAATCCAGAAGATCATCTATACCTATTTTGAAAATTTATATTCTACTAAGATGGAAAATGCAGAAGAAATGGACAGATTCCTAGATTCATATGAATTACCAAAGCTGAATCAAGAAGATTTAAAAATCCTAAATAAACCAATATCAGCCAATGAAATTGAAGATGTAATTAAAAACCTCCCAACAAAGAAAAGCCCAGGCCCTGATGGATTCACTGCCGAATTCTACAAGAAATTTAGAGAAGACCTAACGCCCCTACTTCTCAAACTTTTCAATGAAATTGAAAGGGAAGCAATACTCCCAAATTCATTCCTGGAAGCAAGCATTACCCTGATACCAAAACCAGAGAAGGACCCAACTAAGAAAGAGAACTACAGGCCAATCTCCCTAATGAACATAGATGCAAAAATCCTTAATAAGATACTGGCAAACAGAATCCAACAAATCATCAAGAAGATTATACACCATGACCAAGTTGGATTCATCCCAGGGATGCAGGGATGGTTCAACATACGTAAATCAATAAATGTAATACAGCATATTAACAGAACCAAAGACAAAAATCACATGATCATCTCAATAGATGCAGAAAAAGCTTTTGACAAAGTCCAGCACCTTTTCATGATAAAAACCCTACAGAAAATTGGAATAGAGGGTCTTTATCTCAATCTGGTAAAAGCTATCTATGACAAACCAACAGCCAATATTATACTAAATGGCCAAAAACTGAAAGCCTTCCCTCTAAAATCAGGACCAAGACAAGGATGTCCACTGTCCCCACTCTTATTCAACATAGTTCTGGAAACTTTAGCCAGAGTGATTAGACAAGAGAAAGAAATAAAAGGAATAATGATTGGAAAGGAAGAAGTTAAATTATCATTATTTGCAGACGACATGATACTCTACACAGAAGACCCCAAAAACTCCACTAAAAAACTGCTAGATTTAATAAGCAAATTCAGTAGTGTAGCTGGATACAAAGTCAATACTCAAAAGTCAATAGCCTTCCTGTACACAAATAACAAACTTACTGAAAGAGAAATTAGGGAAACAATACCTTTCACAATAACATCCAAAAAAATGAAATACCTAGGAATCAACCTCACGAAGGATGTAAAAGACCTCTATACTGAAAACTACAGTACTCTGAAAAAGGAGATTGAAGAGGATATCAGAAAATGGAAAGATATCCCTTGCTCCTGGATAGGAAGAACCAATATAGTGAAAATGGCCATACTTCCAAAACTGTTATACAGATTTAATGCAATTCCAATCAAAATTCCAACAGCATATCTCACAGAATTAGAGAAAACAATCCTAAAATTCATTTGGAATCAGAAGAGACCTAGAATAGCAAAGGCAATTCTGGGCAACAAAGGCAAGGCAGGGGGCATCACAATCCCCGACTTGAAATTATACTATAATTTATAAAGCTACTGTGATAAAAACAGTGTGGTACTGGCAAAAAAACAGACCTGAAGATCAATGGAACAGATTAGAAGATGCTGAAACAACCCCAGACATACTAAGCCACCTTATCTTTGACAAAGGTGCCAAACACATTCGCTGGAAGAAAGATAGCCTCTTTAATAAATGGTGCTGGAAAAACTGGCTCTACACATGCCGAAGATTAAAACTAGATCCATATCTTTCACCATGCACTAAACTAAATTCAAAATGGATCAGAGATCTAAATATTAAAACAGAAACATTAAATCTGCTGGAAGGTAGGATAGGTAAAACCCTTGGAGACATTGGTGTAGGCAAAGACTTTATGAATAAAAACTCAACCGCACGGGAACTATCCCAAAGAATCAATAACTGGGATCTCATCTTATTAAAAAGCTTTTGCACAGCAAGAGAAACCACCAACAGAGTGAAGAGACAACCCACAATGTGGGAAAAAATGTTTGCCAGCTGTTCCTCAGACAAAGGATTACTATCGAGAACATATAAAGAACTCAAAAAAATCAGACCTCCCAAATTTAAAGACCCACTCCAAAAATGGGCATCTGAGATGAATACACATTTCTCAGATGAAGAAATACTAATGGCAAACAAATATACAAAAAAATGTGCAACATCACTAGTCATTCGAGAGATGCAAATTAAAACAACACTGAGATACCATCTCACCCCAGAAAGAATGGCTACTATTAAGAAATCAACTAATAACAAATGCTGGAGGGGCTGTGGGGAAAAAGGAACCCTTCTTCACTGTTGGTGGGAGTGTCGACTGGTACAGCCACTGTGGAAGTCAGTGTGGAGATTCCTCAGAAAACTAGGGTTGGAGGTCCCATTTGACCCAGCTATTCCCCTTCTGGGCATCTTCCCAGAAGAATTAAAAACATCGTACCACAGCGACATATGTGCACCCATGTTTATAGCAGCACAATTTGTAATAGCCAGATCTTGGAAACAACCCAAATGCCCATCAACTGAGGAATGGATAAGAAAGATGTGGTATTTTTATACAATGGAGTACTATTCAGCCATAAAGAAGGATAAACTGGAGACTTTTATAGGTAAATGGATGCAACTCGAGAAAATACTCATAAGTGAAATAAACCAGAAGCACATGTGTAAGCATCGTATTATCTCTCTAGTATGAGAAACTGAAAAAGTAAATAAGATCCAAAATGTACAATAGATATGGTGAATCAAAAAGAAACTGGTCAAAAGGAAAGAGAGACTGGAATAGGGAAAAGAAAGAAGGGAAAGGGAAAAAAAATTGTATATATATATATATATATATATATAAGATGGTTAAGATAGATACACTACCATTTTTACTTAGTTCATTGAAGAGTAAGGTTTGTGCCAATAATATTTGGACAATTGAATGCTAATGTCTGGTGTCCTGAATAACTAACTTAAAGATAGTAATACGTAATGTATTAACCATTGTTACCCTCCTATTATGTTGGTTTGAAAATTTGTTCTTCTTTTGATTTGTTTTGTTTTTTCTTCTCTTTAAAATAAAAAAAAAGATATAAAAAAATAATAAAAAAAAGAAAGAAAATAAAATTTGCATTCTCATTCTCATTTCTCTACTCTAAATTATAATCATTCATATCATTATGGTAATTTATGCACAAATACACTTTCAAATTAATTATTTTTATATCTGTAAAAGATCCTTTGGGTTAGGTTACTTCTATTCCCATTTCCTAGGTCCTCTGTTGCATTAAAATCATGATTCCACTATTCTTGCACTCTTCGGTAAGCCTCAAGGTTATAAAATGTGTTACAAAAAGTAAAATATTGTCACTCAACTCAAAATAAACCATTCTTGCTTTTAGTTAGTTAGCTCAGTTAATTTTGTTCCAGCAGTAGAAAGCTGCCTCACAAGTCCATCCATTGCTTTCTGGCTCTCATTGTTTCTGTTGAGATGTCTGCAATAAGGCTTTCTATCTTTGCCCTGAAAGGCAAAAATCTCCTCTCTTTTTTTCTTCTGTTTTTTTTTAAGATTTTATATTTGTCATGGTTTCCAGCTCTTTTACTACAATATTCTCTAGATATAATTTATTATCTATCTTCATTAGCATTCACATAATTTCTTGAGTCTGTAGCTTGATACCATTTTTCAACTTTAGAAATTCTCCACCATTATCTTTTCAAATATTCCTTCTGCCTCTTCTCCTTGTCCTCTTTTTTAAATTCAAATTTCATTCTTTTTAGAATATTTCAACATGTTCTGAATGTTTTAATTTTTGCTATATTTTTCTTCATCTTTTTCTTCCTTTTCTGCTTTTTCCATTTGCAATACATGCTATTAATGCAATTCTTATCCTTCAAAACCTTTAGTGTGTTCTTGCTGACATTCAACTGCCAGTGTCAGAAAGTTTTTCCATGATGTGTCCTTTTTCCATGAACTATAGAAAGCCTTATTTGTTGAAGTCCACAAATGCTTAGAAATTAATTTCTTCTGGGAACACTCTTTAGTCAATGCCTCCTAGAAATTGTCATATAAATTTCCCAACCCTAATCCCTCATATGGATTGATTTTAAAGACAGTATTTTGTCACATTTCTAATTAATATTAATCTTTTGTTATCTATTGTTAAAATTGGCTTAATAGTAACTTTATTACTGGATTATTATTAGTTCTCTCCCCTTTTGATTCTCACACCACCCAAGGACAAAGTAGTAACAATTCCTGGCATGCTCTAGTACCACAATGGCCAAGATTTCTTTGTGCCAAATTGAGATTGGATGAAGGTAGAAGGGGAGAGAGTGGAACTTGTGAGATATGGTAGATATAAGCATGTGGAGTAGGATGATGGCTGTTCAATGAATTCAATGCATTTAATGAAGAAAATTATAGGTCTGAGCTACCTCAACACAAATCAGGGACCAGTGTGAAGATCAAGGTACCTTTGACAGTGTTTAAAAGACCCTTATTCTGTTCATTTGGAGGGAAGTCTTTTACCCAAGTCAATGTTCTAATGGAGGAGTAGCTGAGATACAGAAAAGGCTTAGTCTAAATTCTGGAAAATTTCTTCCACTAAAGTTAAAGCATAGATAAGATAACTGGCAACTCACAACTTGAGATGGGAATATGCAGTGGAAGTATGAGAGCTTGAAATATCTACTTAGCTCAGATATGCTAATTTTTCTGTCCAAGAGGACAGTAGTCTTCTGTTGCCTGGAAACTCCAAAGAATCCTCACCAGAGGAAAATATCCTGCAATATGATTCTTAAGTTTTTATTCATCTCTTTTCATGACTCTATTGCAATAACAAGAGTCAAAACTCTTAATGAAATGCTTTGACTGGAAATGTGCAAACTTGACTACATGACTAAAGGGGTTATTCCTAAAGGGAGCAGCAGGACCTAGCTAGTAAGCATTCACAGGTAAAACAATGTCAAGAGACAAAGTAGACAGAGAAATTTATTTTTATTTGTACATTTTTATGGGGCACTCCCTGATTGAGGTACTCTCCATTTCAACTTAAACCTCAGCTCCACAGAAATCAAGGCAAAGAGAAAATCATGTTAATTACATAGCCATCATTGTCCACTAAAAGGATTTACTCCCAAAGGATTTAGAGTTGCATGAGAAAAAGACTTCATCTAGAGTCTTCAATATTATATAATCAGTGCCTGAAATAGGGCCTGGCAAAATGTAAATTCTCAATTAGTATTTGGTGAATGAATCACAATTCTCTGAGGGCTACAAGGAATTTTCTCTAGCTACATTGTCTTTAGTTTGAAGTTCTAAACAAATAATAACAGCACCTTTGATGAAAATTTGTTTTAAAATGCAGGTGTATTTTATATTTGGCTGCTTCTAATATTAGCCTTTGTGGAAGTCATAGACATTACAGTAAATCATAGCTGTTGAAAAGAAACTTTAATGCAAGACCAAATGGATGCAGTCTGGGCATGCAGCTTCTTAGTTTAGGTCCGACTTTCCAATGATCTTAAATAATAAATATTTCCTCCTAAAGTATTATGAGATAGCATAGTATCATTTGCTTAAAAAAATTTAGACACACCATTTTAGAGTTTTGATTATTTGAAGGCTACATATAAAATCTAGGTTAGGGGGAACTTTTACACGGTATACTGTATTTTTAATTTCCAAGAAAGGAGAAGCCAAAAAGTAATTAAAATTTAAAAAGTTCAAGGGATTATTATTATTATTATTATTATTATTATTATTATTATTATTTTGGTACTGGGAATCAAACTCAAGACCTTGCACTTGCCAGGCAGGCACTTGTGCTGTTGAGCTATATCCCTGGCCCAGTTCAAGGGATTATTATCTCCATAGGATCTTTAAATAAAAAATTAAAAAAAAAAAAGATGAAAAACAACACAGAAAATAATTAAAACTCTGATAGAAGTTTTTATGGTCATTGACTTTCAGTGAAAAATTGTACTAAAGACTGACTATTCCAAAGTTTTAACTGTAGATAACACTTACTATCTGAAGAGGAGAAAGAAAAAATTTATTTTCTACAAAAAGGCCAGAGGTAAGTCATGAAAAAGCTAATATTGGCCTGTAAATAGCCAAAAGCAGGCAGGAAAGGCATTAAATGACTATTTCATATTTTTCTAATATCACTAAGAATTCCTCAAAACTGTCCATGTGTAAATTCATGGCCATGAAATAAAATTTCTTGGTTAGAAACTGGTGGTTTCCACAGCGTTGAGTTCCTTGTCAATGTTTCATCTTTTTCATGGTCAAATCTTGTGAAAGTTCACTCCACGGGTCCACGTCCAAGCTCATATCTCTCACCAATATATAGAATGAACTTAGAGAAGTGTCCGTGATGTGGTATATGCATACATGCATGTCAATAAAGCAGTACATTTTCTAAGATTGTAGTAGAACTGCCAGCTGTGAGAATGAGCAGGCAAGACAGACCTCAGTATCTAAGGGAAGTTGGTTCCAGGACCCCCTGTGGATACCAAACTCCATAGATGTCCTTGTGTAAAATAATATTTGCATATAACCTAAGCACATTGTTTTACATACTTTAATTCCTCTCTAGATTACTTATAATACCACAATGCAAATGCGACACAAATATTTGTTATATTGTATTGTTTAAAGAATAATGACAAGAAAAGGTGTACACATGTTCAGTACAGATGTACTTTTTTCAAATATTTTCAATCTAAATTTAGTTGAATCCTCAGATATGAAACTCACAGATGTGGAAGCCTGAATTTACAAAATTCAGGCTCGATTCTAAGGATTACATCAACACTTTGTTCATAAAGCTGTTGTCTTACAAATCTTTCACAGTTAAGTAATATCAAGTTAAGAAAACTACCATTTCATCTGTCCTATTGATGGTAATCAGCAGGAACTATGGCAAGCACCATAGGCATTGAAATGTTTTAATCAAAACTATAATGTTGAAATAAGTCCAATAACATTTTTATTACTACTGCTACAACTTAATAAATAAGATTTGAGTTCTGTATTTTATGTGTATTGCCTCATTTAAACCTCACAGTAATATTTGTTTCAAAGATGTGTGAAATCTTTCATTTATTAAAAATAAGAAAGTGTATGTAGCAAAATACTTAGTATGAAGAATTTTTACTTATAATTATTCATATATATATTAATTATACGAAATCTGAAATACTTCTTTGCAGTGCTACAGATTAAATTCAGGGCCTCAAGCATGCTAGGCAAGTGCTCTATCACTGAGCTACATCCCCTGTTCTTCATACGTTATTAATCTAAAACATTGTTTTTTATTTTGGAAAGGTAGTAAGTGTCTATGAATATGATGTTACCATTGGCAATTTTATTAAGAGCTAAAAATAGAGGAACAGTTTCAGAAGTGAAAAATTTTAGGAGTCCATATCATCATAGAATAGGGTAAACTTTAAGGAATGACTGTCACTGGCTTAGCAGCAAAGGCTTAGCTGGCTCTGAAGAATAAGAAAAAAGTTCTGTGCTTAAACCAACTTCCTCTTTTCTTCTACTGAGGTAAGAACACTTTCACGAATTCTACCTTCTGCTACCTTGTGAATGCTTGCTCCCCCTCCCCATAGAGTGAACATGTAACCCTGCAAGGTGAGGTGGTATTAGGAATTAGGGACTTGGGAAGTGGATATGTTGTGAGGGCAGAGCCCTCATGAATGGGATTGATGTCCCTTTAGAATGTGCCCGAGGAGCTGACTGATCCTTTACACTACGCAGGAACCCAGATAAGGTGACACGTGTGAAGCAGGAAACAGGCCCTCACCGGGCACCAAATCTGCCAGCTCCTTCATCGAACTCCCTAGTCTTCTGAATGATGAGACATGAATTTCTGTTTGTTACAGGAGCCTGAGATGGACTGCATCATCCCTTAACCAAGTTCTAAGTGCACCACGCAGTATCATTAACTCTAGCCATGCCACTGGTTGTGCAGTTGGTCCCACGGCTGCTTCTTCCTGTGCCACTCTGTACCCAGTGAATAACTTTCCATTCCTCTCAGCCCTTGAAGACCACCATTCTGCTTTCTATCCCTATGTATTTGACTGTTTGAAACTTCATATAAGCGAAATATTGCAACACTGGTCATTCTATGCCTGGCTAATTGCACTTAGCATAATATCCTCTAGGTTCATCCATGTTGTAGCACATGACATGATTTCCTTCATTTTTAAGGCTGAATAATATTCCGTGGCTTTTGCATACCACATTATCTTTCTCCATTCACCCATCAATGGGTGTTTAGGTTATTTTCATAACTTGGCTACTACGACTAATACTGCAGTGAAGATGAGATGGCAATGTAGAGAACCACCACATGATCCTGCAATCCTACTCTGGATACACACCCAAAAGAATCGAAGTCAAGATCTTAAAATATCTTTCACAAAGGAGGAAAAGAAGGCTAAGTTACTTGCAGAGGTCACACAGCCAGAAAGGGCAGAGTTAGAATTCATACCCAGATCTGTCTTACTCTAGCAGGTACCCTTGAACAAAACATTAATTGATGTGGTAGGAATAAGCAAATTGCACCATCTTTGATATATGTGTTTTAAAAAATTTGTAAAACAATGACTATATAATAGCAGGTTACCTCATGACAATATAAAATTGTTAGAACATTATTTTTAGAGTCTGATTCAGCAAAAAGGGTAAAAGAAAAAATACAGATGTGATTAGATGGATAGACAGATATCACTTAAAGATCTGAAAGATCCACCACCTCCTAAGAGTGCCACCTCAGGAATGGAGACTTTAGCACGTGGACTTTTGGGGGTCACTTACGCAAAACATAGCACAAGTCAAAGCTTGCGTAGTAGATTCCTAGGTAATTCTTACCTTAACAGGTAAGCATTACATCAAACAAATAATCGAATAAATCAGCATATTCAGTTGACTGCCTCATGTATGAGTTCAATTCAAAAACTGTTTCAAAATAAAGAAGTAGAAAATTTATTTGACGTATATATTATTTGAACTGTCTTAAAAAAGCAGGGTTAATGACATAGACTATCTAAAGGCCTATGAATTTAAGGAAGTAAATGGGTATGGTGCAAAGTTAGTTTTATATTCATGAAAATCTTATTTATAATTCCATGTCTATCAAAAGGAAATGAATATATAAATATGCAGTCATTAAAGTTATGATATTGACATATTTATTGACAAGGACAAGTGACTATATATAAATAACACATTATCATATACTAAAATTATATCAAAGGGTTATGTGTTTTACATAATTTTATATTAAATTTTATATTTTCTACATTCTACATAAATACCTTAAAATAAATAAAAATGAGTAGTTAATTAAAAGAAGTTAAATATATAATATACATATTTTAGAGAGAGAGAGACAAACGGGGAGACAGAGAAAGATAGAGACAGAGAGAGACAGAGCAAGAGAGAGAGAGATTTGTCACCATGACAAGATACTTAGGAAAAACAATTTAAAAGGAGGAATATTTATTTGGGCTCACAGTTGCAGATTTCTCAGCCATAGTCAATTGGCTCAGCAGTTTCTGAGGCTGTGGTGAGTCAAAGTGTCATGATGGAGACCAGGAGACGGGGGAGAAAGGAGCTACGGACAAATATTCCTTCAAAGACACTCCCCCAATGATCTACTTCCTCCAACAAGGCCACACGTCCCCAGGTTTCCACCACCTCCCAGTAGTACCATCATCTGGGGACCAAGCTTTTGGAGGGCATTTAACTCTCTCATTTCTCCCCTCTCCCCTCTCTCCTCTCTCCTTGCCTTTTCTCCCTCTCTCCTCAATGCCTGAATTAAAGAATCTACTCTGACCAGTCTACTGACCTTCAAAGCATGGACTTGATATGTTTAACTTTGGTTTTTATTTTTTCCACTCTCTAACTACACTATTTGGCAACATGGAACCATAACCCTCTATGTGTCTGTGAAATTCTACTTATTTATTTTTGGGGGCCCAGCATTATAATTCCTTACCAGAAATGTATGTCTGGACCTCACCTGCATCTATGTATCTAATTACCGCTCTGACTTCAGAAATTAGCCAGACACCATCACATTTTCTGAAAACACTTCCACAACATGAGGCACAGTGTTGTATTTTGCTGCTTATTCCAGTACTTCTTCAAATGAAGTGTAGAGTGACTGGGCCTTACCCATCTTCGGGATCCCAGCACCTGGCTTGAGGCCTGGCTCATTGAAGATGCAAAGTGCAAAAGAGGCTGTCCCTTGATTCCATGCAACTACTGTGCTATTATATAAGGGACTTGAGCACCCATGGAGTTTGGTATCCAAGTGGGTCCCAGAACCAATCTCCTCGGAAAGCATAGATTGTCAAGGGAGTGAGAAAAAACAACTATAACAGAAGAAAGAGCCCTCAACCCATCCTCACTGCTTTGTTTAATTATTTCTTTATACAACAGAGGCTAAAACTATGAAAAACATGAGACATACAGGATTTCTTCAATATTGATGGTTTTTGTGTTCTCTTTTTACCTGGCTTTCTGTACTTCAGTTAAAAGGAATACCATAATCTGGTATTTTTTCTACTAGATTTCAAAGTCAAATTGGCCCAAACTTCAGGCAAGCCAAAGAAACTCTATCACATGTAATATTTTATTAAATACTAATACCTTATTTATTAGTTCTTTGAACATCTGCAACACTTACAAGCAAACTCAGTAGGATCTTAACATTGGTTGATAAACCATTGTCATCAAACATTGCATTTTTCCTAGGTGCCTGAAAAAATAATTATATACACCAGGAGAGAAAGCCCATATCCTCCGATATTGCAAACCAGAATTAGTCCTGGAAATATTCCAGTGTGAAGATGAAAATATTAAAACCTATGGCTCAGGGTACTTGAAATTTCTTGAAGTAAAAAAAAAATTAAAAAGGAAGGAGATCAAGGGACAGATGGAAAGGGGAGGGAAGGAAGAGAAAGGGGATGAAAACAAACAAGTAAGATGCGTTACATGCAGGTACAACTTCCCTGTGGTGAATGTAATCATTTTGTATTATAAACATGTACTCATAAATTTTTAAAATGAAAGAAATTTTAAAAAGATTATAAGGAAAAAATGTCTAGAGAATCAGTACTCAATGAAAATTTTTAATGTTGTTTTGAAAATAAAAATTCAAGAGATGCATAATTTGCTAGTGCAAAATTAGCCTTAGGGAAAACCCTGGTACCATTAATAAACTTTGTTTGTGACAGAGGAGTTAGCTACCATAGCTCTACGGGCTGAATATTTATGGTCCATTCGCATTGTTTCCCTTATACGTTGAAATCTTAGACCCCAACATGATGTTATTTGGAGATGCAGCCCTTTGAGTGTCATAGGTTTAGATAAGGTCCTGAGGGTGCAGCCCCCACCACTGACATTAGTGCCCTTGTTAAAGGGACACCAGAGCTCTCTTTCTGCCCCTCCACTGCAGGAGGACCCAGCAAGAAGGCTGCTATCTGGACATCAGTAAATGAGCCTTCACTGGCACCAAAGTCATTGGCACCTTGATCTTGGACTTTCCAGGCTCCAGAAGCACAAGACCATTGATTATTGAGGCCACTCAGTTGGTTGTGTTCTGTTACAGCAGCCTGAACCACTGGTGCCTTGAAAGATCCCTTGCTGATAAATACAGTTCTGCTCCTCAACCTGATTTAGATTTGCGTCATTCAGTGTTTCGTAATTATAATTTGTTTTTAAAATTATCTGGTCCTTTCCTTTCTTCCCTCGTTCCTCCTCTCTTTCATTTCTTCTTTCACTGATTTTCTTCCCTTCCTTTCCTTTTTCCTTATTTTTTCCATTTATCATTTCCTGGCACCTTTCATTGGCTCTGTTCATTTGGGCTCATCATTCTCAGTAGAGGTGGAAGAAACATTTTAAATCTCCAAGTGGAGGAGACCTTTCATATTTACAGGTAAAAGTTGTAGGAAAGGCTTGTGTTCCAATAAAATTGAGAAAGACAGCTGGGGATGCGGCTGTGCTGCATTTTGACTGGAGGAGTGGACCTCTGACCCTCGGATGTGTATCACATGTTAACGCCCTCCTACCCCAGCACAACTGCATCTCAGTCTTTCTATTACAATGACATGGAATTTCAAGGAGAATGAACAAATGTTCTCATGTTTTTATTGCTTATCAAATCAACGACACACAATGTTACAAGTTTTCAGCCATCTGCCTGAAAAAAGGCACCTAATCATGTGCACACCCCTCGCCCCAGGTCTTGTGCTCAGCAGCGGGGGATAAGTGACACAGAGGGTGGCCCTAACCTTACAAGAGAGGTGCCTCGGGCTCTGCTGACCCACTGTCATAGAACTGGAGGAGAAGGTGTTCTGCCCCATTTAGTTACATTTCCTTGGGCCAAAATCGAGAGCACCTGGTGAAATTCAATTATATTCTCTACCGAAGATAAAATCCAATTATAGCCTCTACCTGATGGTGAAATCCCATCAGAAGTTCCTTTTGCTTCATTTAAGAAACAAAGAGATACATTTCTCTATTTATAGAAGCTCATACAATTTTTTAAAATTTTATTTTATGGGAAAAATGTAAAACAAAATTTCATAACAAAATAATAGGAGAATAACAATACTTAATACATTACATGTTGTTATCTTTAAAGTACTTGCTCATGGTACAAGATATGGGCATAAAAATTTCTCCAGTTGATATTAGCACAAATCTTCCTTTCTAATGAATTAAGAAACACTAATAGTATAACTGACTTGCATTTTTTCCCTTTTCCCTACTGTCCTTTCCCTTTTCACCCATCCTAGTTTCTTCTTCCTTTTGAACAATTTCTTCCCATTTCACAATATCTATTGTACATTTTAGACCTTATTTACTCTTTCAATTTCTCAAAAAGCCAAGGGAGAATGTTAGACTTTTGAGAGATAAGCCTATGTGTTGAAAAATGTGTATTATCTATAATAAATTTTCATAGCATGAGGGATGGCTTAGTACAATTTTTGCTGCTACAACAGACTGGGTCATTTACAAAAACCAGAAATGTATTTTCTCACAGATCTGGAGGCCTGAGAATCCAAGATCAAGGCACTGGCATCTGACAAAGGTTTTTTTGTTTGTCTGTTTGTTTGTTTGTTTGTTTGTTTGTTTTACCTTCCACATCTTTACATGGCAGAAGGCAAAAAAAAGCAATAAAGAACAGGCTAATGCTGAATGAAGACTCTTGAAAGGTTCTTTTATTGGTGTGTGGGGGGGTGAGACAGGGTCTCACTGTGTAGCCAGGCTAGCCTTTAACTCACTGTGTAGCCCAGGTTGGCCTTGAACTTGGGGGCAACCTCCTGCCTCGGCCTCCTGAATGCTGGGATTATAGGCATGCTCCACATTCCAGGTTCTTAATCCTATGAATGAGGGAATACCTTCTTAAAGGCCCCACGTCTTAAAATCACTATAATGACAATGGCTGAATTTTGGAAGGGACATGTTCAAAACCTAGAAGGGACCATAAATATAAGAAACTCTTTAAAACCAGGGAGTAAGTGGCCAAGAGCCTGCACTACCTTAGCTGACCCTGATATTACAGTTCAGCAGGTTGGGTAGGTTTTCACACCTGAACCAAGAAGAAGGCCATGGTAAGTTATTAGTCACAGATGTCTCCCATGAAGTTGGCACATCACGTCGGGGGCTGTCCAGTAGTGCATGCCAGGAACGCCAGAAAATATTATAATCGGGTAGGAAGAGGGGAAAGACCTGGGAGGGGCTGAAGAACTCATTTTAAATTACCAAACACTTGCTTAGGTTTAATTTCTGAAAGAAAAAAGTGAGTTAATGAAGAGTTGGTTGAGCCAGTTGCACAAACATGGAAACCTAATATTTTTTACAGTAATTACCAAGATTCAGGGATTTTTAAAAACATATATATTAATTACTCACCTAGGAGAGTTTTAAAAGAGCTATAGTCCATTGAAAGAAAAGGATTTATCTTTTTTAGGTAAACCTATTTTTGGTAATGCACTTAGTCTTGACAAAATGGTAATTTTTATTCAAATATTTTATGCATTTAAAAACACTCTTGGGAGGCTGGATGTGTAGCTTAGTGGTAGACTGTGTGCTTAGCATGCATGAGGTGCTGGATTCGATCCCCAGTGCTACAGAAACAAAAAAATCTCTTGGAACTCACCTGTTCCTTAGAATACAGAAGATTATCTACATGTAGGGTAGAAGTAGAAATGCAGAGAAACTTGAGATCTTTACGATTCTAACTAAGGAGTATTATAAAGTAGAAAGGTAGCTAAGTAAATCATGATGCCTAAGTAGGTGTCCAGGCCCTCTAATGAAGATGGAAGCAGATATCTAGGCATGCATAGGAATACCCAACAGAAATTTACAACTGGAAAATATGCAGCCTCAGTAAGACTAAAAATAAGATTATACACAAATTTGTTTCCCCAGTTATATGAGAAATAACTATTTATGATACTGATACCATGAACAAACGCATGTCCTTTTGTGTAACCTTTCATGATTAGGAGTCAAAGAGCATATAAGGATTGGGACAGTTGTAATAATCCTTCTGTACATAGGCTTTTGACTTTTGGATTTGGACTTGTTTTAGTTTTTGGTAGGAGAGGACATTCTGCAGGCTTGGTTAGCACAGGTTATCAGAAGCTCGGATGGAGGAGTCTGAACCTGATGGGGTTATCTTCTCAAATGCTCTGTAGAGTTTTGGGCTTACAGGGAATTCAGCACTCAAAGGAGATCTTCAATTTGAACTTGATTTAGACATCAGGATACTGAGAAGTCAATATATGAATTAGCTGTGACAGGAAGACAGGAGACCTCAGAGATTTTGAGGAAAAGCCCATAAGGGAAGCTTTTAATTGGGCAGTACCATTTGTACTGTAGATTGGTTCCTATCAAGTTAGCAGGGGAAGGAAAAATGGATGTCTCCCAGCTTAATATTCAAGGCTGACGGTTGTTGATTGGGATGTGATAAGTACGTGGAGCTTAGTAGAAATATGCTTCTAAAATATTCACTGAAATCTAAGAGTGACAGCTTGTTTGACAGTGTCAGGTTTTCCGGTTGATTTTATAATGCTTTATGAATTGTAGACATTTACCTCTTGATTTTAAGGGCATTTTTATTCTACATGTGATTTCTCAGGAGATAACTGATTCTTTACTTCCTGAGAAGACCACTGGCAGAATCTACTGACCAAGCAAAGGTAAGTTTACTAAACTTACTGCAATAGGAGAAGGTATGGTAGTTTCTTAGAAAAGGAGTAAAGGGTCAAAAAAGAAATGTATAAAGTCTTGATAACAGGATTCAAATAGATTAAGATAGGTAACTCAAAGTTAACCCTAATGCTGACCCTAACCCTAACTGGACAGTGGATGTTGTAGGATGAGGCTTTTTCCACAAGCTCGTGGGGAGAAAAGCACAGTGTCTAGGTCAGCTTGGGCTGCTACAGTAAATTCCCATAGGCTGGGTAGCTTAAATCACATGGATTGTTCTTAGTTCTGGAGGCTGAAAGTCTGAGATCAGAGTGTCCACAAGGTCAGATTCCACTGAGGACCCTCTATCAGCTTTCCATCACTATGACCAGAAAACTGACAAAAACAGCTTAAAAGAGGAAAGGTTTATTTTGGCTCACAAATTGGGAGGTTTCTGTCCATGGTCAACTGCATTGCTTTTCTTCCTGTGGTGAGAAAGGCGTAGCAGAGGAAAGGAGCTCACCTCATGGCATCCAGGAAGCAGAAAGAAAAAGAAAGAGAAAAGACATACCCTTCAAAAGCACACGCCCAGAGATCAATGTCCTCCAACCAGGTGCCACCTTCTCATAGCCCATTCAGCTATGGATTTATCAGTGCGTTAATTGCTAATTTGTTAGTGCCCTCAACACGTAAATTTTTGGAGGGCAGTTCATATTTAAACCACATCAGGCCCTCTTCCTGGTTTGCAAGTGTCTGTCTATTTGCTGCGTCTTCACATGGCAGAGAGCTGAGAAAAGCAAGTTTTCCCAGGTCCCTCATGTAAGGCCACTAATCCCGTCATGGCGTGTTATTCTCTTACCTGCCTGCCTCCAAAATGTTCCACTTCCTAATATTGTACTATTGTGGTTAAGGCTTCAACATATGAATTTTGGGGTGACACAGCAGTTCATTGCAAGGGGAAACTGATTGGAATTGGTCAAAATATGTGACAAAATAGCACAGTCCCAAGGGACCCAGCAACATTTTCCTGTGGGAATTCATCTTTGAATGACTGCTTAGTAATCAAACTCATCACCCACGTGAGCACAGTTTGTTCCGGTAGGAAAGTTATTTGCTTAGATAAGGAAACTGTTTATTCAGATAAATTAGTTTTCAAGAATAAAACCAAGAATTTCATGAAGCAAACAGTAAAGATTTTTATTGATTTAAAGTCCTATCTTCACAGGCAATAATTCCCTAAAACAAATAATAAGTCTTCGTCTTGATCGTTAACATTTATGGATTCAAGCATTCACTGTTCTCTCTTGTTTGCTGTCTTTTTTGTCTATTTAATCATAGTTACATGATGGTTAATATAGCAAGTAATACTAGAAACTGATTTCAATATTTAAAATTATAGTCTGCAGATAGTGGGAGAAGAATTAATGTCTGGTATGTGATCCCTACAAGTAAAAGCTCAGTCTAGACTACCTTAAATGTAACATGTTGTAAAAAATAGTTTAGTTAGCTTATGAGTAAGGCAGCTAGCTAGGGGAAGGGCCTGAGGCAGAGTAGGGTGACCGGCCACAATGATGAAACTTAAGAAAGACAGTGTACTAGAACTGTGGACCATGAATGAATTCATTCCCTCCCTACTAAGCACCTAAGTTTCAAGGAACTTAAAATGCAAAATCACCAGTTTTTCTCTAAAATCCCAGTTTCCTTTAAATCTTACATGCTGAGTAATTGAGTTAGAGACCCCTGAGTTCCAATTGGTCATTCCAAATTCACAGAGCCACCTGTGATAGGTGGCCACTAAACAACTGAGCAGTTCCCATGCTCTGCTTATCCATAAAATGTTCTGGACTGAGGGGCCACATGGAAATTCCACTTTTCAAATTCTCCTGGAGAAACCAGGAGGCTCTTTTTTTTTTTTTTTCTTCTCCATATTTAGAATAAAAACTCTCCTAACTTCCTCCTTTTGATTCACAACTTCATTCTTCAATTTTTGTGAAATCACAAGCCGGGTTTGTACAGAATTAACTGTTTCAATATTCCAGTAGTTTCATATCACCTATTTAGATTCATCTATGACATGCTATATAGTCATGAATAAACACTTTATATAATTTGTAATCCTGCTTTGATACTTAATGCTGCATGGTTATAGTATAATCAATCATAGATAAGTAATATGCTTGGTCAGAGAAGTTGTATGACTTCTCTAAATAACTTTAATCTTGGAATTCACAAATATTAGTTGAAAGAATTTATGGATAAGTATAAAAAATCAATAAAAATTATAATTGAACTTAATTCATATTAATTCAATCTACTCCCCCAAACCCATTTTAAATATTACTCACTCCTTAGCCTGACCAAGGTGCAACATACCTCTATCCTTCTTCAATCCCCCATTTTCCTGAGCTCACTTATCTGAATTTTTTATCCTATCCTACTGTTATCAGGTAGTCTCCTTCTAAAAGTGGCTTGTCAAATAGACATTTCCAGGTTTTGGGTTGCTTGCCTGTCCTTCTGAAGTTGGAGTCAAGGTTCTTTTCATCTCAAACAAAGCACTGAACAAAACAAGCAAAAAAAAAAAAAAAGAAAGAAAGAAAGAAAAAATGATAACAAAGTTTATTTGAAAAAGTAAGAGTGAAGAGTGAGAGAGAAACTGGCTCTACAGAATGAACTAGGGCCAAGTAAAAGTGAAAAAGTAAAAGAGGACACAGGGCGAGCCGTCATGAGGAAAGCCACTACCGCAAGCTTTTCTTAGAATCTGTGTCCTTTTATGCCATCTGCATCTTAAGGAAACCTATGAGAACTTCTGCATATGAGCCCTGAGAGGCATTGCTTGGATCCCACACCTCAGGCTGAAGTCAGGTCTGGGCCATCCTATTGAAAACCTGCTCGAGTTCTCATGAGAAGTCCATGTACAGGGCTTTGGGAATCGTTCAGCACATGTCTCCAGGATCTTGTAATTACCGGGTCATACCCACTTCCCCAGCCATCTTCACCACACCCTAATCTACCTCATCACTGGCTTCTCTTTCTCAGTCTCTTTTTGTAGCTCCATCTCCTCTAAATTGTCTCCAGTCTAGACGGAATGCATCTAGTTCCCAATATCATCTTCACAACCACATCCCCAGTGACCTAACCTCCTTCAACAAAGCCACGTATTCTAAAAGTTCTACCTTCTCTCGGTAATGTCGCTTGCTGGTAACCAAGCCTTCAGCAAATGGGCCTTTAATGGATGTTTAAGATCCCAGCTGTAACAGTAATAACACCTCTCATTCAAAGGTGACCTTACTGTACACAGGAGTAGCAGAAGCCCTCAAAATGTGTTCACATCATGGTATGGTTTCAGTAAATTCCACAAAAATCAGATATTTTAACCATTAACAAGTATTCCTGATGTCTTTTCACTAACTTCCTCCATAATTCCCCTTACATCAGACTACTGGAGTAGATAGGTACATTCTTGGGATATAATTAAGAGGAATAACACTGTAAAGCAAATCACAATCTGATTTCAAATTCAAATTTATACATATATATATTTTTTTTGTGTGTGTGTGGGTACTGGGGGGTCGACCTCAGGACCTCGCGCACCAACAGGCACCCGTGCTGCTGAGCGATATCACCGGCCCCTTTTTCGTATGTGGGTTCCTGGAGGCGAACTCGGGCCCTCGCGCTTGCAGGGCAGGCGCTTAAGCCGCTGAGCCATCTCACCGGCCCCCTATATTTTTTTTTGACAGTGGAAGAGGGATTAAACTCCAGCTAGGGAAAGCTGAGTTAGGAAAATACAATTTACCTATAATTTGGACATACTTTTAATATTTCAGTATTAACAAATGAAAAGTTACAGATTAGTAATTTGAATTTATATGGACAACATTTATGACATATTTGAGTTTATTTATTAAAGAATTGGTTAAAGATAGATAAATAGAATACAAAACAAAAGCAAAATGCCCAGGGAAATTAACAGAGATTATCTCAGAGATAAAGGAATTGCAACAAGAAATTTTTCATATCATAACAAAAGCAGTAATTTATTAAAAGCAAATCTCAAGAAGGTAAATCTTAAGAAGTAAAGTGCGGGCTTTAATAATCTAATGGAAAGCATTGAATCATAGAACACAAAATACTGACAAGAGAACATGAGAAATGTGATACACTGTTTACCATGAGGGCATTAACAGCCAATCAGGTGATAAATGCTGTAGGATTCAAAGAACATTTAAAATTAGTCACTGCACAAGAGTAAGTATGCTCCATCTTTGGCAGTACTACTGGCTCTCTGGAGATTTTGACCAAATTATTCTCTGTTCCCATTTATAATACTGAAATATAAACAAAATGGACCAATGGGTTTTAGTAGAATTAATGAAAAAGTAACATATTTTGGACTTGCTTCAAAAAGACTGGATTGGATGTGGCAGGGTTTTGATAATTGTCAGTATAACTGATGGTTCCTATTTATGGATATATCCTGGATGATGGGCCAGGGAACTTTTTCCATAGAAGATAAATTAGTAAATATTGTATGGTTCATGAGTTCTATGGGCATTGTAATTTGAAAACAACATCGTGGAACACACCAGTTTGACTGTGTCTGATGAATTTTTCTTGTGGACACTGAAATTTGAATATCATAAAATTTGTGTGTCATCAAATACTTTGCTTTTGACTTTTTGGCCATTTAAGCATGTAGTATCCATTTTCAGATTGTGAGCCATCCCAAAGCAGGGAGTAGATTTGTCCATAAACCATAGTCTGCTGACTCCTACCCTAACACTAAATAAATAAACAAATAAACAAGCATTGGGGGAAAATAAACACTGATAATGCAAATTGGAAGTTCCTGATATTTCATAGTGTACATATAAAAATCACTCCAAATTTCCACAGATTTGAAAAAAAATCCCCCAGAATTTTCATGACACTACCAAAAAATAGAAACATTTCTAAATTTTTAAAGAATTTCTTAACCTTGCTAAAAAATGAATTTTATGCTTAACTGTAGAAAATATTATAAAACTGTTTTCATAGGAAGATGTGATTAAAGACTATACATCCAAAATATGGATAATTATTACAGAAGCATATCAGCAATTAATTAATAAAAATTTTTTCAGGAATTCCATGTTTGTGGCATTTGATTTAATATTGTAAAAGTTATAATTTGTATATATTTTAAATATTCCTTTTAGTATTCTAAATTCACTAGAAAATATTTATTTTCATAATTAAATTTGTATTTCCAATTATATATTCCTTACTTCAAAAAGCCTTCAAATACACAAAATATTTAGACATCAGGAACCTGTATCTTTCACTCTGTAGATGATTTCATCCAGATATGTAGCTATAAAAATATGTGTATTTTGATGCCTCCAAATCACCCTAAACTCCACAATGTGTATTTTATAATACTTGTAACTATTTGAGGAAGATGAAAGCTAGTTGATAATGCATAACTTATGAAATATTAACTTAAGTGAAATATTAAAGGGGAAAGGCAAAGAACAGAAAGGAATGGAAAAATGTCAAGGCCAAAGAAAGGGCATCTGGCTGGACTGAAAGGGTGAAAGAACAAGATCAAGAATAAGAGCAGGACACGCTGTGTGCAAGTCAACAATGAGCTTGGGTAGTGTGCTATGTTGCCAAGTCATGTGCAAGGGCACCATGGCCTCATTAAAATCTATGATCAAGTTCCTGATTCTATTCTGAAACAGATAGGATGGATGCTGCAGTTGCATGTGACCCCACACTGCCTGTCTTACCCATGAAGGGGTTTGGAGACATTCTTCTACAACATGGTCTGTCAGTTGTGGCCAGGAGACGAGAAAGGAAAGCAGAGTTTATCATACAACAGGTATAGAGATAGGTGGCCTGGCAGCTACACAGGGCCACACAAGAGAACACCAAGTGGTCTGGAGGCAGAAGACAGCAGTGGGAGGAGGGTTAGGTCACCACCTATTTTAGGGTGTCTACAGGAAAGGCAAGGCAGGGCAAAGAATGATTTAAGCTTGGCTGGTTTGAATAATTCTGGCAGGGTCTAGAAGGGGGACCCTTTCTATAGGGGTGATTCTTGGCTGTCTGACACCCGGCCCTGTGATGATAGCAGAAAAACATTACCTTGTTTAGCCTCATAGAATTATTGTGAACATTGAATGAAATAGTATTGCAAATGCCTTTACATACAATAAACAGTCAATGCTAATATAATGATGAGAGAGGAAGAGAAGAACTAGGGTGAGAAAGTGGCACCTAAATGACAAATCTCTTCAACTGGTACTTAGGAAGGATGACGATTCCCGAGCATGGCTCTTGGTCTAGCTGACAGGCACGGCATTTAGATATAAAGTCATTTGGTAGCTGACATAGTCCTCTCCAGTTTATCTTCAGGCCACCAAATAAATGTCCAAATTCCATCGAGGACAACTCATCCATAGAGGCCGTAATTATTTTTCATGGTACTTTTGCACTAAGACGTGAAATGTTCATTATCTCACTTCATTTCTATGCATTATGTTTGGGGTAGAGGGTAAGGGTAGGAATTGCTCGGAAATGTGCAGATGATTTATGACAACGTAGATGAACCTAGAAAGCATTATGCTAAATGAAATAAGACAGAGGTAGAAAGACAAACACCACACGATCCTGCTTATGTGTCCAAAGGTAGCATCATTCATTCCTGATGATTCTATAAAACAACAAAAATAAAACCTAAGGACAGTAACTACTCTCTTTCTTGTTCCACTGAGCATCTGCAAAATCTGTACTGACAATATGTGCCAGGAGCAGAAGAAGTAACTGAAGCAAAAAGGAACTTAATTAGCGCCATTCGATTATCTCAAACCCCCCGAAAAAATGAATTCCTATGTGATCATTCCTGATTTGCTAAACACACTTTTTTTTCAACTACAGCACCATTTAAAGAAAAACACACGTGCATTATTTTACTACTGACAAAAAATGTGGCAGAAGTAGTCAGAGCAGTGCAGCAGAAGTGTTTGTTGAGCTCCCAGCAGGAAGCCCTACTGCCCTGACAGCTGTCCCAGCAGGCCTTGCTCTCTAGCAGTAAAACGACCTTCACCCCCCACAGGGACAATGACACAATGCACAGGTGGGAATCACACTCTCTCAGCTCCAGCTAGATGTCATCCAATTCTATTGTATCCTTTTTGCATCTTGGTCACCAGTCGGCAGACCCACATTGTCTATTTTGAAAATTCCATTCCTTATCTTTATGTTTCATAAAGAAGGCCTACAAATCATAGCAAACTAAGTTGTCAGGCACAAACTCGAGTGCGTCTGGTACAAATATTTCCCATAATATAACTGGTTATTCAAACACCAACAGTTCTGCCTGACACTAAGCAATGTTTCTATTCTACTGTTTTACTGGTGTGACTCAGTAACTATTTTGCAAGTCCAGATTCATCACTAAAATATAATTCATTTCAACTGATAGAGGAAAACCTAGACTTCCAGAATAAGTAGCATAGGAAATGGTTAACCACCTTAAATTAAGTCTGTTTTGTTTTGATTTGTTTTGCTTTGTTTTGTTTTGCCTTAGAAAAACTTTGGCATTCTACAGAATACTGTATACTTGGCACACAGGTATAAATTGTGTAAACACAGACACTGCTCTTTCTGAACGCATAGAAATCCCTGTGAGTATGCACTCATTGTCCCCAGAAATAACTGCCCCAGAAGAACTGGTAGAAGAATTTCTCATTCCTCCCCATAATTTCAATGTAGAATTTATCTCTATTCTTTTCTTTATAACTTCAGTTTCTGTTGTTTCCTGAGACTTACTTCACCTTACCCCATACTCTTTCCCCATCTTCGTGTCCCCTAGGCCAGTCTAGAAAGTATCAGTGGCAGCAAAAGAGGTAGTCACAAGGAGAAGAAACCAGGGAAATAAACCCATTTTCTCTCTGCCCCAGCGTCTGTCCTCCACCTAGCATGGATATGCATAGCAGCACAACCTCCCCAATTTCTCTCCATCCAGCTCCTTATTCCACCATCTTTAGCCTGTTCCCTATACACACATGCCTGGCGGACTCTAACTCAGAGCTCCTTCTGAAATCTAGATGAATAGAGTAAGGCCCTGACTTATGGACATTTGAACAGCGAACTTTCACAGACATGAATGGACCTCACGTTACCAACATTCGTAGATGCGAACAAGTCGCAGAAGTAGCTCACATGTCTGACAGACATTGTCGCAGTTGTGCTGTTGCGTGCTCACTGTACACTACAGTCTTAGTGTATTTGTGTGTGTGTTTGCTTTTTTTATGCTATACTGTATGTTTGCATCAAAGTTGTGCAAGACTCTCTTTGTTGGATTTATGAATGGATCTGACTTATGAACATTTTCCTAGAAAGGAACTCATTTGTAAGTCAGGAACTTACTGTATGCTATTACTTTGGGTTCTCTAGAGAAATAGCAGCCTGTGTGTGTGTGTGTGTGTGTATGTGTGTGTGTGTGTGTGTGTGTGTGTATTTAGAGAGAGAGAGAGAGAGATAAAGAGAACTGTTATGCAGTTTTGACTCATGCAATTATTGAGACAGAAATCCCAAGTCCCAATTCTGTAAGACAGAGACCAGAGAGCCGCAGTGTAGTTGCAGCCCAAGTTCTAGGCATGAGATTTGGGAGTGCTGACTTCCAAGTACAGAAGACAGAGCCATAGCTGAAGCAGAAAAGGTGAAGTTTTGTTTCTTCCTTCTGCCCTTTTTTTTTTTTTTTTTTTTTTTTTTGGTGGGTACTGGGGGTCGACTTCAGGACCTCACACGCCAGCAGGCGCCCGTGCCGCTGAGCGATATCACCGGCCCTTTTTCGTATGTGGGTTCCGGGAGTCAAACTCGGGCCCTCGCACTTGCCAGGCAGGCGCTTACACCGCTGAGCCATCTCACTGGCCCTCTTCTGCCCTTCTGATGTACTTGGACCTTCAGTGGATTCAGTTTTGCCTGCCTACATCGATGAGGTCTTCCTTACAAAGTCTCTTCCACTGCTAATCTCTTGCAGAAACAATCTCACAGACATACCCAAAAATAATGTTTACCAATGAACTGGGGATCTCTTAACCCAGGAAGGTTAATGCATGAAATTAACAATCACAAATATTCTTTGCTGTGTTATTGTCTTCACTGGCATTCTAATAGAGTACTATCATCACAGTGGTACGCCCCGGCTTTCTCTCACAAGGTCAAGAGGGAAAGAAGAAAAATAAAGGAAGAAGAAATAATTAGTATGGTATCCTTACTGAAAAGCAAAAGAATAAAAATTCCCTTGTGTGTGTGATCCCTGGAATAAAATCATAAGTGATGGCCAAGCTCTGCCCTTCTCAGAGGGCAGCAGTCGGTTCTGGGTCTGAGGCCACTGTGACCACAAACACGGACACAGCCCTAGCAAATTGCTCTCAATGTTGCAGGATCTACAGAGACCTGGAGGGGAGTATTTGAAACAACCAAAAGAGTAAAGAACAACCTAAAGAATGGGAAAACATTTTTGCCAGCTATACCTTAGACAAAGGACTGATATCTAGAATATAGAGAGTCCACCAATAAAATGTATATGCATATCAGGAAAAGAAAAACTGAAATGTGTATACGTTTTTTGGATAGACTCTGTTTTACAGAACTCAAAAAACTAGAGCCCCTTTCACAGAAGAAGTACAATGTATAATAAATAATGTATAATAAATACATGAAGAAATGTTCAACATCACTGGCCATAAGAGAAATGCAAATTAAAACAACACCTGAGATTCCATCTTACCTCAGAAAGAATGGCCATCATCAAGAAATCAAATAGTAACAAATGCTGGAGAGGCTTCAGGGAAAAGGAAACCTTTCTCCACTGTTGTTGGGAATGTAATCTAGTACGACCGCTATGGAAATCAGTATAGACATTTCTCAAACACTGAAACTAGAAATTTCATTTGACCCAGCTATTCCTCTTCTAAGTATCTTCTCCAGAGAGTTAAAGACATTGTATTACAGTGATACATGCATACTCATGTTAATAGCAACACAAAGCATAATGGATAAATCTTGGAAACAGCCTCTGCGTCTATCATCAGATAGACAAGATACTATCATAGATAAAGAAAATGTATTTACGCACAATGGAGTACTACCCTGCCACAAAAAGATAAACTTGAGTCATTTGTAAGAAAATACATGGAGTGGGGAGGAAGACAAAGGAAAAGGATAAAAAAAGAATTAAGATGTATTACACACATGTATTATACACATGTATTATACACATGTGTTATACACATCCCTTACAGGGAATGTAAGCATTATGTATTACAAACTTGTACTACTAAAAAATGAAAAGAAAAGAAAAGATAAAAGAAGGTGGTCATCTTAGTTACAAATATCTTTTTAAAATTTACCTGCATTTCAGAACTGCCATAAAATCACTGCACATAGTATGGTTTTGATGCAAAAAGAGTCTCATAAAGCTACTTCTGGCCCATGCCTCATTTGCAGGCTGGCACTTGCCTGGGTACAGCTGATCTTCAGGCAGCCTGTGGTGCTGAGCCCTGTGATGAGGTGTCAGGCAGGTGGCTGTGAAAAGTGCACCGGGTCCCATCCTTCTGTTGGCAAGCGAGACACAGCTGTCTTCTGGTATAATCTGAATGAGTCAGTGCAGCCCCAGATCGCTTGGTAGAAGAAAGTGGATTTATTTTGCCAGCTTCATATCTTGTGCCATGTAAAAGAAAGCTCCCAATCATCCAAGAAATACTACCAAAATATGTGCTCTGGGAATGTATTTCTGAAAAGTGAAAGTGTGAAAAGTATCTTATATGTGTTTTCCAGTGCAACCTCAATGTGTATGTGGATAATTCCACTATTCATATAAGAAGATATACAATGGTAATTGTCCTTTGTTCTCTCATACTTCTTATTCATCTCCCATTGTTTTTCTTTTAAAGGAAATGTCACAGTTTTCAGCCTTGTGAATATTCTTCCCCAACAGTAACTCTTTTGAGATATAGATATAGATGATTACATACAGAGTAGATATAGATACAGATATAGATGATATAGATATAGTTGTGTGTGTCAATATAAGTGTATATATATGAATATATATGAGTATATATATATACTCATATACATTCATATCTGGTTGTATACTATGGCATCTTTAATTAATATGAGACATAATTTAATAATTTACTAATTTTATTTTTCATGGAATTGCTCTTCAAATCTCCAAAAAGATTTTACATGGCAAGTATGGATTTTTGGCTTACTTTTACTATAACACACCAATCCATTAAGCTAATAGTCCTCCCAGAGTTTTATCTTCATTTTCTCTCCATCTCTTTTTTTCCCACCACCTCTGAACAGAAGTTACAGAGAAGTGTGAAGCAACGCTTGTCAGGGTTATTTATGATGCATAAATATTGCTTCAAACTATTTTTGTTCCAATTTTTTCAATTATTAATAATTATGTAGATTTATTTAGCACTGGAAGGTTTTTGTTATTTGCTCTGAAACTTCTACCTCTCATTTGCTTTGTCTTAGATAAGAGCTAATTTTATTATTCCCAAATGTTTTTAACACTCACACAGGTGCACCCACATACACGTATCAATTCTATTGATTAACGATTCTACATTTGGAGTTCAAAACACCAGTCTGCTTGAGTCTGTAGATTTGACCCCAACCTCTCAGATATTTTGTCCATTGCTACATTGTCAGTATGCCTTTTTTATCAATTTCAGGCCAAGGGTGGTCACACAGCCTTAGCAGCCAGAAGCAGCCACATTAAGCAAGTGGTCCATGAGCTCACACCCTTGCTTTTGCAAATGACAGCTTCCTGGTTATTTTCAGCTTCTTCATGAGAAAAATAATGTGGGCCATGGCCACCGCACCATCTGTTCAAAGAAATAAATAAGACATAATAATGCAGTGGAAGTGCTCTATCAGTCATTAATTAAGACTTTTCTGATCTTTCGTATTTTTCTTATGAGACATAATAAAATTCCCTCAAATTAAAACATATTATTTCTGAAATTTTAAATTATAGTACATTTGTTTCTTCTGGGAAAGTGTGAAGCTATGGAGAATACAATATGTAGAACTCAATGCCTATACATCAGAATTCAAATCTTGCACTCACCTATTCCTATCTGAGTTTACCTGCCATGTTTTTTCTCCACTTTCATCTAAATTTAATGAGGATAATTAAATGAAATGAGCATGCACTTAACAAATGTTACTGTCTCCTCCCTCAACCTCTTCTCATTTTTCTTCCTTTTTCTTTTCCCTTTGCTGACCCACTCATTACACACTGGAAAATATATCATATCAACCTCAAATTCTGCTGCTTTGGTGCTACCACAATGATGTGGAAAACTCATGATTTACCTTTCTGAAAGGGACAGATATCTCTTTAGGTGCAGACAACAATCTCTAACCATCACTAACAGCCAAATCCCTATATAAAAACCTGGGTATGCAAAGCTTGAATGGAACATCAAGTTATTCTTTACATCAAATGCGTGCTAACCAAGTATATAAGACATAGACATCTGAATGCTTATTTATGCTTTTTGGGCATATCATGAGAAAGTTCACTAAGAATGCTAGTGCAAAATCTCAGTAATGTAAGCTATATGATCCCCACATTCCTCACTTAAAAATGGCACCACACACAGTTGAATGGAAAAGAACACTTCATTCATGACCATTCCAATAAGAGACAGAGATTGAACTCAACTCCACTGAAACAAAAGACACTTTTATTGAAGTACTGAAATGGGTTAGTGAAAAGTACAGAAAGACATTTGAGGAGGACTGGGCAATGTGACAGCTCTGTCTGCTAATTCTCACTTATCAAACTTAGGCTTCTACCCTACCATGGAGACTGATAGATTATGTGTCTGAATAAACAACTCAGGACAGGGAAGAAACAAAGAGATCCAACAGCATTAATAACGACGAGACTTCTGGGAAGATGGCGAAGCAGTAAGCAACAATAATCAACCTGTCCAAGATTTGGAATCCAGACACTGGAAGGTAACAACTTGGAGAAGAAAGGAAGGAGGGAGGTGGATCCCTGGCACCCAGGAAGGATCCAGATGGAAAATTGGAGCCTACAGAGAAAATTAAGAGACAGACGACAATGCAGAATAAGGAAGGAGCAATCTGTACTTTCTCCTCAGCTCCTGGCTCATAGCATGAGAAAGGAAGACCGAACCTACAGAGATATAGTGAAAGGGGTGACTGTAGAGGCCTCCAGGGAGAAATGCACCAGTGGAACACAGCAGCGGATGCTGTGTGCTACAACAGCTGGTGAGTGACTCCAGTCCAAGTGACTGCCATATCCCCTGGAGAGAGTACTTGGATAGACAGCATTTTAGGGAGGGGCCAACTGAATCCAAGACTCAGGATTGGTTTCATGTCAGGGTTCCCAGTGTTAAACTCCCACAGTGACTGGGTGAGGGACAACTATGGGAGATGTCCAGGGTCAGGGAACTGTGGTCAGGCTGGAAAGAGACACCCCAAAAGTTATAAGCTGAACTCAGACACCAACCTCACAACCAGAGGCCAGGATTAGCCTGAAATTCCATAGGTTTGAAAGTACCAGAAGTGGTGCATCACACTAATCCTACTGAAGACTTGCTGGTGATTACTCAGCATGGGTCTGGGCTCAGAGTCACACCCTGAATTGGACACTGCCACACCCTGTCAACCTCAGAAGAAAGTCACAGATTTGAAACCACAGAGATATTTCTTCTTTCCCTTCATTTGCTTTTGGTTTTCTTTTTTTAATTTCTGTTCATTTGCTTTTTTTTTATTTTTTTTCATGACTATGAACATTGTTTTTAGTTTTTTTGTCTTGCTTTGTTCTTTTTGTTTTATCCTTCTTTCTTTCCCTTTTTTCTTTGTCACAAATTTCCCGAGGTTTGAGTAGTCTTCAGCCTCACTTCTAATCTCTTTCTCTTCTTCTGTTCTTTTCTTATTTTTGTTTTGTTTTGTTTTGTTTTGTTTTGAGATAGGTTCTCGTTATGTAGTGCAAGCTGGCCTTAAACTCACTTATGTAGCCTGAACAGAATTTACAGAAAAGTATGAAACAACCCTTGTCAGGGTTATTTATGATACATAAATATTGCTTCAAACTATTTTTGTTTCAATTTTTTCAATTATTAATACTTATGTAGATTTATATAGCACCAGAAGGCTTTTGTTTTCTGCTCTGAAACTTCTAACTCTCTGGCCTTGAACTTCTACCTCTGGCCTTGAACTCATGATGATCCTCCTGCCTCAGCCTCCCAAGTGCTAGGTTTATAGGGATGCACCACCATGCCCAGCACTTTCTCTTCTTTTGCTTTTCCATTTTTTTCCTCTTTTCCCTTTTAAATTTTCTCCAGGGTATAATAGCTCTATTGATTGAATATTTACTTTATATATTTTTATGATTTGTCTTTGATTTTGTTATAGCTATAAATCTTATCGCTCTGGTTAAAGGTGGCAAATTATTAGTTATTACAGTTTGTTATTTTCCAGTCTGTACTTGATGTTATTGTTGTTACTAATTTTACTACTTTAGCCAAGGTCACATAGTTGTGATCGATTGACCTTCCTTGTATATCAATATCTAGATTGTCTAGGTGTCATAAACAATACTACAGTCCAGTATCAAAGAACTAAATGCTAGGCCAAACAGCCTGCAACTTTTCACCCCCAATAAATTTAGGAGGCAGAATCCTGGGATGGACTCAAAAGCCAAAAGCCAGCTATGCTTAGAAGACATTTCTGAAAAGTAGTCATTTCCTAAAGAGGTCTTAATACTACTAATAAAGCTACCTACCATAAGCAATTTACAAGTCTCAGTGAAGAAAACAAACCAAACAAACAAACAAAAAAAAAAAAGTGAGAAAGCATGGAAGCAAGATACAACCTATAATCCCCAACTTAACCAAGGCAAATGCAGGGAGCATTGAGGTGGAAGAAATCAAAAGCTACCCTACTGAATTTTCTGAAATGGTAGCAATGGAAGTAACAAAATGTATGAATAAGTTTCTTGACAAAATCAAAACAGAAATAATTACACTGATAATTAAAGAGGCAATGAGCATAATGAAGAAAATGGTTAATGAATCTAGAGTAGATATAGACTTAAAAAAAAATAGAAGAGCTTAGCAAATTCACACAAACCACAAGTGCCAAGCATAGAAAAGAACTGGATTCCATAAAATAGATTCAAATAGAAATCCAGGAGACTAAAAATTTTACTGAAAGTATATGTAGCAGAGTCAATCAATGTGAAGATAGATTATCAGACCTAGAACACAGGGTTGCAGTTGGCAACCATCAAATGAAAGACTTCTGAAAAACAGCAATGACCATGAAAAATCAGTCCAACAGCTGCTAGACAATGCAAAAAGGACTAATGTGAGATTAATTGAAATCAATGAAGAATCAGAAGATAGCACAAAGGGCAAAGAAAACCTGTTCACAGAAGTAACAAGAGAAAATTTTTCAAGCATGAAAAAAGAATTTGACATACAGTTAAGTGAGGTATATAGAATTCCAAATAGCCATTATAAGAAAAAAAACTACTCAAAGGCATGTAATAGTCAACGTTCCAGAAATTCAACACAAGAACAGAAATTTAAAAGCTGTTAGAGAAAAGAAACTAATCGTCTATAAAAGAAAACCCATAAGAATCACAGGAGACTTCTCAACACAAACTCTTAAGTCAGAGAGAGCTTAGCATGAAGTATTTCAAGGCCTAAAAGAAAAGAAACCTCCAAACCAGAGTGATGTACCCTGCAAAATATCTTTCAAAATTGATGAAATAAGATAGTTCTATGATAAAGAACACCTGAAGAAATTCATGACAACTAAACTAACACTACAAAGGGGCCGGTGAGATGGCTCAGCGGCGTAAGCGCCTGCCTGGCAAGCGCGAGGGCCTGAGTTCGACTCCCGGAACCCACATACGAAAAAGGGGCCGGTGATATCGCTCAGCGGAACGGGCGCCTGCTGGCGCGCGTGGTCCTGAGGTCGACCCCCCGGTACCCACAAAAATAAATAAATAAATAAACTAACACTACAAAAAGTTCCCAAGGCTGTTCTAGAAAAAGACAATTCCAAGAATCCCAATAGAATGAATCCACCAAGTAAGACAAGCAGTTAAATAGAAGGAAGAAAAAGGGAATCAACGTCAGGAAATAATATAATGACAAGGATAAGTCAATACCTATCAGTTACAACTATCTCAATTGGTTGAATGGTCTCAATTCAACCAATCAAAAGAAACAAATTGGCAGAATGGATCAAGAGTCAAAATCACAATATTCTGCATACAAGAAACACATTAAACTCAAAAATAAATTCATATATTGAAAGTCAAAGGATAGAAAACAATATTCCATGTGACAGGAACCTGGAGAAAAAGCAAGGGTACTATTCTATTTGCAAACAAAGTGGATTTCAACCCAAGACTAATCAGAAAAGACAAAGAAGGTCACTACATACTTGTTAAGGGAAGAATCCAAGAGGAAGAGATAACAATAATAAATATATATGCACCAAATACCACTGTACCCAACTATATAAAACAAATAGAATGGATATGAAAAATCAGATAAGTGCTAATACAATTGTAATGGGGGACCTCAATACCTCACTATCAAAAATAGATCGACTAGACAAAAAGTCAACAAAGAAAGATCAGAGCTGAAGCATACCTTTGAACAAATAGACTTAATAGCTCTCTACAGAGTGTTCCAGCCAACAACAACAGAATACACATTCTTCTTAGCTGCACACAGGACTTTCTCCAAAGTAGACCACATTTTAGCTTATAAAACATACTTAAGTAAATGTAAAGGAACTGAAATTATCCTATGCATACTATAAGATCATACTTCAATGAAATTTGAAATCAATGGAAAAAGAAACCACAAAAACTACATAAAAACATGGAATTTAAGTAACACCCTCCTGAATAGCCAATTGGTCACTGATGAAATTAAAAGAAGAAATTAGACAGTTTTTATGATTAAATGCTAATGCCAAAACAATACAGCAGAACTTAATGGATGCAATGAAATTAGTCTTATGAGGGAAATTTATAGTGGTGAATTCCTATGTTAGAAAAACAGAGCAAGCCCAAATAAATAATGTAATATTCACCCTTAGGGTTCCAGCAAAAGAAGAGCAAGTTAAACCCAAAGCATGTACAAGGAAGGAAATTATAAAGGTCAGAGCAGAAATTAATGCAATTAAAAATAAGAAAACAATACAAAGAATCAGTGAATTAAAGAGTTGGTTCCTTGAAAGATTAAATAAAATAGACAAATCCTTAGCGAACCTTATCAAAAAAGGAAAGGAAAGACCCAAATCCATGCAATTAGGAATAAAAAGGGTGAAATCACAATGGATCCTTCAGAAATCTAGAATATCATGTTAGAAATGAGCTCCCAGACTCAAATAATCTGTGTCAGAGAGAATGCACTTAGACAGCAATCAAGAAAACTTGGCAAGGCAAAGTGTAAAGTTTACTTCTCTAGAAGAGCATGAGTGCACTCAGACATGAGGTAGCAGGCATGCCAAGAAGCAGAGAAGTGGGGTACTTAAGCCCTCACACATGGGAAGCAGCTAACCTTTAAATTCATTGGCTGAATTCAAAGGCTTACAATCTACCACAGTTGGCTAGTTTAAGCAGCATGAGAGGAGAATCCTAAGGGTCACTGAAGGCAAGGAAGAGTGGGATGGGAGAGAGTGGGTGGAATAAAAAGTCCTTAGCTATTGATAAGATATCTTGGTCTGTAGCTATGTTTCCAGAATTTATACTAAGCAGGTATTTCCTGTAATTTCAGTGTGTTTGGGAGGGACCGCCTAGAGTGGACTAGAGTGTAAAATAGAGGAACTCCTGCTTATATCTTTTGCTAGAATGGACAGGGCTGCAGTTTCTCACAAGCATCAGTACCTACTTGCAGAACCTGTGCTCTAAAAAGATAGAAAACTCAGAAGAAATGGATAGATTCCTATATACATATGAATTACTAAAGCTAATTAGGAAGATACAAAAATTCCAAGTAATCCAGTATCAGCCAATGAAATTGAAAAAGTGATAAGAAAAGTCCAGGTCCTGATGAATTTACTGCTGAATTCTACAAGAACTTTAGAGAAGATCTAATGCCACTACTCCCCAAACTCTTTAATAAAATTGAAAGGGAAGCAATACTCCCTAATTCATTCCTGGAAGCAAGTACTATCCTGATACCGAAACCAGACAAGGATCCAAACAATAAAGAGAACTACAGGCCAATCTTCATAATGAACATAGATACAAAAGTTCTCGGTGGGCATGGTGACCCACACCTCTAATCCCAGCACTCGGGAAGTTGAGGCAGGAGGATCACTATGAGTTCAAGGCCAGCCTGGGCCACATAAATGAGTTCAAGGCCAGCCTGGCCTACACAATGAGACTCTGTCTCAAAAAAAAAAAAAGTCCTCAACAAGATATTGGCAAACAGAATGCAGCAAATTATCAAAGACATTATACACCATCACCAAGCAGGCTTCATCCCACGGGTGCTGCAGTGGTTCAACACATACAAACCAATAAATGTCATATACAACACTAACAATACCAAGGGCAAAACCACACGATCATCTCAATAGATGCAGAAAAACCATTTGGCAAATTCAAGCAGTGGAATAGAACACCTGATAAAAACCCATCTATGACAACACAAGAGTCAACATTATACTAAGTAGTTAAAAACATAAAGCTTTCTCTCTAAAGTCAAGAAAAACATAAGATGCCCACTATAGCCACTCCTGTTCAACGTAGTTCCGGAAACATTAGCCACAAAAATTAGAAAAGAGAAAGAAATAAAATGAATGTGGATAGGAAACGAAGAAGTTAAATTATTATTTGCTGATGACATGATATGCTACATAGAAGATCCCAAAAATACCAAGACTCCAAGATTTAATAACCAAATTCAGAATCATAGCAGGATACAAAGTCAATACTCAAAAATCAATAGCATTCCTGGTACACAAATAACAACCTCACCAAGAGAGAAATTAGGGAAACAACACCTTTCACAATAGCATTAAGAAAAATGAAATACTGAGGAATCAATCTAGCAAAGGAAGAGAAAGATCTATACATTAAAAACTACAGTACTCTGAAAGAGATCAAAAAGGATAGCAGAAAATGGAAAGATATCCCCATTTTTGGATAGGCAGAACCTATATAGTGAAAATGGTCATACTTCCAAAACTGTTATACATATTTAATGTAATCCCAATCAAAATACCTACATCACTCAGTGCTTACTAGAGAAACAGATTTAATGCAAGATATAAAAATAGTATGTAAGAATTTAAAAGATTGGCTTACAATGGCCACCTGCAGAGCCAGGTGTAGAAAAGTGCAAAAGGGTGTCTGCCTACTGGAGATCCTTAGGATCCAGTAGAAAGCCTGGGGTTAAGTTGTAATGTCCCATGCAAGTCCGTATCAGGAGACCAAAAGGTCCGTGATGGAAGGCTGAAGGTTTTATGCTGAAGGCTGAAGAGTCTCCTGGAAGCCAGGAGACAATGTACAAGCTGAAGTGAAGACTGGAGCTCCTCTGAAGAAAGAGAAACACACCTCCTTCTTTGTTTCCCTTTCATACCATTCAGACGGCAAGCCTGTTGGTTGCTGTCACTCACACCCAATAAATTCCAGCAAATCTTCAATAAATCTTTTCAGCCACACCCAGAACTAACCTGATCCAATTTAGTTGGACATTTATTACTCAAGGTGACACAATCAGTTAACTATCACAGTAACAATAACATACCTCACAGAACTAGAGAAAACAATCCTAAAATTCATATGGAACCACAAGAGACCTAGAGTAGCAAAAGCAATTCTGACCAACAAGGGCAAGGGAGGGAGCATCACAATCCCTGATTTAAGGTTATACTACAAAGCTACGATGATAAAAACAGCATGGGACCAGTGTAAAAAAAATTCCAGACCCAAGGATCAGTGGAACAGAATAGAGGATGTGGAAACAACTCCAAGCACACTTAGCTACCTTACTTTTGACAATGGGGCCAAGACCTTTATTGGAAGAAAATAGCCTCTAATGGTTCTGGGAAAACTGGCTTTCCACATGCTGAAAATTGAACCTAGACCCATATCTTTCACCATGCACTAAACTAAAATTGAAATGAATAAAAAATATAAATATTAAAATACAAACAATCTGCTGGAAGCTAGAATAGGTAAAACTCTTGAATAAATAGATGTACACAAAGCCTTTATGAACAAAACCCTGATCACACAAGAAATATTACAAATAATCAACAACTGGGATCACATCAAATTAAAAAGCTTTTGCACAGCAAAAGAAACTACTAGTATAGACAATCTACAGAATGGGAAAAAATTTTTGCCAGCTACTCCTCAGACAAAGGACTGCTATCCGGAATATATAAAAAAACAAACAAACAAAAAATCAAACCCCCCATATTTAAAGACCCAATCCAAAAATGGGCATCTGAGATGAACATACATTTCTCAGATGAAGAAGTAGAAATGGCAAATAAATATAAGAAAAAATATTTAACACCACTGGTCTTTCAAGATACGCAAATTAAAACAACACTGAGATTCCATCTTACCCCAGAAAGAATGGCTATCACCAACAAATCAACCAAAAACAAATGCTGGTGAGGCTGTGGGGGAAAAAGGACCCTTCTCCACTCTTGCTGGGAAAGTAAATTTGTACAATCAATATGGAAATCAATATGGAGATTCCTCATAAAACTAAAACTAGAGGTTCCATTTGACTCAGCTGTTCCCCTTGTAGGCATCTTCCCAAAAGTCACAAGCATCATACCACAGTGATATATGCATACCCATATTTATAGCAGCACAATTTATAATAGCTAATTTTTGCAAACAGCCCATATGCCCATCAACAGATTACTTATTGAATCTGCTGTCCCTGTAGTCATCTCTATATCAAATGGATGGATATCCCTTACACTACCTCCTGAGGGGCTCCTCCTAGCAGCTTGTTTCTCATTTCCCCAGCTTCCTTTAGCTCTACCCCAGAGCTTCCTAACACTTTGCATCTCTACATCCCCAACAGGCACCCTAATGTTTATCTTCCTGACTTCTTAATCTAATTCTTCTGGCTTCCTTAAGGCTTCCTTCTTTCCAGGCTTAAAACCCTTTCAGTCCCCTTTCTAAACTACTGGCCCCTGGGCCTTAGCAGCCTGCTAATCAGCGGAGTACATCACTGTCAGGTTATGTATAACTCTATCCCCTTTCTCAGAAAATCACTACACATGCAGGAATCGCCTCTTAGCTACAAAGCTTACATTCCAAGATACCTCACAGACTACTGAAATCATGGATAGTACTGAAATCTATGGTTTTTCCTGTACGTACATACTATGATAAAGTTTAATTTATAAATTAAACACAGTAAATCAATAATAACTAATAATATATAATCATTGTTATAATATGTATAATAAACATTATGTTAATATAGTCCGTGTGTGTCTCTCAAAATGATTGTATGGTACTCATTCTTGTGACTATGTGAGTTGACGTAAGGCCATGTGACGGAAGATGAGGTCGTGGGCATAGAAACACTTCAACAGAGGACCCAATGGCCAAGATGACTACTAAGTGACTAGCAGGTGGGTAGTGTCTAGAGTGTGGACTAAAGGGTGATTTTTGTCCCTGGTAGGACAGAACAGGGAACCATGAAATCTCATCATGCTACTCAGGGTAGTCTGTGACTTAAAACTCATGAATTGTCTATTGCTGAAATTTTCCATTTAATATTTCCAGGCCACAGTTTACCCTGGGTAAATGAAACTGTAGAAAGGCAAAATTTGGATGGAGAAGGACTACTGTAAATACTGATATATATATATTACATATATATATTATATATATATTGTGTATGTCAATTTACATAGAGATGTAAAGGTAGATAAGACACCACCAGTACTATGTGGTGTAGGAAAATGGCAGCGTACTCCCCCTGTGTCGTTAAGATACTCCAACTATGCTTCAGTCTATCGGATTATATAAAACTGCTCTCACTTTAGAGATATTCTTCTATACAAAACCGTATTTGGGAACGAAGTATGTTATTGTCACAGACATTATTCTCTCTCCCTCGAGATATATTTTAAGAATTCTTTATTTGAAGTTTCCTGGGCTCTTCGCCGTAGAAAAGGAAAGCTTGGAGTTAAGGAAGATGTGACCCGCAGGCTACAGAGACACAGTGACCAAGTATCAATTCTGTAAATGAAATCAACAGTTCTGACTTATTCATTCAGACACTGCTCTACGTAGTTCTAAAAACACAGACCCTCACAAAAGTTCCTGTGTTCCTCGAGGTACAAAGTGACAAGGGCAGCTGAGAAGGAGACACAGTCGTCCTTTGACTTCAAGTGTCCTGAGACCTGAGGCAGAGTCAACCTGTGCCGACCCCAAGTCTCACCCCAAGCTCTCTCCATCCAGATTCCCCAAACGCCTATCACAAGAGACCCACATCTGCGCGGCTCTCAGCCGGACTCACTCACACACCTCGACTGCGAGTTTTGCAATTGCTGGGTGAACTGCAGTTTGCTCTCATGACCCATCCGTGTGTTCTCTGAGTCAGAGGAAAGTCACTGGATCGGGTGACTAGGCTCCTCCTTTTTACCTTGAAGTAGAAAGCTTAATCTTAAACCCTGACACTTGGCTCAAGCTCAAGAAAAGCAAAAGCTGACTACAAGGAAAGAAAGAGCGTGAGCATTTCACTAGTGCCAGGGAACGAAGTCCAAAATGAGGAATTGCTGGAGTGTCAGAAGAGGCTCAGTGTCCATGGATGTGGATTTCTCCAGACCCTGGCCTGTCAAACTTTCCAGTAATTCTTAGTTTTCATCTTTTGCTCTTTGAGTTCATCTCTGTCATGTTCCTTGGTTTACCTCTGCCTCTATCCAGCAGCATTTATCAGCACTTGCCTGGACCAATATGATCATCTGCTGTCTGGTGTTCAGCCTGCCAGGCCAGAATCAGCCCTTTTATGGCTTGTGTCTAGATGTTCCCCCAAAGCCTCATGCAGTCATAGAGCTTTTTCAAAGGCGGCTGAATCTAGAGTGTGTGATGCTGGGATTAAAATTGTGCAATTAGGGCCGGTGATACAGCTCAGTGGCATAAGTGCCTGCCCGGCAAGCGCGAGGTCCTGAGTTTGACTCCTGGTACCTGCATACAAAAAAAAAAGGGGGGCCGGTGATATCGCTCAGTGGCACGGGTGCCTGCTGGTGTGTGAGGTCCTAAGGTTGACCCCTGGTACCCATAAAAAAAAAAAATTGTGTGATTAGTAAATCAGTCCACTGATTGCTTTGGCATAGTTCTGGCTAGGATTAAGGGTGTGAGTGCTACACCCACCCTAGGCCAGGTAGTCTGCATACAATATAAGGGACGGAAAGAGTCTTGTCTCCCCCTTCGTTGCTTGCTTTTGCTGTCTTCTGCTTGCCATGAACTGGCTCTCTTCTATGATGCCCCTCTGCCAAGCCACCCTGCCTTGGAATCAGCTGATTATGGACTGGAACCTTTACGAACTGCGAGTCAAATAAACCTTTCCCCATTTAACTTTGGGTGTCTTAAAACAAGACAAAAGTAACTAAGACACCCTTAATATCTTGTAGAATTAATAGCACAGAGGTCCAGTCCCAACAATGACAATCTCTTGGTCTATATTTTCAAGGCTTCTTTTTTACTTGAAAAACATGTGACAGAACAAATAGCAAACTTTAAGCTGAACTTCTGTACTAATCAGGAAAAAAACTCCATAAAAACCAGAAACAATAAGACAGATAATGATATAAATGATAGATGATGATGATATAGATAGATAGGTAGATAGGTAGATAGATGATAAATAAAAAACAGACTTGTTATGGTCTGCTAATCTTCCATTACTGTGACAAAATACCTGAGGTAATTACCTTAGAAAGAGAAAATTTTATTTTGGCTCACACTCTTGGACGTTTCAGTCCATAGTCAGTTGACCCCTGTTGATTTTCTACCCATGGCAAGGTAGTACCTCATGGGGAGATTGCGCTGCAGAGCAAGTCGCTCACCTCATGGCAGCCAGGAAGAGAAGGAGAAAGAGGAGGGGCCAGGGTTTTGTATTCCCTTCACGGATACATCCCACTCTTAAAGGTTGCATCATCTCAGAACAGTGCCATGGGCTCAGGACCAAACCATTAGCAAGTGGACATTTGGGGGACCCTTATTCAAATCATAACAAATGGCAAGTGTCTCTTGCAACTACAGAGGATGGGAAGTCTATGGTTTGCTGTCTGCAAGCTGGAAGTGAGTAGTGTGGTACAGTCCAAGTTTGAACACCTGATGAAAAGAGAAGCCAATGGTGTAGTCATAAGCCAAAGGTCTGAGAGACTGGGGGCTACCGGGGTTAGTCATGGAGTCCAAAGGCTGGAAAATCAAAGGGAGTGGGAGAGAGGGAGAGAAAGAAGAGAGAGAGAGAAGTGAGTTCACCCTTTTTTCCTACACATCCGCTTAGCTTATTGGATGTACCCATCCTAACTAAGAGAGGTAGATCTTTGTTTAGACCACTGATTCAGTGCCAATCTCTTTTAGAAATACCCTCACAGAGGGCCAGTGATATAGCTCAGCAGCATAAGCACCTACCTGGCAAATGCAAAGTCCTGAGTTCAGTTCCTGGTACCCACATAAAGAAAAAAAAAAAAAAAAAGAAAAAGAAACACCCTCACAGAGATACCCAGGACACTTTACCAAATCTGCGTATTCCTTCATCCAGTCAAGTTGACACTTAAAACTAACCATGCCACCATACAAAGCCTTCTGCCACCTAGCTGAATCCTACAATCCCGTGCATGCTCATCTTCTTGAAAACTTTCCCATTTCCCATGACTCCTTGAACCCTTTCATGAACACATTCCTTAGCGCACACTCTGCTTTTCTGCCTAGAATAACCTTCCCTAACTTCAGCATAAATGCTGGTACAATTATATTAATCTGACAGAGGAGTAATTTTAAGAAAATGCCCAACTCCTCTGGGCCTGAGTTTCAAGTTTCCTCATATGTGAAATGATAATAGTAAGCCCAATATGACATCCCAGTAGTGAGGAAAGAATCAGGCATCAAACATTGCACTGATCAGCTTTCCTGATGCTTGGATGAAACACCCACTACCCACAACTTAGAGAAGAAGTTTATTTGACTCACGGTTTCAGAGACGCACATCAGAGTTAAGGTCCCGGTTCAAGAGATAATTGCTAAACAAGTCTTCCCAAATTCTGGGAGGCCAAAGGGCTAAAAATAACAACAAAGAGAAATACAGAGGGAGGAAGGGATAAGAAGGGAAAAAGGGGAGGGAAACAACAAGTGTGGGATGAAATAGATAGCTTGGGATAGTCTGTGACCCCCAGATCCCAGGCCATGGGAGATGGGGGGAGGGACGCCTGTGAGTTAGGAATAAAAGCACACAGCTTGTCAACTGGAGTGTGCTTGTCTGTGTGTGCAGTCACCACTCTTACAAGAGTATGTCTGGAAAAAGCATCACTTTCACTGCCTTTGGAGTCTAATTTCTTTTCTTTTCTTTTTTTTTTTTTTTTTTTTTTTTTTTTTGGTCTGGCGGTAAAATCATTTCTAACAATGCCCAGCTTCCTCTATCCTTTTTCATAGAGGTTTTATTTCTAGAGTAGATGGGTTTCCAAGTGTTGTATCTGGTGGGGGTTCTATGAGAGGGGCCTAAAAGCCCCCTGTAATGACCCTCCACCTCTCTTCTGTCCTTGCCCTCACTCCAGTGAAGAATGGAGAAGTGGGGATCTTAGTGGAAAATGGGGGAGTCGAGACCAGTATAGTGTGAAGCAAAAGTTTATTTAAAATGGGGTAAATGCAGAGGTAGGAGAAGAAAAGCTATCTCAACAACAGAGCGGTGCTGCAAGATAGGGGTCATTCCACTTGGATGCCCTGGTGAGTATGAAATGTAGTTCATATTTATAGAGGTGAGCTGTCTTCTAAAAATAACTGTTTCACTGATAGGTGTGGGCTAGGCCAATCAGAGTCTTAGCCTTTGTTTCTGGGAAGGAGACAAGATCAGTATACAGTAAATGTGAATAACACCTTCATAAAGGATACAGTAGGGTACATTTTTACAAGCGCATGGCACATGATAAGCATGTGCTAATCTTACAGTCATCAGCCACAGATAAGCATGATTTTACACTGTTAGTCATCAGGGGTTTTCCCCGGGTTTTTTATATCCCTCTAATCTGCCTTTACACAAGGAGACCACTATGTCCAGCTATCTCTGCACACGCTGTGAGTTCATGTCCAGATTTTGCCTTCAAAGACTCTGCATTTCTAGAGAAAATATTAATTTTTTTTTTTGTGGGTACCGGGGGGTCGACCTCAGGACCTCACGCGCCAACAGGCACCCGTGCCGCTGAGCGATATCACCGGCCCCTTTTTCATATGTGGGATCCGGGAGTCGAACTCTGGCCCTCGTGCTTGCAAGGCAGGCGCTTACCGCTGAGCCATCTCACCGGCCCGAAAATATTAATTTTTAGCCATCAACTTTGATGTGATTTTTTAAAGAATTGAATTATAGTAGATAATTTAAATGCAATATGCTTAAACAGAACACAGTACTCATCCCTGAATGAATTTCATGTAGTAATAACGTGGACAATCAAATTAGAATTACTAACCAAAGCTTTAAAGTAATCTGTCCCTTAGAAAACAAACAAGAATTTTAATTGTGTAAAACTGACAGAATAAACTCAATTTTTAAAAAATTCCTTAGAATGAAATTTTAAAAAAGAATTATACAGTATACTTTAATAAAACAATGACAACAAAAAATAAATACCTAGATGATAATTCCAGATTTACTCCAAGAAATACATTAAATTAAATTCGTGAGACGTTTAGGTAATTGCTCTGAATTTCTAAAATGTAACAGGCACTTGATACTTCTTTATCATTAACAAATAATACATAGAATCATAGTGGCCCTTTCTATTTTGTATCCTTTTGTTTTCTCACATTTTGATAAAAGCCTTGAGAGAGCCAGGGTTGGTGGAAAGTGCCTGTAATTGTGTTATAGGGTGGGTTCTTTAGAAACGGCTCACCAAGCCAAAGCACTCCATGCTCTTCTTGCCTCAAACTAAGAATCGGATGAGACAAGCCCCTAATGGTGCCAAAAAGCTTATATGAAAAGTGTGGGGTAAATGGGTATGGGAGAAACCAGCTCTGCAGAGTGAACCTGGGCTGAACAAAGACAAAAAAGGGGTAAAAGCAAAAATGAAAATACGCGCCACGTCTGAGAAATGCGGTGCAGGCTACCGTACAAGCTCACACATGATAGCAGCTTTCCATGATGGCCTCTTTTTTATGCTGTCCACATCTCATGGGAGCTTGAGAGAAGTTCTGCGTATGGGGTTCTTGCATTGCCCTGGGGTCTTGTAATTAACAGGTCCCGCTCATTTCCCCAGCCAGCTTTGCCGCGCCCTATCTCATACATCAATTGCAGCAATCCAGGAGACTGAGCCAGGTGGGTTGCAAGTTGGAGCCCAGCAATTGTATGGCTTAGCAAGAACTTGTCTCAAAACTCAAAAAAATCAGTGTAGCTCAGCACAAAGGCTCTGGGTTGAATTCTCCTTACCATAAATAGATAAATAAATAAATAAATAAATAAATAAATAAATAAATAAATAACTGAGCATGAAGGTCCAGGGCAAGACCACAAATTCAACCCCTTGTATTACAAAAACAAAGAAGCATGAAAGCCACCCTAAGTTCACTGCTTTCCTTGCAGAAATGAGCAAAAAATGCCTGAATTTTAAAAAAATAATCATGATAAGAAATCTGTGAAATTAATGGAGGTGCACTAAACTCTGCTTCATCTCCAAATTGACTAGAGGACTAGAAAGTGGTTCCTCCCATGAGAGATTGGGAGTGTTCTTGGAAGTGCTTATGCCCTGGAAAGCTCTCTAGTCCTATCGTCTGATTAGTCATTTGCATATTTGAATGTTATTGATTTTTGTATAGAAATTTATGTACTGCCATCTTAATGAATTAACTTTTGCTGCTAATACTTTTTTATTTGATTGCTTTGGAATTTTCACAGTAATATTACCTATAAATAAAGATGCTCTTACCTGTTCTTTTCCAATTGTTATATTTCCATAATTTATTATCTGTATTTTGAATTTCATTGACTATAACTGTCAGCAGAATGTCAGATAGTTGTAATGAAAGTTGCAATCTTTATCTTGTTCTTAAGAGATATTTAAACAAGATGTTGATTTGCACATTAAGATAACATGTGAAATATTTATCGATTCTTAACTTTTTAGATTAATGTTAAATTATGCAGATGCTTTCAGCACCCATGGAGCTCATCATATGAGGTATTTTTTCATTAAAAAAATTCATATCACTTAATTTTGGTAGGGAATTTCATGACAATGAATGCTTGCAGCAACCCTGAAATAAAACATGCAGAATCACAATACATAATTGTTTTATTGAATTTTGTTAGTTTTTTAAAAAAAGATTTTTTGTGATGATATTCTTTATTTTTTTATGTGGGTACCGGGAGTCAAACTCAGGACCTCGTGCTTGCCAGCAGGCGCTTGTGCCACTGAGCCATATCACCGGCCCTGTGATGATATTCTAAATATTGGTATAATTTTCATTATTGTACAATCTTTCATAAATTTGTCTGCTTTTTAAAACATTAGAAAAATTTCCTTTTCTAAACCTCTGGAATTATTTTAAATAGCATTGAAGTTATGTGTCTTTCAAACATTAGGTAAGATTTCTCCTGGGATTTTCTCTTGGTCCATATTTGTTTCAGGGTTGGGGTACAATTCTTCAACAATTTCCATTTTACTTTCTATGGAAACAAGTATGTAGTTTTATTCATTCCAGAGTCTGGTTTATTAAATTATATATTCCTAGAAAATCATTCTTGCTTATCCAGAAACTCAAATTTGTTGGTATAGTTATACAAAACAGCCCTGTGATTTTTAAAAATTTCTTCTACTCTATGATTATTAAAGTTATGTCATTTCTTCTTTTGTAAAATTGAGGTTTTTATCTCCTTTGTAATGATTAGGGTTTGTCTTAGTTACTTTTCTCATCGCTGAGACAAAATACCCAACACCCACAAGTAAAGGGAGGAAAGGTTTATTTAGCTCACAGTTTGTAGAGGTTTCAGTCCATAACGGGCTGGCTCCAAGGCAGGGTGGCTTCACAGAGGAGAGCAATTCATGGCCAGCAGAAGACAGCAAAAGCAACAATGGAGGAGGAGGGAAACAAGCTTCTTCCTGCCCTTTATATCTTATCCAGACTGCCGGGATTAGGGCAGTGCCAATCCACCCAGTGGACTGATCTAGCAATCACACACCCCTAATCCCAGCACCCTTAATCCCAGCATTAAACCTTGAATCAATCATGCACTCTAGATTCAACTATCTCCAAAAAAGCCCTATCTAAAAGTGCATGAGGCTTTGAAGGGGACATCTAGACACAAACCATAACAGGTTTGTTGATGACATGAATTTTAATTGTTTTGTTCTTCAAATATCTGTTTTTTATTTATAATTTTCACTTATTTTGTACCATTACTGATTAATTTCTGCTTTAGTTTTTAATAATTGTTCTTACTGCTTTCATTTATTTTGTTATACTTTTCATAGTTAACTGCTTAGTTTATTTGTTTTCATTTATTTTTATGCATATTAAAAGCTGTGGATACTTTTGAGTACTGTTTAACTTTTCTCATAGATTGGTTAAATGATTTTTTATTACTGTCATTTTCCAGAAGTTCATTGTTTATTTTTATTTTCTGTTGACTTCAATTGACCCATATAACTTACTACATTATTTTCAAATTTTAGATGAAAAAACATTTTTCTAAATTTTGTGATTAAATTTGGTTTATTATAGTGACAAGAAAAGATGTTATCGTATTATTTCTACTTTTTTGGCGGGAGATGCTGGGAATTGAACCCAGGGCTTTGAATGTGTAGGCAAGAACTCAACCACTGAGCTACACCATAAGACATAATTCTATTTTTTTAGGCTATATTAAAGTATTTTCACATCAAGATGGTTTGCTCCCTCTAAGCTCTTACCCTAAGGATGACAAAGAATGAAGCTGCCAGACAGCAGTGGGGAATGAACTGCGTGTAGTTTATTTGAAAGAACAAGGAAAAGCTCTTGTTCATTGAGGGGGCCTCCAGGGGGCGCCACAGAGGCACCCAAAACTAGAGCTTATATGCAGGTTTTGGAGTGTGAAAGAGGCAATTTGTCATTGGTGGATGCCATCTGGTTCCATTTTCAAACAACAGATGTGCAAAAATGAAGGTAAATAGTTAACATTGTTGGTAGGCTACTTGCTGCCAGCAGATTTTACTAGTTCTTTGTCCTTTGTGCTCCAGTTAGGCCTTTGTCCCTTGTGCTCCAATTTTCTGAGGCTTTCTCAGCTTACCTGGGCCCTGGCCTTTAGTTTTCTCAGGCCCTTGTACTTTGTCCCTTTATATCCTGGTCTCAATCTCCCAACAATGGTGACCCTAACTGCTCTTAGAAGAGTGAGAGCATTGAGTGCTCTGGCTGCTTCTTGCTGAGAAGCCTGGGGGGAGGTTGGTAGGGCAGTAGTCAGGCCTCACCTTTGTGAGGTCTAAGGACCCTGAGAAGAAATCAGGAAGGGTGCCTGTCTGGGAGTCTGTCTACATCACCATCTGTAGCTTTAAAGTGTCAAACAGGAGGAAACAAATTTGACCAAGAGATTGAATACAAACAATCTGAACAATGAGGCCACAAAAAGAATTAGAAACAGATCCACCAGGGGAAGTAGCCAGGATATCCAATTTTAGATTCCTGACCAGTATCTTCGTGCCCCAGACAAGTTTTTGTGGTCAGGAAGTTACCTATGTGTCTGATTTTTTTTTATTATTATTATTGTTTTAACATAGCTTTTACCTGATGTGAATTGTTTATCTAAAGAAAAGTTGAATTTATAGGCTGCAAATTTTTCTAGTTTTAGCTATAAGAAGTTCAAAGGCTCTCTGTCTTTGAAGGACAATTTTATCTAAGGAATTTAGAAATTTTTGTCAATTTTCTAAGCTGTCACTGTGGCTTGAATTGTAATAGTGATAATTTGTAGGTATAGCTGGAAACTGTCAGCAGAGGTCAGTGTAGTAATTGGACCCCTCTGTATATCTACTCTATATTATTATTTTTTAATATATCTTATTGATTATACTTTTCTGCTAGGTGTTTAAGGCTAAGTTAAAGTGTATTAATTTGATTAATGTGTATTAATCAAAATTAATCTCTCACTATATATGATATATCCATCTATATCTATATCTATATCTATATCTATATCTATATACGTCTATCTATCTATCTACCCATCTATATCAAAATAAGTTAAGGCTCCTCAGGGGTTACTTTTGGAACTACGTACAGATCCTCTTGGCTCCTCTATCAAAGTCATCTGCCAGCATAAGTCACAGTCTTGCTTGACATATGTCTCCCCTTGGAAGCATGGAAGACATTTTGCTCTTCGGTGATCCTCCTCTTAACACAATGTACATTGTTTGACTTGTGTCCTCTGGGGTCTGCAATCTTTTTGCTCAGGAGGGTAGGTAACTCATCAGAGTTGTAGGGTCTTGTAGAGAGGTCCCCTCATGTACTGGGTCCTTGTTGATCTTGGGAGGCAAGAGTCAAAATATTGGCTGTCTTCTTAACCCAGCTTTTCTTTTTAGCTTTGACCTCAAAGCCTCAGTTGTTGAACACCCAGGAAATAAGTTACACAGATATTGAAGGGGGAACAGAAGGTTTAACATCATAATCATATCTGGATACCAAGCACCTTGAAATATAAAGTATTGCCAGAGAATTGTTATTTTTCCCAACCATGAATTTGAGGATATCAAAATTTATAGAATGTTAACAGATAACAATTATAAAGTTTTACAGGGAAATTTTGAAATCAAAAGCAAACTTAACATTTCTGCATAATAATTACAACTGCTGGCAGTGGCATACGGATAGAGCTGCCCCAGCCATTTGGAATTCACATCTTGCCACCGATTGCCATGGATGCTGGACATGGAACTATGGTATTTAATGTTTCCTCTGCTGGATTCTTTACTTGCTTTGGTCCCATTCCTTTCTATCCCCCTTATTTGCCTTTTGGAATGAGAATGTTTATCTTGTGCCACTGTATGTTAGGAATTTTTACTTTTCTTTTCATTAGTATAGGGGCTCACAGCTAAGAGTTTGCCTTAAATCTCAGAGGAGTCTTTGAACTTGGACTTTTCAGCCATGCTGAAATGGTTAGGACTTTGGCAACTCTTGGAGATGGACTAAGTGACTTTTGCATAAAGGGATGTGCGTGAGTTTTTGAGACCCAGGGGTAGAATGTTATGGCTTTCATCTAGATGTCCCCCAAAGACTCATGCACTCATAGGTGGAGCTTTTTAAAACTGGCTAGATATAGGGTTGTGATACTGGGATTAAGAGTGTGCACTTGGGAAGTACAAATATATTTAATATACTGAGGTTAGCAATAGTGTTCTAGCTATATAGAAACGTTGGTACATATTTTCTTCTTTTTGCACTTAATGCAAAATTTAGACTCTTAACAGACTTACAGCATGTAACTATACTTACAAGATATAAGGAACATCCTTAGAGGTCTGATGAGTTTAGGAAACAATGCTGCTGACTACAAATAGACTTATTACCCAATATATCAGTGTATCTCATTTATATAATAATGAATTGTTTTATCAAAGCCAATATATGTAGATGCCGTTTATATGGCTGAACCAAACTTGGAGAGATGTTAAATCGTGATCATTTTATATGGCTAAGGTCTAGGCGTATACTGCACAAAAGAGAGCACCCATTAGTTACTTTATATATACTAAACTTACATAATATTAACCTTATAAACTTAAATTTAAAGCTTAGACTCACAGCATATCTTGTTTTTAGATACATAGGTTATGTCATAAACCAAGGTAATACTTGCTTATTTAACCAATGATAAACTGATATTATTGAAAACATTTTATAAACCAACATTTAATTTAACTCATAAAACTCGGTGTTAGCTACTAATAGTCTAACAATAAAAACACGAGAAACAATCTTAGTAAAACATAGAACCTTTGTTTTTAGACATAGTAAGCTTAATCTTTTAATTGTAACTAACATAAATATATTATAATAACACATTTAATAACATTTTTGGGGTGTGCCACACTAAGAATCTGGGAAAAAAACAGAAAGTCTCCCCATCTGTGAAGAAAACTGAACAAATTCATTTAGGCATTTGGTTTTTTAGCCACAGAAGGGACTCTTGTCCAGCAGTTTTCCAAGCCCATGAGATCCCCACTTATTTATTTTAACAATTATTTTAGATGACTCATTAGAAAAAAAACATAAAAGTTAACACTTTTTTAAGCTATATGTATTCTCTTTAACCAAGGAAAAACTCTTAAGCCATTGTACAAAGACAGTACCAGACACCGCATTTTTAATACCAATTTTGATATTATTTCGGTTGTATAATAACATGAATGGAAACATGTCCACAACTTTAAAGACAGTTTTACTCTTCCCAACTGATTTAAATTAGCTTCTGTTAAGGTACATGAATCGAAAAGCATTTGGGCTAACATCTGAGTATTTACTTATCTATAAGCCAATTTAAGAAGAAATTTTGGAGGATAATTATATAACTCAAAGTTACACAGAGAAATATTTGTATTATCCTAAATTATATGTAACATTTATGATGCCAAATTATACGGCATTTATTTACCAGTCCCATATTAGTCTCAAATGTACTAGTCCTCATCTTCTAATGTCTTAAATGAGTTTGGCTATCCCCAAAAACCTATATAATCATTTTTTTATGGAAAACCCAAAAAGAACCAGAAGTTTACAAAGAAAAAAGTAAAATTGAAGGGAACTCAAAAAGCTTTAATCAACCAGATATAGGTACCTTACTCAGTTTAAATGGATAAACAAGAAATGTAGAGCACACAAAACAATTATTTTTAGATCAGAGTGGACTTTGAACTGCACTGGCCAAGTTGAACTATAATAATCATGCATCCAGAGATCTGTCCCTGAAAAGGAATCCAGCCCCTTCCCGGCTGACATTTCCACTATTGTCCCTGGGGATCAGCAAAGGATTAACCAGGGGGTTTCTGGGGAACCTGTCCTACTCCTTGAGAGTGACAGCCACTCCAGCAGCTTTTAACTGGATGCCAGAGTGCCCACTGTTTCTTAGAGTGTAGGAAGATAGGAAAAGAGTACGTGCGTGATCCGGCTGTCTGCCACACTTACCTCTCTGTAGAGAAGTTGAGCCCCACATTGGGTGCCAAAGATGTAACCAGTTTTCTCCCTCTGGGCTCTTGTCCTGAGAACTATGAAGAATAAAGTCAACAAGGTAATAGATTAAGAAACTTATTTTCAAGTACACATGTAGTATTAATGAAAATTTGACTTATATTTGTTAGACTAGGAGATAAAGGGAAAAAGTGCAGTAGAGAACAAACTGTGTGTAGTTTATTAGAATGAACGATAAAAAGCCCTCACTAGTTGAAGGGAGTTTCAAGAAAGGACACTGTGGAGGCCCCTAAATCTAGAAGCTTATATGCTGACTTTGCTATGGGAAAGGGGAAGTTTGTCATTGGCAGATGCCAACTGGTGCTTGATAGGTGTGCAAAAATGAAGGTATGCAGTTGCTGCTGTTACCAGGCTTCTTTTTGTCAGCAGGTTTTATTAGTCTTTTGTTGTTTGCACTCCATTTGGGCCTGTCTTCTTTGTGCTCCAATTTTCTGAGGCTCTCTCAGTTTACCGAGGCCCCGGTCTTTAGTTTACTCTGGTCTTTTCACTTTGTCCCTTTATCTCCTGGTCTAATTGTCTTAGTTACTTTCTCCTTGCTGAGACAAACCTAACACCCAAAGTTAAAGGAGGAAAGGATTATTTAACTCAGTTTGTAGAGGTGTCGGTCCATAATCAAGGCAGGCTCCAAGGCAGGGTGGCATGGCAGAGGAGAAACAGTTCATGGTGGACAGAAGGTAGCAAAGCAAGCAAGGGAGGAGACAAGCCTCTTTCTGTCCCATATACTGGCTACTGGTTACTTGGATTAGGGCAGTACCAAACCAATCAGTGGGCTAATTTAATAATCATCCACCCCTAATCATAGCACCCTTAATCCTAGCATTGTATCATGAATCAGTCACACACTAGACCCAGCCATCTCTGAAAAAGCCCCATCTATGACTGCATGAGGCTTTGGGAGTACATCTAGACACAAGCCGTAACATGAATACAAGCCCAATTTTCATTAATATTACATGTTGAAATATTACAATTAATATTTCTTGAAAATAAGTTTCTTAATTTATTATCATGGTAGAGAGTTGAATATAGTAACCTATGATCTACTTTATTGTTTTTTTATATAACTTTTTATAACTACCGATTTTTTTTTTTTGTGGGTACCGGGGGGTCGACCTCAGGACCTCGCATGCCAGCAGGCGCCCATGCCGCTGAGCGATATCACCAGCCACTTTTTCGTATGTGGGTTCCGGGAGTCGAACTCGGGCCGTCGCGCTTGCCAGGCAGGCGCTTAAGCCATTGAGCCATCTCACCGGCCCTATAACTACCTATTTTTAACTACTTTATCTACCTTGGATAAAGAGAAGAAGATTAAAGGAAATTGTAAATTTTTAAAATTCTACAAATATTGCTACATAAAATTTATTACTGTTATTTGATGGATGATATTCAATACTCTTATGCCTTCATTATATGAATCATGGTTTTTAAAATAATGTGTCTTTACACCATGCTTTTTTTTTTTTTCCTGAATTGCACCTTGACTTACAAAACTTAAGCACTAGCTTTCCCTTTATTTGCACTTTCCTCGCATGTGTAGGTACATCATTTTATTCTTAATCTTTCTGAATTTTATTGTTTTTGTATTGTGCTTCTTAGAACAGAATTGAGTCTTCCCTTTTGGTCCAATCTTACAATGTTTCCTGTTATGTAAATTAATCCCATTTACATAACAGACATGTTTCTTTTAGTTGTTTTATTTTATGTTACATACACTGGTCATTGACATATATTTTGTGATGCCAAGAATGGAAACCAGGGCCTCACACAGGTTAGGCAGATACTCTATCACTGAGCTACACCCCCAGCCTAATATATATATTTTAAAGTCTTTCACCATGTGATATGTTTTATTTGTTATTTTTATTTTAAATCCTTCTAATTCAAAAGAGGTTTTTTTCTCGTTATTTTAATACTTAGGAGTTTAAATACTACCCCTAATTCCTTCTTTCACTGAATAGACTGTATTTATTTTTATTCAGATAGACCAAAAATAAAATTAGCTATTTGTACCAAATTTCATAGTATGAACTTTCTCAGGATCTACATACATATGCTGAAATTCCACTACCTCATTGGACACTTTGGAGGGAGTTTGGCTCACTGCTATTACAGATGAGGCACAGTGGGTTTATTCTCCTTTCCATCACCTACCCCTCCATATGTTATTAGTTGTATTGTTTCTGTGCTGTTGGAAGATATGGCAGCTAAACTCCATTCTGTGAACCTGTATTGCAGTGGGAGATGAAGAGGGAAAAAGCTGCCAGCACAGTACTAGGCCTCAGTATAACACAGATGACAGAAGAGAGAGCCACTTGGGTGAAATGAAGTCACTTGACTCCCATGTTTGTTCAATCACTTTGAAGCATACAGTGAGAAACAACAGGAAAGAGAAGGAACGAAGGGTGAGCGGACCCCAGATGTGTGGAAAATCTCCTTCTGTAGGTGAAATGGATGACCCAGCCCATATGGCTCCACTAAGTCAAGAATATTTCCTCTGGCTCATTCTTATCCTTTTGTATGACAACCTCTCTTCCTCAAAAGCCTAGGAAGCTCACGGCCCAGCTCCTCTGGAAAAGGGGATGGCTGCATGGCTGTCAGATTGTTTGTTGAATTGTCCTTGAAACCTCTCCACTGTGATTGTGTAGCTCGCCCAGCTTTGTTCATTTCTAAGATAGGAGGAGTCACTTTCCTACCATTTTCCTACATCCAAAGCATAACGCAGAACTGGGCAGTTTCCATTCTCCATGAAGATTTTCCATTTTAAAGACATATGTGGTGTCCTTATATTTTATTGTCTTTATCTTCTGTCCTCTTTCCAGTCATCCCTCAGCTTCATTCCTCAAACAAATGCAATTTCAGAAATGAGGCTTTTTCATTTGAAAAGGTCTTTAAAAGTCATGAGGAAAGTCAAATGACCTGTCATAATTTCAGCATTTTTACAGAATTGTACAACAGCAAATAGATACAGTAATAGAAATGTCCAGAAAAATTTATAGAAATAGAGCTGGTAATGACACTATGCCTTATTCATTTTCCATTTAGGAAAAAAAGGGGCAGCTTGCTGGCAGCATTCATTTAATTTCAAATAAACACACACACTTTGCTGAAGCAATGTGAAGATAAAATATAAAAACTGTTCCTGAAGTTATTCTTAAAAAGAATTTGTCTCTAATTCTAACATAACAGAAATGCATATGCATGGTCAGTATTTAATAATTTGTGTGTGTGTGTGTGTGTGTGCCCGCGCACGCACACGCGCGCGCAGTAAATTTCAAAGCATGAAGCAACGCAAAGCAGAACAGAACACCTTACACTGTAATATGAAATTTATCAAGGGGCAAATGCTGCAGCTACAATTCCTGCTGGTGAGTATTCTTCAGAGAAAACTGGAAAAGATGTAAGCTGAGAATAATATAAAATAGATACTAATAATTTTGTGCAATTACTCTAATGGCAAGGAAATAAACCACCAGACATGAACAGGTATGAGTCTATGTAAGATACAAAGAGAATTATGATATGACACAAATATAAGGTGATTAAAAGAATATCAAATTCTTAATTTATATCGTAAAGCATAGAAAGACCACATATCATAAATCGAACAGTTATTATTAATTCACTTCATGTTATATAATTAATATTTACATGAATTATCTATCCTAATAGGATTAGACATGGATAGTTTCTTTACATTGTAAAAAAAAGACTTTCAATATGTTCACATTGTACGCAAATTTAAATTTTTTATAATTGATATCTGATATGTAAAAAATTGGGGGGGCATAATTTTTTGAGTTCTTTATATATTCTAAATGTTAGTCTGCTCAGATGGCAAAATTGTTTTCTCATTCTGTAGGCTGTCTCTTCATTCTATTGGTTGTTTCCTTATGCTGAATATTTTTAATTTTATGTGATCCCATTTGTTGATTCTGAGTATTATTTCTTGTGCCATTGAGTTTCTGTCCAGAAAGCCTTTCCTTACACCAATATCTTCAAGAGTTGTGCATATCCTATCTCCCAGCAGATTAATCTTTTCTATTACTGGGTTTTGGGGTGCTGGAATCTCATCCTGGAGGTGGTTTCTATAATCTTTCCATCCTGAGCAAAGAATTGGTCAAGATGAGCACAAAGTGTAGCAAAGTTTCATTAAAGGTAGGAAAATGAGCAGGCTCACCAGAGTGAGTTTGCGTCAAGTAAAAGTACGAAAAGGAGTGCACTCTACAGCATGGGGGGGATGCCATGCAAGGGAGAACACAGTGGCCAAAACTCAATGTTGACCGTCCTCTTTGTATTATCCACTCTTCAGGCTGATGTCAGGTCTGGGCCTTCCTGTTGAAAACGCACTCAAGTTCTCACAAGAAGTCCATGTGCAGGGCTTGGAAACTGTTCTTCACATGTGTTCTTGGATTTTGGAATTAACAGGTTGCACCTACTTCCCCAGCCAGCTTTGCCATGCTCTAATCTCCACTCTCATTTCCTCCTGAGAAACACGTATCCTCATAATTCTTTATGGGTGCTGAAGGAGTATAGGTCAGTATTCTATAGCTTCTTCTGGCTGGAAGGGGCTGCAGACTCTAACTACTGGGGATTATGTACTCTCCAAATACCTTGGGGTGTTGTGGCTCTCTGACTGGGTTGAATACAAAAAAATCTTGTAAGACTATGAGAAAAGAGTTAGTGGCTGTTGAGTTGCCTTTTCAAAGAGAAAAAGAAAGTAACTTCACTATTATGATGGAGATGTAGAACCCAAATATGCAGAGCAGGTCAGATTTCCACACTTCTTGTGGAGGGCAAAGTATGGCAAAGAGGGAGATTAGACAAATTATCAAGACTCTGAGAGGCATAACCTTAGTAAGACTACTCACAAAATGGGCTTAATTAAAAATGGGAGCCTGAATACAGGTGCCCATTTAAGCTGTGATGAATTAGGGTAATTAATGAATCTACTTATCTGCACCTGGAGCAATACTGGAGTCTTGCTTTCTGAAGAGGAGCCTCGGGTCTTCCAGAGATTCTCAGGAGTAGCTTTCTTCTTAGTCCTATGAAAATTGTAGTGACCATTTCTCATGTAGGATTTTTATAGCCGGTCACCGCATCCCTTGAAGAAGGACCAGAATGGCCCCTCAGGAACTGGGAATAGGCTGAAGTCTTGAGGGACTGTAGAGTTGCCCTTTTTGCCTCCCTATCAGCCTTTTGATTACACAAGACTTTAGATATGTCTCTTTGGGATCCCTTGCAATGAATGACAGTGACCTGCTTGGGAAGATAGACTACCTATAAGGGCTGCAGAATTTCCTGCTTGTGTTTTATAGATGATTATTAGCACATTCCTTCTTTACAGATTGCGGGTGGGGATGTAGCATCAGAAAGGCATACTTGGAGTCTGTATACATATTTAACTTTTTGTCTTTTCATAATACCAATGCCCAAGTAAGAGCTATGAGCTCTGCTTTTTGAGCAGAGATCCCTGGGGAAAGTTGGACTCAGTGACCTGTTGTGAACTGACAAATATATAACCTGCCTTTTGATGTCCTCTTGGACAAAACATCTGCCATCAGTGAACCACATCTTTTCAAGGTCTTGGAAGGGCAGGTTACTAATGTCCTGCTTGCATAAGAGTGGCTAACTTCTGGGCCTGTAGGCATTAGAAATGCAGTTGTTTTTTTGTTTTGTTTTGTTTTGTTCTTTGAGACAGGGTCTCATCGTACAGTTTAAGCTGGACTTGAACTCACTGTGTAGCCCAGGCTGGTCTCAAACTCACAGGAATCCTCTTGTCCCAGCCTCCCAAGGGCTGGGATTATAGGCATGTGCCCCCACATCTGACTAGAAATGCAATATTATGAGCAGTACAAGGTTTATAATAACCTCAGGGGTGTCCAAGAGCATGACCTGACACTTGGTAAGCCATTCCCCTATTAACTACAAGTAACCTTTGGTCTCAAGAATTGCTCTCACCTGATAGGGAGTCAGTATTTCTAGTTTCTGTCCTAAAGTTAGTTTTGGAGCTTCCCCTGTTAGCATAGCTGTAGCTACTACTGCTCTCAGATAGCATGGGCATCCATTAGCCACTACATCTAACTTTTTGAAAAGTATGCCACTGGGCTGAGTTCTTGTCCTAGCCTTTGGTTTGACACATCCAAAGCAATTCCTCTCTTTTCTGTTATACAGGGAAAGAAGGGTTTTCTTAAGTCATATATTTTATTACACCATGCAGTAGGATCTACCTGTTAGATAATTAGGTCAGGTAGACCTGGCATAGTCCCAACAGGTAAAATAAGTTTTGGCCTTTGTCAGAATTTAGGAATTTTCCTCAATTTTGCTAGTAAATCTCTTTCTAGCAAGGGAGTAGGACATTCTGTGATGATTAGAAACTCATGGTTAAACACTAGGCCTTCAAAGTGACACATTAGAGCAGGATTAAAAAATCTCCTACTAAGGGTCCTCTTAACCCCAACTACAGCTATAGATCTAGGGGTGGATTTGACAGAGAACTAAGTCAAGACAGAATGAAGTAATTGAATTTTCTCACCCATGGCATCCAGTATTCCCCAGGGTTCCTCATAGGAGCTGGTAATATCCACGGGCAGGAGCACTGTAGTTTCCCATGGGCCTCTTCAGGACAGGAAATAAGTGTTTTGGCTGGCATACTCCCTGTCTGGAAGGAGGGACAGTCAACTCCCCAGTGCCATGAATCAGGCACATTGGCTGCCTCACACCCAGAACAGGGCCTAGACAGTGGCTTAGTGTAGTTGCATGCCCTGTGTCCAGACTTTTTGCACTTGATCACCCTTGGGTTTTCTCTTAGACATTCTGGGTGAGTTAAAGCATTGCCAATATGACAGCTTTAATGACAGGAGGCCTTTCTGTTTTGGTCCTCCTCCAGATCCTGATTTTCAAACACAGAAAAAGGCCATGTCCAGCAATTGGGTCATAGGTGTCTGGGGTCTCATCTGAAGTTCTGTCATCAAACAGGTGAGAGAGACCCATATCCCTCTGAGAGACAGGTGGGGATTGGCAGACAGGACCATCAAAGATGTCTCTCTCTTCTTTGGGGGCCACTCTAAACACTATAGTTTCTCATCTTTTCCTCAGACAAAGAGTCACAAAAGCCTGAATAGAGGAGATTTCACTACACCTTCTATGTTTTAAGTGGAAATGATTTAACTAAAAAAATAGTCTCAGAGTTTAAACTGCCATCTCACACCCATCCCTTGTCATTTCCTAGTTATCAAGGTCTAACATCCTGAAGATGGCATCCCATGCAGAAGTAGGAGACCCAGTGAACCCAAAAAGCAACCCTTGTGAGACTCAAGTGTTCACTAGGCAAAAGACACCTCTGTCCCAAGTCCTGGTGTCTTTCACAGAAGCATGGGAAAAAAAGCCCTACCGAGGGCTTTTTGTCTCCATATTGGAGCCCGCTAACTCCTTAGGGAAAGGAGGCTGGGCCACTTGATGGCTCTTCCAAGTACTTTGAGGCTCCCATGAGGTCAGGGTGGAATCCCCACAACGTGGAATCCCTTAGCCACTGTTCAACCACCTGAAGTCTCTGTTTAAGGAGGACGGAGCCATTTGGGAAACAATATCTCAGGACTTCCTTAATCATTTTGAGCCACTTAATGGCTCTACTTAAACAGGATGGAGCCACTTGAGAAACAATATCTCTCGCATTTACCCTGATAGTAAAAACTTTGGTACTTTACTTAAGGCAGTAGAGACAGAAACCTCTTTTTTAAGGAAAAGACTTAAAAAATCCTAAGAACAAGGAGGCCTCTACCTTTGAATCACTGTCACTTGAATTAATTCAAAAGAAAAGAAGGAGGAAAGCAACATGTTCCATATAAGTGTAAGTTTAGCTCTTATCCACAAGGGTGAGATTTTCTGATGCCCATGATGGCAATTGAAAACAAAGATGGTGAAACTGACATGGCAGACCCAAAATGGACAGCCAGTCACATGACCAGATAAGATGGTGGTCAGTCATGTGATGAGACAAGATGGTGACCCTCACTAATATAGCACCCTGAGAAAGAAATGACCATCTAAGAAAAATAGTGCAGATGAGACTTTGAGCTCAAAAGAAGTAAATCCAGGTAGGTGGCTACGCAGGTAGGAGACCAATTTACCAAAAGCTATTTTTCCCCAAAAGATTGGAAAAGAGAGTACAAAAACATGTCAGTGTGGCATACTAAACTTTAGGTACCTAAGCAGTCTATTCTGTGCCTGCATTAATATCAGACTCTCTGGCTGTTCTTTACTAAATATCCAAAAGAAGAAAAGTGGAGATAAACTTTAGGTGGGCCTGTGTAGGCCTCTTACCACCTGAGAGAAAAAAACACACAGAGGCCATGTGCTTCCCCTCCCCCATCCCAAATGGTGAGACACACAAGGAAGCTGTTCCTGGCAACATAAGAGAAGTCCCTGGGTTCCCTTCCCTCAGGGGGAGAGAGAGAAAGAAGAAAAAACTTCATGGTATTTGAGACAGGAACAAGAAAAATGTGTCCAAAGGGCCTTACCTGGTCTCCTGATTGGCTAAGCCAAATATGCTACTGAGTTTTGGGGTGCTCAAGCCCCCTTCTGGAGGTAGTTGCTAGTTCTTTCTGTCTTGATCAAAGAATTGGTCAAGACTAGCACAAAGGGTAGCAAAGTTTTATTAAAGGTAGGAAAATAAACAGGTTCTGCAAAGTGAGTTTTAGCCAAGAAAAAAAGTAGGAAAAGAAGGGCACCCTACAGCATGAGGGGAGACCACTATGAAAGACAGAACACAGTGGCCAAAACTCAATGGAGACTGTTCCTTTTGTATCACCCATTCCTCAGGCTTATGTCAGGTCTGTACTATCCTATCAGACAGCTGCTCAGTTTCTCAAAAGTCCACATGCAAGGCTTTGGGAACTGTTCTCGTTATGGCAAAATCACAAGATTCACTCACAGGAAAATGAGAATCTAGAGACAAGTGAGTTCTTGGAGAAGCTGGCAGCCAGCAGAAGTCCAGTCTGCTGACCCCAAGCCTTTGTTTCACAGCTCCTTAAATACACATTTGGGGGTTTTACAAAATTCGTTGGTCGCCATAGGGACCTCATTCTTTACTACATCATTTCTTTGGAATTTCACAAAGTCCTTCTCAAACATCAGGTTAATTAACACGCAGAATGGGGGTAATGGGTACCATCCTGTGCTAAAACCATTTGTTTCTCCTTTATGGTTTTATGACTATAGGACTGTGATAAAACTGTTTGTTTCTCCTATTATGGGTTTTGTGGTTAACTAGGAAGGGATCTGAGGAGTGAGTTTATCTATGGGTAAGTGCCTTAATATCTAACAGGGTTGGGGGGTGAGTGCATCTAGGGGTTAAGTGAAGACAAACAAGAGTCTAAAAAGACAATAGAGTCACTTTAGCCATATCATTCTTAGTATGTGCCCTGGGATTTTGTAATTAACAGGTCATACCTGCATACAGCCGGCTTTGCCACACCCTCATCTCCCATCTCATTTCCATTTAAAGATTTAGATCTTTGATACATTTTGATTTTTGTTTAGTACACAGTGAGAGGTATGTGTCTAGATTCAATCTTCTGCATGTGGAAAGCCCATTTTCCCATATCTCATTTAATTCTCCCATTTGGCTTGTGCAGAAGATGGATGGGTCTTGGAGAATGATAGTAGATTAATGTAAACTGAATTAAGTGGTGACTCTGATTGCAGCTGCTGTACCAGATGTGATTTCCTTGCTTGAGCAGATTAACACATTTCCTGGTACTTGTTATCCAGGTATTGATTTGGCAAGTTCCTTCTTCACCGTACCTATCCATAAGGACCATCAGAAACAATTTGCTTTCAGCTGGCAAGGCCACCAGTACACCTTCACTGTCCCACCTCAGGGTTACATTAACTCTCCAGCCCCATGACACAACTTAATCCATAGGGATCTTGATCGCCTTGCACTCCCACAAGGTATCACACTGGTCCATTACATTGATGACGTTACACTGATTGGACCAAGTGAGCAGGAGGCAGGAACCACTCTGGATTTCTTAGTAAAGCATTTGAGAGCCAGGGATGGGAAATAAATCCAATGAAAATTCAAGGTGCTTCTACCTCAGTGAAATTTCTAGTCCAGTGGTGTGGGACATGTAGAGATATCCCTTCGAAGGCTCCCCCTACAACCAATAAAGAGACACAACACCTAGTGAGCCTATTTGGATTTTGGAGGCAACACATTCCTCACTCAGGTGTCTTACTCTGGCCCATTTAATGAGTGACTTGGAAATCTCCTAGTTTGAGTGGGGCCCAGAACAAGAAAAGGCTCTGCAACAGGTCCCAGCTGCTGTGCAGGCTGCTCTGCCACTGGGGCCATATGATCCAGCAGCTCCAATGGTACTTGAAGTGTCAGTGGCAGGTAGAGATGCTGTTTGGAGTCCCTGGCAGGCCCCCATAGGTGAATCACAGCAGAGGCCTTTAGAGTTTTGGAGCAAAGCTCCACCATCATCTGCAGACAACTATTTTCACTTTGAAAAATAGCCCTTGGCCTGCTACTTGGCCTTAATGGAAACTGAACACTTGACCATACAACGTGAGGTCACCAAGCGAACTCAGTTAGCTATCATGAGCTGGGTATTATCTGATCCACCAAGTTATAAGGTTGGATGTGTGCAGCAGGAGTCTATCATTAAATGGAAATGGTATATACGTGATTGAGCTGCAGCAGGTTCAGAGGGTACAAGTATATTACATGAAGAAGTGGACCAGATGCCCATGGCTCCTACTCCTGCCATATTGTCTTCTGCTTCCCAGCATGCACCTGTGGCCTTATGGGGTATAATATATGGTCAGCTGTCAGAGGAAGAGAAAGTGAGGGCCTGGTTTACAGATGGTTCTGCGTGTTATACAGGCACCACCTGCAAGTGGACAGCTGCAGCATTACAACCCCCTTTGGGGACATCCCTGAAGGACAAAGAAACAAGTGCCAAAGAATACCCTTCATATTTTTATAGGACAGTTGTGCTAGCAACAAATTTGCTAACTCATTTAATTCTGAAAATGTCTTTATTTCTCCATTTGTGAATAATATATTTGTTAGGCACAGAGTTTTTGGTTGACAGTCTTACAATAAATAGTCTTTTAGTTTGGAACTTTGGAGGTACCACCCTACTGACTTCATGGCTCCCATCATTACCAATGAAGAGTCAGATGTCACTCTTCTTAGGTACCCCGGTACGTGATGAGTTACTCTTCTCTGCTGTGTGCAAATCTATTTGTCTCTAGCTTTTGACAATCAGGCTATGTTGTGTCTCACTACGTACCCTTTGTATTTAATCTACTTTCAGTTCAGTGAGCTTCTGAGTTTTTTGAGGTCTTTGTTGTTTTGACTAATGTCTGTTACCACCTTTAGAAAGTTTTGATTACAATTTCTTCAAATATTTTTCTTGCCCTTTCTGTCTCTCTCTTCTCTAACTCTCGCTGTGGGTACGTGTAGTGCCCAATCATTACTCACAGGTCTTTGGGGCTCTGCTTCTCTTCCTTCATTCTTGTGTCTTAGTGTTCCTCACCCTGCATTATTTCAAGTAATCTAGTATCAAGTTTTTGAATACTTTTTTCCACCAACTGAGATCTACTGTTCAGCCTCTTTGGTGAATTTTTATTTTAGTCATTGTACATACAGTGCATCTGGAGATTTTCTATTTTGGCTCTTAAGTAATCATTTCTATCTCTTTGCTGATATTCTTTTCGGTGAGTCATTTTTACATTTTCCTTCAGTTCTTTAGACATGATCTTGGTTTGTTCTTTGAACATATTCACTATAACCTATTTTCTAAAAAGTGCTATATCTTGGCTTCCTCATAGATAACTTCTGTTGACCGTATTTTTCCTGTATGGATCATACTTCCCTCTTTTCTTGCACATCAGATAGCTATTTTATCTAGAAGACTAGAAATCATGTCACATTCAATATGACACGTGGATATTTCAGAAATAGCCAGGTCAATTCAAAACAAGCCTGGCACAGGGGTTTTTCTGTACGGGTCCAGCCCTGGCAGGTCATGAACATTTTCTAGGAGATCTAAACATTTCTGCCTTTGCAATTACTGTTAAAATGCTAATTTCATAGCCAGCTTAGTTTCAAGGGTGTCGGTTTCCAGAAATACCATGGAGCAGTAAAGACAGGAATGGTAGTAAGGCAAATAAAAACAGCATAAACTCCTTATTTGTACAGAGAGAGAGATTCAACAATTTTTCTTAAAGAAGTGCTTCTTGGATTCTTCCAAGTCTCTTGTTCATTTCCTCAGTTCTGAAAAATTGGATTTGGGTGGCTTTTGCCAGTTATTTCACTGCGTCTGTGGAAAGGGGGATTTGAGGAGATTCTTGCTCTGCTACTTCAGAAGAGTTTTTCAAGTTTAATGTAACTTTGAAATGCCAATTATGTGTTCATTTTTCCTTAAATTTTTATGGAATTGTTGTTAGAAAAAAAAGGAGGAAGAATAAAAATACAGACTCAACAGGACAGTTTTATTTCAGAAGAAAACTGAGAGGGACCACCCTGGCACTGAGGCCAGACTGGCTATAAGGTCTTTTATAGGGTTATAGGCACAAAGGGGAGTTGTGAAAGGGAAAGGTCGAATGGGACTTTCAAGAGGGAGAGTTCAGGGAAAAGAAGTTGTGGCTACCCACCAGGGACAAGGCTTGAGAACACACAGGGAGTTGCAGTTGCTTCTCAAGAGCAGGGCTGAGTAATAATGGGAGTTATGGCTTGTAGCCGTGCTCACTGGGCCTTATCAACCCATGACTATCCATCTTCAGTAGATGTACAAGCATAGTGGGGGAAAGAGGTTTAGTGTGATCTCTGTTCAGCCTAGAATGGTGGCAGTCAGAGTCCTTAAATTGTAACAGGTGCTAGGCACAGAACATTGCAATGACCAAGACAGACCATCCACCCATGGAGCTTGTGTTCTAACATAAGAAGCAAGAGAACACAAGTCAATATGAAAAGTAAAGTTATGAATTTTAATCCTGGAGTTTTCTTCATAGAAAGTCATTATTAGTTTTATAGTCTTTTCCACATGAAAAAGTAGAAAGATTTTTTATGGCCAATTGATTTTAATTTTCTATTTTGAATAATGCATGAGAGAAAAATCTTTGAAATGTTAAACATTGAATAAATTTGTAAACCATTTCTCATCTTTTCTCATATTTTCAACTCATATGTTTTTTTAATTTCAGAAGCAGTTAAAAGTAAAAGAATATGATGGTGTATGGAATTTGTAGTCTGATAGTCCTTAGCCAATATCTCAACTTTCTTAACTCTAGCCTCGATTTTCTTAAGTAAGAAATGGAGATAATAACATTACTATCACACACTTGTGGAGCTCAAATGAGATAAGCATATTAGTCACAATGTAATAATTTGTGATGATTACAGTGATACCACGGCTGTCAAACAGTTCCAAGCTCAAACTTTCCACTATTTGAACAACAAAATCCAAAAAATAAAAATCTGTTCAGTGTTCATAACTTTGCTCAATAGTCAAACTGAAAATCCAACTTGAAAAACCTGGATGGGCCAAGAGTGAATCATGTGTCATGTCTCCCCATGGAAACAAAAGGGTGGTGCTTAAATCCAAGTACCTGCTCTTACCCGAACAACACACAGTGCTTGTGTTAGTGTATTAAAACTTCATCACTGTGATTTTCTTTTGTTGTACTTTGTGTATGATATTGTAACCATGGCTCTAAATAAAGTTAGTGATACTAGCACTAGCAAAGAGGAAAACTATGAGAACCATGACAGAGTTAAAGAAAGAAAGCATTGCAAAATTTGTTGAAGTCCAGGAAGAGTGTCTCAGGCCTCAGAATGAATTATTTCATTTTCCATTATCTCATATGAGAAAATTATGTTCAATTCTTGAACTTTTTGGTGTTTGAACATGAATTTGTAATGAATTGAGTTTGACAATCAAGTTATCATTGTATTTTCTTTCTTTAAAATATGTATATTTTCCTATGTAGATGACATGTAGATTGCACCATCTATTTTTTCTGCTTTTTATCTTACCTCTTCACTAATTTCATTAAGAAATATGAAGAAATATTTGGCTACTCCCTCCCTTCCAATCATCACAACAAACCAACTTAAGAGTATTTCTCCCTCCTTTACTGCTCCCTACTATCCCCAATCACCCTGGCTCTTGACACCATGACTTCCGTCAGTTACTTTGTCCATTTGTTTATCTCTTTTTGTGGTAGTGAGGATTCGACCCAGGGCCTTCATATTGAACTAGTCTTTTTTTTTTTTTAATGTCTTCATTTTGAAACACAGTTTCTCTAATTTTCACAGTGTGGACTCAAACTTGTAATCCTATTGCCTCAGTCCACCAGGGTGCTGGGATTACAGGCTTGTGCTACCACTCAGAGCGTTACACCTTCACTTCTTAACAACAGCTTTTTCATTCTCAGATCCATAATATTCAGAACAGCAAGACATTTTCTCAAATGCTTTTATTTTTTTTTCCTTTTCTTAGCTCTCCCTGATGTCTTCCAATCACCTTTTGATTTTTCTTCTAAATAGTAGCTTTAAATTCCTCTATTATACACCATATTCAACATGTCTCCTTTTCATCTAAATCTTTTTTTTTTTTTTTTTGTGGGTAGCGGGGGTCGACCTCAGAACCTCGCGCGCCAGCAGGCGCCTGTGCCGCTGAGCGATATCACCGGCCCTTTTTTTTGTATGTGGGTTTCGGGAGTCGAACTCGGGCCCTTGTGCTTGCCAGGCAGGCGCTTACACTGCTGAGCCATCTCACCGGCCCTCATCTAAATCTTAAGAGCAGAAATTACTTAGATCACAATCCCTGATATGGGATCTTTGTTAATGAAGTCAATTTCTAAAATCTTAGTTTATTAGGCCAAGGTTTCCATTAGAACAGTATCCTTATTTTGGAAAGCAATTTTTGTTGTAGCTTTTCTCAAGTCTGACAAATTATTCTGTCTCTGGAAGTTTGTGAAAGGTAGAGAAAATAGTTTTGAGATGTAAGAAGACAGTGAACATTCTGAGATTTAAAACAAAATGAAGAAATGTTCTGAAATCTTGAAGATGAAAAGTTGGAAACCTAAGCAAGGTGAACAGCATATCAAATACTATCTAAGCAGAAACTTCCAAAATGACCAGTGAGAAATAACAAACTCCAAGAACTGGCACGGTGACTAAATTAGGAAATTTAAGGTAAAAGGGACCAAATGTTACTCTATATTCCAGCCCCCATGTGCCATCCTTCATAATTAATCTATGCAATCCTCCTCCTGGCAATTCATTAATACAATTTTTCCTGCTTTGACTGTAAGTAATCTACATTTCATCAAACCAAAACATCATCCCAACAAGAAAATACCTAAGAAAAGATATTTTTAAACAAACTTCACTAGTTAATACCATTTAATATTGATCATCATGCTATTTTCTCCTGCAAATTTCAAGATGTTTTTATCTCTATGGTAAATTGTGTTGGTTGTTATGTTTAAATATTTTTTTCTAAAATATATGTCTGAAAGTATTTATCTTGCACAAAAGCTAAACATTTGATTTTTTCACATCCCCATTAAGAAAAATCATGAGTGTGTTGTTGTAAGAGAAAGTGTTAAAGTGAAGAGAGTCATCTGAAATGTACATGTTCACTAAAACGATGTTGGCTGCCTGCCTCTCTTCAGGGAGGCTGTCTCCTGAGAAAGGAGTGTATAGAGATAACTGTTAACACCCAAAGGACTGACTGTTCCTGAGCTCTAGCTGAGGGTTGGAACAATCTCTTCCAGCCATGCTGGCCTGTTGGCACCAAGTTATTTTTGTCTGAATTCAGTACTTAAGGAACGGAGAAACTGGATGTGGTGCAGTGTTCTCTATCTCACCTGCCGAAAGCGCCATCTCATACAAGACGCTTCACCAGAGGATTCCTCTTCATCTTTTGTGCTGTCTCCTACCTTGTCATGTGGTAATATATTATTGACTATGCTCATATCTGCTATACTTTTGTAATAAACTTACTTCTGTCTTTTTAAAATCATTGAGCGGCTCTTCTCTGTTCATGTGGATCCAAACTTCGAATTTCTGTGGCCACATGTACGTGACCCCTTGTTGCCACAGTTTAAAGCGTTTTTGCAAGAGCTGTTCTTAGCACTATTGGCTGAGTTTCCTGCATGTGTCAAGCAATACATCGTGTCTCAGCATTTGAAATCTCATGTAATTCTCAGCAAGCCTACAAGTGAGGTAGTATTTTCTGAATTAATAAGTGAGGAGAAAGGGCCTCAGGATCAGAGAATTTATGCAGATTCATATAGACTCCATGCTGTAAAATATTTTGCTGTCAACTCTATAATGGAGACACCATAGACCCAACTCTAAATTTTCTGGACACCCTTTACCTCATTAGCAATGATCATCACAACTCTCTCCTCCACGAATTTTTTGTTTGAGTGCCCAGCACAGTGTGGTCTTACCATCATTTCCTCAGTCAAGGAGAATTTACCTATGAATTTGTAACAGTACCTCTGATACTGTGTGAGATTTGTCTCTGAACTATGTTATCCACAGGCCAGTCTGAAAATTGATTGGGGCCACCATTATGCCATTTTAGAAAGTTTTTCTGTAATGCCCAATTATTCAGTAAATATTGTATACATTTCTATTTCTTAACATTATTACATACTCCATCATAATTCAAATAGCACCTAGTACCATTCTCTAAAGGAACAATGTTAACTAAATAAATGGTGGCATAAAATATTTTCTTATCTAAATCATACATTTTAAAAGTGATTAGCTTCAATTTAATTTAGGTTATGTATCTTAAACAACTTATACATAAGAAGTAGAAATATGAGTGTTTTAATAAATGAGAAATTACACTCTTATTTCTCTCAGGGTATTTCTTAAGTGAGAAAGTCCATCTATAGAGAAGAACCAGTAAAAGACAAATCACAAATACAGACAGATTCATTTGATCTGTTAAAGATGTAGCATTAGTCATTTTCAGCACCAATAAGGTGTTTCAACCACTGGGCTTTATAGATATATATTAGATAAATGCACTGAAAATTTAGTCACATATATATAAATATCTATCTATATACATATATGCCCACATACAGTAATTGCTTTCTTATGATGCCTAAACATATAATTATATATTACATATAATTATATACAATCATATATATTTTAAATTGTATATAAATATAAAAATTATTGTTGGACCAGGTGTAGAAGCACACATGTGTAATCCCAGCACTTGGGAGGCTGAGGCAGGAGGATTGCTGTGAGTTTGAAGGCCAGCCTAGGCTACATAGTGAGTTCAAACACAGCTGGAACTACATTACAGGACCCTGTCTCAAAAAAAAAAAAAAAAAAAAAAAATATATATATATATATGTATATAGATACTTGTATGTAACTTAAATTATAAGTAATATATACAATCAATTGCTTTCTTTGGTTTAAATGCTTTAAGGCAATATATTATAAGGAAACCTCTCTATTACAAGCATTGATACAATTTTTGTATAATCAAAACTGACAAGGCAAACATGTTGGATAAAAACTTTTCAAGGTTCTTCAAAATTTTAAAATATTCAGGGCCGGTGAGATGGCTCAGCGGCTTAAGCGCCTGCCCGGCAAGCGCAAGGGCCCGAGTTAGACTCCCGGAACCCACATACGAAAAAGGGGCCGGTGATATCGCTCAGCGGCACGGGCGCCTGCTGGCGCGCGAGGTCCTGAGGTCGACCCCCTGGTACCCACAAAAAAAAAAAAATATATATTCACTATTTGTTCCTGCTAAGGGGAGAAATTTTAATACTTATTATCAACAATTTATATTTAGCATTATGGTTGAAATCTAGCTTAAATTCCTCACTTGGATTCAGCATCATTATTAAATATTTACTTTGTTCTTGGCACAGTGCTGGGTCCCATAGTATATTCTGAGAAATATAGAGTACAATTTATCACTCTCTGCTATAAAACAATTCATTTTCAATTTATATTTGTTAATCCATTAGGATTTTATCAACCTTTCCACCATCTGTTCCCTGAATAAGTGATGTTCACACTGTATTTATTCACTGACAAGAATTCTAACAGTTTTAGAAAATAGAATCATAATTTGCATGTTAATCTCATTTATTTTAAAAGCAATGTTGCATCATGATAATTGATATTTTAAATAAGGTTATACTGATCACTTAATAAGCAACTTTTTCCAATATAATCTTTAAAATAGAAAGGAAAGAGAACATTTTAATTTGGTGAGTTTTATGGTTCTAATAGCTAAGATTTTGAAGGAACAATTTAGTGGAATACTAAATGTTCCATCCAGGTCATATGGGATGCCATTTTGTACCAAAGATGCTACACTTAGTTGAGGGCACTACAGTAATACATCCCTACATAGTGGCATCCCTAAGGAGGTGACCTAGTGCCTGGAAAAAGAAAAGTGAGATTTTCTGGCAAAGAAGAGTGACAGTGGCTGAGTAGAGAGAATAAATCTGCTCATTACATCCCAGGAAAAAGGGTGGAAGGCCAGTGAGTTGCTAGTGAAATGATCATGTTTCCCTGGGGAAAGGAAAACATGGCTCCCTGGTGTCACAGGTGGCAGGGTGGTGAAGAGCCAGCATATATCTTTGCTTGTCTTCTCCTACATGTACTGAACCATCAGTTTCACACAGATCAAGGAGATCACCAGTGCTTAGTTGTGCTGGTTACTCAGAAAATATTTTGTGAAAAAAATGTTTTGTGAAATAAACCTTATAAATTTAATTATCATATATACAGGTTGAAAACCAGACTAATAGATTAAAGAACATATAAAACATGTAAAACAATTGTACTAAATTAGCGTATACCTTTTGTTACATTGTCCACACTGGATTACAAACAAAACCTTTTTTCTCTCATATATATATATATATATGAGAGATAATTACTTAACCATATAGAAAGATAAAACTGAGGCATCCATTTATAGCTAAAAGGATGGACCTTGATACCATAATCATAAGTGAAATAAATCACACATGTGTAAATATCACATTATCTCTCTGATGTGAGAAACTGAAAATAAGAACAAAAATGTACAATAGACATTGTGAAACAGGAAGAAACTGTTCAAAAGGAACTAGGGAAAGGGGAGGGAGGAAGGAAGGGACAGAAAAAATGAGAGAAGAAGGATAAAATGAAAACCAAACTTTGTGAAAGTGGAGGGGAAGGGGGTTTGAAAGGAGGGGACAGAAATGGGGAAAAAGAGAGGAATCAAGACATATCATGTACAGATACAAATTCCCTATAATGAATGTGAGATATATATATATATATAGATATATAGATATATATACATATATATACATATATATACATATATTATAAGTATAAATGTATATATACACATATGTATTTGAGTTTTTCATATAAAATAAATCATGTGATATTTAAACTTGTGTGTCTGAGTTACTTCACTTAACATTATGGTCTTGATGCATCCATTTCCTAAAAATGACTCAAGTTTATCCTTCTTTATGGCATAGTACTCCACTGTATATAAATGTTATATTTTCTTTATCCATTCATCTGTTGAAGGACATATAGGTCACTTCCAAGATTTAGTTATTATGAATTGCACTGCTATAAACATGGCTATGCATATATTACTGTGGATATTTTTGAGGAATATCCATACTGATTTCCATACTGGTTGTACCAGTTTACACTCTTACCAACAATGAAGGAGTGTTTCTTTCTCCAAACAGCCTCACCAGCATTTGTTATTTGTTGGTGTCTTGATGATAGCTATTCTTTCTGTAGCAAGATGGAATCTCAGTGTTGTTTTAATTTGCATTTCTCAAATGGCCAGTTATATTAAACATGTTTTCAAGTATTTATTGGACATTTGTATTTCTTAATCTGAGAAGTGTCTATTCATTTCAGATGCATATTTTTATTGGGTATTTAAATTTGAGGGGACTAATTTTTTGAATTTCTTATATATTCTAGATATTAGTCCTTTGTCTGAGGCGTGCTGGCAATTTTTTTTCCCATTTTGTAAATTGTCTTTTCACTTTGTTGGTGGTTTCCTTTGCTATGCAAAAGCTTTTTAATTTGATGTGATCCCATTTGTTTCTTGGTATTATTTCTCATGCAACTGAGGTTTTGTTAGGAAAGTCTTTGCCTACACCTTCAAGACTTTTACCTATTTTGTCTTCCAGCAGATTGTTTCTGTTCTAACATTTAGATATTTGATCCATTTTGATTTTAGTGTAGTGCATAGTGAGAGATATGGGTCAAGGTTCAAATTTTGTCATGTGGAAAGCCAGTTTTCCCAGCACCATTTGTTAGAGACTATCTTTCCTCCAGGGAATGGATTTGGCCCCTTTGTCAAAGATAACATAGCTGAGTGTTCTTGATGTTGTTTTTGCATCTTCAACTTTTTTCCATTGATCCATGAATCTGCTTTTTGCCAATACCATGCTGTTTTTAATCACTGTAGATTTATAGTACAACTTGAAGTCTGGGATTGTGATTCCCATTGCCTTGCCCTTGTTGCCTAGATTGCTTTTGCTAGTCTAGGTCTGTTCTGGTTCCATATGCAATTTGGGATTGCTTTCTTCAGTTCTGTAAAGAATGTTATTGATATTTTGATTGGAATTGCAATAAATCTATATAGCAGTTTTGGAAGTATGGCCGTTTTGACTAGTATCATTCTGCCTATCCAGAAACAGAGGATATCTTTCTATTTTTCTAATAAAGTCTTCAATCTCCTATGTAAGAATACTATAGTTTTCACTATAGAGGTCTCTCACTTCCTTGGTTAGTTTAATTCCTATTTCATTTTTTGTGATGCTATTATGAAGAGTATCTTTTCCTGATTTCCCTCTCAGTGAGTTTGTTATTGGTGTATAGGAATGCTACTGACTTTTGAGTGTTGACTTTCCATCCTGCCACACTACTGAATTTGGATATTTATCCTAGGAGTCTTTTGGTGGAGATTTTGGGATCCTCTATGTAGAGCATCATGTCATCAGCAAATAATAATTTAACTTATTCCTTTCCTATCTGTATTCCTTTTATTTCTTTCTTTTGTCTTATTGCTCTAGCTAATGTTTTTTAGAACTATATTGAATAGAACTGGTGATAATAGACATCTTTTTCTTTTTTTCTGATTTTTGAGGGAAAGATTTTAGCTTCTCTCCATTTAGGATGATGTTTTCCATTGTTTTGTCTTAGATGGCTTTTATAAGATTGCAACAGGGAACTTCCATTCCTATTTCTTCAGGGTTTTTATCATGAATGGATGTTAGATTTTGTCAAATGCTTTTTCTGCATCTATTGAGATAATCATGTGACTTTTACTCTTCCGTCCATTTATGTAGTATATTGCATTTATTGATTTGTATATTTTGAACCATCCCTGCATCCCTGGAATGAATCCTACTTGGTCATGAGGTGTGATCTAATGCTTTGCTACATTGTGTTTGCCAGTATCTTATTGAAGATTTTTGCATCTATGTTTATTAAAGAAATAGGCATATAGGCCTTTTTTTTAAGAGTAGGAAGAATTTATTGACAGAGGAAAGCTTCTGTCTAAGAGGGACAGAAGGGAGCCAGGAACGTGGGCTGCCCCAAGGCCTCTTTTTGGTTGGCTCCTTTTCTGGTTTTGGAATCAGAGTCATGCTTGCTTCCACGAATGACTTTGGGAGCACTATTTCCCTCTTGAATTCATTAAAGAGTTTGAGGAGTAATGGCATTAGATGTTCTCTAAAGTTCTTGTAGAATTTGGCAGTGAATCAGTCAGAACCCATGCTTTTCTTAGTTGGTAGTGTTTTGTTCTGTTTTGTTTTGTTCTGTTTTGTTTTTCAGACAGGGTCTTGCTTTGTAGTGCAGGCTGGCCTTGAACTCACTAAGTAACTGAGACCGGCCTTAGACTTTTGCCGATTCTCTTGCCTCAGCCTCCCTGGTGCTGGGATTATAGGCTATGACACCATGTCTGAAGTAGTTTTATATTGCTTCTTCAATTTCAACACTGATACTGATTTATTCAGGATTTTTATATCTTCTTGGTTCACCTTTGGTAATTCATATGTATCTAGGAATTTATCCATTTCTTCTGAATTTTCCATTTTATTAGAGTGTAAGTTCTCAAAGTAGTTACTGATAATCTTGTGAATTTTGGCAGAACCCATTGTGACTTTACCTTTTTCATTTCTAATTGTACAGATTTGGGTCTTTTCTTTCCTTTTTTTAGTAAGACTAAGAGTTTGTCAATTTTGTTCAATTTTTCAAAAGACCAACTCTTAAATTCATTGATTTTTTTTTTTTTTTTAGTCTCAATTTCATTAACTTCTGCCCTGATCTTTATAATTTCCTTCCTTGTATTAGCTTTGCTTTGGGGTTGTTCTTGTTTTCTAGGACCTTGAAGTGTATTATTTAATTGAGCTCATTCTGTGTTTCTGATGTGGGGGTTCACTGTTATGAACTTCCTTCATAGGACTGCTTTCATTTCATCCCATAGATTTCAGGATGTTCTACTGCCATTATCATTTGTAGAAACTGTATAGTTTCTTCTTTGATTTTATCTGTGACTCACTGATTATTCAAGAGGGTATTATTTAATTCCCATGTGTTTGCATAGTTTCTGCAGTGTTTTTTGCCATTGATTTCTAGTTTTAGTGCACTACGATCTGATAATATGCATGGGATAATTTCAATTCTTTTGCATTTATTTAAGCATGCTTTCTTGAGTAGAATAAGGTCTATTTTGGAGAAAGTTCTATGTTCCTGAAAGAAAGGGTACTTTGTTGTTGCTGGATGGAACACTGTTTAGATATCTATTAAGACTATTTGTTCATGGGTTTGGTTCAACTCTGATATTTCTTTTTTTTTTTTTGTCAGATTGATTTGTTCATTTGTGACAGTGGGTTATTGAGGTCTCTCATTACAATTGTACTGGTGTTTATCTGATTTTTCATGTCCATTTTTGTTTGTTTTATGATGTGGTGTGTGCCAGTATTTGGTTCATATGTTTATAATTGTTAACTTTTCCTCTTGAATTGCTCTCTTAACCAATCAATATGTAGTTACCTTCTTTGTCTCTTCTGATCAGTCTTAGCTTGAAATCCATTTTGTCTCAGCGGCCTAAGCACCTGCCTGGCAAGCACGAGGTCCTGAGTTTGACTCCCGGTACCCACATATGAAAAAAGGGCCGGTGATATCGCTCAGTAGCACGGGTGCCTGCTGGCGCACGAGGTCCTAAGTTCGACCCCCGGTACCCACACACACACACAAAAAAAAAAGTAGACATTTTTCAGGCAGAAAATAAAGTAAAAACATTCTAAACAGAACTAAAATACAAGTGGGAGTACAGGACCAATAAAAGGTCCAAGCACCTCTCAGGGAATTCTGTAATGCTGAATTTCAAGAATCATACTCCCTTTCAAGAATTTGGAGGCTTTTGCTGCATCTACAACCTGTAATCACCTCAGCCTTCTGATTAACAGGGAGGGTACTAAGTAGTAATAGGTGTATTTGGTAGAAATCAAGGAGAATTGGTAAATATGATAATTTGTTGCAGCCCATCATTTTTCTATTCCTTAAGGAAATAGAAAACAATACCTTTCAGAATTTTCTTCTATCTTAGAGTTTCTAGTTTTGAATTAGAGATACTTTAAAAAAATTGTGCTCATCATTGTCACAAAGGAAAATTTAGTAGCCTCTCAGGATTTTAAAAGGTCATGCTGCCATTTGTCAAGACCAAACAAGAACATATTCTGTTCATTTTAGATTGGTGATGAACAGAAAATATTGCAATGGCTTTCTGTAGGTAGGCACTGAGTGCACCAGGACATGGTGCTTCCTGTATGGAACCTATTATGGACTATTTGAAATGATGAATTTGTGATGGCCATGGGTGCTTTGATTCTCAAGATGTCATGTCATTGTCCTTGGAGAAGCCCAGAAGTTAAAGTACTTAACTGATTCCCTTGGATTGATTTGGCATCATAGAAGTCATGAATACATGGCTTGTACTTAGGCCAAGATGCCACTAAGCACTGTTCCTTAGCAAAGAAAGCTCCAGGTTAAAATGAATAGGCTTTTTGATCAGAATAGTAAGAAAAAATGTAGTGAATCACATTTACAGTTTTGTAATTCAGAATATTCAAAAAATGAAAGAAGTACCCTATAAAGGGAAAGTTCAGTTAAAATAGAAAGTTTTCTATATTTATGTAAAGAGCTTGAAACAGTAGCTGGCACATAATAGCTGTTTGCTATTCAGAGAAAGAAATCTATTTCTGTATACTGCAGTTAGTCTAATTTCTGGGGGTTTTTTTCTCTCTCTTTCTCTGAATAACCAAAGTGAGATTTTTAAGTCATCAGATTTGCAAAGTATGTCTCAAAAATAACCAAAAGTGCTGCCTAGGCAGCTGTATATTTGTATAAGCTCTAATATTCCAAGTATTATTTAGCTAATTCGGCCAAAAGATAAATATGCCATGTTAATTTTCCAATATACTTATTATAAACTGTTTTATGTATTGTTTGTATAAAATTTCAATAAATTATTCTAGTGATATAGTTTTTACAAGTCATTCTACCTAGGACCTGGTTAAAGAATGAGGAAAAATAAGCTGAAATAACTCAAGGAAGATTTTACTGCATTCAAAGATGAGTAATTTGAATGCCAGATTGGAGCTGAATCTGGGTAAGAATGATCAAGTCAACTTGTACATATTTTTCTCTCAGCCTGGAGCCCGTCTTCTCTGTTCTATGCTTCATATGCACAGATAACTTTGGCTAAATAACGGTTGACTACCTTCAAGTGGGTGGAAGTGGCTAAAATTTGTCAATCAATAATGAGAATTTTCTGAGATAATAAAAGTGTCAGATGGTCCACATTGTCAATCACAAATCAGACAAAATTTTACCAATTAATTGCACATATTTTTATCCCATGTGAGATGCAATTCTACCAGTATTTTAAAATTAATCACATATATTTATTTTTAATTCATCTATTTACTTTCTTTTCTTTTCCCTATAAATTAACAATTTACAATTATATCAATTTATGTGGTACAACATGATGTCATGTTCTATTATACTATGGAATAATTAAATCAATAAAATGACTAAGACATATTGCCACTAAAATATTACTAATTATATTAAATTATTAATTTGAACAGAACTTAAACTGGAGAAATGCAAAGAAATAAAATGTCAAGACAAAACCTCCCACTAATTTTCAAGGGTTTTCAATCCTCACTGAATTTGACCTTAGTTCTTTCTCTAGTATGAGGAGAAAAATATTTGCTATAATACTTTATGAATCAAAATCTTTCTGAAAAGTCTTTAGTCACTGGTGTAGCTCTTACATGGCTTTGAGCCATGTCTTATTCTGTACTGTTATAACAAAATACTAAATGATTTTTAAAAAATAGAAATATATTTCTCACAGTTCTGGAAATTGGGAAACCCAACACCAAGACACTGGCAGGTACTATGTATGGTAAGGGCCGCTCTCTGCTTCCAGAATGGTGCCTGGTTTCTATGTCTAGAGAGGGGAACACTTTGTCCCCAATGGTGGGAAAGATGGAAGGCCAAGAGATTGTCCTACAAGCCTTTATGAACATTTCTAAGTGCTAATTTATAAGTGCTACTCCCACTCAAGAAGGCAGAGCTCTTGTTACTCAGTCAGCACCAAAGACTCCACTTCCTAATATAGTGTAATTGGTGACTAAGTTCGACATAAATTTTGCATGGAAAAAGAAGCATTTAATTCATATCAACCTTCTGAAAAATAGTGTCTGAGATTATGGGTGACAGATTAATCGGGTAGAGGAAATTTCAAAGCAGCCCAATGTTCAGGCCATGGCATAGGCACGGCTGGGGGTTTTAATCCAGCTCTACATTGAGAATCAAAAACAAGTGGCATAGCTGAGTACTTTTAAAAGTTTTGCATTTTCCCCAGAAAGGAAGTTCCAGTAAAGTTGGGGCCTGTAAAGGTGGAGCAGAAGTGAGCTTGGCTGCTGAAAAGATTAGCATTAAAAAGAAGCCAAGTACTCTACATTAGGACAATAGGAAAAATGGCTTGAGGCAATGTCAAGAATCAGCAAGACCCCTCTGTTCAGAGTTTCAGGGCTGCAAAGTTGCAAAGCTTTCATTTGAGAAGTAAGCGCCATGGCACCGTGCTCCAGAACAGCAAGCTAGGGAATTAATTCTCTGGAATTTGGTTTGCAGTGCTCAGTCTCAGGTACTTGGGAACCACTGTAGCCATGACACAAGAACCCAACTACTAGTCAAGATGGCCACAGACTATGGTGTGATCTACATGGATTTACATGTGTGTGCACATGGTGTGCATGGGTTTACAGACAGGTGCACTGCAAGCGCTGTGAGATCAGGAGGGCTTCCATGCATATTTCAGAAGAAGGCCTGAGAGGCCAGGCAGTGTGCCCTGAGAGGGGAGTGTGTGAAGATGTGAGAGTGAAATTGAAAGTGTAGTGGAGACCCCAAGAAGTTGCGGATGCCAGGAACATGGAATATCTGAGGAAAGCTGTGAATAATGAGAAAATCCAGACAAAAAAAAAAAAAAAAGAAATGTGGGCTACAACCAAAAGCAATGTCCTAGGGGTGGGGCTCCTCAAGCCCTTTGGAGTTTACATCTTCACCCTGGGTATTGGACATAGAGCTCCAGAATTTAATATTTGCCCTGCTGGGTTTGGGTCTTGTATCGATCCCATTGGTTTCTATCCTCCTACTTCTCCCTTTTGGAATAGGAATGTTTACCCTGTTCCATTGTATTTTGAAAGTATTTACATTTGTTTTTGATTTTACAGGGGCTCGCAGCTAGGAGTTTGCCTTGACTCTCAGAAGAGACTTTGATCTTGGACTTTTCAGGAATGCTGGAACTTGTAAAACTTCGGCAACTCTTAGAGATGGACTAAAGGTACTTTTCATAAAGACGGGCTCATGAGTCTTTCGGAAGCCAGGAAAAGAATGTTACTGTTTATCTCTGAATGTCCCCACAAAGCCTCGTGCACTCAGAGGTGGTGACTTGTGGAAGGTGATTTGATTATGGGGGTGATGCAGCTTGCTTGGTGTTGGAAGGTGGGGCCTGGATGGAAGAGGCCGCTCACTGGGGCTGTGACATGGAAGGTATTTCTCCCTCCCTGGCTCCTCCCCTTGCTCTCTGCTTCTTGGCTGCTATGAATTGAGCAGCTTTTCCTATGCCTTCCTGCCTCAAAGCCAGTGGACTATGGACTGAAACATGAGTCAAAAAAAAAAAAAAAAAAAAAGCCTCCCCTCCTTTAAATTGCTATTGTCAGGTATTTTGTCCCAGTGATGAGGAAAGTAACTAAGACAAGGTCATTCATATTTGATCACATTTCTTTTAATCTTCCTACCAAGACAATAAAAAAAATTGAGGGGCGGGGGAGAAAAGGAAACAGTTTGTACTGGTCAGCTTCTATACTGAGGGCTCTCTGTTAGGTATCTTACACATGAAACAAGCATGCAAGTGCTTTAAATTTGATGACATATGAACTGAAAATAGATTTATTTTTTCCATTGCTTCATTCAAACATGCCTTATTGACTCTGTTTTCCTCATGATCACCTTTGGATAAATTCCATCAATTTTCAGTTATTTCTCATCTATCAGAATGTTGTCATTTTCAGATATTATAGTAGTCCCATTTATTCTAAAGCTTGACTCTATTTACATACTTTATTCAAATATCTTTCTTTCTCCCAGCTCAGGGATTAATCATGGGTTAAGAAAGCTGTCGTTCTCACCATGCTCAGCTTTTTCTCCATCTCTCCTCCATCTTCTGACTCTCCCAGAGTCAGGACACAGAAAATGGAATCTAGGGGATTATAAACATGTGGTTAAATGTTTTAGACAAAACCCATCCTATTGTATGAGAACCAGCACCAAAGGCACAAATCATCCTGAGACCAGCACAGACCCTTTAGCCTGACCATTCGGCCTCCTGATATGCACTCACATGGGACACGACGGTGAGCTCCAGCCCTTTGACTGGATCCTTCTGATCTCCAGCATGCAGACAGCACTTTTGCACTCTTCCACACCTGATTCAATGGGTGGCCATTGTAAGCCTATCTTATAAATCCTTACATCACACTAAATTTGTTTCTCTAGTAGGCACTGACCAATACATCATTCTTCCAAAATATCTTCAGTTTTCTTACCTTCCAATCTATGACATAAAATTAGTCCACAGAAAATGCACATATCCTGGTTTGTCAAAACAGAGGAAGTGCAGCTGGCCCAATTGGTCACTTCTCTTCCTGGTGCTGGAATTTGGAGCTGCTCCACAAGAGTGCAGACTTAAATCTCATATGGAAAGTGACCTATCAGAGTCCACATTAGCCTGTGCTCCCAAGACTTGAGGATAAACAACAGGTCCTCAAGTGAGTTCTTTTGCTTTACACTGCCCAAATGGCTCTGTCCACATGGACCTAAAACTCAGAAGTAATTACATATCTTACCTTCATTTATAGGCTTTAAATCTTTTATATGGAGGGAAGCAGTCATTCTTTTCTCCTAAAAAGAAAGTAGGAGGAACACCTTGGAACTTTCTGCAAATGATCTACTCTAAACAATGACTTTAGTCTTTCAAATCCTCTCTTATGTAACCTGTAGGTACTTTATGGTGGCTGGATCGTGTCTGCTGTATTTTAGGAATTCCTACTTGGATATATCTAGCAAGTCTCATGAAGTATGTAGGTATTTACCAGGCATTTACCAAGATAACAAGAAAGGTCCTATTTAGTAGTCTCTTACTTTTTAAATATCTCATTTAACTCTGACAATAATCCTATAATGTATTTATTAATACAGTTGTTCCTGGATGTGTATGGGGGATTGGTTCCAGGACTCCCAAGAACCCCAAAATCCTCAGGTGCAAAGTCCCTTATATAAAATAGGGAAGGGGTTCCAGAAAAAGATGGCGGATCTGTAAGAAGCAGGCAGTGAACCTCTCCAAAAGACGCCATTCGGACACTGGAATACAGTGACTGGAGGATGACAAGAAAGAGGGAAGTGGCTCCCATGGACCCAAGAAAGATCTGAAGCACAGTTTGGGGCCCACGGAGAAAGTGAAGAGAGAAACTCCAACAAAGAAGAAGGAGGTGGCCACCGGTGCATTTCCCTGTGTCAGGAATCCCGACGCGACAGAAGTGGTTCAAATCTGCGGACATGCGGTGACTGCCAGCACCCCGGGGGCCTCCATGGAGGAAAGCGAGAAGCAGAGAAGCAGCGACCTTGAAGGACACACTGACTGGCGATGAGTGCTGACACCCAGCCGTCAGGCGCGCAAGAGAGCCACTAGCCAGGTGCCATTGTGGGTGGGGCAGCAGCTGAGCTCAGAACTCAGGGTGGCCGCCACTCCATCCATGGCTCCAGTGGGAACCTCTGCAGAGTAACGCGAGACGCCGCGGTACAGAGAAGCACCAGCCGAGAAGGACACACTGACTGGCGCTTTTCTTCCTGGTATTCCAAGACTGAGATTGTCTAAGGATCACAAAAAACACTGTGGCACAGAACCAAAGAACCAAGGACTGGGGCAAACAGGCAGCAACTTCTTATCTCCAACAAATTGAAGAGGTAGGATATTGCAGCAGGCTCAAAACCCAAAAATAAGCTACACCTGGAAGATACCTCCAAGAAGTAGCCATCTCCTGAGAGTTTGAAATTCTAGCAATAAAGCAACCTACCAAAGGCAATTTACAAACAGCAACCCAGGAATTAAACTAAAGAAAAGAAAATGAGACGACACTTAAACAAGATGCAGCCCCACACATCCAGTTCACCAAAGGCAAACCCAGGGGGCAGAGAAGTGGGACAAATGGAAAGCCACCCACCTGCCATCTCTGAAGTGGTAACAACAAAGCAGCTGAATGAGGCTCTGGAAAAATTTAAATCAGAAATAATTTCTCAGATAACTGCAGAGATAATGTCCACAATGAAGACCATGCTTAAGGATGCTAGAGTAGACACAGACAAAAAAAAGATGAGCTTAAGAAAATGATGGAAGCCATGAATGCTCAGCATAGGAAAGAAATGGAATCCATAAAGCAGATTCAAGCAAATATCCAGGAGAACAAAAATTCCACTGAAAGTATTTGTAGCAGATTAAGCCAATGTGAGGACAGGATCTCAGATATAGAAGACAGGCTTGCAATTAGTGATCATGAAAAGAAAGAATTCTTAAAAACAGCAAGGGGCCATGAAAAATCAATCCAGCAGCTGCTAGAGGATGCAAAGAAGAATAATTTAAGATTGATTGGAGTCAATGAAAAAGCAGGAGATAGCATAAATGACATCAGAACACTGTTCACAGACATTATCACAGAAAATTTCCCTGGTAGAGAAAAAGAATTTGATGTTCAGATAAATGAGGCTTATAGAACTCCAATTAGCCATGATCAAAACAAATCTTCAGCCAGGCCACGATCAAAACAAATCTTCAGCCAGGCATATTATAGTCAAGATTCCAGAAATTCAACATAAGAGTAGAATCTTAAAAGCTGTTAGGGAAAAGAAACAAATCACCTATAAAAGAAAGCCCATCAGAATCACAGCGGACTTTTCAGCACAAACCCTCAAGTCAAGAAGAGCTTGGAATGATGTATTTCACGTTCTAAAGGAAAATAATCTTCAACCTAGATTGATGTACCACACAAAACTATCTTTCAAAACTGATGGAGAAATAAAATACTTCCATGACAAAGAACATCTGAGAAAATTTATAACCACCAAACCAGCACTCCAAAATGTTTTGAAGGACATTCTAGAAAGGGATAACAAGGACTACAACTCCAGAAACCCCAACAGAAGGAATCCACCAGGCAGAGCAAATGATTAAAGAGGGGGAGAGAAAAATAAAAATTAAAAGAGGGGGAGTCAACAACAAGAAAATAACATGACAAGGATAAGTCAATACATATCAGTTTTAACCATTAATGTTAATGGTCTCAATTCACCAATCAAAAGGCACAGACTGGCAAATTGGGTCAAGAAGCAAGATCCAACAATATGCTGTATACAAGAAACACATTTAATTCAGAAAGAAATTCATAGACTGAAAGTCAAAGGATGGAAAACAATACTCCATGTGACAAAAACCCAGAAAAAAGCAGGAGTAGCTATTCTTTTTGCAGACAAAGTGAATTTCAAGCCAAGAATGATTCAGAGCGATAAAGAAGGTCACTACATCCTTGCAAAGGGAACAATCCAAGAGGAAGAGATAACAATCATAAATATATATGCAACAAATACCAGTGCACCCAACTATATAAAACAAATATTAATGGACATGAAAAATCAAATAACCACTAATAAAATTGTATTGGGGGATCTCAATACTCCACTGTCACAAAAAGACAGATCAACTAGACAAAAAATCAACAATGAAATATTAGAACTGAACCAAACATTGGAACAAATGGACTTAGTAGATGCCTACAGAGTGTTCCACCCCACAACATCAGAATACACATTCTTCTCAGCTGCACATGGGACGTTCTCCAAAATAGACCACATACTAGCTCATAGAACCTGCTTAAGTAAATGCAAAGGAATTGAAATTATCCCATGTATATTATCAGACCATAGTGCAATGAAATTGGAAATGAATGGAAAAGGAAACCACAAGAATTTGCTAAACACATGGAAATTAAAGAGCACCCTACTGAACAACCAATGGGTAACAGATGAAATTAAAGAAGAAATTAGACAGTTTCTGCAACTGAATGATAATGACAGTACAACATACCGGAACTTATGGGATACAATTAAAGCAGTCCTAAGAGGGAAATTTATAGCATTAAATTCCTATATCAGGAAAACAGAGCAAGCACAAACAAACAACCTAATGGTAAACCTCAAACTTCTAGAAAAAGAAGAGCAGGCTAAGCCAAAAGCTCATACAAGGGAGGAAGTTATAAAGATCAGAGTAGATATTAACGTATTGGAGACTAAAAAAACAATACAAAGAATCAACGAATCAAAGAGTTGGTTCTTTGAAAGATTAAATAAAATTGACAAACTCTTATCCAACCTTATTTAAAAAAGGAAAGAAAGTACTCAAATCCATGCAATTAAGAATGGAAAGGGTGATATCACAACGGACCCTGCAGAAATCCAGAAGATCATCTATACCTACTTTGAAAACTTGTATTCTAATAAGATGGAAAATGCAGAAGAAATGGACAGATTCCTAGATACATATGAATTACCAAAGCTCAACCAAGAAGATATAAAAACCCTAAATAAACCAATAACAATCAATGAAATCGAAGATGTAATTAAAAACTTCCCAACAAAGAAAAGCCCAGGCCCTGATGGATTCACTGCCGAATTCTACAAGAAATTTAGAGAATACCTAACACCACTACTTCTCAAATGCTTCAATGAAATTGAAAGGGAAGCAATACTCCCAAATTCTTTCCTGGAAGCAAGCATTACCCTGATACCAAAACCAGAGAAGGACCCAACTAAGAAAGAGAACTACAGACCAATCTCCCTAATGAACATAGATGCAAAAATCCTCAGTAAGATACTGGCAAACAGAATTCAGCAAATCATCAAGAAGATTATACACCATGACCAAGTCGGATTCATCCCAGGGATGCAGGGATGGTTCAACATATGTAAATCAATAAATGTAATATACCATATTAACAGAACCAAGGACAAAAATCATATGATCATCTCAATAGATGCAGAAAAAGCTTTTGACAAAGTCCAGCACCCATTCATGCTAAAAACCCTACAGAAAATTGGAATAGATGGTCTTTATCTCAATGTGATAAAAGCTATCTATGACAAACCAACAGCCAATATCATACTAAATGGACAAAAACTGAAAGCCTTCTCTCTAAAATCAGGAACCAGACAAGGATGCCCACTGTCCCCACTCTTATTCAACATAGTCCTGGAAACTTTAACCAGAGCAATTAGACAAGAGAAAGAAATAAAAGGAATTATGATTGGAAAGGAAGAAGTTAAATTATCATTATTTGCAGATGACATGATACTCTACGTAGAAGACCCCAAAAACTCCACTAAAAAATTGCTAGATTTAATAAGCAAATTCAGTAGTGTAGCAGGATACAAAGTCAACACTCAAAAATCAATAGCCTTCCTGTACACCAATAACAAACTCACTTAGAGAGAAATTAGGGAAACAACACCTTTCACAATCACATCTAAAAAAATGAAATACCTAGGAATCAATCTCACAAAGGAAGTAAAAGACCTCTACACTGAAAACTACAGTACTCTGAAAAAGGAGATTGAAGAGGATATCAGAAAATGGAAAGATATCCCTTGCTCTTGGGTCGGAAGAACCAATATAGTGAAAATGGCCATACTTCCAAAACTGTTATACAGATTTAATGCAATTCCAATCAAAATTCCAACATATCTCACAGAATTAGAGAAAACAATCCTAAAATTCATCTGGAACCAGAAGAGACCTAGAATAACAAAGGCAATTCTGGGCAACAAAAGCAAGGCAGGGGGCATCACAAGCCCTGATTTGAAATTATACAATAAAGCTACTGTGACAAAAACAGCGTGGTATTGGCAAAAAAACAGACTTGAAGATCAATGGAACAGATTAGAAGATGCAGAAACAACTGCAGACATACTAAGCCACGTTATCTTTGACAAAGGTGCCAAACACATTCACTGGAAGAAAGATAGCCTCTTTAATAAATGGTGCTGGAAAAATTGGCTCTACACATGCCGAAGATTAAAATTAGACCCATATCTTTCATTGTGCACTAAACTAAATTCAAAATGGATCAAAGAACTAAATATTAAAACAGAAACATTAAATCTCCTGGAAAATAGAATAGGTAAAACTCTTGAAGACATAGGTGTAGGCAAAGACTTTATGAATAAAACCCCCATCACACAGGAAGTATCACAAAGAATCAACAACTGGGATCTCATCTTATTAAAAAGCTTTTACACAGCAAGAGAAACCACCAACAGAGTGAAGAGACAACCCACAACATGGGCAAAAATGTTTGCCAGCTATTCTTCAGACAAAGGATTACTATCAAGAACATACAAAGAACTCAAAAAAATCAGACCTCCCAAATTTAAAGACCCAATCCAAAAATGGGCATCTGAGATGAATAAACACTTCTCAGATGAAGAAATACAAATGGCAAATAAATATATGAAAAAATGTTCAACATCACTAGTCATTCGAGAGATGCAAATGAAAACAACACTGAGATTCCATCTCACCCCAGAAAGAATGGCTATCATCAAGAAGTCAACTAATAACAAATGCTGGAGGGGCTTTGGGGAAAAAGGAACCCTTCTCCACTGTTGGTGGGAGTGTCGACTGGTACAGCCACTGTGGAAATCAGTGTGGAGACTCCTCAAAAAACTAGGGTTGGAGGTTCCATTTGACCCAGCTATTCCCTTTCTGGGTATCTTCCCAGAAGAATTAAAAACATCATACCACAGCGATATATGTGCACCCATGTTTATAGCAACACAATTTGTAATAGCTAGATCGTGGAAACAACCCAAATGCCCATTAACCGAGGAATGGATAAAAAAGATGTGGTATTTCTATACAATGGAGTACTACTCAGCCATAAAGAAAGATAAACTGGAAACTTTTATAGGTAAATGGATGCAACTGGAGAAAATACTCACAAGCGAAATAAACCGGACGCACATTTGTAAACATCGTATTGTCTCCCTAGTATGAAAATGCAATTTCACTGTGACTATTCCATTCCTTAGTCTTCTATTTTTACCTAGCTTTTACATGGCTTAATCTTATACTGAGTAATATTTTTCTCCAAAAGGTATTTGTACATTCTCTAATGCTTGAGTTTGTTAATACATGAGAATGTTTACTTGTCTTTAAAATAAATAAATAAATAAATAAATAAATAAATAAATAAATAATAGGGAATTATTTGCATAAAACACTTCGTTCTTCCATATACTTTAAATCGTCTCTGGATTACTTATAATGCTTAATACAACGTAAATGCTATGTGATTGTTATACTGTCTTCTTCAGGAGAAAATGAGAAGAAAAATGTTTGTATATGTTCAGTATAGATGCAATTTTTGAAAATAATTTTGATCCACAGTTGGCTGAAACCAAGGATGCAGCACCTGTGGATACAGAGAGTCAATAATGCTTCCATTTATAAAGGAGGATACTAGTATCCCTGAATTTAAACACTACTTTAAGGTTGATAGTACATCTGCTTAGTATCTGAAGCTTAGATGTGTGTACATATCTTATCATATACTCCTACATCAGTGGTTCCAGAATTTTATCAAAATAACCTGGAGTTCTTCTTGTGATACATGTTGCTGGGCCTCTCAGCAGGTATGAGGAAGACCTGGGAATTTGCATTTCTACCAAGTTTTCCTAGGGTGCTGATGTTGCTGGTCTGGAAATACACTGAGAAAAACTGATGCCTTTTTCATGAAAAGGTGAAAGAAAAATAATACAAGACTTTACCCCCTCCACAAAGCTGTCCTTTCATAGTCAGTTACTCTTCCAACAATTTTTTTTGTTCCTTGGAAATTCACATAGAATTTATTTCCTTAATGATGATACCATTTCTAAATACTTCAGTGTTTATATCCTCCATCACTGACTAACACAAACTGCTTTTCTTTTAATCAGTCAATCTCCTTTCTTCATCTTCCTCTCCCTGGAAAATTTTCAAAACAAAGCAACACAGACATCCTCAAAGAAATAAACAGTAGCTTCTTGGTGATTAACACTTTGTTTCAAGATTGTGTGTGTGTGTATGTATATGTGTGTGGTACCAGGGATTGAACACAGGGCCTTCACACTGGCCCTGTACGCAGCCCTTTTTAATTTTTTTTAGTTTGAAATAGGGTCTTGCTATATCCCAGAGCTGCCTAAGCTGGATTTGAACTTGCATCCTCCTGCTTCAGCTTCCCATAGTGCTGGTGTAACAGGCATACACTACCATGCCCAGCTTTGAGATATTTTTTGAACCAAGTTTAAACACACAAAGTAGAATGGAAAAAGTAAAATTGCATCCAGATAAGAGGGAAAGTACAGAATTCACATAATAGGTTGGAGCACCTCTCAAATTTTTGTACAGTATGACCAATTGCTTCAATGGCTAGAGTTCTCTTTCATGGAATGAGGAAGAGAAGTACATTGGCCACTTTTCCAACATTACAGTGAAGGTCTAGATTTTATTATCAGTAATGAAGGAGTGAATATTTTTGAGTATTTGTTTGTTTGTTGACTTTGCTTTTTTTATAGTGGCAGGAATCAAATTAAGGGTTTTATGCAAGCTATGCAAATGCTCAACCAGTGAGCTACACCCCTTGTCCCACCAGGAATAGTGAAGATGAATTAGTATTAGATTCTAAAATGCAGGGTGGGGTGGGTGAGATGGCTCAGTGGCATAAGCCTCTGCCTGGCAAGTGCAAGGGCCCGAGTTCGACTTCCAGAACCTACATACGAAAAAAGGGCCGGTGATATCGCTCAGTGGCACGGGCACCTGATGGCGCGCCAGGTCCTGAGGTTGACCCCCGGTACCCACAAAAAAAATAAAATAAATAAAATAAAATAAAATGCAGGGTAATTTAGCTCACTACTTTGCTTTTTCATTTTTCTATTAGGCTACTATAATATGAAATGATAGTCGATACATTTTCTTCTCTTAGAAAGAAAAAAGAACTTCTATATCTAAAGAACTTCAACACAAAGCAAAACAAAGCAAAACTTTGTATTATCTTTTCTCTAAGGAAAAAAATGACAGGGAATTGCATACCAGTTCATGGCATTCTTTTCAAATACTGAATATGGCATAATCCACTTGCCTAATTATATATGATTTATGACCATTTCCTCGAAAACTGCAGGGAGGAAGTTTGTTTGGAAAGGTAATATGCAGTTTTACAACAATGGGAAGGTACTTTTCAATGCTGCTTTTTACTGAAGAAAGCATGATCTACATAAGCATAAGTTTAGAAATGAGAATGTGAGGGAACTGATAGCACAAAATATTAAAGAGAAATATTTTAGAAACTCAGTGATTTACAGATGCTCACAAGTGTGCTGTTATGTACACTTACAAGTATAGCCAAGCTGAGGAAGCTGAACATAAATTTCAAAACACAGATACAGTGCATAAGGATGACAAATGGGAGTTCTAATTGCCCTCCATGAGGAATCTCTGCTTTGAGATGTTGCTGATGGTGCCTGTGCACCAAATCAAAGCTTTCTCACTCAGGTGGCATTAACTAGGGATAGGTGCTCTTTGGCTTTGTACCTTACCAGCTGTTCCCCGGCAGTAAACACTTCTGTTCTAGTACACAGGTCCTTTTTCAATTACAACTCTCCACAGCAAGCTTCACTTTGGTTGCACAACTGAATCCCCATAGTCTTTGTACTTCATATTTTCTCTTGTGCACAAACAATGTGCCCAGCTTTAGAGTAAGCGGGTCTGGACCTCGTTGCAGCCCAGAGGAGTTTATAAATTGTAATCCCAGGGAAATGTTCTTGGAATTCTCAAAAGTAAATTTCAATCTACCACTTCCAGGGCAACTGATGGCGAGAATAAAAAGATAAACACATACCTGCAGTAGTGGGGAGCCAAGGGGGTCCTAAGTCCAGTGGGAACAATGGCTAAGTAGAACAAAGGGCACAACCCAGGGCTGAACCCAGGTTTTAAGAATTCATGAAGAGAGGAGTGGCTTGGGGTTGAGTGAGTGTGACAATGATGGGAAGTGCGTAAGTGCTGTGAGCTGGGCTGGGCTGGGTAGGAGGCACAATGGTACTTCTGCAATATGCAGAGAGAGGTATGCAGGAAGAGTACTGGATTCTGGTAACAGGGAGCCTCTAAGTTTGGAGGAATGTGCATAACACAGTTTGGGGAAGTGTCTTGTGTTTTGGATGGGCTGCTTCAGCTCTGATGTCTAGCTTTCACTGCCCTGGGACCTCACCACCTCTATCTCAAGGCTCAATCCCAGCCAACAGTGTGGCATCTCTCGGCCTAGCTGATGCTTAGCAGAGCTACACGCAGGGCATCACAGACCTGTTGCTTTGATTCAAAGGCTACACATTGGCGCCTTGGCTAGACCCATTCGCATTGCTTAAAGCCAATTGAGGGAGTAGAGTATTTTCCTAGCCAGCTCTGTGCGTATCAGTACACAGAAGTAGGGCAAGGGTAAGCCAACATGGAAACAAGTTGTCTTCTCTCCAGGGGAGCCATCTCGCTGGTCCTCCACACAGCTTCATGCTCTGTACTTGCTTGCGTTATGAATTCCTCTGTGTGTTCAAAATGCTACTCAACGTGATAGAAAACTAGCATTTTAGCTATTGCTAAAGTGTTTTATTTAATGTTGGCACTTCCTGTAGCATAAAATCAGGGACAAGATCACAGCATCATATATAAGTAACCAATAATATCAAAACTATAAAGAGAAAAAAAATCATGTACTTTTGGTAGAAATGGTAGAGATAGAAGCTCTTGTATCTGAACAGAAATACGAAAATCTTCATTACCTTCCAATGTTAACCATAGAATTCCCCCCAAAATGAATTTGCACTGTTTTTATCCTTTTCAGTGTCTTCTAAAATACTTGCTATTGAATATATTTGGGATGTAAGACATTGTGTTTTGAGGACAATTATGTGCTGTGTATTGACATTTCCTTTTCAGACTCCATGGTCCCATTAGATTCTGATGGAGTTAAATTCTGAAGGCATAGTGACGTCATAGCACAAGGCATTGCTCATAGGTCGGTGATGATGTTGGTGTGAAAACATCAATAGTGCTGCCAGTCAAACAAAATACAGCACATCCTATGATGTATACTACAAGATATTTACAATGCAAATAAATGACTGTGTTACTGGTTTATATGTTTTGTTGTTGTTGTTGCTGCTATTTTAGAGTGTACTTTTCCTAAAATATTTTCCTATGAAACTATTCATATTACTCTGGCAGCAACCTCATTCAGCTCCTGTTTTGCACATCTCTTGGTTGCATTGAGAGGCCAAGAGAAGTAATTGACCTACACCATCTATATTTGAGTACACTAGGATATGCACACAATGACAAAATCTCAGAACAAAGCCCCATTCATAAGTGAGATGGAACGGCACACATGCATAACAAAATGTTTACAGTGCTCAGACAATTAACAGCCTCCTTCCACACAGGTACTTTCGTGTGTTGTGTATTACAAGTACCTAAAATCTACTCTCTTCTGAAGTTTCCAGTATACTATATTATAAACAATACTTTCCATGCTATATATTAGATCTCTAGACATATACATTTATATAACAATTTCTTTTACTCTTTGCAACAAATAAACTGACTAAATAATAACAGTACTAAATATTGGGAAATATATCAATATTCTTGTAGCAAAAAAACTTTTTTTTTAAGGATGAATGGTTTATTTTGGCTCACAGTTTGTAGGGGTTTCAATCCATAGATGGCTGGCTCAAAGGCAGAGTGGGATAGCAGAGGAGCATCATAGATGAGAAACAGTTCATGGCATTGCAGGCAGAAGGCAACAAGCAGCAAGCCCACATTTTCCTTTTATCCTATCCAGGCTACAAGCCTTTTAGATAGTGCTACCCACAACCAGGATGGGGCTTCTCTCTTCAGTAAATCCATTCAGCCACCCCCAGATCTATGCTAATTCCAATCAATGGAATTAATTCCAATCAAGCTTCAAAATGTCCTACATATGAGCACATGAAGCTTTGGGGGGACATCTACATACAAGCCATAATACTAAATTTGGTTTTTAATTCTATAAGTCTTTTATGGAATTTCTTGGGTCTTCTATGTTGAAAATCATTTCATCTGCAAATAATGATAATTGGACTTCTTTCTTTCCTGTACATATCCTTTTCATTTCTTTTTCTTGCCTGATTTCTCTAGCTAACATTTTGAGTACTATGTTGACCAGGAGTGGTAAGATTGAACATCTTTCTCTTGCTCCCAATTTTGGAAAGAAAATTTCAACTTTTCCCATGTAATGTGATGTTGGAGTAGGTTTGCAATAAGTGATTTTATCAGATTGGGTTAAGGTCCTCCTATACATATATTCTTGAGGGTTTTTGTCTTGAATGGATGTTGGGTTTGTCAAGATATTTTCTGCATCTATTGAGGTGATCATGTGGATTTTGTCCTTGTTTCTGTTAATGTCATGTATTACATAAGATTTTTTCATATGCTGAAACTTCCTTGCATCATGGGGATGAAGCCTACTTGGTCAAGCTGTATGAACTTTTTGATGATTTGCTGCATTCTGTTTGTCAGTGTCTTTTGAAGATTTTTGCACTTATGTTCAATAAAGATTTTGGTCTACAGTTCTCTTCTATGTTTGCATTCTGTCTGGTTTTGGTATCAGAGTAATGCTACATTCTGGAATTATTTTGAGAGTACTTGTACCTTTTCCATTTTATTAAAGAGTTTGAGGACTATTGGTATTAAATTCTGCCTGAAGTTCTTGTAGATTTCAATCAGAAATCAATGAGGTCCAGGGCTTTTATTAGATGGTAGGGTTTCTTTTGTTCCTATTCAAATACACTGGCTGTTTTTGGACAATTCAGCATTTTTAGATCTTGCTTCTGCTTTGAAAATTCACACGTATCTAGTAATCTCTCCATTTCTTCTAAATTGATCAATTTATGAGAGTACATGTTTTCAAGATAGATAGTAATAGCCTGGATTTCTGTGGTATCTGCTGTGATTTTGTCTTTTTCATTTCTAATTGCATCAATATGGGTCTTCCCTTGTTTTAGTGAGATTGGATATGAATTTCTCTGTTTTCAATTTTGTTTATTCTTCAAAGAACCAGCATCTTCATTCATTTATTGTTTGTACTTTTTTTAGTCTCAATTTCATTAATTTCTGCTGATCTTTATAATGTCCTTTTTTCTTGTAGCTTTGGATTTAGATTGCTCATGATTTTCTAGGACCTTGAGATGTCTCATTAGGTTATTTATCTAGGCTCACTCTATTTTTCTGATGTGGAGCTATAAGCTTACCTCCTAGGATTGCACTCATTTTGTCACATAAGTTCTGGTATGCTTTACTGGCATTATCATTTTATTTTAGGAACTGTAACTTCTTCCTTGATATTTTTGTGGACCCACTGATTATTATTCAAGAGCTTATCGTTTAGTTGTCATGCACTATCATAGTTTCTGTGTTTCTTTTGTCATTGGTTTCTAGTACTGTGATTGCAAAATATTCAGGGATAATTTTGATTCCTTTGCATTTACTTAAGCATACTGTATTGACTATTATGTGATCTATTTTGGAGAAAGTTTCTTGTGCTGTTGAAAAGAATGTGTATTTTGTTGTGGTTGGGTAAAACACTGTATAGATATCTATGAACTTCATTTATTCAAAGGTTTTGTTTAATTCTGATGTCTCTGTTGATTATTTTATCTAGCTGATCTATCTGCGAAAGTGGAATGTTGAGATGCCCTGCCATACATGTGTTGATGTTAATTTGATATTTTGTATCGCATAGTGTTTGTTTCATGATGATCAGTGCACTGGTGTTCAGTGCATATATGTTTATAAGTGTTATCTCTTCCTGTTAAATTGTTCCCTTAACCAAAATGCAATGGCCTGCTTTGTCTCTTTTGTCAGCTTGGTTTGAAGTCTACCTTGTCCGAATATGAGATAGATACTCCTGCTAGATTTTAAGGTCTTGCAGCATGGAATATTGTTTTCATCCTTTGATTTTTAGTCTCCAAATTGGGGAGTTAAATGAGTTTCTTGCATCTTTTGATTAGGGAATTACTCAAGAATAAGGTACATCTATTTTCGGATATCTTCTTTGATCTCCTTTTTCAGAGCACTGTAGTTTCCAATGTATAGATCTTTTACTTCCTTTGTTAGATCAATTCATAAGTATTTCATTTTCCTCAATGTTATTATGAAATGTGTGGTTTCCCCAGTTTCTTCCTCAGTGAGTTTGTTTTTTGTGTACAGGAATGCTATTAATTTTTGAGTGTTGACTTTGTATCCAGCTATGCTACTGAATTTGGTTATTAAACCTAGAATCTTTTGGTGGAGTTCTTGGGGTGTTTGGTGTGGTAAAGTATCATGTCATCTGCAAATAATAATAATTTAACTTTTTCCTTTTTCTACATTTATTCCTTTTATTTCATTCTCTTATCTAATTGCTCTGGCTAATGTTTCCAGAACTGCATTGAATAAGAGTGGTGATAATGGATATCTTTGTCTTTTCCTTCTTTCTGAAGTGAAAGCTTTCAGTTTTGTCCATTTAGTATGATGTTGGCTATTGGTTTGTCATAGATGGCTTTTATCAGATTGAGATGAAGATCATCTATTCCAATTTTCTGTAGGGTTTTTATCATGAATAAGTGGTGGACTTAGTCAAATACTTTTTCTGCATCTACTGAGATGATCATGTGATTTTTGTTTTTGGTTTGGTTGATATGGTGTATTACATCTATTGATTTGTGTATGTTGAAACATCCTTGTATCTTTGGGATGAATTTTACTTGGTCATGGCTTATAATCTTCTTGATGATTTGTTGCATTCTGTTTGCCAGTATCTTATTGAGGATTTTTGTGTCTAGTTCATTTGGGATATTTTGGGACATTTTCTTTTTCGGTTGGATCTTTCTCTGGTTTTAGTATGAGGGTAAAACTTGCTTCGAAGAATGACTTTGGGAGTATTACTTCCCTTTATATTTCATTAAAGTTTTTGAACAGTTGTGGTTTTAGATCTTGTCTAAAATCCAGCAGTGAGTCCATTAGGAACTGGGTTTTTTTTTAATACATTTTTAATTAGATCTTCAATTTCTTTGACTGACATTGGGTTATTTAGAATATTATATCTTCTTGATTCAGCTTTAGTAATTCATATGTATCTAGGAACCTGTCCATTTCTTCTCTTTTCCATCTGTACTTCAAGTACAGGTTCTTGAAGTAGGTATTGATGATCTTCTGGATTTCTGTTGGATCTGTTGTGATTTTACTCTTTTCATTCCTTATTGAATGGATTTGAGTCTTTTCTTTCCTTTTTTTGACAAGGTTGGCTAAAAGCTTATCAATTTTATTTAATCTTTCAAAGAACCAACTCCTCAATTCATTGATTCTTTGGTTTGTTTTCTAAGTCTCAACTGCATTAATTTCTGCTCTAATTTTTTAATTTCCTCCCTCTACAAGATTTGGGCTTCACTTGTTCTTCCTTTTTCAGAACTTTGAGGTTCAACATTATGTTGTTTATTTGAGCTTGCTCTGTCTTCCTGATGTGAGAGTTCACCATTGTAAGTTTCCCCTCCTAGGATTGCTTTCATTCTGTTCCATGAGTTCCACTGTTTTGTATCAGCATTATCATTTTGTTGTAGAAACTGTTTAATTTCTTCATTAATTTCATCTGTGACCCATTGGCTGGGTCACATCCAGAAAAGTGTTATTTAATTTCCATGTGTTTATGGAGTTTTTGTGGTTTCTTTTGCCATTGATTTACAATTTTATTGCCTATGGTCTGATAATATGCATGGGATAATTTCAGTTCCTTTGCTTTCAGTTAAGTATATTCTGTGAGCCAGTATATGGTCTATTTTGGAGAATGCCCATGCACAGCTGAGAAGAATGTGTATTCTGATGTTGTTGGGTGGAGCACTCTATAAACATCTACTAAGTCCATTTGTTCACAGGTTTGGTTCATTCCTGGTATTTCTTTGTTGATTTTTTGTCCGGTTGATCTGTCTATTTGTGATAGTGGAACAAAAGTTCCCCCAATATAATTGTGTTAGTTCTTACTTGTTATGAGATTTTATTTTCTAAGAAAACACATTAAATATTAATAAATACATTTGTCTATCTCGTAGTGCTCTCAGATTGCAAATATATTTAATGAATTAGTTAGTAAAGTCATATTACATGTGAGATAACTTGAATCTAGAGGTTATGACTTTCACAGGAAAAGGAAGTAGGTTGGGAACCAAAACATAAAGTTAAACTTCCTAGAACCATTTCTTCTTTATTATGAATGAGTTATATATTTAATTACTCCCTTCAGAAAAAAATAACTATAAGTACCATAATATATAAACCAGCTTCTGGATTCTCTTTGTATCCTCCTGCAGGATATTTTCTGCCTGACTGTGAGATTTTTCCTTGTTAATTGTAACACTCAAAATTAACAGTAATGGGCCGGTGAGATGGCTCAGTGGCATAAGGGCCTGCCTGGCAAGTGCGAGGTCCTGAGTTCAACTCCTGGTACCCACATCGAAAGGAAAAAAGGGCCAGTGATATCACTCAGTGGCACAAGCACCTGCTGGCAAGTGCGAGGTCCTAAGTTTAACCCCCGGTACACACATTAAAAAAAAAAAAAAATCGGCAGTAATGAGGGATAATTGTACCTGGTCTATTCTTTCTAAGGAAAAGTTATTTAAAATTAAAGCGTAAATAAACTGTTAACAAAAACTAAATATTCTTAAGTGGAAGCATCTCTCTTTTTATGTCAAAATTTTCAGTCTGCATGTATTAATTAATTTGAGAATTTTCTCACTAATTGTGACCCTAATCAAAAGCAATGTCACATTACAACTTACTTAGTTTGACCAGTGGTGATGTTCTTGAAATATATATAGAACACGGGGCCTTTGCATTTAGCTACATGCTCACCCTTTTCAAACATTTCATATTTTGAGACATAGTGTTGCTAAGCGACTAAGCTGCCCAGGCTGGACTGGTGCTTGCCATTCCCCTACCTCAGCCTCCCAGCCCTCTGAAATTCCGGGTATGTGCCACCATGCCTAGCAGTTCTTATACATTGAAAAACCAATTGGCCCAGTCACTTAATATTTCAAATAATTTAATCAATATTTATTGAGCACCTTTAATTTGTACCAAGGATATTAATCTATCAGTCTAACATCACTCTTTAAAATACGTTCTTCATTCTTGAAGACTTACGATCTTGTTAGAAAGTGGTAAATGTATTTTTGGAGTATAACAAGAATATAGAAGACAAGTCTTAACTTACTTGGAGAAGATAAAAAAGACACAGAGGACCACAGGACCAGCCATACAGCACATTAGATGAGGTTTCAATAAATACATCACATATCTACTTCCTCAGATGCTATAGGCTGGAAAGGTCATAAATACATTGGATGATGGAATGATGATTCAAAATTTCCTCATATGTGGGGAAAACAGATCAAACCTAAAGCGATGGAATTTAGGGAAAATAAATACCTGCATTTGGTTTCAAGAAAGTACTGGATGAATATAGGACGGTAAATGCATGGAATTAGAAGTATCAACAATGTTAACCACCAATGACTGACAGTAGTGCCATTCAAGAATCAAAGAGTAGGGCCGGTGAGATGGCTCAGTGGCGTAAGCGCCTGCCTGGCAAGCGCGAGGGCCCGAGTTCGACTCCCGGAACCCACATACGAAAAAAGGGCCGGTGATATCGCTCAGCAGCACGGGCGCTTGCTGGCGCGCAATGTCCTGAGGTCGACACTGGTACCCACAAAAAAAAAGAATCAAAGAGTAACATGCTCATAGGTAAGTACTAAGAAAATGGGGCTGCAGTACAAGGAAGAAAGAAAGATATTGTCCACGACAAAGTTTGTACTGGGCAAAACTTGATTGCAAATATATATGGAATATCGTCTGTGAGATTTTTTTTTCTTTTTTTTCTTTTTTTGTGGGTACCGGGGGGTCGACCTCAGGACCTTGCGCACCAGCAGGCTCCCGTGCCGCTGCTGAGCGATATCACCGGCCCTTTTTTCGTATGTGGGTTCCGGGAGTCGAACTCGGGCCCTTGCACTTGTCAGGCAGGTGCGTACGCCGCTGAACCTTCTCACCAGCCCCCATCTGTGAGATTTACATAATGGAAAATTTTAGACAATTGACACCTCTAAGGGCAGATTGGGAAAGAATATATAAAAGGGGGCTGAAACTGGGGGATGCTTACCCAAGAGATGTGAAGATACCAAATAGGGGAAGGGTTGCTTAGAACTAGACCCCTAACAGAAGCAATGGATTTGCATTCCTAGGCTGGCTGAAGTTCTCTTGAAGCAAGACATTTTGGCCTTTACCTCTGAGATATAATAAGAATTTCAGAGAATATGGCCCCAAGCCCCTAAATACAATCATCCTCTTTGGGTGACCTCAAGAGTTTGCACGCTTGCATTTTGGAATATTGTTATAACTTACATATCTTTCCTACTCCAACAATGTCAGCTGTTTGAAGAGAGAAGTACGTGTCAACATCTTAACATCAAGATTACCAAGACTACCAGCTACCATGTGTTGAGTGCTTACTGTGTTAATAGCACCTTGGTGAATTTGCTCCATTCATCGCCTGCACTTTTCATGAAAATTCTCTGGAAGGCGATGATAAAACCTTCACATGGAGACCAGGAAAGTGAGTGGAGAGGAGGGAGCACTTGGCCATTGTCACCTGGTTTCAGGTCTAGAACCACAGTCACTCTTTTGATCTCCATTTTGCTTTCTGAAGTAATTAGCCAGTTTACATGGTTGCTAAAAATTAACATAAATGCCATAACTTTGTGAAAGGAAGACAGAATTATGTAAAAGGAGTCAGTGGCAATACAGGTTCAGTACCTGGCACTAAATCCTGAACTGTCATTTTGTGGCAGGTTTTATACAATTTATCTAATGCAAGGTGATTGATTTTTGAGATATTTAGCCAGTTTTTCTACAAATAACGTTTGCCTTGTACTTTTAGTTTACCACTCTATTTTATAGCTCTTTATTCCTTATTTCAGCATTTAGCTATTTTCTTTCATATAATATTGAGTTGCAAATTTCAAGTTCCTGATTCTTACACAACAAAACAAAACCTATTCACACTCCACTAATAAGATCACATAGTTTGCTAAAGAGAACTCATGCAGCAGAACTAAAAGAGGCCAACTGAAGGCCAGCAGCAACTTTGCCATTTTTAGGATTTTCAAATTAAATTACTGTGAAATTTTGTATCCTTTCTCATAAAGACACTTTAGAAACATATTTTTCTCTCAGAAATGTTTTAGAAGCCTAAGGTTTATTCAAAGCTTCCTCCAAAGAGCCACAGAATCTGGAGCAGTTTCTGTAGCATGAGAAATAACTTCAGTCTTTGCTGAGGAATTTTCAGATCTTATCCTATTTTGTTGTTTTGCCTCTAAAGAAGTAGAGACACTATTCTTATCTACTTTCAGCAAATGAGGTAATCGAAGGTTAGGGAGTTCAAAAACTTGCTCAAGGTGAATAGCTATCAGATAGTAGAACTATTATTCTAATAAATGTCACTGCTAAACCCATATTCTTAACTTCTGTGGTTACAGTGCAACAGGCGTTGACGACACAAACATATGTGGGGATTTTAACACAAATCAGTGATCACGATGTAGAAGACAATTTGATCCAGCTATTCCTCTGCTTGGTATCTTCCCAAAAGAATTAAAAGCATCATACCACAGTGATATATGCACACCCATGTTTATAGCCACAGTTTGTAAAAGCTAAATCTTGGAAACAGCCCAACTGCCCATCAACTGATGATTGGATAAAGAAGATGTGGGTTTTTTATGCAATGGAGTACTACTCTTCCATAAAGAAGGATAAGCTTGAGACATTTCTAGGTAAATGGATGCACCTTGAGGCCATACTCTTAAGTAAAATAAATCAGACACACATTTGTAAATACTGCATTGTTTCTTTGGTGTAAGAAACCAAAAGTGTAAATAAGGACCAAAATGTATAATAGATATTGTGAAATAGGAAGAAAATGTTCAAATGGGAAGGGGAACCAGGGAGGGGGAAGGGGAAAAGAAGGAAGGGAAAAGAAAAAATGATGAAAAAAGAAGGAAAAAATGGAAACAAAGCTCTTGTTTTCAAGGGAAGGGTAGGGGAGTTAGAAAAAAAAGAATCAAGTTATATCATGTACAGCTACAAATTCGCTATGATGAATGTAATCATTATGTGTACCTAAAATGTACCAATAAACTTAATAAAAAAAATAAAGTGTCCATAACATAAAACTTTTTTTAAAAGATGTAGAAGAGGGCAGGTGAGATGGCTCAGCAGCGTAAGCGCCTGCCTTGCAAGCGCGAGGGCCCGAGTTCGACTCCCGGAACCCACATACAAAAAAAGGGCCGGTGATATCACTCAGCGGCATGGGCACCTGCTGGCGTGTGAGGTCCTGAGGTCAACCCTCGGTACCCACCAAAAAAAAAAAAAAAAGATGTAGAAGATACACACAGGCCCAGACCTGAGTTGGTAACCACATAGTATACACATGAGCACGAACCACACACAGGTGCTGGAGATGAAACCACACATTATGCCTTTTTTGGTAATGTGTTTAGGTTTCATCCATCTATGACTTTTCCGTGTCAGCACATAACCATCACATCATTCCTTTATCTCGGTAAAGTACAAACTGTATGAGTTTTCAGTATTTCCTCTATTCATGAACATTTAAATTATCTCGATGGGGGCTGGTGAGATGGCTCAGTGGCGTAAGCGCCTGCCTGGCAAGCGCGAGGGCCCGAGTTCGACTCCCGGAACCCACATACAAAAAAAGGGCCGGTGATATCGCTCAGTGGCACGTGTGCCTGCTGGCGCGCAAGGTCCTGAGGTCGATCCCCAGTACCCACCAAAAAAAAAAAAAAAAAAATTATCTCGAATCTGTTGTTCCACACTGTACTCTATGTATTTCCATTTGGTTATGTAAAACTCCAATATGTACTTATACATCTTTTCAATTCTACAAATATTTCTGCAGATTTGTACAAGAGATATTACACTTTTATATTATTGATATAGTGGATTACATTTAATTAATTTTCAAATGTTGAACCATTCTTGCACACCCAAAATAAATCCACCTTGATCATGATATATAATTCTTCCTGTATACTACTGCGCTTTTTGCTAATACCGTATATATTTGAGGATTTTATCACTGTAGTTTTCCTTTCAGCTAAAATATGTAGTTTTGATGTTAAAATACTAGTCTTTTCAAATGAGTTTGGAAACTCCTGTTTTTTGAAAGCAATTGAATAGAACTGGTATAATTTCTTCCAGAAATGTCTGGTAGTTTTCACAAGCAAAATGTGTCTTTTGGGTTTTTTAGACGATCATTAATTTATTTAATAGATAGAGACTCAAATTATCTATTTCTCTTTCTGTAATTTTCAGTACTTTGTATCTTTCAAAGAGTAGCTCCACATCATATAAATTATCATGTTTGGTAGCAGAGGCCGTTTATAATACCCCCTTATTATTATCCTAATGTTCACAGCGGCAGTAATAATGATACCTCTTTCACTTCTGATATTTATAACTTGTGTCTTCGCTTTTCTTCTTAGTTATATTAGCCAGCGGTTTATAACTTTTATTGTTATTTTCAAAGAACCAGCTTTGTTTTTGTTATTCTCTTTATTTCCTATTTTTAATTTCAATAAATTGTGTTGTAATTTTTGTTAATTGTTTTCTGCTTAATATAGGCTAAAATTTATCTTCTTTTTCTCACTTTATAAATTGGAAATGCAGGCAGTTATTTTTAAATCTGCTTTTCTAACATATTTTTTATGGTGTAAACTTTCCTCCCAGCACCATTTTCAGATAACCTAAGAAATTTTAATGTTGCATTTAAATTTTTATTTTGTTCAAAATATTTCAGAATTTCTCTTGTGACTTCTTTGAGTCACATTATCTAGAAGAGTGTTTAAGTTCCAAATAATTTAGAATTTTCTTTTCTGTTATTGATTTGTATTTTACTTTCTTTGTGCTCTTAGAGCATACTTTGTCAGATTTCTGTACCTTAAAATTTGTTAAGGTGTGTTTTATGGAGCAACATGCCCCCTATTTCGGAGATTGTTCCAGTAAGCTTGATGAAGATTTATACTGTTCTTGTTGAATAAAATATTCCAAGTCACTATGATACAAATGATGGTATTGTTTACTTCAAATATATTCTTACTGGTTTTCTTCCTGATGGTTCTATCAGTTACTGAAAAAAGGATATCCAAACACAGTAATGGAAGTGTCTATTTCTCCTCGCAGTTCTGTCATTTTGGGCCTTCCTTAGCAATTTCTCTGGAGTTCACAGTACACATTTAAAATGAACTTAAGATCACTTTCATGTAATGTTATACCACTTCAGGTGTAATGCTGTTATCAATAGGATTTCCCTAATATTCTTTTTAGGTTGTTTGTTGTTAGTATGATGAGACACAATTGATTTTTGTAAATCAGTTTTGTATCCTGCAACTATAATGAATTTGTTTACTAGTTTTAACCAATCTCTGTGTGTGTGTGTGTGTGTGTGTGTGTGTGTGTGTGTGTGTGTGTGTAATGTCTAGAGTTTTCTACATATAGGATCATGTCATTGGTGAACAGAATAATTTTTCCTTTCCGGTTTGAATGGTTCTTATTTCTATTTTCTTGCCTAACTGCTCTACCTAGGGCTCCAAGAGTATTTCAAATAGAAGCAGCAAGAATGGCGATCCTTGCCTTTTCCTCATTTTAGAGAGAAAGCTTTCAGTTTTTCACCATTGAGAGTGAAGTTATCTGTGGTGTTTCATGTGTGGCTTCTATTGGAGTTGACTTCCTCTATTCCTGCTTGGTTGAGTGCTTTTATTACTGAGTGTTGAACTGTGTAAAATTCTTTTCCATATTTACAGAGTAATCATGTAATTTGCTCATTTTTTCTTTTCCTTTTATAGATAAGGTCTGGCTGTGTAGCTCAGGCTCACCTCAAACTTGTAATTCTTCTGCCTCAGTGTCTGGGGTGCTGGGATTCCAGGGTACCACCAGGCCTGACCAATCCTGTAATGGGAATCCTTCATTCTGTTAATGTGGTACGTTAACTCACACTGACTGGCTTTTGTATGTTGAACTATAGTAACATCCCACCACTGAACCTCATTTGGTCATTCTATACGATCATTTTAATGTATTATTGAATTAATGAATATTGTTAATATTTGTTGAGGATTTTTGCATTTGTGTTCATCACAGATATCGCCACATAGTTTTTTTAGAATGTTGTCTGGCTTTGGTGTCTTGGTAATGCTGGCCTCAGAGAAGGATTCTGGAAGTGTTTCCCCCTCTTCGATTTTTTGGAAGAATGTTAGAAGAGCGGTGTTAATTTTTCTTCAAATATTTGGCAGAGTTCTCCATTCAAGGCATCAGATCCCAGATTTTTCTTGGTGTACAGAGGAGTTATGTTACTGATTCGGTCTACTTTCTAGCTATAGATCTGCTTCGATTGTTTCTTCATGATTCTATCTTCTTTTAAGTGATATCTTTCTCAGAATTTATGTTCTTTTTCTAGATTACCCACTGTGTCAATGTATAATCATTCATGGTCATTTATACTCATTTTTGTAGTATTAGTTGTAATTCTCCCTTTTATTTCTGATTTTAGTTGCATGTTTTTTGTTTCTTATTTAACCCAAGTGTTTGTCAATTTTGTCGATCTTTCCAAAACTCAAACTGTTAGATTTGTTAATTATTTTCTATTTTTCTATTTTATCTTTTGTTTATTTTGGTTCATTTTTTCTTTCCTTCCTTCTCCTAACTTTAGGCTGAATTTATTCTTATTTTTCTAGGATGTAAAATTACATTGTAGAGATTGTTCTCCTATTTTCATGCAAGTACTTGCCACTATAAACTTTCCTCTTACACTGAATCCCATGGGTTTTGATGTATTGTGTTTGTATTTTCATTTATTTTATTTTTTTGTTTTTTGAGACAGAGTTTCACTATGTAGTCCAGGCTGTCTTTAAACTCGCGGTAATCTTCCTGCTTCAGCTTCACAAGTGTGGGGATTACAGGTGTGTGCCACCATGCCTCGCTTATTTTCTTTATGATTTCTCCTTTAGCCCCTGATTTGTATAAGAGCATATAGCTTAATAGCTTAATGTCCATATTGTTTTCTAGAGTTTTTCTCCTAAAGATTTCTAGTTTCATTCCATGTAATCAAAAGAGATACTTCGTGTTATTTCTATTTTCATGAGTTTCTTAAGACTTTTCTCTGATTTAATATAAGATTTCTCCTGGAGGTGTTCCATGGACTCTTGAGAATATTGTGTATTCCTTTGCTTTAAGCGGATGTTTTCTATGTCTGTAGGTCCAACTGGTCTATAATGTTATTCAAATTCTGTTTCCTTATTAACCATATTTCTGGTTTTTTTCTATTCATAAGTGATACTAGAACAGTGGAGTCTTCTCCTATTATTACTCTGGTATTTCTCCCCTCAGTTCTGTTAATGTCTAGTTCATATGTTTTGGTGCTCTGATGTTAAATGCATATGCATTTAAAATTTTCTGTCTTCCTGCTCACATGCCACTTTGTCATTCTGTAATATCCTTCTTTGTCCTTTGTGATAGTTTTGGTCTAAAGTCTGTTTTGCCGGATATTACCATAGTTAGTTTGTTCTCTTTTGGTTATCATTTTCATGGGGTATTTTTCCATCCATTCATTTTCAGCCTGTATATCTAAATTATATCTAAATTGAGCTTTTAGTATACAATATATGTTGCCTCTTGCTTTTAATCCATTCACCCATTCTCTGTAGTTTGATTGGAGGGCTTAATACATTTCAGTTGAAAGTAATTACTGATAGGAATGGAGTTACTGATGTCATTTTAACTTCCTTCTGTCTTGTAGCTTTTTTGGCCCTCTTTTCCTCTCTTACCTTGTGTTCTGCTGGGGTTTTTGTAGAGACATGCTTCGATTTCTTTCTCATTTCATCATATGTACCTTCTATAGATATTTGCTTTGTAGTTACCATGAAACTTACAAAACTATTATGTAGGTATGATAGCTATTTTAAACTCATAACTTCAATTATATACAAAAAATCTACTCTTTTATAGCTCACTATCCTCACTTTTTGTATGTCACAGGCTTATAGAGCGTGTAACCACTAACAGAGTTCATAGCTACAGTTACTTCTTATGCTTTTGCCTTTTACATTGCATGCCACGATTAAAAGAGCATTGTACTTTATCATTACTCCCTCAGGTTTTATCTGGGAAAGTTTTTATTTCTCCTTCATGTTTGAAGGGACAATTTCCTGAAAACAATATTTTTGGTTAGCAGTTTTTCTTCTACCACTGTGAATATATTATTCCACTCCCTTTTGGCCTGAAAGATTTCTTTTACTCAGAAATTTACGGTAAATCATATGCAAACTCCTTTGCAAGTGACTAGTTTCGCCCTCTTCTCCCTCCTCCCTGACCTCTCCTCCTATTCTTCCTCCTCCTCCTTCACTTTTCTGCTTTCATGATTTTCTCTTTGTCTTGACGGGCTGACTATAATCTGCCTCAGTGTAGGATTCTTTAGGTTACCCTGGTTGGAATCCTTTTGAAGGTCAAAATCCTTCGTGATTTTGAATGTCTATTTTATTCTTGGAATTGGTAAGTTTCCAGTCATTGATTTTTCAGTGAATTTTCTGGCTCTTTCTCTCCCTCTCCTTGTAAATTTCCCAGAATGCCTTAAAGTTCCTTAAGCTTTTTTTCATGCTTTTTCCTTCTTGTTTTCTTTTTGAAACTCTGATCTGCCTTTGAGTCAGCTGCTGCTTCTGTTTGATCAAATCCCCTGGGGAGAGGAGCAACTTCATGTCCAGAAAGAAGTTTAAATATTTTTGACATTCCCTAAAATTGGATAATTCAATTAAAATAATATGTTAAAACTTCATTATGAAAAGTACTGACATTCACAATAAATTAGTAATGAATAAATATCAGGTTACAAAAGTACCCTTTGTGTTCCTCTGTCTTTCTACATTTGGGAAATACTGTCTGGGTGACTTATCTGAACTGCAATGTAATTTTACAAATTAAAAAAAGATACTTAATAATTCACAAAAGTTATCAGAGGGATAAGATATAACAAATACAAGTGACAATATAAAAGACTATATGATTACATTGGACATACCTCTGAAGAATATACTTCATTGGGCCGGTGAGATAGCCCTGCAGCATAAGCGCCTGTCTGGCAAGTACGAGGTCCTGAGTTCAACTCCTGGAACTCACATAAAGGAAAAAAAGGGGCCGGTGATATCACTCAGCGGCATAAGCGCCTGCCTGGCAAGCGCATGGTCCTGAGGTCGACTCCTGGTACCCACATAAGAAAACAAAACAAAACAAAAAAAGAATACACTTCATTGAAATAATCACATTTGTAGTACATTTATTGTTTCATCATATATACATATATGCAAAGTTCTTATAAAAGTTGTTTTATATTTAAGTACTATTTCATTTTTATTTATAAGTAAGCTATAGATAGCATAGGAAAATGTAACTGGGGGGGTAGTTTTGGCCTGAAGAAAAATTATTTTGCAAGATGTAATCCCAAAGCAAATTAGATTATATGTCTAATTCTTATAATTTATACCACTCCCAGTACCAGCATTAAAAATAATAATAATTTATCATTTTAGTTAAAGAAATTAAGACTTTTTATTAAATTATTTTTAGAAAATAAATTTCATGACCATTTTGAGTATATCACATCCTTTATAATTCTACTTTAAAATGCACAGGAATTTTTCACATGCTAATTTGAAATATTTACATGTACAAGTATTTTTTTATCTGTAAATGAATTTGTATGTCTCCATTCATCATTAAAAATATATATATTTACCAAACCCTAAAGTTCCAGATATAAGAAAAACACTTAGAAAACTTTAATAGATATCAGTCTTTGGTTCTAATGGAAGCCAAGCAATAGAATTACAATTTATTGAGAAAATTATCCTGGTTTTCATTCTGTGGTTCTAAAGCATTATGATTATTCTAAGAGGTAACAGATATAATCCAGAATCCTAAATGGAGATAAAGGCCTTGTACAGCAACTATTACAGATATATTTTCAAGTATCATTCTCGATTTTAATGCTGAGTTAATTTTTTGGATGTAATAGTAGATAGAAGTCAGTTTAGGGTCAAATAAACTTGATTTTGAGACTGACTTCCCTTTTTACCTTATTGGCCTTTTGATTTTGGGGTTTATTCCTCTGAATTTATATTTCCTAAAAGAGAGATACAGGCCTGTCTCACCGCTCAGAAAATGTTACTGAATTGCTGATGGGGAAATACATTTGTAACTTCGGTGTCATTACGAGAGCAACATCATATTAAATAAAAAGACCAAGGAGACTGTAGGGCCCTGTAGATGCCAAGGACCACTAAATGTGTCATCCGCATCATAATGACTGCCGGCAAGCAGGTGGCAGTGATGAACAGCGCTAGGTACTCTCTACTTCAATATGCACAGCAAATCTGTAGAAAACATGAACGCTTTCACTGCAGAGCATAAGTTAATTTCAGGATTCTTTCTCTAAAACAAGGTGAGGCTATAAAAGGTATTGTGTTACCTCTTTCCAGTTTTACATTGAATATACTACAATTACGCTTTATGCATAGAAAGGGACAAATGTTGATAAAGTGACAAAATGTTTTCAGTGCAGTGATGTCAAGAGTAAACTTAAAGTGTGGGATTGGTTAGTTAGTTTTCTTTCACTGTAACATATATTTGAAGTAATCAACTTATGAAGAGAAAAGGGTTACTTTGGCTCACAAATATGGAGGTTTCAATTCGTGACCAACTGGTCCCATTGTCTTTGGGCCCGTGGTGAGGTGGCACATCATGCCAGGGGGCATGCAGCAGAAAAAAAGCTCTTGCCTCATGTCCAGGGAGCAAAAAAGGAAGAGACAAGGGCATGGAGTACCACTGTTCCTTCAAGAACACACTCCAACTTCCTCCACTAAGTCTCCATCTCCCAGGAACACCAAACTGGGCACCAAGACTTCAACACTTAGGCCTTTGAAAGACATTCAGACACAAACTATAGCAAGAATTAAGTTTAAGGCTCAACACAGAACTAAATGTGAAATAAAAAAAAAAACTGAACAATTTATATCAAGTCACATAAACTATTCCTAATAGAGAAATGTATAAGCAGAACATCCAAGAAATATCATTTAAGAGATTCAACAGAAGTAAGCAAAGATTTTGGGAGGTTGTTTTTATTTAAACAAATAATAAGTTGGTAAAAACCAGCATAATCTTATGTAAGAGAAGTAGATGCCACTGAAGAAAAAGGCAATAAAAGCATGAGCATTAACAGAGAGTCACAAGGTGCTAAAGACAGTGTGGTGGACCAGATGTCTCCGATTTGTGACGGAAAAAGAGATGGGACAATCAGGAGCCTAGGAACCAAGATTCCGTGGGTGAACAGAAATGCTGTAGCCACAAAGGGTGTGAGGGCTTCCCACAGCACTGGGTGTTCCCCTTGTCACACCCCTTGTTATGGTGCCACGTCTTCATCACTGTCTACCGCCCCGATGGGACAGTGAGCTGCAGGAGGACCAGGGCTACATCAGTGTTGGTTACTGCTCCCTCCACCCTTGAAAATTATGCCAGGAGAATAAAACACGGTACAGAAAATGTGGCAGGTGAAGGAAAATACCTTGCAAAAATTAAGTGCATTTATAGGAAATGTAAACATGAGGTTCATGTAATGTTTTAGGGACACAGAATTGCAAATACCAAGAGTATAATATAATTTTATAATAAAGAGGAATAACTGCATCAACAAGCTGCTTAACAAAGATGAAAATTCCTATGCCAAGATGAGATGTGATCATCCTAGCCAGCTGGGATTCTCCTGACTTCCTAAGTCTCCTCTCCTGAGTAATTCTATGCATCAGAGGAAATTATTTCTTCTCTGTACCGAGAAGACATAGAAGGTATATAGATTGCTCCTGCAGAGGCAAACAATGCCAAACCTCATTTCTTTGAAGTGGTATGAGGAATAACCCATTTCTGTCTGTGCATTGGCTATGAAAATTATAGTTTTTTTTTAAGGAGCTAATCTTTCAAATTTGTACTGACATATCATTCAAATATTCTTTTAATTACATCAAAATTTAGGTGTTTGGTTTGGTTTGGTTTGGTTTGGTTTGGTTTGGTTTCTGCAATGGTAGGGCCTCATGAATGCTAAACAAGTGCTCTACCAATAGGCTATAACTCCAGCCCCCGAAATTGCTTCTTTATTAAGCCAAGATAACAGTTTTATAGAGACAATCCTCATATTTAATTTAGGAACTCTCCAAACATAAAAAATTTAGCTAAACAAAAAGTTTTCTTCTGTTGATTTTTCTCTATACTAGTGTTTTCATATTCTTATATTAAAGGTGCTTGTGTAAAAGAATTTTTAAAATTTAGTTTCATCACATAGTGTTTTTCAAATCCATGTCTCTCAATTCCTTTCTTTTTTTCTTTTTTTTGTGGGTACTGGGGGTCGACCTCAGGACCTCATGAGCCAACAGGCACCCATGCCGCTGAGCGATATCACCGGCCCTTTTTCCGTATGTGGGTACCGGGAGTCGAACTCAGGACCTCGCGCTTGCCAGGCAGGCGCTTATGCGCTGAGCTATCTCACTCAATTCCTAAACCAGTATTTTTCTTTAGTTAAAGAGGTGAGAATGTTATCAACCCAAAGTAGTAATTTTTCTGTATTTAATATAACAAGTTTTGTTTTGTTTGCGTGGTTGTGGCAATACTGCCCAAAACCTAGCCAACAAATAAAAGTTAGCCGTGTTCACCCGAGAACATTCACATGAACCAGGAGATAACATACTTCCTGATGATTCACAAATCCTGAGACACTTTGGTACTTGTACGTCTATAGATAATCCACATAGCGTTGTGTTTTGATTACACAAAATGACGCATGGAATAATTTATTCCTAAATTAGAAATAGGGAAGTTACCTGGTGCACAAGCCCTGGATGCTGTGCGCAGCATCTTTTCACAATAATCACAATGGAGGTGATGACTGTGACCTACTTTCTCTGTGCCACATTCTGGGCCCAGAGTTCACACAAGCTGTTCCGTTCTGAGCCAGGAATAACAACTGGCAGCAAATACTCAGGGCTTCCCATTGAGCATATGCTGCAAGCCTGGGGAGGCACAGTTACAATGTCGTGTTCTTCTGCCCTCCTTTTTATCTACCCACAATTATTTTAATATTTTTGTACCATTTATGAGGTTTAAGCAAATTATGTAAAGGGATGTGGGGTGGAGTGTGAAAGATTCTTTTGTACCTATTTTCTTATGCTGGCTGTTATGAGTCCACTCTATCTCATCAAGTCTTCTTTCCTCCATTTCCTCACTATCTCATTACTCTTCTACAGACCTTTTCCAAGCCATGAAAGCCATCTCGCATGCTTTTGCTCACCTCCGTGTCCTCCAGAGTATGAGGTCATATTGTTTGCATCCTTAGTGCATCTACTCAGGGTTTCCTGTATGTAGATAGTACCTAGCTATTGAGTGTTATTTTTTTTTTTTTTTACTATCCATCTTCCTCTTTTTCAAAGACTATCAATTTAGTTGTAGAAATCTAGGCTTCTCCCAGTGGCAATCTATGCAAGAGATGCTAATGCTCCCCATTTGCTTCCACAGCGCCCTGTCCCTCTTCACCAACACTCACCTTCTTCATCACATGCATGCCTTTGGTCTTACTTGTTTTCAGCTTGAGATTGGATGTTTTCTAGTTTCATAAAATTTTTGGCCCTGTTACCTTCAAACATTGCTTCTCATTCTTTCTCTTCGCTTTTTGGACTTCCTCATTGTATTCTGATGTCACTAACTCTGCCTTTACTCTTTCCCTCTCTCTCTCTCTCTTTCTCTCTATATATTCGTACATACACCTTCTATATTATAATCTGATCTAAGTGGCTCTTGAGTTCCTAATCTTTGTTCTTAGTGTGAGTTCTTAATCTTAGTTCTTTTATTTTTAAGATTTAAAAACTGAATATCATTCTGCTTTGTAAGAATTTATAGTTGTCTACTGAAGTTTTCAATTGTATATTTTATATCTTTGAATGTGATAACCATAGTTACATTGAAGTCAGTATCTGTTAATTCTAAAACTTTCAGGACCTTTTTCTTTATGTTATTTGAGTGGGCTGTTTTTCCATTGCTTTCTCTCCAGTAGTGTTTGCAGTGATACTATGAGGTCTTGTTAAGAGGATTTCCAATTGTTTCTCCCAGGATCCCTGCATGAGATATAGTGATCATGTAAAGTGCGGGCTTGGTGTCTGTGAGGTCTGCTTTAGCTCTGCCACTGTTATTTCTAGGGTGCAGTTCTCACGCAACTCAAAAGCCTAAAGATTTTACCAGGGTCCTCATCGTTATATTGATAAATGCTAGATGCCAACTTCAGCTCTTCACCCCCGCTTGGAGTCTGTCAAAAGCACCATGCAGCCCTGAATCTGTACATTTCCAATCAGCAACCAGCAAACAAGCTCAATTAAATATGGGCTTATTTTCTGAATTTCTTCTGTCAAGTCTTGGCAGGTTATTTTTCAATATGTTTTTAGTTCTCTTGTGCCTTTGAATGGGTCTCCCCACCAATGCCTGGCCATAGTTTCTACTCCTCTCAGCAGGATGTGGGATTCTGAACAGCCTATTACACCATTATCAAAAGTGGAAGTCTATCCTCATCTCATTTCTGGTAAAGGGCAAGCTGCACCTACAACATTTAAACAAAATCTTTACCACCTTTTAGGTACTTATTTGGTATAGTTCTGCTGGTATGATAATGATTTTCTATTTTCTTCCATTGCCTGTTAATTAAATCGTAAAAAAAAAGTAAATTTCTAAGTAATATGCAAACATCTATATAGATTTGTAGCCAGAAATAATGAATGAAAATACATTTCTCATTTTGTCCAACAACCAATGTTCTTCCTGTGGCTGTTTGTTATAATTTGTATCTAAAGACCCCCAAAGCCTCATGTGCTCTCAGGTGGGACTTTTTCAAGGTGGCTGGATCTAGAGTGTGTGATACTGGGATTAAGGGTGCATGGTACTGGATTAGCCCACTAATTGGTATATCATAGTTCTAGGTGTGGATAATGGGAAGGCCCACCCTGGATGTGGGTAGCACCACCTAAAATGCTTGTAAACTGGGTAAGAGAAAAGGGCAAGGGAGGCTTGCTGCTTTGCTGCCTTCTGCCATGCTATGGACTATTTCTCTTCTGCAATGCCCCTTTGCCATGCCACTCTGCCTTGGAGCCAGCCAACTATGGACTGAAACCTCTACATACTTGAAATAAGCCTTTCCTTCTTTAACTTGTGGGTGTCAGGTACTGCATCCCAGCAATGAAAAAAGTAACTAAGACGGCTATCCATATATATGCTTCGTTGCAGTTGCACAGTATGGCGCGCTATCTGCTCCTCGCATCGTTTGATACTGGGATGTGCTGCATTACTGGGAACTGCTAGATTCCGGTTTAAAGAAAGAAGGAAGTGATTAGGAAGCAGCAATAGGGAATTATCTGCCTCCAATATATCACCACCAAGGGAAGAAGTAAACTAGGATTTGGGGTTGATTCAAATCCTAAAATCTTTACTGAGGGGATAGAGAGTGAATATATAAAAGAAAAAAGCCTTTACCTCCCTTTTTTGCTCTTTTTGTTACTATCTCAGTGGTTTAAGAAAAGGCACTTAACTACCATTCATTTCTGTTTAGTGTGAATGGGCCCATTTCTAATTTAAAAAATTAGAAAAAACAAATCTGTGTTTCCAATGCCTTTGCATATCTTTATCTCTTCCCTGATTTCACACATATTTCAACATAAAAAGTGAGCCTATTAAAGCCAAAAAGCTAAAAGCATGACCTAAAAAATCTGGTGTTTATTAATTATGAATTTTTTCTTCACTCTAGCAAAAAATAATGTAGACTATCAAAGGTCATTGTAACAGAATACCTAATTACACACTGAGTCATCTAAAAGCAGTTTAGTATTTTTAGCAATCTCTGTGATTGTACAAGCATGGCTCCCATCACTGTCATAAAATGACCAGGCTACCCAAACTCCTTCCATTGACCTCAGTAACTTAGTAAATCTGGGTAATGAAGGATGTATATGTGCCTACTCCACGGGGTCAGTGTCTCTCTTGTTATTTTTGGTCATCCTACCTGTAGCAAATGCCAGGTGTCATAATGGTTCAAAGAATGAATAAAAGAACAATTAAATTATTTCCTGAATCTGTTTATCAAATCACTTTGTTTACAGAATTTTCTGATTATTGATGGCAAGAAGAGGTGCATTTGAATTAAGTCATTTGATTATCACTTACACAGATTACTAAAAAAAGTCAAGAGATGTTGAACACAGATGAAGGGAGACACATAGGGATGTTTTAATATTTTTGCAAGTTCTGGTAACACATAATGGAAAAACTTACCTTGTTTCAAAGATCAGATACTGCTGATCTTAAAGAAACTCAATAAACTACAGTACCCATGAATTTTTGTTAGCTTCTAATGCAAGGCAAAACAGCGAAATCCTACATCCAACTTCTTCATTTTCTTCATTTCCTAACTAGGCAAGGAAAGTCAAATAGTGGACAGTCAAATAATATGCATCCATGAGTTTTATATTTACAAGAATACAAAAAACTTTCATTCAAATATTGGGTATTACATTTCAACCAAAATACTGAAGTTAAACTCAATTACTTCCTGGATATTTTTCTTACCAAATGTTCTACTACCTAAACATCACTTTTGACCAAAGCTTCAGTGCACATGGGACTGAAAATATGAAAGATTTGTCCTAAAAAATGAGCTAATAAAACAGCAGCCATTTGTTTTTAATTCATCATCCTTTGGGGATAATTGGTCTATTCCAAGAATAAAGTCGTTTAAGATAGCCGGAAGAAAAAGAAGGGAGCCAAGTCTTGGAACATGCATGCAGGCAAAGATTTCCATTGCAGCCAGAGCTAACTGTGAGACCACAGTTTAATTACATTTTATTACTTTGTTTCTTTCTGTCACATAGAGAGAAATAATTTGCATTAAATCCTCAGTCTTTTAGAGATTGTGTGTGTTGGCCAAATCCGCATCACTGACGTAACTGACAACACTTCTGTTTGTCCCTACTGGGAATCGTGCAAAGACCTAAAACTGCCATCAAATTTGCGCAATGCTTCAATGCACTGGCATGTAAGAAAAGTTCAGGAGAAACAAAGGATCTGACAGAAGTCAGAAAATGGAAAACAGATTGAGTAAGACTCAGAAGACCATCTTAGTCAAAATTTGAGTGCAGAGAATGCAATCCAGTTGGTCCTTGACTTTCAATGGTTTGACTGGCGGTGGTGCAAAGCACACCCATACAGCCATACTGTTTTTCACTTGCACGAGAGTATTCAACGAGATACTCAACATCTTATTACCAACTAAACTTTGTGTCAGATGATTTTGCCCGACTCTAGGCTACTATGAGTGCTCTGTTTAGGTTAAGCTAAGCGGAGCTACGATGTTCAGTAGGTTCCATGGATTAAATCAATTCACTTTAAACTCACTGTATTTTCAGTCTATGATGGATTTATTGGGACATAACTCCATTCTGAATCAAGGCACATCTCTACTCAGTCCAGTTCAATCAGATTGCAAAGCATGAGGCTTTGAGTCCATTGCAGTCAACAATGTTGAAGCTTCCCTCCTTGGAGAAAGTAACAGCACTTAGGAGGCGGACAAAGACAGGATCGTAGTCTCCAAGGAAAACAATGGCAATCAGTGGTGAAAGGAGAAGTCCAAATAAATACTTGTCATATAAGATGATGTATAACTGCCCCTTGAACTTGAACGAATGAGCCACAGACCAGAGAAATTCACAAAATGCAAAACCAACATAGGAATATATATATATACATATATATATATTATATATATATATATATATATATATATATATATATATATATACATATACGTATATATATATGTATTTGATTAACATCCTACAGATGGGGCAAAAAAAAAATAAAACTCAATAATGTGCTGTTAAGTAAAATATGTAGGAGGCCATGGATTTCAAACAAGCTCCTGCACTGGGCACAACGGAACAAACTGATGATATTTAATGATAGTAACTGAACCTTACTTTGCTGCAGGAGGCCCTGTAATTCATTAACTCATTAAAGTGCAACAAAGTGGCTAGTTCATTGATTAAGAGCTGTAGCCAATTAAGTTGAGTCTTACATTTATTTTTCCGTAAATACTATCTGATCATTTGCTCTGGTTCTGAGAAAACTGCCCTCATCGTGAATCATGTTTTGTTAAGTTTTTGTTTGGATTTTTTTTCTCTTTGCTCAAGTAAATGTCTATTTGACGTCATTAGTCTAAAGAATTTTCCCTCTTAACAGTGCATACATTCAAATGGACAATCCACAAAACATGGAAACTAAATTCCAATAAACAGATGAAAAAATGTCCAATCTCACTAGTAATTGAACCATAGATATTTTATAATCATCTCATTTAAAAAAGCAGTTTAGCCGGTAAGATGGCTCAGCGACGTAAGCACCTGCCTGGCAAGCGCGAGGGCCCGAGTTCGACTCCCGGAACCCACATACAAAAAAAGGGCCGGTGATATCACTCAGCAGCCGGGGCGCCTGGTGGCGCGCGAGGTCCTGAGGTCAACCCCTGGTACCCACAAAAAAAAAAAAAAAAAAAAAAGCAGTTTGATGGCACAGAGTATTGACAAGAATGTATAGGAATGGAAATTTCATGTTGCTCTGGCGAGAAAATCCAACAACCCAACAATTAAATGTTTATAAATAACCATGCTTATTCACCTGGAGAAAGTATTAGGATGTTCACTATAAAATTTGCTGTATGACCAAGAAGAAAATGAGTAATTTAATAACTGTACCTCAGTAGGAAGCTGGGTAAGGGAGCTAGGACAGCCCTACAATGGAGACCACGAAGTCATTAGAGGAGAGATCAGGAAACTCATTTTTAAAAACTGAAAAAGCCTTTCCTATTTGCAGGTTCATACCTGCTGATTAATCCACTCACTGTATATCAAATATTTTAAAAATTGTATCTATATTGAATATGTACAGACTTTTTTTTCTTGTCATTATTCCTTAAACAATGCATCATAATAACTATTTATGCAACTGTTACAATGTATCAGGTATTATAAGTAATCTAGAGGTTCAAAGTACGTGGGTGGAGGGACATTGGTTATATGCAAATAAGACACTATTTTATAGAAAGCACTTGAGCAGTTGCAGATTTTAGCATCCTTGGAAATCCTGGAACCCACTGCCCATGGATGTAAGGGGCAGCTGGACTTACAGTGGAAGACTATTCACATGCATTCAAAAAGCAATTTGTGCTTTCAGAGCACATGCATAGACATCACAGATTTTGTATGCATTGTAATCTATGTTAATATCACCCAGGAGCTCTGTGAGATGTTCAAACATCTCTTTTGTAATTAGTTACTAAGGTGTAGAAGGAAAGAGATCAGAAGGGAGATCAGTGGTTTTAACTTACAAAAGTAAGTCATAAATTTCTATTTTAAATAGGATAACTAATAATCATGTGCCAAGCATTATTTTTTATTGTCATGTTTAATTTTCATAACTCTTCTTTAAATCACATTTTGAACCCCAACAATTTATAGATGAAGAAAGTAGTTATATCTGCCTTCATTCATACAATGGTAGGATTTGAATCCAGGTCTCAAGGAATACAACATTTCTGCTCCTAACAAAAAGAGTTGACCACATTATAGCATAGATGGAAATGCAAGAGCGTAAAGGATTAGAGAAGCCACTTAAAATAGTTATCCAGTGATTCCTAGAGGATAACAGTGGTGATGACTGTTAGTAAAATGTATAACAGAAAATTTTTATTTAAGTGGTTTACTTTTTATTAAGTGGCCTATTCTCTGTAACAATATTTTTGGAAAAACCTAAGTAAAAAATTATCAATTTTATATTTACTGCCTCCATCAGAAAACAGAATCAATCTCATCTGATTAAACATTTGGTATGGAACATATGAATCCTGTCTTCTTTCTAAGATGTTCCTATTTTATTTGTAGACAATTTTATGGATCATCTGAAGTGAAACAAATATTTTGCTTTCAAATACACAAAGATTATAGATTTGAGCCAGGCATGATAGCAGATATAACAAATCCCAGCACTCTGGAAGGCTGAGGCAGGAAGATCATGAGTTCCAGGCAGCCTTGGCAAGTTAACAACTTAGGGAGACACCCTGGGTTCAACCCTGGGCATCACAAGAAAGAAGGAAAGGAAGGAAGGAAGGAAGGAAGGAAGGAAGGAAGGAAGGAAGGAAGGAAGGAAGGAAGAAAGAAAGAAAGAAAGAAAGAAAGAAAGAAAGAAAGAAAGAAAGAAAGAAAGAGAAAGAAAAAAAGGAAAGAAAGAAAGAAAGAAAGAAAGAAAGAAAGAAAGAAAGAAAGAAAGAAAGAAAGAAAGAAAGAAAGAAAGAAAGAAAGAAAGGGAAAGAAAGAAAGAAAAAAGGCAGGCAGGAAGGAAGGAAGGAAGGAAAGAAAAAAGAAAGAAGAAAGAAAGAAAGGTGTATTCACCTCAGATGCCCATTTTTGGATTGGATCTTTAAATGTGGGAGGTCTGATTTTTTTCAATTCTTTATATGTTCTAGATATAAATCCTTTGTCTGAGGGTCAACTGGCTAACATTTTTTCCCACTGTGTGGGTTGTCTTTTCACTCTGTTGGTAATTTCTTTTGCTGTGCAAAAGTTTTTTAATAGGATGAGATCCCAGTTATTGATTCTTTGTAGTATTTTCCGTGTAATCAGGGTTTTGTTCATGAAATCTTTGCCTACACCAGTGTCTGCAAGAGTTCTGCCTATTCTCTCTTCCAGCAGATATAGTGTCTCTGTTTTAATATTTAGATCTTTGATCCATTTTGATTTTAGTTTGGTTCATGGTGATAGGTATGGGTCTAGTTTTAGTTCTTGGCATGTGGAAAGGCTATTTTCCAGCACCATATATTAAAGAGGCTTTCTTTCTTCCAGTGAATGTGTTTGGCTCCTTTGTCAAAGATAAGGTGGCTGAGGGTGTTTGGAGTTGATTCTGCATCTTCTAATCTGTTATATTGATCCTCAGTTCTGTTTTTTGCCAGTACCATGCTGATTTTATCACAGTAGCTTTGTAGTATAATTTCAAGTCAGGAATTGTAATGCCCCTTCCTTGCCTTTGTTGCCGAAATTGCTTTTGCTATTCTAGGTCTATTCTGGTTCTAAATGAATTTTAGGAATGTTTTCTCTAGCTCAGAGGTATGGTAATGGTATTTTGATTGTGGTTGCATTAAATCTGTGTAACAATTTTGGGAGTATGGCCATTTTCACAGTGTTGGTTCTTCCTATGCATAAGCAAGTGATATCTTCCCATTTTCTGATATCCTCTTTGATCTCCTTTTTCAGAGTACTGTAATTTTCAATGTATAGATCTTTCACTTCCTTTGTTAGATTGATTCTTAAGTATTTCATTTTTTGGATGCTATTTTGAAAGATCTGGTTTCCATAATTTCTCTCTCAGTGAGTTTGCTGTTTGTGTACAGGAATGCTATTGAATTTTGAGTACTGATTTTGTATCCAGCTACACTATTTAATTTGGTTATTAAATCTACAAGTCTTCTCAGATGAAGAAATACAAATGGCAAATAAATATATGAAAAAATGTTCAACATCACTGGTTATTAGAGAGATGCAAATTAAAACAACACTGAGATTCCATCTCACCTCAGAAAGAATGGCTATCATCAAGAAATCAACCAATAACAAATACTGGAGGGGCTGTGGGGAAAAAGGAACCCTTCTCCACTGTTGGTGGGAGTGTAGACTGGTGCAACCACTGTGGAAATCAGTGTGGAGATTCCTCAAAAAATTAAAACTAGGGGTTCCATTTGATCCAGCTATTCCCCTTGTGGGCATCTTCCCAGAAGAATTAAAAACATCATACCACAATGATATATGCGCACCCATGTTTATAGTGTTGCAGATGAGAAAAAAAACAGGACCAAAAGGAAAATTCTCCACACAGAGGAGGGTGGAAGGCACCTTTATTGACTCCAGCGGGCAGTGGGAACCAAGTCCAAATCACTAGCTCCGAGTCAGTTTAGAGTGCAGTTTGAATACATTTTAGCAAGCAGGAAGTACAAGCTGCTTGCAGGTTATTACATGATTGGTTACATGAATGACATCATAGGTTACCAGGTAACCTTATTCTAAGTATTCTTACTTATAAGGAATTATTTATAACATTCTGGGTAGGAGAGGAGGGGGTCTGAGCTAAGCAGGTAAAGTTCAATGTGTCCTTGAGCAGGCTCCAGGCCCAAAGTCCTTGAAGCAAGCTGGAAGCTATCAACATATCCTTTTGGGGAGGAAAATAGAGATATCACAAATGGACTCAGTCAGGCCGACCCTGCACATTATCTGGAAACTGCAGCTGGACACAGACAGTCAAGGCTAGCTGAATCTAATTATATGACAGGCAGAGCTTAGGCAGAAGCCACTAATTGATTTTTAATTTTTGCTATGAAATTTCTGTAAGTTGGCTATTTGGTAACATTGCACTTACAATAGCAGCACAATTTGTAATAGCTAAATCTTGGAAACAACCTAAATACCTGTCAACTAAGGAGTGGATAAAGATGTGGGTTTTTTTATACAATGGAGTACTACTCTGCCATAAATAAGGATAAACTTGGGACATTTCTAGGTAAATGGATGCAAATTGAGACCATACTCTTACATGAATAAATCGGACTCACATGTGTAAACATCGCATTGTCTCTCTAGTGTGAGAAACTGAAACAGTAAATTAAGACCAAAATGTACAATTGATATTGTGAAATGGTAACTGTTCAAAAGGAAAGAGAAACTAGGGTGGGGAAAGGGGAAAGGAAGGAAGGGAAGAGGAGAAAACCGATTGAAAAAAGGATAAACTGTAAACAAAGCTTTGTAAACAGAGAGGGGAAGAGGGGTTGAAGGGAGGAGAGGGGACTGGGAAAAAAGGAATCAAAATATATCATGTAGCAGTACAAATTCTCTATGATGAATATGATCATTATGTAAATCTAAAATGTACCAATAAACTTAATTTTAAAAAGAGAGAGAGAGAAAAAAAGAAAGAGGGAAGAAAGGGAAAGAGAGAAAGAAAAACTATAGACTTCTATTTGTCAAATAGCTTGCTTTCTCCAAAACATAGGCAGTTACTATGTCCTAACTCTTAAAGAGGATTTCAAAATTGGCTTCCTGCTGTAAAACACCAGCTACATTCCTCTATTCTGTCACGCTCTAGAAAGAACCAAGAGCAGTAGCTCATTATGAATTCAGGAATGCTTGAGTTTCCCATTTAGATTGAATTGTAGCTAATTGGTCAATAGTCCTTGATGTTAATGAGTTGAAACTAGCATTACTTTCTCAGGGGATTGTACAGATGCATTTTCATGGACTGTAAAAATTCCATTAGGGTTGTGATCAGATTTCACTTGTTTTACTACTGATATCTTAATTGGTGCTTAATTGAGGGGTAGAGAAAAGCCAAAAGCTGGTTTTATTAAAGAACCATGATTGTCATCGAGGTGGCATAATTAGAGTCAGTGCTTTGGAGGCACCTACACCCAGTCCCTTAGATTATGTGACCTGGAGGAGAAGGGGAGGAAAGAACCTCTCTAAGCTCAGTTTTCCCACCTGTGTACTGGGTTCATAAAAGTACCTCCGTACAACTTACTCAAGACGGGGAAGATGGAATGGTCAGCCCCAGGACGGAAAGGTGATTTTTTTTTTTTTCTTCACTTTCCATGTTTATAAATGCTGGTATATAAAGTAATAAAAAACAGAATGACTTTTTCCACTATTGTGAAATTTTCTGTGGTCAGGCACCTACCTTTTTTTTTCCTGTGCTACCACTTAGGCGTAAGTGGACAACCAGGGCTTACTTCGCAACATTACTATATGGAAAAAATGGGAAGTCCCGGTGACATTTTCTCTGGATTCCCTGACAACAGTACAGGAAATAGAATGGAGAATATTTTATTTCCAGAGCTCCTGGGGAAGGCAAGAGCAGGCAGGCAGGATTGTTTCTCGGGATGGGGTAACTGGGTCTGCACTTGGCCACAAAGACTGTGTGAGGGGAATATTGACCTTGGAACAAGCAGGGCGCAGGGAGGGAGCTGACAAAGGGCTGTTTCGATGATGTCTCACAGAACTTGTCTCCCAGGAAGTCTTCCAGGAAGTGCTCCACAGACAGTTTGGCTCTTGTGGAATTTTCCTATTGAATAAATAAAAGGATGTGGTCTTGCAGCTATGGGCAAAATGCAGGGCCAGGATGGCAGGCAAGGATGAAAAGACTGGCCAAAAAGAGCACCATCAGGCTCCAATTGGGTAATTAGGCACTAATAGATAATTAGCTTAAACATGGCAAATACTGCGCCAAGACACTCTCTGATAAATGCTGTAAAAAGTAATAATTTAACAATAAGGCAAACAAACTATAAATGATAAAAATGAAGAAAGTGTGGGTGAGCATATTAATTTCCTCTTTTCAGCCGAGTACTTTTAAATCTGATGTTGGAGATATATAAATATATGTAAATATAGATATAAGGATTTTTTTTTTGTGAGTACTGGGGGTCAACCTCAGGACCTCGCATGCCAAAAGGCGCCTGTGCCGCTGAGCGATATCACCGGCCCTTTTTTCGTATGTGGGTTCCGGGAGTCGAACTCGGGCCCTCGCACTTGCCAGGCAGGAGCTTACGCCGCTGAGCCATCTCACCAGCCCTTAACTTTCTTTTTGAGCCATTTTGCCAGAAGTTTTCACTTCTACTTTTCTAATACAAGTAGGTAAAATTATAAATTTCCCTAGAAACATTCTTCGGAAACCTCCAAAACTTATTTGATAAGGTATTGTGTAAGGTATACGAAAAGATAATTCAGTAGAATAGGTTTTTTAATTTATGTGTTTTTAAAGATTATTAAATAGGATTTGACTCTCTTATTATCTGATTTATAACCCAATTGCACTATGGTTACAGAAAATGGTTAGTATTTTTTAGAAATGCTTATAAACTTACTTTTTTGGACCAAGTGACTGTAAGTGGTCAATATCCATAGGTGTTCAAAGCCATTGGAAAAACATGCATACTTTTTAGTACACATTTAAAAAAACAAGTTTTCCAATTGATGAAAGATTCTGTATACTTTTATTAAAGCATATTAGTTTTGCTGTTCAAATGTTTTGTCTGTTAATAAATTACATCCTTGTAGAGATAAATTAATTTGAGAGAGGTGTTAAAATTTCACATTCTGATGAGTTATTCATAGTTATCTCCATTTTATTATGTCAACTTTTGATTTCTGTATTTGAAATACCACTATTGGGTTACAAATTTGTAATTACAACTTCTCTTAAGTTATACTTTTCTAAATCATTATTTAATTATATTAATATCTAATATTACCTTTTAAAACCTACTCCATACATTTCTTTTATAAAATCTGTTTTACTTTACAAAATTTATTTACTTAAAACATATTTTAGTAAATTATTAACTTAGGAAATGCTTTTGAGAGAAATATGAAAATTACACTCCAACACCCAGAAATTAAACTTTAATGCATATGTTCCCATAGTCTTACTGTTCATTTTATATAATGTATATACTGATAAAATGTACATATTGTATATATAGTTTCCATATACATTATATATAATTTTCACATATATGTAAAAATATGCACTAGTAACTTTTAACGAAAATGATATCAGATTGTACGTCATATTTTACACCTGCCTTTTTTTTAACTTGGCAATTTCCATTCTTCTGTGTTTATTTCCATAATTTTCTGGTTCAAATTCATCAAATAATCCAGACTCACAGATTGTAGGCAATTATATACATCAAACAAGAGACAGAACAAAGTGAATGATGTAGTAAATCCTAATATATTCATCACTCCACTTCAGAAGAGTATATAGGAAGACAGTTTTAAAATATGCACCTAGGATATGATGAAAAACAAACCACAAAGTAGTATTTAAGTTCCCAAGTTTACTAGATTCTCACGAAGAAAAGGTTTCTGAATTTAAAAAATAGCATATAAAAGCGTGGAATCTATCGTGATCTGAATATAACTTCCCATGTTACCTGATCGTATCTCTAAATGCAACCTTGGGGGTGCCGTGTTCTACAAAGGCCCTGCTATAGTTTGCCTCTGGAATATAGTTTGCCCAAAGGCTCCCGTTAAAAGGATCGGTCTTCAGGATGGTGCTGAAGGGAGACTGTGGAGCTTTTAAGAGGTGGGGCTAGTAGAAGTTTTTAGGTCACTGAGCATGTACCCGAGAAAGAGATGTGCAACTTGGACCCTTTTCCTGCTCCCTCTTTGCTTCCTTGGTCACAAGGTGAGTGGCTCTGTTCCACTCTGCGCATCTACCATGATCCACTGTCCCACCACAGGCCTAAAAGCACTCTGAGGCCAACTCTTCACGGATTGGAGCTCACAGTACCGTGAGACAAAGTATTTTTAAGGTGTTCTAAGATCGGAGATTCTGTTTCTATACCACTGACACTAGTCTCTAAATCCTCTTTTGGAGGGGAAATGAGACACAGAATCCTAGGAGAAATGGGCTAGGGAGAAATCCCATTCTTAAAAAACAATTCCTCTTAGGGAAAAACCATTCAAATAACCAAAGAAAATCCTGAATTCCCTCACTTTCCTCTCCAATTTATACTCTTCACTCTGACTCTACCTCAGTTGCTGGTGTCCTTTTCTGAAGCCCTTCCAACACTTCCTTAGAAGTCTTATGCACAAGGTTAGTTGGCATTTTTTCTGGCCCTCTTCCTCCAACACCTACTGAAACTGGCCCTTAGAGGACCAGAAAAGCTCTTCTTGTTGTTGTTGCTGTTGTTGCCATTGTTGTTGCTGTTGTTACTGTTGCTGAGAGAGAGGGTCTCGCTAACTCTCTCAGTTGTGCAGGCTGGGCTCAAACTTGCGATCCTCTAGCCTTAGCTTTCCGGAGTGCTGGAATGACGGGCATACCCCACCACGTAAAGGGCTTCTTCAGTCAGGCTGCATCTTGAACTAACAGGTGTGTCCTGTAAATTAAGATTCTTCATTGATGCATTTATACAACTATTTCCTTGACTCCATTCAGACCTTCCTCTAGAGCAATTCAAGAAAACCTTACTGAATGGAAGGGTGGGGCCTGTAGAGTGGAGTGGAAGCATCAACTTTAGGAAGGCAAGTCCCCCCAAATTCACCTACATGTTTAATGCAGTATGTCAAAATTCAGCAGCCTTTTGTTTTGTTTTGTTCTGCTTTGTTTTTTGGTAGGCATTAACTAGGTGGCCCTAAATTTTGTATGGCAATGCACAGGACCTTGAGTCCCCAGACATATTTGGAAACTACTAACAATGTTGGAGGACTTATGCTGCCTAATTTCCAAACAAACAATAAAGACAATGATCAAGAGACGATAAGAAAGCCAGGCATGGTGGCACGCACCTGTAATCCGGCAACTGAAGATGCCGAAGCAGGAGGATCACAAGTTCCAGGCCAGCTTGGGCAACTTGGCAAGATACTACCTAAAAGCAACAAACAAAGACAATGTGAGATTGATGGAAGGGTAAATATGTACATCAAATGAAGAGAACCACAATTCTGGAAAAAGAAATGTACGCTCACAGTCTGAGGGAGGCAGACAGGGTCTGATGGCATAAGGTTTGATTCTGTAGAGTCAGCCATGCCTGAGGTGACTGTCAGCTGCCCATTATGTGAGTCAGTTTATTCCCCTTTCACTTAAACTTGCTCAACTCTGGGTTCTGTCACTAGCAAACAAGAGACTAATATTCCTGGACATTCCAAAGTCTTATCTGTGACACCAAGCCTAAATACTTTCCTAGCCCTTGTGGCTGACAGACCAGTTTACTCACGCATCCCTAACAAGCTTGTTCCTTGATGTCTTTGTGCCTCCAAAGAGCTGTTAATTCCTGCACCTAGAGTTCCCTTCCCTTCAGTATCTCTCTGTATAAATGCCACCACTTGCTTTTTGCATCCTTCTGAAATCCTATGGACATCATAGAATCTTTCATGATTTTTCTCATTGGATGTTATTGTTTATTCTTTTCTATCTTCTGTGTACTGTGAAAGTTTATCAGTGATGGCGAACCTTTTAGAGTTTTCAACGATAACAAACACCCTACTGTGGCATGTGTACCATAGGTTCACCACCACTGGTTAGATCTTTCTCTGGAACGGAACTTAGGGCCTTCACACTGAGCCACATTCCCAGCCCTTTTTGTAATTTTTGTTTTGAGACAGGATCTCAGTAAGTCACTAAATTGCCCAGGTTTGGGCTTGAATTTGCAGTCCTCCTGCCTCAGCCTTCTAGAGTGCTGAGATCACAACACCGTTTGAATGTTTAGATCTTTTTGTGTGTGTGTGCTGGGATTGAACCCAGGCCCTTGTTGCATGCAAGGCAAGAACTCTACCACCGAGACACATCCCCAGCCCATTTAGATCTTAAATGGCCCCCAAAGGCCCATGTGTTGGAAGATTGGTCCCCAAGGTGGAGATATTGGCAGGTAGTAGAAACACTGAGAAGCAGGCCTTTGGGAAGTCCTTGGGGTTGTGTCCTCAAAGGGGATTATGCGACTCTGACCCTTTCCTCTTTCCTCTGCACTGCTGTGATTCATGATGTGTTTTTGTTCTGCTACCTGCTCCTACCAGAATGTGCTCCGCCCCGCAGGCCCAAAGCCCTGGGGCGGCCACCACAGACTGGAACTTGTAAAGCTCAGAGCCAAAACAAACACTTTCTCTTCATAGTCCGATGGTCTCAGGTACTTTTTAGACTAACAAAAAGCTAATTTAACACAAGGAATTATAAAAACTAGGAAGAAAATTTAGGAAGGTCCTTCACCTTCTGCTTTAGGGTGCTGTTCTGAATGAAAAGGGGTGTTGCTTTTTCCTTCAAAGTCATTCAGCTGCATTTTGTAATGAGAAGAAAGAGACAAGAATTCACCGTAAAGAAACTGATGAACCTAGAAGCCAAACTCACACATACCCGATGTCCAGTACCTTGTTGTGCTGGAGAACACTTTATCTTCTTTTGAAGAATTGCTTTCCACTTTTCTTTATTCTTTCTTTTAAAGAGCAGTCCTTTAACTCCATAAATGATAACCTCCCTTCTAAGCCTATGATGTATTCCTCATTTAGTGTCAATGTGGTAACAAGAAATGGAGGATAATACTCTTTGGACTTTCTGAACGCTGGAAATCATTTTTAACAACATCACACATTGACCTCGGCTAAATCACGGCTACAAGCTCAAATTCCTCAGACATTTTGGGTGACTGACCATGATAGTTTCATTCTTCTTTCCTACCTCCACCTACCAGTTAATTCCAGTGGCCCTTTCTTAAAACTCTTGGGACAGATTTCTCACACAGCAGCTGCCCTCACAGGAAAGTGACTATTATGAGGTTGATGGCATCAATGTTGAACTGATCATTCTGCAAAAAAAGATGCCCTGAAGACAGCTGGCAGAGGACCATTCGGATGTTCCCATGGCTGAGCTTCTCTTTTTCTTGACCTGGAGTATGAGAATGTATGTGAGCCAGCAGCAAGAACTTTTGTTAAATTCACTTACCTATAGACTAAGTCCCATCAAACGAAATATGACCTGGATCTCCTAGTTACGGCCAGAATTATATGATAAACAAAACAAGCACAAAAGGCAAATAAATGCTGAGGGGAGACATCAGAATGCGAGACGGTTTCTAGTGAGAGGCAGGGGTGCCTTACAGGCTTGCTAATGTATTTAGTTTTCCCTAAATTTTCTTAAAGCCTCCATCTCCTTTTGGGAGGTGTCACTGGGGGCCTATGGAATAAGACCTCCAGACGGTCTGCTCGTCAGCAGCTGGAAAGATCACAAAATGTTTTCTATTTTTCTCCTTGCATTCAACAAGTGCTGGAACCTGACGGCCAGGAGGCCATGTGTTCATGAGATGCAAGCATGCCATGGGATGACTCTGTGGGAGGAAGGTCGGTGCTGGAGGAGAGCCCCAAGACCCTGGACAGAGGGAAGAGGGACACGGGGGGGAGGGCTCGCAGGTCCCTGGGGCCTTCTTGGTTAGTTGGTTAGAGACCAAGCCCTGCCGAGGCCTGGCCACTCATCTCCCCTCAGCACTCCACCAGCTGCCCCTTCCCTCCCTACCTGCTCTTTGCCTCTTAGCCTTTAAGTTATGAGCAGCATGACATTTCAATGAAGAGCACAGTCTATGGCGACGGTCACACTGTAAATCTTCTGAGGAGGCCGGGAAGTCCCGTGGCACAGGGTGTCACAGCCATCCTAACATTATCGCACCACACAACTCACGTGTCCATGGTGTTGCTGGTGTAAACAAGCTTACCCTGCTACCAGCCCTGTAAAAGTATGGTGTGAACCACTATGGATAGTACCTCAGACTCGATGTGTAATTATGATAAGCGACCACAGCACCGGCTTATGTGTTTACTCTACTATGCTTTGGGCTGTAATTCTGGAGCATGCCCTTTCTAGTCATTAAAGAGGTTTACCACAGAACAGTACGCACCATGTCGTGCCTGTGACAACTTCACACATCTAGTGGTGACCAGGTCTCTTTCTTTTATGGCGATGTGAATGGAACCCAGGACCTCCTCCATGCTAAGCAAGTGCTCTACCACTGAGCTACACCTCTGGCCCCTACCGGGTCTCTCGATTGCATCAGGAGGCCAAGTCAAGCGATGGACCTATACCCTTTAGATTCATCTAAGTGCATTCACCCTATGATGTCCACACAATAACAGCATTAACCCACGGTCCATTTCTTGAACAGAACATATCTTTGTCATCATGCAATGCATGATTAAGTGTCTTAAAGTTGTCACTTAACAATACTTAGCTAATTTGCCTGAGTATGAATATAAGAAATAAATTATGTCATATATGTTATATAACTGCTCAAACCTGAGGCGTATGAAGTAAGGCAGAAAAGATGAATGGATGCTGGGCAGGCTGGCAGTTACAATAATAGGTCCACTATAAATGTTATATAGAGAAAAGAAAAGCAAATGAAGCAGACCTTAGTGCTTATTCTTCACCTGTATACTACCCATATACCCAGTGATATGACATAAAATTTATTTTTGATCTTTGTTCTTGGTTCCTGCCACAGAGCTCCTAAGCCCTTGTAATATTCTGAGTGACAGGGTGATGGGAGCATCTTTTGCTATATTTAGTTTTAGTCCCTGATGCCAGACACAAAACGTCTAAGACCCTTGGAATCTCCATAGTGGAAAAAAAAAAGAGCCCTTTATACATTAACAGGATGGCAAATGGCTGAGGTCCCCACATAACATCTGTATGGAGGGGAACAGCAGAAAGACTAGGGATGTCTGGAGGGATGGAATTTTCAGGCCACCTCCCCAACGCTGAGGAGGGCAGGTAGCTAGAGATTAACTCATCGGTGACTGAGTCAATCAAACATGCCTGTGTTACGAGAAGCCGCCATAAAAACCCGAATGCTGGGGAAGGGAGAGCCTCTGGGTTAGCGAGCACATCACAGTGCTGGGAGGGTTCTGATCCCAGAGAGGGCGAGGAAGCTCTGTGTCATCTTGCATGTGCCCTGAACTATCTGCTATTCGACATACTATCTATCCCCATCCTCGATAGCAAACTTGTGGACGTAAGTAAAAGGTCTTCTTGAGTTTTCTAAGTCACCATAGCAAACTGTAAAACATAAGAAGGAGATGGTGGGAACCCCCAGTTCAGAGCCATTAGGCCAGAAGTACAAGTGACAACCTGGGACACGAGATTATGCTTAAACTGGGGCAGTCCTGTGAGAGTGAGCCCTCTCCCTGCAGAGTCTGCACCAACTCTAAGCAGCAAGGGTCAGAACTGAATAGTAGGTCACCCAGCGGTGTCCAGAGAATGAGAGAATTGGCTGGAAAACTCCATGTATTTGGTGTCAGAAGTGTCATAATTATAAAAAAAAAATTTTTCCTTTAGATGCCTTTAGTTTCAAGTTTAGTAGGAAATGTTACTTAGACACGTGATATCCTGTTTGTGACTCTCACATGGGAGTGGACATCATTCATCTGATGATGAGAAAACCTACTATATGCAAAAAAGGTTACAGATATGCTAACACCATGGAATTGAAACTGTATCTTCTTTTTATATATGTTCCTTTTTTATTCATTCTCTTATACTTTTTGTTCTCAAATCCTCTTTATTCACCATAATAAAAGAGAAATCAATACTTCAATATCAAATTTGACCTATCAGCATTCATATAGGCTCCTCATATTTTAATCTGATAGTTAGAAAGATAAATTACACTTTCTGTAGCATTCCATGATTCTCTTTATGGTGAAAATTAACATATTGCTTGTTCATATATCTCCCTCCTTCATCCTTTAATTCCCCTTTCCCCATTTTCATTCTTGTTAATATTATTAATCTTAGCTCATGTTCATGGCATACAATTTTTATATCCAGTGAGGTTATTAGTTTCCTGTACATGGCCTAACTTTTTCTACATATGTTCCTTCCCCTCTTCTTCCCCCCTCATCCTTGATCTCTTAGGCTTCTCCCCATTTGCAAGAGATCCATCCCCTTGTCTCCTTCTATCCATTCTTTATTGTTCTCTTTGTTTGTACTTTGCCTTACTCAAGTGAGGGATACCATCTGGTGTTTAAGCATGTGTTTCTTATTTATTTTGCTCAACATCAAATATTTATATATCACTGCATTTTCCCATTAATATTATCTTACATTTTCTCAAGCACTTTGAATACAGTTTTACATCTCTTCTCTCATTTTATCTCAGCCCTATGAAGAATCTCAGATCTTTATTAGTATCATCACTGTCCTGAAGAAAACATTTACATACTCGTTGGTTATGTTCAAGCACACATATGTTTATAAATTCACCCAACAAATAGTTAATCTGGCATCTACTATTGGTCTATTACTATTGTATGGAACACAATTTTGTTTACATCACCCTGTTCAAAGATTTCACTTTACTTGGCATATTTAGTCCTTATGTTCACCATATATTTATCACTAATTAATACTAATATTGCTTCTCTGTGATCAACCCATCCAAGAGATCTTTTCACAGCTTGGAGGTTCTATCCTATGCCTTAAAAACAACAATAACAAAATAAACACTGGCCTTGCCTAAAGTGACCTTTCAGCATAGTGAAGAACACAATTATTACACATCTACTGTGCATATACATTTACATACAATAAAACGAGGGTAGAAGTTTTGTGTGAGTCCTTAAAATGAATTCTAGAGTTTAAAAAGGGACAGGGAATAAATAAATTTTAGCTTTCACTGGGCCAGTGAATAAGATCTAGCCAGGTGAAGAATAAAAAGAAGTATCATAGGGCGAGGAGTATTCTAAGAGGGAAGAAAGAGTTTGAAGTAACAGAACAGTCGAAGTGCTGAAAATACAGGATATGGGAGATGCCTTAGAAGAGGGAGGGAGGGGACAGAGACAGTGCAGAAGGGCTTGCAAACCATATTAAGAAACAGATTTCAGGGAACAGAAAGCCTCTGATGGCAACCGCAAAAGAGCAGTCTCAGATTTTCTAAGATCACTCAGCTGATGAATGGAAGAGAGAGCCAAGAAGACCAGGGTTCAAGCCTGAGAGATTTTAGAGCGGAACGACTTTGCTTTCCCATTGTTCAATTGATCCATTTGTCATTTTTAGGATGTTTTTCAAGTTGTTTGACTCTTATATGTTTCAGTTTTCTCATCTGCAAGTTATAGATAACAAAAATGCTTTTTTATAAGGCATCTTTGAGATCATACAAGCTAATGCATGGAAAGGACTCACCGGCCCAGAACCAGCAGTAAACGATCATTACCTTGTCATCACATTATTATTGGGCTTCAAAATTAAATGGCTACCCAAAACCCCTTAGTCCTCCAGCGGATTTACAAGTTACCTTAGAATTCTATCCTTAGGACTTTTTTTAATGAATTAAGTTTATTGGTACATTTTAGGTATACATAATGATCACATTCATCATAGGGAATTTGTACCTGTACATGATATATCTTGATTCTTTTTTTCCATCCCCCTACCTTCCCTTGAACCCCTCTTCCCCTCCTTATTTACAAAAGATTTCTTTCCATTTTTTCCTTCTTTTCCCATTTTTTTCTTTTACCTTCCTTCCTTTCCCCCCTCTCCTCCCCAAGTTCCCTTTCCCCTTGGAACATTTTCTTCCTATTTCACAATATCTATTATACATTTCAGTCCTTATTTATACTTTCAGTTTCTAACAGAGAAACAATGAGGTATTTACACATGTGTGTCTGATTTATTTCACCTAAGAGTATGGTCTCAAAGTGCATCCAAAGCTAGAAATGTCTCAAGCTTATCCTTCTTTATGGAAGAGTCGTAATCCATTGTATATTAAAAAAAAATTCTTTTTTTAATCCATTCCTCAATTGATGGGCATTTGGGTTGTTTCCAAGATTTAGCTATTACAAATTGTGCCTTTATAAACATGGGTGTGCATATATCACTGTGGTATGATGCTTTTAAATCTTTTGGAAAGATACCAAGAAGAGGGATAGCTGGGTCAAATAGGACCTCTAATCCTAGTTTTTTGAGGAATTTCCACACTGATTTCCACAATGGCTGCACCAATCTACACTCTCACCAACAGTGGAGAAGGGATTCTTTTTCCCCACAGCCCTGCCAGCATTTGTTATTGGTTGTTTTTTTTTTTATAATAGCCATTCTTTTTTTTTTTTTTAATGCAGGTACCAGGAGTTGAACTCAGGACTTCGTGCTTGCCAGGCAGGCACTTATGCCACTGAGCTATATCACTGGCCCGATAATAGCCATCCTTTCTTGAGTGAGATGGAATCTCAGCATTGTTTTAATTTGCATCTCTAGAAATGACCAGTGATGTTGAACACTTTTTCATATACTTATTTGCTGTTTCTACTTCTTCATCTGAGAAGTGTCTATTCATTTTAGATGCCCATTTTTGGATTGCATCTTTAGATTTGGGTGGGTCTGATTTTTTTTTTGAGTTAATTATATATTCTAGATAGTAGTCCTTTTTCTGAGGAGCAGCTGGCAAAATTTTTTTCTCATACTGTGTGTTGTCTGTTCACTTTTGGTGGTTTCTCTTGCTGTACAAATGCTTTTTAATAAGATGAGATCCCAGTTATTGATTCTCTGTAGTATCTCCCATGCAGACAGGATTTTGTTCATAAAGTCTTTGCCTACACCAATGTCTTCAAGAGTTAAGCCTATTTTATCTTCCAGCAGATTTAGTGTCTCTGTTTTAATATTTAGATCTTTGATCCATTTTGACTTTAGTTTAGTGCATGGTGAAAGATAAGGGTCTAGTTTCAATCTTCAGCACGTGGAAAGCCAGTTTTCCCAGCCCCATTTATTAAGAGTCTATCTTTCTTCCAGTGAAGGTGTTTAGCTCCTTTGTCAAAGACAAGGTGGCCAAGTAGGTTTGGAGCTGCTTCTGCATATTCTAATCTGTTCCATTGACCCTTGAGTCTATGTTTTTGCCAGTACCATGCTGTTTTTATCACAGTAGCTTCGTAGGATAATTTAAAGTCGCCATTGTGATGTCGCCTGCCTTGATTTTATTGCCCAGAATTGTTTTTGCTATTCTAGATCTCTTCCAATTTCAAATAAATTTTAGGACTGTTTTCTTTAATTCTGTGTGATATGCTGCTGTAATTTTGATCAAGATTACATTAAATCTGCTTAACAATTTTGCAAGTATGTCCATTTTCACTATATTGGTTCCTCCTACCTAAGAATAGGGGATAGCTTTCCATTTTCTGATAACCTCTTAAATCTCCTGTTTGAGAACTGTAGTTTCCAGTGTAGAGATCTTTTACTTCCTTTGTTAGATTGATTCCTAGGTATTTCGTTTTTTGGATGCTATTGTAAAAGGTGTTGTTTCCCTAATTTCTTTCTCAGTGAGTTTGCTATTTGTGTACAGGAGTGCTATTGACTTTGGAGTGTTGACTTTGTATCCAGCTAAGCTATTGAATTTGGTTATTAAATCTAGAAGTCTTGGGCCAGTGAGATAGCTCAGCGGCATAAGCACCTGCCCAGCAAGCGCGAGGTCCTGAGTTCAACTCCCGGAACCCACGTAAAGGACAAAAAGGGCCGGTGATATCGTTCAGCGACACACGCGCTTGCTGGCAAGCACTAGGTCCTGAGGTCAACTCCCAGTACCCACATAAAAAAAAAAAAAAATCTAGAAGTCTTTTGGTAGAGTTTTTTTTTTTTTTTTTTTTTTTTTTTTTGGGTACCGGGGGGACGACCTCAGGACCTCACGCGCCAACAGGCACCCGTGCCTCTGAGCGATATCACCGGCCCCTTTTTTGTATGTGGGTTCCGGGAGTCGAACTCGGGCCCTCGCGCTTGCAAGGCAGGCGCTTACGCCGCTGAGCCATCTCACCGGCCCTTGGTAGAGTTTTTGGGATCTTCTATGTAGAGTATCATGTCTTCCACAAATAGTGGTAATTTAACTTTTTCTTTTCCTATCCTTATTCCTTTTATTTCTTTTTCTTGTCTAATTACTCTGGCTAATGTTTCCAGAACTATATTCAATAAGAGTGGTGACAGTGGACATCATTGTCTTGTTTCTGATTTTAGAGTGAAAGTTTTCAGTTTTTGTCCATTGATGTTGGCTGTTGGTTTGTCATAGATGGCTTTTATCAGATTGAGATAAGGACCATCTATTCTAATTTTCTGTAGGTTTTTTTTGTTTTGTTTTATCATGAATGAGTGTTGGACTTTGTCAAATGCTTTCCCCACATCTATTGAGATGATAATACGGTTTTTGTCCTTGGTTCTGTTAATATGGTGTATTACATTTAGTGATTTGCATATGATGAATCATCCCTGCATCCCTGGGATAAATCTTACTCGGTCATGGTGTATAATCTTCTTGATGATTTGCTTTCCAGATTTCTGTAGTAGGCTTAGGCGTTGGTCAAGATGGAACCAGTCAAAAGGCTTTTGTTACACGTTGAATTGATACAGAGTTATTGGATGGTGAGATGTTAGTGAGATCCCGTGGGAAGAGGTTAGAGGGCCCATGAGTAAGTAGGCATGGGGAAGAGACTGAGATTATGGGTGACCCGGAAAAATAGAAAGATGGAGTGGCATTTTTGTTTCAGGTGAAATGTTTTAAGTGACCTGCTCAGATTGATAATTTGGAGGGCTCTTGATAGAGATGGTTTGGTTACATGAGAAGATTTTCCATGAGGGCACTGTTTAGTGTTGGCTCACAGTAAACTTAAAGGGGGGTCTTGATACAACAGGAAAATATGAAAAGTAGGGGCCCAATAATTGGGTGGGTAGTTGCAGGGAATTTAGAAAAGTTAGTGAAATATATCTGAAAGAGTTTGGTGATCGTGCCTTCCAAGGATGTTATGTGAGATTTAAGAAATACGTTGTTCTGATCTTTAAAGGTTGGTCCTTTTTTAGTAGAGCAAGTCAGGTCTAGGCGTTCATCTAGGCTGACTTGGGGGTGGGCACTGCCATGTAAGCTGAAGACGATAGAAACAGGCACAGCCGGGAATCTTGGGGCAGAGAGGGATTTGTCCTGTTTAAAGGTTGAAGGTGAGATTGAGGGCGTGGTCTACATGTTGGGCCAGAAGTAATTCTTTTAAAGGGGCCAGTGTTATCAAGGAAAAGAAGAGGGGGTTATGAGAATTGGGTAGGTCTTGGAGAGTTCGGGGGTTGATGAAACGAGACCCAGTGGTATAGAGGGACCTCTATTCAGTCTGAGAGGTTATCTGGGGAAAAACCTATAAAATCTCTGGTTGGTAGTCTTTCAGGGGTAATAGAATAATGTCAAAGACTAGTAGGGGACTGGTCATGGGTTGGCTCATGGTCTGTCAGTTGGATCCTGTGGATGAGTTTTTTTCTTGGATGGTCGTGGAATCAGGAGTTGGGATTTCTACCTCTATGGAACAGGAGGGGTTGGGCTTCATTTTAGAGATGAGTTTTAGTCTGGAGAAATGGAGTTAAGAGGGAAGACCTGAAAGTTCTGTAGCTGTCGGTGTAGTAAGAATAATTGCATTGGAATCTCTCGTATTGTCTGTACAAGTTTGGAGTCAAGGTTTTAGGTGCTGAGAATTTTCATCCTTTTTCACCATGTTTTTCCTCATGAATGAGCAAAGTCAAATCATTAACAAGGAACGAAGTAGCCACATCTGTAACTGCTTTGAGCTGATTGAGGACATTGTTAGAGGCCTTTTTGAGTTTGCTGATCATCAGGGTAGGGTGACTCTGAGTTTAGATTTGAGACCTAAACTGGGTGATGAGATCCAAGTGGGTTTCTGTGGTAGTGCTAGGACTTTTGGATGGATGGACGGAAGAAAATGGCACCAAGGAGATGACTGCCTGGATCAGAGAGAATGGCTGCTGTTGTGTGGAAAGACAACAGAGGCAAGGGGTGGCCTTTTGAATCAGTGGCCTCACCCAGGCCTCCCGGGTTTCAGTAACAAGTGTTAGGTTGATTTAAGATGTAGAGATGACTACCAATTGAGGCAGAAAGATTTATTAGCACAAGTACAGCAGCATGTCAGGGATATGAAGTAGAGACATCAGCCCACCCCTGAGAGGCAGGGAGGCAGCTTTTAAGCCTGGGGGAGGGGATGGAGCTCCAGCCTGGGAATGGAATGAAGAAGTTAGCTGGCTTTCAACCCAGAACAGACTGGGCCAGGGGAGGGGGTGCTTTAAACTAACACTTATTTGAGAGCTTTCTTCCTCCCTTGCCTACGTAATTTCTAACACTGCTGGTAAACCCCAAGGCACATAAATGTGTCATCAGATCTTCTAAGTGAAGATAACAGTTCCAAAAAGCAGGGAGGGAAACAAATATAGTGCTTGGTGCCCCAAGTTTCTTTTAGATCAAACATCCTGCAGAAGTTTCAATCTTTGATATGACTGCAGATGTGTACTTGGAGTCTTATTAGTGAGTTATAAATAATGTAATAACAACAGGTTGTTACACAAAACAAAAAATAAATGCGGTTCAACCGTTTAAGCAGTAGTATGAAGAAACTCTTTAAGATACACAAACATACTAATATTCATGAAATCCTTCTGATTCTCATCCAAGAATGTGATTTAATAATCATTCCATGAATAATTAGGTAAACAACTCATTGCTATAGATTTTGGAACTTGCCTAGGTTAAAAGAAATGTAGACAATTTTAAGAATAAAGTGGAGCCTTACAACTTAAAAATGAAAAAGTGATTCTCTGCCAAACTTTTATCGATGCATGCAGTGTTACCAGGCCCAAATAATCTCTGCTGCTTTTTGTTCAAGGCCATCAGTGTGGCTTACAAAACACACTGCCACTCCCATGTAATCAGACAGGGGACATCAGAACTTGGCCTTATCCTGTGGCAGCAAGGCCACAGCTAAGCTTCCAGAAGGAAAAAGAACAGACCTACTAATCTACTCAAAAATAACGCACTGTGGGATTGGGTTTGGTGTTAGATATGAGCAACACAGTAAATTTGACATCTTAGCTTCACAGCCTAGATCGTCCCTCGTCCTAGGAACAAATGTATCAAGGACCACATTCTTGCCTCTTCTGAATATGCCGGAAAATACAAAGATACTCACTAGCCACCGACAGTGGTGTGAATGTGTCCCGACGCTCTTGTGATGGAAACTTACTCACCAGAGCAATGCCGTTGAGAGGCAGGGCTTTAAGAGCTGATTAGGTCATGAGGGCCATGCTGTGCCCTCTTGAATGGATTCCTTCCCGAGAGAGTGGGTTTCTGACCAAAGGAGTCCACCACATTGCCACCCGTGGTGTGCGCGCATGCTCTCTTGCCCTTCTGTGCCCTGCCCTGGGATGATGCCTCACAACCCTCAACAGATGTGGAGCAGATGCTCTGTGCCCTCTGCTTGGACTTCCCACCCTTCAGCACAATGTGCCAAATACGTTTTTTCTTTATATATTTCCTAGTCCTTGTGTGTTATAACAACACGAAATGTAGAGACCATCAATCATTCACAACATTGCAAAGGTAAGTTGCCCCAGAAGAACCCCAGAAGAACCCTTTAACAATTTTTCCCAGAAGCAATGCTTTCCATAAAGCATAAAACTGTATTAAAAAGGTAGCAATTTCAAACACTGAAACAGGGTAAAAGGGAAATACTTGTGTGCAGATGATTTCGCTAACTCTAGCAAAACCAAGAGTCTGCATAACTTTTTGCAATAACCCCTGTAATGGAGATAATTTCTAGCTTTTTGAATATACATTTTTAAGTTCTGGTGAATCTCATGGTCCTTTAAAGTAAAATGTTTCAATACTTAGGGGAAGAGCAGACCTGGGGTCCTACATCAATGAGGTCATTTTTCAGCTTTAACTGTCAAATTGGATTTTTGCTTGACTTAGCAACAGGGAAATGGAGTTGCACACCAGGCTCTCTGAAAAGATCAGTTTTTAAATTATTTTACATACAAAGAACCCATGCTTAGAGGAATCAGGTCATAGAGTTTCTTTGAATATATAAAGTTACATATTTCTCCTACTAAATCTAGACCATGAAGATGCTGCAGCCCAAGGCTAAGAAACTAACGGGATTTGGGGAAGGCAGAGCTTGTAGCCTGATGACTTCCAGTCCTGAGGGATGTGGAGAGGAGAGGAAATCAGACATTGGTCATGTCACCTCCATCACTCTCAGTGTACAGCTCTGAGGAAAGAGGAAAGTTTTGTTGGAAAAGCCTAAAATATCAGTACGTGGTCTGTTCTCCTTGGCAAACTGAGGGAAGGGGCTAAATTCCACTAGAAGAAGCCCTCCACCACAGTAAAGATAAATGAACTATTGGAACACATGACAATTCAGATAAATCTCAAGGAAATTATGCTGTGTGTAAATGCCACTCTCAGAAGTTTACCTTGTTTATGGTTCCATATATATAAAACATTCTCGAAATAAAGTTATGCAAATGAAGAATAGATAGACAAGTAGTTGCCAAGGGTTAGGCTGGAGGGACAGGTTGCAGTGTAGGGGAAGCACAAGGAGACTTGCGCTGATGGGATCAGTCCTGTGTCTTGATTGTGATGCTAGTTACACAAATCTGCGCACAACTACCTTCAACGAGATGTAGAAGGATGACAGCTCAGAGGTAGCAGCCAGGGAAACAGGCAAGGTATCTTGTCTCTGGGGCCTTGTGGGCCATGTTCAGGAGAATCAATTCTGCAGCAACTCCATGGGGAAGAAGTATTTCTAATACTTTTTCAAACCAAATGATCTAGATCTCATTCTTATAAATGTTTTCTCTCCGTTTATCATTTACAAAAGAGATACTAAATGGATTCTAAAATACGGATGATGTTTATTTGATAAGGTGTAAAATTTTTAACTGTAATTTTTCTTTATTCTTTAATCTTTTATAATAAGCAAGGATCATTTTTGGTAAAATTAAAAGAGTATTTTGTGATCAAGTGAAAATTTAAAAGTTAATAGTATTAGTTATAATTAAGACACAACAGCTATCACCAGAATTAAAACTTTTTATTGTATGAAACAACATGTAAAGAGGTAAGAGGATAAAAGGACAAAATAGAGTGGGAGAAAAATATTTATGAATCAAACCCCTCACAAAAGATTTGTGTCTAGAATCCAGTCCTGTGTCACTTAATGTCAGGAATACATTCTGAGAAATGTGTCATTAAGCAATTTCATCACTGTGCATATACCAGAGTATACTTGCATGAACTAAAGGGCTACAATATTACTAGGTGATATAATCTTTTTTTTTTTTATGTAGGTACCAGGAGTCGAACTCAGGACCTCGCGCTTACCAGGCAGGTGCTTACACCGCTGAACCATCTCACTGGCCCTAGGTGATATAATCTTATGAGATCACCATCCTATATGTGGTCCTTCATTAACCAAATATCACCATATAGTGTGTGAATATATACAGAGAACTCTCAAAATTCAACACTTAAAAATCCAATTAAAATGAGCAAAAAAATAGACATGTCACCAAAGAACCTGGCAAATAAGCACATGGAAAATGTCATATATTATTATCCATCAGGGAAATTCAAGAACCAAAATTAAGATATTAATACATACTTATCAGGGTGGGTAAAATTTTAAAACAATAGTGATAATACCAACTACTTGTTAAGGATGCAGAGAAACTGGATTACTTATCCATTGCTCAGGAATGTTAAATTATACAACCATTCAGAAAACAGTTCGGGAATTTCTTATACAATGAAGGCTGCAACTATCATACAACCTAGCATTTACACTGTGGGCATTTTTCACAGATAAATGAAAACTGATGTTCATGCAAAAGCCTGTACATGGGTATCTATAGCAGCTTTATCCATAATAACCAAAAGCTGGAAAGAACTCAAATGTTTTTTAATGGGCGATTTAACAAGCTATAGTCGTTCATATTGTGGGCTACTACCCAACAATAAAAATAAATGAACTATTGGAACACATAAACAGATAAATCTCAAGGAAATTATGCTTTGTGTAAACGACAGTCTCAAAGGTTTAAATAGTTTATGGTTCCATATATATATACATAAAACATTCTTAAAATAAAGTTTATGCAAATGAAGAACAGATGGACAAGTGGTTGCCAAGGGTTAGGCTGGAGGGAGAGGTGGCGGTAGAGGGGTAGCACAAGGAGACTTGTGTCGATGGGATCAGCCCCATGTCTTGATTGTGATGCTAGTTTCACAACTGCATACATGATAAAATTGCACAGAACTACTCATGCAAGGGAGTCCATTTAAAACTAGTAAATCTATGTAAGGCAAAATTTGTTAGAAACACAAAAAGAAACAAATAGAGCCACAATCACTGAGGAAAACTGAGCATGCGTATCAGACAGTGAAAGAAACAAGTTTGCAAAAATTGTCAGAATTCAATGTACTTGTGTCACGTAACTAGTAAGCTAGATTTACTAGATGAGCAATCTCGCAAGTTAGTGTTCCATATTGTTATGAGGATGTAAGTGGCTTCATGGTCAGTTACGTAAGGAAAATCCCATACACGCTAGTGTGGCACAGCAGATTGAGAATGAGCTGTTTAAGTGATTTCACGAGCATCTTTACAGACATATATATATTTAATCTAATTGAAGGATTGAAAGAATATTCTCCATGTATAGATCTCCCTAAGTTCATTTCATTAAAGTAAAACTAAACAAATTCACCAGGATGAGCATTATTATTAATAATTTTTTAAACGAAATGCAAAAAGGAAGAAAGAAAGATGGAAATATAAAGACCAAAAGAAGGATAAGGTAGAAAAAGAGATGGGTGGAAGGAAGGAATGAAGAAAGAAAGAGAAGGAAAGACAAACTTTTTTCTACATTGCCTTTATCCCTAGCCATTGGTCTCATTTGTTTTCCCATAACATGAAATATAAGAAAGGACAGGCTGACCAGCTGACCACCCTAAGTGATAGTGTGTTTTTATGCTAATCTCACATTTAGAAAGGAAAGCTTCATTAATGTTACCTTTTACAAATGTTCTGAAGTATTTCACTGATGATTTTGTTTAATCAGCCAACTTTGAATATTGTCAAATTCCATGAAAATGTAATAATAGCAAAAATTAACTTTTATTTTAAAATCTTAGGGTTTATATCATTCAAAAGGCTTACATCATTTTTATTTTAAAAAATTATTGAACACATATATACCAATTACTTAACTGAAAAAGTAGACTTTAAAATACTGACATGGACATTAAAGTTTTATTCCTGATGATCATTGTTGAGTGTCCTTAAATATATCAGGCAGGAAGGACACAGAACAAACCACAACCCAGTCCTCTAAAGTTCCATGTCACATAGCCACAGCCAATCATCAACACTTATATCCGTGGAAGAATTACTTTAGACCTTCGGTGGGTTTTAAACCACAGGGTTAAGAGGCTTGGTTCAAATCTCAACTTACCATAAATTCTTTCTCCAGCCTGAGCAAGTCGCTTGACCTAGGTGGGCGATTCACTTCCTTGGTCTCGTTGTAAAGAATAAACGAGAATTAGTGTTAATGTCCTCTGAAACTGTAAGCATCATGGTCAGGGCCAGCATTCACCCCAAACAGACCAGAAGAACAGAGATGCACACTTTCACATCCAAAGTATGGAATTGTATTTCTGTGTTGCCATCTGCACTTAGGCCAAATCCAGCTACACAGATCAATAATACTCTGGCAATACATAAATCAATATTCTCCTCTCTTCTGCTACACTGAAAACGGTGCAAAGAATGACTCCCTGGTTTAAAGCATACCACCAGTAGAACATGGAAGAGTAGTATGTAGATAATAGATAATAAAAATTTACCTCTAATTCTTTTCTGTACTTGACAAATGCATCTTGATCTCTATTCTTTTTAGCTTTGATACTAGCTTCAGGGAATAATTTACGCCCTGGAAGAGCCTGATACATTAATAAATACAACCATAGTTGAAAAACAATTTGCAATTTATAAATCTATGATTAAAAACATTAAAAGGGCTGGAGGTATGACTCAGTGTGGTACAGCACTTGCCTAGCATGCTCAAGGCCCTGAGTTTGATCCCCAGCACCATCAAAAAATAAATAAATAAAAATAATTATCTTAGAGAAATTTCAGAAGGTAAAAGCACCTGAAGTATAAATAATAAGTAAGAAATTATAAAAGTTTATACTTTTCCAGCTGTAAAATTTTTCAAGGCATGATTTTATTTATTTATTTTTTTTGTGTGTGTACCGGGGGTCGACCTCAGGACCTCGTGCGCCAGCAGGCGCCCGTGCCGCTGAGCGATATCACCGGCCCCTTTTTCGTATGTGGGTTCCGGGAGTTGAACTCGGGCCCTCGCGCTTGCTGGGCAGGCACTTACGCCACTAAGCCATCTCACCAGCCCATGATTTTACTTTTAAAAATCAGAAAATTAAAATATTTCCTTTAAGCTTTATCAGGCATTATGTGCAATACTTAAAATCTTTTAAATTATTGGTAGTGTAGCTAAGGAAACATCTCAATTGCAATATTGTTATCTTTTTGCCTGATTCCTACAAGTCTATTTTCTGAAGAAGAAATTGTATTTGCCGTGTGCTAATATTTTTTTCTATAATTCAATTTTAAGTTTCTGTCATTCTTAATGCAGTTCCTTAAAACACCCTGCAAGGTCTAATTTTAGGAACCAATTACAGAATTTTATAGAATATGCACAAGATAACTAATTTTTTTATACTTCTTTAGAAAAAAGTAAAGGTTTGACTTTCTGTTTTTGTACATGTGGCCTAGTCTCTTGAATGATTACTATTTATTGATAAAACCAGCTCCTAGTCTTTCTTTTGGGATAGTCTTAGAGACCTACTTCTGCTCCTTTTCATGAACATTTCTGTGAGATTCTGCTAGCTTACCTTCGCTCCAGAACTCTGGCAGCTCACCCCTGAATAGTTTCATTCCCTGATGTTTCTGCTGAAATGTGCTCATCATGAAGGAACTGCAGGTGGTCTCCAGGTATCTGGCCTAATAATTATAAGAGAACCACCAAGTGAGAGTACAGAGTCTGCATTTAAATGACATACATTACAATAATACACCACAGTGCATCATAATCCAGCCCCCCCACCCTGTGTACAGCCTCAGGAAAGCTGTCCCCTGACCCTTGGTTTCTTCAAGGCGAAGTGGAGACGTAATAATATCACCTACCTCTCAGAGCTCAGTGAGTTAAGAATTCTTTCATTCTTTTAACTTGTAACTAAGTCATAATTAATACCAGTTATTAAATAAGATCTTTAACTGCATGAAAATACCTTAGAATACTTGGCTCTTTGTAAGCTCTCCATAGAGGAGAAACACGGTCACCAGAATAATGTAGGCAGCATCGCTTTAAACTCGGAGCCAACCTTGTAATTACTATTCCCTGTCCTTTCAATCTCAGTGTTCTTCACAGTTCACCAATACATTAGAAAACTTAGGCTATTTGTAAAAATATCATTTTATACATTTTTAATATGTCAACAAACATTCAAGGTTGTAGGCATGGAACAAAATTAGGGAATTTTAAACAGAAACATATCATTTTTATCATTTTCCCCAAATTCTGTGCTTGTTCAAGACTCTCATGCAGCTCAATTAGACATTTATTAATGATTCAGCAAATGGTAAATGACAACACAACCATGAATGACATTGCGAATAATCAGCTTCTACCCTGGCACTGCAAACTGTGGAGCAACGAGTCATTGGGAGATCCCTGCTTTTGATAATGAAAGTCTTGAACCATAGAAAGACAGTGAAATTGCAGATTTAAGTTTGAGCTAACCTCAAAAAATATTTTATGTGATTTACTATCTACGGCAACATGAATAAAAGAAGAGGATTTCTACAGACACCAAATTAAAATCTGTCTCCATTTCTCCAAGCCCTGGTCTCACGTGATACACACTAGCATTATTACTATGCTCTCACCACCCACCCCATAGTATTTTCCTATGTCCAGAAACCTGGAGAATGTCTGCTTTATGGTATCTTTCTCCTGGGAATGCATGCACAAGCCTTTGTTCTTCTTTTCTGTGGATGCCTGAGAAGATGGCTGGTCTTCATGGGTTCTCATAGTCTAGAGGGTGACATGCAGCTGCTAGTTTGCCCTACCATGACCACAACCTCTAACACACTTTATTAATATTCAGTGGCAGTCACCAATGTCCCTGCTCCCTCATCTCAAACCCACACAAATAGAACCACCTGTCCATGCACTGAAACCTCTAAAACTATGAGCCAAATAACCCATTTCTCCTTTTGTCTGAGCAAGAGGAAAACTGACCAACTCAGATCTCCACAACTCTCTAGGAACATGGAATACAGCAGCATATTTGTGTCTGTTGCCATGGAACAAGGGGTAAATAAGTATCACAGAATAAGGAAATTAATGTAGTGAGAGACCCAGGAAGACCAAGCTCGGAGAGGATTTTCAAGGAGGTTGGTACTCAAGCTGAGATTTGGGGTCAGTGATGCACAGAGCCATGCGGACACGGAGCAGAGTCAAGCATGCCAGGCACCACCAGACCAAGCATGATGTCTCCAGCATCTTCAGTCTAATTGGGTCATTTACAGAAAACAGAGGCCAAAATGATCAGAATAGAACGTGCAAGAAGCAGGTGGTGGGAGAGTAGGCCATGTCACTCTGGATACTACAGGCCATTGTAAGAACTTTATATTTTATTTGGAACAGAAAGGAAGTCCTTAAGAACCAAGTTTTGAGCAGAGAAGAGACACAATTGGACTAAAGTTTTAAGATTCTTTCAGGTGGTTATGTGGAGAACACACTCTTATGGGCTAAGGTAGAAAACAGGATATTTGCATTGCCCAGAGCCTTCTATATTATTTCCTCATGAAAACATTACTCTGTTTACCCATAGCTCATTCAAGTTTGTGGATGCTTTTGTGCCAGACATCATGATATACACTCAGACCATTAAGGAGATTCAAGTACACTTTTTTCTGCTTACACACTTACAAGTTATTGGAATACACTAATACAAAAATCAATAAATAAATACACAGTGTAGGTGCTATAACAGAATGTTGCACTAAATATTATTAGTGGATACAGTTGTCTCCCTTTATCCACAGTAATACTTTCTACAGAGTGAGTTACCCAGGTTAACCACAGTACAAAAACACAAATAAAGTAGGATAAGATATTTGAAGAGAAAAAGACTACATTCGTATAACTTCTATTACAGCATATTGTTATAATTGTTTTATTTTATTATTAACCACTAACCTCTTGTGCCTAATTTATAAATTAAACTTACAGGTATGTATCTAGGAGAAAAACCAGTATAACTGTATATGGGATCCAGTAATACTCATTGTTTAGAGATCCACTGAGTACCTTGGGACATACCTCCTACAGATAAGGAGGGAATACTGTAATAATTTCTGTTATTATTCCTTTGATACAATGATGGAAAAAGAAACTAAAGCCATGAGCCATGACCTGTCCACCAGGTGCAGAAGGAAGTAAAGATTCTGGCAAGTCCCCAGGTGCACAAAGAATATGTCACCACAGACTTTACTAGAATAGATCTGTCCATGTTTAAAGGCTAATACCCATTAAAGCACAACATAGGTACAATGAAAAAAAGACCAAGAAAAAAGTGGAAGAAAACACAATTCTAAAGTCCTGGAGGTGTAGTAAATCTGTGTCCCTACTTTCTTGCAGGAGCTGCAGAAAGATTGTAAAATGTGATTTTGTTCTATAGGACCCTGGGAGAACTCTTTGAATGAGAACTAAGTCCTGCTGGAAATACAGGCTGAGGTACACAGAGCACTGATGGGTGTCCTCAGTTCTATACCACCAGCTTTAAAGAATGAGTGCATATTCTCAGAATCTCCTCAACCTCAAGTCCCTGTGGCTCAACCAGGGCTCCACCAAAATTGGGGAGGAAGGAGGGCCACAGAAACATGTGCATATCCTTGTGTGGCAGATGTTTGTGGCAGAGAAATTTGACCCTAAAGAGATAGACATAGACATATCAAGCAAATGCTACGAAAGTCAACTTACTTAGGAAAATGAATATGTGGCAAAATCAAACACAAGGCCAAAATATTTAATGTGAAAAAGACAGGTGCTGTAAATGGATAAAAATCAACTTTGTTAGAAATTTGAAGATTTAAGGATCAAACATTGAAATATATAATGCAAATATTTTCAAAAATACAAAGGGAGGGCTGGAGAGATGGCTCAGCGGCGTAAGCACCTGCCTTGCAAGCGCAAGGGCCCGAGCTCGACTCCCGGATCCCACATATGAAAAAGGGGCCGGTGATATCGCTCAGTGGCACGGGTGCCTGTTGGCGCACAAGGTCCTGAGGTCGACCCCCCGGTACCCGCAAAAAAAAAAAAAAAAAATACAAAGGGAAATTGTCAAACCAAAATCCAGAGGTGGGGGCATCTCTCTCACAAAATGTCAAATCAAATAGAAAAGAAAAAAACAATCTAAAGAATTTGAATGTCATAAACATCCAACTTGACGTGATATATATAGAATTGTGTGCCTAACAAATTGAAAATACGCACAATTTTCAAACACCATGCAACATTTGCAATAATTAACCAGATGTTAGGATACCAAAAGTTCTAAATAAAGTCCCCAAGGCAGAAATTACACAGTCCAAGTTCTTATTACAATATCACGAAACTAGACAGTAAACAACCAAAGTCTAGCCTAAAAGAAACTTTCCACTTAGAAATGTTAAATCACTCTTCTAAATAGCATAGAATAAAGACAATTGAAGAATTAAAATTAAAAACTATTCAAGAGACCTCAAGATGGCGGATGAGTAAGAAGCAGGCAGCAAAACTCTCTCTAAAAGTTACCATTGGAACACGGGAATATAGCGACCCAGAAAGCGCAGGAGGGGGGGAGATGCCTCCCCGAAACCCAGAAAAGTTCTGAAGCGCAATCTGGGACCCCCGGCACCAGTGACGGGTGACTTCCAACAAAGAAGAAGGAAAGAAGGAGCAGACCGCGCGCGTGCACCTTCTAATATCCCGGGAGTTGGAGCGCCGGCGGAGGCTCAATTCTACGGACCCACGGTGGCAGCTGGCGCCCAGGGAGCCCCCACGGAGGATCCTGAGACAGCGGCGGGGCAGGGGAGCGGCGGAGAACGGCGCTGACCGGCGGTGAGTGTCTCTCAGCCACAGCTGCCCCGCGCCAGAGAGCGACCGGCCGGGCGCCATTGTGGGGGGGGGTGGCGAAACTCAGAGCGGCTCGGAAACTGCTCTGGGAACTTGTGCTCCGGACAGGGCAGCACGGGGCCTCTCAATTGAGCCCACGAAAGTGTGCTGAGGTCAGCAGGCGAACGAGACTGGACTCTCAGCCACACCTGTCCCACGCCGGAGAGCGACTGGCCCGGCGCCATTGTGGGGGGCGTGGCGAAAAACCAGAGCGGCGGGAACCAGTGCAGGGAACCCGCGCTCCGGACAGCACGCTGAGCCTCTCAGGCCCAGGGATCGTGAAAGGGCGGCGAGAGCGGAGGCGAGCTAGACTGGTCTCTGCCTGAAAGTACGCGCCTCTGCTCACCGCCCGCCAGAGGGCGCTCCTGGCTTACTGGGACGGACCTGCACAGAACAGGACTTTGTCACAAGGTACCTGCCTACAACAGAGTCAACACCTGGAACTGATTCTTTTTATATTTTTTATTTTTATTTTTATTTTTTATTTTTATTTTTATTTTTTTTCTCACTGATTTGTTTTGTTGTTCTGGCGAAGGGTTTTTTTGTTTTTGTTTTGTTTTGTTTTGTTTTTTGGTGGGGTTTTATTTTTGATCTGTCTGTTTTATTGTTTTTATCTTTGTTTTTGTTTCTGTATGTGTATTTGCTCTTTCCTTCATTATTCTCTCTGGTTTTTTATATGAGTGTAAACAGCGCCTCTAACTTCTTTGTGATTGTGGTTGTGATCTGTTCTTCCTTTTATCCCTTCCTTCTCTTTTTACCACCTGTCCTCCGCACTAGTGTCCCAATTTTAGTGGGATCCCTCTTGGTCCTCTAACCTTACATCTAATTCCTTCCTCTTCTCCCAATACTCTATTTCCACCTTAACTCATCTTAAATTTAAACTCCTCAAGGAAAAATTGACATACATAGGACTTGTATACTGCATATAATTTTTCTGGTGTGTTTTAGATTTTGTTATATAACCGCAACTCTATACAGCTAAAAGTGATAAATAACTGGTTAGCTCAGTCTGTCATTTTTTAGGCTGTGTTTGATGCTTTAGTTAACATTATAGCCAAATGTGAAATAATTGTTCTAAACATCTTTCCTTCCTGATATTTCATGATTGAGATTGACTAAGGGACACAGAAAATACAGTGGCACAGTACCAAAGAATCAAGGACTGGGCCAAACAGGTAGCAACTTCGCATACCCAACGAATTGAAGAGGTAGGATCTGGCAGAAAGCTCAAAACCTAAAAGCAAGCTCCACTTGGAAGATACTGCAGAGAAGTAGTCATCTTCTAAAGATCTTAAACACTAGCAATAAAGTAACCTACTATAGGTAATTTGCAAACATCACCCCAGGAATTAAAGAAAGAAAAAATGAGACGACACTTAAACAAGATGCAACCACACACATCCAATTCACCAAAGGCAAACCTAGGGAGCAACGAGGTGGGACAATCCGAAAGCCACCCACCTGGCCTATCTGAAGTGGTAACAACAAAGCAACTGAATGAGGTTCTGGAAAAAATTAAAACAGAAATAATCTCACAGATAACTGCAGAGATAATGTCTACAATGAAGACCATGCTTAAGGACACTATAGCTGATACAGACAAAAAAAATAGATGAACTTAAGAAAACTATAGAAACCATGAATGCTCAGCATAGGAAAGAAATGGAATCTATAAGGCAGATTCAAGCAGATATCCAAGAGATAAAAAATTCCATTGAAAGTATTTGTAGCAGAATAAGCCAATGCGAGGACAGGATCTCAGATATAGAAGACAGGCTTGCAATTAGTGATCATGAAATGGAAAAATTCTTAAAAATAGCAAGGGACCATGAAAAATCAATTCAGCAGCTGCTAGATGACTCAAAGATAAACAACTTAAGAATAATTGGAATAAATGAAAAAGCAGGAGATAGCATCAACGACATTAAAACCTTGTTCAAAGACATAATCAGGGAGAACTTTCCTGGAAGAGAAAAGGAATTTGACACCCCTATAAGTGAAGCTTTTAGAACACCAACTAGACATGATCAAAAAAAAACTTCAGCCAGACATATTATAGTCAAGATCCCAGAAATTCAACAGAAGGGCAGAATCTTAAAAGCTGTTAGGGAGAAGAGACAAATCACCTATGAAGGAAAACCCATCAGAATCACAGCTGACTTTTCAGCACAAACCCTCAATTCAAGAAGAGCTTGGAATGATGTATTGCAAGCTCTAAAGGAAAATAATTTTCAGCCCAGATTGATGTACCCTGCAAAACTATCTTTCAAAATTGATGGAGAAATAAAATACTTTCATGACAAAGAACATCTGAGAAAATTTATGACCACCAAACCAGCACTCCAAAACGTTCTGAAGGACATTCTAGAAAGAGATAGGAACCCTAACAGAAGGAATCCACCAGGCAGGGCAAATAATTAAATAGCCGGAAAGCGGAAAAACAAAGAGTGGGAACCAACAACAGGAAAATATCATGACAAGTCAATACATATCAGTTTTAACCATCAATGTTAACGGTCTCAATTCACCAATCAAAAGGCACAGACTGGCGAAATGGATCAAGAAGCAAGATCCAACAATATGCTGTATACAAGAAACACATTTAATTCAGAAAGAAATTCATAGACTGAAAGTCAAAGGATGGAAAACAATACTCCATGCCACAGGAACCCAGAAAAAAGCAGGGGTAGCTATTCTTTTTGCAGACAAAGTGAACTTCAAGCCAAGAAGGATTCAGAGAGATAAAGACGGTCATTACATCCTTGTAAAGGGAACAATCCAAGAGGAAGAGATAACGATCATAAATATATATGCATCAAATACCAATGCACCCAGCTATATAAAACAAGTACTAAAGGACATGAAAAATCAAATAAGCACTAATACAATTATATTGGGAGATCTCAATACTCCACTGTCACTACTATAATGAAATAGTAGAACTGAACCAAACTTTTGAACAAATGGACTTAGTAGATGTCTACAGAGTGTTCCATCCCACAACATCAGAATACACATTTTTCTCAGCTGCACATGGGACGTTCTCCAAAATAGACCACATACTAGCTCATAAAACCTGCTTAAGTAAATGCAAAGGAATTGAAATTATCCCATGCATATTATCAGACCATAGTGCAATGAAATTGGAAATCAATGGCAAAAGATCCCACAAAAACTCCCTAAACACATGGAAATTAAACAGCATCCTCCTGAACAACCAATGGGTCACAGATGAAATTAAAGAAGAAATTAGTCACTTTCTACAACTGAATGATAATGACAGTACAACATACCGGAACTTATGGGATACAATGAAAGCAGTCCTAAGAGGGAAATTTATAGCATTAAACACTTATATCAGGAAAATAGAGCAAGCGCAAATAAACAACTTAAGGGTGAACCTCGAGCTTCTAGAAAAAGAAGAGCAGGTTAAGCCAAAAGCCCGTACAAGGGAGGAAATTATAAAGATCAGAGCAGAAATTAACGTATTGGAGAATAAAAAAACAATACAAAGAATCAATGAAGCAAAAAGTTGGTTCTTTGAAAGAATAAATAAGATTGACAAACCCTTATCCAACCTTATTAAAAAAAGAAAAGAAAAGACTCAAATCCATGCAATTGAAAATGAAAAGGGTGATATCACGACAGACCCTGCAGAAATCCAGAAGATCATCTATACCTATTTTGAAAATTTATATTCTACTAAGATGGAAAATGCAGAAGAAATGGACAGATTCCTAGATTCGTATGAATTACCAAAGCTGAATCAAGAAGATTTAAAAATCCTAAATAAACCAATATCAGCCAATGAAATTGAAGATGTAATTAAAAACCTCCCAACAAAGAAAAGCCCAGGCCCTGATGGATTCACTGCCGAATTCTACAAGAAATTTAGAGAAGACCTAACGCCCCTACTTCTCAAACTTTTCAATGAAATTGAAAGGGAAGCAATACTCCCAAATTCATTCCTGGAAGCAAGCATTACCCTGATACCAAAACCAGAGAAGGACCCAACTAAGAAAGAGAACTACAGGCCAATCTCCCTAATGAACATAGATGCAAAAATCCTTAATAAGATACTGGCAAACAGAATCCAACAAATCATCAAGAAGATTATACACCATGACCAAGTTGGATTCATCCCAGGGATGCAGGGATGGTTCAACATACGTAAATCAATAAATGTAATACAGCATATTAACAGAACCAAAGACAAAAATCACATGATCATCTCAATAGATGCAGAAAAAGCTTTTGACAAAGTCCAGCACCTTTTCATGATAAAAACCCTACAGAAAATTGGAATAGAGGGTCTTTATCTCAATCTGGTAAAAGCTATCTATGACAAACCAACAGCCAATATTATACTAAATGGCCAAAAACTGAAAGCCTTCCCTCTAAAATCAGGAACAAGACAAGGATGTCCACTGTCCCCACTCTTATTCAACATAGTTCTGGAAACTTTAGCCAGAGCGATTAGACAAGAGAAAGAAATAAAAGGAATAATGATTGGAAAGGAAGAAGTTAAATTATCATTATTTGCAGATGACATGATACTCTACACAGAAGACCCCAAAAACTCCACTAAAAAACTGCTAGATTTAATAAGCAAATTCAGTAGTGTAGCTGGATACAAAGTCAATACTCAAAAGTCAATAGCCTTCCTGTACACAAATAACAAACTTACTGAAAGAGAAATTAGGGAAACAATACCTTTCACAATAACATCCAAAAAAATGAAATACCTAGGAATCAACCTCACGAAGGATGTAAAAGACCTCTATACTGAAAACTACAGTACTCTGAAAAAGGAGATTGAAGAGGATATCAGAAAATGGAAAGATATCCCTTGCTCCTGGATAGGAAGAACCAATATAGTGAAAATGGCCATACTTCCAAAATTGTTATACAGATTTAATGCAATTCCAATCAAAATTCCAACAGCATATCTCACAGAATTAGAGAAAACAATCCTAAAATTCATTTGGAATCAGAAGAGACCTAGAATAGCAAAGGCAATTCTGGGCAACAAAGGCAAGGCAGGGGGCATCACTATCCCCGACTTGAAATTATACTATAAAGCTACTGTGATAAAAACAGTGTGGTACTGGCAAAAAAACAGACCTGAAGATCAATGGAACAGATTAGAAGATGCTGAAACAACCCCAGACATACTAAGCCACCTTATCTTTGACAAAGGTGCCAAACACATTCGCTGGAAGAAAGATAGCCTCTTTAATAAATGGTGCTGGAAAAACTGGCTCTACACATGCCGAAGATTAAAACTAGATCCATATCTTTCACCATGCACTAAACTAAATTCAAAATGGATCAGAGATCTAAATATTAAAACAGAAACATTAAATCTGCTGGAAGGTAGGATAGGTAAAACCCTTGGAGACATTGGTGTAGGCAAAGACTTTATGAATAAAAACTCAACCGCACGGGAACTATCCCAAAGAATCAATAACTGGGATCTCATCTTATTAAAAAGCTTTTGCACAGCAAGAGAAACCACCAACAGAGTGAAGAGACAACCCACAATGTGGGAAAAAATGTTTGCCAGCTGTTCCTCAGACAAAGGATTACTATCGAGAACATATAAAGAACTCAAAAAAATCAGACCTCCCAAATTTAAAGACCCACTCCAAAAATGGGCATCTGAGATGAATACACATTTCTCAGATGAAGAAATACTAATGGCAAATAAATATACAAAAAAATGTGCAACATCACTAGTCATTCGAGAGATGCAAATTAAAACAACACTGAGATACCATCTCACCCCAGAAAGAATGGCTACTATAAAGAAATCAACTAATAACAAATGCTGGAGGGGCTGTGGGGAAAAAGGAACCCTTCTTCACTGTTGGTGGGAGTGTCGACTGGTACAGCCACTGTGGAAGTCAGTGTGGAGATTCCTCAGAAAACTAGGGTTGGAGGTCCCATTTGACCCAGCTATTCCCCTTCTGGGCATCTTCCCAGAAGAATTAAAAACATCGTACCACAGCGATATATGTGCACCCATGTTTATAGCAGCACAATTTGTAATAGCCAGATCTTGGAAACAACCCAAATGCCCATCAACTGAGGAATGGATAAGAAAGATGTGGTATTTTTATACGATGGAGTACTATTCAGCCATAAAGAAGGATAAACTGGAGACTTTTATAGGTAAATGGATGCAACTCGAGAAAATACTCATAAGTGAAATAAACCAGAAGCACATGTGTAAGCATCGTATTATCTCTCTGGTATGAGAAACTGAAAGAGTAAATAAGATCCAAAATGTACAATAGACATGGTGAATCAAAAAGAAACTGGTCAAAAGGAAAGAGAGACTGGAATAGGGAAAAGAAAGAAGGGAAAGGGAAAAAAATTGTATATATATATATATAAGATGGTTAAGATAGATACACTACCATTTTTACTTAGTTCATTGAAGAGTAAGGTTTGTGCCAATAATGTTTGGACAATTGAATGCTAATGTCTGGTGTCCTGAATAACTAACTTAAAAATAGTAATACGTAATGTATTAACCATTGTTACCCTCCTATTATGTTTGTTTGAAAATTTGTTCTTCTTTTGATTTGTTTTGTTTTTTCTTCTCTTTAAAATAAAAAAAAAAAAAAAAAAAAAAAACTATTCAAAAGTGAATGAGAATAAAACTGTTATATATTGGGCCGGTGAGATGGCTCAGCAGCGTAAGCGCCTGCCTGGCAAGCGTGAGGGCCCGAGTTCGACTCCCGGAACCCACATACGAAAAAGGGCCGGTGATATCGCTCAGCGGCACGGGTGCCTGTTGGCGCGCGAGGTCCTGAGGTTGACCCCCCGGTACCCACAAAAAAAAAACAAAAAACTGCTATATATTGAAACAGAATTTGGATAAAGCATTAATCAAGGAAACTGACTAAAAAGCACGCACTAGGAACTGAGAAAGATGGATAATTAAGGACCATAGGAGACAATTTGATAGAGTAGAAATAGAAAAGTAGCTGAAACCCAAGGTGACGCATCCTGGGGAATGAGTTCGGTAGCTAAACTACCGAGTGTGGGAGTCTGAGCCAGCCAATGCCATCCTGTCCTGAGTGGAGTCACCTGACCTCCCAGAGCCTCTGTCCCATCAACACATCAGGGGTCCTGTAGCCTTGTTAAATGGAGTGAGATAGTGCCAGTAAAAGTTTTAGGAGATTGCTTGGCACATGGTGAGTGCTAAATAAAGCTTATTTTGAGAGGAAGAAAGAAATACAATTAGTTAAGAATCCATTTTCTGTGATTAAGTGCCTTCGACTGCCCAACTTAGCTCCTCTAGACCCAGGTAAAGAACATGCTGACACTGAGATGTTCCAGATGGCTGCAGTGGAAAGCCTGCCAGATGCTTAAGGGGAGATTAATGCTAATCCTATATAGACTCTTCCAGAAAATAGGCAATTGAGATACAGGGCCCTCTTGGCCAGTGCAGTAAAGAAAGAAAAATAAAAGGTACACACATTAGAAATGCCACAATGTGACAGTTATTTTGTGTAGGTGATTACATATATAAATACCCAGAATAATTCACAAATAATCATTAAAAATAAATAGTTGAGGTTAGTAAAGTTATTGTACATAAGACTAATATATAAAACTAAGTATCATGCTATTTATCCAAAGTAAACAAAGGTTTAAAAATATTTATTAAAAAGAGTGAGAATAAACCTAATAAAACATATGCAAAATATATGGACATAAAATCACCAAAAAATGAAATTCTACAAATAATAGGCTGTGTCTGATGCTATTGTTATTGCTGATTGTACTACTTTAGCCAAGGCGACGTAATTGTTCTAATCAGTTGTTCTTCCTGGTATACCAAGACTGAGATTGCCTAAGGGTCATAAAAATACTATAGGCCAGTGCCAAAGAACCAGGGACTGGCCCAAGTAGGCAGCAAATTCCCATCCCCAATAAACTGAAGAGGTAGGATCTTGCAACAGACTCAAAACCCAAAGCCAGCTAAAAAGCACATGCTATGAACTGAGAAAGATGGATAATTAAGGACTTAATTATCTGGAAGACAGCTCTGAGAAGTAATCATTTCCTAAGTGCTCTAAATAGTAGCAATAAAGCTACTCACGATAGGCAATTTACAAGCCTCAACCCAGGAATTAAACTAAAACAAAACAGAACAAAACAAAAAAAGAAAGAAAGAAGAAAAAACGTTCACTTCTAGGTGTGTCTCTGCTGTCACTGATAGATAACGTGGGCTGACAGAGTCCAGATCCCTGTTGATTAATCCCAGCAAGCCAGCTGTAGCTTTACAAGCCAGCTGTAGCTTTACAACAGGTTTTGGATAATTCCAGCAAGCTTACACCTTTAGTTCCACTGAAGTTCAGGCTGGTTTCTGGCAGTGAGGCTGGAACCAGACCCATTCAGCCTGAGGCGGTCCATGTGTCCCCCGCCAGCTTGAACTTGGCTCCCTGACCCCAACAATGGGACTCGCTAGATGGAGCCAGCAGTTGCTGAGTTCCAAGCTCAGTTGGCCTCTCTCCAAGATCGCTCCTGGCCAACTGCCCTCCCCTGGGAGATGTATGAACCTGAATAACTCACCAGCCAGTGCAGTCCACTGTGTCCACTGGTCTGTTCCACTGGTGAGTTGCTCCGTGGAGGCCTCTGGGGTCACCAGTAGTCACCACACCAAGTCATCCCTCCCACACAGAGTCCAGGCTCAGAGAGAAAGTGCCACCTGTCACCTCCTTCCTCTTTATTGAATTCTGTCTCTTCACTCTAAAAAAATTCCATTTCTCAGCATCCTCGTGGAGAGGGAGAGGTTGATTTATGCATCTGGTAGACCAACTCCTTGAAGTTTCCACGCTTCTGGCACTTGTCTCGTCAGTCTTGAAGTGGGTAGCTCTCTAGAGATTCCATGGCCCTCTATTAACTGCTTTCCTCTTTAGGAAAAAACAGGCAGCAGTGGTTTTTGTCTGCTTACTCTGTGCTGAGCCTGGGGTGGGGAGCAAGCTATGGTATCTATCAACCCCAGCCACTGCCTTCATTCTAGCTGTGGACAGCAAGAATATGTTAGAGCTACCCACTTCAAGACTGATGAGAAAAATGCCGGAAGCGTGGAAACTTCAAGGAGTTGGTCTACCAGATGCATAAATCAACCTCTCCCTCTCCATGAGGATGCTGAGAAATCTTGAAGCCACTATGAAAAACATTACAAAAGTTCTAAAAGAATTAAAAACACATATGGTTTAGAAGTCCCACCTCTGTGCATTTATCCAAAAGAATCAAAAACAGAATCATGGAGGGACTTCTGGGAAGATGGCAGGGTGGCGAGCATCAGAGAAAGAGCCTTTCTGAGATTTGGTGTCCAGACACTGGACTATAGCAATGTGAGGAGGAAAAGAAGGGGAAAAGCGGGTCCCCAGGACCCAGGAAGGATCTGAAGTGAGAACTGAAGACTACAGGGAGAAATGGAATTTTTCATCTGCTCATTCTGCTGAAGGAAAAGGGCAATAATATTTATTAGCCCAAGCCACAGCCTCCATTCTCCTCTGGCAACTAAACTGTTCTGGAACCACCAGAGCTCCAAGACTGGCCTGAAAACCAACCTCTTCTATCCCATGGATTAGCTAGCAGCTAGGGGCTCTCTTCCTGATTGTAGAGCAATGCGTGAGGGCTAGGGTCTCCTTGATAATGTGTCTTGAATGACCCTTCTGGCTTCAACTAGTTTCGTTTTGCATTCTCCCAGAATCCAAAAGCCTTTCAATTAGTTCATTATTTCTCACAAATGAAATTTGTCTATGAATCTTTGCAGAATCAGTATGTCTGTGGGGGTAAGCAGGGTACAGGATTTCCTACTCAGTCTTGTTACTGACTTCACCTATTATTTCTTGTATCGGCCCACACCATTACCCCTTCTTGGATTAATATAATGTTATTCTAACTGACCTTACCACATTTAGTCTTGTTCTTCTATAAAGCCTTGCAAACACTTAAGAAAGAGTGATCTTTAAAAGTATATAAATCTAATCATGTTATTCCCTGCTTAAAATCACTCAATTTCTTCCCATCAAAGCTAATCTTTGGTGAAAACTTATTGCATGCAAGGTACTATACTAAAATCTTTATGTATAGAATCCTAACTTGTTGTGTTGTGGCCCAAGAAGACTCCGACCAGCGGGGCCTCCCAGGGGCAGGAACGCGAACCCGGGCGACGGTATGGGGATGAGAAAGAAGACACACACACACACAGATCAGGGAAGTCGAGCGAGAGAGTTTATTGCGGAAGTGCCAGGGCTTATATCTCTTTGAGGGAAACCGTGGGAGGGTCTAATGGGTGACGTAGGATCAGGATGGGCGGGGGGGCGCATGCTCAGACGTGAAGCTGGGTCATTTATGGCTCCCCACACTAACTAACCTTGGTAATTCCTGGAAGTAGATAATATTTTCATAATGTTTAAAAGGAAGGACCTGAGGCTTAGAGAAATTAAATTAAGTTGAGCAAGGGTTACACAGTTATTAATGCTAAGCTGCCAGAATATTCCCTTTGCCAACAAAATTTCAGCATCCTGATCTCACTCTTCTCTCTCCTCATCTTTTGGCTCTGATTAAAGTTCCTTTCTCTATAGTGCCTGCCCTGAACTTCTGAGGTATATTAGTTCTCCCCACTATGCTTGCATGCTCCTTTCCATTTCACCTGATGACCAAGTAGACTCTAACTCGCTTCAAGCCTTCGAAATTGCTATACACAGTCATGGCGAGCCTATGGCACACGTGCTGCAGTGTGCTATTTGTTATCACTGAAAGCTCTAAAAGGCTCGCCTTCACTAGGCTATAATTTCATCGAATTAATTTCTAATTCAGAATATTTTTTTACTATGAAAGGTTGGGAATAATTTGGTTCGTATTCTTTTAAAATCTCCATAATGTTGTTGACAATACAGTGACGTTTATAAATTTTACTTATTCTTGAGGATGCTGTCTATATAACTGTGTTCTAAAAAAATCCATCATTATGATGGTACTGTTAAACATCTGGAAATACAAACAAAACATCTTTTGGGTATTCTGCTCAGAAAATGTCTGCCAACAGCAACATGTCATATACTTAAGCTGAAATATGGAGCCTCATTTTTTCTCACCCAAATAAACTCCAATATTTCCATAAGAAAGTTAGACAGTCAAGGAGCCCTTGGCTCAAAACTATTATGAACAGCATTATTCCACTCTAATAGCTGTGTTGTTGTGCCCTATTCTAGAGCCATTTGGGAACCACCCAATAGACAAAATGAAGAGCTATTATAAAGATGCAGAGTTATTATAACTACTGTCAAAGCCATAATTAGACTAACGCATCTCCCATGATGACGATACACACATCAAAGACAGTCTCAAAATCATCTGTTAACTTTGGAGAGAGAAGATTAAGAAGGAGGAGAAAAAAATAATTATGAGTGCCATGTTTACATTGTTACTTATCTGGCAAAACATGCAGGTTAGAAGGAAAATTGAAGGACTTGGGGGTGTGAGACCACGGATGCACTGCAATAATGATTTTCAGCATTTCAGCATGTACACACGTTCATCTCTGTTGGAATATCTGCTTGAACATCACACCCTTCAAGAATATTTTGGAAGTGTGCTATGGAATGGTTTAGTGTTTCCTTCGTATTAAGTCAGATGGAAAAATTATATATCAAATAGTTTGCATGACTGTACTTATTGGGAAGAGAAGAAAATAATATTAGGACCACATAAAAATATAATCTCATTCTTAAAATCACAAGATATTGAAGCATGAGATTTTTAAAAATTCAGTGCACTGTAAATTACATTAATTACAGCTATGTGATTGCAACTGAAAGCCTATATTTACCTAAATTAACTAAGAACATTTTTGAATAGCAGTCCTCACAGGGCATCAAGAGTGGCTGGGTCACCACCCACCATTTGGCTGTGTTCGAGTCTCTCATTTTGGCTTCTCCCAGAATGCTGATTTCATTCTTTTCTTAGTTTAAGAATTTTTTTTTTTGCTTTATACTAAAACATGAATTCTAATAGCTCCAAAGTCATTTCTTATGGCCTCAATTGTCCAAAAGACATTTCCCTACCACTCTTTCTAGTCCCAGCTTGAGTCCATTGATAGATTAATGATGATCATGTTAGAAAACAAACTCCTATGAGGAAAAAGATGGTGGGGTAAGGGGAAATGTTAGTCACAGAATCTGGGTCTGGATAGTTTAAATAATGGATAATTATTTTACCATTCTATTTATGAAACTAATAGAATCTCCTAACAACAAAATAACTTCAAAATACTAGTCAAACTTTATTGCTAGAACAAAATATGTGCCATATATATCAACAACACCTTGCACTGGGAAAGTAAAAATACAGTTACTACAATTCCTTACATTTGTATAAATAGTCTTCCACCTTTTACTAAAGGGTTTTCCACCTCACTAAATTAAAAAAACAAAATGAGATTAGAAAGTGACACAAAGTTTTACTTTATATATGAAAAAATTTAGGTGCAGACAAGTGACATAATTTCCCAAGCATAAACAGCTAGTTGAAAGCAGGGGACAGACTCGAACGCCATCCTCTTCATTCCAAATCCTGAAAACTGGTAAACAAAACAAGGTGTAGCAGCAAGGATCCAGATCTTCAAAGAGATAAACTAACAAAAGTTGTTTGTTTTGCTTTTATTTACCACATACTAAAAATTTTTACGGCAATGAAAGTTGGTACCAATTTCCATCTACATTATTAGAAAGATAGTATCTTCTTTGTTTTAGTTTGATTTAGCTTTCCAGGCACAAGTTTCTTTTCCTTCTCTATTATGTCATGATGCATTACTCCAATCGGTTTTTACATAAACACATCAAGAGCCAATCTGGCTGATGTGGGAATTTGTTAGTTGGGCAGGAGCAGAAGCACCTGCTGTTGTCTACTCTAATGGGTCCTAAATTAAGATTGTCAAAAGCTTGCTGCAAGGAAAGTCAGAAATGTTCAAAATGAATTCAGTTGGGATGAATGTCAACTGTTAACAGGTGTTTCTTAGTCCAGTTGGAATGCTATAGCAAAATACCACAAACTAGGTCACTTACAAGCAATACACGTAAATTTATGTCTCATTTCTGGAGGCTGGGAAATCCAAGATCAAGGCTTCAGCAGAATCACTGTCTAGTGAAGGCCTATTTCCTGGTGGAAGGACAGCCACCTTGCAGCGGGCATCTCACATGGTGGAAGAGGAAAGGGGACTCTCTTGAGCCTCTCTATAAGGGCACTAATTCTGTTCACAAGGATTCTGCTTTCATGACATAATCCCCTCCCTACGGCCCTTCCTTCTAATGCCATCACCTAAGACTTAAGATGTCAAAATACACATGGAAAGAAGGGCACACCCATTCGGACCACAGCGAGTTGAAAGCCGTTATCTTACATCTGGGAGAAGCTGGACATCTTAATGAATACTTCCAGAGATGTGCGATGATCCTAGTATCCCTTTAGCAGTTCCCAAAAAAACTAGATCAGTACTTTGCCAAAGTAATAATTTTGAAAACATCAAAATTGCAGAATCAGTAAAATATGTAAGCAGATGACAACTGCATGGTCAATTTTTTTCTAGTTAATAACATAAATATAAAATTACAGGGTCATATGGCAGGTATATGTTTATTAAAAAAACTTCCAGAATATTTTCCAAAGGGTTATACTGTTATAGGATGCAAGATAATCCAAATAAGGTAAGGGAAATATAACTCCTGACCTGCTAGATGGCTGATACGCCGAGTTCATGTTCTTTAAAATCAAAGAATTAATTCTAGGAACAATGGAGGTTAAGAGTAGGAAGTATTTACTGAGAGAAAGACAGCTACTGTCTAAGACAGACAGAGGGGTACCGAGTGGGTGGCCTGGGGAACCCACTTCTCAAGGGAGTTTTATAGCGCAAACCCACAAGGTGAGGCGGGTGTAAGCTGGGATAAAACTATAGCTAACAAATAAGATTACAAGTATAATCGCTTAGGTAAAATTGATCCAATGGGAAATCACAAGGTGGGTGTAAAGTGGGACAAAACTATGGTCAACTAGTAAGCATAGCAGTGTAGTCACTTAGGTAACACTGATTAAATGGGGGTCAAATGGGGAAGCAAGTGTACAAAGACTTTCCTGGTAGGGGTGGGGTAAGGAGGTTTTGGTCCTCTACCCAAGGTGATTGATGCCTGTTTAGAACACCAATCACTGCTGTTCATACCTGGGGGAAGTATATGGGTGTAGTCAATCCTCTTTGTCCTGAGGCCAGACCTTCAAGGAATGTGCCTCCACCCACGGTTGTCTTCAGCACTGACCTTACAAGGGCCCAGCCCTGTCTGACTGCCTATAATATTTCTAAATAACTTAGCTATCTACAATAATATCATTGCACAGTCTCTAGTCATTTATGCATGTTCCAATTGTTCTGTATCTAATCCAAAGCATACTATTGCATGCCTTTTAAATTTTAGCCATTGTAGTAATATGTACTAGCATTTCACACATTTCACTGATGACTAATGACACTGACCATCTTCCCTGCATATGCTTTGTGTAGCATCTGTTCAAATCTTTGTCAATTTTTAAATTAGTTTAGTGATTTTCTTATAATTGAGTTGTAAAACTACTTTTCATGATTTTTATTTGAGTTGTCAGCTTATAAATATTGTTTCCTATTATTGCTGTAATAAATTACTATGAACTCAGCGGCAGTATCAGTTTATTCTAGAAGTCATTCAGAAGTCCAAAACTGAATCTTGCAAGGCTAAGTGAAAGATGTTGCAAAACTTTCCAAAAATTAGACATTTCTAATTTTGCTGAAGTTATGTTCTGTTTATGGTTTGTCCACTTCAGTTATATCTTTAAATCTCTGCTCCAAGGTTAAAGCTATAAATTTTCCTCTAAATAAAGTTTTATGTGAATCATACAAGTTGGTATTTGCTGTTTTATCAATTGTGTTTCTTTATTATCATTCAGTTCAAAATATTTTGCAATTTCCCTTTTGATATCTTCTTAGACCAGTCAATTATTTACAAGCATGTTTAGTTCTCAACATTGGGGATTTTCAAGATACACAATATTTCTATTTTAACGTAATCCTATTGGAGTCAGAGACAAGAAGTCTAACTCTTGTTTTACAGTACAGCTTATAGTATATATTTGTTGAAAATAGAAATACGTCTCTCAAATGGAGTGATCCATAAATGACAATTTGATCAACTTGGTTGGTAGTATTGTCAATTTATATCCTACTAATTAATTTCTTTTTTTTCTTTCTCTTTTTTAATTTTAAAGAGAAAAATGTAAACAAACAATGAAACCATGTTTCAAAACAGGTTAGTGGGACAGTTATAATAGTTGATACATTGTGTATTATTGTCTTCATAGTATTTACTCAGAGTACAAAATATAGGCGTGGTATCTTGTCTAAACAATATTAGCACAAAACATTCTCTTCAAGGAACTAAGAGAAGCTAGCTGTATTACTATCTTAACTATCTTGTGTATGCGTATTTTTTTTCTTTTTCCCTTCCTTCCTTTCCTCTTTCCCCATCAGTTTGTCTTTTCTTTTGAACAGTTTCTTCCCAACTCACAATATCTATTGTACATATTACTACCATAGATTACTAATTAATTTCTGAGAGAGAAGTGTTAATTTCTGAGAGAGAAGTGATTATTTCTCTCTACAGTTGTGTATGTGTTTTGTTTAAGTATTTTAAGCTCTACTATTAGATGAATACATATTGAAAATACTTATCCATTCTTGCTGGAGTGACTTCTTTGCTTCTGTCAAATGTCCCTCTTTGTGTCTGGCAATATTTCTTGCTCTGAATTCAACTTTTTTTCATACTAATATAGTCATTCAATTCTCTTGCGATTGTGTTAGCATGATATATCTTAATAATTTAGATTAGCCTATTCATTTCTTTATAAAAGTAGGTTTCATCTTTATTTAAATTTTAACTGATTCATAAAAACATAACATGTGCATAATTATAGGGTTGCTGTGATGTTTCCGTACGTGTAAACGTTGTGTTAAGTTCAAATCAGGGTCAACGTATCTATCTCCTCAAATGTTTATCATTTCTTTATGGTAAAAATGTGTACATTCTTCTAACTTTTTAAGATATGCAGCACATAGTTGTTATCTATAGTCACTCCACCGTGCAATAGCGCACACAAGCTTCTTACTCCTGCCTATGATTTACTACCCACTGACTAACCTGGCTTCACCTATGCTTCCCTCCTGCTCTCCCCATGCTCTGGTAACAACTCCTCCACCTCACCTTCCATTTGATCAACTTTTATAGTCCATATATTAATGAAATCATGTGGCATTTGTCTTTCTGTACTTGGTTTATTTCACCTCACATAATGGTCTCCAATTCCATCCCTTTTGTCACAAATGACAGAGTTTCATCAAATAGGTCACCTTGTAGATAACTTGTAGTATTCAAACTCTTTACAGATAATGATATATCCATGTATGTAAATAAATGTTATTGACTTTCTCTATTTCCTAACTTCACACAACACACAGACATGACAAACTAAGAGATAGCTTGTGCCTTTGTTCTGTGCACTTGAGAAAATCTAAAAAGAACTCGTTTTCCCTATTTTTTATCCAATCTTAGAATCATTCAGAAATGGACTGTAACAGATTTATGTTCTACATTTTCTTTATGTAACCTTGAAAGAACTTCCCAGTAAGAGCATGGTGAATGACTAGATAGTAGTATAGATAATCATAATAAATACTGTTAAGCAATAGAACTGCTGGAAAAACAGTTTTACATGAGCCATTAGGAAACAGTTGACATAAAAATGTAAAAAATAAACCAAAACCTTGTCAAAAGTGACAATTTTGATAGTATATTCAATAACATTTTATAATAATTGTCTATAAAATGGATACATGAGCCCATTTAGGACATGAACTGGAATGAAATCAGGGATTCAGAAGGGCTGGCATCCTTCCTGAATTCTCAGAGAAAACAGTTATGTCCCCGTATGGACTAAAGTGATAGCAAGCAAACCAGAGGGCATGGATTTTTAGAACTACAGGTATAATGTTTTCATATAAATCCACCACAGGCCAAAGAGTGAATGAAAATAAACTTGCACAGTAAAAATTATTTTTCATGTAAGAAACCTCTGTGCACAACACAGAAGTACCTGTCTGTACCTGACACAGAGAGAAAGCACCACGCTTTTTTATGAACATTATTAACTTACTCATTCCTTTCTTCGCAATTTGAAATGAATGTAGTTACACCAGATTGGGCAATGCTTACATGGTAAGGTACAATTCCATCTCCTTGGTCAATAAAGTAATCAGAAAATGTTGTTAATAATAATCTAGGGTCAATATTTTCTCACAATGAATCTCCTCTTGCCAGGCCTGTAGAGAGCTGCAGGACCTATCACTCTAATGGCAGGGCCTCTTTATTTCATCTCTTCTTGTTTTACTATGAATTAGCCAGGCCTTTAATTTTGTGTCACTCGTGGAGTAACCCCTTTCTTCCCAGTGAGTGATGTGGGTATGTCATCCCTCACCACAAAGAGACGAGAGGACCAGCCTGCCATCTTTACCTGGCTCCTCAGCACCCGGAGAAGAGCAGACACTTGTCAAATGCGGATTTCCATCAACACAGCAGGCTGGGGAACTGGGCGTCACCAGCACAAGCCTTCCAGGAGTGTGGTATAAGACACATAGCTCTGCTGTGTGCTTTGTGGATGGTGCCATTTAATAATTTGTCATTGCTTATTTCTGAAAAATATGATTAAATAAATAGTACTGCTCCTGAGAAAATCAAACTAGAGGCAAAATAATAAAACAAAATAGACACCAGGACTACTTCACGGTATGGCATTTTATCACTCCTTTCTGAAAGCCTGTGATTACCCTGACTTCTGCTAAGCTTTTGGCTCTATTTTTTTTTTATTTTAAAGAGAAAAAAAACAAACAATAGAAACAATGATGCAGAATTTCAAAACAAGATAACAGGAAATTAACAATGGTTAATATATTTTGTATTGTTATTTTCAAAGTAGTTGCTCAGATTACAAGATCTAGGCATGCAAAATTGATCAAACAATGTAATCACATACTGTGCTTTTCAATGAACTAAAAGAAATTAGTAGTATAATTATCTTAACTATCTTGTATATATATATATATATATATATATACATATATATATATATATATATATATATATATATATATATCTTTTTCTTTTCTCTTCCTTTTCTTCTTTCCTCCATCCCAGTTGCTCTTTCCTTTTGAGCAGATTCTTAGCCTTTCACAATATCTATTGTAGATTTTGGATCTTATTTACTCTTTCAGTTTCTTATGCTAGGGAATTGTCTCATGTTTACACATGCGAGTTTGATTTATTTCACTTATGAGTATGGTCTCTAGTTTCATCCATTTACCTATAAAAGCCTCTAGTTTATCCTTCTTTATAGCTGAGTAGTACTCCATTGTATAAAAATACAACATATTTTTTATCCATTTCTCAGTTGATGGGCATTAGAGTTGTTTCCAAGATTTAGCTATTACAAACTGTGCTACTATGAACATGGGTGCACATATATCACTATGGTATGATGTTTTCAATTCTTCTGGGAAATACCCAGAAGGGGAATAGCTGGGTTAAATGGGCCTCTAATCCTACTTTTTTGAGGAATCTCCATACTGATTTCCAAAGTGTTCATATCAGTCTACACTCCCAACAGTGGAGAAGGGTTCCTTTTTCCCCACAGCCCCACCAGCATTTGTTATTGGTTGATTTCTTCATGACAGCCATTCTTTCTGGGGTGAGATGGAATCTTGGTGTTGTTTTAATTTGCATCTCTCAAATGACCAATGATGTTGAATATTTTTTCATATATTAATTCGCTATATGTATTTCTTCATCTCAGAAGTATATATTCATCTCAGATGCCCATTTTTGGATTGTGTCTTTGAATTTGGGAGGCCTGATTTTTTTCAATTGTTTATATGTTGTAGATCGAAGTCCTTTGAGGGACAGTTGGCTAAAAATATTTTCCCACTCTATGGGTTGTCTTTTCACTCTGTTAGTGATTTCTTTTGATGTGCAGAAACTTTTTAATAAGATGAGATCCTAGTTGTTGATTCTTTGAAGTACTTCCATGCGGTTTGGGTTTTGTTCATGCACTCTTTGCCTACCCCTATGTCTTCAAGATTTCTACCTACTTTCTCTTCCAGTAGATTTAGTGTTTCTGTTTTAATATTTAGATCTTTGATCCATTTTGACTTTAGTCCTGTGCATGGTGATAAACATGGGTCTAGTTTTATTCTTCAGCATGTGGAAAGCCAGTTTTTCCAGCACCATTTATTAAAGAGGCTATCTTTCTTTCAGTAAATATGTTTGGCCCTTTGTCAAAGATAAGGTGGCTAAGTGTGTTTGTAGTTGTGTCTGCATCTTCTAATCTGTTCCACTGTTCCTCAAGTCTTTTTTTTTTCCCAGTACCATGCTGATTATATCACAGTAGCTTTGTAGTATAATTTCAAGTCAGGGATTGTGATGCCTTCTGCCTTGCCTTTGTTGCCCAGGATTGCCTTTGCTATTCTAAGTCCCTTCTGTTTTCAAATGAATTTTAGGAATGTTTTCTCTAGATCTGTGAGGTATGCTAATGGTATTTTGATTGGGATTGCATTAAATCTGTATAACAGTTTTGGGAGTATGGTCATTTTCATAATGTCTGTTCTTTCTATTCATGAGCAAGAGATACCTTTCCATTTTCTGATATCCTCTTCAATCTCTTTTTTCAGAGTGCTGTAATTTTCAATGTATAGATATTTTACTTCCTTTATTAGACTGATTCCCAAGTATTTCATTTTTTTGGATGCTATTGTGAAGTGTGTGGTTTCCCTAATTTCTATCTCAGTGAGTTTGTTGTTTGTGTACAGGAATGCCATTGATTTTTGAGTGTTGACTTTGTATCCAGTTACATTACTGAATTTCAGTATTAATTCTAAAAGTCTTTTGGTGGAGTTTTTGGGGTCTTCTATGTAGAGTATCATGTCATCTGCAAATAATGATAATTTAAATTCTTCCTTTCCTGTCCTTATTCCTTTTATTTTTCTCTCTTGTCCAATTGAGCTGGCTGTTTCCAGAACCATATTGAATAGGAGTGGTGATAGTAGATATCATTGTCTTGTTCCTGATTTTGGATTGAAAGCTTTCAGTTTCTGATCATTTAGTACGATGTTGGCTGTTGGTTTGTCATAGATAGCTTTTATCAGATTGAGATAAAGACCATCTATTCCAATTTTCTGTAGGGTTTTTATCATAAATGAGTGTTGGACTTTGTCAAAAGCTTTTTCTGCATCTATTGAGATGATCATGTGATTTTTGTCTTTGGGTCTATCGATATGGTCTATTACATTTATTGATTTATGTATGTTTAAACACCCCTGCATTCCTGGGATAAATCCCACTTGGTCATGGTGTATAGTCTTCTTGATGATTTGCCACATTCTGTCTGCTAGTATTTTATTGAGGTATTTTACATCAATGTTCATTAGGGAGATTGGTCTGTAGTTCCCTTTTTTGGTTGGGACTTTCTTTGGTTTTGGTATCAGAGTAATACTTGCCTCCAGGAATGAGTTAGGGGGGGATTGCTTCCCTTTCAATTTCATTAAAGAGTTTGTGGAGTACTGGCATTAAATCTTCTCTAAATTTCTTGTAAAATTCAGCTGTGAATCCATCATGACCTGGGCTTTTCTTTGTTGGTAAGTTTTTAATTACATTTTCAATTTCATTAACTGATATTGGGTTATTCATAATTTTTATATCTTCTTGATTCAGCTTTGGTAATTTGTACATTTATAGGAATCTGTCCATTTCTTCTGTATTTTCCATACTATGCGAGTAAAGATTTTTGAAGTAGGTATTGATGATCTGAATTTCCACAGGATCTGTAGTGATTTCACTCTTTTTGTTCCTTATTGCATGAATTTGAGTTTTTTCTTTCTTTTTTTGATAAGATTGACTAGGGGTATATCAATTTTATTTATTCTTTCAAAGAATCTTCGATTCATTAATTGTTTGTATTGTTTTCTTAGTCTCAATTGCATTAATTTTCTGATTTTTAAAAATTCCTCCCTTGTATGGGCTTTGGGCTTGACTTGCTCTTCTTTTTCTAGAAGCTTGAGGTGCAGCATTAGTTTGTTTATTTGTGCCCATTCTGTTTTCCTGATGTGAGAATTCACTGCTATAAATTTCCCTCTTAGGACTGCTTTCATTGTGGCCCACAGGTTCTGGTAAGTTGTATTTTCATTTTCATTTAATTGTAGGTATTATTTAATTTCTTCTTAAATTTCATCTGTGATCCACTGGTTGTTCAGTAGGGTGTTATTTAATTTCCATGTGTTTACGGAGTTTTTGTGGTTTCTTTTGTCATTCATTTCCAATTTTATTGCACTATGGTCAGATAATGTGCATGGGATAATTTCAATATTTACTTAAGCATATTTTATATTCTATTTTAGAGAACATCCCGTGTTCATCTGAGAAGAATGTGTATTCCAATGTTGTTGGTTGGAACACTCTGTAAAGGTCTACGAAGTCCATTTGTTCACATGTTTGATTGAATTCTGTTATTTCTTTGCTGATTTTTTGTCTAGTTGATCTATCTCTTTGTGACAATGTACTGAGGTCCCCCATTACAATTGTGTTACTGCTTATTTGATTTTTCATGTCTATTTATATTTGCCTTATAGTTAGGTGCTCCTGTATTTGGCGCATATATACTTATGATTGTTATGTCTTCCTCTTGAATTTTTCCCCTAACAAGTATGTAGTGACCTTCTTTATCTCTTTTGATCATTCTTGGTTTAAAGTTCACATTGTCTGCAAACAGAATAGCTACACCTGCTTTTTTCTGGGTTCTTGCTGCATGGAGTATTGTTTTCCATCCTTTGACTTTAAGTCTATGAATTTTTTTCTGAGTTAAATGTATTTATTGTACACAGCACATTGTTGGACCTTGTTTCTTGATCCATTGTGCCAGTCTGTTTCTTTTGATTGGCGAATTGAGCCCATTTACATTGATGGTTATGACTAATATGTACTGGCTTGTCTTTGTCATGTTATTTTCCTGCTGTTGGTTCCCTCCTTTTCCCCTCTGTTTAATTGCTTGGTGGTTTCTTTCTGTTGTTGTTCTTTGAATTGTGGTCATTTTTGTCTCTGTCTAGAATATCTTTCCGTACCCTTTGTAGTAATGTTGGTTTGATGGTCACGAATTTCTTCAGTTGTTCTTTGTCCTGGAAGTATCTTAATTCTCCATTAATTTTGAAAGATAGTTTGCAGGGTACATCAATCTGGGTTGGATGTTGTTTCCTTTTAGGACTTGAAATACTTCACTCCAAGCTCTCTTTGACTTGAGGGTTTGTGTTGAGAAGTCTGCCGTGATTCTGATGGGCTTTCCTTTCCTTTATAGGTGATCTGTTTCTTTTCTCTAACAGCTTATAGTGTTATGTTCTTGTGCTGGATTTCTAGGATCTTGATTATTATAAGTCTGGGTGTAGATTTATCTTGTTTATGGCTAATTGGAGTTCTATATGCCTCAATTATCTGTATGTCAGATTCTTTTCCCATGCTTAGGAAATTTTCTGCTACTACTTCTGCAAATAGTTTTTTTATGTCATTTGTATTGACTCATGGTTGTTCATTGACACCAATTATTTTTATGTTATTTTCTTTGCATCATCTTGCAGCTGTTGAATTATTATTTCCTGATCTTTTGTTATTTTCAAGAGATCTTTCCTTTCATGATTGCTAGCTGTGATCCTGTCTTCAAGATTTGAAAGTCTGTCTTCAGTTTCATTCAGGTGGCTTTGCCAGCTTTCAGTGGAATCTTTAATTTCCTATATATCTGTTTTAATCCATTTCATGCATTCTATTTCTTTCCTATATTGATCATTCATGTTTTCCATCCTCTTTCTATCATCATGTATTTTTTTATCTGTCTGTACTCTAGATTTGCTGAGCAATTCCTTTATAAATGTTGACATTTCTTTTTTCTACCTGAGAGATTATTTCTGATCTGATTTCCTCTATAGCCTCATGCATTTGTTTATTTACTTCAGTTGCTATCATTTCAGAAATTTCAGGTGTGTGTTTTCCAATTTCTTCTATGTCAATGTTTCCTGTATTTGTTCTGGGTGGGCTGGAGGTCTGAGATTCCATTTTGCTTCTTTGCCTTGTCACTTTCTATTTCAGAAAAAATTTTATTTTGTTTTCTGTGATGATCCTTGTGAATTTTTGTAGTAGGTATCTATATTGCTAGTGTCAAGGCCTCTCTAGAAAAAGTATGTTCTTCAGGGGTGTCTTCTGTGTGTAAGAGATTCTTGGTTTGTGTCTGTTCCAAAATCCTACCTTCCCAATTAATTAAGAGTGGGATGTTGGTGTCTATTTGGCTCAGTCACCAGTCCTTTGGTGTAGGGCTGTGGTGAGGTTATTACCCCAGAGCTTCCCAGTATTGTTACAGAAGGAGGAAGAACTGATTACAGCAGATATGACATCCTAGCTAAAGTAGTAAAATTAGCAATAACAACAGCATCAAGCACAGATTAGAAATTAACAAACTGTGGTAACTATTGATTTTGTACTTTAGACCATAGGAACAGAGTCTGTAGTTATATAACAGAACCAATGGTAAATTAGGAGTTTGTATGCAAAGTGTCTCCCCTCAGTAGAATGGTTTTACCTGTGGTGGGGAAATTTAGAAAGGATAATGTACAAAACAAAAATAACTGGAAAGGAAGTAGAAGCAAGGCTGGAGGACAAAGGATGATCATCCAAGGTTTGGGAAACTAGAGAATGGGGTAGAAAAGAAAGAATGAGGGAGTATTCAAGGGATTATCTGAACTTGGTCTCTGGGTTTGGGGGATGGGATTAGTTTTCTGTGGCTGGAGTTCTACCCAGCCATTTAGAAAAGGGAGGGGAAAAAAGAGAACAAAAGAAAGAAAGAAAGAAAGAAAGAAAGAAAGAAAGAAAGAAAGAAAGAAAGAAAGAAAAAAGAAAGAAAGAAAGAGAAAAAAGGTAAGAAAAAAGGAAAAACAAGGAAGACGACGAAAAAGAAAAGAAAAAGAAGAGAAACTAAAAGAAAAAAAATTAAGGGAAAGGGGCTGGTTACCGAGTCCCAGGTTCTTCCCATACTGGCTACCAGTCCCCCTGGGCTCTATTTTTAAAATCTTACCGACACTTTAATGTCCATTAATTCTAGTGTCCCTCAGTCATCTCTGCCTTCCTCCCCCTGAACCACCACAGGCTTTCTGTGTCCCCTGCCCTCTTTCCCCTAACACCAACCAGAGGCCCACAGCTCCTAACTGGAACTTGGCTGGAGCTGGAGGAAAAGTAACAGCTCCAAAGTCTTTTTTTTTTGTACCAGGACTTGAACTCAGGACCTTCCACTTGCCAGGCAGGCACTTATGCCACTGAGCTACATCCCCCGCCCTTCCAAAGTCTTTTAGAGTGGGTTTTTGTTTTATGGCTCCCACAAAGGACACCAGTTCAAGGATATAACAGTGCATCGACAGCAATATGTACTCCCCTGGGAAGCTCAGCTTCACAGTATACAGCAAGTCGCATCTCCCTCCACACAGTTGTCTCCCTCTCCCCATCACTTCCTCTTCCTCTTCTTGCTCTCAGGACAATTGTCCTGTACTGGTCCTTGGTAGAGCCAGCGGGAGCCGCCCCACTATGTTCTGGGGAAGATGGTGCCCTGTGCCTTTCCTGTCAGGCACAATTTTCCCTAGTACTCTTGGGAGCAAGGCCACCTCTGTCCTGGGCACTCTGCACAGTTGAGTTCCTCTCAGATCATGTGGGAATCCTCGAAAGGCAAGCACCCCATTTTCTGATTTGTTTTGGATATTGTCATGCTGTTGCTTAGATGTTAAATGTTCCCCAAAGGGCCACTGGCTTGGTCCCAGTGGCACCACTGGGAGCCTTGTGTGAGGTCCTCAGGTCACTGGAGACAGGGCCACTAAGGGGATGCAGGAGTCCAGCCCCTTCCTCTTTCTCTTTTGTTTTATGGCCATGAAGTAAGCAGTTTGCTCCACCTGGCTCCCCACCATTGCACCTGGCTGGCACCCACTGAGGCCCAAAGCCATGTGTCTCTTCCTGATCCTGAACCAGAATCTCCAAAACTGCAAACTAAAGGAAACCTTTTGTAAGTGAATTATCTTGGACATTTTGCTATAGTGACAGAAACGTGACAGGCATACACCAGCATTACAACCACTATCAAGTAGGAACAAGAAAAGCTTTGAAGTTTTCAGTTCATATCTACTTGAACATCAAAGCCTTACGTCAACACATCACACTATCTTTAAGCTTCCTTTCCCATCTCTTGGGCTTTCTTCCCTTCACCTGTATCAGGCCTGCTCAACTTAGAGGAAACTGTGAAATCCCTCTCATGAATGTTCCCCAGGACTTGTCTGTGCTCATGTGATCCCTGCACATACTCACAAAAACAAGCACATTATGAGAAGGTGTTCTTTGTTTTACAAAACTAGAATCATAGTATACACTTTTCTGCATGTTGGCCTTTGAATTCAACAATATCTTGTGAAAATGTATTCAACATGACAAGTAAAGTTTTAAATTATACATTTTTGGTGTGTATGGCTCTGGAGATCAAACCCAGGGCCTCACACATAGTAGGTAAGCATTCTACCACTGAGCTATAGCACAGCCCAAATTATATTTTTCAAATGACTTGATTTTATTCATGTTATAGATCAGGATTTTTCAACATCAGCACTATTGACATTTTGGATATGCTAATTCTTCTTTGGGGACAGTCCTATGCATTGTGGGATATTTAGCAGCCTCCCTAGCCTCTCTGCATGAGTTACCAGTGGCACCCACCACCTTTAGTTTTAATTATCACTACCAAGAATGTCTCCAGACATTGTCACATGTCCTCAGGACAAAATCACCTACCTTGAGAACCAATAGTGTAGCTGCACGGTAATCTATAAGAATCCTCTATTTTCTTACTAAGGGGCAGTCTGTGTCCCACCATCATATAATGCAGCAACAAATGTATTTGTCCACATTTTCTGATGGAATTCTTTTATCAAACATTTTTTAATTTGTTTTTGTCTAAACCTTGGATCTACAAAAAACTTTCTAAAACAACAGAAATTGTTCACCATGTTCACAATATCAGCTAGTTCACAAAAGCCAGTCTTCCTTGTCAAAACAATTAGTCTTCTTTAAAAAAAAAAAAAAAAAGCTCAAAATTCACAGAAAGATGTTAATATGCATTTGGAGGAGTATCTTAATCTGAGAAAACATGGAATTCTCACTGTAAATGTACTACTAAAATCAGTCAAGAATAAAATTACTTCGATCTAATCTGTGAGTTTCATATTATAAAATTAAAGCATAAATCTATATATTGTCTTAAGTGTAATAATATAATGTAATGTACAAATAAAATAATAGTCTACTTACAAAGCAAAAAGTAAGGATTAAAAGCATGATATTCAGCAAACGTAAATGTACATGGGTATGAACACCAATGTTTGGCTTTGGAAATACTCATTAAATAAGAATAACTTATACAAATAAAAATCTATCAAATAGTTTAGAATTGATAAATTTTAATAATTTTTCTGTATTTAATAAAGGAGAAATAAATATTCTGGAAAATGTTAAGAATTCAGTTGTTGGCACATTCCATGCAGGAAATTCCCAAAACCAAAAATCACAAAAAGGGACAAGGGCAAAGATCTCAACACAAGGCTGGAGACATGAGCAAAGCCATGTCTTACCAGCCATGCTAGGAATTTGTATCTCTACCATAAAAGCAATGGTTGAGTATTGAATAGCTTTAGGTAGAGGGATATTATATTTGCATGCTTAAACAATTACCTCTGGCAGATTGTGGAGAACTGATTAGAGGACAACATGAGTAGAGACAGAGGATGGTTCTGAGGTTGTTTTAAAGAAGAAATGACAAAGCCAGGCACAGTGACATTTTCCTGTAACCCCAGCTACTCGTGAGAATGCAGCAGGGGATTAAAGTTTGAGGTCAGCCTGGGTAACATGACAGGACTTTGTCCCAAAATAAAAAAGAAAAAGGGCCTTGGGCCAGGGATATAGCTCAGCAGCACAAGCACCTGCCTGGCAAGTGCAAGGTCCTAAGTTTGATTCCTGGTAAAAAAAAAAAAAAAAAGGGCCAGGGGTGTACACTCACCTAGTGTGCAGAAAGCTCTGAGTTCAGTTCCCAGTACTGCAAATAAATAAAGAATACAATTTTTAAAACAAAGAAGAAATAATGAAATCTCAGGCTAAGGTGGCACGGTAGAGCTGCCAAAAATGAGCACGTCAGTATTTAAAATAAGAATATAATGGTGATCATAATCACTGTCAAAGAAAGTTGGCACTGCAGGATGAGATGAAGCTGTTTAGCCTGATTAACAAGCTAGAGCCTAGAGCCAAGCTTTGGGGAGCACCTGAGTCCAGACCAGACGCAGTGGAGGGGAATGGACAAATGCAGCTCACTGAGAAGTCATGGCCAGGCATGGCCCAAGGAGGGAAACCAGGGCAGGGAAGGGCTCTGCTCATCACAGGAAGATGCTCTGAAGAAAGAATGCTACTGAAAAAACAATAATAATGCATAAAAACTATTTCTTTATTTTTCCTACCGAATAATGAAAACAGTCAAAGGCATATACTTTCACTGGAGTTCTATTTTTGCTACATGCTGGACAGTTTCATGAGCAATGTTCCCAATCTTCTAAATTACCAATAATTGCAGTCATATCTTCTCCACAGACTTTAAAATAGAGTGTTATTTTAATTTTCAAATGATTGTATTTTGTTTAAATACTCATCAGTGCACAGAGAAAGAGTTTTTAGGATTCTTTTGAGATCCCTTGATTAAGAGGTGACTTTTGTCCTTATGTTGACTTTCTTTCCACATTGATCCCATTTAATTTGAAGAAATTCAACAAGATTCTAACATGGGCATATATTTTCGCTGGTTCAACATGTAGAAAAGATGAGAGGTTTTTCATACCTTCATGTTTTTTTATCCTTTCAGTGAGAATCTGAAAATAACTGGATGCAACTTCAAATCATCATCTTGCTTGGACGCCAGTCAAGGACGCCATAGGTAATAGCTCAGGGGCCCAGTGTCACAGCTGAATTCTTCTCTGATGTTACTTTATTTTTTTCTCTGTGCTCTTCCCAACAACTCAATATTCTGTGACCATGACAATGTCTTGGCATTCTAAATTCCTTTTGAAGGAAACATCACTATTTGCTTAGAATGGAAGTTGAAACCAACAGCAAGCCTGCACTGTTGCCAAGTCAGGACTTTTTCCACATAATGTGGTCACATCATGCTCTTTTATGGTTTAGATCTAAAATCTCCCCCAAAAGTCACAGGTCCAGAGGCTTTTGGAAGGTACTGGATCATAGGGGCACTGTACTCATCAGTGACTTAGTCCATGAGTTCATGATTGACCGTTGGTAGGAGTCAGGGTCTGGTCAGAAGAGGGAGGTCACAGGGTGTGACCTGGAAGGATGTATTCTTGTTCCAGGTCCCTTCTATCTCTCTCTGCTTCCTGGTTGCCAAGGAGTGAGCAATTTTCCTCTTCCATGCCATCTGACATGTGATTTCTGCATTAGAGTGGGCTGATTGTAGACTGAACCCCCTGAAACTGTGAGTCAAAATAAACCTCCTCTTTTAAATTGGTGACTAATAAACCTTGCCTGCAACAATACCTCAGGAGAAACTTGAAGACACATCTGTTTAATGCCCAGTGTTAGACAGACAATAATAGCAATGCAGGGGACCTGAGAAGCCAACTAATTAGTATCAGTTCCTTATCTTGTGGGTGATGAAAATAACTGATAGCTAACACTTTTCACACAGATATGTGGGAAATTCGCATTCATATTTTTAAAAAGAGCAATATCTAACATCACAGAAAACTAATGGGTTAGTGTAATTTATGGAAATGTAACTGTTAAAAGAACTACCTATAACCCCAAACCCTTTAAAACTAGGAAGAACAGAAAAAGCTTTGTAAGTCTTTAAAAATAGCTATTAATCTGCTCTTACAAATGTCGGCAGGTAAATTCATCAGCAGCATAGAACGTGAATAGCACCCAAAAGACATTGCAAAGGTTCATGCTTGAGATTTCACTTTTCAAACCAATTGACATTTCTTCATTATGAAGATAAGTGGTGCTTGTAAAACATCTATTGATAACTAATCTACTTTAAATCATCTACTTACAATTGAAATGCAAGTAGGTACTGACTTGTCGTGTCAGTTTTTGTATAGGATGAGAATCCCTAATCCAAATGCTCTAAAAGTCAAAAGTTTTTCCTTACTGACATGACATCATAAATGGAAAATTTCACAGGTGATCCTCATGTGTTAAAGTCACAGTCAAAATACAAGCACACTAAAAATATTGCATAAAATTACCTTCGGGCTATGTGTATAGGGTGTACACAAAAAATAAAGGAATTCTGTACTTAGATTCCATCCCCAATTATCTCATTATGTATATGCAAATATCCACAATCCAAAAGTGAAATCTGAAACACTTATATTTCCAAGCACTTAGGATAAGAGCAACTCGACCTGTACTCTCCCACAAATAGCTGTCATCTGCTGCATCCACCAGCAGTTCCAGTCTCTGCTTTCCTTGCCTTCCTTCCCCCACTGAGTCCTAGGATCACTATTAAGCTTAAAGCCAGCCCAGGAATGTTGCAAAGCCACACTAGGATGTTTTCATTCTAACTCTGATTTTAATCCTGGTAACTAACAGTGGCTAAATTTTATTATTCATTTGATATAGGACCTTTTTTCAATGCTTTGTGTGGATCATCTCTTTTAATACAAAGAACAACCCTCGACCATCACACTCACTTTACAGGTCAGGAAACTGAGGGCGGGGGAAGCAACACAGCCAGTGCTGCGTGTGCAGTAGGGGCAGGAGGGGGCCTCCACCAGCACCTGGTTTCAGCCTAAAGTCTGCCTTGAACCACGGTGCTCAGCTGCCCCGCAGGTCCTGAGGGTCCTTAGGTCCTGACCTTATAAAAAGGAAAACTGAGAGCCTTCCCCAAGAGCAAACCGGCAGATCCAAAGTGCCCATCTTCCCTGCGGAAAGGACAGGCCACTTGACCAAATGTGACCACGCTTGCTGCAAGTGCCCAAGGATTAATGTACATGATTCTTCATGAGCAGAGAAAGAGAAACAGCACGAATATGAGCCTCCAGTGTTCATTCTGAGAAGGAAAAGGGATCCAGAAGGAAAAGCTGGCCCATTCGGATGTTTTACAGACATCCAGCCAGTGTCCATAAGTCAGTGCTGAAGGAGGAGGTCCCTCGGACCCACTCATGGTTTTTTCCAGATGTTTCTTCCTTGGAAGAAAAGAACAGATCTCATTAGGAAAGACTTTCTCCTCTCTAGTCCACTTGAAGAGGGTATTTTGAGGGGTATCAAATAAAGACAAAACATGCATTGAATCTAACTGAAAAGACAGAAGTCATTAATGTGGATAATTGAAGACTGTGGCCTGAGGGAGGAGTATAAATAAAGGAAAAATATTTAGACTCTCATTTTGTAAAAATGGAGAAAAATAGTGTTGAGCACTTGATAGCTAAAGAGGAAATAGATTAGAGGCAAAGTAACAAGTGCTTCAAGGGCCGGTGAGATAGCTCAGCAGCATAAGCGCCTGCCTGGCAAGCGCGAGGTCCTGAATTTGACTCCCAGTTCCCACATACAAAAAAAGGTTCGGTGATATCGCTCAGCGGCATGGGTGCCTGCTGGCGAGCGAGGTCCTGAGTTCGCCCCTGGTACCCACACACACACACACAAAAACAAGTGCTTCAAGATTCCAGACCATAAATACTAAGATGACAAAGCCTATAAAGTGAGAGACGTCAACACCCACTGGTGTGGACTATGAAGAAAGCAAGGGCAGAGGGAGAGGGCTGGGAGAAGACGAGATGCCATGGATGTGGATGGGAATCCGCTGGCCAAAGCCTTTATTTTCCCTGGGAAGTCCACAGAGCTTGGGCAGCTTTCACTGATTTAAACGGTATTCATGGATAGTTTGGATGCTATCGTGAATTACAAATGAATTATTCTGAAAAAAAATATTAGGGTAAGCAGAACAAAGCTGGTTAAAGTTTCATCCAGTGCAGGAAAGGGGAGAAAAAGTAGGAATAAGAGAGCAGGAAATGGTGCCAAGTACAGCCTTTAATATTTTACATTGTCTGTTTTGCTAAAAGAAAACTGTTTTAAAATTGTGTTAAACTAGTATCTTATATAGTTCTGCAGATTACTGCCACTATGTATACTTTTTGTGCTTTGTTTTGTTTTTTTAACTTTAACTAGGATGAAAAAGACATCTATTCAATTCCAATGTCCTGCAGTCTGGTGGTTTTTATGAGAAGTCATGCCTTGGTAAGAATATATAAAACTCTACAAAACATTTTTTATTGAAAAATAGTTCCCTGAGGAGGGAGGATCTCAAGTTCAAGGTCAGGCTGGACAACTTCATGAGACCCTACATCTAAATAAAATATATTTTAAAAGGGCTGGGAAGTACCTCAGTACAAGTGTCTGACGTTCAATCCTGAGCACAAAAGCTCAGAAGGAAGAGAGGAAGGAAGGAAGGAAAGAAGGAAAAGTGGTTCCTTATAAGAATAAACACAGAAGTGCTTTCAGATGCCTTACTAGTATTTAGAAATTTTGACATCTACTTGAAAAATAAAAAGTAACATTTGAAATATCTGAGTGTATTATTTTCAAACATCAAAATAGCTGAGTTTAATACTGAAACATCCACTGGCTGGCCCTCTAAGACAGCATTCATTTCCTGCTCTCATGCTAAGTCCATACCCAAAGCAGAGCAGTTGCCTTGAGAAAAATAATTCAAAGACACTTGCCTTTCAGTATCGCTGGGCAGAAAAATCTTAGCCATGCAGAGTAATTGTAAGCACAGCTCTGGCTTGTTCATTCTGGACTACTGGTACCAAAGCTCTTCTCAGTGAGAAGTAATATGTACATCTTTGCTTGACTACAGTGAGTTCTTGAGCATGATGCACATTTTCATTTTCATGAGTAACTTTCCAGATTACAAAATCGTTTTCAGGTTTGCACACTCAACAAAACCCAACACATACCCATAGCAGCTTGCGGTGGATACTGAGTTCCTTACATCTCTAAATCAATAGATGTCAAATAATGACGAAGAAATGCCAAGTCTCTCTGCAGTTTTTTTCTGTGATTTGTCTGCAGTTTTTATCTACACACTACTTCAAGAGTCTCCAAAATCATAATGGCTGCTCATCAACTCTGATACTAGACACATTTCAGTATTTAATTATTTATTTTCCATCAGGCCTTCACATTTAATTACTCCTCTGTACCACAAACACCAATACTCATCCTCCTTCCTCAGACCTAGTCTATACTGAAGTATGTAATCACAAAGCTCCCCAGAAGTAGTGGAGGTGATCGTATCTATCCATAAGATAGAAAAAAGGCCCAGTATTTATTGTTTGTTTTATGTGCTAGAAACCAAGTTTTTTTTTACATAGATTAGCAATCATCATGATAATGATTAGAAGCAGTGCATTTTACAGATCAGGAAACTAAGGGTCAAAGAAGTCGCCTGTTTCTCAATAGGTACTCAAGAGGCAGGCGCATCCCCATCCACACAGGAGAACCTCCCTTTTCCTTTGCCGAGAAAATGAAACCAACCAACAGAAAAACCTTTGTTTCCCCCTTAATTTGCACTCATGTGTTCCACCTCCTCCTAATACAAAGAAAAATCCCTGATATTGTCAGAATCTTGGCTTCTCCTTTCTCAAGAAACATACAGAGCAATTCTGTCTCTCCTGTATCCATCATTACTGTGATCGTTCTTATCTACCTATATACTTGCCTCTTACCTCCCGATTTTGAAGAACACTTTATTTGATCCCTTATTGCTCTCCAGATCTCCATCCCCTATTTCTATTCTTTCCTGTATAAATTCTCAAATTTATACAGAGTTAATGTCTCAACTCTCCACTTTCCTTCACTCTTTAACCCACTCCAATCTGGCTTCTGCTTTTGCACTCCTCAGTGTGGGATGCTCTGGAGGTCATTATCCTTTCTGTGTAGTCAATGTAGTGGATGAACCCCTGCTTCATTCTGCTTGACCTCCAGACCAGAATTAAACTGAACCAGCCACAGGGTCATAGAGGATCCCGTGTCTCCATCAAAGACCTCCTGTCATGTCTGGTTGCTGTGAACATAAAAACTCTTCCACGCCAGTGTTATTTTAGTGTAAAAGGCACTCCTGCAGGAAGACCCTGCATCATGAGGACTGAGATGAAGGTGTCTCTAGGACTCACAATTTCTAAGGGGCATCAGCTTCTGATACGTATATGTAATTTGTCTGTAAGAGTTATACTCTCACAACGAAGAGATTTTTTATAACAGGAAAATGTGTGAGAAAAAATACAAATATTGAGAAAACAAAAATAAGGTAACACTGCTTGTGAGGCTAAACTCACTTATCAGAACCCTGAATGCTGCCTTTCAAGGAGCTCCATGTACAGCCCTGGAATGTCACCCCAGAGAAATTGACTCCTCCTTGAATAGCAGAAAACCTTGAACAGTGAGCAAAAAAGAGATCATAATGATGTTCATCATCCTGCAAGGACAGGCTGGCTCTTAACCCAATTATACACTCACAAACACCTCCTAGGTCAGACTCCACCTGCAAAGGAGATTCAGTGATGTGCTCATGATCCCAGGGCTGGACCATGCTCAGGCAATCCTGGGCCCCATTCACAGAGACAGTAGAAGGACTGTCTTGACTGAAATTAACAACCACCACCAAAATACGGGAGAAAAGCCAGTTTCTTACAGGGAAAGGCCAAAATGTCTTCTGCAATCATTCCACAAAGGGCAATGTTACTGAGGCAGCCTCTAAAGCAGTGGCTCCTAGGAATAAGTTGGCAATGCAAGTCATCAATTAAAGTTTTCATTCCAGTTAATTGCTCCATAAACTTCAAACACAAAAAAGGACCATGAAGACAAAACTCATGGAATAAAATGAAGTTTTTGATCTTCAGGAAGAGTGTGGGAGAAATTGCAGGGCCAGGACTAAGGGTGGTAGATTAGGATTTTATTATGAGATGGACACAGCAGCCCTTGCATTCTCTGGAGAACAATGGCTAGAAACAATGGAATGCCCTTAGGAGAGGTCCTGCACACATCTTTCCTTCCAGACTCATGCCTGAATGAGAAGCTCAACCACATTCTCCCTGTGGGAGATGGGATGGTCAGGGAATCAGTGACTTCTCACCCCACCATTTACCAGACCTGTCTGACTTATCTTATGTATCAGCAAGGTCTGTTCATTACATAACTGACTCTGGCACTCTGGCCATTCTTCCCTGTCCCTGTTTGTCTCGTGAGGTGCCGCATCCAGCGCAGCTCTCGAAGTTCCCGAGGGGAACGACGGTGGGAGGGTGGAGAAATAAAGATAAGAGTCAAAATACAGAAAGCTGAGGTCAGGTGGAGTCCTCTCTCCAGATGGGAGGAAAGGAACTGCTCAACCACCGCAGCGCATTTATTTATACATTTGGCAGGTTGATGTCACATGACACCCCTCTGCCTAGCAACCTGTTTGCATGGCAACCTCGGGGTGCCTTGCGTTCTCGCCTTGCTCCAGCCCTGCATGTGTTATTGATCTCCAGCTTCTGCTGCTCCCCACAGTGAGGTTGTTGATGCAGTACATTATCAATTAGACCCAGTCTTCCTCCCATAAAGATTTTCTTGAAATATTATTCCACGACTTGTGCAGGTGGGCACAAATATACGATGGCTCAATAGATGAGTTTTCAATTGTGCAAAAGCAATGAATATTCAGTAGAAACCACTTCTGGAATTTTAAATTTGGGTCTTTCCCAGGTTATTTTCTTTTCCCACAATCCTTTTTCATGATGCTGGAAAGTGGCAAGATCACAAAGGCAAAAAACTAATACTTACAGTGTGCTGTGTCATTACACCATGATGTTCTGCAGATCATGTATGTTAAATGCCTTCTTCACTTATAATATTTTCAACTTACCATAGGTTTATTGAGCTGTTATGCCATTGCAGTCAAGGAGTATCTATATTTCTATTACGTGTCTTCCCCACTGTTGGTCTTAACACTTCTTGAAAATACTGTACAGTTAACCTGAGCCAAGATGGAATATACTTTTAAAAGAAAACCCTACTAAGCATAAATTCCTTATTTTTCCTGCCTTTATAAAATCGTCAGTCCAGGACCCACTATTCCAAGACACTGCATTATAAGAGATCCTTACTTCCAAACCTGCCTCAAAAACACTCAACATGCTTGATGCAATCAATCTGCCCAGAATATTATAATCAGATCAAGCCCTGCCAATCCTCTCTCCTCCAAAGGGATATATATCTATTCACATCTGGAGCCAGAGTATATGTTCTGTAGTCAAGTGTCCCTTGGGATAAGGAACTAAGCTTTCTACCACAAGCCTTAAGAACAGGCAAAAACTTCCTGATTTGGGTAAAGCCATAAACACATTTGGATTGCTTTCTCTTCTGGTTGGCCCAAATTGGCTTTTCCCTTTCATGTATTACACCTCACTAGCCACTGCCATTTGCATTTATATATTGAGGTCCATAGGCAATGTGGCCCAGATAATGCAAGTCCTTTGGGATTCTCTTAGAAATTTTTAGAAGGGACGTATTTATGTCTAGTTACTCTATTCTTGCTCAACTTGTCAACATGATGACAGATATTGTCTATAAACAGTTACTTTCCTGCCAATGAGTGAGAAGAATACACAAAAACAAAAGACATAGGTTTACCCTGAGTTTGAAACATAGCCACAGCATGTGATATTTCTGCTGGAAATTGACCCTCCATTCTTCCTACCACAGACACTGGGGTTGCTAAACCAGAATGATGGGGCCAGTGAGATAGCTCAGTGGCATAAGCGCCTGCCTGGCAAGTGCGAGGTCCTGAGTTTGACTCCCAGTACCCACATACGAAAAAAGGACTGGTGATATCACTCAGTGGCATGGGCGCCTGCTGGCATGCGAGGTCCTGAGTTTGAGCCCTGGTACGCACAAAAAAATAAAATAAAATAAAATAAAATAAAATAAAATAAACTAGAATGATATGGATCATATCCTTCCAGAAGCTAACCCTCCTGATACACAACACCAACACGGGGAAGCAAAGTGAACAGTTGGTATATTAGTTGGCTTTCTATCACTGTGACAAAATACCCGGGGAAAACAATGAGGAAGGGCTTATTTTGGCCCATGGTTGGCTGACACTAAGGCAGAAACATGATGGCAGAAAGGAATGATAGAGGCAAGCTGTGCACCTTCTAGCAGCCAGGGAGCGGAGATGAAGAGTGAGCTCTGCTGGTAGGCTTCTTCCTTCTTCTAGTGTTGATCCGTCTGGTTCTCCAGCCTATTGGACAGTGCTGCCAACACTCAGGGGATGACTCTCCTCCCTGTTTGCTGTTCCACATGCCCGCCATCTCTGGAAGCACTCTCGCAGGCACACCAGGGGTGTGTTTTACTGGCTTCCTAGACATTTCTGGATCCACTCAGATTGACAATCAAGATCGGCCACCACATTTGCTAAATGGATGAAAGTCCCTTCCCTTTGGGATCTTCTAAAAAAATTTTCAGGGAACCATGAAAAAAAGATAGGCAAATATATAGGGTCTTAGAAACACAAACCAGGAAGCTTAGTGAGAAGAGCTGGGTGAGGGAAGTTGAAATTTAGCAGCGATGCTGGTGAATTATTCACACACGTCCTCATGGTGCTGTTACAAACGTTGGTTTTCACTCTAAACATCATGAGACGCCACTGGCACAATCTATGTACTTGTAGGAGAGCAGATAATGAGAATCGAGGCCTAATTGACCTTCTCTGTGAACACAAAGGAGGAAAACAGCAAGCTGTGCTCCTTTAGCAGCATGCAGGCATGCAGGCTCTTTGCAAGTTCCAGGAAGAGTCAACACAGCTGAGACCCAGGTGTTTACCTGGGCACATACTATAGATAACAGGAGGCAGGTGAATCTTCTGCCACACTAATTGCTTGCTCCCGTGTCTAAGTAAATAAAAGTGAGATGGGCCAAACGCTCAGGGTTCTTTGTGCACCACAGGCAAGAGCCCCTTGGCCCCTCTTTCAAAATTTTCTCCATCTCTTGTCTTTAATCTCCATTCGTCCTCTCCAGTTAGGCCTTTCTAACAGGCTGGTTTCCTGCATGTACTAGAATGGCATGATCTGAATTAAGACTTTCAAGGGTCACACAGGCTGCCTCACCATGAACAGACCAAAGAGGTAAATTCACAGAAGAGTGCAGCCCCCACGAGTTCTGATGATCCCAGCAGAGGATCTTTGCACCAGCAGAAGAGACAGAGAGAAAGGGTAGGACACTGGGTGCACGTCAACAGAAAACCAGTAAGAGTTGCTGATTGACGGCTGTGGAATATCAAAAAAGGGAGCCTCAAGGATGACCCCATGAGTTTTGGGAAGCACAAGGAGCATTTTTTTGTCTATTTACTTGCTTCTTTATTTGCTTTACATAGGTGGCTAGAAGGATGGAGTTACCATTAATTGCTATGGACGAGTATTCAGCAGGAGAAATGGAGCACCGAACATGTTGGTACAGTCTTTCTCCCATTTCATTAATTCGACAGAAACGATTTTATTGGGCAGCAATTTCATGTGATGCTCTGTTTTAGACATCAGAGGTAACAGAAAGGATCGTGATACTGTTCTTACCCATTGAGGGATTCCCAGTCTACTGCAAGGCAAGATTCTGAATGATTTCTTCCTCCATCAAGAGGAGGAAATTTGGTACATAGAAAAGAAGTCAATTTATCACCACACAGAATATAACTAAAGAAAGTCATTTTCAGTCCATTTGTGATGGAGAAGTAATGCAATTAGGATCTATAATGCTACATGAAAAGTTAAAAATATGTTCATCCTACACTGGACCTAACTGCTCACCCCTAAACCTGAGCCAGTGCCAACAGCATTCACGCCACTCCCCCAAGAGGTAAACAAATGACTTCATATAAAGACAATTGGCTTGAAAAATAGCTCCATTTTTTTATTTTCAAAAACTCCCTTCATCTTGAAGCATCAACTGTGAGAATCCAGAAGGACAGAAGATGTAGGAGTAAAACAATTTCAAATAAATTGACAATGCCCTGCTGAACACAGCAGTTTGGTAAATTGCAGGAAAAGTGACAGCCATAAAACTCAAACAGCTTAGCTCATTCCGGTTGCATTGTTGGTTCAAGAATCTTTTTTAAAGTGTTAAGGTTTGAGAAACTATGAGAAAAATGATCACATATTTTATCCTGAGTCATTTATGATAAATTTTTAAAGTTATACCTTATTGATATTCCAGTTTTTATGTGTATCAACATTTCCTTTTTGTTTATTTTGACCAGCCACCTATGCAACTTTCAATCTCTCTGAGCTGAGTGATTAATATATGGGTTGTGCAAATACTTTACATCTGCTAGTTTTTCCTGCAGCTAAGTTGGATTTATTATAATATGTGGTGATATCTCCGCAGGAACAATAGAGCAAAACAAAATTTTAAACACTGTTCAGCTTTCTTCACAAAATGGTTTAGAAGGTGGAAAGTTGAAACAATTGAACAACTATAGATTTTTTTAACAATATAATTTACAATGCTAGAATAGAGTAAAATTTACAAAGTCTTCCTTGCTTGTAATAACAAAGGAAGAAAGGTTGAAAAGGCAAATGTTTGAGGACACTAAGTAGCTCCATTGTGCAAAATACACCACATAGTTGGCAGGGAAAATAAGCACATCACAATATGACCTGAGTTGGGTTTATTTGCATTATTAACTAGTAGTGCTAATTTGAGAAACTTCCTTCACCTTTCTGAGTTTTCAATGATAGGTTATTAAGTGGAAAATTGTAGTAGTTTATAAAAGGCCTAAATACAGTTACTATTTCTGTATAAATACTGGAAAAATCACAGTAGTCTCTGGCCAAGGAAGCTTTCAAGTAAAGAATATGGGTCTTTGGGGTGAAACTATTTTCATCATTGTTTGCTAATTTTAAGGGAAGAGAAGATATTTCCTTGTTCGTCAAGGCTTCTGCCTTCTTTTTCATTCCCCCAAACTCGAGCTCTTTAAATCGAGATGTGATAAAATGTAGTGAATCTGTAATTACTCTCACCTATAGGATGATGTTCTTGCACACACTAATGTGAACAGAATACTAAGTCTGTCTGCGAATGATAGAAGATAAATAGGGTGGATGAGTGATAGTTTACACTGTACATAAGGCATGGGAAAGGGGTCCCTGTCTGGAGCCCACCATGTTCATACTCACCCCACTCGCTGTCCAAAATGTCGCCATGAGCTGCAATCCAAGTTCATTTAATCCCTTCACCTCATTAAATTTTTTTGGCATCTATTGTTATCAAAAATCATTGCATACTACTTGGCTGTCTGATTTACGCACTAGGATGTAGTCCTGGAGAACAGGGATTTGACTGTCTCGTTCCCTGAAGTATCTCCAGAGTAGGTACTCAAAATAAGTAAGTTCGTACATTGAACTGTCAGTGCCAACATCAAGAGACAGGTTCTCTTAACAGCAAATGGAACACCAGACCCAAGTCCATCGGCTCACAGCTCAAAAGCTCATACTCAAGAAACAAGCATTGGCGGGAAGGAAATCAGGTTTATTCAAGGGCCAGCACCCTGGGAAAATGGGGGAGCTATTGTCTCAAAGGCCCCCTTAGGGAATGTGAAAGGCTGCTTGCAGAGAGGGAAAGGAGACACAGGGCACACTCAGCAGAAAGACCACGCGGCGAGTGGGCTCTTCATCGTCTAGGACAGTGCTTTTCCTCTGGCCAGGACATCTTTCAATTACAACCAGCCCAAACCTCTGGGGACTCGTTTCTGTAATTCTTCAGACAAAGCACATTATTTTTCTGCAAGTTACGCATTATCTATATTTCTGCTTTCAGTTAAAGAATAAGTTTAGCAAGTTATAATGTGCAAACCAATTATATGGTGAATGTTTGCACTTACAAAATGTATTATATTAAAAGACCCCTGTTGCTATTAATATCCCTGGAAATCCTCTCCCTCACTTCAAACCCACATCTCCCATTGTTCTCACTACTTTCTGAAGCAGTTTTGGAAGTCCTCTTTTATGAGTGCCTTTATGAGGTATCATCAAAAATATGGTAAAAGCTGCTGCCACATGCCATCCAACAACAGAAAGGCAGGCCAGCAAAAACACTATGGTGTGTCCTCATCCACCTTATTCATGAGATCTGTCATTGTCTGAATTGTCTGACTTATGGGTCTTCTGAAAAAACAAAATGACTATGAAAGGTAAACGTTTTGAATCAATTTAGGACATTGATTAAACCAGGAAAACACAACTAAAGATATTCATGAAAGAGGACTCTATGCTAACATTCTTTTGAGCTCTTGAAAATGAATGTGGTCACAGGTCTATGAAATGGTCTTAAGCAAATAATAAAGGCATTCAGTGAAAGTATGAAACGATATAGATTTCCTAGCCAACAACTTTATATTTGAACCTGACCATGCTAGAAATAGAAAGTTTGCTCTCATACTGGGGCAAACGTTCAACTAACGATGTGTTACCTTTTCTTTAATCTTTTTTAAACATAGAAGTTATTCCCTGTCCTAAATCACAAAGTTCAAGAGGATAAGGACCACAGTTATTCATTTTTTCTCTTACTGTCTGATACACAGTAGTTCTTCAACAAATGTTTGCAGATAATTGAACAAATAACTTATGTCACTATTTTTAATTTGATAATTGAATAATCTGTATTATCTAGTATTTTTACACAGGACTGCCCACCAAATGCGTGACGTAAAAGTGATAATCAGATTGGGTAGAGAAAACTTATTGTATTTGATAATTACATATATATGTATATATATTATATACAATCAAATAGATATTTGGCTATGTATGTGTGTATAGAGAAAGATAAAGAAGATGATAATTTGGTGAAACCCAGACTTATTTTGTAGTAGAGTAAAATACTTTGGGATGCAAACTAAAATACTTTGGGATATAAAATACTTTGGGATTAAAAGATATTTGCAAAGTAACCTATAGCTACAATACTGACAGAATCGTGTTAGAGAAAGCATTAGTGCCTCACAATATGGCATTCTGAGTGTTAAATAAAAAACTTATTTTAAGCCTTAGAATAGTGAATGGGACATAATATGTACTTTGTGAAGGGGGACAATGATTGTATAGGTAGTAGTGTTGCACTTAGGTTTGTAAACCAGTAGGAATTTTGAAAAATTATAATTTGAAGGTGTAATTCATTAAAGAAACATTTGCTAAATACCTATGACATACCAATTCTGTATAAAGTCCCACGGACCAAGAGATACAGTGTAGGATGTGGTTTCTGCCCATGCTGTGCAGTGGCAATGTGTCACAAGTCATTACAATGTAGCACATGCGCTGTCACAATGGAGGGGTGTTCAGAGCTCTATAGCACACAGCAACTAAGCTTGTCTCGAAGAGGTTATGAAGCCTTCTCTGAGAAGTGACCTTGAAATTGGATCACGTAGGATTTCCAGAGGACAGAGGAGGAAAGATTTCTACACTAAGAAAGCAGATATTCAAAAATCTACAAGCAAGACACAAACAGCAGAACCACTTTTATTGGAGCACAGACAACATGGGGCAATGGTATAGGTGAGACTGGAAAGATGGATGACCTCAGACAGTCACCACAAAAAGTGTGAATAAATATGTAGCCTAAAATGTAAGATATTTTAAAACAGCATTTTATCAAATGCGTCAGAGACTTTACAAGAGCTGTGCTCTATGAAAAACCCAGAATGATATGTACATCTACCAATGTTTCCTAGCCCTGCTGGGTCACTCCCTGGAGGCACTGAGCACAACCACAGCGCTCTCTGCAGCAGTTACGCTTGAATGAACCTGGGGAACTTAATTTAGCAGCAGGGTTCATCAAGGCATTGGAAAGAACCTGGCTCATTTTCCTTGACCAAGGATATTAAACAATGCTGTTACTGCATATATTATGTACACAACTGGGATGGATCCTGATTTTCTTGCATTCCAATGTTTCATCTCATAATAGCACAAGCACTGGCAAGAGAGAAACCAAGCTACCTCCAAAGCAATTAATGAGAACTGTGAAGGGTTCTCCTTTAAATACTCTGTGGAAACTATATTGACAACTATGTGATGGCTTTATGCCCAAATCTTTCTCCTTAGAAATGAAAGTACTATTAAAAATTTTAAAGTGTGGGCTATTATGAATATAAAGGGGATTTGAACTGCTATGGATTTCAAAATGTGTCTATACTATGTGATTAGAAATGAAAGTCTCTAAATCCAAAACTTATGTTTCAAAGGCAAGCATTTTATACTTTCTATAACCACTGTGACATTTTTATTATGGGAAAAAGCCTCCTTGGAATAATGTGACTCTATTTCTTACATTTGGTAGAGAGCTTTTTCTAAATATATATAGAACTCATTTCAATAGACCTTTATAATTATAGATTCTCATGGCAACTACTTGAGTTCATTCCAGTTTCTCTCCATTACATTTAAATTCAGTTTCTTAGATGGTCAGAGCACTAAATGTGTCTTCCCTCTTCTTTAGGAAGATTTGTACATGTTCTGATGGACTCTTAGTGTCATGATGAAAAACAAATTCTTTTTTCCCCTCTGATGTCAACAATTTGGGATGATTATATCCCTTCTAAAATCACTCTCATTCTCTTATAGTTTTCAAGTTCACTTAAATCCCCAAATCTACTCACATTTTTATTCCTGGTATGGCAGTTTAGAAAGATGTAAAGCATTACATAGCAAAAGAAAGCCTGTCTTTAAAGATATATGGTAATTTCATCTCCATTTAAAGGAAATTTGTAGAGGTTTCAACCAGCTCAGTAGCCTATAAAGGTTAAATAACTTGTAGGAGATCATCTAACTTGTAAATAGCAGCTCTGCCTGGCTCCCAACTTCACAGTGACTTCGTTCTGTTCAAATCAACTGATGTTTCAACATCGGTAACTCTTGGGTGTCTGGACTGAGCCAGATGAGAAATTGAAACACTATCTTTTTCAAAGCTTATTCATTCAAAAACGTATTTTCAAGTACTGGGTACTGCACCCTGTGTTTACAACAAAAAGCACTGGTCTTAGCCCAAGAAGTGTTTGGCTAAATTAGGGAGGAAATGTCATGAATTAAAAAAAGAAGAAAGCAGGGCCGGTGAGATGACTCAGCGGCATAACAGCCTGCCTGGCAAGCGCGAGGTCCTGAGTTCGACTCCCGGTACCCACATACGAAAAAGGGGCCGGTAATATCGTTCAGCGGCACAGGCGCCTGCTGGCGCGTGAGATCCTGAGGTCAACCCCCGGTACCCACAAAAAAAAAAAGAAGAAGAAAGTAAAAGTGCTACTGTATATTATACACTCTCCGAAGGAACACGGAAGAACAAACAATAAGAAACCAGATCGTTTCCCACTGTCATAAGATGCAGCGGTGGAATGAACTGGGCACTGGTCTACTGCCAGGAACTATGTGAAAGAGACACATTAAAAAAAGTGTCTACCACAACCAGTTATCGGGTAAAATTCAATTACATATTTTTTAAAAACTTAAATCCTTGAGATGGCTGAGATCTCTGATTTTCTTTTGACCTTTTACATCTAATAAACTACCTAATTCTGTGTATGTTTACCAAATTAAGTCATGCTCTGCATTCCCATTTTAACCATCCTATGCAAACACATTACTGCCGTCGTACTGTGTTACAAGGATAGAGTAATACCTTATTCCCTAGCCCTCTGGTCTTAAACCCTTCTAACCTACCCGCTTATAGCTATTAGATCTATCTTCCTGGAATTCACACTTGACTGTGTTAGAATCACTCATTAAAACATTTTTATTCTTATTAAATTTATCGGTACAATTTAGATACACATAATGATCACGTTCATCGTAGGGAATTAGTATGTGTACATGATATACCCTGATTCTTTTTTTTTTACTAATCCCTCCCCTCCAACCCCTCTTCCCTGCCTTATTTACAAAGCTTTGTTTCCATTTTATCCTTCTTTTCTTTTTTTTCCCTTCCTTTTTTCCCCCCTCCCCCTCCCTAGTTCCCCTTCACTTTTGAACTTTTTTTCTTATTTCCCAATACCTATTATACACTTTGGTCCTTATTTACACTTTCAGTTTCTCCATAGAAACAATGTGATATTTACACATGTGTGTCTGATTTATTCACTTAAGAGTATGCTCTCAAGGTGCATCCAGTTACCCAGAAATGTCTGAAGTTTATCCTTCTTTATGGCTGAGTAGAACACATCTTTTTTATCCATTCCTCAATTGACGGGCATTTGGGTTGTTTCCAAGATTTAGCTGTTACAAACTGTGTGGCTATAAACATGGGTGTGTAAATACCACTGTGGTATGGTGCTTTTAATTCACCCAGAAAGATATCCAGAAGGGGATCCTCAATAAGACACTGGCAAACAGAATGCAGGAAATCATTCAAGATTATACACCATGATCAAGTAGGATTCATCCCAGGGATACAGGTATGGTTCAAAATATGCAAATCAATAAATGTGATACACCATATCAACAGAGCCAAAGACAAAAATCACATGATCATCTCTATCGATGCAAAAAAAGCTTTTAACAAAGTCCAACACTGATTCATGAGAAAAGTTCTACAGAAAATTGGAATAGATGGTCTTTATCTCAATCTAGTAAAAGCCATCTATGACAAACCAACAGCCAACATCACACTAAATGATCAAAAACTGAAAGCCTTCACTCTAAAATCAGGAACAAGACATGGATGTGCACTATCACCACTCCTATTCAATATAGTTCTGGAAACATTAGCCAGAGCAATTAGACAAGAGGAAGAAATAAAAGGAATAAGGATAGGAAAGGAAGAATTTAAATTATCATTATTTGCAGATGACATGATACTCTACACAGAAGTCCCCAAAAGCTCCACCAAAAGACTTCTAGATTTAATAACCAGATTTAGTCTCGTAGCTGGATACCAAGTCAACACTCAAAAATCAATAGCCTTCCTGTACACCGACAACAATCATCAAAACATCTTAATGGCTGCCTGAGAACAAATAATTGGCTTGCAAGCTATGTTTGCAAACCTACCCTACTTTTTCAAGGAAAATCTTAAGACACAGATCTCCAACCACTAAGACAAATCAAAATATAATTTATTGACAGAGTTATTCTCTATAGTGTGGGTCTTAAGGAGGTAGAAACATAGCTCAAAACCACAAAAAATCAAGAAGCACAGCTTGGCACGGTACTCCTGGACACTATCACTGCTCATGACACCTCAGAGCCTTGCTAGGAGCCAGCAGCACTGGAATGAATTGAGCATGTGTGAGAAATGCTGAATCCCACGCTCACCCAAGTCCTAAATGGGAAGCTGTTCTTTAAAGATCTCCAAGTGATTTATTTGTACGCTCACACATTTAAAGCGTTCTAGCTTTGCAGTTTTCACCTTCCTCACAGACCATCCCCTGTGCTCTTCTCACTCCACCATCTGAGCTTCCTGCCGGCCCCATCGCCTACCCTCAGTCTCTGCCAACCAGAAAACAGCGCATACTGTAAAACAGCACCATGGCTCCCATCTAGCTTCTTCCTGCCCCTAAATACACGTGATCTGTCATCTTGAGATGTCCATAGCGCTCAGTACCTCATACAGTGTGTGTTGTGCTTGTGTTTTCTAGCTTTCTGCTTCTTTGGTTTCCATCTCATCTCCTATCAGATTGGAAGTTTCCAGTAATCAGGAACTCTAGCTTGATTACCATGGGTAAGTATTCACAAAATATTTTTTGAAATGGAACTGATACTTACTGGTAAAAGAGGTAAATAAAAGGAGCAAATTTTAAACTGGCTAGGACTCCAAAATACCCAGATATAAATTTTTCAAGTAATAAATTATCTTTCAAGTTGTTTTACAGGAAATGCCTCCAACACCTACCACAGTCAGCCATAACCCAACTGTCAGTATCAGATATGCACAAAGGAGCTGACCCGGCCAGTCCCTGATCTTTTGATGTCACAAGCTCAAAATCTCTCAAACAGAACATAAACTCCCCCTAAAAAGGAACATGCAACCCACAAAGAGGCATATCTGTCCATATCTTGTGCAAAAAAATACGTAAAACTTCCCCCTTCTCACCCATCCAATCAATAAGTGGTTTTTCTCTCTCTCTAATCCCATAATTCCCTGTGACCAACTGATCCAGAAGACAGATTTTTGCTTGCCTCCTGTATCCTTGATGGTCAGCCCTCAATAAAAACTTTTATTTATTTATTTATTTATTTATTTATTTTCAATTCCAGAAACCCAGAGTCATAGCAGTGGCTTCTATGCATTCCAAGCAGCATGGAGTCAAATAATCTGGGTCCTAATTGTATCTCTGCCAAAAATCTTAATCAAACCCTTCTGTTACATAGAGTCCCTCCAAACTCTAAGATTATGTTAGTTGTGGGTAATGATTGTGGTCATGTATAAAACACCTCCCAGGACTATAAATTTAAAGCTATAACTGAACTCCATTCTACAAATATCCTCCCTTAAAAGTACACATAAAATGTGCAGAAAATAAAAATAAAATCAGCACTCATAAACCAAATTTCAAAGTTATTACATTATATCAATTTATTCTTAAAGGAGGAAAAGCTAATATTGAAATCAAGGTTTAAGTTATCTTTTATTAATGTAAAAATCTCACTTAAAAAAAGGCTTTTTAAAAAGTGTGTAAGTTTGTGCTATTGTGAAATAATACTTGCTCTTTGTGCCTATGTCCTGGTATAGAATTCCTAAAATCCTCGGACTCTCCAAAGTGCTCTTACTATGCTAATGAGACGGTTGGCAGCTGCTAGGGAGCTTCAGGAAGGGGCTGGTCACAGGAAAGACCGAGGCAAAAGAAGAAGGTTGGGACTATCAACCCCACCCCCCAACTTCCAGGGAGGGAAGCAGGGTAAAGAATAAGTTGATCAGCAACGACCAATGACTTAATCAATGCATCAATGAAATGAAGCCTCCTCAAAAACCCTGAGGAATAGGATCCAGAGAATTTCTGGGTCATGTAACCGGTGACATTCCTAGAGGGTGCCTCTCCTGGAAAAGGCATAGAAGCCCCATGCTGCTTCTCCTGTACTTTGGCCTGTCCTGCTCTTTATCTGGAGTTCACCAGTATCCTCTGTAATGTCCTTTATAATAAACTGGCAGGCTTGTTCCCCTAAGTCCTGTGAATCACTGTAGCAAATTAATCCAACCAGAGGAGGGGGCTGTGGGAACCCTGATTTATAGCCAGTTGTCAGAAGCACAGTTTGCAGCCCGGAGCTTGCAGATGGCATTGGGGAAAGTAGTCTTAGGAATTGAGCCCTCAAACTGTGGGATCAGATGAAGCACGCAGTTGAGAGAGAGTAGAGAAGAAACTGAGTTTGAGTTTGATTTTTCCTGCATCTTCAGAAAGGTGCCTATAACAAAAGAATTTTCATAAAAGGACATGAACTAAAGAAAAATAAGCTTTGGAATACAATATGAAAGAGAGAAACTCAACGGTGCAGTAAAATTTTACTAAGAAAATAGCCTGCTTTTTCTCTAATCCCCAGGTAGACAATGGAGATCCTAAAGTTATTCTGGGATAAGCTTTAACATCCACCATAGAAAGAGCTTTTCCCAGCTAAGTAATTCAAAAGCTTTACAAGGAAAATACAAAGGAAGTGCTGAGAAAAGCAGTTATTTCTGAGGTCTTCATAAAGAGAACAAGGTTATGTAAGGATACAATAATGGATTTCTTGTGGGTATTTTTTATAATAACACTCATGGTCTGTGACATCAGAGTTCTTTATTTTAATAAATTCAATCATACAAGAGCCAACATGGAAGAGATAGCAAGCTCTCTAAAGATGTAATATGGTTTAAGGGTATATTTTAGAATATCTAGCACATAAAATGGGCTGTGTCATTCCAACAATGAAGATTTGATGACTATCAGAGACAAAAAGCTAGAAATATTCTTCAGTAAGTATTTGGAGGGTGCTTATTTAGTGCTGACAGTTGAATAAGACTTGTACATTATAAGAGATAATGGAGCTGGAACTGGGGCGAGTCACCCTTAGTGGAAGCCAAGGAGTTTATTAAGACACTGTGATTTGCTTTTCATTACTGTAACAAAAGTCAGCTTTCCATTACTGTAACAAAACAACAGACATAATCAACTTATAAGCAGGAAAGGTTTATTTTGGCTTGGTCCATGGTCAGATAGTCAATTGCTTTTGGGCCAGTGGTGAGGCAGTACAGCATTGTAGAAGCTTGTGACGGAGAAAGCAGTCACATATGGCAGCCAGGAAGAAAAGAGAAAGAGGGGAAGGGTCTGGCTCCCAAAACCTCCTTGAAGGGCACATCCCCAGAGACCTAACTTCCTCCAACTAGGCCGTGCCTCTTAAAGATTCCCACACCTTCCATTGGCATGATAGGCTGATATTCAAGCCTTTAACACGTGGTCTTTGTGGAACATTCAAATCCCAGCTGTAGCATTGCCCAGATAAAGTCAAATTCTAGGACAATTGCTTTACACATTTTCTGAAGCACAAATGGACAAAAGAAAGCCCAAACCTATTGCTCACAGTGTGACTCTGATAATTTTAATGCTCAAAAATTTAAAGCAGGTATAAGACAAAATACTCTTATTGTATCTGGATTTCACTCTAATAAACGATTTTTAAAATTCTCCCAAGTGACACTGATCACTTCACCTGATGGAATGCTAAGTGGGAAATGTTACTGAAGATCATTTTAATGGCATAGAAAAATGGTGGTACAAAAGTACATTACAGTATTACTAGTGTTGAGATTATGACATTAATTTTTCCTCATACTTTAAAAAAATTCTTCAATGCAAAATCACACTCATGAATATTAAATAATGAGAAAAGTACAAAGAAAAAGACATTATTACACTGCAAGGTGAATAAAGACAGCTTTTTAAAGAGTTACCAGATGTATTGATGAATAATTGTTCACTCGACAGGGAGTTTGCATTTCTTGGCCAAAATATTTTGGCCATTTTCAAGGGAAAAAGTCACAAATTAATGAAGATGAATTGCCTAGAAATAGATTTTAATGAAAGTGAGCTAAAAAGGCAGCATATTTATTGCCTTCAATTGGCCATTTGATAGAGGCACATTTGGTAGCAGAACACATTGGTTAAACTATCCAAACACATTTGGCCTTATCTTATTAAACAAATAATACAAATCCAAGTAAAACTGGGAACCTTTTCATGTCCACTGGAATTATGACAGAAAACTTTCCAAATAGCAAGATACATGTGAGAATATGTAGAAACACCTACAGAAGACACTGTTTGAGTTCAATGAGATATTTGTCAACCCTGGATAAATCTGGAATTTGGTGAACATAATGAAAGTCAATTTTCCTTCAGGGAAAATTGACAGAATTTTTTAGTGAAGGAAAGAACAAAACTTATAGCTACATTCGAAACACCAGGCAGACTTTTCCACAATAGATCTTACAAAATCATATTTTTGTTCTCACGTTTCCGTTCACCAACCAGGAGTCCATACCACCCATATGTGCCAACCTCTGATGGCGTATTGGTGATAAAGTTACTGATAATCACAGAATTTAAAATCAAAAGTAGGGTGATGCTGTAGTTTGGATATACAATGCCCCCCCAAACCCATATGTTAAAGACTTGGTCCCCACTTTGATGCTATTCTATCAGAAGGTGATGGAACCTTTAAGAAGTAGAGCTTAGTGGGCATTTCTGGTCATTAGGGGCAGGCCCTTGAACAGGACAGGGGGATCCCAGCCCCTTCCTCTTGTCCTCTTTTGTGTTCAACCATGAGATGAACAGTTTTGCTCCTCCATGCACTGCTCCCATGATGTGCTGCCTCTCTCTGTAGGCCCTAAAGCAACAGGGCCAACTGACCATGAACTAAAACCTCTGAAACTGTAAGCCAAAAATAAATGTTTTCTTTTTGAAGTTGATTGTCTCAAGTATTTGTTACAGGGACAGACAGCTGACTTACTCAGGGAAGCAAATAACACACTAAAGAATCATGTAATGGGATTAAAAATAAATATCTGGTGCTCATCTCTACTGTTTATCTCTGGCTCCTAGCATACACTGCTTAAAACATTTGGAAGTCTGCAGAGTGATAAGGGGGTCTTTATCACTGCAGCAGATGAGGGACTCCTGGGGAACCTCAGATAATCTCAGGATGGGGACAGTTCACCAGAAAGACCAAGGTCAGTCTTTATCCACCTGTTCATTTGTATCCTTTATAATATTCTTCATAATAAACCAGTAATAGTAAGTGTTTTCTTGAGTTGAAAGGGCCTTTCTAGGAAATGACCAAATCTAAGAGGGGGTGTTGGAAACCTTAAACTTTATAGCCAAGTCAGAAAAAAGTATGGGTACCTAGCTGCCCAATACTTTCCACCGCCATCTTTAGCGGGGACAGTCTCCACTAACTCTAGGTAGTAGTTAGCATCAAGTTAAATAAAACCGTAAGGTGCTTAGTTGGTGATCAAAATATCATGATTGGTTGGTGTAGAGGACACATATTTGGTATCAGAAACACTGAGAATAAAAACAGCTCATTACAGCGTTGTACATAAAGTATCATGCTATCTTAGAGAAGCTCCAAAACAGATTTAGAGAGAGAGTAGAGTGAATAATGTCTAAATTTAAAATCTGCCTACAGCTAAATTGCTAATAATCCATAACGCGGTCACTGTAAGGAAGATCTATCGAAAGTGAACTCTCCACTACACTGTCCAGTTCATACAGAGTTGCTGTTCAGTTTAGGCTTATTAAATGAATCAGCCGATGGGGCAGACTTAACGTTCTCTATTTTGTTCATCACTCTGTCTGGCCTACACTGGCATTCAGTAAGTAATTGCCAAATGAATGAATGAACTATTGTAAGGAGGTAAGGAATTGCTTATTTTGGGCCTTAATTTTTTTTCTTTCATTTCCTTTCTTGTGGTGACTAACAACAAAATTCTGGAAAAATGTGTACATAAAGAAATAGGGTAGTTATAAAGATATCTAAAACTTACTTTGGCCTTAAGATGCAAAGGCAATTGAGACTCGCAAAACAATTAAATACTTTAAAGTATTGAAATTAGCACTCTTGTAAAAAATCACAAGAAATTCTAACCCAGATGCCATGCTCCCCTCCAGCACTCTGATTGATGCATTTTGTTTTGAATCTTTGTCTATTTCTCAGAAGAGAATGGTACTTGTAATTACTAGGAATGTTTTGTTGGCATTTGTTCAGAAAAAATTCCCCTCTCTTAGGTATGGCTTTATTTCATAAAACAAGAAGAAAAAAATTGCAGTAAAACATATTGCTAATTTAATACTATTATGGAAACTCTCTCTTTAAAAGATTATTTTTTAAAGTGTTGAAACAAATTGTTCCTTACAGCAACAAATTATCCCTACAATTTATTTTAGAGAGGGATGTACAATTGCTTTTCTATTTCACAAAGGCTAATTACCCAACCAAAGTTTTAACCATTTCTTTTCTCCATAGTTTTGGGAATAAAAAATAAATTAAGACATGATTACTGTTCTCAGTGAATTTATAGACGAGGCAGGTAAATGCATCAACAACAACAATAATAACAATAGCCTTTCGGCCAGAACCACCATGCCATCTTCCAGTAATTTGCCAAAATGATGAACACAAAGGGAAAGAGGAGGGGAACCTGGTAAATGTTCTCTAGGCCTCTTAGAAAACATGGGTTGTTCCTCTGGCCACATACATGCGAATCTACAAAAAGGGTGGTACTGTAGACATCAAGGGAATGGGTACTATTCAAAAAGGAGTCCCACACAAACGTTAGCATGCAAAAGAGTCTACAATGTTGCCCAGCATGCTGCTGGTATTGTTGTAAACAAGCAAGTTAAGAGCAAGATACTTGCCAAGAGGATTAATGTGCATATTGAGCATATTAAAGAGTCCAGATAGCTTCCTGAAACGCGTCAAAGAAAATAATCAGAAAAAGAAGGAAGCCAAAGAGAAAGGTACCTGGGTTCAAGTGACTCGCCAGCCTACCCCGCCCAGAGAAGCGCACTGAGAACCAACAGGAGGGAGCCTGAGTTGCTGGACCTGTTCCCTATGAATTCATGGCCTAAACTGGGGATGGAGCTCTGCCACTGAGCCCTTAATTAGCGGCTAAGTGTTCTAGGCCCTTTTAAAAATAAAAAATCGTCCTGTGTTGTAAGGATGGTTTTCTTAATTGAACAGGTGTGTCTTGCCTTTACTTCAGAGAAACAAATACTTGGAACAGATCCTCATTGTACCTAGTTAATTGTGTCGGGTCTTTACTCTTCAGTGTTTTTCTTGCAGAAAGACTTGAGGTATTGTGCAGGTATATACCAAAATGGCCAAATACTTATGAAATATTTATATTCGCTTGAAGATCCTATAAATCACCATGGGGAAAAGATGTATCAAAATATATGCAAGTCAGTGTATGGCATTTCAGTTAAAGAAATTGTTTAAAGCATATATATATATATATATATATATATATATATATATGATAAAAGTGATAAAATAATTGGTGAACTACAAGAAGGTGTTACTGTTTATATCTAATATTCCTCCAAAACCTCATGCGTTCATAGGTGGGGCTTTTGGGAGATGACTGGATGATGAGTGTGTGATGCTGGATTAAGGATGTGATAACTACATTAGCCCACTGATTGGTTTAGTATAGTTCTGGGTGTGGTTAATGGGAAGGCCCACCTGGGGTGTGGGTGGTACCATCCAATAGGCTTGTACCCTGCATGGGATTGTAATGGCAAACTTACAGAAATTTCATAGCAGAAATTAGAAATCAATTAGTATCCTCTGCCTAAGCTCCTGCTGCCTGTCACGTAGTTAGACGCAGCTCGCCTTGACCACCACGCCAGCTATAACTCAGAGACAGTCTGACTCAGCCTTATCTGACTGCATCCAGCTGCATTGCCCATACTTTCTAGCCTATTAACATATTCTATTTTGCTTGCCTATCCCAGGAACTTTCCACCTAGGGCAGAATAACCCAGTCAGGGACATGCTTGCCTGATTTCACCCGCCTGCTCAGACAGCCCGCTCCCTAGCAAAGCTTGTCCAGAACAAATCTGCCTGACAACATATGCCTTAGCCTATGTAACCAATCATACAATAACCTGCAATTGGCTTTGTATTTCCGGCTTGCAAAAATGTATTTAAGCTAAACTCTAAGCTGACTCTACACATAAGATTTGAGACCTGATTCTCCTCAGCCCGCTAGCATAATAAAGGTTGCCTTCCAACTCCTCAAGTGCAAAGAGTCTTCCATTTGGTTTGATATCAGATTTCTGCAACAGGATAAAAGTACAGAAGGCTCATTGCTCGCTCCTTTCTGCACATCCTAGCATGGACTGTTTCTCCTCTGCCCTGCTGCCCTGCCTTGAAACCAGCCAACTATGGCCTGAGACCTCTATAAACTGTGAGCTAAAATAAACCTTTCCTCCTTTAACTTGTGGGTTTCTGATATTGTGTCTCAGCAAGGAGAAAGTAACTAAGACAGATAGTATGTAAATTACAGGAAAATTACATGTTGCAAATAATAATTCATTTAGAGAAGAGACTCTGAGTAAGGGCCAGAGATTCCCAAATGACTTCACAGGATGTTTGGACTTGGGAAGAGTGGAAGAAGAGAAAAGATTTCCACTGGAAGCACAGAAATGGAAGAATTTTGTACCCAGGAAAATCTCAGAAAGGCAATATTCAGTATTGAAGATAGAAATCTCCTAGAAATCTCCTAGGAATCTGTACTGTCCCCCTCTAGTTCCACCTACTCAGAGTTAAAATTAAAAGAGGTATTTTACACAAATTTAGAATTCTAGAGCCACCTACAATAAATATGCACAGCCCTCCCTAGCTGTGGGTTCCATACTCATGAACTCAAACACCCAGGATAAAAAAATATTCAAAAATAATAACTGTGAATGTATTCAACATATACAGACATTTTCTTGTTATTTCCCCTTAATAATCAGCACAGCATTTATATAACATTTGCACTGAATTAGGTATTAGAAGTAATCTAGAGGTGATTTAAAGTCTATAGAAGGATGTGTGTAGGTTATATACAAATACTATGCCATTTATATATGAGACTTGAGTAGTTGTGATTTGAGTATCCATGGGGGCTCCTAGAGCCAATCCCTCATGGATACAAAGGGACGATTATGTGTGAATTTATCTCCATATGTGATTATAAATAAATATATATCAAAGCAATACATACAGTACATATCAGGAGAGTACATATTTATTATATCTGAGGGATATGTTTATTGTGTATATATGCATCTGTCCTGTTAATGGGACTCTAAGTTTATCCATGAACACAGGCTGCTCCAAGACCTAAATTTCTGACCCTTGAAGTCTGCTATTCTCAAAAGGTAGAAAATAGCATCCTTCCTTCAGATCCATAGATTTCACTTCCAAGAGATAAATTCTCCCCACCACTAACCAACCAGAAGCCCCTGGACACAGTACTTCCAGTGGTGGGTCAATCTGACCCATGGTGTGGTGGTTCCTCCCACGTCCGTGGTCACTGGCTCTTCACTTCTCCAGGTAGTGTCTTCCAGGCAGCACTGCCAGCTTGGTTTCCACCACCTCTCTTAGAAGCTTTCCTGGGCCAATGCCCACTTTTATTCTATCACATCCTACTGCACGTGCAAGGGACTTCTGCTACCTTCTGGATGAAGCTCTTGTTACTGCTGGCAACAGGATCTGAAGATAGGAACTGGTCCCTTCAAGACCTCCATCTCCTGCTTGTGACTTTCCTTCTTGAGATCCTGGTCACACCTTCAGCTGATGATTTAGCACAACTTCAAAAATGAAACATTCTTTTGATCTCATTTAGAAAGAGGCACTCATAAAAACAACTGGCATTTATCAGTATGCCAGACGTTAAGCATATTACATGGCCAGATATTAAGCATCTATATGTATTCAGTGTTTACAACAGTCATTTTACAAAGGAGGAAAATTAGATATAAACAGTTTAACACATTTTATTCATGATAAAAAAAGGAAAAAGCTCAACTTCATCCTGCCTAATTCTGATTGTCAGTAGCCATTTTCCTAGGTCTTACCATAAAATGATGGCATAGTCTCCCATTTCCTGTGAAATTTAGCTTTCAGTCTTCTACAGGTACCTCTCACCAGGTGCTGGAGTTTACCTTTATCTTAAGAGTCCTTTTGCTCTGATAGGTCTTTGCCAATTTTACAGCCAAAACATGGCTTTTCTCTCATCCTAACATTCACCTTGAGTCTTTCTCTCCTTGCGACTTCCACTCCAGTCTATAGCAGATTTCTCTGAAAAATTGATTCTAGGCCTTGTCTCCCATTCCTCTCATTTCATTTTCCCTTGAAATCTTTCTTTCCTTTTCTTTCTTCTTTTTTTCATTAGTAGTTTGCAGTACAGAATGATTAGATTCATTGTGGGGAGTGGGCATGTGCACATACCACATCTTAATTCTTTTTTATCCCTTCCCCCACCCCTCCTCTCTCTCCCCTCTCCCTCCATCTCTTCATCCCCTTCCCTTTTGTAACAGTTCTATCTCCCTGTTTCCTATTTTTAATCTTTTATTTTGCTCTTTAATTTAATTATACTCTGGGTTTCTCATGTAAGAGAAACTACATGGCATTTAAGTTTGTGTGTCTGATTTACTTCTCTAAGCATTATGGGCTCAAATTTACCATCACCACTCCCCTCATTTGCAATGACTTTCATGAAGCTAAAGCCAGTAGCAAATTTCTGGCTTTCATCTCACCAAAGTCCCAGCCTAACTTAAGCACAGCTGGTGACTCCCTCATCCAGGAGACTCCATACTGACCTAGCTTTGGTACTCTTCTAATTCCTCCCTTTTCTCTAGCTGCTCCTTTCGCCACATTTTACCTCTTCCTTCTCATCTCCTCAAGCTATAAATATAGAAATGACCTAATCATCATTTTCAGACTCCCGTCTTTCCCTTCAGACTCCTATATCTAATCACTTATCCCACACTTCAGTTTCATGTCATAAAGGGACTGTGGGGAGCCACTTCGAGATTGCTTCAAATCCTGGGGCATCTGAGGACATGGCAGGACATGAACTGTCTCGTGCAGGCACACAGCAGGATACACTTTTGTAACTATGACTTAGCATAGACAACTGTGCATGTGCTGCATGGTTAAGTCAGTACACAAGAATGTAATATGTGATAATGACATAAAAAAGGCTGGACAGTAAAGACACAGCTGCTCTTGCTGCTGCCTGACTTTTGAACTGATGTCTGCCCCATGTGTGTTCCTTTCCCTGGGGACCTCACCTGCAAAAATACCCCTTCCAGGCTCCTGGCCCCAAAAGGCACTCAAATTTAACATGTCCAAATCCAAATGCCTCTTCCTTGCCCTTAAACTAGCTTTTTCAGGCAACTTCCCCAATGAGTCCACAATACCGACATCATTCTTTTTGCTTTGGGAAGACATTTGCAGCTGCCCATAACTCTCCTTACATCCAGCACATCACCAAATTGCATAAAGCCATCGTGAAACAATTCGGCTGCTGCTTCCACACACACCACCACCCTGCCCAAGCCACTGTCCTCTCCCACCACTGCAATAAACTTTAGTCACATTGACCCTTGAATTGTAATCTATTTCTCATGAGCCAGGCAGAGGGACTTTCCTAAAGCTCAGCTAGAATATGTCACTCAGCTACTCAGTACGTGTTTATCAGGTCAGTATATGGGCTGCCATAGTACAATACCATTAATGAGCCTAATCAGCTCTCACCATGATTGCATTGGGGACTAAGTTCCCAACCCATGGACTTTGGGGAACACATTCAAACTCGAGCAGGCTGCACCTTTATAACCTTATTTAACTTCAGTAACCACTTCAAAGGCTTGATCTCCAAATACTCACACTGGGGGCTAGAGCTTCAACATATCAGTGAGGAAGAAATGCAATTCTGTTCAGACAGCATCATTCAATGGTTTTTCAGCTCACTCAGAAACTAGCCAATGGCAGCAAAATGGTATGCAGTGTAGACATGCTCCTCCTCACTCTCTGGCTACTGGGTCAAGTAAACCAGCCCCTTTACTGTTTCTAGAACTCACACAAACTCTCCTGCATGTGTATCCTCTCTCCTTGGAATAGTCTTCCCCTCACTCACACACATTCCACAGGTCTTTACCCAAATGCCATTTTTCTGTCAGACCTCCCTGCCCCACCAACAATCCCAACTCTTGGCATGTAGCTGCACCACAAATACCTTTTCTGCTATCACCAGTTCTCCCAACACTGACAGGATGCATGTTTTATACATTTACATGTTTACTACCTGGCACTTGGCCTCCTCAGGGCTGAGGTTTTTGCTTTGTTCAGTGCTGTTCTTCATCATCTAGAACAGGAACAAATATTCTCCCAGTAAGGTGACAAATTTGTGACTGTTTTCAAGGGCATACACTCCTGATAGGAATAATTAACTCTTTGAAAACTTTACTTGGGCCTAGCCAATAAGGGACCTCTACTTTCCCCTACTTAGTAATATACTTTCACTGGTTCTCAGACATCTTTCTGGCTGCTGACTTTGCACAGCTACTCAAAATCCATTATCATTTCTTGTTTCTTTGCTTGTATACTTTGAATATGCTGAAATCAGCAGATACAAACTCGTAAGTGCACACCTCAATGGCTTCTCTATGAAAGCCCATGGTTTATTAAGGTGGTAACATAAACAGTAACACCGCAAATGGAATTTCTCATTAAAGGGAATTTTACTGAGTGTCTATCATGAGCAAGGTACTTTATAAATACATCATTTCATTAAACCCTTACAAAAAGCCTAGGGCCGGTGAGATAGCTCAGTGGCATAAGCGCCTGCCTGGCAAGTGTGAGGGCCCAAGTTCGACTCCCGGAACCCACATATGAAAAAAGGGCCGGTGATATTGCTCAGCGGCATGGGCATTTGCTGGTGCGTGAGGTCCTGAGTTCGATCCCCAGTACCCACAAAAAAAAAGCCTACATATTATCAGAGTTATAATGTTAAGCCTATTGATTTGATTGTGACCTCCCACACACAAGCTTATACTTTCTTAAAGAAAAATTTTTTTTCTTCTGATATGCCAATTTATAAACCTTAAGAAATTTATATAACAAGATATTTATCTTCTCAAATAAGCTAACACTGACCTCTCTGTGCACACCTCTGCCTTTTCTTACATATGCACATTTGGATAAACTTTCATCTTAGAGGCTGGGTGTAAATAGGGACTCAGGAAGGCAAACACAGCTGTGTGCTGTCATCCAATGGTCTCTGGCATGGAGACTGGCAAGTGGCATTCCTCAGAAGGATTCCTCAGAGGTCCACAGCAATTCTCTGAAATGGGCACAATAGAGTCATTAAATATAAATTCCTGAGTTCAAATCCAAGCTATTCCATTTACTACCTGTATTAGTGAATGCTTCCAAGAGCTTGCCGGGCTGGGGCAAGGCTCCTCAAAAGACCGCACATGCTCAGAATCAGATTTAGTGCAGGACACAGAAATTTACAAGATTGGCCTACAATGGCTGCCCACAAAGTCAAATGTAGAAGAAGAGTACAAAAGATCTGTCCATGCGCTGGAGATCTAAAGGATCCTGTTGAAGGCCTGGAGCCCACAGCCATGTCCCCTATGAGAATGCATCAGGAGGCCAAAGGATCCATGAAGGAAGACTAAGAGGTCTGCACTGGAATGTACAAGGGTCAGTGCTAGAAGCTGAGGAGTCTGCGCCAGCAGGCTGAAAGGCCGGTGCTGGAAGCTGAAGAATCTGTGCTGAGAGCCAGGAGATGACACCCAAAGTGAACTCAAAGACCGGAGCTCCTCCAAAGAGAACAGCCAAAGCTCCTCCAGGGAAAATCAGCTGCAAGGAAGCTCTTCCAAGGAAAATCAGCTGCAATCCTTTCCTCTCATTCTCTTTTTATATCTTTCTTTAAGTAGGTCTTTCATACCCAGGACCATGCTGACTCAATACAGCTGGGAGTACTCCACTGTTAACAATCTATTAACCACCACATAGCCATCCACGGTGATGAAAATGGTGATGACAATGGTGATGATGTTGATCACACTCCGGGAAGTGCTATGAGGAATAAAATGAACTAATACATGAAAACAACTTAGTGCTTAAACCTATAAAAGCATTCGATCAATGTAAATTATTATTCTACTACAAGTTGATTTTTTATTTGCACAAAAAAGAGCCACAATTCTTTTTACCTGGATGATAAAATTTAGTTGATTTTCATTTTAGTAAACAATGTGAAGCTAAACAGTCTCCTATATGTATCCACAGGGATATGGGCAAAAGTCTAGAGTATAAACATAGAACAAGAACTGCTAAGTTTGAAAACATATTCAGCTTCATTTTGTTTGGATATTGCAAATTTGTTCCCTAGTGTGTTTGTACCAAATTTATTGCATCCAGTAGTGTATGACACCATCATTATCTTACATTGCCAGGCTTCATAAGTGTGCCCATCTGACGTTTGTGAAATGCTGTCACTAGACTCTTCATTTTCATTTTCTTCATTATCAGCAAGTTGAGCACCTTTTCATTTTGTTTTGTCAGATTTCTCTTTCTCCCACTTGCTTATTTACCACCACCACTACCACATTTTATTGGTCAAAGCAATTCATAAAACCAGCATAGGTTCATGGATTAAAAAAAAAATATAAAGTCCATCTCTAAGTGGGCAAAGCAGCAAGCACTACAAAAGGAAGGAAAAAAATGATGGCAGCCATCATTGAAGATCACCCACCACCATCTACTTTGCTCATTTCTCAGTTGCATTGTTTGCCTCTTTTGTAATTATTTTATATAATATTATACATACATTGTGTGTTTATATATGTATATTATCTGGGAGATATATACATACATATATCAATTCTTTGTAACTAGTGCATTACAAATATTATTGCCCAATGTGAAGCAGATCATGTTACATTTTATGGTACCTTAGACTCATGGAAATTTTCAAACTTAATGTAGTCAAGTCTATTGCCATCATCTTTTATGAACTGAAATTTTCCATCCCAGTTAAGAAAATCTTTGCTATTCCAAAGTCTTGCAGCCTATTCTGATGTTTCCTCCAAAAATTTTACATTTTGATAACATTTGGATCATAAATCATTTGATATTTATCTTAGTTCGTAGTTCGAAGCAAGAGTAGAATCTATTTTAATGTTTTCATGTAACAAGCCAATTGTCCTAGTACAGTATGTTGAAAAATCTAGATTTCTTTACTGATTTGTAATGCCCTCTGTCATAAGAAGGTTTCTTCATATTTATGGATCTATTTGTAACTTCCTTAGCTATAATACAACTGTGTTTAAACTACTATGCCCTTAAAATAACTCTTAATATTTGATTGAGTGAGCTTCTGTTCTTTCCTTCTTCAATTTTTTTTTTTTTGCTTGCTATGGTTATTTATCATTTGAAGAAAAATCAGCTTCTCAAATTCTACTTATTGATATTTTTATTGTTATTGCAGTGAATTCTAAAATTTAATTACGTTGGGCCGGTGAGACGGCTCAGTGGCTTAAGCGCCTGCCTTGCAAGCGCGAGGGCCCGAGTTCGACTCCCGGAACCCACATACGAAAAAGGGGCCGGTGATATCGCTCAGCGGCACGGGTGCCTGTTGGTGCGCGAGGTCCTGAGGTCGTCCCCCCGGTACCCACAAAAAAATAAATAAATAAATAAAAAAATAAAAAATAAAATAAAATTTAATTACGTTGTATACAATACTTCTTATAGGGTTTTACCTAGGGAATAATGACAAGAAAAAAAATCTGAAGAAATGCAGTTTTTTCAAACATTTTTGATCCATTGTTGGTTGAATCCTCTGATACAGAATTGCAGGTTTGGAGATGATATGATGGCCAATAGGCACATGAAAAATTGCTGGACATAATCATTCATCAGAGATATTTAAAGGAAAACTGTAATGAGATGTGACTACACACCTATTAAAATGCCTAAAATTTAAAAAAACGAACAACACTGAATGTTGGGGAGAATGACAAGAATCAGAATTCTCATACATTGCTAATCGGGAGTATAAAATTGTAAACCTCCCTGAAAAAAAGATAGGACAATTTCTTAGGAAACTAAATACCCACTAAATGCTATGACTTAGCAATTTCCCTCCTAGATGTTCCTTCATCCAAGAGAAATGAAACGTGTCAGAAGAATTTGCAGAAAAATGTTCATTACTGCCTTATTTATAAGAGCCCCAAACTGGAAACAGCTCCATATCCATCAATAGAAATGGAAGAACAAAAATGGTGTATTTATTTAATAAAACATTACTCAGTAATAAAAAAGGACCAAACTACTAGTACACATAACAGCATCAAGGAATCACAAATATGACACACTAAACCCATGCAGCCCTATTCAAACAATAGATGCTGTATGATTCCATATATATATAATTCTAAAGTAGGTAGAACTAACCTATAGTAGAAAAATTCAGAGTGGTGGTTGTCTATGGGAAATACAGACATGCCACTTCTGACCAGGCCCCACCTCCTAACAGCGTATTCAACTACAACTACAGCACCCGCATGATCCAGTAACCTTCCAAAATTCCCACCACTGAATTCATGAATCTTTGTGGGACATTTTAGATCTAAACCATAACATGAAATTTATCTAAAGGAAGTTTCCTGCTTTTTATGTTAGACACCATGGTAGGTTTGACCTTTTGTTCTGCAAGTCACTGGGGATGGGACCTCAAAGGTGTGTTTTTGTCCCTGCCTCCTCCCTTCTCTCTGTGCTTTCTGTCTACCATGAGGTGAGCAGCTTTCCAACTTGGAGCCAGCTGACCATAAACTGAATTACTGAACCATTGGCCAAAGTAAACCCCTCCTCCTTTAAGTTGTAGGTGTTGGGTATTTTGTTCCAATAATGAGAACTCTGACTAACATGTTTCAAAATCAGAGTCAATTAGCATAGGGTAATAGATCTTAAAATAATAGTTATGCTGATGATAAAGTGATGGGGAAATGATGTATGTTGGGTTATATATTGCCAGAACCATCTATTTCTTAATCTGAATGGTGGTTACTTGGATATGTGAACTTTATTAAAAAAACCATTGAGCCATATACTGAATTTGTATACACTTCTAAAGTTTTCCAAAAGCAACCTTAATGAATTTAAGTGCTGTAATTAAAACTTTTAATAACTCTAAAAAGAAAAGACCAGAAAGTCACTTAATGCATAGATGACACATACCTCTTTCATTCAGATAATCAAAGATGTGATATATTTGTGGTAAACCAATTCAAATGAAGAATTACAAACAGCAAGTAAGTAAGTGTCAGTATATTAGAAACAGGAATACTAATATTGCAGTGAGTGATAATCAAAGATAACACTTATTTTTTCCACTACAACCAAATAGAAACAGGTAGCCAAACTGTACCTATTGATTGAAAATTTCATGTTGAAAAAAAAAAAAGCTGGGCCGGTGAGATGGCTCAGCAGCGTAAGCACCTGCCTGGCAAGCGCGAGGTCCTGAGTTCGACTCCCGGTACCCACATATGAAAAAAGGGGCCAGTGATATCGCTCAGCGGCACGGGCACCTGCTGGCGTGTGAGATCCTGAGGTCGACCCCCAGTTCCCCCCCCCAAAAAAAAAACAAAGAAAAACAAAAAGCTTCCACCAATTGAGTTGCTATAGAAACTTCTATTTCCTGTTAGTAAGGTTAGAAATCTTTTATATCTTATCTCTAGAATAAAGATCTGAATAATTATCTTTATTCAAATATTAAATTTCATTTTTCCATAAATACTAAAGACAATATGATTTCTATATAAGGACAGATTTTATGAGAATTTTTAAAATTTTATTGGTACATTTTAGATATACATGATAACATTCGTCACAGGGAATTTGTACCTATACATAATATATCTTGCTTCTTTTTTTTTTCCCATTCTCCTCCCCTCCTTTCAACTCCTCTTCCCCTCATTTACAAAAGCTTTGTTTCCATTTTTTTCTTCTATTCATTTTTTTACTTGTCTCTTCCTTCTATTCCCTCTCACCCCTCACTTGTTCCTCCTCTCTTTTGAACATTTTCTTCCCATTTCCCTATACCCATTATACTTATTTACACTTTTGGTTTCTCACAGCAGAGAAACAATGCAGTATTTAAACATGTGTGTCCAATTGACTTCACTTAAAGAGTACAGTCTCAAGGTGTATCCATTTAGCTAAAAATGTCTCAAGCTTATCCTTCTTTATGGCAGAGTAGTACTCCATTGTACTAAAAAATCTTCTTTATCCAGTTGATGGGCATTTGGGCTGTTTCCAACATTTAGCTTTTACAAACTGTGCTGCTATATACATGGGTGCACATATATTGCTGTGGTGTGGTGCCTTTAATTCTTCCACAAATACCAAGAAGGGGAATAGCTTGGTCAAATGGAGCCTCCAGTTTTAGTTTTTTGGGAAAGTTCCACAGTGATTTCCAAAGTGGTTGCAGTGGTCTACACACCCACCAACAGTAGAGAAGGGTCCTTTTTCCCCCAAAATCCCCACCAGCATTTGTTATTGGTTGATTTCTTGATAATAGCCATCCTTTCTGTAGTGAGATGGAATCTCAGCATTTAAATTTGCATTCTCAATGACCAGTGATGTTGAACATTTTTTGTATATTTATTTGCTATTTCTACTTCTTCATCTGACAAGTGTCTATTCATTTCCAATGCCAATTTTTGGATTGGGTCTTTAAATTTAAAGGATCTTTTTTTTTTTTTTTTGAGTTCTTTATATATATTCTAGATATTAGTCCTTTGTCTGAGGAACAGCATGCAAAAAAATTTTCCCATACTGTGGGTTGTCTCTTCACTCTGTTGGTGGTTTCTCTTGCTGTACAAAAGCTTTTTAATAAGATGAGATCATAGTTGTTGATTCTGTGTAATATTTCTCTTGCAGTCTGTGTTTTGTTCATACAGTCTTTGCCTACACCAATGTCTTCAGGAGTTCTACCTATTCTTTCTTCCAGCAGATTCAGTGTTTCTATTTTAATATTTATATCATTGATCAATTTCTATTTTAGTTTAAAGCATGGTGAGAGATATGGGTCTAGTTTTAGTCTTTGGCATGTGCAAAGCCAGTTTATCCAGCACCACGTGTTAAAGAGGCTACCTTTCTTCCAGTTAAGGTGGTTGGCTCCCTTGTCAAAGATAATATGACTGAGCATGTTCGGAGTTGATTCTGCCTCTTCTATTCTGTTCCACTGATCCTCAAGTTTGTTTTGTTTTGTTTTGCCTATACTATGCTGTTTTTATCATAGTATCTTTGTAGTATAATTTCAAGTCAGGGATTGTGATGATGCTACCTGCCTTGCCTTTGTTGCCCAGAATTGCTTTTGCTATTCTAGGTCTCTTCTGGTTCCAAATAATTTTTCTCTAATTCTGTGAGATATGCTATTAGTATTTTGATTGGGATTGCATTAAAACTATATAACCATTTTGGGAGTATGGCCATTTTCACTATATTGGTTCTTGCTACCCAAGAACAAGGGATATCTTTCCATTGTCTGATATTATCTTCGATCTCCTTTTTCAGAGCACTGTAGTTTTCAATATAAAGGTCTTTTACTTCCTTCACTAGATTGATTCCTAGGTATTTCACTTATTGGGATGCTATCATGAAAGGTGTTGTTTCCCTAATTTCTCTCTCACTGTTTGTTATTTGTGTACAGGAATGCTATTGATTTTTGAGTATTGACTTTGTATCCAGGTACACTACTGAATTTAGTTATTAAATCTAGAAGTCTTTTGATGGAGTTTTTGGGGTCTTCTATGTAGAGTATCATGTCATCCATAAATAATAATAACTTTTTCCTTTCCTATCTTTATTCCTTTTATTTCTTTCTGTTATCTAATTGCTCTGGCTAATGTTTCCAGAACTATATTGAAAAGAGAGATGACAGTGGTATCCTTGTCTTGTTCCTGATTTTAGAGTGAAAGCTTTCAGTTTTTGTCCTTTTAGTATGATGTTGGCTGTTGGTTTGTCATAGATGGCTTTTATCAGATTGAGAAAAAGACAATATATTCCAATTTTCTGTAGGGTTTTTATCATAAATGGGTTCTGATCTTTGTCAGATGCTTTTTCTGCATCTATTGAGATGATCATAGGGTTTTTGTTCTTGGTTCTGTTAATACAGTGTATTATATTTACTGATTTGTGCGTGTTGAACCATCTCTGCATCCCTGGGATGAACCCTACTTGGACAAGGTGTACAATCTTCTTGATGATTTACTGCCTTCTCTTCACCAGTATCTTACTGAGAATTTTTGAATTTATGTTCATTAGGGATACTGGCCTGTAGATTTTTTGTTTGTTTGTTTTTTGGTTCTTTTTTGTTTGTTTGTTTGTTTTTTGGTTGGATCCTTCTCTGGTTTTGTATCAGGGGAAAGCTTCCTTCCAGAAATGAATTTGGGAGTATGGCTTCCCTTTCAATTTCATTAAAGTGTTTGAGTAGTACCAGCATTAAGTCTTCTCTAAATTTCTTGTAGAATTCAGCTTTTCTTTGTTTGTAGGTTTTTAATTACATCTTCAATTTCATTGACTTATTTTGGGTTATTTAGAATTTTTATGTCTTCTTGATTCAGCTTTGGTAATTTATATGTATCTAGGAATCTGTCTATTTCTGTGTTTTCCATCTTATTAGAATACAGGCTCTCAAAGTAGGTACTGATGATCTTCTGGATTTCTGCAGAATCTGTTGTGATTTCAGCCTTTTAATTTCTAATTGCATGGATTTAAGTCTTTGCTTTCCCTTAATAAGTGCAATAGTGACCTTCTTTGTCTCTCTTAATGAGTCTTAGCTTGAAATCTACTTTGACTGCAAATAGAATAGCTACCTCTGCTTTTTTCCAGGTTCTTGTCACATGAAATATTGTTTTCCATCCTTTGACTTTCAATCTATGAATTGCATTTTGAATTAAATATGTTTCTTGTATGCAGCATATGGTTGGATCCTGCTTCTTGATCCACTCTTCCAGTCTGTTTTTTTTTTGATCAGTGAATTGAAACCATTTGCATTGATGGTTATAACTGATATGTATTGACTTATCCTTGTCATGCTATTTTCCTGCTATTGGTTTCTTTTTCCCCTCTGGTTAATTACTTGCATTGCCTGGTGCATTCATTCTGTTGGGTTTGATGGAGTTGTATTCTTCATTATCTCTTTCTAGAATGTCCTTCAGAACATTTTGGAGTGCTGGTTTGGTGGTCATAAATTTCTTCAGGTGTTCTTTGTCATGGAAGTATCTTATTTTTCCATCAGTTTTGAAAGATAGTTTTGCAGCATATATCAATCTGGGCTAGAGGCTGTTTGTGGGGGGTGCTTGAAATACTTCACTCCAAGTTCTCCTTGACTTGAGGGTTTGTGCTGAGAAGTCTCCTGTCATTCTAATGGGCTTTCATTTATAGGTGGTTTATTTATTTTCTCTAACAACTTTTAATAGTCTGTTCTTGTGTTGAATTTCTGGAATCTTGACTATGCCTTGGAGTAGTTTTTTTTTTTTTTTTTTTTTACCGTGGCTAATTGGAGTTCTATATGCCTCACTTATCTGTATGTCAAATTCTTTTTCCATCCTGGGAAATATTCTGCTATTACTTCTGTGAACAGGTTTTTTTCTGTCATTTGCACTATCTCCTGCTTTTTCATTGACTCTGATCAATATTATGTTGTTCTTTGCATCATCTAGCAGCTGCTTGATTGATTTCTCATGGTCCCTTGCTATTTTTAAGAAATATTTCTTTTCATGATCACTAACTGCAATCTTGTCAGCTATATCTGATATTCTGTCCTCACATTAGCTCATTCACCTGTGTATAGTTTCAGTGGAATTTTTAATCTCCTGGATATCTGTTTGAATCTGTTTCATGGATTCCATTTTTTTCCCATGTTGGGCATTTATGATTTCCATCATTTTTCTACCCTCCTCTATTTTTTATCTGTATCTAGAGTCACTAACCATGTCCTTCATTATGGTCACCATCTCTGTAGTTACCTGAGAAATTACTTCTAATTTTATTTTTTCTAGAGTCTCATTCATCTGCTTTGTTACTTCCACTGTTACCACTTCAGAGATAGTAGATAGGTGGCTTTCAGATTGTTCCATCTCATTGTCCCCTAGGTTTGCCTTTGGTGAGCTAGAACTCTGGGGTTCCATTTTGCTTCTGTGTCTTCTTGTTTTCTCTGTTTTTAGTTTAATTCCTGGGTTGATGCATGTAAATTGCTTATGGCAGGTAGTTTTATTGTTAGTATTTAGAACACTTAGGAAATGACTACTTCTCAGAGGTGTCTTCCAGGTGTAGCTGGCTTTTGGGCTTTGAGTCTGTTGCAAGATACTACCTCTTCAATTTATCGGGGATGAGAAGTTGCTGTCTACTTGGCCCAGCCCCTGGTTCTTTGGCACTGGGCTATAGTATTATTTATGACCCTTAGGCAATCTCAGTCTTGGCATACCAGGAAGAACAATGGACTACAACAATCATGTCACATTAGCTAAAGTAGTACAAGCAGCAAAAATAATAGCATCAAACAGCCTAAAAAATGACAAACTGTGGTAACTATTAACTTGCCACTTTTAATCATATGAACTAGATTTGTGGCTATATGACAAAATCTAAGACAAACCAGAAAATTATATACAGTAAATATGTTCTCAATATGGTGATTTTAAAAGTGGTTGGGGGGAAAATAGAGAAATAGAAGAAGAAGTAAAGATTAGAAGCCAGGCTGGAGGACAAAGGAAGACTACATGAAGTTTGAGAAACTGGTAAAATAGGAGGGAAAGAGATAATGAAGAAATAAAAACAAGAACAAACAAGAAAAGAAAAGCAAAAACAAAAAAAGAAGAAAAAATGAAGGCAGGGTACATGTCTTCTGTCACTGATAGAGTGGGCAAACAGAGCCCAGATTGGAGTTGATTAATCCCAGCAGGCCAGCTGTAAATTTACAGCTGGGTAGTGGATAATCCCAGCAAACCTGCGCCTTTAGTTCCACTGAAGTTCAGGCTGGTTTCTGGCTGTGAGGCTGGAACCTGATTTCTTCAGCCTGCAACTCTCTATGTGCCTCCTGCCGGCTTGAACTTGGCTCCCTGACCTCTTACCAACTTGAACTCAGTTCTGCCTCACCCTGACACTGGGAGCCACTAGATGGAGGCAACCCACAGCTGCTCTGAGTTCCAAACTCAGTTGACCCCTCTCCAAGATGACTTCCTGCCAATTGCCCTCTCTTGGCAGACATCTGAACCCAAATAAATCACCAGCCACTGCAGTCTGCTGCATGCACTGCTCCATTCCCACTTGTGCATTTCTCCATGGATGCCTCTGGAGTCACCAGTAGTCAAAATGGATCTTTAGTTTCAAGCTGCCCCTCCCATGCAGTGAGTCAGGGATCCAGGAGAAAGCACTGCTTGCCACCTCCTTCTTCTGCACTGTGGTCTTTCTCTTTGCTCTCCCTGCGGGCTTCAGTTCTCACTGCAGATCCTTGCTGGGTCCCAGGGACTCACTTCTGTCCTTCTTCTCTTCCTCACATTGCCATATTCCAGCATCTAAACACCAAATCTCAGAAAGGCTGTTTCTCTGCTGTTCATCACACTGCCAATCTTCCCAGAAGTCTTATGAGGATTTTTTAAGTTTAATTGTTCATTTCATTATATGAATTGTATACTCAAGACCTACACTCATGCAAGAAAATACTATTGTAATATTTTTATAAAATTCTTCAAGGAAAGCCGAAAGAACAGCAGATTTATGTTCATAAATTTCATGAAAATTGAAATGTATCTCTTAAAAAAATGGATAAAAAGAAAAATTACAAATCCCAAGAGGAAATAACCCAATGTGATAAAGTAGTTGGAAAATAAATAAATGAGTGAATGAATACAAACAACTATGAAAAAACAGCACCAATCAGAGACATAGAAAAATAAAATAATGTGAAGAGACTACAAAAATATTAACAATTATTAAGTAGATTAAAATATAATTTGTAAAAGAAAAAGTTAAGAAACTTACTAAAAAAATAGGAAGAATTGAAGTCCAATCAAATAGGCTTGAAATAGCAATACTGTCAACCAAGTGAAAAACTCAATAAAGAATTTCAATAGTAACACAGAAATAAATAAAAAGTAGTGAAGTACATCAAAGGGAAAATTATCCAAAATAAAGCTCTCAGCTAAGAAAAAGGAAAATTAACACAATCTACAGTAATTCTTGAAGGTGAAGTAAAAAGAAAGAAGAGTGACATTTGAAATAACAATGAATTGCTGAATTTTTTCTGGAATTGTTCAAAGTTGCCAGTCATAGAAATTAAGCTAGATTATAAGTCCTAGGCCACGTAAACAGAAAGAAAATATACTATGAAATAAAATATACCAAAATTCACAATGATAAAGACAAAAACAGTTTAAAAAGCAATAAGAGAAAACAGATTATCTACAAAGAAATTACAATTTAAAATCATGTTTCTTATCCTCATCAATAGTAAGAGATAGCAGAAGAGAAAAATAACTTCCAAATGCAGAAAAAAATAGCCAACTGAACATCATTAAACCAGGAAAATTGTCATCTAAGCACGAAGGCTAAGAAAACACATTTTCAAGTAAATCAAATACAGTGAGAATTTATCATCCACAAAACTTCCTAGAAAACAAAGGCAAGAAGTGAATGAAACCCGAAAGAAAAATTGTAAAGGACTGAACAGTAAAACCTTGAATTGTGGGTAACTTGTTCTGCAAGTGTTCCACAAGACAAGCAAACATCTCTAATAAATTTTACCTTAACAAATGAGTGACATCCTGCAATAAGAGTAGTACATGATGCCAAAGTCACATGATCACTCTCATTCTCTCTCTCTTTCATTCTCTCTTCCTCTCTCTCCCCCTAGTTGTGGGATTGTGGGGGATCCTGATCATCTCCCAGCAGCAAGAGTTTATGGCAAAGATCTCTGCAAAGGAGGAGAAGAAAAAGGCAGTGGGATCCCTCACTTCACATGAGATTAGGGAGATGTATAAAATGTAGGAAACGACAGAATTTGGTAGAAAAGCACCACTCAAGGCTGTAGCAGTGCAAGCCAAGAATCTCTTTATGGACAGTTCAATTTACATTTCAGTACAGTACAATTTACATTTACATGGACAGTTTACATTTCTGTGAAATCCTCAAAAGGAAGCCAAAGCAAGTGTTGCTGGGTAGGTTCCTTGTTAAAGTTGCACAAAAAGAAAAGGTTCCATTGAGCTAATAGCAGTGATTCCATTAGTGATAAGGAAAAGTCATCTCATACAAGAGCCCGCCTCTCTCTTGTCTCCCTCGCACCAGCCATGAAGGTTTTCAAAGTAAGTGCAGGTTAATTTCTTTACTTTTCTTTATATTTTCTTTATTATTTTGTCTTATAGTGTTTTGATTATAGTATTGTAATCATTTTCACATGAATATTTTTAGGTTATTTGGTTGTGGAACAAATCATCTGAGTTTCCATTATTTCTTATGGGTAAATTCACTTCGATACATAAGTACTTTGTATTGCAAATCTGTTTCCATAACAAATTATGCTCTTAACCTGAGATTTTACTGTAAGTGATAGATTTATGATTTTAAACAACTGATAACTGTGAAGGATGTTTTTTTAAACAGTGTATAGAGAATGATATAAAAGGAAGCACTGGCAGAATTGATACTGGTCTTGAACACTTGAAGTTTCTTGGTTTTTCAAAAGGATGGTAAAGATTTTGACTAGCATTAGACACTACTCAATGTGCATTTTGAAATTCAAAAGTAGCTACAAAATAATAGAAATATATATGTTATACATGAAGGAAACTCAACTTTTCCAGCAGGAAACAAGAAAAATCAATGAAAATGGAAAACACAAACTAAGATAGTGAAACTAAATCCAAATATACTGAGTATATATAAATAGATTCAATCCATCAGTAAAATATATTAATTTAAAAATCTAGTTGATGTTTACAAAAGAGAGCTGAAAACATAGTAAGAGTTAGTAAAAGTTTAAATATATAACAAGCAAATAGCAACAAAACCATTATAACCAACAATAACAGCAAAACCATTATATCAACATCAATTACAAATAACAAAATTTAAATATCATTAGCTGTAAGAGAATTAATAACTACAGGAAAAAATTATCAAAAAGATATAGCAATCCTAATCATCCTCCAAACCTACCAACAGCAATAAAAGGAATTTAATGAAGTAATACAATTCAGACACTTTTAGCAAAAATAGATTTAATGCATATAAACAAATACTAGTAAACCTGTATTTTTGAATAATTCAATTATAATTCTAAAAAGATAGCCTTATGTAAAGATCTCTGCAGCCGTACGTTTTTAAGCAAACACAGTACATTCACAAAAATTGACCAAGAACTACCCACAAAAATGTCTCTACAAATACTGGATAATTTATTATGCATATCCGTTTGGTCCAAATTCAGTAAAATTTAAGTCCCAATAGGCAAAAGTTCATAGGAATATAAATGTTGGAAATTTTAATTATTCCTGAATTTATTTAAGTCTAATGCTTTTTCAAATAACAAATTATAGTATACTTCCAAACAATTAAGGAGTCCAGGAAGATATAATAATTGAAAAGGAAAATACTGTTCTTTAAATGACCAAGACCAAAACACATACATAAATCCTATATCCTATACAACACTAATATAGTTAACTTTAATAAACATACTTTTAAGAAATAAAAATTGAAAACTAATGCACTAATCCTTCAATTCAGGAAAAGTAAGAAGAATGCGCAAACCCACAGCACAGGATTTCAGTCGCAACAGGGGTCCCAAATCTAGACATTTCTTTAGTGGGTTCACCTGCACACTGATTACCCCACGTAGAAACAGTACTTCCTTACACTCTTGTTTCTATCTTGCATGCAAAATTATGACCAATAATGGGACAAAGGAATATGGGCTTGAATAGAAAGGGGTAGATAAGGCATTTAGCAAACTATTTACCGAGTTCATAAAGGCCCTCCAAGATCCATTTCAAAATGTAAATCTCTACCGAAACATAGGAGTTTCTTAGTCATTCCTTCTGTATTCTACCCTGATCTCTGAATTCCTCAGTGTGTTATGTTTGTTTGTATACACTGCTCCTCTCCTGTCCATAAGGGACACCTTTTCAGACTTCCAGTGGATCCTTGTAACCTCAAATAGTACTGAACCCTATATATACTATGATTTTTCCCACACATACATACCTATGATAAAGTTTAAATTATAAATTAGATATAGGGTTTAACAACAGCAATGGTAAAACAGAACGACCATAACACACTGTAATAAAAGTTTTGTAGATTTGAGATGCCCTCTCTCTCAAAATGCCTTCCAGTGGTGCACTTACCCTCTTCCTCTTCATGATGAGTGAATGAATGGTGGGCAGGGGAGGGCGCTGTCATTCACCCCTACGTTCACCTTCTCCACTAGGAGCAAAGCAAGAGCGTGAGCCACATTCCAGTTCCAAATTAGGTCAGGAAATTAGTAATCCTGCTTTTCAGCCTTCTTAACCCTACCTCATGATCCAATTAAATTTTGAATTCTATAGCAGACATTTTGCAAAGTAAAGTAAATTCAATTGATTCAGTGTCATGGGCAAAACTGGAAAAGAAGACAGTAGGGCCAGCCCTTCTCCCCCCAGGCAGTGCAGCTGGAAGTCTCAGTGATCTGCCCGAGGATGGACACTACCACCCTTGGATGTGATAAAATGCCCTCTATGACTGCAAGCTCACCATTGTTAGAGCCTCATCTTTAACCACTTTTACCAGAGAAAGAGTTAAGTATCAAAATACCATCTGTACAGATAGCTTTCAATTACTTAACAACACCAACTTGAAGAATACCAGAATTATTTCATGGACATGTCCCAGGGAACAGCACAATTTATCTCAAATTCACTATACATTCCAAAAACAACATATTTAATAACTGAATCTAATCCTACTCAACATGCTTCTTACTTTACTTTTTCTCAGTGGGTGAAATCCTAGCCATAGTCTTTTAAAAACTCCTCAAGAAAATCTGACACCACCTCTCATTTCCACATGCTCCAAAGTGAGCTGTTAAACTCAGCTTTTTGGAATTTCCCATTTGAATGTTTGTTTTTTCTCTACTTGCTGCCACACTCTTTTATATTCTTGTAGGTACCTCTTAACTATTTACTGTTTTAAGTTGAATGTATAAAATCAATATTAAAAATGCTTGGGCCGGTGAGATGGCTCAGTGGCGTACACGCCTGCCTGGCAAGTGCAAGGGCCCGAGTTTGACTCCCGGAACCCACATACGAAAAAAGGGCCGGTGATATCACTCAGCAGCACGGGTGCCTGCTGGCGCGTGAGGTCCTGAAGTCGACCCCCAGTACCCACAAAAAAAAAAAAAAAAAAGCTTGTAAAATATATGAAGATTTATAAAATCACTGACATTGAAACCAATGAAATGAGAGGTAAAACTATAACATTTACTTTTTGCATCTTAAATTACCTAATTATTCTCTTATGAATTATTCCAAAGCATTTAAATATCTTTTCAAACAAAAAGCACAGAGGTAAAATTTTACACACATAAATCAGGAAGTTGAGTAGTTCACTGTGTATTTCATCATTAAAGTTAATGAACTTTTAGACTATAGTTTGAATAGGAAATTACAATTTTTTGAAAACTATTCATAATTATCCACGGCGAAGAAAATTTAGGTTTACTGAATTTACATGTTGGGTATTATAAAAAGTTATAGCTTGAAAAGCCAAGCCCAGAAATTTTGTAATTTCTACTTCAAGTTAGTTTATGTTGTGAATTTAAGGATATGTAAATCTGTGAGATTTATGTAAACAGGCTGAAACAACAATAGTGACAACTACTTGTTTTCTACTATGTTTAGTGCTAGTTTCTCAGTGAGAATATTTAGTAATGATTTTACACAGCATCTCTGTGTTTGTTCCAGAGCTTTATGATAACTTTCTAAATTTCTAGCATTGTGAAGAGTCTCCAAATATTTTAATACATTTCTTTCAAAAATGGCCACTGGCTCACTCAAGTATCTGAAAGGGATTCTGACGCAGTGCTTTTGAAGTTACTTTAAAATAAAGAAATATTTTTGGAGAATCTTCTGAAGGCTATTGCCCCTATCCAGGCAAATACACACTCCCACTGAACTTTGTTTATTATTTCAGGAATTTCTAAGAATACTGGGGCCCAACCCTTAGAGATTTACCCTAGTTAGGCCCCCTTGTTTTGAACCAAGCTCAGAGATCTAGGACTCAACATTTCAGTGGCAGAGCTGGACTGAAAGCCACACCTTTGTTGTCCAATTTGAGTGCAATAATTTTTTTTCCTGTACTCAAAAAAAACATGTTAGATAACTTTGAGTCTCTGTGACAAAATGCCTTAAACAACTTAAAGGAAGAAAGATTTATTATGGCTCATGGTTTCAGAGGTTTCAGTCCATGGTCCCTTAGCCCTGTTACTTTAAGACCTGGGGTGAGTCAGTACATCATGGTGAAACTGAATGATAGAGGACATCTATTTACCTTGTGATGGCTGGGAAGGAGGGGAGTGGAGAGAGGTACTAAAATCCTTCAAGGACACACATCCAATGATCTCACTTCCTTCCACCGGGCCCCACTTCCTAAAGGTTCCTCCCCTCCCAATAGCCCCACAGAAATGGACCTTTGGGGGCATTTCAGATCCAAACCATAACAACAGATAAACAATTCACAGTTCTTATTAGATATAAAAGAAACTCTAATCAGGATATAAATTACTGTACAAATGTAATAACTACTGCATAGTATACTTAGTGGTTGAAAATAACCAAAACAATCAGAAATGAGCATCTGTACATAAATGGCAATGGTATATCCTATAAACTAAGCATATATCATCAAAATAAGGTGACTGATGGAAGGGAGAAAGAAGATGGGCAAATGGAGAAAGAAAAAGAAGAGAAAGGAAGAGGAGGGAAGGGAGAAACATGTTCTATGGCACAGAAATAAGCACTAATCTAAAAAACCATACTTCTCCAAAGATTAATCGCATTTGCACAATTAAGTGAAAATGTGAAGCTGATATAAAAGTCTGTTATAAAGAAACTGTACGAGGATCAAATATTATCAAGACTTTTTGCTATCAGGTGGATGAAGATTAAGGACATTGCTAAGGCAAGCAGCTTAATGTTTGTCAAGGTAAATTCTAGTGTCCAGATTCTGTCTCCTCTCTGCTCAGAGGAGAAGAGCCAATATTTCAGGAAAAATCCACCCATTTTACATACGAGACACAGAGATTTGAAATAGTAATTAAAGGAAATTTGGGAGAAGGTACAGTATGAAAGAGTGTGAGGTGCCAGAAATGTAGCAGAAGTGTTGTGCTTCCTAAAATTATCTCTTCTACAGGATCCCTAAACCATGAAGTAGCTCTGAAACCCACAAAGAGACCAATGCAGTGACACACACCCATAGTCCCAGGTACTCAGGAGGCTGAGGGAGTAGGATCCCTTCAGCCCAGAAGTTTGAGGCTAGCCTGACATAATGACTGACACAGTCTCACACACACACACACACACACACACACACAGGCACAAATGCACACACAGAAGAACCAATGCATAAGTCAGTTACCAGAGATAATTTTGTAAAAAGCAAATATAAAACTCACAAAATGGTTGAAGTTGTTTCTTTATGGAAACATTGAATGGACTAAAATAATTCTTACAGGATGATGTAAAAGGCAAAATGAAGCTACTGGTTCCGAAAAACTCTTTTTGACAACAGAACATATTTACAGAGAAATTTATAGAATCCTTCCTGAAAATGTTAGGACTCAATTGGGTATGCACAAAATTGAAATAATTTATATATAAAGCGGACTGAAGTTATCAAAACCTACTGTCTTAAGTTACTTTTCTTGTTGCTGAAACAAAACACCTGACATCCAAAGTTGAAAGGGAAATGGTTTATTTAGCTCACAGTCTGTAGATGGTTCATCCATAATTGACTGGCTCTGAAGCACTCCTGGCTTCGTAGAGAACAGTTCATGGTGGGCAGAACATAGCAAAAGCAACAAGAGACCTTAACAGCATCTTTCTGCCCCTTTTATCTTATCCAGGTTACTCAGGGCGGGGAGCACTCACACCCTTAATCCTAGTGCCCTTGACCCTAGCACTGCACCATGAATCCACTCCAGCATCTCACGCTCTAGATCCAGCCACCTCTGAAAAAGCCCCACCTGTGACCACGTGATGCTTTGGGGGGACATCTCAGCACAAGCCACAACACCTCCTATCTTCTTTTGTATCTTTTAACCTATGGTTGTCCTGACTCTATGATACACTTTCTTCAAAAGCCTTCGTGTTTTAAAATATCACACCACATTAGAAATAATAATTTCAGGTGCTGAATTTAAATACATCTGTGAAACTCATTCATGCATATGAATTTCGTTAAGTTCAGTGAAGCAAATAAAATCTGTTGTTATGAAAGGGACCTCTGACAGCTCATAATTACATAAAAATAAATGCAGCAGTGGAAGAGTAGAACAAAATTAAGATGTCAGACTTGATGGATCTCGTAACTAAAATGTGTAAGCAGCACTGTAAAACTGAGTAAATTTGCTGTTTTGTGTGGTTATAATGGTAATGAATAATATTGCTACATCTCAACAGTAATTATTTAATTCTTTACACATCATGAAAGTAAATCTCTGGAAACAAAAGACTAAAATATATTACATTAAAATCTTCTTAATATGGCAATTCCAGTAGAATTGGATTCGGTTCAAACCCCAGACTAAATCTATACATTTAACTATTGGCTCCAATGCTTACAATAAAGATTATAATTTTTTTTTTTTGTGGGTACCAGGGGGTCGACCTCAGGACCTCGCGCGCCAGCAGGCGCCTGTGGCACTGAGCGATATCACCGGCCCCTTTTTCATATGTGGGTTCCAGGAGTCGAACTCGGGCCCTCGTGCTTGCTGGGCAGGCGCTTAAGCCGCTGAGCCATCTCACCGGCCCAAGACTACAATATTAAAATTAAAAGTGCTACTATTTAAATGAAAATTTTAGCAAAAAGGTATAAATTGGTATCTTGTATCTATCTTTTCAAATAGGGCAATGATTGAGGCATAAAAATGTACAGAAAAGAACTTTAAGATTGAAAGTTTTTAATATAGTAATTCAAGCCCTACCACTGAAGAATCATATGGGAGGGTAGAGACAAAGTTTAAGGTAGATTTAAATGATTGCCTGTTCCCACTGCAGATATCAGAGCCTCCCTTGAGTGTTCCATGGGAGAGGAGAAAGACCCCACACCCCCACCAACACCAGAGCCTCGGGGACCCTGCAGGTAAGGAGAGAGGCCCCTGTCTTAGTTACTTTTCTCTCCTTGCTGAGACAAAATACTCAATGACCAAAACTGAGGAAGGAAAGCTTTATTTAACTCACAGTTTGTGGGGGTTTCAGTATGTAACCAGCTGGCTCCAAGGCAGGGTGGCACATGGCAGAGGGGCAACAGTTCATGGCAGCGGAAGACAGCAAAAGCAGCAAGAGCAAAAAAAGGGGGAAAGCAAGCCTACTCATCTCCGAACCTTTCCAAATTCTTCCCACAAGCCACTCCCAAGGGCTCTTGAACCACATGGTCGGGTATAATTGCAGCAACAACCCCACTTCTCTGGTACCAAATTCTGTCTTGGTTACTTTTCTCTCATTGCTGAGACAAAATACCCAATGCCCAAAATTAAGGAAGGAAAGGTTTATTTAACTCACAGTTTGTGGGGGTTTCAGTCTGTAATCAGCTGGCTCCAAGGCAGGGTGGCATGGCAGAGGGGCAACAGTTCATGGCAGCGGAAGACAGCAAATCAGCAAGAGAAAAAAGCAGGGAGGACAAGCCTCTTTTCTTCCCTTATATTATAAGCAGGCTACCACCCACTAGGGTGAATGTAGCACTCACACCATCTCCCTGTCCTCCTCTTGCACAGGATGAAGTTGTTTACAAAGTAAGGCCCCTAGCCCCCTGCTGAGTCCTTAGCTAAACTTCTCAAGTTGACACAATGTATCAACCATTACAGCACCACAGCACTCACACCACTGACAAAGGCACATCATGGGCCCATGAAAGAGGAAAGAGGCCCCATCCCACCCCACCAATACTGAGGCCCAGGGCACCCCTACAGTGACAAGAGAGGCCCTCTATGCCTCCTGTCCCCACCAACACTTGAGCCTCAGGCACCCTGGGTAAGGAGAGAGGCCCCATCCCATGCCCACCACTGACACTGGTGTGTTGTCCGCCCTATGGAATAGGAGAGAAGCCCAATCCCACCCCCGCCACTGACATTAGCACCTCATAAGCCTGCAGCACAGGGCAGCAAAGGTGACAACTAAAACACTGACCTGAGTGGGGCCGAGAACAGCACCCAGGAGTAGAGTTTTTAAGGACTGCAGGACTAAAGTGTTAACGTTCAAAGAGAGTGACAGACAGTCTTGGGAGACAAGCTTGGAGAGGGTGAGAGTGAGACAGAGCTCTGAGATCCCGAGATGCTCAAGCTCAGGGCAGGGAGACCATAGGACTTGTATACTATGGTGGGAGGCCAGGGTTGTTGGGTGTAACCTTCAGGGGGGTGGATCTGAAGGACATGGAATTCTGTCCAGTGCTCTGTTTGAGCTTTTGCACTGCTGCCGACATCCAGGAACTAGTGGTCTGATTTACTACAGGTCACTCTCTGGGTTGTCTAAATATCTACACTAAAATCACAGACTTCTTTGCTATGGTTAGGGGTGGTTCATGAGTGGTTCTTAGGGTTTGCTAAGATCCGGTTCATATTTGACATCATTGTTGTCATTAACTTTACCACTATTCCAAGGTGACACAGTTGGTGCTATTAGCTGGTTTTCTCTCTATCCCATTATCTGGATTGTCTGAGGGTCATAAGCAACAATGAGGCTCATTCCTGAAGAACCAGGCACTGGGCCAAAGAAGCTGCAAACCTTAGTACAGAAAACAAACAAACAAATAAAAATCATGAAAAAACAAGGCAATAAAATGTCTCCAGCTGGGCATGCTAGTGCACACCTGTAATTCCAGCACTTAAGAGGCTGAGGCAGGAGGATCACTGTGAGTTCAAGGCCAGCCTGGGCTACAAAGTGAGCTCAAGGCCAGCCTAAACTGCATAGTGAAACCCTGCCTCAAAAAGACCAAAAAAAAAAAAAAAAAAAAAAAAGTCTCCAAAAATTCCCAGCTCCCCCAAAGACAATCCAGGGAGTATCAAGAGAGAGGAAGTCATAAATTACACAGCAGAAATGTCTGAAAGGGTATTAATGGAGGTAATAAAACAGTTCAAAAGCTGCTGGGTCAATTCAAAGAAGATGTAACTAAAGAGATAATGACCCAAATGAAACAAGTGATGAGCAAGTCTAGAGAAGACACTAATAAATATCTAGTGGAGCTTAAGAAAAGATGTAAAACATGAAAGTCCAGCATAAAAAAGAATAGAAATCCATAAAAATGTTCCAAACAGAAATCCAGGAGATTAAAAACATGATCAAAAGTCTGGGCAGCAGAAGTGATCAGTGTGAGGACAGAGTATCAAAAGGAGAAGACAAGGCTGTGCTTAGTGATCAGTTAATGAAACATACCTTAAAAACAACAACAGAGGGCCGGTGAGATGGCTCAGCGGCATAAGCGCCTGCCTGGCAAGCGCAAGGGCCCGAGTTCGACTCCCAGATCCCACATACGAAAAAAGGGCCGATGATATCGCTTAGCGGCACAGGCACCTGCTGGTGTGCGAGGTCCTGAGGTCGACCCCCGGTACTCACAAAAAAAAAAAAAAAAAACAGAACATGAAGAACGGATAGAATTGCTGCTACGTAATGCAAAGAAGACAGTATATGGCCAGGGATACAACTCAGCAGCACAGCGCCTGCCTGGCAAGCACCAGGTCCTCAATTCAATTCCTGCCCCCCACCAAAAAAGACAGTATATGAGTAAGGGGATTTAATGAAAAATCAGAAGACTGCAAAAAGGGCATTAAAAAAGCCTGTTTACAGAAGTAATAGCAGAAAATATTCTAGACTTGGCAAAAGAATTTATCATGCAGATAAGTGAGGGATATAGAACCCCAAAGAGCCATGATCAAAAACAAAACAAAACAAAATACTCCATGCCACATAAGAATTAAAATACCAGAAATCCAACACAAAAGAATCTTGAAAGCTGTTAGAGAAAAGCAATGAATCACTTCAAAAGAAAAACCCATTAGGGCTGGTGGGATGGCTCAGCGGCGTAAGTGCCTGCCTAGTGAGCCTGAGGGCCCGAGTTCGACTCCCGGAACCCACATACGAAAAAAGGGCCAGTGATATTGCTCAGCAGCACGGGTGCCTGCTGGCAAGCGTGAGGTCCTGAGGTCGACCCCCGGTACCCACAGAAAAAAAAAAAAAAAAAGAAAACCCATTAGAACTACAACAGACTTCTCAACATAGACCTTAAAGGCTAGGAGAGCTTGGGCTAATGTGTTTCAAGCTCTGAAAGAAAACAAATTCCAACCCAGGTTGGTATGTCCCACAAAATTACCTTTCAAAACTGATAGAGAAATAAGATATTTCCATGATAAAAAGCACCTAAAGAAATTCATGACCACTAAACCAACCCTCAAAAAAATTCTCAAGGACATCCTTGTCTTGGGTTACTTTTCTCTCATTGCTGAAACAAAATACCCAACACCCAAAATTAAGGAAGGAAAGGCTTATTTAGCTCACAGTTTGTGGAGGTTTGTTCATAATCAGCTGGCTCCAAGGCAGGGTGGCATGGCGGAGGGGCAACAGTTCAAGGCAGCAAAAGACACAAATGCAGCAAGAGCACAAAGGGGGAACAAGTCTCTTTTCCTCCCTTATATGGTATGCAGGCTACCCCCAGGGTAGGTGTAGCACTCACACCATCTCCCTGCACTCCTCTTGCAGAGGCTCAGGATGTTTACAAAATGAGGACCCTGGCCCCCTACTGAGTCACTTAAACTTCTAAACTTCTTAAATTGATACAACGTATCAACCATTACAATCCTAGAAAGAGACAATAAAGCTAACAATGCCAAAAGGTTCCATAGGAATGAATGCATCAAGTAGGGCTGGCAGTTAAGTAGAAGATTAAGAAAAGCAAAATAGCAACAAGAAAATAATACAGTGACAGGAATAGATCAAAACCTATCAATTATAATTATGAATGTGAATGGAGTCAATTTGCCATTCAAAAGACAGAGATTAGCAGGATGGATCAAGAAATAAAATCCAACAGTATGCTATATACAAGAAACACATCTAACCCAAAAATAAATTCATAGACTAAAAGTCAAAGGAAGGCAAACAATAGTCCATGCAACAGGAACTCCCAAACAAGCAGGAGTAGTACCCTATTCTCACGCTAAGTGAACTTTAAACTAAAGCTGATCAAAAGAGACAAAGAAGGATATGGCATATTGGTTAATGAAACTGCTCAGGAGAAACAGATAACAATTATAAATATATATGCACCAAATCACAGTGAACCCAATTCATAAAACAAACACCAGTAGAAATAAGAAATCAGATACATGTTAATAAAATTATAGTGTGAGAGTCCAATATGCTACTATCACAAATAGAGAGATCAACTAAACAAAAAATTAATAAAGAAATACCAGAGTTGAACCAAACCTTTGAATAAATGGACTTAGGGGATATCTATGCTGTTCTACTCAACAGTAGAATATGCATCCTTTTTGGCAGCACATGTTATAGTCTTCAAAATAGACCACACACTAACGAATAAAGCATGCTTAAGTAAATGCAAAATAATTGAAATTTTGCCATGTATATTATCAGATCACAGTGCAATGAAACTAGAAATCAGACACAAATCAATGCATTTAGAGACAAAAAGGGTGAAATCACAATGAACACCTCCAAAATCCAGAAAATTATTAGCAACTATTTCACAAATCTATATACCAAAAAACTGGAGAACTCAGAAGAAATGGAGAGATTCCTACATATATATATATGAGTCACCAAAACTGAATCAAGAAAACAAAAGCCTTGAATAATCCAATAACCAGCAATGACATTGAGGTAGTAATTTTAAAAAATCTACCAACAAGGAAAAGCTCAGGACCTGAAGGATTCCCTGCCAACTGCTACAAGAACTTTAGAGAAGATATAACATCAATACTCCTCAAACTCTTTAATGAAATCAAAAGGGAAGGAGTACTCCCAAAATCATTTTTGGAAGCTAGCATTACCCTGACCCCAAAACTAGACAAGGATCCAACCAAAAAGACAACTACAGGCCCATCTCACTCATGAATATATGTGCAAAAATGCTCAACAAGATACAGGCAAACAGAATGCAACAAATCATCAAAAAGCTCATACCTCATGACCAAGTAGGCTTGATCTCAGGGATGCAAAAATGGTTCAACATACACAAATCAATAAATGCAATTCATCACATAAACAAGGACAAAAACCACATTATCATCTCAGTAGATGCAGAAAAAGCTTTGACAAAATCCAACATCCATTCATTATTTTTAAAAAAACTGAAGAAAATCAGATAAAAGGACATTATTTCAATCTGATAAAAGCCATTATGACTAACCTACTACCAACATTACATTGAACGGGGAAAAACTGAAAACTTTGCCTCTAAAATCAGAAACGAGATAAGCATGTCCATTATCACCACTCCTGTTCAACATAATCCTTGAGATACTGCCCAGAGCAATCAGAAAAGAGAAAGAAATGAAAGGAATATATACAGGAAAGAATGAAGTTAAAGTATTATTTGCAGATGACATGATCCTCTGTTTACAAGACCCAAAAATTTCAACCAAAAGACTCTTATAACCAAATAACCAAGTATAGCAATGTAGCATGATACAAAATAAACACACAAACATCTACAGCATTCCTATAGCCTAATAACAAACTCCTTGAGAAAGAAATTAGAAAAACAGTACCATTCACAATAGCATCAAGTAAAATCAAATACTTAGGAATTAACCTAATCAAGGAAGTGAAAGACTTCTGCAATGAAAATTACATACTTCACTCTGAAAAAGGAAATTGAGGAGAACATCAGAAAATGGAAAGGTATCCCCTGTTCCTGGATAGGCACAACCAATATAGTCGAAGTGGCTGTACTTCCAAAACTGATACACAGATTTAATGCGATCCCAGTCAAAACACCAACAGCATTTTTCACGGATCTGGAGAAAACAATCCTAAAATTCATATGAGACCAGAAGGGACCCAGAATACAAAAAGCAATCCTGTGTAACAAGAGCAAAGTGGGAGGCATCACAATCTCAGACTTGAAGTTATACTACAAAGCTACTACGAATAAAACAGCACATTACTGGAAGAAAAACAGACATGTGGATCAATGGAACAGAATAGAGGGAGCAGAATAAAAAACCCATGTACATTCAGTTATTTGATCTTTGGCAAAGGGGCAAAAGACATACACTGGAGGACAGTCTCTTCAGTAAATGGTGCTGGGAAAATTGGATATCCACGTGCACGAGATTTGAGTCTAGACCCATATCTCTTACCATGTACTGAACTAAAATAAAAATGGATCAAAGATTTAAATGCTAAAAGAGAAACACTTAATATGCTGGAAAATCAAATAGGTAAAACACTCAAAGACATAGGCATAGGCAAGGACTTTCAGAAAGGAACCTCAGTGGCGCAAGAAATAATACTCAGAATCAACAAATGGGACCATATCAAATTAAAAAGCTGCTGTGCAGCAGCAAAGGAAACAACCAACAGAGTAAAGAGAAAACCTACAAAATGGGGGAAAAATTGCCCAGCTATTCATTGTACAGAGGACTAACACCTAGAATATACAAAGAACTCAAAAATATCAGATGCCCCCAAAATAAAAGACCCAATGAAAAAAATGGGCAAATAAAATGAATAGACATTTCTCAGAAGTATAAATGGCCAATAAACACATGAAAATATGTTCAACATTGCTGGCCATTAAAGAAATGAAAATTAAAACTTTGTTGAGATTCTATCTTACCCCAGAAAGAATGGCCATCAATAAAAAAATTCAATAATAATGAATGCTGGTGAGGATGTGGGGAAAAAGAAGAAACTCTTCTACATTGTTGATGGGAATGTAATGAGAATAGTAGAAATACAGGCAATATTTGCCAAAAGGAAAAACAGCATCAGTATCTTAATTTTAATGTTATCTTTTATATTGTTATTTTACCTTTTGTTTCAGTTATATACATAATTACTACAAATTCATTTTTATAGTTCTCTTCCAACCTGTTATATTGATGCCTTATGACATACATGATGCATTTAACTCAAAGTTGTTGAATTTTTTTGATTTAAATATGTGGTATATTTGTATCGCAGTAGTACGTAGGTAGAATTCTGAAAATTTCTCAGACAATTGTCTCATAATGAGGATGTTATAGAATAGTAATCTGCTTTTCAAAAAAAATTGGAAATTTCAGAAAACAAAGTATTGAGTAAGATATTTAAAAAAATGCCTAGATAAACCTTGGCATATGCCCATAAACAGATGAATGGATAAAGAAACGTGGTATTTATATATGATACAGTTCTACCCTGCCATAAAGAAGGATAAATTTGAGACATTTTTAGGTAAATGGATGCATCTCAAGACCATACTCCTCAGTGAAACAAATCAGACCCATGAGTTTAAATACCACATTGTTTCATGTGAGAAACAAATCAGACCCATGAGTTTAAATACCACATTGTTTCATGTGAGAAACCCGAAGTGTAAATAAAGAACAAAATGGAGGCTAGGTATTAGGAAGTAGGAAGAACTTGTTCAGTTGGAAAGGGGAATAAAGAAGAGGAAAGGGGTAAGGGAAGGAAAAGAAAAGGGATTTTAAAGGAAGAGAAAAAGAATTTTAAAAAAGAATTGGCAGAAAAAAATGGAAACAGAGCTTTCGTGAATGAGGAGGGGAAGAAGGGCTAAAGGGAGGAGAGGGGAATGAGAAAAAAGAGAATTAAGATATATAATACACAGCTACAAATTCCCCATGATGAATGTGATCATTATGTATGGCAAACATGTACTAATAAAAATAAATAAATAATTTTTTTAAAATGCAAGTTTAAAAAATACCTGACTTTGCTGCCCATATAATAGGCAAATAATATTAATTTGCATATCCTTAAAACCTTTGGTGTTCATAGATTTGATTTTAAATAAAGCTATTATTTCATAAGCCTTTTCTATATTTACCTTTTTCATCAGTTCGTCATGGACATCTTTTGCATGACGCCATAAAATTTACCTCATCATTTCAGTGACCTGCTGAAATTCCATTGTATAGATATACAGTACCTCACTTAAATAAAGCCTTGCTAACTGGACATTTCAATTGTTTACTAACTTTTGCCACAATCAGCAAGGCTATACCTACCTCTCTCCCTCAAAGTTCATCTTTTCAATATCATCTAAATATTATTTTGAGAAAAATTTCTAGTAGTAGATCACCACTCAAAAAAATGAACATATATTTTAAAAAGGCTTTTGAGAGACAACTAGTCTTCCAGAAAAATTTTACCAGTAAAACCTCCCATTAGCAGTTTATGACACTTTCCTTTGTCCACAACCCCAATAACACTGAATATTATCATTTTGCTCAATATTTGCCAAAGAATAAATAATATTTATTTTATGACTAATTCTTTAGATATTCAAACAATGTAATACTTTTACTTATGTCTATTGTCCATTTATACTTCAAGTGTATGTTACCTGTTCATGTACTTTTCCATCATATTAATACATTATAACGGCACACTTGGTCTCACTCATTAGCTTTGCATTTTAACATTGCATTTCTCAGGGCAGTGCACCATTTGGGGGCACCGCTGGCACTCAGGAAGGAACAAGTCTCCATGAGAAGGCTGAGCCCCTTACTTTATGGTAGTTGTCACTCCCAGATCCTGCCTGCTAAAACCAGCAGTGCTCCAAGCTTCCTGCCAAGTAACAATTCCACTTGGTCCAAATACTTCCCCCAAAGACCTAGATGGCATAATTGCAGGAGTCAAAGTTTTACTCATTCATAAATCAGCAAACTGATTCTCTTCCAATATTTAGTCTTAATAGAATAATTCTAAATCTGATTCTATTTCCCTACTGACCCCATTATTTTTCTTTTTAGAAGCTGTCAAAAATTTCTCTTTGTGGGCTGGTGAGATAGCTCAGCGGCATAAGCGCCTGCCCAGCAAGTGTGAGGTCCCGAGTTCTACTCCCGGTACCCACATAAAGGAAAAAAGGGCAGGTGATATCGCTCAGCAGCACAAGTGCTTGCTGGCAAGCACAAGGTCTTGAGGTCGACTCCCGGTACCCACATAATAAAAAAAAAAAAAAAGAATTTCTCTTTGTTTTTGATACTTAAAATTTTTAAATTGCATGTTTTCTTCTCTAATTCTGCCAGAAAATTGGTAAAATATTACATAAATATCGATGTCTTCATTTAGGAAAAACTTTCTCATTTGTGTTTATAGCTATATCTTTTCCTCCATCATACCCCCCTCCCCGACTCTTACTATTTACTTACTGGATCTTTGGAGTATGTCTTCCAACCTGTTCACTTTTTCTCCCTAATGGCTACAGGTTTCTTGAACCTCCATGTTAGGAAGGGAATTACCTCTTCAGGCCTGCGTGGATGCTTTTTTCTTTTTCATTTTACTTAAAGTGTGGGTACTATTAGGACTCCTCACAAGTGATTTTGGCTCTTTCTTTTGCCTGATTAATTTCCATCCAGTGGTTTAACTGAGACCTGCTAGTTCTCAACACATTCTTTGCACTAAATAATACAGCATGGATTTTAATGAATTGTTTTATGATATCAATACCAGGTAATTCTGTAAAGGTAAAAAAAAAAAAAAAAAAAAGGAAAGATAGTGGCAGCACACACCTATAATCCCAGCACTTGGGAGGCTGAGGCAGGAGGATCACTGAGTTTGAGGCCAGCCTGGGCTACATAGTGAGTTCAAAGCCAGCCTGAACTACACAGAGAGACCTTGTCTTGAAAAAAAAAAAGGATCACTTGAACCAATGAGTATAAAGTCACTGTTTTAAGTAGCAATAATATTAATAATTTTAAAGTTGAAAACATCAAGTAGAAAAAAAACCCAAGAATTAGATTAGATGAATACAGTAAAAGGAAATGAAGGATGAATATTGGTGGAGAGAGAGAAGTGGTGAGAAACTGGTAAAAATGACACAAAACAGAACAGATAAGGAGAGGAGAAAAAAGAAAGTTGCTGAATGTTATTATGAAAGGAGAAAAAGAAAGAGAGTTGAGAAAAGAATGGCAATGACAGTACATGTTACTAAGATTCCTTAGGAATTAACTTTGTGAAACACTTTTTAATTATATAAAAATTGATTAACTTAAATCTAGTAAAATACAATGTTTGGCATGAGACATGGTAATAATTTCATGAAATCTGAAAAATGGATAGTAGCTTCTCCAAACAAAAGTCCATGAAAATATTCAGTGAATAAAGAGCAACACCTATAAAAATTGAGTATGGCAATGTTAAAAGACTGATTTTTTAATGGATAAGTAACTCTAGAAATACATTTTGTCAAGTTGGAATGGTTACTTTTAGACATGCAGGTAAACAGTATTCTGATAGAGTAATAAACAAATGGTATTAGGGGCATGAAAGCTTTATTCTGTTTCAGAATTATGTCTGACTTCTAATGTTTATGCACTGAAAGAATTTGGACCATTAGCTTTTATGGTTGAAGAATCAGATTGAATTAAATAAAGTGAGGGAAAATAGAAGATATCTAAAGGAAGCTAAGAACGTATTTCAATGAAATTTGAAAATTTATTGCCCATAACAAATCATGTAACAGACCCAGTTAGCATAGAAGTTGTAAGACTAGAATGAAAAAACAGGTGTGAGATCTTTGAAATTGAAAATGTCATATAAAACAAAAGTTACTATGATTAAGGAATGGATTTCAAAAGAAAATGGTGAAAGTTCATGATGCAAAATTATTGAACTGAAGAGAAAAGGAAATGGCCACAGAGTCATTGCATGAAAACATTGATTATTAATGGGCTTACTGGAGCTCTGAAATAAATTTCCATGGTGTTCCTTATTAATTTCATTTCTGGCAGCAGAAAGAAAATTTTTAAATAATTCAAGTTTATAAAAACTAAGAGTGTGTACAGACTATCTGGAATATCTATTATCTCTGATATATACATAAATATTTTTAAAGCATCCTTCTCATTAAGGCATTTGTTGCATTAATAAAAATACCATATAAATAGCACTTCATTTGGAACACAGTTTAATCACTGTGAATTAGAGTACATAATATATGTAGAATTGGCAAGAAAACCATGCAGAAAATATATTTACATATATATCTACACGGCCATGAATCAAGTACAGAATTGTGTTTCTGAGTCATTTCCAAGAGACCTATAATTTTAGAGAGCCTTGTGTCCACTTACGAACCAGCATCCTAGCAAAAGAAAGAACCTGTAATTGTTGTAAATAGAAGGGTCCTGTTTCATGAATTAATTAAATGACAAAACAAAATATTTTGTTTTTAAATTATGTAAAACTGGTTGATTCTTCCGGACAGTTACTGAGAACCCAAAACCACAAGCTGGCATAGTAGACTGTATGGCTGATTTCGTTATTGCTCAAAACCCTTGATTTCCCCTTTCAGTTCCTAACTGAACGTAGAGCATTCTGCGAGCCCATCTGCAGCCAAGTCACTCTCAGTGTCTGGTGGAGGACAAGCACACTGCCTAGGGTCCTCTGCTGTTTGGCTCACGTGGCTGAGGTGAGTGCAATTGGGTTGACAGGGCCATGTTAGAAAGGAAGTTTAAAACACCTTGGGTGCTTCCCCCAGCCCTCTTGATTTTTAAGAGAAAGGATGTAAGAATGGTGCTTGCAAATAAGAAGTTCTCCTTTACCTGGGTGCTGGAATGAGAAAAGCCACAAAACAGAGCCAAAGCCAGTTAGGACAGGTCCGCCGGTGCCTCCCGCATAGGTTCAGCACCTTGGCCTTGAAGTTAAATGTTTTGGAGGGGTGATTGACTTTTAGGTTGGGGGTTATTGAGTTTAGTTCTATTGCGATTGTGAAGCCTGTGATGGTTATTAGGAGGGCTGAAGCTTTTAAGTGATTAGGTATAGTGATTTGGGGAATGTCTAGAGGAGGAATATAATTTGAGATGAAAAATCCTGCAAAGATACTGAAACATCTGGCACAATGTAGTTAAATAAGAAAAAAGCCAAGGGAATTAATTCTTCTAATAAAAACTAAAATGTTACATTAAAGGAATTTTTTTTTTTTTTGCCTGCCTGGCAAGCGCGAGATCCCGAGTTCAACTCCTGAAACCCACATATGAAAAAGGGGCCGGTGATATCGCTCAGCGGCACGGGCACCTGCTGGCGCGCGAGGTCCTGAGGTCGACCCCCCGGTACCCACAAAAAAAAAAAAAAATTCTACATCGGTACTGAACACGCATAGACTTTCTTGCCATCACCTCCTACCCATAATATATAATACGTATGTACACACTGTTCACACTGTATTAGTGATTATAAATGAACCAAATACAATTTAAGTATATGGGACACTGCACATAGGTTATTTGCAAATATGCCATTTCGTATAAGGGACTTGAGCATCTGGAAATTTTGGTTCTAGCATCAATCCCTCCTGTATACTGAGGGATGACAGCATCCAATAGTTACAAGATTTAAAAGGATTTCTTTTACTTACCTATGTTGCTTTAATATTAACTTTTTGTTCAAGAAACCAACTATCCATACAAGCCATAAACCATACAAGCGAATATATTTTTTTAAAAAGAAAAGATACTAACATTGTCAAACTATCACTTCCTCCATACCAGTATTGTCCTCTATATGTTACACACACTCATTTATTTCTCCTAACTTTCCTGTGACCAAAGTGTTTATTTTTTTACCCTTGTATCATACAGATCAAGAAATGGAAACAGAGAAATTACGTAGCTTACCCAAGATCAAGCAATGACCAAACGCCAAGAGATCAGAGCCACGGTTTCTGGATCAGGAAAGACCCTTAACTATAGCTGGTCCCTAACCAGCAGTTTCATTTTCAAGATCACTGAATTCCAGGCCACCTGCCCTACAGATAAGAAACACAAGTGCACTAAAACTCGAGCCTGCTTGTAAGACAGGTGTGAATATGCAAAGAGAGAAGAAATTTTAAAGTATCAATTTTTTTAATCTAGGGGTTCTATACTGATGAAAACTTGAGCCCATAGAGATAGCTCTCATCACAGAAAAGATTTCTGAAACAGGAATAGAGTTTGGATTACCCAGAAGCCTTGGGACAAAGTTCAGCGTTCTTTCATTGCATTCTAGTGTCCAACTGAATTATAAAGTCACAAAGTTAAAGTAATAGTTCAAGACATCAATTGTGCCAGTTTACACACAAACAGAAAGAGCTCTTGGCTTCCAGACAGTCTTAAAGAATTTAAGTTAGTATAGTCAGTATGGAGATTCTTCAAAATGCTAAAAATAGAGCTTCCATTTAATCCAGCCATGTCACTCTTCAGTATATTTCCTAAAGAATTAGTCAGCACACTACAGAGATACCACATTCCCATGTTTATTGCAGCATAATTCAAAATATTTAAGCTATGGAAACAGCCTAGGTGCCCATCAACAGATGGATAAACAAAATACAGTATATATACACATTGGAATATTATTCAGCCATAAAGAAGAACAAAATCATGTCATTTGCAGAAAAATGGATGGAACTGGGTCATACCAAGGGAATAAGCCAGAGCCAGAAAATCAAGTATCATATGTTTTCTCATATGAAGTATCTAGAAAAAAATTAATGTAAAAAGAGATGATATATTTTAAGTAATATGGATGTCTCTGCAATTAGCATGGGGTTCAATTACCTCTTCTGTATGCTGATTTCATTATCTTTGGATATATATCCAGTAGTGGGATTGCTGGATTGCAGTTTTATTTTTGTTCTTTTTTGAGGAACCCGCATACTGTTTTCCATAGAGGCTGTACTAATTGAAATTTCCACCAACAGTTTGCAAGGGTTTCTTTTTTCCTCTGCCTCACCAGCATTTGTTATTTTGGGTTGGAGGGGAGTGTGTTTCATTGCTTGTTTGTTTTTGAGAGCAGCCATTCTAATTAGGATTGGATGTTATCTCATTGTAAATGGATTTGCCACTCCCTGACAGCTAATGATATTGAGCAGAAGAGGAGACACATACAACTGGCTGATAAATACAGCTTATCAATTTCTACCCAGAAAGGCAGCTACAGTTTTGATAGAGATTGTATTTAATCTGTAGATCAATTTGGGGAATACTGTCATCTTAATAATATTGTGTCTTCCGATCCATAAATACAGAAAAATTTTTTTCATTTTATATAGGTGTTTTAGAACTTCTTTCAACATTGCTTTGTGATTTTTAGGAAATAAGTTTTATATTTATTTGCTAAATTCCAGAGTAATTTTTCTGCTGTTGTAAAAGACATTATTTTCTTAATTTCATTTCAGATTATTATAAGTATATGAGATACAGTTGAGTTTTACACATTGATCTTATATCCCATGCTGATCTTATTAGCTCTTAGAAGTTTTGATGGATTTCTTAGAATTTTCTCTGTTCAAGGTCATGTTATCAGCAAACAGCTTTTACTTGTCCAAGCAGGATGTATTTTAGTATTCTTCCCTGCTTAATTCCAAAAATTTGGTTTGATTTTTGGATTTTGTTTTCATATTCTATAATTTTGTTGAAAACTGGACATTTTATATACCATAACAAGCCTGGATTCTGATACCTACTCCCCATATCCATCATCATTTTTTGTTCTCATGCCTGTTTAGTGACTTGGCTGGACTTTTTCATAGGTTCTATTTCCTCCTCTGTGTGCAGTGTACTCCTTTTATGTTGATGTGTACTCCTCTTATGTTGCAAGTTGCATGTGCGTGCAATCTTTCTCACCACCCCTCCTCAGATAACTGTGCTTCTGCAGGGTTCTCTTTAATTGTCTCTTTCTGTAATCTCCCTTTTAGGCATCTGGCTGGTCTGCTTCTCTTACATCCAGATCTTAGACCGCATTAACTGTTAGCTGATTGCTCTACTACCTTTGACAACTCTTACATAGTATTTGAGGCAACGCTTTGAGGCTTCTTCCAACTGTATAAGGACTCTTTTTTTAACGTCTTTGCCCCTGGTTCTCTCTGTCAAATTTCTAGCTGGTATATCGTTTAGCTTTTTGCTATCACGCAACTCCTCCTCTTAATTGCTTTTCACCAAGCTCTCACTGTTCTAGACGGTGCCCTTATGCATGAAACTCTAAACAAAATCTCCCCTTAGCAAGAGCTATGAAGTTCTCTATTCTTACAGCGTCTTCTCCCCGCCAGGCAAAGCCTTTATCCTCCTGCTTCATAACTGGGGACAGAGACAATAGCCTGCTTCCTCAGAGCGGCACTGCCGCTTCATCAACAGGACAATAGCCCATGGCATTTGCAGCTTGTTTCTTCCAACATGGAACTCCCATCCTATTGATACCGGATGATGGGATGGGTCATTTGACCCTGAGACAGCAGAAACTAAACCAGGCCAAATATTGCAAGCACACACTCTCTTGCACAGACAGTTTTGTAGGATGGGGGAGCTTCAACCAAATTAGGGTTTTGGCTGAGGGGAGCCAGCAATCATTCAAGAGAATGACCAAGCTGCTGCTCACAGAACAAAGGGAGCAGAGGGTTTTTATTAATTTGCAAGTGAGCTAAAGTCTGGTCATTCTCATTGGCCCAGGGTGTAACAAAAGATGTTTCCTCTTCTAACGAACTTGGACCACCAGAAGGTTACCATCAAATTGTACGAGAGGCTACTGAATTTGTGTGTATTCAGTACCATGATCCTGCACAAAACATCCCAGCCCTGTGGGTCTGGGCCCTGTGATAGGGCTCAAGAACTAGGTGCTTAGGCTGATGTGGCTGCTGAAGAAGTGCAAGCATTGAGGCAGAAAAGGGGAGAAAGAAAGAAAAAGAAAGCCAGTTATTACAGTTTAGAACTGAAATATCTCTGCAAAGTCTCATGTGTTTAGACTTGGAGCTTTTGAAGGGTGATTGAATCACGGGGGTGATATACTCATCAACGGATTAAGTCCATTGATAGTTCATGGCTGAATGCGCTGCCAGGAGTCGGGGCCTGGTTGCAGCTGGGTTCCTGGGGGCATGATCTGGAAGGCTATATTCTTGTCCCCATCTCCCCCCTTCTCTCTGCATTTTTGCTACCATAAAGTGAGCAAGTTTCCTCCACCAGGTCATCTCACCATGCTGTTTCTCCCTTGGAAGCAGCCAAACATGGACTGATCGCACTGAAATTGTGAGTCAAACTAAATCGCTCCTCCTTTAAATTGTGGGTGCCAGGTATTTATCCCAACAACAGGAAAATGACAAATACAGAAACCAGTACCAAAAGTGGAGTCATTACTATGACTGTACCAGTCCGTATGGCTCAGAAGCTTTGGAAACTGGTTTGCTGGAGAAGTATGGAAAGTTTTGGAGATGCCAGCTAGGGAAGACTTAGAAGGCTGTAAGCAGAGGTAAATGGGAAGTTCTGGCTGAAGTTCAGAAGAGCAGACTGCTGATAGGAATGAGGACAATAAAGGCCAGGCTCATGAAGTTTCAGTTGGAATGAAGATTCTATTAGAAATTAGACAAAGAGGCCATGGTGTTTCATTCTGGCAAAGAATTTTGTGTATGTTTGGTCTGTGTTCTGAGACTTTGTGTGATGTGTAATTTAAAGGCAGCAAACTAGTTGACCTAGCAGAGGAAATTTCAAGGCAGCACAGTGTTCAAGCTGTGTCATGATACTTCTAGATGCATTTAGCCAAATCTGTAATAAAAATCAGCCAAATAGCAGAGTGAAAAGATGTAAAAGCTTACAGTTTCACCAGAAAGAAAGCACCTGCAAAGTTGTGACTATGGAGATCATGGCTGCTGAAAAGATTAGCATTTTTTTTAAAAAAGTACTTTGCTTTTACATTTTTTTGGCAGACATATATAAACTACAACCTTTACAGGGTTAGCGTGGGCATTTTTACTATAATCATTCACAATTCTTGTCATTATGCTACCTGCGAAATACGTACAAAATTCTTAATATTCACATATCGTTAATAATATATCTCTCCACCCATTTCATTTAACCTTTGTTAAATAGCAATATTTTTGAAGAATGATTTTCAATATTATCTGTCAGATATATATAAATATATATATCATGAAGTACTACATTGGACTTTTCTGGGAAATTGACTTTCCCCTTTTGATTTCTGCCTTTGAAAAAGTTTGTTTTTTAAAAAAAAGTGTAATCCATGGGGCCAGTGAGATAGCTCAGCGGCATAAGCGCCTGCCTGATACCCACATGAAAAAATAATAATAAAAAATAAAAAGTGTAATCCAAAAGTTGTAAACATATCTGCTCTGTAATTTCCCATTTCGTTGCATGAAAAACATTTTTTAAAGCCCCAGCAATGTTGTTTCCATTTCGTTCCAAATATGGTTGCATTTTCATTTTGAAAATCACAAACGACATTAACATGATCCTTTCAGGAGCCTGTTTGGTAACCTGCCTCCTCCGCACATTCATCAAGCAACTTCAAATACTCGCGCTATTCACACAGAGCTGCTAAGACCAAGTCGCTCTCCGGAAACGCACTTGTAGGCATGATAGCAAGTAACCAGCTGCCTCAAACACATAAGCACTGATTGGGGAACTATTTTTCAGTAATCACAGTACACGTTCTCCACGCTTTGAACAAATCACAGCGAAGCTGCTCCTCGACACCAAAGCCTCCGCACTCACCCTCCGGAGCCCCACTCCAAGAGCTGGGGGTCCTCCGCGTCATTTCTGACTGAGCGGGAGTTTTAGAAAACCCGAGCGGTGCCGGGCGCGGAGGAGCTCGCGATCCTGCAGGGCCGAAGCGGCCGCGAGAGGGGCCCTGGGGGCCTCTGCAGGGCGCGATGTCGCGCGCAGCGCGCGGGGGGGACGCGGAGGGGCGCGGGGCGCCGCGGCTGGGCTGGGCTGGGGCGCGGTGCGCGCGTCCTGCCGGCGGCGCACGGGGCTCACCTGGGGCGTAGGGACCCGACGAGCGCCTGGAGCCCCAGGTCCCCTAGTGCCCTGAGCCCCGAGCCCGGGCGGGCATCCGCTCGGGGAGCGGCTTCCCCGCCAGGAGCAGAGCTGTCGCTCGGCGCCGAGGAAGCGGACTGAGCTGCAGCCCGCGCTGTCCGGGGAGGAGGCGGCGGTGTCATCGCGTCGGGAATGAAGGGGAACGCAGCGGCCGTTTGCGCGCCCGGACCCCAAGAAGTGCAGCAGGTAAAGAACAAGCCGTATTTCCTCAAATTCCCGGTGCTTCCTTCTCTCCCGCTTCCTAAACTCGCGCCTGCACTGTCTGCCTCTCCTGGCTCCCCCCGCCTCCCCCTAGGACCTCCCACCCGACCACCGCCGCCGCCCCCCGGGGTCCCCGCCCCTGCCCTCCGCCTCTTCAGCGAGTCCGGGCCGCGTCTCCTTCCTCTGCCCCAAAGGTGGTTCGCACTGCTGGCCTGCGGTTGCCCGAGGCTGCTAACTGTACTGCACTCTGAAACAAGGTTCTACCAACTTCTTGGGGTGGGGGAGGAGGTGGTGAATTTATTCGCTGTAAATCGACTTTGTCAAAAACAATTTTGCCCTGGATTTCTGGGAGCCCTGCAAAACATTCAGTAAGCAGCGTGGGCACCCCATGTAAAGTTCTGAAAGATTTCCTTTGGGCATGTTAGAACCCCAGTTGCTCGAAACGCACAGGTGGCTCCTGGTGTGGCCATGGGCTCCAGCTTGAGGAACCTCACCTGTTATACCCAGTGCCCCCAAAAGTAGCGCTGGTTGGTATTTACATATTTGCATGCTCGGTTGCATCACAGTGAGGAAGTCGCTGATTTTTGCATCACTATCGAGTACTCGGTTTATAAAACTTAGTAAAATCAGTGTCTCTGGAAAACAACCTTTCATCGAGTGACGTTGTACACGTGGATTTTGTAGTGATGGCACTTTGCATGTGTACGCAGGGTGTGGGTACTAATGCCCTGGGTGCTCCTTAAAGCAGGTGAATCTGTGGGAATCCATCAGATTGCATGTTTTAAGCAAACCTTTCCTATATGGTTCTTCCTGTGCTTTTCTTCCTTTAATATGAGCAGGGTATAAAGGAACTAATAAAAAACTGCATAATATTATTCAAGAAAAACTCATTGACTCTGCAATCTCGGTTTTTGGAGATGGGCTATTTTACTAACAGGTTGTGTCTGGTGTTAAAAGTTGTTTTGTGGCATTGCGCTTCCGAACAGTGACTGGCAAAGGGATCTACTCCACATGTGCAAATATATCTGACAGTAAACTGCTGAAGTTTCACAGTAGTCATATTTTCAAATATTTTACTTCCTTAAGTCCTACGGGTGTTTTCACCTTTAGTTTTTGCTGACTCGAGCATTGCACATAATATTTAGTGGCTGTCATACACAGATCATTCCTGCGTGTGACCTGTTTGTAGGTTATAATTTGTGAGATATTCTTTCTTTCATCTCAGAAAAAAAATAGTGATGAATAGTTCATTTAATAGAATTATCAGACATACAGAGCAGACCATAAAAGAAATAAGCAAACTTTCATGTTTAACAAGTTGTTTACTTTTTTAAAACTATTAAAACACCTCTCAGAGAAAATAAGGGAAATAATATTCATACCATTTTAGAGGCATTTTATTCATTATCACTGGAAGATATTTTAGATCACTCTTATTTAAATATGTATATGCATCATATATATATACACACACCCGGTTACAATTTAATCAGCATCATTTTGTTTTCTTGGGAGTGATTTTACTTTTTTTATGTCAGATCTTCATTTAGATGTTTACTGTTAATTATAACTGTGTCTTACAAGAGATCCTATTATACCGTGGGTGAAATAAGTAAGAACCTATGGACATGGTTATACTAAGCAAAAGAGAAGGTAAACATAATTTTATTTCTTTTTCTAGAATTTTTAGAAAGTGATTTCTGTGGACATAGTGGTATAATAACCAAAATATTTAATTATCTAAAGACTTTGGTAATGATACTTTGTAATTTTTAAATGTCTTTTCCATATTTTCTTAGATCTTTCTGTAGTTAAATAGATGTGAAGTGAACACACTGGTTATGTATTGAAAGTGGTACAAGGAACCCATCTTAGACACTGTCCGTTCGTTAAAGGAGGAGAGGTGTACTTTGGCTCGTGTTTCAGGACAGCGGGACAGAAAAGCACAGCAGAAGTGTCCTGGAGGAAAAGCTGCTCACCTCAAGGCAGCCAGGAAAAGAGAGATAAGGGGGGAACCAGGAAGTGAGGTACACCTTCCAGGCCACACCCAGGAGACGGCCACTCCAGACCGGGTCTCACCTCGCAACTCAGAGCCAAGCCTCTGCATGAGGCCGTGGGGGTCCTCAGACACAAACCCTAACATACCCTCGTTTGAAGTCTATTTGCACATATACTTTTAAACATAACCTCTTCTAAATAAGGAAACAAAACAACTCTATTACAACTTGTATTTGTATCTTATCTTTTTATCTGATATAATGAGGAAAATATTAATGCCCCCCATAGGAGACAGCAAAAAACATCTGCAGGTAATAAATCAATGCTTCCAAATTATCTGAAGATAACAAGCCTCTTTGAAAATCTGGGGATCCTTACAGATCTGCCATCCAGAAAAATACCTGGGCTTAATTCCTAGCCTGGATCAAATGTCAGTGAGGTTAATACTTTCTCTGGACCCAGTTCCCAGAGGAGGCCCAGCTCTGTTCTTGTGGCTGGAGAGCCTCAGCTGCTACTCTGGCACGCAGCTGGGCATGGGGGCTGCTGTGCAGAGCCTGAGTCCTTCGGCCACGCTGAAGCGAATCCGCCTTCCTAACTGCGGGAACACTAAAACGTGAGCTGCCGAACTGGAAAGGTAAAATGCACCAGGCACTAATTTATGAAAACTGTGCTTGGTATTTTTTGTGTAGAAGACTTTATTCAATATTTGTTGCTAAATACTTTATTTTCAAAGGCAGCATATACAGGAATAAGTGATCGGTGTGAAAAAAGTGAAAATGAAAACATGAGAAACTTAACTAAAACCATACTAAATTGAAGCCAAATCTCTAACCAGCAACCGTGTATAAAAATGTTATAGGAATATCAATGGGAATCATTGAATTATTTGCACTGAATTTTGATTGATTCTACCACAAAGAAGTGACATTTGAGGAGATAGATACGCTTCCCTGATTGAAACATTATACAATGTATAGATACATTGAAATATCATATTATAGCACAATATTAGTATCAATTAAAATGAATTAAAAATGTCTAAAAAACAGAATATTTATAAATAAAATTTACAGGTATAGATTTATAAGTATAAAAATAATCTACAGAAAATTAAAATAGAAAATATGTTTTATCTGATTCTTTGAATGAGTATTAAAAAATAAAACTCTACCTGAAGAGTTTTCATGTACCATGACAGTGAGTATATCTACATTCCAATTCATTGTTAAGCTAATATATCAAAGAATGAAGAAAGTTGTGCAAATGTTTCATTTTTTAAAACATAATACAGTTTGGGAATTTTAATTAAGTGATACATTGTCTGATCTGACTTTACTTATATGTAAATATATTAAAATATATTTTCCAATGCTTTAAAAAAAAAAGAAATGCAGTTGAATTAGTCTTGCAGTTTAAAGGCATGATGTGATACACAGACATTGCCTGCTGTAAATGCACCCTACATAGAAAGAACTATTGCATTTTCTCCTCCCCTGTCCCAAGAGGCAAACTTTCCTAACCAACTGGCCTCATTTGGTAACTGTGTTTCAGTTTCTCCCTCTCTGTCTTTCTCCCTTAACACTCTTGACTCCCTTTGTTTATAAACCCTCTTAATCAAAAATGATTCCAGGGCCAGTGAGGTAGCTCAGCGGCAAAAGTGCCTGCCCCGCAAGCAAGAGCTCCTGAGTTCGACTTCTGGAACCCACATAAAGGAAAAAAGGGGCCAATGATGTCGTTCAGTGGCACAAGCACTTGCTGGCAAGCATGAGGTCCCAAGGTCGACTCCCAATACCAACATAAAAAAAAATGATTTGAAGTAAATACCAAACAAATTACTTAAATTATTTTCCAGATAGTTTACTTCTTACATGTAATCCTAATAGCTTTGTATCTTGGCCTCTGTGTTCTTTTTTTTTTTTTTTTTGGATACAGGATCTCATTATGTAGTTCAGGCTGGTTAGCCTTGAACTCACTACATATCCCAGGCTGGCCTCCAACTTGTGGTGATCCTCCTGCCTCAGCCACCCAAATGCTAGAATTACAGATGTGCACCACCACGCCCAGCCTACCTCTGTATTCTTGCACTTTCTCTGAGAAATGTCCTGTAAATTGCACTGTTCTACCTCCTACATGAGACCAGTACTTTAGGTGTTTCATTTCATCCCACCTCTATTTCCACTCTAGGATTAGGACACCGTATGATACAGAAGGAGACGAAGAAGCTGTCATTTCTCAGTGGTTAAATTGCAGAGTGAACTCAATCCCATTCTTCCCACTATGGCACAAGTCCCAAGAATATTTTCATTGTTCTTGTGAATGCAGATTAACGTTCACGAGACCAGTGCCAGTAATGCATTTGAATCAAGGGGGAAAAAAGGCTATCGCTCTGAAAGTCAACATAAGGTACTATAATAATCACCGTCACTAACCTGGGTGCCCTTACAACCTCACAGGTTTTTTTAGAAGTCTCCCACTTTGATTTTATCTTCTTATTTTCCTTTGACTTTTTAGTAAATTTGGTAAATACAGGATGTTGATAAAATAGCATCTTATTACACAGGGTTCCATTAGCAAGGCTTAAGATACGTTGAGCATGCGAAATGGTGCTTTATTTAGGTCATCTGAGCTTCCTTTTTTGTGAAGATTTTAACTTTATTACATTTTATTACAGCTTTTACTCTCATTACCCTCCTTCTTTTCCAATTTCCAAACAGTGCAGTGTATATGAGTGAGGAATGGAGATATGAGTGACACAACTGAAATAGTAAGATGAAGATCCTGACCCTTTCATCTGACCATTTGACTATAGAGAGCCCTCCTGGTCCTCAACGTGGTCCGGGAAGTTTATATTTGTAATCCCATGGAAAAGTTATTGGAATTCTAGAGAGTTAGTTCCAATCTACCACTTCCAGTGCAACCCACGGTGAGAATAAAGACATTAAGGCATATTTATAGTTGTGGGGAGCCAAGGGGTCCTAAGTCCAACCAAGATGGTGGCTACTGGAACAAAGGCCTTGACCCAGGGCCGAACCCGGGTTTTATTAGTTCTCAGGGAGGGGAGTGGCTCGGGGATGAGTGACTCTGAGAGTGGCGGGAAGTATGTGAGTACCATGAGCTGGGCTAGGTAGGTGGCCTGAAATCACCTTTGCAATATACAGAGGGAAGGATATGCAGGAGTAATCTGCATAACACAATTCAAGATAGTATCTAATGTTTTGGGGTCAGTGCTTCAGCTCTGATGTGTAATCTTTTATGCCCTGGGAAGTCATAGGCTCTTTCTCGAGGCTCGATCCCAGCCGACAGCGTGGAGCATGCCTCTCCATCCCGCCAGGCTCAACCATGTATTGGGAGCAAAGGGGTGGGGAAACACAGGCCTGTCGCCTTGCTTCAAAGACTACATATCAGGACCTCGGCTGGACCGATTTGCATTGCCTAAAGCCAATTAAAGAGAAAAGGAAAAGTCCTAGCCAGCTCTGTACATATCAATAGGTGGAAATAGGGCCAGGTTCAGCCAAGATGGGGATAATTGCTCTTCTTTCAAGGAGAGCCCTCCAGGTGTCCTCCACATTTGACTTATCTCAAGCATAGGCAGCTGTTCTATGGTGCGTGATTCCTTAAGAAACATATATTCTTCTTAGAGCTCTCTGGTGGTTTTCTGTTGCTGTGATGAAATACCTTAGAGAATCAATTTATTAAGAGAAAAGGCTCACGTTGGCTCCCAGTTTTAGAAGATTTGCTTTGGCTTAGGGGTTAGAAGCGTAGAGGCTCACGGTGTAGAAGCTTCAGTCCCTGTCCTCCTGGGCCTGGGATGAGGTAGCACATTGTGGTGGAAGCTCACGGTAGAGCAAACTGCTCACCTAATGGCCGCCAGGAAACACAGAGAAAGAAGAACTGTGTTTCTCCTAGTGTATAGTTTGTATCCCAATAACTGCTTGTGTTCTAGAAGTTTGCAGATCTGAATATATGTTTTCATAAATGTAGCATAATCTGTTATGTTCTAAGGATATTTTGTGAATATTTTAACCCCAATGTTGCTAAATAATAATAATATTCATGTCCTTTATTTCACAAAACCTAAATATTTTGTAGCACCATTTCTGTGTTTTAGTTCTTAATACCAAGAATATGTCATGCTCAGAATTGGCCCAAAGAATAACTCTTTCCTGGAGAACACAAGTGAGATGAGGTTACAGTAGGAATTTGGGGCAATTTGGGGTGGTTCTGGGGAGACAGGGAGACTCTGCTGTGGAGGGCAGCTTAACAGTAAAGGTCACGGTTGCCTGGGGAGACGATGACTTGCCAACCTGAGCAGGAATTCTTACCTGTGTTATTAATTCACCGGTGGACCATATGTTCACAGAGCATAGCCTACATAGGAAAGAATTAACAATTTCTTTGAAATATACAAAAAGAAGTTTTACTTTTGGAAGCAAAAGCAATTACTACATTCTATTGGGTTGAAACCAACTGTCAAAAATGACTAAGCCTTCAGTCACGCTCCTGGGGATACGGGGAACTGAAGGGAACCACGTCACTCCAAAAAAAGAGCAACTGCATTGCCAGGCCTTGATGAGCTATATAAAAGAATTAGAAACCCGGTGAGTCCGACTTGGACTGATGCCACAAATGGTCCCTGTTACTTTCACCCTCAGTTCTGTTCTCTGTTTAAGCCATCTCCAGAGCTGAATTCAGTATTTCTCTCCTCGGTGGGCTAAATGTTTATATTCCCACCAAATTCATATATTGAGGTCCTGCCTCACCCATAATGTTTGGAAGGTAAAATTTGTGAAAGGCAGTTAGGTCATGAAGGAAAGTTCTCATGAATGAGGTTAGTATCCGCAACAAAGGAACCCCAGAAAGCCATTTTGCCCTATTTTGTGGTGTCCAAAGGTACAGTGAGAGGCTGACTTTCCGCAGCCCAGAGGAGAGCTCTCACAAGAGCTTAGCCATGCTGATATCCTGCTCTCAGACAACTTCCAGAACTGTGAGAAATAAGTAAGTGCTGTGTGTAGGCTACCCAGTCTGACACCCTCTTTCTTGGCTGGCTAAAAGTTTTTGAAAACCAAAGATTCTTTCAGGAGAAAGCGTTCAGAGAAGGGTAAACGTGGTGGTTACAAGTATTCTCCACAAATACCCAATGAACCTGTTGGAATAAGACGAGAGGACAACGGGCTTTGGCTGTGAAGATACAGGGTGAAGTCAGTATTTACTCAGTGATGCCAAGAAATCATAAGCAATGTAGAGAATGGGACACTAATTCTAAATTCTATTTTTGGCAAGATTAGGAGCCATGTTAAACCCAAAACTACGAAATCGGCAGGTAGCTGTGACAAAGGTGGTGAGAAGGCAGGTGTGTGTGTAAGAGGAACGGTAGGAAGACCTCAGAGCTGCAGACTTTGAAACCCAGGGGGTGCTTTTCAAAGGCAAAGGCGATGTCCTGTCTGGTGCAACGACGGAACATCTTACTTATAACTCTGAGCATGAGATGCATGAGCTGAAGGCAGGATTCAGAGGAGGTGGGCAAATGAAGAACCACATAGAGAAGCCGTATGTCCAGGAGGCAGCCTGTTTACTGCAGTGAAGCACAGGACGGAATGTGCATTCTTTACAGCTGACTGAAAGATGAAGAGTGAGAAGGCACAAAAACTCTGGGTCATGAAGCAAATCCCAGGCAGACTCTATCATATTCCTCCCTGGCACAAGCCTTTCAATATAGCTGATCAGGGCCGGGGATGTAGGTCAGCAGCACAGCGCCTGCCTGGCAAGCGCGAGGCCCTGAGTTCAATTCCCGTTACACACACACAAAAAAATAGCTGATCAGAGGGAAAGAAAGAAAGTGGTAGAAAGAGAGATCAGCAGTAACCCAGGTAATGAAGTCATCAGGAATGGTGAAAAACATTTTCCTGATAATGGCCATGCTTTCCAAATCTAGTGTTGGAAATAGGGTCGTGTTTTTTGATGTCAGACTACAGTGTTTTACAGCAGTGGTTTTCAACCATGTTTGCCTATGATAGGGAAATTTAAGAAACACTAATATCTGAGCTATAAATACCAAATAACAGCATTTCTGGTGGTTATTCTAGACAAGAGTATTTGCTGCCTCCCATGGTGATTCCAGTGCGCGCCCACCAGGGAGTACCAGTGTTCATGATGAGGCCTCCGGCTCTCTCCGACCTCGTCTGACCTCCTCCCTCCCTGTCTTAGCCACTTTGTCATCATTGGGACACAGCACCAACACACACAGATTACAGGATGAAGATTTGTTTTGGCTCATGGTTTCGCTCCATGGTTGGCTGGCTCCAAGGCAGGAAGGGCATAGAGGAAGACCCTGGTTGGAGGAAAGCTGCTTACTTATGTCGTGGCAGCCAGGAAGAAGAGAGGAAGGGGAGGACCTGGAGAGGAAGATGTACCCTTCCAAGTCACACCACCAGAGTCTTGCTCCAACCAGGCGCTACGCCCCGACAGCAAGCCAGCTGCAGCCCCCGTGATCCAGTCACCTTCCAACCATCATTTGGAGGGCAGTGTAGATCTAAACCATAATACTCACCGTAATCCAAACTCCTGGTAGCCTTTCTTTCTTAAACATAAGATCATTCCTGGGGCCAGTAAGATGGCTCAGCGGTGTACGCGCCTGCCTGGCAAGCGCAAGGGCCCGAGTTCGACTCCCGGATCCCACATACGAAGAAAGGGCCAGTGATATTGCTCAGTGGCACGGGCGCCTGCTGGGTCAAATGGTATAAGAGAATGTTTAGTTTTTAAATTAACTGCTAAACTATCATCCAAATAGATTGTACCATTTTGTATTCCCACTGGCAGGACTTACTGCCACTCTGTATCCTTGCTAGCATCTTGTGGTGTTCATATTCTGGATGTTGGCCATTCCACTAGGTATAGAATGATATCTCACTGTTGTTCTAGTTTGTATTTTCTAAATAAAATAGGATGTAAAACATTTTCTCATATGTGTACTTGCTTTCTGTATATCATATTTTTAAGGATTTTGGACCATTTTAGGAGTCTTTTGAGTTTTAGGAGTTCTTTGTACATTTGGATAACAATCTCTGTGAGTCTTTTGCAAATATTTTGTCCAAGTATGAAACTTGATCTTTTATGCTTGCCACAGCACCTTTTGTAGGGGTGAAATTTTTTATTTTAATAGTGTCCAGCTTATTCTAGAAATTCATTCTTTCGTGGATAGTGACTTTGATATTGTATCTAAAATTCCATTGCCAAACTCAGGATCACCTCACATTTATCCTACGCTATCGCCTGGAATTTTAGTAGTTTTGCATTTTATATTTACATTTGTGATGTGTTTTCAGTTGACTTTTGTGAAGGATGTAAGGTTTGTGTCTATATTCAGTGTTTTTGCATGTGATTGTCCAGTTGTCCCAGTACTGTTTGTTAAAAAGACTATCTTTCCTCCATGGCATTGCCATGGCCCCTTTGTTAAAGATCAGTTCATTGTATTATGTAGGTGTGTGTCTAGTCTCTTTCTTCTGTTCCATTAATCAATTTTATGGATTTCTATTGAGTCATACTCAAGCTCAAAGATCCTTTCTTCAACCACATCCAGTCTACAAACAAGCCTATCGAATGCTTTCTTTACTTCTGTTACAAAGGTTTTTATCTCTAGTATTCCTTTTTTATTCTTTCTTTGAACTTTCATCTCTATGTTACATGGTCCATCTGTTCTTGCATGCTGTCTGTTTAATTCACTGTTTTAAATTCCTGGTCTGATAACAGCAACATCCCTGTCGTAGCAGATTATCGTGGTTGCTTTGTCTTTTCAAGCTGTGTTTTTTGCCTTTTAGTATGCCTTGTAAAATTTTTCTTGACCGGCCGGGGATATAGCTCAGCAGCACAAGCACCTGCCTGGCAAGGGCAAGGTCCTGAGTTTGATTCTCAGTACCAAAAAAAAAAAAAAAAAATTTTTTTTTTCTTCTTGACAACTGGGCGAGATGTACTGTCTTAAAAGAGCTGCTGGAAATAGGCCTAACTAATGTGAAGGTAAGTTTCTCTTATCCTAAGATATTGATCTTAATCTCAGTCTATTGGTGAGCTCTATGTTCCTGCCATGTGAACTTCACAAGTATTTCTCAGTCCCTCCCCACTCGTAAGTGGGACAGGAAGGCTAGAGTGGGGTGGAGTTGAGTATTTCTCTTCCCCTAGCTCAGATAATAACCCAGCAGGTTAGGCTCTGGTTAACTAGTTTCTCCTGAGGGCAGGCTTTAAGGACAGAGTGCTCTAGTGTATCTCCAAGTGGTGACTTTCCTCCTCCCATTCTCAGAAGCATCCAGGAACTTTTTGCCAGTATACACCGAGATTCTAGTTGAGATCCTGGAGATAATCCTCACTAAAGTATGTGCGTTCTCTCTATGGCTAGATCTGCCTGGAGTTTTGATTCAGAGTTGTCCAACTAAACTTGTAACGCTGTCTGTCAATTAGGATTCAGGTTTTCCTACCTGACACTTTGTGTAGGGATTTCTGTTCCCATTAAATTCTGATTATAACTTTCTATATTTACTATGTAACTTCTGCAATTTGGGAGCAGGAGTTTGCCCTGTGTCCTTATTTTCTTTCACAGATCCAAGAAGAGTTGCTTAGCTTTTCATTTGCTGTTAGGATAGAGTGGTGACTACCAAGTTCCTTACCTGCCAGATGGGAAACTGTTAGTAGGGCCAATGGCAGGGCATCACGCACATTTGGGTTCACCTCCTCTCTTCATTTTTCAGTGCTGTTTTCTAGTCCTGGTTGCGTTACCCATCATTCTTCCATTTTTTAGAAACTAAGTACATTCCTATACTAGTACCATCCTGTACAACAAAAAAATAGTAAAAAGGCATGGTCTTCAGATTATTGCATTGGATTGACTAAAACTTGCATTAGATTCTTAGTCTTACAAACCATCAAACACCAACTATATAGTTTCAACAAAAAAGGCAATTTATTGACTGGTATAAGTGAAAAGTACAAGATGAGGACCAGCGTAAGCACGCCTGATCCACAGGCTCAAACATGACTATCTGCTTTTTCCCATCTCTCAACTCTGTGCTGGCTTTTTCATGTGGCTGCTGACAAACACAGTTAAACCTCTAGCAAATTCAAGTCAAGCAGGCCGAGCGTGGTGGTGCACGCCTGTAATCCCAGCACTTGGGAGGCTGGGGCAGGAGGATCACTGCGAGTTCAAGGCCAGCCTGAGCTACATAGTGAGTCCAGGCCAGCCTGAAGTACATAGCAAGACCTTGTCTCAAAAAAACAAAGTAAGTCCAGCAGAAAAGAAAAAGTGTATCTTCCCAGTCACTGAAACAAAAGTAATGGGATTTGCTCTTATAGATCCTAATTGACTTGGACTGAATCCTTGTAAAACAATTTCTAAGGCCAAAAGAATGCCATGCTCTGATTGTCCATTTTAACTCACATGATCTCCCCTCATCGGGGAATGACATCGATCTTACATTTGAACAAAATACAAGGACTAAAAGCAGGGCGAGGCTGAATCACCAGAATGAAAGCTCAAGTGTCATTACCAGAAGTGCAGTTAATGGATGTTGGGAAAGAAATCAATAATGAACAAGTATGTAGTTATGTTTTCGAACCAATGTGTTCATTTTAAAGGCATTTTGAAGTTTTTAGTCTCCCATTTTAAAATAAAAATATTTATCTCCTTTTAAATATTTTACAGAAAATGTAGAATTTTTGTGCTATGTGGAGAAATTTGTGGAATTGCAAAAATTTCTTCTTGTTGCCAAGATTATACAGTACAAAATCAGTGCTTTCTTTCTTTTGTGGTAAGGAACTGGGCTGATCCTGTATATGATGTGCTTGGGCTGACATTTTTTTTTCCTCTTTAATCATAATTCTGTCCAATTTTCTAAAAATATACTTTGTTATCATCATTTGCTTCTTGTGGGAAAAATATACCAGTTGAAATGATTTAAATTAACCTATTAAGATGTTTGTGGTAACCACCTGTCAAATGGTGGTGCCATTCATTCACTAAGAGAAGAATTTGGAGAGAAAAAGGGATGATGAAGATATAGTGTGTTTGCAACATGACTTTGAAATGTCCGTGTTTATAAGTCCTCAACCATGAGGGATCCAAAGCCGTTACTAACTCTTTTCTTCCTATTGTAATCCTCCTCACCATTGTCCTTCTCTCCGTATCCCATCGTGATTATCTCGCCTCCAACACATGAGCTTTTGGTGGGACATTTAAGATCCCAACAATAATAGCTTAGTGTGCCTATGACAGTTACTAATTGAACATATTATTCAGGTGTAACATTAAGTTAAAATGCCAAAATGTTTTTACCATAAAGATACGTGTATCATAACCTGTCATTCATGTATCTTTTTTCTTTTTGAAATATTCACTCTAAGCATTAAGAAATAACTGTAATAATAGCTAATCATTTAATATATGTTTTACTATGTGTCAAGCTCCTTTAATATACTAATCCATTTAATTATATCACTGACCTTAAATGGAAAATGGTATGACCCTTTATTCCATCTTGATAGACGATAGAAGAAAATTGACCATGTAAGAAAATAACTTATCTAACATTACAGATCTATTAAATGAAGAAGCTGTTTAAAGCTCAGCTGACTCCAAAGCCAGAGATTTTTAGCTGTTTGTTTTTATTATCTCTAGGGCAAGAGGAAGCAAGGAATATTTTTTGAAGCCAACAACCATGTAATGTTGGTCAGAATCAGAGTAGAGGGTGGATATCAGGCAAGCTGTCAAACGAAGAGGCTATCATGATTAGAATCCGATTTGAAAGGATCTAGGGGTCTGAGCACAAGCCATTAACATGAAGATAAGATTCAGAGGGAGGAGGGTCAGGGTCGAGGCTCATACCATAAAATGGGAGGGAATCAGATTTCCTGGGAAGGGAAGATCGCCTCCGGACTTGTGTATCTGACCACTGGTCATCTCTCCCAGCTCTTGTGCAGGGATTCACATGCTGATCTCTGTCTCCTGGCCTCAAGCAGGTGCAGCGTTGCCCCTGCAGAACTCCATCATTTCATCAATTCCAGGGATCTCAAGGGAAATGTCCAACAGGCTCCAAAAATGTGATGTTTCCTTCTCCAAGAAGCAAAGTTGGAATCTCTTTCAGAGTTTGAGTTAGTAACTCCAAACTTGTTTTTGAGTTAATAAAACCCATAGAACTCAGGAGAATGGCACATATCTCAATGCCTATTGACTTTTATATATTTATAAATTATATCCATGTATTATTATGTCAATATATTAAATACATTGAAAACAAGTGCGAACATTGGAAAATTTAAGTGGATGAGTTAATGGTGTTTTTTGCTACCAGATAATTAACTACCACTTGATATCTTTCAAAAAGGTTTCCTTCGTTTGCTTCCATAGTCATTGGCTTATGTCTCAATTATATTACCATATTAATCAGCAATTATTTAGCTGTCTCCTTAGCTGGAAGGAAAAGCTACTAAAGCATAAAAAATACTTTACACTTACCAGTTGGTTAATTTGACAAATATTTAATGTGTATGTAGAGGCTAAGGAAATATAAATATGAAGACTCAGTCCTTGAGTATAATTTAAACTCAAATGCTGGATTAGCAGGGTAGAGACAGGTAAATAAACAGTTACGGTTTAGTATACTCATGAGAACTGTGGCAGTGCTTAGGAGGGCTCCAGCCTCGCAAGAAAATGGGATGTCTGCAGAGAAGTTTGCAGAAGGCCAAGTATAAACCTACAATAGCTCCTGCTGTGCAGCAGGGCCTCGGCAAAAGTACATGGTTGTTAAAGGCTGATTTTTGTTGGTCTGTGGGGATTGAGAAAAATCCTGTCTACTGATTGCCCACTTTCTGAGCCAGCTGAGAGAACAGCAAAGGGATGTGGCAAGTGAGGATCCCACTGTCATTTTTGTTACAAATAAAGCTGTCAGAGAATACAGCAACAGTGGACTTTCTGAGCGCATATTCTGGATGAGGATTCACCCACCTGCCTTCCGAGTATCTCTGCATGATCACAGATCCCCACCGGGAAGGTGACTTTTTCAACTTTCAGTGTGAAGGATCAATGCAAAAATGTGTTCTCTGCAGGTGGAAGCCAGGCCTCTAATGGGAGGAGCTGCTCCACACAGGCCCACTCTCCTACTCCAACACACTGTAAGAGGCAAATACCCACTTTCCCTGGAAGGAGATGAGTAAAGTTGTTGAGAGATTCCGGGAATGTTGTCCACTGGGAGGAACATTTTCAGAAAAGGAGTAAGTGTTCTGTACATAAATAAGCATTGTCACAAATTTTCAATGCTAATATCTTTTCAAAGTCCTTGGGTGCAGATCTTATTCTTCTGGATCCAGACTTTCAGTATTCTCTTTTTTCACTCTACCGCCTTTTCTTTATTTTATATTACCTATTATTTTCCTACCATCATCTATCTTTTAATCTTTATTTACAAATTTCTGGGCCGGTGAGATGGCTCAGCGGCGTAAGCACCTGCCTGGCAAGCGCAAGGTCCTGAGTTCGACTTCCGGAACCCACATACGAAAAAAGGGCCAGTGATATCGCTCAGCGGCACAGGCGCCTGCTGTTGTGTGAGGTCCTGAGGTCAATCCCCAGTACCCACAAAAAAAAAGAAAAAGAAAGAAATTTCTGAATGTGGTAAAGAAATTTGGGGACATCCCTGGAATATGACGGGAGAATTCTTACTTGGTGTTATTTTGTAAGCAGAACAAGTGTATTTATATTTTATATGTGCATATTACCCTCTTTGACTGCATACTGATATATATGAAATGCCAGATGAATATAAAATGAAATAAATTGGGGGAATATTAATTTTACCAAAACATAGGCACAGATATCTTTAAACAACAATATGTATTACTCAATGTGAACTAAAAATAAAAATCAGACTAGAATTACACTTCTGTGCAAGATCTTTTTTAATGATAGATGTCAGTGGAACGAAGACATCAAATTTCAGTAGGAAATTATTTCCATCCAGAATTCTCTGCTAAATGAAACTAGATATTAACTGTTTTTACAGAAGAATAGATAAATTTTCAACCATTATAAGACTCAGACAGTCTACTTCCTGAATACTCTTTCTGAATAATTATTTAAGGGTATACTTCATCATAGTAAGGGAATAAATGCAAAATCATGAGAGAGAGTTCAGGGGACAGTTAGCTCCGCTGGGGACAGCAGTGACTCCCAACCAAGACTGCAGCTCTGCAGAGGCCCAGCCAGCCAGGAACCAGATGAAGAGAACCCTAAGCACACAGATGCTAGAAGAAAAGGTCATACACTGGAGATTGCTATGGAAAACTGGGCAGAAGCTGGATGATAAGAGAGAAAATGCAAGAAATAAAAAGGAAGATAATTAGACAATCAGGGAGGTAGATATTGGTCATTTAAGAAAGCCATGATCCCACCATGACAAAAACTATGTAAATTAAAACTGAAGGCAAGTGCATTTCATGAAGAAAAATGGAATTAATTCCAAATAGGAGGTTTAATTAATATACTGAGGGGGCATATTTAACATACTTTATTCTTATAATAAAGGACAGGATGAGGGAAAGTATTCAGAAACTCCAACAACAAAAATACTATAGAAAAGGCATACTGTCAACATGAAGCAATTACAATAATTGGAAGGATATTTTAAAAAGTAAATCCCATTTAAACCTGCTAATGGAGATACTCCTCCAGCTTCTGCCTAGTTTCCTGTCAAAGGAAGCAGATCATTGTAAAAATGTGAGCACTGTTTGCTATACTTTTATTTTCAAGTCAGTCTATTCATGTCACAGGAGATGCCCCTATTATTTCAAAACAAAGTAATGTGCCCACTTTGATCATGTAAAATTTCTGGAAACAGGAAGAAGGTAGGAGACAGAAGTGAAAGGCCCGGTAGGCACAGGTGGCGATGGAAAGATTTGGAGTTATAATGTCGTCGGTCAGAGGACAGAAGGCAAGAGACACTGCCTGAACTTCTGAAAAAGCAATGGATGCTCAGGGTGACTGGCATCGCAGAGGTGACCATGGAAAGAGCTAAAAGGAGTGACAGTGCTCTCTACACAAAGATGAAGTCCTCTGGGTAACAATGAATGTGAACTAAACTGAGAAGTATGTCGAAAATTGTGATATCGAGATACAGCAATAAGAAGTCTTTTAGGGGTTAGAGGAAAATATGAATAGAAAGATCTAAGTACGGCAGTGGCCTCAGATGAGGGTGGGACACGTGGGCAGAAGGAGGAAGCAGCAGGATTTTTATTATGAGCCCTTCTCAATTTTTTCCTTCACACGTGCAAGTCCTACTTTGATCGTGATTTTTAATGCATTTCCTGTGGTTCTGCTATGCATAAGCCACACTTCTATTCCCTGCCACAGATGAGAATCACTACCCAAGAAGTTTAGACTTAACAGGGGGTGACATCTGTTCCCTACAAATGACTCAAAGTCCTAAGTGCATGGGACCTCTATGCATTTATGACCCAGTTTAGTGATTACCAGTGGATAAGGCATGGTACTTAGAAATGTCCGCAGTAATTTATTTTTTCTTCTGAAATCTGTTTTCTTCCTCTTTTAGAGTTGCTTATATCTTTTTCTTCAGCATCACCATGATTCCTTATTTATTACATGTGGGGCATTCTTTCTGTCTTCCCTGACAACACTGAATTAGCCCATTCTACTACTAAATATTCACTCCTAAACTCCCTGAAAATATTACATGAAACAGAAAATGTATGTATTCAGCAATCTATTAAGTAGTCCAGTTTTTTATTGATACGGCAATTCCAAAGAGAATCGGGAAATGTCTTTATTAAAATGTATGCACTTGGATGATCCCCACTTAAAAATATGGAATCTGGGTGAGAATGATTTAAGTAATTACAGTGAACATTCTTCGGATTTTCAGTTATATGTATGTAGGATCATTTGATCACTTCATTTTGCTTATGTCTATTTTGAAGAATTGTAACTTTAGGCACCGGTGAGATAGCTCAGCGGCACAAGTGCCTGCTGGCAAGCGTGAGGTACCCACATTAAAAAAAAAGAATTGTAACTTTAATAAAGAGGCAAATAATTGACAAGATAGTTTTTGAAGTCCATCACTTACAAAATAAATTTTATTTCACATTTAAATTCCCCGGAAAACCATATTTTGTGACTGTTTACTGACCTCTTCTGGCTAATTCCTGTAAGTCATCTGTATCATATTTTATTTATTTGTTGGCCGTACTAGGGTTTGAACCCAGGTTTAAAGTCTCTCTAAGTTGCTGCATTAATTAGGGTTTGCTAGAGAAGTAGAATCATTAGATAATATATACATAATTATGCCAGGGAATTTGTCAGATAAACTTACAGGATCAGAGGAGGAGCATTCACGGTGGAGAGCTGGGGGATCCGGTAGCTGCTCAGCCCGAAAAGATGGAAGCTGCAGAAGAAAAGAGTCAAGGACGCAGCCCCAGCCAAGGTTGAAGGGCTGGAACCTCACTGGAGTCTCACCGGTACAAACCGGTTTAAAAGGCTGAAGAAACTGCAGACTGGTGTTCAAAGGGGTTGGTGAACACTGGTGCTCTCCCAAAGTAGGGACACTTCTTTCCCTTTTATTCTATCTGGGCTACCGGTCTATTGGTTGGTGCCACCCATGGTGGGTCTTCTCTGTTTGCTGGCCTACATGTCAGTCACCTGCACCCAGAACTGGGCTTGGCTAATCTGCTAAGCATCATTTAACCCACTCGAGTGGAAATATCATGACTAACAATCACAGCTGCTAAATTGCCTAGGCTGGGCAGGAATTTGACATCCTCCTGCCTCAGCCTTCCGAGAGCTGGGCTTACAGGCATGCACTACCATGCCTGCTGTTAGCTCTACTTTCTAAGGTCACTGTGCACTTTGGAATTCCGTGAGGAACAGTGCTGCAACTGGTGTTAATATTCAGAGTTTTGTTTGCTGAGGGCTCACCATACATACCACTAAGCAAGGTATTCATGATCTGACAGAACAAGCACATAAACAATGGTACTGTAATTATAAAGAACTGTGACTACATTTAAAAATATGTACAGAAAGCTGATCAGGACATGTGAGCAGGCCTTCAAAAGTTAAATAGTAGTTCACCAGCAGGAAGAGACGGGAGGTACCCTGTCAGAGATAGGCTCCGGTGTCCAGCAGCACTGTGGCTTCTGTGGCACCTGGGGGAGTTGAGAGGAGAAGGGGTGCCGGGGATGGACAGTCGCCATCCTATAGGCATGTGTGCTGGGTCAGGAGCTTGGCATTGTATCCTGAGACGCATGGAAGGGCTTTACACAGGGGGATGATGTGAGCAGAGTCGCTTGTTCCTGGAATTTCTCTGACAGTCCCTGGGACCATAAGAAGGACCAAGGCCATCTCTGGAAGCACGGGAATCCGGTACTCAGTTACAGTAATAGCCAGAAGAGCCAAGGTGAGTTCCCACAGTCTGGCACGGGCCCTCAGTCGAGAGGACAGGGAGAGCAGGAAATGTGGGGCAAGAATCCTAGGATTTGGCGCCCTGTATCCTGGTGAGGAAAGCGATTCCCCGGTCTGTCTTCCTTGAAGTTGTTGGGGATGGCAAAGGGGAGGAAGGACAGAAGAGCGGGTTTGGGGAGCCATAAGTTTTGTTTTGGAGGAAAGTCTGAGGTGGTTTGGGTAGATTCTGTCACAGGAACTCATGGCTACTAATTAGTATACAGGTTGAGCATTCTTTTTCCAAAATGATTTGCTCTAAATTTTAGAGCTTCTTGGATTTGGGGGTGTTTGCACGCACTTTACTGGTGGGGCATCCTGAATCTGATAATTCACTGCTCACACGCGTTTTGGAGCATGTTAGGTTTTGGGTTAGGGACACTTAACCTGTATGTAGTCCTGAGAGCTATCGTGACTGCCTTAGACAATGGTTGAACTTAGCAGCTTCTTTCAACTTGACAGTTGTACAATTTAGGATGTTTCGACTTCAGCTTAGAACAAAACCACTTGGAATTTTGAATTTGGATAATTTCTCAAGCTCATTAAATGAGGTCTAATCCTCTCTAGTGATGCTGGCCACAGCAGTGCCCACAGGTCCCAGTGAGCCCCACTATCATGTGGAAACCCCCAGCACTGTACAGCACACTCTCAGATAATTGGTAGGTTTGATGAATTATGGTATTTTCATCTTACCATGGTTTATTGGGATGTAAGCAGAGGAACGTGTGTATTCATCAACTTTATCTTGTCTAAGTCACTAGTGAATGAATTTATTTATTTAGTTAGTTTATTGAGACAAATTAGATATACTTAATGATCACATTCATCATAGGGAACTTGTACCTGTACATGATATATCTTATTTCCTCTTTTTTCCCATTCTTCTCCCTTCCCTTTAACCCTCTTCTCCTCCTTATTTACAAAATTTTGTTTCCATTTTATCCTTTTTTTCTCATTTTTTTATTTTCCCATCCCCCCAGTTCCCCTTTCCTTTTGAACAGTTTCTTCCTATTTCACAATATTTGTTATATATTTTGGTTCTTATTTACATTTTCAGTTTCTCCTACCAGATAGACAATGTGACATTTACACATGTGTGTCTAATTTATTTCACTTAAGAGTATGGTCTCAAGGTGCATCCATTTAGCTATGTCTCAAGTTTATCCTTCTTTGTGGCTACGTAGTACTCCATTGTATAAAAAAATCTTTTTTATGCATTCATTGGTTGACAGGCATTTGGGTTGTTTCCAAGGTTTGGCTATTGCAAACTGTGCCACTATAAACATGGGTGCACATATATCACTGTGGTATGATGCTTTTAATTCTTTTGGGAAGATACCAAGAAGGGGAATGGGGTCAAAAGCGACCTCTAGTCCTAGTTTTTTGAGAAATCTCCACACTGATTTCCACAGTGGTTGCACCAGTCTACACTCCTACTAACAGTGGAGAAGGGTTCCTTTTTCTCCACAGCCCCTCCAGCATTTGTTATTGGTTGATTTCTTGATAATAGCTACTCTTTCTGGAGTGAGATGGAATCTCAGTGTTGCTTTAATTTGCATCTCTCAAATGACCAGTGATGTTGAACATTTTTTCATATATTTATTTGTCATTTGTACTACTTCTTCTGAGAAGTATCTGTTAATCCCAGATGCCCATTTATGGATTGGGTCTTTAAATTTAGGGAAATCTGATTTTTTTCAGTTCTTTGTATGTTCTAGATATTAGTCCTTTATCTGAAGAAAAACTGGCTAAGATTTTTTCCCACCCTGTGGGTGGTCTCTTCCCTCTGTCAGTGATTTCTTTTCCTGGGTAAAAAGCTTTTCAATAGGATGAGATTCCAGTTGTTGTAATATTTTCCATGTGTCTGGGTTTTGTTCATGAAGTCATTGCCCACACCTATGCTTCAAGAGTTCTACCTATTTTATCTTCCAGAAGATTTAGTGTTTCTGTTTTAATATTTAGGTATTTGATCCGTTCTTATTTTAGTTTAGTGCAGGGTGATAGACATGGATCCAATTTTAGCCTTCGGCATGTGGAAAGCTAGTTTTTCCAGCACCATTTATTAAAGAGGTTTTTTTCCTTCCAGTCAGTGTGTTTGGCCCCTTTGTCAAAGATAAGGTGGCTGAGTGTGTTTGGAGTTGTTTCTGAATCTTCTAATCTGTTCCATTGATCCTCAGGTCTGTTTTTTTGGGGAGGGTTGTTTTTTGGTTGTTTTTGTTTTTTCTCTTTTTTTGTTTTGTTTTGTTTTGTTTGCCCATACTATGCTGTTTTTTCACAATAGGTCTGTAATATGCTTTCAAGTCAGGGATTGTGATGCCTCCTGCCTTGCCTTTGTTGACCAGAATTATTTTTGCTATTCTAGGTCTCTTCTGGTTCCAAATGAATTTCAAGAATATTTTCTCTAGCTCTGTGAGGTATGATAATGGTCTTTTGATCGTGATTACACTAAATCTGTACAACAATTTTGGGAGTGTGGCCATTTTTACTATGTTGGCTCTTACCCAAGAACAAGGGATATCTTTCCATTTTCTGATATCCTCTTCACTCTCCTTTTTCAGAGTACTGTAGCTTTCAGTGTAGAGATCTTTTACTTCCTTTTTTGGACTGATTCCTAAGTATTTCACTTTTTTTGGTGCTATTGGGAAGGACGTGGTTTCCCTAATTTCTCTCACAGTGAATTTGTTGTTTGTATACAGGAAAGCCATTGATTTTTGAGTGTTGACTTTGTATACAGCTGTGCAACTGAAACTGGTCATTAAATTTAGAAGTCTTTTGGTGGAGTGTTTGGGATCTTTTATATCATGTGCAAATAACGATAATTTAACTTTTTCCTTTCTTATCTTTATTCTTTTTATTTCTTTCTTTTGTGTAATTGCTCTGGCTAATTTTTTGAGAATTATATTAAACAAAAGTGGTGATAATGGACATCCTTGTCTTTTTCCTGATTTTCAAGGGAACGCTTTCAGTTTTTGTCCATTTAGTATGATGTTGGCAGTTGGTTTGTCATAGATGGCTTTTATCACGTTAAGATAAATATCATCTATTTCAATTTTCTGTAGGTTTTTTTAATCATGAATGTATGTTGGACTTTGTCAAATGCTTTTTCTGCGTCTATTGAGACAATCATATGGTTTTTGTCCTTGGCTCTGTTGATATGGTGTATTACATTTATTGATTTGCATATGTTGAACCATCCCTGGATCCCTGGGAAGAATTCTACTTGGTCAGGGTGTATAGTCTTCTTGATGATTTACTGCCTTCTCTTTGCCAGTATCTTATTGAGGATTTTTGTATCTATGTTCATTAGGGAGATTTGGTTGGGTCTTTCTCTGGTTTGCTGTCAAGGTAACACTTGCTTCCAGGAATGACTTAGGGAATATTGCTTCTCTTTCAATTTCATTAAAGAGTTTGAGGAGTAATGACATTAGATCCTCTCTAAATTTCTTGTAGAATTCAGTGGTGAGCTCATCAGGGCCTGGGCTTTTCTTTGTTGGTAAATTTTTAATTACATTTTTCATTTCATTGACTGATATTGGATTATTTAGGATTTTTATACTGTCTTAATTCAGCTTTGGTAATTCATATGTATCTAGGAATTGGTTGATTTCTTCTGTGTTTTCCATCTTATTAGCATAAAGATTCTTGAAATAGGTATTGATGATCTTCTGGATTTCTTCAGGATTTGTTGTGATATCACCCTTTTCATTACTAATTGCATGAATTTAAGTCTTTTCTTTCTTTTTTTGATAAGGTTGGCTAAGGGTTTATCGATTTTACTTAATCTTTTGAAGAACCAACTCTTCAATTCATTGATTCCTTGTATTGTTTTCTTAGTCCTTGTTGCATTAATTTCTGCTCTGATCTTTATAGTTCTCTCCCTTGTACAAGCTTTGGGCTTGACTTGTTCTTTTTCTAGAAGTGTAAGATTCAGAATTAAGTTGAGCTCCTTCTGTTTTCCTCATATAAGAATTCACCACTATAAATTTCCCTCTTGGGCCTGTTTTCTTTGCATCCCGTAAGTTCTGGTATGTTGTATTACCATTAGCATTTAATTGTAGATACTGTTTAATTTCTTCTCTAATTTTATCTGTGACCCATTGGTTGTTCACTAGGGTGTTATTTAATTTCCATGTGTTTATGGAGTTTTTGTGGTTTCTTTTTTCATTGATTTCCAATTTCATTGCACAATGGTCAAATAATATGTATGGGATAATTGCAATTACTTTGCATTTCCTTAAGCATGTTCTATGGGCTATTATGTCATCTATTTTGGAGAACGTCCCAGGTGCCAGTGAGAAGAATGCATGGTCTACTGTCGTGGGGTGGAACACTCTGCAGACATCTACTAAGGCCATTTTTCCACAGGTTTGGTGTAGTTCTGATATTTCTTTGTTGATTGTTTGCTTAGTTGGTCTATTTGTGACAGTGGGTTATTTAGGTCCCCTGTTACAATTGTGTTATTGCTTATTTGATTTTTCATGTCCACTAATATTGGTTTTACATAGTTGGGTGCACCTATATTTGGTGCATATATATTCATGATTGTTATCTCTTCCTCTTGGAGTTTTCCCTTAACAAGTATGTAATGACCTTCTTTGTCCCTTTTGATCAGTCCTCACTTTAAGTTCACTTTGTCTGCAAACAGAATAGCTACTCCTGCTTTTTTCCAGGGTCCTGTCTCATGGAGTATGGTTTTCCGTCCTTTGACTTTTGGTCTGTGAATTTCTTTTTGAGTTAAATGTGTTTCTTGTATACAGCATATTGTTGGATCTTGTTTCTTGATGCATTCTGCCAGTCTGTTTCTTTTGATTGTTGAATTGAGAACATTTACATTGATGGTTATAAATGATATGTATTGACTTATCCTTGTCATTTCATTTTCCTCTTATAGGTTCCCTGTCTGTCCCTTCTGTTTAATTTCTTGTCTTGACTGGTGGATTCTTTCTATTGATATATTTTTTTTATTATCATCTTCTTTATCTCTTTCTAAAATATCCTTCAGAGAATTTTGGAGGACTGGTTTTGTGGTCATGAATTTCTTCAGGTGTTGTCATGGAAGTACCTTATTTCTTCATTGATTTTGAATAATAGTTTTGCAGGGTACACAAGCTCTCTGTGACTTACAGATTTGTGTTGAGAAGTCTGCTGTGATTCTGATGGGTTTTACTTTATAGGTGATTGTGGTGGATCGACAACTGGTGGTCAACTTGTCACACCCAGCTGAACTGAATCAGCGTGGTGCTGGGTGTGGAGGGCCCACCTGAGGACTGTTGCCAACAACATAAAAAGGAGAACTGGTGAGGAAGAGTTGCTGCTGTCAGTTCTCTTTGAGGAGCTTGTCACGCTGGCTTTCCTGATAGGAACTTGGCTATTCTCATCATCGGAGGAGCTCGGGACCTCACTGTTGCTGAGGATGGCTGTGGTGACTTTCGGGGGAGCTCCGGTTCTTACTCTGAGTGTCGCTTCCTGGCTCCGGGGTAGATCCCTCAGTCTGCTGGCACAGATCCTTCATCCCGCTGGTGCAGACTTTCTAGCTTCCACAACTGACCTTTGGGCCTTCCCGGTGCAGATCCGTGAAATATACTTGCATGAGACATTGTTGTGGGCCCTAGGCCTTCAGCTGGACTCATACAGGACACTGCTGTAGGATCCAGACCCTCAGCTGGGTTCTTTGGGTCTTTAGTGTGTGGACAGATTTCCTGCACTTTTTGTATATGACTCTTTGGATGACTATTACAAAATAACTCTATAAATTATGTGTCCTGTATTGTATTGTTTCCCTTGCAAACACTGACTACAACAAAATTGGTACCAGGAGAGTGGGGTCATTACTGTGATGTTGCCTGACCATGTGGCTTAAGAGCCTTGGAAATTAATTTGGAAAGGTCTTGAGAGACTGGCCTAGGAGCAGCCCCAATATGCTGTAAACTATTTTGGAGACTCTGGTCGGAGCCTGGATATTCAGAGTACTGATGGAAATGCTGCCGATTAAGATGAAGCTCTGGAGGCTTCTATTGAGACGGACTGCATTGGCTGCTGGATCCCAGGTAGTATATTGTGCTTTGGCAGGAAGTTGTTCTGCAATTTGCTTGGGTTTAGAGATATTATCTGGGTGGCAGAAAATTTTCAATGTTTTCTACTGTTGGGATGGTGCCATGGTTACTGTTGAGAGCTTTTGGCTAGATCTATGTTTAAAATTAAGACGAAAGAGCCAACAAGGTGATTTGAATCATTTGGTCAGAGGGAAGACTCCATGGAACTGTGGGTTGCAAGGTTAAAAAAGAGAAAAACGTGGTTGTTGGAAAATGAAATAAAAACAGGACAATGGAAAAATAAACTGAAACCTTTCACCTGAAGATAAGAGTGTATTTAAATTGCAGGAGACCCCCATTTTTTAGTCTTGCCATGCCGTGTAGTTAAAAGTTAATGGATGCAAGGACTGTGATTGTAATAGTTCTTTTAATTTGATTTTAATGTAGTTTTTAGATATGTTTGTAATTAGGTTAATTCGTCAAAGTATTGTGGTTTTAACCTTGAATTTTGATCACCCTTTGTATATTTTGCTTTTGGTGCAGAAATGAGTGCAATAAGAATTGTATGGTAATTGTTATATTAATGTAAATCTGAATAGACCAACACATGTTAAGTTTTCACAAATCTGCCACTAGAGACCATTGGTTTAAGGAAATGTGTGTGGTTATCAAGTTGACCAGGGGTGGATTGTGGTGGATCGACAACTGGTGGTCAACTTGTCACACCCAGCTGAACTGAATCAGCGTGGTGCTGGGTGTGGAGGGCCCACCTGAGGACTGTTGCCAACAACATAAAAAGGAGAACTGGTGAGAAAGAGTTGCTGCTGTCAGTTCTCTTTGAGGAGCTTGTCACGCTGGCTTTCCTGATAGGAACTTGGCTGTTCTCATCATCGGAGGAGCTCGGGACCTCACTGTTGCTGAGGATGGCTGTGGTGACTTTCGGGGGAGCTCTGGTTCTTACTCTGAGTGTCGCTTCCTGGCTCCGGGGTAGATCCCTCAGTCTGCTGGCACAGATCCTTCATCCCGCTGGTGCAGACTTTCTAGCTTCCACAACTGACCTTTGGGCCTTCCCGGTGCAGATCCGTGAAATATACTTGCATGAGACATTGTTGTGGGCCCTAGGCCTTCAGCTGGACTCATGAGGGCATGGTCATGGGCTCTAGGTCTTCAGCTGGACTCATACAGGACACTGCTGTAGGATCCAGACCCTCAGCTGGGTTCTTTGGGTCTTTAGTGTGTGGACAGATTTCCTGCACTTTTTGTATATGACTCTTTGGATGACTATTACAAAATAACTCTATAAATTATGTGTCCTGTATTGTATTGTTTCCCTTGCAAACCCTGACTACAACAGTGATTTGTTTCTTTTCTCTAACAGCTTTTGATATTCTGTTCTTTGCTGAATTTCTGAAATCTTGATTGCTACATGCCATGCTGTAGATTTATTTTGGTCATGAGTAATTGGAATTCTGTCTGTCTCACTTATCTGTATGTCAAATTCTTTTCCCACGCTTGGAAAGTTTGCTGCTATTACTTCTGTGAACAGATGTTTTAGGTCGTTTGTCTGACTCCTGCTTTTTCATTGATTCTGACCAATCTTATATTGTTATTCTTTGCATCATCTTGCAGTTGTTGGGTTGTTTTTCATGGTCCCTTGCTATTTTTAAGAGATCTTTCTTTTCATGATCACTAACCACGATCCTGTCTTCTAGGTCTGATATTCTGTCCTCACTTTCTTTCATTCAGTTTTGCATACTTTCAATTGAATTTTTAATTTCCTGGATATCTGTTTGAATCTGTTTCATGAATTCTGTTTCTTTCCATCATTTCTATGCGCCTCTGTTTTTTAATCTATGTCTACTCTAGGTTTGTTAAGCAAGTCCTTCATTATGTTTGTCATCTCTTTACCTGTGAAATTATTTCTGATTTGATTTCTTCTATAGCCTCATGTATATGTTTTTGTATTTCTGCTGCTGTCATTCCAGAAAATTGAGGTGGATGGCTTCTGATTTCCTCTATCTCATTGTCCCCTGGATTTGTCCTGGATGAACTGGAAGCCTGGGATTGCATTTTACTTCTGCATCTTGTCATTTTCTGCTTTTCTAAATTTTTATTTGTTTTCTATGTTGTTGTTGTTTGTATTTTTCTTATGTTAAGTAGCTTTATCGCTGGCATCAAGGCTTCTCTAGAAAATGTCTATTCCTCTGAGATGTCTTCTAGGTGTAGATGGCTATTGGTCTTTGTGTCTGTCCCAAGATCCTATCTTCCCACTTTATTAGGGATGAGGACTTGCTATCTATTTAGCTCAGCACCCAGTCAGTCCTCTGGTACTGGACTATAGGGATGATTATGACCCCAGATTATCACAGTGTTGTCATATAAGGGTGAACAACTGATTACAACAAGTGTGGCATCCCAGCTAAAGTAGTACAATTAGCAATAACAATATCATCAAGCATGACCTAGAAATTGACAATCTTTGGTAAGTGCTAATTTGGTATCTCTAACCATAGCAGCAAGAACTATAGTTATATAGCAACAAATATAAACCAGGAACTTGTATGCAGTGAGTTTCCCCTTTGTAGAGTGAATTTATCCTGTGGGGAAAGGGATATGGGAAAAAACAGAGCAATAACTGAAGAGAAATATAGTAGAACCAAGGCTGAAGGACAAAGGATGATGACCCAAACTTTGGGACGCTGAAGAAGAGGACAAGGGAGAAAGAATGAAGGAGAAAGCAAAAGAATATCGAGGTTAACCAGAAAGACTAGAGACAATGTTCATTCACATGTAACTATCATAAAATCAAGAAAGACAGTTGAGGAAAGACAGAGACAGGACAGAGAAAACAAAGCAGTAAAAGCCAAATCCTAAACAAACCCCCCCCACAAAAAAAAGAAAGCAAAAAGAAATCCTCTGGTGCCCCCAGTTCTGTGTTAGTTCCCAAGTCAGAGCCGGAATCTGTACTGAGTAACCCCACAAGTCTGCAGTAGGATTACCCCTGGGGGTGGGGATGGTCTTGGCCAGGCCACTGACTCCTCTCACGTGCATTGTTCATAGGGCAGGGGGAGTACACTTCGCCGCCGCTGGCCACGGCTGTTTGCCTGCTTGTGTGGTGGGTCGCAGACCAGGGGGCTTCTTCCAGTCCTTTGTAGCTAGGGCTAAGACTGGCTTTTGGCAGCCACCGGAAGGGAGTCTGGGTGGTCCTGGCTCCTACTTCTCAGCAGAATTCCTCCCAGTCTTCTGTCCAGTTGCCAGCTTTCTACTGTGATGGGACAGCCCTTCCCTTATTCCACTCTGAAGCGCCCCCGGGGCTGTTCTGCTGCTGGAGTTTGAGCCCCAAGCCCTTTGAAATAGAACGGCGATCCTGCCCACCCGCTGCTGCTCCTCTGCGCTACTGTGTGCCGGGCCCCACTCAAATTCACTCACCAGCCACTGACTCCGTGGGGTGGGGAGCTCGGGAAACAGCGTCTCATGTTCTCACTGCTGCCTCCGACGGTACAAGACTCTCCTGGTCCAGGTCAGGCCTCAGTCTCCCAGTGAGGAGAGAAATCGCTTTCACTGTCTCCCAACCCGCCAGGTTAGCTACACAGCTGCTCTCTCTGCACCACGTGCTCTGGGGTCTGCAGCAGTGAGCTATTTCTTCTGTGGCAATGAATCCTATTTTCTTCTTCTCTGTTGTCAGTTCCCTTGTGGTTCCCATGTGCCCTGCAATCCCTTTGGATTCTCTCCAGGCTGTTGTTTTCCAGAGTCTGAGCACTTTGTTCTGGAGAAGCTGCACAGCCGACACAGCATTCTGCCATTTTCCTCAACCTCTCACTAGTGAATTTATAACCCAGCCCTTCACAGAAGCTATTTTAAACTCCTCCTTGAAATTTCAAGCTTTGGACTATCTCTTCCACTACCCCACACTTTCCCTCCACAGATGACTTTGCCTCCAATTTCATATCAAAAATAAAATGGATTAGTCTGATAATGACCACATCACTACCAAAAATTCCCTGTTTTCACTAGTTTTGAATGTAATCTCCCCACCCCCCAACCTCTTAAGCTACATAGCCAGTAACGAGGACATCCATGACCAGGCATATGGGAGACTTGAAGGAGAGAGACCAAGAGGCAGGTCCAGAGCTAACTGATGATTATAGCGCAGTGAGCAAGAAGGTAGGCTGTATTAGTCACTTTCCCATCACTGGGACAAAATACCTGACACCTACAACTAAAAAGAAGAGAGGTTCATTTTGGCTTACAGTTTCACTGGGCCTGTAGTTGGCTAGCTCAGCCCAGAAACAGTATGGCTAAAAGGGCATGGCAAAAGAAAGTGGCTCAATCCAAGGTGGCCAGAAATCAAAGAAAGAAAAACAGTAGGAACCTAGGACAAGAACAAAGCCTTCCAGGTCACACCCCCAGAGACCCACCTCCAACCAGGTCCCACCTTTTAACAATACATTCAACTAGAAAAGCCTCAGTGGATGAATCCGCTGAAGAGTATAACATCCGCATGATCCAGTCACCTTCCAAAGACTTTAGAGGGACATTTTAGATCTAAACCATAACAGAAGCGGAATAAGAATGAAGACGAATCCTACTGTGGACCCCAGAGGCATGGTGGCCATGCTTGAGAGACATTGATGATGAACATCCAGTTACCAGATGGGGATGTGAAATCAAGAGACTTTCAAGGCCACTTGAACCTTGCAGAAAGAGACAGCTAAGAAGAGAAGTGAGGTGGGGCCGTGGAAGGGAGATCTGTGGCCACGGTCTCGGCACCAGGGAGTTGGACACCCGAGAGAGGGGACATATTATCTATGTATGCTTGAACAGATTGTTTTGCACCTAGGTGAGTGTAAGACTAGGTTTCCTTTAAGCTTTGAAATGTTATGATTTTATTGAAAAACACATCAGATGTGTTTTAAGCTAGACCTACAGTAAAAATTTTGAAGATCTTATAAAAATTTCAAAAAACTTGTAAAATCAAAGGCTTCTTTAAGTCATTCTTTTGCAGTAGATGTTCATAATATTCAATGATTCTGTAAATGTGTAAATTTCACATAAGACTTGAGTAATATTTTTATAAAGCAATCCCCAAAACATTGAAAAGTTCTTTGCTAGAAATTCACCTTACTGATTGATGAAAAGGTCCTTCAACATGTAACCTTTAAATGTGTGACATTTCAATCAGTATATTGAGTTAGGAGTTTCACATTTTAACTTTCAGGCACACACTTAGAAAAGTACATTTTATACTATTTTTCTCAAATATGTTAGGTAGATGTTTTGTTAAGAATTGATGGTTATGCTGTAATTTTATGTCTGACTGAAGTGCCATGGAAAAGAAATAGTAAAGTGCAAAGAATTCATGAAAGACTTTAGCATGTCTTGTACATGGTGCTTGTTGAAGCTGAGTAAACTTAATTCAGGCCTGCATCTGTAGCTGTGATTGGAGCATCAAATTTCAAAAGAAGTCAGTATGAATAAACAAAAGGGAGAAAAACTCCCCTGAGAAGAAAATAAAATAAAAATTAAGCATGTGGATTATCATGCCATTGTGTCTTATATTGCAGGTTTAGTGCTTGAATATAAATTTCAAATAATCATTTAAGTCACTTTTAATTCATACTGAAAACCAGGCTAAATAAAAATAATTCAAAATAAAAGACTAAGATTATTCAAAAATTTGAGTTTATTATATGTTCTTTATATCTTAAAAATTGAATACTTTAAAATAAAGGCAATTTAAGATCACATGGTTACATTCAGATACTTCGTTAAACATAAATATTAGTTTACCAAAAAAGAACTGTCATAATTTTAACATGTAGAGTTCTTTTACCTTCTGTTTATTATCATGATCATTCTTTGAGGTTTTTTTCCTTAAATCTTAAAGTTTTGGGCCGGTGAGATGGCTCAGCGGTTTAAGCGCCTGCCTTGCAAGCGCGAGGGCCCGAGTTCGACTCCCGGAACCCACATACAAAAAAGGGGCCGGTGACATCGCTCAGCGGCACGGGCGCCTGCTGGAGCGCGAGGTTCTGAGGTCGACCCCCCGGTACCCACAAAAAAAAAAATAATAAAAAAAAAAAAAAAAAAAAAAATCTTAAAGTTTTTCACTTAAGAAGAGGCTTAAGGAATGTGAGTTTTTAGAGTAACTTATATAATAATTTGCAGTTTCTTTGCATGAGATGGTATACATATAATACTAATAAAGTCATAAGTTCTAAATGTGACGTGTTAATTCAATGTGATTGTTCATAAGACTTTATCAACGTGAGATTCTACCAGAAACTAGTCTCAGAAGTTTCTTACTATTCATTTAAGGAAAAGTTTGTTTTAGAAAGCTATATTTATAGAAGACCGTCATGATTCAGAGTTTAAATATTGGAATGTGGGTTTTGTAAGAATGGCTGGTCTTTTTGTTTTGTTTTGTTTTGGCCTGGTTTGGGCACATTGAGAGCTGCATGCTGGAATTGGTTCCTTCACAATTTTAAGTGTGCTCTGAGCTGTTTATGTCATGGAGTAAAATTAGAATGCCTGTTACTAATAGAGGGGATGAAACCCGAGAGCAGGCCAGACATGTGGGCACCTTTCTTCAGGCATAGTTGGGTGGCTTAGGTCCTTCATTCTCACTCCATAAGTAATGAACAAGTTTGAAGCTTTCTGAAGCTTTTTGAAGCTCAGCCAGCTGTGCTTAATTCACCAGTGTGTTTTTCAAACTTTCTAAGGTAAGTGATCAGTTTTAAATTCTAGAATATATAAATTGTATACAAATTTAAAATTATAAGAAATTTTAAATTTCGTATAATTAAATGTGTAACTCAAAAAATCAAATGCTCATAAAGTTTCCTGATATTTTTTCTTTATAGGTGACATAATAGTTCTAGTTCATAAATTTAAAATGATGCTGAATAAAATATCTCAAAATAATTATATTTTAATTATTAACAAAATCAGTTAGCTCCTGATGTCAGCTGTTTAAGTCATTCTGACTACTAATATGCTCTTTATTTAGCATGATCGTTCATTTCTAACCCTTAATTTTTAGAATGCAGTGATAGCTTTACAATATTATCGGGCCTTAAACTGTACACTGTAATTAAACCTAGACAAAGTGTAATCTTTAAGATCGTCTTCTTCTAATTCTGTTCTTAAACTTTTGTGATAGAATTATATTCACCTTAGATTTTATTGATGGTTTTGTTAGAGATATTAAGAAACAAACAGACTAAAGAATGAAAAAGTCAAGTAGCTTACGCACTGGAATAAGCAGAGTAGCAACCTGACTCCTTCACTATTCTTAGCTGAAAGGACTGAAAAGGAAGCATATTTCCTCCTAAAACTAGGGATAAAATTAAGTGGTGCTCAAAACCATATCAAAAAGTAAACATAAGTAGGGTAAAAGTATAGATGTGATAATACTTTTTGCTTAGTAAAACTGTGGGGTTCCTTCTTTGTATTTCCAAAGTAAATATGTGGTAAGTGGAAAACAAATATTTTTTTAAAAAAGAAAAAAGACAGATAACAAAGGAAAATATAACTCAACTGGCTGAAAGACTCACCAACATGATGAAGTAACTGACAAGTGCACAGTGAACTACAAAATGCACTACATTTACTTCTTGCTTCTTTTCTCAGAAATATTTTTATAGCTGGGTACAGAGAGGCACACTTAAAGAATTTCAGAACTAATGGCTCACACTGAGGTTACTTTTATAGATTCTAGAATTTATTTGAGGTTTTCTTTCAAAAACAAAATAAAAAGTAGTATTTCAGTGTAGTTAAATATTTGATTCCAAAGACTAACAAATCTGAGTTTCCAAATGATGCCGGCTAAGCTTGCAGTTAAAGTATTGAAAAGCAAATTGTCCCATATTGTCTTACAAAAATATACTTTCTAGTCATTCAACTGAATTCCTATTAAATAGAATATGAAAAGTAGGCACTAATTGTAAATTATGAGTGGTACCCAGTTTGCTCAGAGCTGTCTATTTTGCAGAGGCTGCGATTCTCCCTTCTCCCTGCCCCTGTCCCCTCCTGGGCCCTTGCTGCTCTTGGCCACACACACCATTGCTGTGACTTCCTACAGGGAAGGGACAGCCCCACAGGGCCCTGGGGATGGCTCTGCCTCCTCCTTGTTCCCTTGGGACTTGTCTGGCCCTCACTACATGTTCGTTTCTTTCTATCCTTCCCTCCCGGTCTCGTCAGCATCTATCCGACTAGTCATCTTCTGTAGCACCAGATAGTTCTATAATGTTCTGATGAATGTTGTAGAATTCACACCCTCCAGTATATTGGCCCTTACAGATTTTATCTTCGTGTCTAATTTTCTTGTTATTCTGTAGAGAATTGTGCGGGAAAATTGGCACCAGAGTATTTAATAATTTGTGATTTTGCAAAGGTCTCCAGGCTTCTCTCAGAGTCCTTCAAAATGCCAGAGTCTACTGAACTTCAGGATGCCTGGTGTGTAGTGTGTCACCAAGGAGACACAAGGCTGGGGACCTAGGAGGGCTCACCTCCCCCCAGAGCAATAAGGAGCATTGCACATTTGCAGCAGAAGAGCTGCGCAGTCCCATTCATTCTTCGGATGGATCACCCTGGTCACTATGGATTAGGGGCAGCAGAAGAGGAAATGAAGGGAATTTTAAAACCTAGCTTCACCTTTGGGACTATTTCAACTTTATATTTTAAATACTCAGCCTTACTTAGGAAGCATCTTAGAAAATTTTAGTAAAAAAGAGGCAGTGATAAAAAGTTGAGGTTGTACAGTCTGCCACATTTCAGCAATATGATCTTGTATGGAGTACTTAACCTCTATATGCCTCGGTTTCCCTATTTGTAAAATGAGGAGGGAATTAAATCTATATAAGGCACTTTTAAAAGTTCCTGGCTCCCTAGTATATAGTAGCTTCCATCATCATCGTCATCAATAACCAGAAGACTCATAACCTCTTATCCTGACCCTCACCGACAGGGAACTCAGGGCAGAATCTCAAGAGAAAGATTGTGAATGGGCAGGACCTCTAGCCTGCGTCTCGGGTCACCTAAGAAACCACTGTGACCGGCCCTAAATAGGCAGGAGATTCAGGCTGCGGCTATTTCCGCTGCAGTAGAGAATGCTCCCCCCTGCAGGGATGGCCACAGAGGAGCAAGAGCGGGTGTGCATTCCAGGATGCAAATAGAAACTTCCCTGACATTCTCAGCAGCTGACTGAGTGGCTCTAATGTGGGGTTTGGGAAGGAAAGAACATCAAATGACTGTTTAGATTTCCCATGGACATTTTCTTTTCATTAAACTTTTAGATCTTAGTGAAAACTGTATATAAAATATTCTAAAATGTTAATCTTGATAAAACATGGAAGCGTGCTGTCCCTCTATGGGATACCTTTGCAAGTGTGTATCTTGGACCATTTGAAAGTCACTTTAAATCATCCCCTTCCAATTTCAAAGAAAAGGTGACAATAAAGTTAGAAGTGAATTGTGGCCCTGAAGCCCTCTGAAACTTTTTTTTCCTGAAAGTTTTTAAGTGAACTGTCAGAAAATTGGACATACACATATGATAAGAACCTTAATTGTGTTTATCTCAAGAATTTCTTTTTGCTTGAAATCTTTCATTTAAAGTCTTGCAACTAAAAAGAAGCTCAGCTTAGTTAATAAATTCAAATAATTTTCTTTTCTTAGATTTTGCCTTTAATTTTGTGTGGGTATCTTTCAGAGTTAGAATTTAGTTAAATGCTGTATCTTAAGTAGTAGTCAAATAGGGTATTTTTGGAGGGTGGTTTATGGCTGATTTTTTCCTAAAAATTTTAGCTTCATATAAAAAGCAAAAGAGGAAAGGGGACCAAGAGATGGAGGGAGGAGGGTAGGAAGGAGGGAGAAGGGGACTTAAAAAAGAATTAAAATGTGTTATGTACATATACCAACTCCCCACCATTAATGTAATCATTGTATACTGCAAACATGTACTAATAAAAATTAAAATTAAAAAAAGGCTTGATAAAATAAATGATAGTGTATTCTCTGTTTGGTTAAACACAGCTTTCAAATGTAATTTTAATTTAAGGTTATTCTAAACTCTGTGATCCTCTGTAAATTATGTCAAGCATAATGTTTAGTTGCAGCAAAAATGGCACTGTGATATATGCTGGTGCCCCCCACAGAGTTCGTACAGTGACTGCTACTAACTGCCCAGTACTGTCCCACATCTCCCTGGCAAGTGCCCAGGGCATCAGCTACATCATTCCTCCCCCCTTTTTTTTTTTTTTTGGTGCCGGGACTCAGACTCACAACCTCGCTCTTGCCTGGCAGGAACTGTGCCGCTGAGCTGTATCCCTGGCCCCAGGCCACTTCCTAGTAAGTCAACTAAACAAGAGTCTTCCCTGGGTTCTGCTTCTAGGGAACCTGACTTTAGATAAAGCTCACGGTGTCCTATTGAGAAATCCATCAGGGTATCTGATGCTTTTTTAAATTCCAGTTTCCCAGCAGCATAGACACATTCTCCAAGAAACAGGCTGTGAGCTGGGGATCTGCATGAAGGTGTGTACTGATGACACCTTCTATAAAAACACCCACAGGCAAGCAGAGGCAGCCAGGGTGGGAGATGGTGGAGAGCAGCTTAGCCGCGACAGAGCTGAGGTGGCCTTCAGAGTGGTCCCTGAATTCCAGGAAGGGGTGGACTTTTGTGCCTTGCATTGATCAGACATCCGATGGATGTGGCCCTGGGTGGCCAGCTCAGTGCTGCCCAAAGTCATTCGTGCCATCAGCTGTCACTGCTGGCAACTGAGGAGTGACTGTCTTGGTTCTGATGGAGTGCACCCTTTCCACCACTCACCTTCTCTTATCAGCTTCAACTGATACTTATCATCTCTCCTTCACCTCCACCAACTACTCACCCAAGATTCTCCTCACTGTCTTCTGAGGAGACAGTCTGGCTGGCTGGCTGGTCTGGGTAGCTACCTGGTGAGGTGACCCTGTCATCCAACTCAGAAAGGTCCTGGTCACCACATCCTTCTCGGTCCCAGTGTGCTTGTGGTTCATGCATGGCTGAGTACCTGTTCACTTACGGAATGGCCAGGAGAACAGGGAATACCAAGGAATGCCCTGCTGGGCCCCTGGATGACAAACACATGCTTCCCAGGCAGCTAGGGTCAGAGGGCGCATCCTGATGTGAGTGGCGTCTCGATACAAGGAGCTGAAGTGACTGCATGAAGATCAGGGGGACTTGTTTTGTGTCCCCTGGTAGAAGCACTCCCCACTGGGGCCAGTCTTCCAGACAGTGTCCAAGGTAGTGCGGGTAGGATGCTCAAGTTTTCCCACTGGGTCATTAAAAGTGATGTCAGTACATGTGCTCACATCTGTGCTCATCCTTGGGTCCCAGAAAGACATATTCCATGCACTGAGGAAGCAATGCCACAATGGCTTTGATTTGTTTTAGTTTGTACAGACCGCATACTGAAGCATCTCTCATCTTCCCAGTGTTCTCAAAGCGAGGCCTCCCCAGAAGCTTTCAAGACTACCCCACCACCCTGCCAGGCCAGCAGCTTCTGGGGAATTACAATGAAGGATAAGCAGGTCATTCGGTCCATCACCATGTCTTGGAGAGTGGAGCACGTGTTCTGTAACTCCTTGGGCAGTCATGCTGGCCGCAGCCCCGCAGGTAGAAAAGAAGATCCCGCTCCGTCCTTGGTGCGGCTGCAGTCAAGATGATGCCCGGCCAGAGTAGCCACTTGGTCTTATTGAGGGTGGTGCTGTCTCCAGGTTCAGCACTGGTGTCTGCGGTGGGCCTCTGCATGGCCTCCATCCCCGCTGCCAGCTATGGGTGTCCATCGTGGGGAGCTGGAGTGGGGGATGCAGGCTGGCTGGAGTTCCTGGCTGAGTCATTTTGATGATTTCAAGCCTCCTCTACAATGGGTGCTCTGGAGCGCTTAAAGATACAAAAACAGATACAAAGATCTTCTCTTTGCCTCCAACAGGCCCAGCTACTGGCCTCTTCTCCAGACTTGTTATCCTCCTTCTTCCAAATTGTCCCCTTCCAGGCCCTGATGAACCAGCCAACTCATCTACCACCATCCCTGATGAACAAAATATGGTGAATTTTTAAATTCTTAAAATTTATTACAGTAAAAGACACATTGTCATTAATCCCCCTCAAAACACTCCCTCTTGCTTCAAACACACTTATTTCATCATTCTTGGAAATGTATCTTTTACTGTAATAAGTTATTTTTAAAAAATATTCTCCATAGGGGCCGGTGAGATGGCTCAGCGGCTTAAGCACCTGCCCGGCAAGCGCGAGGGCCCGAGTTCGACTCCTGGAACCCACATACGAAAAAGGGGCCGGTGATATTGCTCAGCGGCACGGGCGCCTGCTGGTGTGCGAGGTCCTGAGGTCGACCCCCCGGTACCCACAAAAAAATATATATATATTCTCCATAGTTTTCTGTCCCCTTATATTCTAAGCTCAGCAGATTTCTGCTTCTACAGGAAGTAGGTCAGCTCTGCAGCTTTGTTCTTGGGAGGAGGTTTTCTTTCCTGGTGGTCTTTCATGGCCACCCCAGTTGCAGCTCTGGGAAGCAACAGGCCTTTTGCGACTTGCACCAACACATCAAGCCCACCTACCCTTAAATCAAATGTGGCTTTTCCCCCCGACAGCTGATCACAGGGACACCCTCGGGTGGTCAGTAAGTGGTTTGGCTGGGAAAGAGGCTGAGGTACCTTAGTGGTGAGTGACACGGACTCAGTTCCCTGCGCGTGCAGCCTGCTGGTTCCTCTCCCTGCTCAGGCCCTGGTGTACCTCTTCTAGCCCACAGTCGATTGCCGCTGGGCCCCGACCCTAAGCCCTGGCAGGTCCCACAGAGTCCAGGTTGTCCCCAGCCACAGGGAATCCTGGTCCCTTGCTGTCCCACGGACAGATGCTCTATCTCTACCAGAGCCCGCTCACACTTAGGGAAATGTTTTTCCAGTGCTGTGCGTCTCTGCTGCAGATGTCGTGGCCTTATTCCAAAACTCTAGAGATCTGTGTTGTGATTCTCCGCTGAAGCTTGCCATAAATACCCCATGGCCTCCTTTCCTATCACAGAACTGCCTGATCCCATAAGGGTGCCAAGATGGAGGGATGTAGATAGAGCCTAAGCTTTGGGCCTGCCTGCACTGCAGCCTGCACCTGCTGGAGAGGCCTGCCGGGCCCCACGCGAGGCTGTCAGCCCTCTTGTCATTCTGTAACAGTGGAATGGGCTACTACCAGGACCGGAAGAGTTAAGTGGCATTATTCTCCTTTCCAGTAGTAGTGGGCACAGGATACAAAAACTTGTTTACTCTGCAGGGGATCTCCCTGCATGCCTTGAAACAGTGGACTCCCTGAAAATTTCACTAACTAGGCAAGCCTCAGAATCTCGGTAGGGTTTCTCTGTCACACTATGAATACATGTTTTACATATTGACCTCCAACCTATATGTCACATTCACTCTTCTCACCCAGGTAACATGATGCCATGAATCTAGCAGCAAATGTGTTCCAAGGATGTCCAAGATGGCCCAAATCCCTTCCAAATATATGAAGACAGAAGGCAAGAAATTTAACACAACCATGGAGTAAGAAAATACAGTAATCTGTATTTTACTGTACATGAACTATTTCTTGTCTTCATTTGTGAGATAAATGAGGGGAAAAAAAGCATTTTTCAGCTCAGTGGCTTTGCCCCTGCAACTGGGGCCACATTAATCGGCATGGGTGAGGATGACCCATCTAGCACCATGGCTGTGAGGACCGTCTACCAGGTTAAATTCAAGGCAGGCCCCTGTCACCCTCTAGGGTAGGTGTGGTTTTCCTAGAGTCCAGCGTGAATTAGAATATGGTGGGACCACTAACCTCATGGGCACTGCTCTCTGCCACTCTTCCTGGGACACTGAGGGGATGACAGGTAGCTTCAGAGCTTTTCTCTTGGTTGTCCCAACTGCTATGGCTCTTACCTGCGGTCCCACAGGAACTCCCCATTTGGGGGTTCTGCCAACTTCTGAAAACGTCCATTCCGATTATAGATCTGTTGATCGGAGGCGCCACTACTGAATATTTACATTTCAGTTCATCCAGGAAATGACCATTTGGCACTTCCATGATTGCACTATGACCCAAGCTGGGACCAAGACTCCATTTACCACCTGGTCCCCTTTTGTTCTCATGCTAACAATGATTCCAAGAAAACACTTTGGGACCCTGGTATTAAAAGCCCATCTGGAGGTTAATTCCAGTCCTCAAAATGTTGCGGATCACCCTTTCTGCATTATGGTATAACCCAGTTAAGTAGCCTGGGGCTCCTCTGGGAAGGGCCGAGGAATATGGCAGTCACTGTTGTATTCACTCTCTCTGTGTTGCAAGCTGCTGCCTTCTGGGGATGCAGCCTCTCTTCAGTTAAGAGTCACCAGGTATAGAAACTGGCTTAATCTGGAAATCAAGCAAAGAGTTATAATTCTGTTTCATGAGAACAGTAGCCATTAGTCTCCCCATTACCCTGATTTATTTTGATTACATAAAGTCAGCCCCCTGTTGACCACCCATCCATCTTTTTCCTCTTCAATGATTAGCCTGGGAGTTCTGGCTTTTCCTTTTCACTGTGTAAACCATTGCACTCTCCAAGCCTTCAACAGGTGACCTAATCTTGTAGTAGCCCCATCCCCAAGATCCTTGCTTGCCATGGTGTCAGATCTTTTATCCTTGGAAAATGTCCCTATATCAACAAATGCTCCCGTGTCCACCTCTGCATTCTGCCTCCCTGGCTCAGCCTGCTCGGGCCACAGCTCCATTCCTACTGCATCATCACCTGCTAACAGACCCTGGGCAGGTGATCCTCACCCTTTGAGATCAGCCGCGCTGCTTCCTTTTTCTAGCCCAGCACTTCCCTACCTGGGTTGTGATTTGTCCTTTATTATTGGCTAGGTGACCAGGAGGGGAGATGGTAAGCGTGTTGTCACATCTTCCTAAAGTGGAGGAGGCAGATGGTCCAGTGGTCATGTTTGCTCTGGGGAACTAGATGTTTCTTTTCTTCGGTGCTTTGTCCCAGATGTTACATCCCAGGTCTCAAGGTTCCATGCCTCCCCTGTCAGGGCCCCGATACTCCAGAAGGCAGAACCCCATCTTTGTTCGTACTTCCCTACTCTCGAGGGGCCGGTCCAGATCCTCCACTTGCTCTGGCCTCCCCTTGCAGGAGGTGAGGGCTACGTGTGCTTCCAGAGAGACCCATGACCTTCACTGTTTGTCTTCCATCCTCTCAGCTTTCCACCAACTTTCTCCAGTGCATGGACAGAATTCCTCAAAGGTATCGATTCCGATGTCCTCATAATGAACACTTCATCAAAACCTGCAAACCTTATCCATTGCACCCTCGAGTAAATTTCCTCCACTGGTGTCTCTTCCCAGTTCATTACCAGTGCTGCTTTTAGCAGTGATGCAAGTCAGGGACCGTCCCTACTGCCTGAATTCAGGCCCCCATTAAGAGTGACTGACAGAGGTCCAGGTTCAAGATACTCCTTTAGATTTACATCCTTGACTATCGCTGGCCACCAGCCATGCTGTGTCAGTTTCCCTAAGAAAGAGGATCTACATTTGCATGTGGGAAGGTTATTGAGGGAGGCTCTTAAGAAGAGCAACTTTAAGGGAGTGGAAGAAGCCAAGTTGGACAGAAAAAGAAGTTGAACTGTGAGGCAGGGACATCGGAGCCCTCAGCCAATACCTCAGGACTGGCTGGAGTGCTCCCTGAGGCTAACCCGGCCCTCCAGAGAAGTGCCAGAAAAGGCAGGGCCCAAGCCCTTTACCAGCATTGGCCCATGCGCAGTCAGTCAGGGAGCTCAGTGAATCAGATTTATTCAGCCTTGCTGACCAAAGGCTGTCAGTGTAGGGACTCGGGTGTGTGCTGTGAGCAGGAACCTCCTGACCTCTGTTTCCAGTGAATCCACCAAGCTCGTGATGAAAGGGAAGACGAGACAAAGGGGGCAAACCCAGGTGGCACTCGCAGCACCTGCTACAGCAGTCATTGCACAGGTTTTTGTTCTGTTGACTTTGATCTTTCTGTGAAAATTGTGAAAAATAATTTTCTTTCCTTATTTTATTTCTCTAAGTATAACTAAAGTATAATCCTTTAAGAACAACATTTAAAAAATAGTATTTAGCAGCAGTTCCCTTGTTGCATCTTATCAACATATGCTAGACTCTGAGATTGACAGAACAGGGAAAAAATCATCTTCCCTTTACAGAGGCAGACAAATTACACACACACACACCTGGGAATAAGATTTGCATTATGAGTAATTTCCTTGAAAGGGAGAAACTGTACAAGAGAAATTGCTCTTTTTAAAACTTTGTTCTTTTGAAACTGCCTAGCTCTGTAACTGCTTCATGGCTTTGTAATTACTTTCTTGACCCCTGTAACCATGAGGGCGTAACCGAACATACAGGATGCCTGATTGTACCATTGTACCAAGCTTCATAAACTGATGATCATTAATCTACCCTTGTGTCCAATGATCTCACCCTGCTAGCTAATCAGAAGGACTGCCAGGCTGTTCTGTCTCGCCTTTGTACCTCCTTTGTACCTCCTGCTTGTGCATCATATAAAAGCCCTAGACCACCAGAGATGGGGGCCTCACATTCTGAGAATGATCCCAATCAGTGCCCATCGACATAAATAAACCTGCCTCCAAATCCTGAGTGTCATTTCAGTGTTTCTGCTTACTGTTGCATCCTTAGTTTCAGAAGTAAATAAATAGGTTATAGCTACCAGTAAAAGTGAGGGCCTCCAACCCCAGCCTCCCAGCCCAGCCCTGCACAGATTGTCTTAAATAGTGTTTACACTCAAAAGATCATGACAAAGGACAACTAAATAATTGTCGCCTTACTCCCAACATAGACAAATTAGAAGCTATTATTATTTTGATTATTACTTTGGTTAAATCATATTCTGCTACTAAAATATTGGAAGAGAATAAAAATATAAATGTTTTTAGTGTATCAGGAGGAACTGATAGTGAAAGGAATTTTTATATCATTTTATTTTAAATATTTTAGTATGAGTATGCATGGAAAGTACATATACATGTAAATCATTTATATAATACTTTTAGAAAATTGATATTTGGGCATCTTTTCCTTAGACTGACACACAATCATCATACACAGTTTTGGGGTGCAGTGTGATATTTCAGGAAAGGTATGTGTTGTATTATGGTCAAATCAGGATAGTATATCTATCACCTTAAACATTTATCATTTCTTTGTGTTGATAACACTCAGAACTCTTTCTTCCAGCTATTTGAAACATGCAATCCATCATCATTGTACCATTGTACCAAGCTTCCACATGGAATACAGATCATATTTCTCTCATCTAACTATAACATTGTACCTGCTGATGAACCTCTCTTCATCCCTTCCCCTACTCTTCCCAGCCTGTGGTAACCACCATTCTACTCTCAACTTCCTTGAGATCAACTCTTCTACATCCACCTATGAGTGAAATTGTGTGCTATTTGTCTTTTTGTGCCTAACTTTGAAACACTTGACATAATGATCTCCAGTTCTACTCATGTGGTTGCAAATAACCCAAGTGTTCCATTTGGTGTCCCTATACATACCACATTTTCTTTATCCATGCATCAGTTGATGTACTCCTTAGGTTGATTACATCTCTTGGCTTTTGTGACTAATGCAGTGGTATACATGGGAGTACAAATGTCTATTCCACATATTGATTTCATTTCCACTGAATATGGACCCATGTCTTAGTTACTTTTCTCTCATTGCTGAAACAAAATACCTGACACCCAAAGTTAAGGAAAGGTTTATTTAGCTCACAGTTTGTAGAGGTTTCAGTCCATAATCAGCTTGCTCCAAGGCAGGGTGGCACAGCAGAGGGGCACTGCAGAGGAGAAACAGTTCATGGCAGGATGAAGGTAGCAAAGCAAGAGATGACCACAGCTCTTTCTATCCCTTATCTTATCCAGGCTACTCAGGGTGGGTAGCACTCACACCCTTAATCTTAGTGCCCTTGAGCCTAGCACTGCACCGTGAATCAATCCCAGTGTCACACACTCTAGATGCAGCCACCTCTGAAAAAGCCCCACCTATCACTGCATGGGGCTTTTGGGGGAATGTCTAGACACAGCCATAGCAACCCAGTAGTAAGATTTCTGGATCATATGACCATTCTACTTTTAACTTTACTGATTTCCATGTCTGCCCTTTTACATACCCATCAACAGTGTGTAATAATTCCAATTTCTCCACACCCTCCCCAACACCATTATCATTTGTCTTTTTTGATAAAAGCCATTCTAACAGGTGTGAGGTGCCACCCCACTGCAGTTTTGATTTGCATTTTCCTGATTATTAGTGATATTAAACAGTGTTTTTCTTGCTTGTTAGCCATTTGTATGTCTTCCTTTAAGAAATGTCTATTCAGATCTTTTGTTCATTTTTAAAATGAAGTTTTTATTTGTTGCTACTGAGTTGAGTTTCTTATGTACTGTGGCTAATAACCCTTTGTCATTTATATACTGTCAAATATTTTCTCCCATTCTGTATGCTGTCTTCACTCTGTCGGGTTTCTTTTGCTGTGCAGAAGCTTTATCATTTGATGCAATCTCATTTGTCTACTTTTGTTCTTGTTGCCTAGGCTTTTTATTTTTGGTCTTATCTAAAAGCTCCTGTCCAGGGAGTCTTGATTAATTACATTAGTGACTTATTTTCTAGCAGTAGTTTCCAGAACTTGGTCAAGAAGTAACCTCACCGTATTCTACAAATATGTAATCTTTGAAACACTAAGATGACCTAGATTCAGAGACTGTGAATTCCACACTTACTGTACAATAACAACAAATGTAAAGCTTTCCCTGTGTACACATTATTCTAGGAGTTTTGTATTTTCCATTTGGAGCTACCATGTCAAAGTTTAAGGAAACACGGTACTCTACATATGCAGGCTGCATAAATAAGGGAGTGTCTCACAGCAGTTATAAGGTTAACGGGATTAGTTGTGACTCTTATGTGTCCATGAACCTAGGACCAAGGTCCAAGCCATGGAGCCCGTTGTAGTGTGTGCCCAGCACTTCTCCCCAGTGTCGGGATGCGCACTAGAGCTGGGAGGTAAGGAGTTACAAGCTGCAGACAGAAGCCTGAGAAGCCATTGGAGTTGATCGGCTGATAGAATTGATTATCATATTTTCATCATAGAACTACATAGATGTGTCTTTAAAACTCAGCCAGGCTTATGTGATACCAAATGAGAAATAACCAAGGTAGTAGAATTGCAAAGCAAAAGCCAGAAACAGTGTTTATCAGATAACTTTCCTCTATATCCAACACATTCATCTTATGAATGTAGAATTTTCTTTGATCTTGAGCCTTAAGTGTACACTGTTCAAAGAGAGTGCTTATGAAGCTAGCATCTCTGCTAGAAAATGAAGTAGTATTACTGACCACTGAAATGTGACATGAGAGACTTTCCAACTTATGAATCATGTCATGTGCACAAATCACACCGTTATAGCAATAAAAAAATTCTGGAAAATAATTTTATGTAAATCTAGCACTCCTCTCCCTCCTTTTTCAAGTACTAGGATTGAAACAGGGCCTTTACACTAGCTACATCCTTGGCCCTTTTTAAAATTATTTTTGTTTTGAGACGGAGTCTAAGTTGGTAAATTGCCCAGGCTGAGCTTTCCTCCTGCCTCAGCCTCCCAGAGTGCTGGGATTACAGACATGTACCAACACGCTTGGCTCATTTCCTCATTTTGTTGGATGAGTTCCTGTTCTTTTTTCCAGCCATTCCTAGAGTTTCTGTTGAAGCTGGCAGGGTGTCTGTGAAAGAACAGGGATGAGAGATACACAGAGTATGGGTAAACATTGGGTATTTAGGTTTTAAATTATGATGCTACATCCCAGGCATGGAAATTTGTTCCACAAATACATGGTGGATAGGAATCTGTTTTATTCTGCCTGCCTTTGACAAACACTTATAATTGAGCTGCTCTCCAGACAAGCCCCTAATTCAGGTGCCATATACCTTTTCTGTTCTCATGAAGAGGAGTCTCATGAGGAATAGGCAATAAAATGAACTCCTAGGTATATTCCCAAAAGAATTAAAGATCACACATTATAGTGATTTATACAGTGCATTACAGTGATACATGCAACCCATGTGTATAGCAAAACAATTCACAATAGCTAAACTGTGGAAACAACCTACATGCCCACCAACAGATGAATGGATAAAGAAAATGTAGTACATACACAGTGGAATATTGTTCAGCCATAAAGAAGAATGAAATCACGGTGTTTGCAGGAAAATAGATGGAACTGGATATCATCATGTTAAGCAAAATAAGCCAGTCTCAGGAAGTCAAATATTGCATGTTTTCTTTTATTTGAGAAAACTAATAAATAAATGAGTACAATAAAAGAGAGGTAATAGGAAACCAGAAGATAGGCTCTTAAAAATAGGGAAGGGGAGATCAGGGGAGGGGAAGAAATAGAGGGTAAAGTGATTGAATATGATCGAGATATGTTATGTGTATGTACCAGTTCCCCAAAATGAACAGATATTCTGAATCAAAACTGAGCGCTAATTGAAAACTATGGAAACAAACAGGACACAGGCATAGATTATACAAAAGGACAAAAGGTACACAGGAAAGGAGCTTGTGAAGGCTCAGACCAGAGGGTAGAAGTGGCAGCCTCATGGTTCAGACCAATTCTCCAAAGGGAGCAACCTGTGCAAAAGCTAAGAGATTGGAAAGAACTTATTCTGGCTGTGAATTTGAAGGGAAGCCATTGTGGATTTCGTAGTCACATTCCCATTGCCGAGACGTAATACCCCCACTCACAATTTAAAGGAGGAGAGGTCTACTTTGGCTCACAGTTACAAAGGTCTCAGTCATGCATGTTGGCTCCAAGAACAACATGGTGGAAGTGCCTGCCATGGAGGAAAGCTGCTCACATCATGGCAGTCAGGAAGCAGAGGGACAAGGGAAGAGCGGGAGGTAGGAGGGATAGACCCTTCAAGGTCAGGACCCCAGTGATCCACCTTCAACCAGGCCCCGTTTCCTAACAGCAATATGGCTATAGAACCACCATGATCCAGTCACCTGCCAAAAGCCCTACCTCAGAACACATGAAGCTTTTGAAGGGCATTCTAACTCAGATGGGACAGAGAAGGATGCGATAGAGTGGGAGAGCCTGAGTATGCCAGGATGAGCTCTATCTGAAGTACAGTGGGAAGCCACTGAGTGATCTTAAACAGGGCATCTCCATCTCAATGCTGGGCTGCCTTGTGGAGAACTGGATTACAAGGGACAGAGTGGGTGGAGGAAGCTAGGGAAGAGGCTGTCTGCCATGTTGGAGGAAGGGAACTGGCTTGGATGAGGCAGTGCAAATGGAGGGACCAGTAGATCAGAGGAGTGGAGAACACAGGGCTTGCTGATGAAGTAGATGTGAATGTGGCAGTTAGAGGAATTGTGGATGGCACTTGTTTCTCTGAGATAACCAACTGGAAATAGCTGAAATGGGAAGAGAAGGGGGAAAGAGTAGATTTGGGAGCAGGGAGTAAAGTTGTTGAGAAGTTAACTTTTTTAATAAGTTCGGTTTGACATACCAAGCAGAAACATCAAAGAAGTAATTGTAAGTCTAAAATCTATACATTTTGGTAGATTATCAACATAGAGTTCATCAGTGTATAGTGTTTAAAGACTGACTTATGGGTAAGATTCCCTCTAAAGATTGAGGGAAGAGGAGAAGAGATAGTGCCAGTACAAGTTCAGACAAAAGCCAACATTTAGAGGCTTGAGAGATTGTGGAAGAGGCTGAAAAGCAATGTCTCCAGAAGATGGAGGGTAAAATTAGAATACCGAGTTTGGAAAACAAGAATAGAAAGCATTTTCAAGGAAGGAATAACCTTTTCAAATAAAATAAAAAGTGAGATAAACAAATTGAAAGAAATGAGCAAAATCATCATGGGAAAGTGAATATTAGTCTGTTGACTAGGAAAGAAAATAGTTTTTAAAATCACTGGAAGACATTTGTGAAGTTAGTAAAAAAATTTTTCTGTTTCCATGGTATTACTCAGAACTACTTCAGGAGTCAGTGACAGAAATCCAAGTCAAAGAAGTTTAGTCATAGGTGGAACTCAGGAATTCGTAAATCCATACTGAATTTAGGATCTCAAATGATGTTGCAAGATTTTTTCATTACCCCAAGACTCTCTTTCCCTATCTCCCATTCCTCTCAATTTCTTCTCTGGCAAGCTCTCTCCAAGTAGTGAAAAAGACAGGTGTGGTGAAGTACAAGGTGATCCATCAGCTTCTGACCCCAGAGGCAAGCTTTTCTCTCAGAGCATCTGCATCAGTTTTGGCACAACTGACATTGAGCATTTTGCCTGGATTCCCCTGTTTCCCAATGCCATTCTTTTTGTCTGCACTTATCATATGTCCTGAGTGCTCAGTCTGTGCCATGTACACAGCTGTGATGCTAGAGGTGCTCGCACATGACTGATGGCTGAACTACAGCCACATGAGGCCAAGGAGGGGCTCCTTGGGTGGACAGGAAAGAGTAGATGTGGATTCCAATAGTATATACCCACTGTAAAGTGATACACAAGAAAACAGTAGATACCTACTGTAATATGTGGAATAAAATAGATGAAACTGAAGAAAGCAGTAAGCATCTACTATCATATGATACAGAAGAAAAAAACAGGCACACACTACCCATGACAGAGAACAATACAGTAGACATCCACTGTCATATACAGGAAAAAAATGGTAGGCACTCACTATCAGATGACAGGAAGGAAACAGTAGGTGTCCGCTATCACACAAAACACAAGCAGAGTTGCATCTGGGCCTCCAGCAGTTCCTCACTAGAACCTCTGCTAATGTTAGCTCGGCACTTGCTGCAGCCAACTACTATTCTCTCTCCATGCTCCATGTGTACTCAATCAGAGGTCGAACATGGGTGTGAACTACGCCAGTCACTGGACCAAATTTGGCAACAGTACCACCCAGGTTCTGGTTAAAAGGCCAGGTCCCAATGCAACAGTCTTTGCTAGGTTGCCTGGACATGTGTGCTTTTCATCAGCTTGCACACTGTTCTTCCTCAGCACTGTTCTATGTCATTTCTGCCTGCTGAGCCACCGGATGTCAACATTCTTCTGTAGTCAAATACTATGTAATTACACTGTAAAAGCTTCAGATTTATGAGTACATAATAAAAACTAGGACAAAACACTGAGAAAAGTGTAATACTTGAATTGCCTACTGTTATGGTTTGTGTCTGGATGTCACCCCAAAGCTTCATGTGATCATGGGGGGGGGGCTTTTTGGAGGTGGTTGAATCTAGAATTTGTGATTGGTTTCTTGTCCTGTGCTGAGACTGGGGGTGTGAGTGCTACACCCGCCCTAGGGTGGGTAGCCTGCATACAATACAAGGGAAGGGAAAGAGACTTTCTCCCCCACTTTTACTCTTGTATCTTCCACCACCATGAACTGGTGCCCCTCTGCCATGTGCCACCCTGCCTTGGAGCCAGTCAATTATGGACTGAAAGCTCCACAAACTGTGAGCTTAGGAAAAAAAAAAAAAAAAACCTTTCCCCCTTTAACTTTGGGTGTCAGGTATTTTGTCTCAGCAAGAAAAGTGAGACAGAATTTGGTACCAGGAGTGAGGTCATTGCTGTGAATATACCTGACCATGTGGTTCAGGAGCCTTTGGGAATGGCTTGTGGGAAGAGTTTGGAAAGGTTCAAAAATGTCAGCTGAAAAAGTAGAGCTGGAATGCTTTAGGCTGTTCTATGTGGGAGATTCTGGTCAGAGCTCAGAAGACCAGAAGGCTGATAGAAATCCTGCTAATAAAGACCAGGCTTGGAAAGTTTCTGCCGAGAAGAAGGACCACATTGGCTATTGGACTCCAGATGATGTGTGTTACGGCTTGGCAGAAAGTTTGTCTACATTTTGCTTGAGTCCAGAGACTTTGCCTGGGAGGTGGTGGACTAACTAATCTTCTAGAAGAAGTTTCAAGGCAGTTGAACGTTGAGGTGATGGCATGGCTATTGTTGGGGGCTTTTAGCCAGATTTATGTTGAGAATCAAGAGCAAAGAGACCAGAAGAATGATTTAAAATGTGAGTTTGGCCAGAATGGAAGCTCCAGTAAAGATGTGGACTGCAAAGATAGAGCAGAGGAGATCTTGATTGCTGAGAAAGAACAGGAGAACAGAAAAGACGGGCTGAAGTCATCACAACAAACAGCAGGACTCAACCATTTGCAGTCTCAGGTTGCAAAGGTGAAAGACCCTGCTTTGAGAAGAAAGCCCAGAACACCATGTTCCAGAATGGCAGTGGCCTCACCATGTTCCAGAATGGTGGCAGCATAGAGAATTTGTTCCTCAGAATTAGATTCATAGTGCACAGTGTTCCAGGCACTTGACCCCTACAGCCAAGAGAGAGGAAAGCCTGACTACTGCTCCAGCTGGTAGCAGACCTTGGCATCATCCACGTCGTACTGGTTTTAGGTGCATGCAGAATGCAAGAGTTGTGGGGTCAGGAAGGCTTCCACCCTGATTTTAGGAGAAGACCTGGGAGACAGGCAGTGTGCCCTTAAAAGGGCAGTGTGTGAAGCTGTAAGTGTGAAGCCAAAGGTGAAGTGGAGACCTCAGAAGTTTGGAAAAGCTAGGAACATGGATCATCTGAAGAAAACTGTAAGGAGGGAGCAGAATGAGCCCAAGAGAGAATCCATGGGAGCTACAACCACCAGAAGTTCCATAGGGGTGGAGCCACCAAAGCCCTTTGTTCACATCTTGCCACAGACTGCCTCGGACACTGCACATGGATGATGCACTATGGGACTTAATGTCTGCCCTGGTGGATTTTGGACTTGCTTCAGTCCCATTCCTTTGTATCCCCCTGTTTGTAATGTCTATCTTGTGCCATTGAATGTTGGAAGTGTTTAATTTTGCTTTAGGTATTTTGTCTCAGCAATGAGAAAAAGTAACTAACATACCTGCTTTTCTAAATATAGTACAATTTTTAAAAATAAACTTATAGCTGAAATAAAAAACAAAATAAAAATAGTTTTGTGGGCCGGTGAGACGGCTCAGCGGCTTAAGCGCCTGCCTTGCAAGCACGAAGGCCCGAGTTCGACTCCCGGAACCCACATACGAAAAAGGGGCCGGTGATATCGCTCAGCGGCACGGGTGCCTGTTGGTGCGCGAGGTCCTGAGGTCGTCCCCCCGGTACTCACAAAAAAAAAAAAAAAAAAAAAAAAAAAAAAAAAATAGTTTTGTAAGCTAACAGTCATATAACAGCAGATTTGAGGTTTTTCTTTCTCTTAGTCACTTGCTCATTTAAATAAAGGTTTCTTCCTTGTCCAGGTTTGTTAGAGACTTAAAGGGCATTTATTTTGTTGGTTTGGTATATTTTGTAAGAAATTTTTTTAAATGGCAGAATTTACCATTTTATTTTAAAAGTCAATCCCACTGTAAAGGAGAGAGCAGTTTTACAACTTTTTAATGTGGTGTGTGTGTACACATGCATATGTGATTGTGTATTTATAGTATGGCTATGTGTCATTTTGAGAATTATGCTGATTGTCACTTTGGATGAAATTGGAAATTATGATCCACCTAGTTCACTGTAGTTAGGTGCACCATACTGAGTGGTTTGACTGAAAGACAAAGCAGAATTTTTCTTGAAATTATTAAGTCATCCTAGCTGTAGTCACAACGTTGGGACAAGTGTGGTAAATTTGTTGTTCATTTTGCTATTAAAAAGAGTATATGCATACATAAAAATATATAATCTCAATTCTACAAATATGAAAATAATAAAGAAAAATATTTGGGAAATTATAATTTAAATGAAAAAGGTAGAATACAAAGGAAAAACTATTGTTAACTTTCTAGTCTACAGTATTTTTCTATGGATTTATATGTATTTATATATACTATCTTTTTATTTTAAATTACATCACTAAAATTTTGCTAGCTTATTATATGCCCTACATATTTTATATACCTTTCAAACATATAAAACATTTATTTTCACTATGCAGTAATCTACTGAATTAATATTTAATCCTTTATCATTTAATTTCCAGGTTTTTATCTTTAAGAACAAATTATGGTTTTTATCTCTAGTTGTTTCACTGGCTAAGTTCCTAGATTTGAAATTACTATGCTTGGTGTTCTTGGTACTTAGAGACAAACACCTTCCTTTAAGGGGCTATATTAATTTCCACTTTCAACAGAGGAGGAATACCAAGCATGTCCATATTTCAACCACTTTGTCAATATTGGCTATTATCAGTTTTTAGATTTCCATTACTCTTTGAAAACTGCTGCGTGTTTATGAAAGTGTGTTTATTTGTATTTCTTTTGAGTCATAGTGAGTTGAATATGTTCATTATGTACGTCACCCATTTGTGTTCTCTGATGGATGTCCACATTCATTGCCTTAGTTCACCCACGGGGGGAGAAATAGCTCAGTGGTAGAATGCTTGCCTAGCACACACCAAGGCCCTGGGTCCCATTCCCAGAACCACAAAAAAAAATTTTTTGTGTGTTTTTCTTTCATTGAAATCATTTCTATTTTAAGGTCATTAAGTTTGTATTTCTCCCAGTTTATCTGCTACTAAGTTTTTCTCGTCAGGACACTTTTTGTTGCGTGTCTCTGGGGTGAGCACCTCCTGTGGCTCTTGTTTCTCCTGAGTTACAGTGCAAACAGCGAGACAGAATATACGCTGAGAAGGCTGCTGCTGTTTAATGCTGGAGTGAGCAGTTTGGTGGAATTTAAGAGAAAACAGAGGTGAAATGCCTGCATCCATTCTCAGTCAGCTTTAATTTAAGAAGCATGTGAACCTGCTCCTTCCCGGTCTATGTCCCTGGGGAATATGCCTTTTTACACTGTGAAGCTCTTGTTTCTCGCTTCCCATTTACTTATTCACCAGGTCTGTGTGGACTGGTTTCTGTATTCTCTGTTTACTTATCTTGGTCAATTTGCTTAACCCTAAATTATCAGGAACCCCTGTAGTGAGTCCCCAATCTCCTGCCTGGAGTTAGGCACATGGCGAGAATAAAGAACAAGAGACAAAATAGTGGCGTAGCAAGGATCTGGGATGACCAGTTATTCACAGAGGACAAAAGGCCATGAGGCAGCCAGAACCTTGGCATTTATTGATCCCACTCATGTTGGGGAAAATGGCATGTGCTAGGCAAGTGGCTAGGCAGGCAAGGCTTTTAACAGAGGGAACAAAGCATTCTTTTGAAAGGGACCAAACAGCCAGATTTAGGTTATGGTTAATTAGTAACCTGCTGTGTAGCCAATTCTGGGAAGGAATTTTCCTCTGGAGTCAGGCAGGCCTCAGTGGAGATGTCACGTCACGTCTTAGCCCCATGGCATCACAGCTCCTCTATCTGAGCTCAGCCATGGCCACTGATGACAAACAGTGCTAGTCCACCATCAGCCACCTGCTTTCACGAAGGTACATCCACAGCCTCAGCCAGACTCACCGACTAAACTGACAGCCAAGTTAGGGACGTCACCTCCAGACAGCCCGCACTGCTTGCAAGTAAGCACAATCACATTTGGGGCTGGGGGAGGGCAATGTGCCACTCCCCCACTGAGTCACTGGCTCATTTGTCGTTCCAGTAGCACAAGGCTATTGCCGCTACATCCAGGAGCTCAAGCCACACTCCACATAATTTGTTCCACAGCTATCTGTGGGTCACCTGTCAGTGCACACAGTCTGTACTGGTCCTCGTAATGACTCCCGGATGTGGAACTGACTTCTCACATCGTAGCAGAAAATGCCTCCCCAGCCAGTTCCTGTTACAGTTCCTGTTATTTCTGTTTCTTAGAAACGGCTGGTCACTGTGATGCGTAGCTGGTCGCTATGATGCACATTGTAAGAACCAATCAAAGGCAGCCAAGTACTCTGTTTCTTGCTTGCAACCCCATAAGAACCTCCCTCCCTGAGCCTTCAAGGCCTGACATTTTTATAAGGATTGATTCCTTGTCAGTGCCCAGCCGACATTAAATAATTCTGCCTCCAAATCCTGGGTGTTGTTTCGATGTTTCTGCTGCCGTAGGAACATGCGTTGCCTGGCCATTTTAAAGGATAGTGCTGTACGATGATAGTAGCAGCACTGATAAGAAAGTATGCTTCTCGATACCAGATCATCAACTCGTTGGAAGGAAAATTTATTTTGGTGTATGGTTGCAGAAGTTTAAGTCCATCAGCACTTGACCCTGTCACTTAGGAACTATGATGAGGCAGAACATCATGACAGGAGGCACATGGGGGACCAAAGCTGGTCACTCTTGGCAGCCTGGAAGGAGAGAGAGGAGGAAAGGCCAAGGTCCACATGCTACCTTCAAGGGCAATGCCCCGTGACCTCACTTCCTTCCACTAACCCCCACCCTAAAGGTTCCACCTGTCCAATAGCATCACAGGCTGGTGACCAAGCCTTACCACACGAGCCTTCAGGGAACACTTAAGATCCATCCATAACAAGGAACAAGGGGGAAGGTGACAAGGGACGACAGCAAGATGAGCTATGGAGTTTATACGGAGGAGTTCTTACTCTGGGATTGGAAGCCTTAGGAGGGATTTATGGCAAAGTGTGACATAATTACATCTTAAAAGGAAAGTTGTACCAATATGTCAGAAATAGAATATTTAGGGGTGAGGGATGAGAATACTTAGGCGGCTGTCACAACAACCTGGTGAAGGACGATGGTAGGTAGGAAGAGTCAGGTTCTGGGTTTAAGGTGATACTGACGATACGTGTTAATGGACTGGATGTGGCACGGAGAAAGACAAGAAGACTGACTGACTTAAAGAGTTGTGACTTGAGCAGCCTGAATTTTGAAGTTGCCATTTAGTGAGAAGGAAAAAGTAAGAAAGTTGGAAATAAGCCAGTTCTAAAACTGTTTTTCCAACCCTGTATTTACATCCTCATCAATATTCTTTTAATATTTAAAATACGGAGGCTTTATACTTCTATGTTATCAATCCCCTTCCCAACCTGTCATTTCTGAAAGTATTTTTATCTACTATTCTTCATCCTGTTTGAGATTAACTCCTCATTCATAATCACTGTTTAAGGAAAGTGGCTACAACTATTGAAACTTTTTAATGTATTGAACTTATTGATAAGTCTTAGAATAGTTTATTCAATATATACCTCAGAAGATTTACTCCATCTACCTAACCCATCTTCTGTCATCCTCCAAAGGGTAGCTCAATTAATATTTGCCAAATTCAAAGGTACACTCACCCAGCTATTCAGAACTTTTACTATGTGCCATTATTTTTCAGTGTACTGTATTAGGGTTGTATTTAACTTTACATTCTAAAGAGGGGGAGGCAGGAAACAAGCGAACAGTTAAATAAGCTGGTGCCCAGCACTGACTCGGGAGACTGAAGGCAACCCTCTTAACAGAATTGCAGTCAGTTATCCTGTAAAACCAAGAAAAATTTCCTTAAACAAATGCTAGTTTTCTCGGTGAGTATGAACAAAGGCATTTTGTGGTAGACAGAATAACGACTCCAAAGATGTCCATGCGCTGACCCTAGAACATGAGAATAGGTTACCTTCCCTGATGAGAGGGATTTTGCCAATATAGTTACGTTAGGACCCGTGAAATAGATTTTTCTGGATTACTCAGGTGAGCACAATGGAATCTCAAGTTTCCTTATACAGGGAGGGTGCACAGTCAGAGGCAGACTCAGAGAGGGGATGAGGGAGACAGGTTAGCGCCAAGGAGAACAGGCAGCATCCAGAAGCTGGAAGAGAACGGATGTATTCTCACCTGGAAGAGGAACAAAGCCCTGTCCATTGTTTAATGCTGGGCCCTATAGGTGCATTTTTTACTTCTGACTACAAGACAAAATTGTGTTTAGCCATTAAACTTGTAATAATTTGATAAACCAACAATTTAAAAAACTAAATATAGGAAGGAATAGGGATACACACACAGTTACATCCTTAGAAAACATTGCTAGTTTTATTGATCTGTAGCACTACTGAAAACGGTATTGTTGCATTAAATTTGGACCCTCTGGCCGCTCCTCCCCATCCAATTGCACTCTCAGTCTGTTCTTTACAGAACTTCTGGAGTCAGATTTTGCACTAGTGCAGAAGAGAGAGTTCACGGTGGCTTGCACTACTGTGGTAGAAATGGAAATGTGTGCAGTAGGCAGATCATGGATATGTTGAAAGTGTTGATAAAACTTGCTGAGCTGGGGCTTGAGGGAAAAGAGGATGAGCCAGGACAACACCAGGGCCTTGGGCTGGAGCAACTGTGTGGATGGATGGGCAGTGGACTTTCTAACACAGGGAAGACTGATGGAGCTCAGAGAAATGAGTCAGTCAGCAACGCCCTCATGAAATTGGCAATGTAGATGGTCCGTCCTGAGTATTTGAAAATACCATGTGAGAGAAACATAATTTTATATACCAGGAATAACATGGAGAAAATGCCTTCTGTTAAACTGGAAAAAGGCTTAAAGAATTAAGTTAGACCATGACTTGTTTTCAGTAAGGACACCCCCAAAGCATCTCTGAAAATGTATGACTTCTGCATAGAAAATCCCAGAGGAGAATGTTTTACATTCTGATTCACTCTTTTACTACACTTACAATCAAAGTCTAAACAGTTTCTAATGTTCACTTTATAGACAAAACTCACTGTCTTTTATTCTTTCTATAAAGGGAAAAATAAATGATTTTTTAAAATCTCTTCATAGAGTTGAATTCATTGCTAAAATTCTTTGTCTAATTTACATTAACAATTAGTATTTGTAAACATTTCTATACACACATATTCTTATCTGCCTTAAAGGAAATCAACATATGGGAACTTTATCTTAGGCCAAGGATGGTATAGTAGGTATCTTGTAAAGACTCTTAAATTCTGAGTAATGTAATAATTGAAGGAAGATGTAATTTAATAATGTGACACAAAATTGAGTGACTGGATTATATATATATATATGTTCGGTTGTGCTCCTGAATCTTTTAAGAACTTGGTAACTTAACTATTATAGGTTGATCCTTCAATTCCAAGTTTAACCCCGAAGAATTTTGAAACCCATAGACATGTGTGTGTGTGCATACTGAATTTATTGATTAAAATCTGAAAATAGTTTCACTAGATTTCAAATGACTTTGTCATACCTAAAATATTTTATATGATGAAAGTTCCCATTGGCTGAAATACAGTGACATGTCGCAAGGTAATATAATATTTAGTTCTTCTTCTAAAAAAATTATTAATTTTGGAAATGTATTACTGGGGAAAAAAAAAAAACGTTTTTCTAGGCTCACAGTAAATCTGTATTGACAGATAAGCTTTCTCCCTTTGTCTCCCCACCTCCCTCGCCCTCTCCATCTGTCCCTTCCCCATGAAGATGGTGCGGGAGCAGTACACGGCCACCACGGAAGGTACCCAAATAGAGAGGCCGGAGAACCAGTATGTCTACAAAATCGGCATTTACGGCTGGAGAAAGCGTTGCCTCTACTTGTTTGTTCTTCTCCTGCTCATCATCCTTGTTGTGAATTTTGCTCTGACAATTTGGATTCTTAAAGTGATGTGGTTTTCTCCAGTAAGTATTATTTTTCCCCCCGTGGTAAGCTTGTTCTTGTTTGTTTTTTGTTGTTGTTGTTTATTTAAATTTATTGGCACAGTTTAGATATACATACTGATCACATTCATTATAGGGAATTTGTATCTGTACATGATATATCTTGATTCCTCTTTTTTTTTTTTCCCATTCCCATCCCCTCCTTTCAAGCCCCCTTCCCCTCACCATTCACAAAGCTCTGTTTTCATTTTTTCTTTTCTCATTTTTTCCTTTCCCTATCCCTCCCCCCTCCCTCGTTCCCTTTTCTTTTTGAACTGTTTCTTCCTATTTCACAAATCTATTGTACATTTTTGTTCTTATTTACATTTTCAGTTTCTCACACCAAAGAGAATGATGCAATGTCTACATGTATGTGTCCAATTGATTTCACTTATGATTATGGTCTCAAGGTCCATCCACTTAGCTACAAAAGTCTCAATTTTAATATTCTTTGTGGCTGAGTAATACTCCTATATATATATATATATATATATATATATATATATATATATATATATGAATGGATTATATATCCATTCATTGGCTGATGGGCATTTGGGTTGCTTTCAAGATTTAGCTATTACAAACTGTGCCACTATAAACATGGGTGCACATATATTGCTGTGGTATGATGCTTTTAATTCTTCCAGTAAGATACCCAGAAGGGGAATAGCCTGTGTTTACTGTATCACAGAGTCCTTGTTGTATCAATTAAAGTTTCCTTTAAGTATTAAGCATTTGTTTCTTTTCTATCTGCATCAGAACTTTCAGTAGCAAAATATATATGTAACATATACTTCTCCCTTTTTTATCTCATTGTGAAATATAATGTGTTAATTTCGTTTGCACTGTAATTTTTTCATTAGTCATTATTTCTATATAATGGGAAAATTATAATCTTGAATTTGTGGTTGAATCAAAGTGGCTTAATGGTTATATGACACATCAATCTGTAAAAGTGAATAAATCACCTATTTTCCTAATCTCATTAACATACTTACCATTTAGATCCCTGCATTTGTCAGTTGTGTGTTACTAGAATGAAATACCTGAGGCAGACTAACTCTGTAAAGAAGAGAGGTTTATTCAGCTCAAGATTTTGGAGGCTTGGGGGCTCAGCTCTGGTGAGGACCTTCCGGTGGGTGGTGGAAATGTACGCAGGAAGAAGTCACATCGCCAAACCAAAAGTCAAAGAGGGCAGGTGGGGCCTAGGTCAAGCTTTCTTAACAACCTGCCCTCAAGAACTAACCGGGATCCCTGGAGAAATAACTCAGTCTCTTGCTGGGGGAGATCCCACCCCCACGGATCTCCACTAGGCCCACCCGGTAAAAGTACACACCCTCTCCCCATGCTGCCACCTTGAGGACCAAGCCTCAAACATCTTGACCTTTGGAGGGACCACTTCAACCTCAGCAGCCGCAGTAATGCCACAACTCAATGCTTACGGAGTCCATTTTGATGAACAATAAATTCATCTGTATACTTCAACACTCAACAACAGATTTAGTAAATAAAATGCCAGCAGTCCTAAGAAATTCATATTCCCCTGTAAATACCCTCATGTTTAAAGACTACTGCATAATTTTATATGCCCTAACAATATATTGTCTACTTCTTGCTTGTTTTCTGTGTGTTGCTGATCATTGAATTCAGGGCCTTGTTCATGCCAGATAAGCACTGTACCACTGAGCTACATCCCTAACCCCTATTTTGTGCATTTGTTGGAAAAAAAATCCATTTAGTGTAGAATACATTAATTTTTCAAGACACAGTAAGAAAATCTTGCTGCTGAGAACAGCACAAGTAAGTCGCTATGATCTCTGAATGGATATGAAGGTGAAATATTTGCATGAGCTTTTTCTAAGGGCGATAGTTATAGTCATGTGGTCTGAAACGCCTTCCATTAATTAATATCTTTTACTTTCTATGCAATTATTTTTATCTTCTCAGGTAGTAGACACATTTATTTTGTTGAGAAAATAAATATGTCTGTTCTCGTATGTGCAAAGAGTTAAAATATCAGCAAAATTAAAATATAGTTTGAAATGTGTTGACACATTTAGTATACATTAATATAAATTTATTTGATATAAACACATTGTATGCACTGTTATAAGTTTATTATATTATTAATTATATGTAAATAAATATACAGAAACATATCAATAATTTTTTCCTTTTATATTAGCGCATGTTTGCCGCACATAATGTTCATTGTCCTTGTGTGGAGTTGGTGCATGTGCGTAACGCATCTTCATTCCTCTTCGCATCCCTTCCCTCCCTTTTCACCCCCTCCCTCCAACTCTTGATCCCCTTCCCATTTGAGAAAAACCTCCCTACTTCCTGTTATGTTTTATTTTGCTCTGTATTTATAATTTGGGGTTCTCATACGAGAGAAACGCAGTATTTAAGCTTGTATGTCTGATTTATTTCACTTAACATTATGGTCTCAAGGCGAATCCAATTTCCTACAAATGACTCAAGTTTATCTTTATGGCCGACTAGTCCTCTAGTGTGTGTAAATACCACATTGGTTTTATCCATTCATCAGTTGATGGCATATAGGCTGTTTCCAAGATTTAACTATTATAATTTGAGCTGCTATAAACACAGGTATGCATGTATCACTATAATATCATGTCTTTAACTCTTTCAGGAAAATACTTGGAGGGGAATAGCTGGGTCAATGGAGTTTCTAGTTTTAGTTTTTTGAGAAATCTCCATACTGATCTCTGCAGTGGTTGTAGGGTTTCTTTTTCCCCACAGAACCACCAACACTTGTTGTTATTTGATTTTTTGAAAATGGCCACTCTTTCTGGGGCAACATGGAATTTCAGTGTGGTTTTAACTTGCATTTTTCTAGTGGACAATGATCACGAGCATTGCTTCATGTAATTATCGGCCATTTTTACTTCTCTAAAATATTTATTCATTTCATTTGTCCATTCTTTGATGGGGGTCTTTTATTTGGGGTAGTCTAATTTTTTTAGTTCTTTATATATTCTAGATATTAGTTCTCTGACCACAGAATAGGTGGCAAAATTTTTTCCCATGCTGTAGGTTTTCTTTTCACTCAGTTGTTATTTTTACTGTACAGAAGCTTTTTAATTTGGTATGATCCAGGGCCGGTGAGATAGCTCAGTGGCATAAGCACCTGCATGGCAAGCACGAGGTCCTGAGTTTGACTCCCAGAACCCACATAAAGGAAAAAAAAAAGAGGACCAGTGATATCGCTCAGTAGCACAAGCACTTGCTGGCAAGCACCAGGTCCCGAGTTCAACTCCTGGTACCCACATAAAAAAAAAAATTTGGTATGGTCCTATTTGTTGATTCTTAGTACTATTTTCTGTGCAACAGAATTTCTGTTCAAAAAGTCCTTGCCTATACCTATGACTTAAAGAGTTTAGTCTATTTTATTTTCCAGCGGGTTCAGTGCTTTTGTTTGTTTGTTTGTTTTTGTGGGCACCAGGCGGTTGGCCTCAGGACCTCGCGCACCAGCAGGCGCCCGTGCCGCTGAGCGATATCACCGGCCCCTTTTTCGTATGTGGGTTCCGGGAGTCGAACTCGGGCCCTCGCGCTTGCCGGGCAGGCGCTTAAGCCGCTGAGCCATCTCACCGGCCCAGTGCTTTTGTTTTAACATTTAGATCTTTGATCCATTTTGATACTAGCTTAGTGCATGCTGAGAGATATGGGTCTAGATTTAGTCTTCTACATGTGGATAGCCAGTTTTCCCAACACAGTTTATTAAAGAGGCTATCTTTCCTCCAGTATGTTTTTTGGCCATTTGTCAAAGATCAAATATAGTAGTTATATGTTCTTGGGTTGTTTCTGCATCCTCTATTCTGTTCCATTGATCCTCATATCTGTTTTTGTGCCAGTACCATGCTGTTCTTATCACTGTAGCTTTGTAATATAACTTCAAATCTGGAATTGTGATATCTCCCACTTTGCTCTTACTACCCAAGATTCCTTTTGCTATTCTGTTTCTCTTCTAGTTCTATATGAATTTTAGGATTGTTTTCTGCAGTTCTGTGAAAAATCCTGTTGGCATTTTGATTGTGATTGTGTTAAATATGTTTATAAATTTTGAAAGTTTGGCCATTTGACTATAATGATTCTGCCTACCCAGGGACAGGGGATATCTTAGGAACAGGGGATATCTTTTCATTTTCTGATGTCCACTTCAGTTTTCTTTTTCAGAGTACCGTAGCCTTAATTGCAGTGGTCTTTCACTTCCTTAGTTAGGTTAATTCCTAAGTATTTATTTTTTCTTGGTGCTATTATGAATATTTTTTCCTAATTTCTTTCTCAGTGGCTAATTAGTGTATAGGAACACTACTAATTTTTGTCTGTTGATTTTGTATCCTGCTACATTACTGAATTTTGTTTTTAATTCTAAGAGTCTTTTGGTAGATTTGTGGGGGTCTTCTATGTAGAGGATTATGTCATCTGCCAATAATAATAATTTGACTTCTTCCTTTCCTGTATATATATATCCCTCTTATTTCTTTTTCTTGCCTAATTGATCTTGCTAATGTTTTGAATACTATGTTGAAAAGAAGTGGAGATAGTGGACATTCTTGTCTTGTTCCTGAAATTAGAGGGAGAGGTTTCAGTTTTTCCCTATTTAATAAGATGTTGTGAGTAAGTTTGTCATAAATGGCTTTTATCAAATTGAGATGAAGTCCTTCTATACCTATTTTCTTCAGGGTTTTTATCGTGAATGGATGTTGGATTTTGTCAAAGGCTTTTTCTGCTTATATTGAGATGATTCTGTGATTTTTGTCCTTCCTGCTGTTTATGTGATGTATTACATTTATTGATTTGCATGAGTTGAACCAGCCTTGCACCCTGAGATAAAGCCTCCTTGGTCATGGTGTATATTTTTGATTATTCATTGCATTCTGTTTGCCAGTATCTTTTTGAGGATTTTTACATCTATATTCATTAAAAAGATTTGTCTGTAGTTTGCTTTTTTGGTTGGACCCTTGTCTGGTTTTGGAAACAAGGTAATGCTAACTCCCAGGAATGACTTTGGGAATACTCTTTCCCTTTCAATTTCATTACAGAGCTTGAGGGGTATTGATGTTAAATCTTCCTGGAAGTTTTTGTAGAATTCAGCACTGAACCCATCCAGACCTGGGCTTTTCTCAGTTGGTAGGTTTTTGTTTTTGTTTTTGTTTTTACTGTCTCAATTTCATTGCATGTTACTAGACTATTCAGGGTCTTTAAATCTTCTTGTTTCAGTTTTGGTGATTCGTATATATCTAGGAATCTATCCATTTCCTCTGAATTCTCCAGTTTATTGGCATATATGTTTGTGAGGTAAACATTATTTCTCTCTTTGATTTCAGCAGTGTCCATTGTGGTTTCATCTTTTTCATTCCTAATTGTATTGATTTGGTTATTTTCTCTTTTTTTTTTTTTTTTTTTTTTTTGGTTAGATAGGCTAAGAGTTTGTTTATTTGGTTTATCCTTTCAAAGAATCAATTCTTTGGTTCACTGATTCTTTGTTTTTTTTTTTTTTTTTCATTAATTTCTACTCTGAGCTTCATAATTTCCATCCTTGTTCTAGCTTTGGGTTTGGATTGTTCTTGTTTTTCTAGGACCTTGACATGTGTCATTAGGTTATTTCTTTGGGTTTGCTCTGTTTTTGTGATGTGGGCATTCGCATTGATAAACTTCCCTCTTTAGATGGCTTTCATTGTGTCCCATAAGTTCTGGTACATGGTCCTGGCATTATTGTTTAGTTCTAAAAACTGTTTTATTTCTTCCTTGATTTCTTCTGTAACCCATTATTTATTTAAAAGTATATTGTTTAGTTACATGAATTCGCATAATTTCTGTATTTTCTTTTGCCATTGATTTCTAGTTTCACTGTTCTGTGGTCTGATAATATGCATGGTATAATTTTAATTATTTTCCATTCACTTGACCTTGCTTTATTGGCTAGTATATAGTCTCTTTTAGAGAAATGTCTGTGTGCAGCCCAGAAGAATGTGTATCCTGTTGTTTTGGGGCGGGACACTCTGTAGATATCTATGAAGACCATTTGTTTGAGAGTTTTATTCAACTCCTTTTTCTTTGTTGATTTTTTTGTCTAGTTTATCTGTCTATTTGTGATAGTGGGGTATTGAGGTTCACCACTGTAATTGTGTTTATGTTTATCTGGTCATTTATATACAGTAGTACTCATTTTATGAAGTTGGGCACATCATTGTTCTCTGCATGTATGTTAATAATTACCATGTTTCCCTGAAAATAAGACCTGCCTGGAAAATAAGCACTGGTCATTACCATGGTGATAGCCGGTGTCATATAGAAGATTATAATCTACCTCACTATTCTCTTGCAGTGTCTACTCTGTAATAGCAGATAAGGCAAGGTGATTTGAGCTGGCGTTTTTTGATCTCTAGTTTTTAAGGCTGATTATTTTCCAATTAGTTCTTATTTTCTGGGAAACATGGTATTATCTCTTCCTGTTGGATTGTTCCCTTAACCAATATGTAGTAACTTTCTTCACCTCTTTCAATCAGTTTTGACTTCAAGTTCACTTTGTGTGAATACAGGATAACTATAGCTGCTTTTTATTGGGTTCCCGTTGCATGCAATATTGTTTTTCACCCTTTGATTTTTAATTTATGAATTTCTTTATGAGTTAAATGTGTTTCTTGTGTGTGGCATACTGTCCCTTTTTTTTTTTTTTTTTTTTTTTTTGGAGACAGGATCTTGCTGTTTAGTTTAGTCTGGCCTTGAACTCACTACGCAGACTAGGCTGACCTAAAACTCATGCCAGTCCCTCCTGCCTCAACCTCCTGAGTGCTGGGATTACAGGTGTGCACCACCACACCTGGCTGGATTTTGTTTCTTCATCTGTTCTGCCAGTCTGTGTCATTTGATTGGGGAATTGAAACCATTCACATTGAGAGTTATTACTGACAGGTATTAACTTATTCCTGTGATTGCTTTATTTTCTTGTTATTTATTCACTATTATTCCCTTCGACTTAACTGTTCACCCTACCTGATGTATGTATTATATTAGACATTTTGTCATTGTAGCTTTCATTGTCTCTCTCTGGGATATCATTGAGAATATTTTGGAGTGCTGGTTAGGTGGTTATGAATTTCTTCAGGTCCTTTTTATTATGAAAATATTTTATTTCTCCATCGATTTTGAAAGAAGCCTGGGTTGGAAATTTATTCTTTTAAGGCTTGAAGCACTTAATTCCAAGCTCTCCTGGCCTTTGTGTTGAGAAGTCTGCTGTAATTCTAAAGGTTTACCTTCATAAGTGACTCATTTGTTGCTCTTCTCTAACCACTTTTAGGAGCTGTTGGACTCATTTTTGACGTTCTCTTGTTTTTAAGGTACCTATCTTTAATTGGTCACTGACAACAGCCCTGTGTTCTAATTCTGACTCTGTGTGCTCACATTGCTCACTTCTGCCGCCCATGCTTTCAATAGAATTTATAATCTCCTGAATTTCTATTTGGAGTCTTTTTATGGACTCTCATTCTTCTCTATGCTGGTCATTCATGTTTTGCCTCATTTTATTTAGCTCTGCTAGCTTTTTCTTGGTATCTTCTGCAGACTCACTGATGATTTTGTGTATTTGTCTGAATATCTGTTTACTTATATCTTCTGGAGCTTTCCAAATGCATTATTGATCTGTTTTATCGTCTCCTCTGATATTGTTTCAAATAATTCAGGTGTGTGGCCTCTGGGTTCCTCCCATTTGATGCCCTATGGATCAGCTTCAAGGGAGGTGGTAGTTTGTGGAGGCATTTCGTTGGCTTGTCTTCTCGTGTTTCTATTTTTGTGTATTGGTTGGTTGGTTCTCTGTTGAGGATCATGGGTTTGTTACAAAGGAAAGTCTCCTTTCTAGTATGGAGACCTCTTTAGTTAATGTCTGCTTTTCAGTATTGTCTTCTTGACTTGGCTAACTATTGGCCTTCGCCTCTGTCCCAGGATCCAAACACCTCCATTTGCTTGGGATGGGAGGTTGTAGCACATTTGGCCCAGTACACAGTTGTCCAGGAATGGGTCTCTATACTGTTAACAACCCCAAGGCAATCCATATATTGGATCCCAAGAAAACAAATTAATAGTGACAGCTTTGTCACATTGGATGTAGTAATAAAATCAGCATCAATTATGGTGTCAAATACCAACCAGCCAGTCACAATTTTCTCTGCCTAGATTTAGGGCCTATGGGTTTTTGAGGTGCCCTCCCTGCACCCGGCACCCCTCTGCCCGTCCACCGCAGATTGTGGTTACTGTTGGTAGGTGGGGAATGTGATCAGCCCTCTTCTCTCTGCTGGATGTAGGCTGTGGGGCAGCGATTCAAGTAGATTTAATGTCAACAGTCGCTGGTTGCTACTTACTTTCCCCAGGCACTGTCCTTGTCCAGGATCGAGGTGGTTGGTTAGTCCTCGCCTCTGCACCTTATGCCATGGGGAACAAAGTGTAGAATTGGATTGGTGTTGGTGGGTGGTCTCACCCTTGCATCAGCGGGGGCAGGGGGGAAGGCCGCTTGCTCACACGGGTGAGGGAGTGGAGCATCCCACATGGGCCTCCTTGCTCATGTGGGGGGGGTCAACTACATCAATATATTTAAATTAATAAATTTAGCCTGTGATTTCTTGGTTAAAATTTATATAAACAATATTTTTACCACATTATAATGGTATTTAATTCCATTGGGTAGCTTTATTTCAGGAAAGTGGCACAACATACAGGATGCATATTTTTGCACAGTGTACATGATTCTAACTTTTATATTTAAGAACTTTAAGTTTGGGGACTAAATTAAGGTTGAAGTCCACAAATTATAAACAATGAGATTCGCCATAAACCCCTCCATTATGCAGAAGTTAAGAGAGAAAATTTACTAGGAAGAAGGTTCTAGAAGGGTCTGGAAGAAGCTCTCTCACAACCCAGCAAGGTCTGAGAGAGGCCAGACTTGATCATGAATGAATGAAGATATGCATGATTTTAGAAATATCTGTGAATTCGTTTCGTAAACTGCATGAATGTAAAGTGAGAGTATGCCTACTTTATATTCTTGTCAAATATGGCAGCATCTTACGTGTTACAAATTTAGATTACATTGAAGTATGCCAGCAGCAGTGTCCCCCTCACCAACGCAAAAGAGCTCATTGCAGAGCTCAGCTGCCACTCCTAAAGTTCTTCGTAGCTGTCTGTGCTTTCTAGTGAGACGCAATTGCTGAGCCGTGGTCTTTCTTCAACCTTAGCAACTTATCACTAATTGGTAACGTGTATGCAGAGTTGTCCAGCGCTGCCTTTTAACAAAATAAGAAAAACTACCACTAATATTTATGGGATCAAAGGCAAGATAAGCAAAGGCATTAATCCACAGAAAGGGCCAGGCCTTGATCTAAAAATGTTGAGACCCTGGATCATTATTCCCAAAGGAGAGTGACATAAATGATGTAATTCTCCTACGTGTGTAAGCCTGATCCCTTGCTTTTGTAAATATCATGTAACTGTGAGAGGGTGAATTGTACATTCCCTATGCTTTAATGTTTTTACTGATTTAAAATCGTAATATATAAGATTTCATTTTTTATTTCCCCTTTTTAAAATTTATTTTGTTGTGGTAAGAAAACAACAGGAGATGTACCCTCATCGAATTAGTGTAGAATACATACCGTTAACAATAGGTACAACTTTGTAGAGCAGATTTCTAGAACTTATTCATCTTGCTTGACTGAAACTTTATGCCCATTTATTAATGATGCCTCATTCCCCCTCCCCTACCCCCAGTAATCATCATTCCACTCTCTGAACCTATGAATTTGACTATTTTAGCGACCCCTTATAAGTGTAATCATGCAATATTTGCCCTTCTGTGTTTGGTTTATTTCATTTAGCATAATACACTCAAGGTTCATCCATGTTGTATCACATTGCAGAATTTCTTCATTTTTTAAGGATGAATAATATTCTATTGTATGTATATGCCACGTTTTCTTTATCTATTCATCCTTCATGGACATTTTGCTTGTTTCCAAATGTTTACTGCTGTAAGTGGTGCTGTAATGAACACGAGAATGTAGATCTTTCTTCCAGATCCCAATTTCCATTCATTTACATAAATAAACTACCTGAAAAGAAAATTAAAGAAACAGTCCCCATTTTATTTCATTTTCTTTTTCTTTCTTTTTTTTGAGGGTGTGGGAAGTGGAGATTGAACTGAGCCTCACACATGCTAGGCAAGTGCTGTAGGCCTGACCTTCACTCCCAGCTCTTTTTCAATTTTATTCTGAGACACAATCTCAGTGAGTTACCCAGGCTGGCCTTGAACTTCTGATCCTTTTGCCTTCCAAGGAGTGAGATTAAGGCACATACCACCATGCCAAATTCCAATTTTCAATAGCACCAAAAAGAATAAAATATTGAGGAGAAATATTAAGGATGTGAAAGACTTGTACATTGAAAATTAAAAACATTGATTAAAGAAATTAAAGAATACTGAAAAAATGGGATGCATCTCACATTTGTGAATTGGAAGACTTAACTCTTCTTAAAATTTCCATACTACCCAAAGATATCTACAAATATAATGCAATTTCTATAAAATCCCAATGGTATTTTTTACAGGAATAGAAAACACAATCCAAAAATTCATTTGGACCCACAAAAAACCCTAACATCTGGGTCAGTTTTAAGAAAGAACAAAATTGGTGGCATTACTGTTCCTAACGTCAAAATTTTACAAAGCTGTAGTAATTAAGGAAGTAGTATCCTGGCATAAAGACACAGGTATGGACCAATGGACAGAATACAGACCCTAGTGGTAAGTCCATGGCTCTGTCCTCAACTCATCTTTACCAACGGTACCAAGTACACACAATGGAGAAAGGGTGGTCTCTTCAATAAATGCAGAAAAAACTGAATGGTCACACAGGAAATAACTAAATTGACCCTTATATCACACACAAAAATTAATGTAAAACATATTAAAGACAAACTGAAAGCCTGAAAATGTCAAACTGCTATAAAAGGAAGAAACACTTTAGGAAAAGCTTAATATGCTCTCAGCAACAATTTATCATGTATAATCCTTCAAACACAGGAAACAAAAGCAAAAATAGACAAATTATATTATATCAAACATAAAGCTTCTGCACAGCAAAGGAAATAATCATGGAGTGAAAAGGCAATGTACAGAATGGGAGAAAATATTTGCAAACAATTTATCCAATAAGGGATTAATTTCCAAAATATATAAGGAATTCCTGCAACTCAACAGCAAAAATATTAATGAAGCTTTTTGAAAGTGAGCAAAGGATATGTATAGACTTTTCTCCAAAATACATACAAATGTCCAATGTATATATGAAACATCACTAGCCATCAGGAAAAATGAAAATCAAAACCACAATGAGACATCGCCTTACACCTGTCAAACAACTTTTTTTTTTTTTTTTTTAGATAGGGTCTCACTATGTAATTCAGGCTGGCCTTGGACTCACAGCAATCTTACTGCCTCAGCCTCTTGAGTGCTGGGATTACAGGTGTGCACCACCACATCCTGCTTGACAACCATTATTTTGGAAAAGAAAAGAAAAAAAGCAACAGGTGTTAGCAAGGATGTGAAGAAATTTGAACCTTGGTACACAATTGCAGTGCAAAATGGTACAGCTACTTCAGGAAATCAGTACAGTGTGGATTTCCTTCAAAACTTAAAAATTGAATTCCTGGGCTGGGGATGTAGCTCAGCAGCACAGCACCTGCCAGGCAAGTGCAAGGTCGTGAGTTCGATTCCCAGTACGAAAAAAAAAAAAATTGAATTCCTATATGATCCAGCAACTGCACTTCTGAATTTTATCTAAAAGAATGAAAATCGTTTTCTTTGAATGTTATTTACACGTAAACCAATGTCTCTTCTCAAATACATACATGCCAAGGAAGTATTATGACTCTAAGGAATATTTTTAGCACATTAACTATAAAACAGTAAAGTTAAATAGAGCATTATTTACAGAGCGCTGTAAAATTTTGAACATGTACCAGGTAGCATACATTTCTCCACCCCAAATTCAGTGTAATAACCTGTCACCAACCCAGTCATTGGTCAGGATATAGAGAAAACCATAATTTTCCAAATTAGCAAGGTAGCATGGCTTTCTCTGCTTTGATCTCCAACTATATAGCAATGACATGTTCACTGTTCAACCCATTTTTTTCACTTCATCATGCTTTAATATTTCACTGTGGAAAACAATAAAGCTAACTACTAATAAAATATTCAAAAATGTTATGACGAAAACCAGTGAGAAGGCCAGTGATATAGCTCAGCAGCATAAGCGCCTGCCTGGCAAGTGCAAGGTCCTGAGTTCGACTCCCGGTACCCGCATATTAAAAAGAAAAAAGTGAGAAATCAAGAAAAACATGACAAAATGAAAACAGAAGGACAACAAGGAATACTGAGACTTCAAAAATATAAAATATGAAAGATAACTGGAATGCTGGCAAGAAACTAATCTGAACTCAGATAAGACTGAGCTAAAGCATCCAAATCACAGATATCTAACAAATCCAGTGGTACTCTTAGAAGTAAAATTAAATTCACATAAGAGGAATTTATAAATTTCTATAAAAAACATATGTTGAATATAAAGTAATATTTAGGAAATTATAAAAACTGATGCTGAACAAAATATTCCAAGTTAGCCATTATAAAATTCAAATCAATTTGGAAACTGAACATGAAAATCATTAGTGCACGCCAAGCATGGAGGTGCATACCCATGATCTCAGTGCTCTGGGAGACTGAGGCAGGAGGAGAGCAAGTTCAAGCCCAGCCTGGGTAGCGTCACAATTTGGTGAGACCCTGACTCAAATTTTTTTTAAAAAAATGATGGGCTGGGGATGTAGCTCAGAGCAAAGACTCTGGCTTCAATCCCCATGGTAACACCAAAAAAAAACCAAAAGTACAATAAAGTATTTTTTCTGTACTTAATTTTCCTTCCATAAAGTTAACATGCATCTTAGTTTAGTTACAGTGTTCATGGACATGGGGTAATATCCAGGAGTTGCCTGTATTTATGTTAAAACAAGGTATTTTGTCATTGTTAATGACAAGGATTTTTTTTTTATTTTACAGTTATCAGTATTTGCATGCACATAAAATATTTTAGTGCATTTAATAAAAGGTCAAATTAATGATTCTAAGCTAACTGTGTTAATCCTGAAAATTAAATGTTGGGGGCACTTTTGTTTGAGAAAAAGGATATAAATAAAGCAGAATTATAATACTATTACTAAATACTATAATTAACTCGATAGTTCTATATAAACTCTGTTGGCAAATTCTGTTTCCATTCACTGTGGTGATATGTAACACTGCACTTTTTAGGAGAACAAAAACCCCAAGTGGATGTATCCTTAACAAGATAAGGAATTAATTTCTTTTGGAAACCAGCAGTTAGAAATCTTCCACCATAACTGTCCCATTAAGAACCTGTCACTTGGCGAGAAGGAAAGCCATTCTAGACAGCCTCTGTAGATATTTCTTGAGATAAATATTTAGCTGTTAAGCAGTGGTGATCACTCAAAGGAGGCTGAGGAAAATGGTATTAGATGGTATCTTAATGACTTCTATTCCAGCACTGTGATTATATAATCATTTGGAGAGGATTTTTAAAACTGAAAAGAATTTGCAGATGCAAAAGTGACTACAGACTTCCGGTGCATTCAGAGGTCAGGCAGTTCATTAAAATAGAACCTATGTAGTGATGCTTTCTAAAATCTTCATTTACATCTTCTAAACTCAAAATCTGAAAAAATCAAACTCCATACAAAATTCTATATATAATATTTATCTTTCTAAAATACTTGATTTGTAACAAAAGACTCCCATGTCCTTCATGATGTAAGTATACTTTATTCATGGGTTTTAGGTGAGTATTACCATCTTGCTTTTCTGGACCAAGATTCATAATCTTAGAAAACATTTATTGCTTTGGTGAAGTACAAATGTAGTCCTGCATTCTACCTTCATTCTTATCTGGGCTGTATTATAAGACAATTTGATCATAATCATGGTAACATAAAATGCATTTATACTGTTAAATTTTATATTCCTTCATTTTATTTTAAGAACTCTACCTGGCTTATGTCTGCAGTAGGCAGAACTCTTGGCCCCTGACTTCCATCCCCTGGGGCTGGCCCTTTGTAGCCCCACCCCTGGACCGTGGGCAGAACCTGTGGTTTGCTTCCAGCCCACAGAAGGTGGTAAAATGAGGTAACAATTACATGGTGAAGGAATGTTTCACGTGTAATTCAGGTTTCAAATCAGATAATTATGAGTTCATCAGAAGGGAGGTTGCCCTGGCTGGACTTGACTCCCCAAACCTTAAAAGTGTTTCTCCTACTTGCCTTGAAAAGCTGTCCTCCTTGTTATCAGAGGGGCGGCTGGTGGCCGAGCTGATTGCTGGGAGCTGAGAGTGGCCCTGGTGACAGCCAGCGAAGAACAGAGACCTCAGTCCTTCTTCAGAGGAACTGAAGTCGCCAACAACCACAAACCCAGGCCCAGGGGGAGCAGAGCTGGCTGACAGCTGATTGCAGCCAGGTGGGACCCTGAGTAGAGGATTTATAGCTGTGCCTGACCCAAGGAAATGAAATAAGAAAAGCACATTGTTTTAAGCTGCTAAATCTGTGCTAATTTCTTGAATGACAATAAAAATGAATACAATGTTACTACAGTATGAATAGAAGTGTTTGATTTCTCTTCTGATGGATACCAACAGGAAGAAAAGAAAACAAGGAGAAAACTAAAATTACAGTACCTAAGTGAACTTACCTAATGATCCATACTCGTGACCACCTATTAATAAATACTTAAGTTCTAATGTTTATATTGTTGGATAGTGATATATTTTAAATAGCTGAGGGAGGAGCAATAAGCTAATGATATTGTGGCCTAGTTTGATGTTGTGTGTTTTAACTTCTGGCTGCTGGGGGGGTGCAGGGGGCAGCTCAAGGATTGCTTGTTCTGGTCCCAGCCAGGTCTGGTTGCAGAGCAGGTACACTATACTGCCTGAGGTCATCTGAAATTTCAGTTACATCCAAGAATTACAATGCTGCATGCAGAGTACCAGATTTCATTCTTCCCTCTATTATCTCATCCACAATGTTTCATGGTGATAGTGCCCATGTGATGTGCGCGGGCGGCCTGTTCCCTCTCTGGGGAACTGGAGAGAGGCAGGGATGGGCCTGAGGGAGCTGACAGCTAAGACTCCACAGTGCCTCTAAGGCTCAGTCAGTCCCATCCCTACTCCATCTCCTTGCTGTTCTCACGAACAGATATGTTGAGTAGGGTTACATTTTCTAAGGCTACTTCAGAAAAGAAATAATGAAGTGTAAGATATTGAACATAGATTTCCCTGACTGAAGAAATCAAATTGCAGAAATTAACACAATTGAGACTAAAAAAGCCATACAAAGAATTAATGAATCAAAGAGTTGATTCTTTGAAAAAAATAAATAAAATTGATAAACCCCTAGCCAACCTTATCAAAAAAAGGAAAGAAAAAACTCAAATTCATGCAATAAGGAATGAAAAGGGTGAAATCACTACAGGTCATGTGGAAATTCAGATCATCAATACCTACTTCGAAAATCTTTACTCACACAGGATGGAAAACACAGAAAAAATGGACAGATTCCTAGAAATGTATGAATTACCAAAGCTGAATCAAGATGATATAAAAGTTCTGAATAATCCAATATCAGTTAATGAAATTGAAAATGTAACTAAAAATTTAACAACAAAGAAAAGCCCAGGTCCTGATGGATTCACAGCTGAATTCTACAAGAAATTTAGAGAAGATTTAATGTGAATACTCCTCAAACTCTTCAATGAAATTGAAAGGGAAGAAATCCTCCCTAGCTCATTCCTGGAGGCATGTATTACCCCGATACCAAAACCAGAGAAAGACCCAACCAAAAAAGAGAACTACAGGCCAATCTCCATAATGAACATTGATGCAAAAATCCTCAATAAAATACTAGCAAACAGAATGCAACAAATCATCAAGAAGATTATACACCATGACCAAGTGGGATTCATCACAGGAATACAGGGATGGTTCAACATATGCAAATCAATAAATGTAATACACCATATCAACAGAATCAAAGACAAAAATCATATGATCATCTCAATAGATGCAGAAAAAGCTTTTGATAAAGTCCAACACTCATTCATAATAAAAACTCTACAGAAAATTGGAATAGATGGTCTTTACCTCAATCTGATAAAAGCCATCTATAACAAACCAACAGCCAACATCATACTAAATGGACAAAATCTCAAAGCTTTCATTCTAAAATCAAGAACAAGACAAAGATGTCCACTATCACCACTCTTACTCAATATAGTTATGGAAACATCAGCCAGAGCAATTATAAGAGAGAAATCAAAGGAATAAGTTTAGGAAAGGAAGAAGTTAAATTGTCATTATTTGCATATGACATGATATGACAGAAAACCCCAAAAACTCCACCAAAAGACTCCTAGATTTAATAAGCAAATTCAGTAACATAGCTGGATACAAAGTCAACACTCAAAATTCAATGGGGATGTAGCATTCCTGTACACAAACAACAAACTTACTGAGAGAGAAATTAGAGAAAGAACACTCTTCACAAAAGTATCCAAAAAATGAAATACTTAGGAATCAATCTAACAAAGGAAGTAGAAGATCTCTACATTGAAAATTACAAAGGAGATCGAAGAGGATATCAGAAAATGGAAAGATATGCCTTGCTCATGGATAGGAAGAACCAACATTATGAAAATGGCTATACTCCCAAAACTGTTACATAGATTTAATGCAACCCCAATCAAAATACCATTAGCATACCTCAAAGATCTAGAGAAAACATTCCTAAAATTCATTTGAAAACAGAAGGGACTTAGAATAGCAAAGGCAATCCTGGGCAACAAAGACAAGGAGGGAGGCATCACAATCCCTGACTTGAAATTATATTACAAAGCTACTGTGATAAAACCAGCATGGTCCTGGCAAAAAAACACACCTGAGGATCAGTGGAACAGATTAGAAGATGCAGACACAACTCCAAACACACTCAGCCACTTTATCATTGACAAAGGGGTCAATCGTGTTCACTGGAAAAAAGACAGCCTCTTTAATAAATGGTGCTGGAAAAACTGACTTTCCACATGCCAAAGACTAAAACTAGATCCATGTCTATCACCATGCACTAAACTAAAGTCAAAGTGGATCAAAGATCTAACTATTAAAACAGAAACACTGAAGCTACTGGAAGAGAAAGTAGGTAGAAATCTTGAAGACATACGGGTAGGCAGAGAGTTCATGAACAAAAACTAAAATGCGTGGAAGTACTTCAAAGAATCAACAGCTGGGTTCTCACCTTATTAAAAAGTTTTTGCACATCAAAAGAAATCACCAATAGAGTGAAAAGAAAACCTACACATTGGGAAAAAATTTTAGCCAATTGTCCCTCAGACAAGGACTTCTATCTAGAATGTATAAAGAACTGAAAAAAATCAGGACCCCCAAATTTAAAGACCCAATCCAAAAATGGGCATCTGAGATGAATACACACTTCTCAGATGAAGAAATACAAATGGCAAATAAATATCTGAAAAAATGCTCAACATCATTGGTCATTCAAGAAATGCAAATTAAAACAACACAGATTTCATCTCACCACAGAAAGAATGGCTATTATCAAGAAATCAATCAATAACAAATCCTGGCAGGGGTGTGGGGAAAAAGGAACCCTTCTCCACTCTTGGTGGGAGTGTAGACTGGTGCAACCACTGTAGAAATCAGTGTGGAGATTCCTCAAAAAACTAGGATTAGAGGTCCCATTTGACCCAGCTATTACCCTCCTGGGTATTTTCCCAGAAGAATTAAAAACATCCTACCATAGTGATATATGTGCACCCATGTTCATAGCAGCACAATTTGTAATAGCCAAATCTTGGAAACAACCCAAATGCCCATCAACTGAGGAATGGATAAAAAAGATGTGGTATATTTATACAATGGAGTACTACTCAGCTATAAAGAAGGATAAACTCAAGGCTTTTATAGGTAAATGGGTGCAACTTGAGACCATACTCATAAGTGAAATAAATCAGACTCACATGTGTAAACATCATATTGTCTCCCTAGTGTAAGAAGCTGAAAGAGTAAATAAGATCCAAAATGTACAATAGATATTGTGAAAGGGAAAGAATCTGCTCAAAAGGAAAAAACAACTGGTATGGGGGAAAGGAGAAATGAAGGAAGGGAAAAGAAAAAATATATTTATGTATACACACAAGATAACTAAAATAATTATGCTACTAATTTCTCCTAATTCATTGAAAAGAATGGTTTGTGCTTATATTGTTTGATCAATTTTTCACACCTGTATCTTCTGAGCAACTACTTTGAAGATAACAATACACAATATATTAACCATTGTTAATCTCCTATTATCTTGTTTTGAAATTCTGTATCATTGTTTTTATTGTTTTTTTCTTTAAAATTAAAAAAAGATTTTTGATGCTAAAAAAAAAGAAATCAAATTGAGCCAAAATCAAAATTATACAAAAATGAGCTTTGCCCAACAGAATAGCGATTTTATTTTTAAAAATCTCACAGCAGGCGTTATAAGAAAAAATTAGAATCTATTTGTAGTGACAGTTACAGTACTATATTTTAAGACACCTGTGCTCATCAGCTGACCTTGTTTCCCGTTTTTACTGCGCATGGGCATCCCGTGGTGTCTTTCGCCAGCACTACCTGCTGTGACCCCAGGGTGACAGTCACACTCACCCTCGCCATGGTTCTCCTCTGCTGTCTGGCGCTGGCTTCGGCGTGTGTCCTAAGGAGGGGCAGTATGTGTTGAGTTGCAGGGAGGCCGCGAACAAAACAGACTGTGAGAGGGACGAGAGGAAGCAGTCTCTACTCGCCGAAAGCACATGTAGGGAGGGAAGGCAGTTGGATGCAATTCAGCACAGACATTGAACAGATTCGGACTTCGCTGAACCCACCTCACTCCTGTGATGCCCCCTCAGCACTGATTTGCCGCTGTCCGGCCTTTAGGAGGACTGGGCCGGTGGTGGAGATGGACCTAGTGCGGGGACAAGCTTGTCCCCTTCTCTCCTCCTCCACGCCACCTCCACGGCCCAGCCCGCCTCTCCTTAGATGCTCATTGCTCTGCCTGTCTCTCCTTTCCAGTGGTTTTTCAAAGTAATAGAAAGTATGATTTAAAAAAAAAAAAAAATGACACTGTGGCATTTTTACCAGTACTTTGGCATTTATTTTGAATTATGTATATCTTTCTGAAAAGTGTTATGTTCTATCAGTGCCTTCCAGTCGAAAAATCAAATTGAGGGCCGGTGAGATGGCTCAGTGGCTTAAGTGCCTGCCCGGCAAGCACGAGGGCCCGAGTTCAACTCCCGGAACCCACATACAAAAAAGGGGCCGGTGATATCGCTCAGCAGCACGGGCGCCTGCTGGCGCGTGAGGTCCTGAGGTCGACCCCCAGGTACCCACAAAAAAAAAAAAAAAAAAAAAAGAAAAGTCAAATTGAAATTTGTGATTTATGCGTTAGTCATAATAGAGAGGGATTGAAGCCGAGGTCATGAGACAACCGAAACATGTAGGAACTTAATGGTATTTCCTTCCTAAGAAGACAAGATTTTTTTTTCTTGTATCTGGAATCGAACTCAGGACCTCACACTTGGCAGGCAGGCGCTGTGCCACTGAGCTGTATCCCCGGCCCTAGACAAGATATCGTTAAGACTGAGTTTAGAGGAGGAAGAAAAAAGCAGAGAAATTCCAACTACAGAGGCATTTCATTATCGCTCATATCAGTGATACAAATCCTGTTAGTATTGTGTCTAAAGATACAAATAGCGCTATAGCTTTGATTTTAATCCTAGAGCTGTGCCTTCGATTTTTCCTTTTATCATAATTTTTGTATGACTTCACTGTATTGTAACAAAGGCAAAAGTACACAGTCTCGCCAGCTATAGGCTCTCGCTGCGAGGAGGGCTGTTCATCAGCTTCAACTGGAACCGTGGTTCACCTTCCTGCCATACGGAGCGCTACTGTAACAAAGTTTGTTCAGATGTAGATTTACTCATTTTCATCCTGTTCTTACCGATAATATAAAACCGTTTATGCCTTCCGTTCACATAGTTGGTTTTTTCCCACAAATGCTAAAGAAGATAATATCTGAAATTATACACCAGACCAATTTCACCGAGTTTAGGTTTATTCATTAGAAACAAAACAAAACAAACCTACTGTAGAGATGCTGTAAAATAGTGGAAAGAACACTAGCACAGGAGTCAGACTGGATAAGAATCTTGGTTTTAATTAGGACTATATTCCATCTGCGATTCTTTACTAGCACACACAAACACACATAAGAATTAAGAACTCTTTGTGATTGTAGTCGGCCCTTATCTGCAGGTTCTGAATCTTTGGATTTAACCAACTATGGATAGAAAAATTGGTTAAAAAATAGTTGTACCTGTACTGAACCTGTAAAGACGTTTTCTCTTGTCTTTATTGCCTAAACAAAACAGTGTGATAATTGCATAGCATTTACACTCTGTGTCATCTAGAGATGATTTAACTCGTTGGGAGTTGTACACAGGCTCTACGCAAACACTTTAGGAAAACGGTTTGTGCAGTGGGTGGATTTTGGTACTCACAGGGGGGGGTGTTCTCGAGCCAATCCACCAAGGTAATGAGTGACAACTGTTTATGAAATACTCAGTTTAAACTTGGCACAAAGTTATGAAGTCTCTTGACCCACATTGTTCTTTTTTCTGTTTCCAATATGAAACACCGAAGTATCTGCCCTCCTGTTAAACTTCTCAGCGCGAAACAATGTTGATAGTCACACAGATGAAAACCGCTCCATTTGTAAAATATGGATCTTGGTACAAATGGTTTAGGAAATGTAAATATAATGAGCCAGGAGTGAAAAAATAACTAAAACGAAGACCTACTTCATCAGTAATTACCACTACCATCTAGCCCTAAGAGTTGAACTGTATACAGTTCTCAAATGTGGAAGTCAAACCGATTTCAGATATTCTGTTTCACAAGATAGAATTTCAAAGATTATAGTTCTCAAGAAAATGCGAGGTGTAGAAGAGGATAATTATCTACCTTATCTTAGCAACCAAGCCTGTTAGGACCTTGGGCATGTTTCTCCTGTGTAATTGCTCCATGATGGAGCTTACCACTTTTTTTTTTAATTATTTGTTTGTTTTGTTTTGAGACGGTATATCACTATGTAGCCCAGACTGGCCTTGAACTCCCTTATGTAGTCCAGGCTGGTCTCAAATGCTCAGTGATCCTCCTGCCTCAGCCTCCTGAGTGCTGGGGTTACAGGTGTGTGCCACCATGCTCATCTGGAGTTCATCACTGACATTCATTAAATAATATAAAATTCTCTAAAGTCAAACCTGTTAGCCTGACCCAGTGCAGGTCCCACATCCTCTGAGAACCATTTTACAAATTCTCCAGTATACTTTAATCAGGCCTCATTCTAAGTCGTCTATTCTACAAGTGTTATCTATTACTGTCAGAGAAAGTTAAGGGCCAGTAGAACATTGTACTTCTTTTGAATCCCCAGACATATCACATGTCTTGCACATAACTAGGTACCCAATGAATATTTTATGATGCTAAAACATTAGTATAAATGAAAGATGGCTTTCTTAAATATATGCATATTAGCAATGACCAAGAAAAAAGTGACACAAATATTAGATTGGCACCAGAAGAATAGCGTAGGATTTTCAGTTAAGTTGATGGATTCAGGATTACTATCAGAAATTCATAAATCAATGGCCAATAAGTATATGAAAAAAATGTTCCACATCTGTAGCTATTAGAGAAATGCAAATCAAAACTACATTAAGATGCTATCTCAGCCCCGCTGGAATGGCTATTGTCAAGAAAACAAAAAAAAAAAAAAAAAAAAAAAAAAAAAACATGCTGGAGAGAATGGTGGGGGGCTTTCTATACTGCTGATGGGCATGTAAATTAGTACACCCACCATGGAAATCAGAACAGAGGTTCCTCAGAAAACTAAAATTAGAGCTGCTATTTGATCCAGTTATACTACTCCTCGGTATAGACCCAAAGGAATTTAAAGCACGCCATAGGGATGCCTGCATACCCGTGCTCATGGCAGCACAATTCACAATAGCTGAGATGTGGAACCAGCTGCAGTGCCCATCAACAGATGAATGGATAAAGAAAATGTGGCTTGTATTCACAGTGAAGTATCATTTGACCTTAAAGAAGAATGATATCTTGTCATGTGCAGGAAAATGGATGGTAATTGAGATCGTTATGTTAAGTAAAATAAACCAAATTCAAAAAGACAATTGTCACATTTTCCCTGATATGTAGAATCTAAAAAAGAGAAAGAGAAAATTGATATAAAAAAAGCAGGGAGACTGCTATGAGACAAGAGAAAGGGAATAATGGAGAGAAGGGAAGGAGTGTGAGGAAGGACAATAGAGGGGATGGATGTGACCAAAATATGCTATATTCATGTATGAAAATAAAAATTAGCATGTGAAAATAATCTATTATTTTGTTGGTAGAATATGACACCTTAATAGCACCTTTTGTAAATGGAAAGGGGAGCAAGAGATGGAGGAAGGGGGAGGATTGGGAGGGGAAGGGGACATACAAACAATTCCTCATTTCCACTACATTAACTACATTCACTACCTTAACGACTATTTTCAACATACAGTCCAATGACATATTCATAAAGTTATACAACCATCACCGCCATCCATCTCCAGGACACTCTTGTCTGTAAAACTGAAACTCTACAATCCCTTATTCCCTCTCTCTCAGCCTGTGGCAGCCACCACCCTACTTTCTGTCTCTATGCATTGTTCTGCTCTACACACTTCAGTTGAGTGGAAACAGGCAGTATTGGGCTTTTGGGGACAGCCTTATTTCACTTAGAATAATATCCTCAAGGCTCATCCATGTTGTAGCATGTCAGCATTTCTTTCTTTTTTTAATTCTGAATGACAGCCCATGATGTGTACTGGCCACACTGCACTAATCAGTTCATCTGTTGGTGAACATTGTAAGTAGCTTCCATGCTTTCTATACTCAGCTGGGGAGAAGTGGAGGTGAACAGTGAACAGGGGAAAGGGCCTAAGGGACTGAGCCTGAAGAAGCCAGGAGTCAAAGGCTGGGTAGAGAAGGACAAATGTATAAGGGGGCTGAGGATGTGGTTCTGTGGCTGGGAGGAAACCTGTGGCACAGTAGTGTGAAAACCAGAGAAGAATCATTGTTCACAGAGAAAGATGCCAGATGTTAAATGCTTCTGAGAATGCAAAGAGAATGAAGCTGAAAATGCCCAAGATGTTGACAGTCAGTGGTCATGGGCAATCTGTAGAAACTTGCCTTTTGTTTGATTACCCTTCATCACTGCAGACTCCTTGAGGGCAGGCCCTTGGGCAGAGCTTTCCATCATCCTGGGCTGTTTCTCATTTTAAAAGTTCCCAGTAAATATGTGTTACACAGTAAACTCAGATGATGCACTTGATAGTGGTATTCCAGGGCATCATGACCATGAATTTCAATGTGTCCGCTTCACTTGAAGATGAATAAAGCACACCTCTACAGGGATTCATGACCTTGGTTTCTATATGTGGCCCCTCACTAATTCCTCTCTGGCACTGTTCCCCTGCTGTTTTCCCCACCTCCATAAACTAAGCAGCATTGCTCCTTTACACCCTTCTCTCATGAGGTTTCGGCCTTGGAGCCAGGTGACCATGGACTGAACCCCCTGAAACCATGAGCTGAATTAAACCTTTCCTCCTTTAGGTTGTGGGTGTCAGATATTCTTTCTCAGTGACAGAAAAGCTAACTAACACATGCATGATGACACTGTTCTGTGTCCTAATTGTGGTTTTGGTCACATGAATCTGTGTATGTAGTAAAACTCATAGACCTGTATACCTCACAATAATCTATTTTATTGTATCCTTATTTAATTTTTTTAAAAAATAGTGATGAGTTTTTTTTTAAATATGATTGTGGAGCCTTGAACATTTATTATAAAATTATTCTTTAACTCTTGTATGTGTCTTCCAAATAGTTCTTTGTATTTACACAACATTTTTTTAAAGAGGGAATATTGAATAAAAACAGCTAAAGTTGGGCCGGTGAGACGGCTCAGCGGCTTAAGCGCCTGCCTTGCAAGCGCGAGGGCCCGAGTTCGACTCCCGGAACCCACATACGAAAAAGGGGCCGGTGATATCGCTCAGCGGCACGGGTGCCTGTTGGCGCGTGAGGTCCTGAGGTCGTCCCCCCGGTACCCACAAAAAAAAAAAAAAAAAAAAAAAAAAAAACAGCTAAAGTTTTAAATAAGACATTTAGGAGAAATGCCAAAAAAGTATAAGAAAATGCCGGTGAGATGGGTCAGCGGCTTAAGCGCCTGCCTTGCAAGCGCGAAGGCCCGAGTTCGACTCCCGGAACCCACATATGAAAAAGGGGCCGGTGATATCGCTCAGCGGCACGGGTGCCTGTTGGCGCGTGAGGTCCTGAGGTCGTCCCCCCGGTACCCACAAAAAAAAAAAAAAAAAAAAAAAAAGTATAAGAAAATGTATGGAAATACATGCATAATTTAGGTCAATACTAAGAAAAATGAAAGAAGACAATAAAATACTCTTATTGTTTCATTTTTTTAAAGACAGGAATGGGTCACTTGCATGTGACAAAAGATGGACTTCGCCTAGAAGGAGAATCAGAATTTTTATTCCCATTGTATGCCAAAGAAATACACTCCAGACAGGTAAGAAAATGATTAAAAATTTAAATACTGTGTGCTTCATGAACAATAATGGTTAAGTGCAGAAATTCAATAGTTTTGGAGGAGATTGTTAGTATACATACCCACATGTGGGTGGCATGCTTTTAATAAAAAGCTTGGCTATTACGTTATGGAACTCATCCCTGATAATACATTCTGTAAAGAGTTTATTTTCATGTGTTTTAGATCTAAATTTGGTGTCCTCATTATTATAGACTTTAATTAACTAAAGATTTAAGAAATGAACATCTTTTCCCAAAAAACAATTTAAACTCCCTTTCATCATGCAAGTGGCTCAGATAGATATTTCAGGGCACTCAAAACTATGTGAAAAGCTTTGAAAAATTAGTTTCACAGTAGTATGCTCTGTATTAGTTATGCTAATTACAGATTATGATCCTACAGAAGTCTCCACAAGTAGATCCAATATTGCCATTAAATAATTATGAGACTTTAAATCAACATTTTCTTCATTTACCTCCATGGAAGTTATAGAAAAGAATAGCCCAAATAAAGTCAAATGACTTGTAATATGTTCTATTTTTCTTATACAGTGCTGTGAACACTGTGCTAGATTATTTATAAATGGCATTTCTCCTTCCTAAAAAGTTAAAACCTTATCCACTTATAATATACCAATTACTCGGAGAGTACACTCTTCACTTTCCTTCTATATTTCTGAATGTGAATATATACTTCAGCACCTCCTTCCTGCAGACGTTATACAGCTTCCAAAGGAAAATTAGAAATGAAACAACTTACTACTAAGAAACAACAGGTCCTGTTAAATAAACACACTCCTAAATTAAACATTGGAACATGAAACTCTGCTACCAGCTGCAAAATTATACAACATAAACTTTACACATAAAAAACTGACCACCAAGGAGAGATCCCAGAGAGTACAAAGCTTGTAGGTACTTTTATGCATGTCTGTATTATATTTCTTCTAGGAATATCTTATTGGTCATAGGAACAGACCAATGACCTGTCATATCGTAGGCTAATTCATGTCTTAGCTCTTTCCAGTAATAGACTTACATTAATCATGAAGGTACTTTAGGGTGTTAAGTAGCCCTATCTACAGGTACATGGAAAATTAACACAAATTTTTGTAAAAAGAGAAGTCAGACATAAATAAAGCATTCAAATATTATAATTTAGCCTTTTTCTCCCTGAGGTGTGTTGGCTGACCTCTCATCATATTTTGGAAGAAATCAGAGTGGTAAACTATCATTATGATTGGAATCAGGTGACTAGATCAAAACAAATATAATATTCTGGAATTAATAATAACTTTCAGGGCCGGTGAGATGGCTCAGCGGCATAAGCGCCTGCCTGGCAAGCGCGAGGGCCTGAGTTCGACTCCCGGAACCCACATACGAAAAAGGGGCCGGTGATATTGCTCAGAGGCACGGGCACCTGCTGGCGCGCGAGGTCCTGAGGTCGACCCCCCAGTACCCACAAAAAAAAAAAAAAAAATACTTTCAGTTAAATTTTATCAGGCTCTTTCATCTCTGGTATGCTTTAAAAAGAAAACAAGGAGCGACATTACAAAAGTATTTCAGATAACCACATATTAAAGTCTCACGATGTGGCATTAGTGGGTATGTCAGTCAATACCCAATGAAATTATAGAAATAATTTGAATATTATGTGATAATACAGCTGTACAAAATTTTGTAACTAATATGGCTTTTTCAACAATAGAAGTTACAGAACAAAACCATGCCTCATTAACTGCTGTGTGCACTGATACATTAGTCATAAGTTTTCTGTTCAAAGGTATAAACTTGCAGTTTTCCATAAAATTACAGAAAATAAATTACCTTATAAATTTGCAAAATTTGCCACATTACTCATTTATCTATACTGCTGGGCTAACAGAATTTCTTCATTATAAATACAACTGAACATGGTGCTCTAATCTTTAAAATCTGATTATTCAGTAACCCCTCAAAAGTAATGCACAAGGGCCTATGCTGAATTTGTGGTTTAAATCCATCCACCCTGCCCAGCAACCCAAATCCATAGCACTTATTTCTGGTAAAACAAAAGGGCTTTATATGTGGAACTGTCCTTATCCTAAATGGTTCCAACCAAAAGTGTTTAAGATTTTGCGTTTTTTCAGATTTTTGAGTATTTGCATATACCTAATGTAATATTTTGGAAATGGGATCAAAATCTAAACAAGAGATTTCACTCGTGTTTCAAATACACCTTATCCACATCACCTGAAGGTGAATACAATATTTGTAGCACACATGCATTTGGCTGTGAACTATCACATCAGGTCAAGTGTGAAATTTTTCACTTGTGACCTCAAGTCAGTGCTCAAAAAGTTTCAGGTTTTGGAGCATTTGAAGTTTTAGATTTTCAGATTCAGATGCTCAACCTGTATTTAAAAAATGTAGAACTGGACCAGGCATGGTGGTGCATGCCTGTGATAGCAATACTCGAGAGGTCAAGGGAGGAGGATTGCTGTGAGTTTAAGTCCAGCCTGGGCTACATAGCGAGAGCCTGTCTCAAAAAAGAAAGGGAAAGAAAGAAAGAAGAAAGAGAAGGAAGGAAGGAAGGAAGAAAAGAGAGAGGGAGAGAAGGAAGGAAGGAAGGAAGAAATGAAAGAAAGAAAGAAAAGAAAGAAAGAAAGAAAGAAAGAAAGAAAGAAAGAAAGAAAGAAAGAAAGAAAGAAAGAAAAGAAAAGAAAAAAGTAGAACCATGATCAAAAATGAAATGACACAGAAACACATAGTCATAATGTTTTACTTGAAACGATCATCTTTGTGGTTCGTGGTTCACAGCCCTGAAAAGAAGCCAGGGTAATTTACAGCCAAAGCCATGGGGTAACAAGCAAAAATGTCACCTGCATGGACGGGACTCCAGCCAGGCCCATGTGTGAGTCAGTAATGAAGGTGGAAAACAGCTTAGTTGCTGCCTGCCCAAGCTTGAGCCCAGCTGCATATGTGGGGAAAGAGTCCCCAAGATGCCAGGCTGGGACCAGCATATCTCTGAGGACAGAAGCCTTAAGGCACCGTTGTAAGCCTGAGGGACCCTGGAGTCCAACAGAAATAATAGTAAAAGCTTTCATGGGCTGATGAGCACAGAAAGACAAACACATCTACATATAAAGAAGTGAAGATGGAAATGTCAGATGGCACAAGAAAAGCTTCATCCAAAAGAAATGCCCAGTAAACCTCACAAAAAGATTAACATCCAACTCAATAAAAACAGTCCTCCATATCTGTGAGCTCTAAACCCATGGATTCAGCCAACTACAGATCAAAAATACGTTTTTAAAAATTTGTACTGGAGGGCCGGGGATATAGCTCAGCAGCACAGCACCTGTCTGGCAAGCATGAGGTTGTGAGTTTGATTCCCAGTACCCAAAAAAAAAAAAAAAAAAAAATTTGTACTGCACACATACAGACTCTTCTCCTTGTCATTATTTCTAAATCATTCAGTACAACTATTTACATGGTATGTCCACTGTGTGGTATAATAAGTAATACAGAGATGATTTAAAGTGTGCAGGAGGGTGCATGTAGGTCCTATCCAAATACTACACCATTTTATGTAACAGACTTGGGCATCCATGGATTATGATATCCTCAGGGGGCCTGGAGTCAATTTCCTGCAGATACCAAGGGAGGACTGTGTATCACTTTATTGTTGGTACAAATGTGCTCAGTCTCTGGCTTCCTGTTGTATCAATTGAGGGTGCTTTGTGTGTGAACAAGCGAATACCAAACCAGCATCTGCATAAACTAACAGGAGCTTTAATTCTCACATAACAACTAGCTGGAGGGGCAACTACAGCCTTGCTTCAGACTCAGCAACGTTGCGGACAGTGTCTTTGCCATCCTCCTACTTTCCCTTCGTGGTCACTAGCAGACCACTAGACCATAGGAAATGTCAGTGTTGGTGTATTTGTGCCAAGACGCTCGGCCCCACCCCAGCAGGCCTCAGTCTCCACCTCCCTGAGCCGAGGCCTGGGCACCCTTAGCTACAAGCGTGTAGCTGTTCCAGGAAAAAGGGTTTAGAGCGCCTGTTGGCTCAGACAACCGGAAGTGAACTCCACAAGCACTGACTTCGTCCAGGCATGAGGATGGGTCTCCCAGCTCGAAGCTGAAGCCCTGCCCAGCTCGAAGCCCTGTCCTCCCATTCCAGTAGCAGGGTAGAAAGGAGCATGCGAGTTGCCATCTAAAGATCGCGTTCCGTCATGGAACTGTCACTTGTTAGCTGTGACTTCGGGTGAGCGGTAATCTGTTCTCTCTGAACTCAATTTCCTCATCTCTGGATTAGGAGTAATGGTACCTACTTCATCATGTGGAGGATAAAATGAGAGGATCAACACTAAAATCACTGGTAACGTGTTAATTCTTATTATCATGCTAGTTATTTTCTAACAATGCAAAGCATGTATTAAGTCCACATCACTGGATAATGTAAGATGCTGATAGACTCACCCATCTTCACAAAGCAAGTTAGAGAATTTCTTACATTCTAGATAGAGTTCCATGGGGCTCTTAAAACTTCTTTCCTTCAGAAAAATCACAGAATTCCCTCCACTTTGGAAGATTTTCAGTTCCTGTGAGTGAAACATAAATCCACAGGCATCCAACTACCAAATTACTACATTTCCTTTGAAGACAGTTATTTATATAAATGTGAGCAAGTTTCCATTCAGAAGGTTTATTATGGCACCCCAGAAAGCATTTATATGCCTGGAAAGCCACTGTCTTCCAACAAAAATTTCAAAAAACTTAGGTACCCAACTGATTTTAAAAGCTCTTTTTCATAATTAAAAAATCTAACTGATATGTAAAAACATAAACCATATATATATATATATATATATATATATATATATATAATCAGCAGAGTCCCATGTGTTGTTTTGATAAATATATACATTGTATGTTTAAATTAGGTTAAACATATTTACCTCCTCAAACATTTATCATTTATGATTTTGATGAAATTCAAACTATTTTCTAGCCCTTTGAAATGTAGAATACATTATTATTATCTATAATCACCCTCCCGTGCAATAGCACACAGAAATTCTTGCCCCCATCAAACTGTAATTCAGTATCCATTATCAGCCTCTCCTCGTCAGCCTTGCCCTCCTACCCTCCCAGCCTCTGGTAACCACCTCTCCCTCTACTTCTCTGAGATCATGTCATACCTTTCCTTCTGTGTCTGGTTTTTTTTTAAAATTGTGAGAAGTCTTCGCATTTTGAAAATAAATAGCATGGTATTGCTTATCAAATAACTAATTATTCTCTGATTTATCTTCTTAAAATACATTTTGTCCTGGACATAAATAGTAACAACAACCAAAGAATTTTAATTCCTTGGGAAAGAAAAGCCACTAATTACAATATGATCATAAAAAGCACTAATAATTGAAGTTTACATTGAGAACTGACACACTGTAGCCGCTGCACACAGCATTGTAAACCCAAAATTAATACATTTACTCCCTCAACATAGTCCGAAATTTTTAAATAGTTTTAGCCACCAAATTTATAGGATCCTATGATCTGTTGATGGTGGAGAAATTTTACATAAATCTAAAATTAAATGCAAATATAAAGATATCTTTTGCTAACTTTGTAAACCCCTTTCCAGGATTCATCTCTGCTTCTACAGTCGACTCAGAATGTCACCGTAAATGCACGAAATTCAGACGGGGAAGTCACGGGCAGGTTAACAGTGGGTGAGTCCAATTCCTCGCATGTCTTCATGTGCGTGGGGTCCAGGAACAGAGCTCCCCAGATAAATCACGCTTTTTCTTCCAAGGATTAAGAGTTTATGTATGAGAAATAACACATGAGTTTTCTAAAATCCATGTTGTGCTAACAACAGAGAATAGCACCATGGACTGGGTGGGAGGACAACTTGACACTTTTTAATCAAAATTATTTTTATTCTGAGAACTTAGGATCATCCAAGCTAGTGCAAGACACAGGATATTGATCACAGAATAAAAACAAAAGTCCCTCAGTGACCAAAGTAAAGGAAATAAAGTAGCTGGCCTCAAAAGAACAGAAGCCAGAGGCTGAGAGCCCAAATCCTGTTCCTGTCCTCTTCCTCCTCTCTTCGTTCCCACCTTCCTTGTCTCTTTCTCCCTTCTCTCTGGTCTCAGTTCTCTCCCCTCCTTCTCTTCTGCTCTCCTCGTCCCTGAGTGCTCCATCTTCGTCCTTTCCACTGTATCTTTGTCCATCATTTCCACTTGGATGTTACCGCTGCCTCACCTCCGCTCTACAGGACCTGGAGGGCCTCCTTGGCTCTCATCTGCTTCACTGTAGTTCTCACCATCAACCATCTTATCTTCAACTGTGCAAATTCTAAACTTCCAGCGGGGCCCTCAATAGGTGAGCCCAGCTCCCCTGTTCAACCAGCCTCCCCTAGTCAGCTCTGCCCACCCCTCCAATGGGCAAAGACCAGAGAATGAGGTCTGTGGGGGTGAGGTCACATGGAAGCTTGCAGAGTGGAAAAGGGTCTACAAGAAAGGACACACACCTGGATTCAACCAAACAATGGAAAGTATGTGAAAACACTGCTCCTATATTGAACACAGACACACTGTTTTCTTGTCATTATCCCTAACAGTGCAGTGTAACAACAGTTTACATGATATTTCCATGTTGTTAGTAATCTAGAGATGATGAAAAGGACACAGCAGGACCGTGTAGGTTGTGCGCAAGCACTGTTTATGTAAGGGACTTCGGCATCAGTGGGCTGGTATCTGCAGCGGGCTCTGGCGCCAGTTCCTCAGGGATTCTTAGAAGCACGTGTAGACCTAAGAAATAACAAAAGAGAGACCCAGCTGGGAAAGCAAGGCATAGCGCTCTCTACACCATCCACACTGCGTAGATGTGTTAAAGCTGTGAAACTGGATGACTCTTGTGACTATGGGGAGGTGGGGTAAGGCATATGGCCATGACCAGCACGCACTGGAAACTCTCAGGTCTTTTTCCTTGGCTTCTACAAAGCAGAATAACGTTGAGCTGGAAAGTGCAGCTGTATATTAACCAGACGGTTACCTTTATTGTACTATAGAAGATGTTTAATATTTTATGTTCCATTTCAATTTTTTTTGTTTGTTTGTTTTTGGTAAAAATGTACTAATTAAGGATTACTACAGTTCACGTTGCTACAGTAAAAACAATGGCGAACAGGGATTGGCACCACCTTTACAAAATAAAAGCATGCACTGTGAATATACTTTAGATGTCTCCCAACAAAAAGGCCATGACGGGCTGGTGAGGTAGCTCAGTGGCATAAGCACCTGCCTGGCAAGCGCGAGGTCCTGAGTTCGACTCCCGAAACCCACATAAAGGGAAAAAAGGGCCGGTGATATCGCTCGGCGGCACGGGCGCCTGCTGGCGCGTGAGGTCCTGAGGTGTAGTTTGTGTAACTTACTATGGGTAATGAATTGTGCTTCCTCTCTCGCTTAGACATTTTGGTCAATCACCCCATCACTGAAATTCTCATTCGACCTAGAAATGAACCTGAGTTTATCCAACATCCATGTTCTTGAGACCTGGCGAAATCAATTCCGACTTTCCTGATGAGTTATACAGCATTATGATTTATTTCTTTAAAATCCTTAACTGCCTATAGTGTTTAACTATTCGAGAGATTTTTGCTCAGTCTTCTTGTTCATTCAACATATACTTGCTCTATGTCTAGAACTAGTTTCTATATCCTGTCCAGTAATAACATATAGAGTATGGAATTATTTCTTAAAAGTTCCAAGGGTGGAAGGATCTTTTTTATACGCTTATGAGAATTAATTAGCACAGATACTCATTTGTTTATCTTTGTGTTGATGGGATTTTCGCGTAGCATACAAGACAGAGATCCTATAGGCGTGCCTCTCATTTCAAAGGTAGGAAAAAGAAGCCCTGAAAAGCTCTTTAGTCAAGAACACACAACTGGTTAGGAGGCTGCTTCCTCCGCAGCCCTGTTCTCGCCCTTATCCTCTTCAATCTCCTGAGACCAGGGCAGGCCAGGAACTCTCCTACCCGCGTAAATACATTTCCCACTTCCCTCGTCAAGGAATTACCGGGGATTATACCAGTTTTTGTCAGAGAAATTCACCCACAGAAATGACTGTTGTCAAAACTGTTAAACTTGGCTTCTTGTGCCCAATTATGTGTTTAAATTGGTGCTTTACACAATTTGTAATAGCCAGATCTTGGAAACAACCCAAATGCCCATCAACTGAGGAATGGATAAGAAAGATGTGGTATTTTTATACAATGGAGTACTATTCAGCCATAAAGAAGGATAAACTGGAGACTTTTATAGGTAAATGGATGCAACTCGAGAAAATACTCATAAGTGAAATAAACCGGACGCACATGTGTAAGCATTGTATTGTCTCTCTAGTATGACAAACTGAAAGAGTAAATAAGATCCAAAATGTACAATAGACATGGTGAATCAAAAAGAAACTGGTCAAAAGGAAAGAGAGACTGGAATAGGGGAATAGGGAAAAGAAAGAAGGGAAAGGAAAAAAAAATTGTATATATATATATAAGATGGTTAAGATAGATACAATATCAATTTTACTTAGTTCATTGAAGAGTAAGGTTTGTGCCAATAATGTTTGGACAACTGAATGCTAATATCTGGTATCCTGAATAACTAACTTAAAGATAATAATGTGTAATGCATTAACCATTGCTACCCTCATATTATGTTGTTTTGAAAATTTGTTCTTTTTTGATTTGTTTTGTTTTTTCTTCTCTTTAAAAATAAAAAAATAAAATAAATAAATTGGTGCTTTACAAACCTTTACAAAGTCCGTCATATTGATGGACTTTGAGCTAGAAGCATTACTCACCTGACCACATCCAGGAGTTTCTTCTTTCAGTAAATATCTTCCCCCAGTCGCAACCCTTCTAGCTTCTCATTTCCAGGAAGACATTAACTCTAGTCAATTTGGATATTAAAATGTAATATATGTGAAGTAACCAAATTAATCCCATTTAGCTAAAGGAATAACTGCTTTTTATAAAACCACTGAAAAATTAGCATCAAAAGGAATCAAGACCAAATTTCTTAGAGGAAATCAAATTTTACAAAGCATCCACCAGGAACTAGTATTTCAAATCTCTAAATAAAAAAAGGAACAACAAAAGAATCTTACAAGTGGTAAATACAGCTAATGTTACTACAGTTAATTTTCCTTTGATTTGAAATGGCAGAAACCAATTCTGGTTAATTAAAATGTCAGAGACACAAATTGGGAATAGTGGTTCATGCCTGCAGTTCCAGAACTCTGGAGGCTGAGGCAGGAGGATTACAAGTTCACATTCTTCCTATAGAATTTAATGAGAGCCTGTCTAAACAAATAAAAAAACAAATAAAATGCATAAGCCATACCCGGCAATTTACAAGCAACACCTAGGTGGCTTGGTGGAGTTTGGTGGTGAGGAGTCTTCTGAAAACTGAACCAGGCTGCAGCCAGTCTCCCACAGAACAGGATCTGATTAGGTGGGACCACCAACCTCTCCTTCCCAGAGTGCCTACAGCCATGTAATCACTACAGATCCAAAGTGGAGATCTTTGAAAGACAACCAAGTAAACCCAGTGGGGAGCTGCGGCTGTTCGTGGCTGTGATGGTTAATTATAGGGGTCAGGTTGACTGCATTAAGAGACCCAGAAAGCTGGGCAAGTATCACTGCAAGGTGTTTCCATGATTGTAGAAGACACCTTCACTGTGGGCAAACACTATCCAATTGGCTGTGGACATGAATAGAACAAAACAGGCAGAGGAACAGTGAACTTTCTCTCTCCTGTCTCTCTCCCCTGGAGCCTGAGTGTCCTCCTTCTCCTGCCTCATATATCAGGACCCCAGGCTCCAGCCTTGGGCTCCAGGACTTGTAGCAGCAGCACCCCTGGGAATGTCAGGCCTTCTGCCTTAGACTTAGAATTACACCATCTGCCTTCCTGTTTCTTAGGCCTTTGGACTTGAGCTGAGCTACTGGCATCGCTGGGTCTCTAGCTGCAGAAGAGCCACTTTGGGATTGCTCGGCCTCCATCAACATGGTGCCAGTTTCTCTATAAGCCCCTCCCATGCATTGATCTATTTCTCCATCTGTACATGTGTGTATACATGTGCACATGTGTGTATTTCTGTCTCTATGGAGATCGTAAACGCAGTGGTACAAATTGGTCTCTGCCACCCAGACTCTAGGTCCCTTCCCCCCATGGCGAGAGATCTGCCCTGCAGTGGTCACAGTATCAGTCTTGGATGCGGAACTTAGGTGGCATTAGCAAGGCTTTGGTCTTGCTGACAAGTAAGAATCTCATCAGTCCATCCAATTGCTAGAGTTCTTCTTTGAAATTCTGCATTCTAATTGTTGCCATAACCATTTATTTTTCTTTGTTTTTTTCCCCTTTATGTGGGTACCAGGAACCGAACTCAAGACCTCGTGCTTGCCAGACAGGCGCTTGTGCCCCTGAGCTATATCACCGGCCCATATTTTTCTTTCTTTCTTTTTTTTTTTTTTTTTTATGTGGGTACAGGGGTTCGAACTCAGGACCTCGTGCTTGCCAGGCAGGAGCTTATGCCGCTGAGCCATCTCACCAGCCCTATATTTTTCTTTTTGAGGTACTAGAAATTGAACCCAGGGCCTTGGCACTGAGCTACATCCCCATTCTTTTTAAATTTTTTTTTTAATTTTGAAATAGGTTCTTGCTAACTTGTGTGGACTGAGCTCAAGTTTAGAATCCTACTGCCTCCACCTCCCAGAGTGCACCAGGATAGGCTTTTGAGAGAGACTTTCTGCCTTCCGTGTATCTGATATGAAAATATCAGCATAAAAAACAAGTACAACAAAGTGAATATAGATAGCACTGTAGGACTTCACACATGCCATGTTAAGAAAGAGCCCTACAACTACAGCCATGATATCTCTGGGTGCAGTGGTGGAACACAAGGGACATTGTGGGGACAGACAAGAGTTACCCCAATTCTATGTTCCTCTACAGTCACCAAAACATAAGCTGCTGCTTTGAATTCCTTCCTGCAGCATCAGGAGAGACAGGACAGAGATGCAGAACCTGGAGATGAAGGACCTTCTAGTGCCATAGACGCCCCCAGCACAAGGCAGTGTGGGAACAGGCTTTGAAAATGCTCACGAAACAAAGAACAATAGCAGAGGTGTTCGATCTTTAGCCATTCACTTGATTAATGATCCCAAAGGCTCTGCAGCAAAATCACGAAAGCAGTCAGAGTGCTGTCCAGACAGGTATAAAGTGAAGATGATCCTCAGAAACATGTCCCAGATTAGTGGGAATCCAGGAGCTTTTCTGCTGGAGCTTTACCCCCTCCTGCAGAGCCTTGTGCAGCCCCATCAAAGAAAAGGAAGCAAGGCTTGCTGCACAAGCCCGGCACTGCTGCACGGGACCGAGGCTGAGTGCTGGTCTAGACAAGAACTCTGAGATAGAAGCTGGAGGTCTTGTTGTTATGACTAAAGACCCCTTTCCTCCTGGCTCTGTCTGCAGCAGACAGAAGCATGTGACGATATCTGCTGGAACTTAGATCCTTGCTTCGGAGTGCAGCCTCCTCAGAGGTTCCAGGAGCAACCTACAGGTGCCTTGGGAGAAGCAAGAGTGAAAAGCATGGAGAATCGATGCTCAGTATTGCGTCACCAGGAGACAAGAAAGAAGCTGGGAAAGAAGAGGATGCTGAGAAGAGGAAGGTGTGAGGGAGAGCACCAGTATGGGGAGGAGAAGGGTGCACATGTGGGTGAGTTGACATGTACTGTATTTTCCCCAAACTAAGACCAGGTCTTATATTAATTTTTGCTCCAGAAGACACAATAGGGCTTATTGTGGGGATGTCTTATTTATTTTCATGTACAATAATCTACATTTATTCATGCATAAAAAACTACATTTTTCAAACACAGTCGTATCGTCTTCTTCTGGAACATTGTCATAACTCTCCAAACTCCAAATTCTGACCTGAATGTCTTGTGACTCCATTTCCTGCAGAACCATTGGCCCCAACCTCTCACATCCGGCAATAGAGCTGTCCTTAACCGAGCCCTTCTTGTCCATGCGGCCTGCTCACTGTGCATTGGCAACTCAGTGTCAGTGATTTCAGACCATGAGCTCTTCACCCAAGTCACAATCTCTTGCAGGCCAGGCTTCACAGAGTTTCCATTAAATCAAGTGTTCCTTGAAGACTCACGAGACAGGAGTGGCAACAAAAATGATGACAATTAAGAATGATGGTCCACACAAAAGCGACGAAGAATTGCGGGCACCAAAATTCAGAAAATGTTTCTTTATTTCACATGAGTGCATTAATTATGCCCACTACAACACGCAACATATTGAGTTATGAAGACACATTATACACAGCTGTATCCACTCGTTACCAAGTGTGTCTGTATCTGACCCGTTGTTAAGTCTTGAGTGGATCTGTTTACATAGACATCTGCCTCTCATCCAAAGGCACCTGCCTGGGTACTTACAAATACTTAATTATAATTTATAATATCATTCATTTTAAGTTTTAATGTCAATAATATTACTTATTTACATTGAATTACATATTAACATTATCATTTTATAATTCAGTACATCTGTCATGTGTTGCAACAGATGTATGAACCACATCCATCCAGCTGATGATCTTAACTGGGGCTTCTTTTCAGGGTCTGGTTTATATTTTGAGTCTCCTGAAAAATCACGCTAGGGCTTATTTTCTGGTTAGGTCTTATCTTCAGGGAAATGCAGTAGAACATTCTTTCATGAAGAGCAGCAAGAATTTTCCAAGATGCTGACCAGCACCCCTGTGGAGGGATGGTAGCTCTCATCCCTAGGTGGCTTCTGGTGCAGGAGATGTTCCAGGAAACCCTGGAGTCAGCTCAGCGCCGCTCTGGGAAGGCCTCCCAGATGGAGCGCGTGCACTGAAGTGAAAGGCGCCAATGTGCGCCTGAGGGTTTTAAACACAGACATAAAAGCTCCTCTGACAGGAAGACAAGACCAGCAACTGCAACAGCCAGATAGAATGAAAAGAATATGTTAGGAAGAAAACCAAATCTGTTTTTTAGTGCCACAAAGAGAACAACTTTGCGATAACACATTATATCCAGAAAGTCCCACCAACGAATAGGTGTTTGGTCAGAGAAGAGTACTTGGCAACACTGGGTGAACATCCGGGGAAAATGGGAAATAAAATGAAGTAACATCCAGAGAAGTTTTCTGTTTAAAGGGTAATGCTAAATTTGTGTGGTTGCTCTGAAAATTAATGTCTGAAGTTTGTTTTACATTTCGAAGTCCAGAGACACCATAGTTTGAAAAATACAAGGGGTAATCAAAATATATGGTGAATGTTTAAATTTAAAATTATAGGAAAAGAAACATTGCCATTAATCCCACTCTGATACTCCCCCTCCCTTCAAACACACTATCCCAGCGTTCTTGCCACTTCCTCTCATGAGTGGCTTTACAAGGTGTGACTAAAAAATACAGCGTATGCTGCTGCCAAATGCCACCCAACAGAAAGACAGGCTTACAAAAACATGACACTGTGTCCTTATCCACCTTATTTCCTGGACCCGGCACTGTGCAAATTCTGGCTCTTCCCCAAAGCTAAAATGACCGTGACAGGTAAATGATTTGGACACAGAGCCAGCCATGTCAGTGGAACTAGAGGCACAAAAGAGGAATGGGACAAGTGTGGCCAAAGTGAGGGGGAGGATTTTGAGGGGCATTAATGGCAATGTATCTTTTACTCTAACAAATTTTTTAATTTAAACATTAGTCATATTTTTGTCACACTTCATGTAGTAAAAAAGATAAAAGGAAATTTATTTGAAGGAAAACAGAACACTTATTTAAAAAAATATCTGTAGAGTGGTATGCGTGCAACATTATTACGGTTTGGAGAGTTGTATCTGAACTGAAAGATACAGTCAGAAAAGTGTATTTTCTTTACATCCCTTCTACTTCCATTTTCCCCATTTCTGTACCCTATAAGTAGCCAGCCTCTAGTTTCAGGTTTATCCTTCTGTCGTTTCCTTCATAAAAATGAGCACAGGCATGTAATTTGTCTTATGTCCCCTTCATATTTACATGAAAGGTAGCATACAATAGGTAGTCTTTTGCACTTAATTTTTAACTCAACTCAGTTCCTAGAAATCTTCCTCATTTGTTTTTATAGCTGCGTAGTACTCCATTGTGCAGATATACCATGATTATTCAACCACTCACCCATGAATGTGTCATTTAGATTGTTCTTAATTTTCTGTGATTATGAAGATTGCACAAAGCATAAGCACTACCTGTGTATCTTATTTTACTGGCAGTGTATGTTCCAGATAGATTGCTAGAAGTGGGATGTAACACGTGAATCCTTAGTTGTGTAGGTTTTGCGAAAATCCCCCCCTTGAATACTGCAGCAGCTGCGGACCTCTTCCTCTAGCAATAAAGGAAAACGCCTCTCGGCAGCCTCACCAGCCAAAGGTCTTCTCACTTATTTTAAGTTGTTTGCAATCTGATAAATGAGAAATGGAATATCAGTGCTTTCATTTTCATTTTCTAATTATGAGTGATGTCGAAGGTTTTCATCAGCTCGAGAAACTTTTTTTTTGTCTTTACTATGAATGTTCTGCTTATGACTCCACATTTTGCTCTCAGATTTGTCATCTGCTGTTCCTCAATGGCTCGGAGTCGTCTGTATGTTCCTGATCTTAGCTCTCTGCCTGGAGTCACATCATTAATACTCTCGCCCAGTTTCCCAGCTGCTATCTATCAGGTCTTTTAATGCTTTTAGTTTTGTTTGGATGTAGTCAGGTTTCCAGTCTTTCTTTAATTGCTCTGGACTTTGAGTCATGGTTTGGAAGATCTTTCCCACACCAAGATTAAAAAGGAATTCACCCACATTTTCTCCTAGTGTTTATGTGGTTTCATTTTCTTGCACTTAGATCCCTACCTAATTCATGTGAAGTTTATTTTTGTATTTTGTATGAGATATGGATCTCATTTTAGCTTTTCCAAATGGTTACCCAGTTGTCTCAACATCATTTATTTAAAATTAGTAACTTTAAACCAGTAATTTAAGATGCCAATATGTTCATATACTGCCTTTCCATATGTTTTTGGCTTTAATTACAGATTTTCTATTCTACTTCACTAGTTTGTTTATCTGTCCCTCAGTACCATATTCTTCTAAGCTGTAGGCACTTCATGATGCATTTTATCTCTAGCAGGGCTAATCTCCTGTGTGTTTTCTTGTTCCAAGCTATTTGTACACATTTATTTTTCCATAGTATCAATTTACTAATTATATAAAATAGTGTGTTGGCCTTACTACTGGAATGTGTTAAATTTATAAATTAAATGCAGAAGGAATAATGTATTACAATGTTTCATTGTCATATCCAAGAACGACTAAAAATGAGATGGGATGTGATGTCTTTCCATTTATTCAAGTGACTTTTAGGAGTATGTCAAATTTTTCCTCATATATAGTTTACACATATCAAGAGAATTTCTAAATTTTCAGTCATCTTTGTTATTGTTGCCAATGATAATTTTGTTATGTACTTTAACTTCTGTTTGTGTGTATGAAAGTTACTACGGGATGTTCATTCTATTTTGCTGATTCTGTTTTGTTTTGTTTTTATGGGCTGAGTTACTCTTATCAGTTTTTAGGCTTTGGTAGATGTATTATATCATCTACCAACACAGTAGAGATAGTTTTAGTTCTTTGTTCAATCATATGCCTTGAATTGATTGTGTTAGTTGTGTGTACTAATTCCTCTAGTACCATATTAGTTTTCCCTCACTATAATGAAACACCCGACACAGATTTGGGCATGCAGTTCTGCAGGTTCCAGTCTGACGTCACAGCCCCATTGTTCTGGGTTTCTGAGGAGGATTGTATGTCATGCTGGGAGTACATGATGGAGGGAGCATTTGGATCTTGAGCTGGGAAGCAGGGACCAAGAGGCCAGGCTGCCACATTTCCCTTCCGGGCACACCTCAAATGCCCTAAGACTACTCACTAAGCCCCATTCCTGAAGTTCCACAGCACCTCGTGACACTGCTGCCCCAGGAACCAGACCTTTATTATGGACCCATGGGGGACACTCAGCATCCAACTATGGCAAGTACATCGTTGAGTAGCGGTGGACATAGTGGAGAGCCTTGTCTGTTCCCAAGCATAGTGGCAAAGATTTTACTCTTTCTGCATTAAATAAGGCACTGGCTTTAGGGTTAAGGTACATATACACATTCCTCAATGCTTACATTCTTGAATTATGTTTATCAAAAATGTGCATTGAACTTTGCCAAAGACTTTTCCAACATCAATGAGTTAATAGAATTTATTTTAGGAGGTGTGCTAATGTCATGTTATGGTATTAATCACTTCCTTATATAAACCAGTACTAATTCATCTTGATTGCCAATTTGACTGGGTTAAGAGCCTCCTGGAGAGGCGATAGGATTGTGAGGACACTAATCGCATCATTGAAAGTCCACAGCTGAATGGACTAGGAGGGATCTAACTCAAGGACGATAGCTCGTCCTGGCCCCTCCTCTCAGGCACTTCTGCTGTCTTCTTCCTGCTGCCGCGAGGCAAGCAGCTTCCCTCCACCGTTTCCAGCTGACCATCAAAGCTCAGAAACCCTGAGCTAAAATAAATTTCACCTCCTTTAAATCACAGCTGTCAGTATTTTGTCCCAGTGAAAGGAAGCTGACTAATAAAAAACAGCCTTGCATTCCTGGAATAAATCTCACTTGGTTGTAGTGTTGCAGAATTTTCCAAGAAACTGCGAGACCACGAGGGATTATAGGAGGACTTTATTAGTGCATGACCCCGCCACTAGAAATGCTTAAAGCCAGACTGGCCCCTGAACCAAGGAGCGGTCCCCTTTTATACAATTTGTGACATCAAACAAGTAGAGATACAGGAGCGAAACAGAGGCAGTTAGTCACCCTAGCAGATAACCCTATTTTAGCCTTGAAAGAAAACACATCCTGTGCATCTCAGGATGTTAGGACGCAGTAATGATTGTTTATAACCCCATCTGTTGGTTTTATCAGTGTTGGTTCCCAGTATCGCCCCTCTAAGGGAAGGGATTCCCATGAGGGAACGGCCTGGAGTGTCTCCCTTATCAGTGGGGAAAGCACAGACCTGGTGAGAAGGCGCGAGGCTGCGTTCCTGAGGGAGGTGTTGCCCAAGGAGTTGCTCACCTGAGCTGGGAAAATTTTACACAGGGAGAGAGAGGCTTCGTTTCTCCGAGTTCTGCTTTAGTAGTATATTACTTTCTTCACGTGGTACTGGATTCTGTTTCCTTGTGGTCCTATTTAGAATTTTTGCACTCACAACTAATGCTGGCTAATGGTTTTCTTTGTGCTTTTTTTGTTGTTGTTAAGGTATTAGCCTTCAAATTGCTTCTTAAAGTACTTTTGATACTCTGGATTTTTTTTTCTTTCTTTTGATAACGATACTGGGGACTGAACCCAGAGCCATGCACTGAGCTACATCCTCAGCCCTTTATTAACTCTTTTTTCTTTTTCTTTTTTTTTGTTTTTTTGAGACAGTGTCTCACTAAGTCACTAAATTGCACAGGCTGGGCTTGAATTCATGATCCTCCCGCCTCATCTTCCCAGAGTGCTGGGATTACAGATGTGTATCACCACATCTGGCTACTCTGGAATTATTTACAGAGCACTGAGACAATCTAGTCTTTGTAGATTTGTTAGAATTCCCTTGTGACATCACCTGTGCTTCATGGAGTTTTTTTGGGAGATAGCTCTTAAATAAATCTCTTCATTTTCTCTTTGCACATAGGTCTGTTTAAACTTTCTAACTTAATGAGCTCAATTTAAATAGTCTCTATTTCCTTATGAAATTATCTTTCTCTTTCAGGTTTTCAAAATTTTCTTATTTTCTTTATTTTTAATTTTGAGACAGTCTCCCTAAATCACTAGGTTGTACAGGCTGGGCTAGAACTTGTGATCATCTTGCCTTAGCCTCCTGGAATACTAGAATTACAGGTGTGCTGCCACACCTGGCTATATCTGGTCTTTTGTATGGTTTTATTCCCTGTCAATGTCTGCTTTTATCATTATTATGTCCCTCTTTTTTTTTTTTTTTTGTGGGTACCAGGGGTTGAACTCAGGACCTCGTGTGCCAGCAGGCGCCCATGCCGCTAAACAATATCATCGGCCCTTTTTTTCGTATGTGGGTACCAGGAGTCAAACTCAGGACCTCACGCTTGCCAGGCAGGCGCTTATGCTGCTGAGCTGTCTCACCAGCCCTTTTATGTCCTTCTTTGAGTTCATTTTGTTGTTCTTTCTTTAGGTTTTTGAATTAGGGACATAGTGCACGCTTTTATTGACAAAGGTGTTTAGTACAATGTATTACAAAATACAGTGTCTTCAATGTCATTATTTTGTTTAATTCTGTGATTTCTGTTTGTAGTTCACCCAGAAGTTAATTAATAAGAGACTTTTACATTGTTGAGTAGGTGGATCTTTTTGTCTTTGTTTTTGTCAGCAAATTCTAGTTTACTGCATTGTGCTGGGGGACTCTTCCTGATTTATGAAAGTTGCCAATGTTTTGTTTGTGACCTAATACGCTCCTGGTTTCTGTAGTTTTTGTCATGGGCACTGCTTTTTATCAGGGCCTCCAGTTCAACGGACATCCTTTAGAGCTGTCCATTGTGTTTTTAGATCCACCCTATTTTGTACTCCACTTGGTCTTAGGCTAGAAGTGGTGTTACCAATGTGTTCTGCCTCTGCGTCCTCACATTGTTACTTTTGGTTTCATAAAGGTGGTTGCTGTGATATTTGGGAGATAAATATTGATTTGTGTTGTGGATTGTGATTTAGCATTAAAAGTATCCTTTTGTCAGGTTTAATGCTTCTGACTTGAATTCCACTTTGTCCGATACCACGATTTCCATCCCAGCTCTAGTCTACATCCATTGCCTGCAGTGCTCTTGCCTTCCCTTCCCTGGCGTTCATTAGCACTGCTCCTCTGTTGTCCCTGTGGGTTTCTTAGGGAACCTTCATTCCCACGAAGCCTGTGATGGAGCAGGACTGGGACAGGAGCTTGAGCAGCCCTGGACTTGGTCATTTTCTCCTTTGACTCAGTTATTTTGCAACTTCTCTTTAGGCACTGCTGAGGGTGCACTTTGCATAGAATTTTATAACTATGAAAGCTATTCCACATACTTTGGGGAAGAAATTTTGGGAGGCTGATTATTGCATAGCCACCACAGTCTTTAGCTACCCAGAAAGCCATCATTTTCCAATTTAATAAAAACATCTCCATAGCATTATTTCAAGGAGTTAGTATGTATTATAATTTGAATAAACAATATCAAATATTGGACATAGCTTTTTCCATTCAGCTAATGCCACAATTCTTAATTCAGTCTACCCTTATAGATTTAGCAGATATTCGATCAATATTTGTTGAATGGATGACCAGAGGAAGGGATAAAAGGTTTGCAGGATGGGATGGGCCAAAACACCAGTCTAAACTTGGGATAGGCTCCAAAGGATGAGATGGGACAAGGTGGCTCACCGGGGTGATCCGAGCTCAGGCACAGGACTGAGCCCAGGCCTTACGGGATGTGTTTGGTCATAGAGAGGACTAAGAAGAAGAAACAAAGCCCACACTTAACAGCTGAGACAAATGGCAGAACTTCACCAAAGCAGGGCAAGAACGATGCAAAGGGTTCTTCCAACAGAACTGCCACTGGGAACAGGGTCGGAGCCTTTGCCTCATCACTCTACGCCTGTGACCTCCTGGTGCATGGGGAGAAGCGTTCTTTGTGGAGAATGGAGTCAGGCTATACGGGTGTTAAGAATAGGGCCGGTGATATCACTCAGCGGCACAAGCGCCTGCCTGGCAAGTGCAAAGTCCTGAGTTTGACTCCTGTTACCCACATAAAAAACAAAAAAGAATAAATCATAGCAAGTAAAAAAATTAAAGTTCTACTGTTTCATATTTACATACCACACATAGAGATGTTGAACCAAAAGACCTCAAAGTGGTGAGAGAAAGCTTAGAAGCATGGAGTTACAGGCTGGCTTAGATACATAAAGTGAAAGCAAAGAAATTGCTTTAACCTTTACAATGATTGTTTGTAAAGATAAGTTTCCAAGTGGCAGAAGATGGTTAAAAGTTATCATTTTTCACCATTTTTGGAAAGTTGTCTTAAGTTTTGTTTATGATTATCAGAGGCATTTACAGAAACATAACCTTAGTTTTTCTTATGGCCCCTCTGGCTTTGTCTATTCAAGGAGTTCTCAAAGCTGGTATCTATTTTATTTTATTTCATTTTATTTTTTATTTTATTTTATTTTAACATAGGAAAGGGTCATTAATGTCAGGGTTATACAGTGAAACTAAATAATAAAAGATTACACCAAAAAAGTAGTAGAGCAAACTTTACCATAGTTTTGTCCTGCCCTTCCTTTACCAAACCATATCTGTAGCAGCAGAATATACATTTCCTTTTTATAAAGGACTTTGTTATACTTGTTTTCAAATGCTATTATCTGAAATTAAAGATGTAATGAGGAAAAAAGCTGCTAATGAAGCATATTATAGGTAAGAAAGCATTTAATGGCATTTTCACTAGAAAAACCCTTCAGCCATTTTCACAAATTTAATTAATCAGATCATAAACCATTAACTTTCTCTTTTATACAACTCTTTCATTAAAAGCGATATTGTCCTAAATATTGTTGAAAATAGTTATTTTCTTATCAACAATGTAGAATATTTATTTCTTAAGGACCTCCGCTGCAAAACATAATTACTTGCTAAACTCTAATCAATGTCCAACGAGACTACAAAAACTGGCAGACTACTAGTAAAAGTTAAAAGATGAACTACAAACACAATCATTGTAGGCTTGTTACCACTTGAAGAACAGTGCAGTTTCTTCAGAGGTGGAAACCGTTTAAGCTGAAGTGAAAATGGAACTCGAGGCACCTATGTGCCCTCCTCAGGCTCCCTCCCCCTGCAGTGAGCCACCCTCCCTCCTCAGGGAATTGTGGGCTCACTGTGCAGGCCAGCTGGGCATGGGTCCCCAGATGCTGCCCTCATCCCAGAGGACAGACCATGCCTTCCGCGCTGCGACTCCCATCAAATGCCATCCCTGCCTTTTCACAGCACTAACTGTCCTGAAACCAGGCATACCTGCTTTTCTCTCTAGTAAACCGTGAACTCCTGCAGGTTGCGAGCTAGCACAAAATCTTGTACATAAAAACATGCAATAATCTGTGCAAATGGAACGGACTCGTTTTCTTGTTTTTTCTTTGCGTAAGGGCTCATACGGCTTTGCTACTTGTACATAGGATGCAAATAGACTAGTTTGTTGAATATTTCACCTGTGTCTATGAAATAATTGTTACAGAAAAAATTAGCCACTTAAGAATAAGCTTCACCTCTTCCACTTAACAAAACTTCCATATTATCTGGCATGTGAACCTTCAGTCAACAAAATAGTGAACTAATTATTGAGAAATAATTTCAGTTCTTTCCTCGATTTGATAAATATCACTATATTCATGATTCAAAGCAAATCAATATTTATTTAGTAAATATTTAAGATATGTTAGTGACCAAGGAATAAGAAACAGTGATCCCGTAGTGAAAATACATACAGCTATCAAAAAAATAAAGCCAGGCTTTCTCAAAGGAAAAGAAATAGGGAAAAGTGAGCTGAAGTTTCTAACTCCCTCTCTCACCAAAAGTATTTATTTGTGTGTTTAAGAATCATTGGGGAGGGCCGGTGAGATGGCTCAGCGGCTTAAGCGCCTGCCCGGCAAGCGCAAGGGCCCGAGTTCGACTCCCGGATCCCACATACGAAAAAGGGGCCGGTGATATCGCTCAGCGGCACGGGCGCCTGCTGGCGCGCGAGGTCCTGAGGTCGACCCCCGGTACCCACAAAAAAAAAAAAAAAGAATCATTGGGGAGTTTTGATGTATGAATTAGTAAAATTTTATAAGACTACCGCAGTTACCAAGTCCAAAACTGATTAAAACATTAATTGAAAAGCTTTATTTCTTCCAAGTACCAATCATTTTGATGAGTACTTTAAGAGACCCTGGGGGTACACATACAAAGATTCTAAGATATGACCCATTTTCTCAAGTGTATAGAGCTAGCATAAATAAGTAGAAAAATCTTGCAGTTTCTTTAGCAAATGAGAAAGTTGTGTTTGAGAGAGGTGAATTTATGTGGTTGCCTGGGTTGGAAAGTTTAGAAGGACAAAGAGAAATGGAGAAACACATAAAGATGAATGCTTGGGGTCAGGTTATGGCTGAGCAGATCAAGGAGGGTGGTAACAAACGAAACGTGATGTCACACATGTCAGAGGGTGCAGTATCCCCAGTGCCTGGCAAAAAGCAGGCACAAATTAATCATGTGCAGAATAAATTAACGAGTTGGAAAGTATTGGATCTAGAGCTCAGGTGAAGGGATTGCATTTGGAGGTGAAAGTGAAGTAGAAAGAAGGCATAAAGAAGACAAAAATGTGTTATGGACAAGGCCAGTGTACCAGAGTGTCCTTGGAGATGCTTGTGCCGCCCATGAGAAGGAAGCGAGGTTCTTTTCTGGGTGTGCTAGCAGAAGAGAGAGGCTCTGATTCGTCTTCTAGGTGAACTTGGACCACTCATTCATAAGTTTGTTTTCACAAACCTCACATTTCACCATGCACACTCCTCAGATGGTTAATACCCAAAAGAATACAACTTTAATTATGAGTAGAACCATTATACAGACATTCCTCATTTAACAACCAAGCTACGTTCCTGCACGACTTGGTTGTTAAATGATTTGGTCACTAAGTGAGGAACTGCATACAGTATGTACATTACAATAGTCAGAACAAAGAAATGATCAAAGGAAACTCCGGCTTGGTGACTTTGCTTTTATGTGCATAGCTCTTACTTGCAGCAAACTACAGTACGGTACTGTACAGTATTATCAGCAAAAGTTACAGTACTATATTGTAGAAGAAGCCAACGCAAGGCTGCACTGCTACTCAGGTTCCTGCGTCATAAATCCGAGCCTCTCGTCATAGTCCAAATGGCACACCTTGGTTGAAGTCTGAACAGTTGTTAAATGTGTAGATTGTTAAACAAGGAATGCCTGTATTATTTTCATCAAACTTTAAAAATATAAAAAATTTAACTTTTAAATAATGTATTCATGCATCTATTTAATACAGATTAGCATGTTTGAAAAATTGATTTTAATTATAGAGGTAAATTTAAAACATTCAAAGATTAATCAGAGATTCAGTAAAACTACTGGTAACAAGTCATAAATGTTCGGTTACTAGATGACACAGCATGTGTGAAAACAGAAGCTTTAACAACACTGCTTATGGTAAACACTTTGTAATAAGCTATTTTAACGGATCCTTTAGGTCCCAGAATGGTGGAGGTCCAGAGTCAGCAGTTGCAGATCAATTCAGAAGACGGCAAGCCGCTATTTACTGTAGATGAAAAGGAAGCTGTAATTGGCACAGATAAGCTTCGAGTAACTGGTATGTATCAACCTTTTCTTTGCACTATTTCTTTTGAAATTCTTTTTACACTCTTCTAGAAAAAGGAAATCTTCCTTGCATGCCTTTACCCACTCTTTTCTTCTATCATATTGGTACCCTTTATCTTTACACCAATCTTTCCAATTGGTGTAATACAAAGAATTATCATATATTCTTCTACCATCTCTATACTTCAAGTATCTAATTTTCTTTTATTCCAAGTGTATTGAGCAGGTGGATTCTCTGTATTTCTACAAAAAAACAAAAACAAAAACAAAACATAACTTGTTCAATTAAAAATGGAACAGACTTCTCATTGCACTCCCTTTTAGGACTAAAAAGAAATTTTAAAGGAAAAAAATTTAGAACATTTTCTAAATTCATTTGCTGAACTTCTGTAAAGACATAGTTTTTTAATATATTCCAGCATTTTTCTATACTATTCTGAAAAACAATAGCAACATTACTCACTCATACAATATCGCTCCCAAATAAAAACAAAATAAAATTTCCTGGCCCAGGAAGTAAACTCAACCCTAACACAAAGTTTTGTGTCATATATATGTAATTCCTTAAAAACAAACAAAAAACTATAAAAACCATAATCTAATGTCACAGCTTACTCTAAGGCAGTGTCCCTGGTTTTCTAACTAAAATTAGGGCACTAGGAAATCTAATTATAGGAATCGATTATTGCTTAATAAATAAAAGACCAATAGGCCCAAGTGCCTCTGTCAGCAGGAACCCACTGGTGCATAAGAGAGGCCATCCCTGACTTAGGACCTAATTCTTAGATTTTACAGAGGAACAAAAGCAATATATATTAGGTAGAAACTATACTTGGAAGTCAGTTTGAATTTTGGTCTTTTCCTGGATTCATGATTATAGTCCCACCCTTTCCCGTGTTGCTGAGCAGCAGGGGGACCTCAGTTTCCAGTCACTCCCAAGAAAAACACAGACACTCTACAGTGTGCTGAGCTGCTGAGGTTGGGTGGTCAGCAGGTGAGGAACCTCAAATGCATTTCCACTTTGGCTGTTTTCAGCTTAGGCTGGGTTTACTGGGACGTAAGCCTCTCATGGGTCAGGGAACAATCTATACAGGAAATACGGACTTCATCGATCTAGATTCTATTTGCACTTCAGTGACTTAGCTGCGTGGCCTCAGGCAAGGTGCTTGGTCTCCTTGGACATTCCTCACTTTTAAGAATAGACTGATGAAGTGTACTCTACTGTCATTGCCAGATTAAGTGGATTAGTGTATGTGAAGGGCATTATAGTTCTTGGTAAAGTATGCGTTGCGAGGTAACAAAATCTATGGGACAAACAATCTAAACAACTTAGTTTGTTTCATACTCAAGCCATCTACAGAGAATCGGTAAAGTGAACTTTCTCCTGGCCCAGGCCTCCATTCAGGCTACTGCATCGTTGGTGGAACAGGAGAGAAATTTGATGGGCAACTGTGTTATGTGTCACCTGTATGCATGCATCAGAACTGCCTGAAGGTCTTATTGTATTATATGCGTATCTACTACATTCCCCTTCAGATCTTCTGATTCAGTAGGTCTGAACTGGGTCTCAGGAATCTAGCAAACTCCCAGGCGATGCTGGTGCTTCAGGTCTGAGGACCACACTCTGAGAACCACACCTCTGCACTGATTTGAGCGGAATCAGCAGGAGCAACATGTAAACCTTTTCTCTAGGAGGCACACTCAAGTTACCCTCCTACAAAACAGACCATAGCCTTCTCTTTCATAAGTTTTTGTTGTTGTTGTTGTTGTTTTAAAGCACAAAATTCTCCCAAAGTCCTCCTCCTTTCCAGTGAAGTTAACTGAAGCAAAGGTACCCTGCCTCTAAGGACTGTTCGTTACTTGGCCCTGTGCCATTGGAATAATGAGACGTTCTTGTTGCCATGGCAACCGGGAGTGGTGAAGGATCAGACTTCACCTCTTCTCAGTTTTCCAGTATGTTCCTGGTTTCTCTAAATCTTGTAATTAAAGGAAACTAAGAAAACCCACAATTCTACCTTTTCTTGTTTTGTTTGTCTGTCCAAGGCATGAATCTCTGTGTCATCTACTTCACATTTTTCAAACTGAACATTATTAACATTTGAGGTGGATAATGTCTTCTGTGTGGGGGTGGAAGTACTGGGCCCTGCTATTTGCAGGTTGTTTAGCAGCTCCTCCCCCCTAAATGCTATGAATACTCCCTACTACACCCATTGTGAAAACCAAAACTCTTTCCATTCATTGCCAAAAACCTCCCTGGGGGAGAGGCCAAAATCACCCCCACTTGAGAACCACTGGCCTACTCTAAATTTATTCTGTTTCTCTGGAATTTAGTAACATTTATTTAGTATTTACTGTGTGTCAGTAATTAAACTAAATACCTATGGTACAAAGTAATTACGCACACTCCCTTTCACAAGATGTGTGATTTTGCCTGGGGAGACAGAAACAAAGTTAATTTGCTAAGTATAACCCGCTAAGGACGATAAAGATGTCTGGGCAAAGGAATCCAGGAGCAACCTGGACACAAGCTCTGTCCGCCAGGTGCAGCAGGAAGAGAGGCCAGAGGTCAGAGAAGGTTCCGCAGGGAAAGAGCCATGTCAACCCGTCCCAGAAAGATGGGTAGAAGTTTATCAAGAAGAAAAACAAGGATCGTCACCCCATGCAGAGTGATTGTATAGTACAAATGGATATTAGCAGACATTGTTAAAAATAACAAAGGGTGGGCCGGTGAGATGGCTCAGCGGTGTAAGCGCCTGCCTTGCAAGCGCGAGGGCCTGAGTTCAACTCCCGGAACCCACATACAAAAAAGGGGCCGGTGATATCGCTCAGTGGCACGGGTGCCTGCTGGCGCGCGAGGTCCTGAGGTCGACCCCCCGGTACCCACAAAAAAATAAAAATAATAACAAAGGGTAATTTTTTAAAACTCAGATGGAGTTCCAATCCCAGCTGCGTGACCTTGAGTGAGCATTTTACCCCTCAGAGCTTCACACTTCTGCATCCTCTGGTCTCTCACTGATTGCAGGATACTTCACAGCATCCTACAGAGCAAGTACAAATTGCTTGTCCCATGAAATCACAGGTCTTGCAAAGATGTAGGGTTTGGGGAAGTCACAAGTGGTGTAGAAATACAGGGATTGCTGGCAAACCCACTAACAGGAGAAGACCAGGAAAGTTCGAACTTGGCAGCCACCGATGCAGTGTGAATCAGCTGTGAGCGTGACGTGACAGGCACTTCAAACAGTGCTAACCTTGGGGTGATGACGAGGATGCCCTCAGTGCAGCTGCTGCCACCAGTGACTCTGGCCCTAAGGTGTAAGCTCCTCCCCTGTGAGCGGATGTGGAGAAGTCTCTCTCTGGGCTATGTTATTTACATGGCAAAAGGGAGATAGTCCGGTTGGCCTAATCTGACCTGGCAGACCCTATGTGCTCAGGAGAAGGGAAAGTCAGGGATTCAAGGGCAAGAAGGATTCTCTGCTCTGTTGCTCAGGAAGATGGAGGGGCTCTGTCACCAGGAGTGTGGGGGCCTTAAATCTGAGAGCTGAATTCTGCTAACACTGAAATGGACTGGGAAACCGCATCTCACCCAGAGCTTCCAGGTGAGAGCTTGAGCTTAAAACCCAGGCAAGCCCCCTGGATAGGGCTTGGGACCTACAGGACCATGAGCTAACAAATGGGAATGGTTTTAAGCAGTGAAGGTTGTCATGATTTGTAACACAGAAATAGAAAACTAATTACAGCCATCATGCAATTCCAACCATGTTGGAAAGAACACACCAAAAAAAAAAGCTTGATTTAGTCTTTGTTTATTCCATATAATTTCATAGTTAACAATTATGACTAGGTTTTGTACCTATAAAATACAACACAGTGTTTTTATAAACTTTGATTTTTCAAGATAAATTCCCATTAAAACTACTGCCTATGAAAGTTTAGTCCCTATTTTAAATGGATTTACTCCACATCGCCTTTGGAACTTTTCCGATCAGCAAAACTAACAGCAGTGACAGCCAGGGAGAGGAGCAATAGAAGAGACAGTGGCAGCGGAACTCCAGGGACTGAAAGAAAAGTGAACGCGCTTTCTCCCCCTTTTTAGGTCGTGTAGCAGACCCCAAGCACAGGGCTGGAGGGGAGGGACAGAGTGGCTCTTAATTTACACTCCCGACTTGTACCAGTCCTCATCCTGACTCAGAAAAAGAAAACTGTTCTTGCCATTTTGTTTGTGTTTACTACTCAAAGCATGTCTTATCAAAGCAGAGTGAAAACTGGTGAGTCGGTGTGGGGAAAGAGCATCTCAGGAGCCCTTTTCCCAGTGCCCAGAGAGACCTACATATTTTCAGAATTTGGATCCCAGAAAGAGGACAGAAATTGCCCTTGGATTTACCATCATGGATGCCATTGCTGTCTGAACAAGAGCATTTTCATTGGCGTAGTTGAAGGCAAGAGGTCAGAGCATGATCAGAAAGGAAGGTAGTAGAGGCACTGCAGAGTTTGGCGCTGAAAAGAAACAGTTTTTCCTCATTTGGAAAGCCTGTGTGGGTCAATCAATGTTCAATAAATGTGTGGAGTTAACCTTGATAAATGGCTATCAATGTAGACACCAAAACCTAATAAAGTCTCAGCACATATTATCCACTGCTGAAGTACTAACAGTGCATTCTGGGTATTTCTAGAACCGAGGGAACCTAGATACAGCAGCATGCTGGGAAGAATGGATCGATGTGAACATTATAAGACCATGCCTTCGATATTTTGATCCTTTTTTATTCTAATGTCCTGTGTTAATAACGCACAGTTTATACAGGGTCATTTAAATGCATAATTGATAAATTATTTTATAACGGAACTATTTTTCCTACAAAAAATTTAAGTTATATAACTTTAAATAATGCATTCTCTTTTGCACAAGGAATGGATATTATGTCAACTATATTTTTATATAGTCTTGGTTCGAAATATTTAAAAAGAAATGCAAACATAAAGGAAACACAGTTACATTGGAGATCAACAGCCACTCTCTGAGAATCACATTATGAAACCACTCAGAAAAATCCATGTCGGGCCGGTGAGATGGCTCAGCGGCGTAAGCGCCTGCCCGGCAAGCGCGAGGGCCCGAGTTCGACTCCCGGAACCCACATACGAAAAAAGGGCGGTGATATCACTCAGCGGCACGGGCGCCTGCTGGCGCGCGAGGTCCTGAGGTCGACCCCCGGTACCCACAAAAAAAAGAAAGAAAAATCCATGTTATTGTATGCAAGTAGATTCTAAGGGGCATTTACTTTGAGACTGAATGGTAATGCTATAGTTAAAATCATATGAGTATTTACAATTTTAGTAATAGAGAAATTGCTGCTGTTGCTTAAAGATAATGCATACCAGTATATGGATTTTATATCTGGCTATAAGTACATTGCCATAATCACATGACAATATATCACTAATTATGGTCATATAAGGAGGTAAGTAGTTGTCATGCATGTAAAAACTAATGATATAGATATATTTCTCTGTAAAACAGTGCCACTGGCAAGCTGAATAATTTCAACTCTTAAGGAAAAAATAATTGAATTTGTCCTCAGATAAAAATTGCTTATGTAGGGCTGAGGTATAGGTCAGTGGTAAAGGCCTGGCCTAGCATATGTGAGGCCTGGGTTCCATCCTCAAAAAACCTGCTATACAGCTGGAACACACTGGAATTTTGACCTTGGTTTTTCAAAGGTGTGTGTTTATAGAGAGTAAATGTGTTGACACTTCTTTTTTCAGTTAACTTATCATTTTGTTTATATAAAAATAGATAAAATAATTACACAGACATTTGTAATCCATATTCCACCTGTTTCTATGAGTTATGGAAAAATCATTAGTTTTTTATTATAGGTGTTCCTTGACTTACAGTACAGTTATATCCTGAGAAACCCACCACAAGTTGGGAATATTCCAAATTAAAATGCATTTAATACAGCCATCCCACCGAACATCATAGTTTTATTTAGCTCACCTTAAACACACTCAGAACGCTTATGTTAGCCCGTAGCTGAGCTAACACATCTATGTAACACGTGCCTGTTTTACGTGTGCTATCCATAGGATGGCCTGATGGAATGGGAGCTGCACCGTGCTGCCACTGCCCAGTGCTGAGAGAGAGAGGACTGGACTATTTATCACTAGCCCAGAAGATCCACACTCAAGTATCATTTTACTGAACACGTAGTGCTTTCGCATTACCATAAATTCAAGCAATCCTACGAAAAACTATCTAAATTGAGGACCATATGTATTTATAACATTCATCTTAGGTCTCCCATAAGGAAACACTACTCAAGTTTCAAACAATGCTATATAAACCACAATAAATCTACTTGTCGTGTGAGACTAAGCATATCTCTACTTGGCTTAATGATTGACTTCTGGTGCGTTTTTCTTTATATTTTCTTTTATATTTTGCAAAGCAAGACAAGAGGGAAGAAAAACATAAAGAAGAAATAAGTATCACGCAGTTACTGAGTTAAACTATTTCCCATTCTATGCCAAACATAGAATGTTGTCTCTATATCAGACAAAATCACACGCTGTACTATAAAATTTGATTGGCACAATTTATTGTGAAAACTCTAAAGCTTAGTATAGCCTTACTTTACATAATGTCCCCATTATCATTTAGTTTTGCTTAAGTGGTATTTTAAAGAGATGTGACTTGTTATAGGATATAGGAGGATCGGTTTCTCCTCTGAATATAATTTCCATGAATTATAAATATAATTTTCATGAACCATTAACCTTCACTTATGTGTGTTCCTTTATTTTAGTTGATGAGAGCATTTATGTAAATCATGCTACTAAATCTGGTTGTGATTTTAAAATTTCACTTTCTGCTGATTTGTCTCTTTTGTGTAGGTGCCACAAGCTCTTATTTCTTATCTGAGGACTTGCAATGTTTTTGTCATATCCAGAATTACTAAGGAAGAAATAACTTCCTTAGTAATATAGTCAATAACGCCGTGGAGAAAATGGACAAGCTTTGTGACTCGTTCAGTTAGTAAGGGCTGCTGACAAGACCTTGGCCCAGGGTGATGATTTCTCAAGCTAGTGTCTGAGAAATTTTCACCTGGGCGATTTTTCTTCAATGTCAGATATCCGAACTAATACGAGTAGATTAGGAAATAAACATTTTAATTGTTTCAGTATTCTCAAAAGGGGAAAGTCTGCATGGTGTAAAGATGAGTTTTGACATCCTTGTGAAATCAAGAGGGAGAGATTCCTGAACCGCAGCCCCTGCCCCAAGCCAGGAGTGGAAATAAACGGGCTGGGGCCAAAATAGGGGGTGGAGCCTAAGGTGGGCGGGGCCTACATAAGGGGTGGGGTCTAGGCCAGGTTGATAAATCAGGATGGGTGTATTCGATGCAGTGCTACTTAAATTTGTGTGTATACCCATAAGTTTAAGAGGAGAAATATTTTTAAACATCACACGACCAACAAATCTGTCCTATGTTGAATCCTTGTATTTCCGGTAAACAGGATTAGTCATTCATTCAGATGCACTCATCACATTTTCCAGCCCCAGGCCTTGTTTTCTTGAAATCCTTTGTCCCCAGTCTCCTACGTTCATAAATGTCTATTTTTAGGTTCACTCTAACTGCCTTTTCCTATAGAAAGTCATCCATGCTGCCTTAAAGTAATTCTCTGTGGATAACACTCAATTTAGTTGCCGTTTGCTACTAGTGTATTGCTTTCCATCGTATATTATTTGTCACTTATATACGAGGAAATCTATAGCATATAAATTTAAAATGAGGCCTCTAAATTCAAACTGTATCCAAGCAAGTTAGACTATTACAAGCAGTATGTCATTTTTCTCTGTGTATTTCTAAACCCAGCTGACAGATTGCCACTCATGCAATTAAGTTCTCAAGGTAATAAACAAGCTAGGAACGTACAGATTCCTAGAAACTAGAAGATCTATTTTTTGTGTGTGTGTGTGGGTACCGGGGGTCGAACTCAGGACCTCATGCACCAGCAGGCGCCCGTGCCGCTGAGCGATATCACCGGCCCTTTTTTCATATGTGGGTACTGGGAGTCGAACTCAGGACCTCGCACTTGCTAGGCAGACCCTTATGCTGCTGAGCTATCTTACCAGCCCCAGAAGGTCTATTTTAAATGTTTAGGTTTTAAATTTTTTTTTCTGATATTCCTTAGAAACAAATGGCACAAGACAAACTTCTATACATAAAATCTAAACAGTCATATTACCTGAACTATACAGATATACGTGACTTTTAATGGGAATTATTCCTTTTTCAGTTTCATGGCTAATATCTCTCTCTAGTTTTAAAATAAACCAGCTGATTTGTAATTGCTTTGCAAATCTTATTTTGTTGGTAAGATATTGTGATCACACCAGAAAAGTAGAGAAGCAGCTGTACCCTTTTGTTCCCTGAACTGGAACATCTGCACAACTTCAGCAACGAAGTTTAAAATCTAAAGGTTGAGTATCTCTTATCTGAAATGTCTGACACCACGCATGCTTCAGATTTTGAATTTTTTTGGGGGGTGGGTAGATCAACATCTGAATAATGAAATATCTTAGAGATGGGATCCACGTCTAAAGACAGAATTCATTTATGCTTCAAATACACATCACGCATGCAGCTTGCAGCTAACTTTTGGCAGTATTTAGCACACCAGCATTTTGACTACAACCTGTCACACGAGGTCAAGTGTGGAATTTTCTACTTGTGGTGTCATGTCAGTCCTCAAAATGTTTCAGATTTTGGAGCACTTTGGATTTCAGATTAGGGCTGCAGAATACGTCTGCCACTTACTTTACTTTTATTCCTTACCCACTTTGGTATTCTTTTAGGGCCTGAAGGGGCTCTTTTCGAACACTCAGTGGAGACAGCGCTTGTCAGAGCCGACCCATTTGAAGACCTAAGGTAAGAGTTTTAGTTCCAGAAGTCGACAGTGTGTGTGGTGGGTTGATACGGTAGCCGTAGTCGCCAGATTATTTTCATTGCATTGATTGTCTTTATTGTCATGACAACTCCTAATTTTTTAAACCAAAAATAAGTCACAAGTCCTACTGATTCTTTGCTCTGCCTCTGAGTTCCAGGCCTTCTTACTCTCCTGGCCCCACAGCACTCTGTGCTGTTCCGAAAGCCTATTCCTGCCCCAGCTGGCTCCTCCCCAGTCTGCCCTTCACGCTGGCATCACAGTCACTTTGCTCAATGCCAGCTGAAATGCTTTGCTCATTCCGCATCAATTGCAGGACAATCCTAAGTGCTCCAGTGTGGCTGCTGGCCCTGCACTGTCCGGGGCGTGACTACAGCATCTCCTCTCTCGTGTCCTCACAGACTGGAGTGGCTGCCAGGCCCTTCCACCCCACACTTTTGCACAAGCCATTCCGTCTGAATCATGTGCCCCTCTGATTCCATCTCTGCCTATGAAACAAGGCAAAACCTTTGCACCTTTTAGTAGAAGACAGTGGCACCCTACATAGACTTTAAAATTTGCAAAACGCATTCTTGACAATGTCGACATGTACTGTTTGTAGAGAAAAGAACGTACTAAAACCAAGTGCATGGTAAATCCATTTGTGCAAAGAGTTGGAAACCTCTGATATGATGTCTCTTTTTTATTTGTGCTAAAATGCATATTTACATAAAATTCACCCTCTTAACCACTTTGATGTACAGTTCAGTGGCGTTCAGTACATCCACAGGGTTTGCCGCCATCACCACTGTCCTGCTCCAGAACCCTTTTCCTCTTTTTACGCGGAAGCTCCGTACTCATGAATAGCTCTTCCCTACGTAAGAGGAGGCATTTTGATTGTGATTCCCTTAGCCTGGTGTCCCCAATCTTTCAGTATATCCTTACATAACATCTTGACTATATAAAACCACCCAGTTCCAGCTCCATGTATAAATTTATTCTTTTCCCAGAGTCTGTGTGCCTACGTGTGTTTCACCTTATCACTGAGCTACTCAATACACAGTCACTGTTAATTCCAATAACGTGTTTGTGGTTTATAGCACAAAAAGAAATATCTTAAAGCAAATGGTGTTAAGGTCCAATAAATCACTTAAAATCAGATTTAAAATTTGAACTTGAGGTCTATACTAGACAACTAACTTATTAAAATAAAGTATGTATAATAAGGAAAACAAGGCACAGTAGTTCATGCCCATGGGCCTGGGCCAAATTCGCCTCTCAAGACTATTTTTTTTCCTATTAAAATACTGACAATCCTTACCTCAGAGTATTACAGGGAAGATTTAATAAGATATTGTGTTAGAAGTGCTTTATAAACAGAGAGGTCAAATACAAATAATCATTTTTATTATTGTTTTTATGCTTAATAGTCACCCTAAATAGGAGTTAGGAAATTCAGCATTTCTCCTGTACTTAATATCTGATTAAGTATCAAAGGCACTTAGAGAACATGTGTAACATAAAAATAAATTATGGCTGTAATTAAATTATAACAATCTTCATTAATTTTGATAAAGGATCATAAGATTCATATTAAAGAATTATTAGAGTTAGGGAAGAAAATTTTATTATCCTAAGGTAGAAAAACAATTCAGCAATTCTTAAACTAATCCCATTAAACCATTTTAAATGACTAAATACATTTGAGAGATGTCAAAATGCTTTTAAAATGAACATCTGTGTTTTAAAATATATAGATCTCAAAATGAATTTGTCTTATGTTGTCCCATCAGGATATATATTTCTTTGGTTTATGCAGAAGGCTCTTACTAGAAAATAAAAGGCAAAAAGTATTCTCTTACTTTCTAAAAGGTGATAGTAAGGGAGGGTGACACAGCTTACGTGTTACACCCGGAGACTGGGAAAATGATATTGTGAGGAAAGACCTCAGGAAAGTGGCGCGAACGGAAGATGCGAACCAACACTTACTCAATGTCCTCAACTACCAGAAACTGTGCTCAGTACTTGCGTGTTAGTGATCTCATTTAGTCACACTCAGCATTAAAATGTAAACGATTTCATAAAGAAAGACAATGAGATCTACATAGTACCGTGTTTTAAGTTACAGAGCTCAAAATATAGCTGACCGATATCTCAAATTCAGCTGACTCCAAACTCCATATGGCTACATCCTGTTCCCTGGACAGCTTGAGTAAACCCGCATGCAATTTATGCCTTTATTCACTACCAGATTTCAGTGTTTGATTATATGATAGTACATTTTCTTTTCTTTTCTTCTCTTTTTTTGCGGGGGAACTGGGAATCGAACTCAGGACCTCACGCTTGCCAGGCAGGCGCAGTGCAGCTGAGCTATCTCCCCAGCCCTGATAGTATATTTTCTTCCGCAAATTTTTACAGTAAACTATGTTGCAAAGTTTTGTTATTTCTGAGTCCAATAGCATTACTATTCCTGGACTAAGTATAGTGAAAAAGATTTTGGAACATCTTCACTGATCTACTAAAATATTTAATGTGGGATTTGGAAGGTTAAGATCACAATATATTTATAAATATAATCTCTGAAATGTACATATTTTTTACAACCTAATATCTGATGTTTGTTCAGTGATAGTCATAGAGAGAGACCTTATTTTCTTGAAGAGGAAAGCTAAGTGACTTGTATGGAAGCTAGATTTACATGACACACGGCAAAATCATTCAGAGGAAAGCGCAGGCTCCGACGTACCACGTTAAAGCTGCCTTTCATTCATACGTAACGTAATTTAGTCTTTTTTGAAATTTCAGCAAAAACATACTGAAGTGTTTATGTACCAGAATCTATGTGCTAGTTATATGGGATGAAAGACAGGGTTTCTCACCTGAAGAAGTTAATAGTCTATTGGGAAAAAAAAAAAAAACGTGCAGAGAAATTTGGCTGGTATAGTTAGCTGTTCTGGTGAAAATACAAAATGATAGTAGGGGCATGAAAGGATGAGCATAAAACCTTCCCAAGGTAATCTGAGATGGCATCTGAGAAAGGAAGCATTTGAATCCTGCAACCAAGTAGGGACGTGATATAAATGAAGTAAACTGCTGGGAACAGTGCTTCGCACAGAGTCAGTAAAATTAACAAAGAAGTAAAATGACCCAGTCTGGAAACATCTGGGTATTTCTTTGGGCTGAGCAATAAAGAGGAAGCTCATGGTTAGAGCAGAGAAGGGGAGCTAAACCTAGGTATTCCTAGGAAATCCCCAGAGATGCGGGGCTGGGACATGAATGCCACGGCGGGGACTGATAGGCCAAGCAATAGCCCAGGGTGCACGAAAAGCCTGGCCTCAGACTCCGCCTAAGTCCTGACCGCCCGTGGCCCAGTGGATCAAACAGTGTGCCCGGCAGCCCCAGGTCTAGAATCAATTAAGTCATTAAATGATATGTCACCAGTAAAAAATCAGTGAAGTTGGATGTCACTAGTAAAAGGATAATTTTAAAATAAGCATGTTTTAGAAACTAAAAATAAATTTATTAAATAGCTGATGCGTAAGAGGAAGTAACAAAAGGAATTCTGAAATATTTATAATTTGTTTTATTTCCAGTACAATTATTTCATTTAATTTACTTACTTATGAGCTCCAGCATAATAATTCAATATATGTAGACAATATGTAATGTGCAAGTTAGGAAAATTAGCATTTCCATATCCTTAAGTATTTTTCATCTCTTTCTGTTGGAAGCCTTAGAATGTGTTTCTTCTATTTCTTTATAAATATAAAATATATAATAAGTTACTGTAAACCGTAGTCACTGTGCTGTGGTGCAGGACACCGGAACTTATTTCTCCTGACAGTATTTTGATTCCTGTTATTCAATCTCTTCCTAACCTACCAATCTCCCGACCCTTGCTAATGACCACTATTCTCTATTTCTATGAAATCTACTTTTCCAGCTTTCACATATGAGTGAGAATATGCATGCACTATTTGCCTTTCTGTGCCTGATTTATTTCCCTTAACATAATGTCCTGCAGTTGCATCTATGTCATCACAAATGACAAGGTTCCATTCCTCTTGTAGCTGAATCATATTCCACAGTGTGTGTACGCCACATTTTCCCCAACTGTTCATCCACCAGGGGACAGCCGGGTGACTCCACATCTTGTCTATTGTGAGTAGTGCTAACATACATGAAAGTAGAGGTGTCACTTTGATATACTGGCTTCATTTTCCTTGAGAAAACAAAATAGACACAGTGTGATAGCCGGATCATCCGGTAGATCTATTTTCAGGTTTTGAAGAACTGACAATAAACATTTAAAACATGCCACTTAAATAAAGGACCATTCGGGGAAAATATAATCCTTATTTTCATTTATTTTATTAAAAAAGGAAAGACTGAAAAATTAGCAAACTATGTATTCACCAAAAAGTGACAACAATGAAGAAACCCAAAGAAAGGGGAAAAATTATGAACATAGAACATAAAGCAGTGAATAGAAAACAAAAATTTTTAATATGACAGAATTCCACATTGTTGAAGACAAAGTAAAAAACAAAATTTCTAAAAGAAAATGTAGAAAATATGTCTATAACCTAAGGATTGTTTAGTAAGACAATGAAAATATATTTAAAGAAAAATGTTAAATTTGGCTATATTTATATTGAATTTTTGTGCAATGAAACATACTATAAATAGTAATAGGATATAGTTTTTAATCCCTATAAATTCTTTATGCTACTGGGGGTTGGACCCGGGGCCATAGCAACAGAACTACATCCCTAGTCCTCTCATGTTTTTTGTGTGTGTGTTTGTTTGTTTGGTACTGAGAATTGAACTCAGGACCTCACGCTTGCCAGGCGGGTGCTGTGCCACTGAGCTACATCCCCAGCCCCCCTTTTGTTTTTATTTTCTGAGACAGGGTCTTGCTAAATTGGTTAGGCTGGGCTTGAACTTGTGATCTTCCTGCCTCAGCCTCCGAGAGCTCTGGTATTACAGGCCTGCACCACTAACGCCAGCTTCCATTTTTAAAAAGTAATTAGGGAGGCCGGTGAGATGGCTCAGCAGCGTAAGCGCCTGCCTGGCAAGCACGAGGGCCCGAGTTCGACTCCCAGAACCCACATACGAAAAAGGGGCCGGTGATATCGCTCAGCAGCAGGGGCACCTGCTGGCGCGCGAGGTCCTGAGGTCGACCCCCGGTACCCACAAAAAAATAAAAAAGTAATTAGAAAAGCAAAATAGATGGTCAACTCACAGAAGAAAAATGGTTAATAACAAATTTAAAATATAGACGATCTTGAACCACACTAGTCATCAGGGAAATGGAAAGTAAAACAAGACAATGTAACACTCATCAAAATAAAAAATATCCTAAACTCTAGCAGTGTCAAATACTGACAAAAACATGAGGAAAGACAGATTCTACACTGACGCTGAGATTATCAACGCGTGTGAGCACTCTGAAACACACATAGCAATGCTTCAGTTAACAGACCCAGTGTAGGGAGGCCGTCCCACCAGACTATCACAGAGCTGAAAACTTCCTGTTGCAGAGCGACAGCACTGTTAGGGAGAAGAAAGAACAAGGACGCACGCTCATCAGTCAGGACAGGCTTATGCAGAACAAACCTGAGGGACAGATGGCATGAGGGCCAGCGCAGCGCCCCTCTTACAGGCTGAGGGGCTTTTGTGGGTTTGCAGGAGGGAATTGCTGCTATTTTGAAAGGGGGTTCTGCTGTGCTTTGCAGTCCATGATCCCTGGGCCATGGCGCCTACGTGTGCTTTCTCCGTGACTGCCAGGGAGATAGCAGCCCCTGACTCCCTCATTAATAAGGGCCTGTAAATCTTGGAGCGTGGCCTAGTCGTCCTCAGGTCAAGATAGCCGTTCTCTGCTCCCTCACTCCCGACTCTGGTTAAGTCAAGGAAGATGGGCATCGTGGTCTCGCTGCTTCCGCTGATCAGGGTGGTGGTTGGGGCTTTGTGGAGATTGAGCTGCCTTGATGTGGTCCTGGGTGACTGCCTGCAAAATGGCTGCAATTCTGTTGGTAAGAAAGCTTTGAAACAAATTAATTAAGCAGGGTAAGAGTAGACAGGTGAGTCCTAGACGAATAGGCATCGCAAAAGGGAGACTCTAAGATAGAATGTTGGATTTCAATGAATCCCATGTACCTCGCGAGGGGTCCTGAGACATCCTTTGTACCTCTTGGACTTCAATGTCTGTTTCTTGTAAGGTGCTGTTACAGCACCCCGGTTATCTGGGATGAAGGTACAGTATGTTGTATGGAGGACGGTGCAGCTACCAACTTTGGGCAGCTGTGAGCAAAGCTAATGCTGTGCAGTTCTGTAAAAGTACCTTTTTCATTTGGGTTGTCTCCTCCATTAATAGTGTAAGCACTCGATGAGTGACATTTAAGGCCTGGGCCAGTGTTCAGCTAGGGCCTCTATGGCTAATTCTACCTGAACAGCAGCTCCCCCAGAAAGGCAACAGGTAAGGAACCACGGGGGCGTGTGCTTTGTACGGTGCCTCGGGGGCACACTGTGTCCCAGTTCTAGGGTTGTGTTGGGAGGGAGAGAATATAACAGGAATATAAGGATGCCCCCAGAGACAGTGTCCTGCCCAATTGGCAGGTAAATATGGCCACACATATGGATTGCACACCCATAAATGTCCCCTGGGAGCCGTACCTGTGGGCACCATTCCATGGTGTCTTTCCCCACTCCACCAGACCCTGGACATGGTGACATGGGTGATGCTGAGACACAGAGGTGCAGGCATCCATCCCGTTGCGCAGTTGAGATCAAAATCTTTCTCAACACATTGCACAGCAGGTTCTCCACATCAATGTATTAGAACACTCCCGCTCCCGGCCAGTAGGGACAGCGTGTCCTATGGGGTGGTCGCCCTGGATTACCTCATTGGAGCAGATATTCGACAGCTTGGTGGTTGCCGTCCAACTCAGGTCCCTGCATATATTTCAGCGAGACGAAGCCATCCCATTTTGTGGCAGTGCCAGAGCAAGACACCAAAAGAAACTTCCCTCAGCATTAGTGGGGACTTCCATGCGTACCCAACAGTGGGAAGCAATACGATCCCTTGCCCTGGAAGGGCCCATGAAATCTTATTATTTGCCACAGTTATCCCAGTTAGACAATTAAAAAGTAAATAGATGATCCAAATGCCTATCACCTGCTGGCACCAACCATCCAGTCTCATTTTTGTTGTGGGTTTCCCGACAGCAGCCTTTTGACCTAGAATAGAATTAAAACTTTGGTAACGTATACACAAGGCAACAAACAAACAAACAAACTCTGTTCGAGTGGGTGTGAGCTCAGAAAAAGATTCTTGAAGCCAGAGATCACAGAGATTCTCCAAAAGGTTACTTTGGGGAAGGGGAGAGGATAAGATGGTAGTTCTTGGGCCAGAATATCAAGGAATATTTTGGAAGAGGTTAAGGGAAAAGCCATTCTTTGGTGCAGTTGTTACTTCTATTGGAGGCAGGCATGAGATCTTGGTTGACGTGGGCCTTGTAGGAGAGCAGATGAGGGGAGATTTAGCCAGCTGAGGGGTAGAGAAGTGTACCCAGTGTGGAAATCCCTGACATTCAGCTGCTGTGGGGGTTGAGAGAACTATTTGATGGGGTCCATCCCATTCGGGGAGCAAGGGATCTAATGGTGCCCATATGTAAACCCAGTCCCCTGGTGTGAAGGAGGGTTTGAATTCCTTAGGCAGTGGTTTCAGGATTCGAGTCTCAGTATATGAGTCCCATTTAGTTAGGGATGCAAGCAGGGTAATGAGAGGTGAGGGATTCTGGTCCAATGAGACGTTGGAATCTAACTGATGGTGAGGGGATTCCATACAGCAATTCAAAGGGGCTCAGCAAGAGCTCTCAACTTGAGGACGGCCAGTGGTAGGAGGTGGACCCAATGCTGTTGGATTTGTGCAGTAAGTTTAGTGAGTGTGTTTTTTAAAATCCTGTTCATCCTTTCTACTTTTCCCAGTGACGGGGTATGATTAGGAATATGAAAGTGCCAATTTATATTAGGAGATTTTGTCAGGTGTTGAGAAATCTGAGAGGTAAATTCTGGTCCATTATCTGACTGCAGGGAAACCAGGAGCCCAAACTTGGGTTGATCTCAGTTAGGAGGATGTTAGCTACAGTAGAACCCTTATATTGTTGGGAAGGCTCTTTCCATCCTATAATTTTATCTACCTGAAATAGTAGATAACAGACCCTCTTAATGGAGGCATAAAAGTAAAGTCCATTTGCCAGTCTTCACGGACAGATGGCCTCTCCCCTGGTGTGTGGGAAGAGCAGGAGGGCAGATATTAGTCTGGGGAGGTTCACTGATGGAACAATCTTTTGAGAGTTGGTGTAGGGCTTTTGTCATTGGTGGGATTAGGTATATGTGTGTCTGTAAAAAATGGAGAAGGGAAAGAGATCCTGCATGAAAATGGGAATACGGTTCAGCAAGGAGAGGCATCCGAGAGGTCTGGGGAGGGCTAATTCTCTGGGTAAGAACCACCGGAGTTTGTGGATGGTGGTTTCCTGCTCCCGAGGCTTCTGTTCCTTCCCCTTGGTGTGGGTTGGGAAGACTGATAAGGGGAAGACATGTCTGGGTGAAGAGAGGGGGCTCAAGGTTACCTTTTCAGCCAGGGACCGTGGGAAATTATTTCTGGTTTTGTTACTGATAAGGGAAGGAGATATTTGGGTGGGGGAGCCTAAGGCCACTTCCCAAGTCAGGTCATCTGCCGTGTTGCTTCCTGCAGTGGCACACCTCTTATCCCTTTGATGGCCCCTGCATTGCATCACTGCTACCTTGGCCAGAGGAAGGGCTGCCTGTAAAGGCCGTGGATCAGCTTCCTTGGGCTGATAACAAGCATCCTCTTTCTTATCATTGTGCATTGGAATGTAGGCTACTGTAGGCATATTTAGAATAGTATGTATGTTAATAGTCCCGTTCTTTGCTAAAGTTAGCACCCTGGTTAATGCAGTAAGCTCGGCATGCGTGAGGTGTACCATTTGGAAGTGGAGTGGCTTCGATCACTTCTCCAGAGGGGAAGCACATTCATCGTCATGACAGCCCTCTACTATAGCATAAGCAGCCCGACAAGGGGGTGTTTTAGAGGCACTGCCATCAATAAACAAATCAGAGACTCCCAGGATATGGGTAGGGGTTAGACGGTGAAAAACTGTTAAGGAAAACCCACTGTCTCAGGGCAGGAGTGGTCCTCAGTGTTTTGCTGTGTGCCAGGTTCAGGCATAAGTGTCGCAGGATTTACAGGGGGAGCTATGGTAGAAAGATACCAAGGACTGTATTAGGGTAGAGGGTAAGTCTTGAGTTCTAGAAAGAGACACAGGTTGGAGAGCCCTGTGGCTTAATGGGTCTGATAATCTATGAGAGGACCAAACTTGAAGAGGCTGATGGGAAATTATTTTCTGAGCTTTTGTGATGAGGAGGGCAACAGTTGCCCGATTTAAGGCAAAGCATCCAGCTCTGGTAGACAGAATCAGTTGTTCTGAAAAATATGCTACGAGAAGAAGGGAATCCCCGGCAGGTTGTGCTGAGTCCCAGGGCCTGAGATCTTGGGGCATGGATCTGGAGGGGAAGCGGCTTGTTAGGGTTAGGGAGGTATAAAGCAGACTTTGTCTAGGGACCTCTTACGTTCCTCAAAGGCATGTGTTAGCATCGGGTCAGGAGGCAGGAATTTCTCAGGATCGCCCTTGGATGCATCATAGAGTGGTTTGGCCGTGACAGCAAAATTATAGATCCACAACCTGGAGCCCCAGAAAAGAGAGGAGCTCGTGCTTAGTCTTGGGGAAAGGTAGGGAAGGGATCATGGCCCTTCAGTCTTCTGGAATCTCGTGGGTAGTGGGGGCGACATGGAGACCCAGGTAAGTCACGACAGGAGACGCAAGCGGGGCTTTGTGTTTAGAGACCCTGTAACCCCTGTCTGCTAGAAAGTCAAGGCGGACGACGGTCTGAGTGCGGCTTAAAGAGAAAAGTCTCTTTGGGGTGCTTGTCCAAAGAGAGGGGGATGATCATCAAGTCCCTGTGGCAGAACCGTCCACCTCAGCTGCTGTGTAAAATTAGAATGAGGATTGGTCCAGGCGAATGTAAAGAGATTTTGAGGGATCTAAGTGAATTGTAAAGTATGCGTCTTTGAGGTCCAGGACTGAGAACTATGTTGTGTCAGGGGGTATTCGGGACAGGAGACTGCATAGGTTAGGGACCATGGGATGGATAGTAATCATTGCAGTATTTATTTTGTAGAGGTCTTGCCTGCCTCCTAAGCTTTTGGTCCCGTCCCCGCTCATTGCTCCTGAACCCTTAGGCCGGAAATCACCATCGTGTCTTTATGAATATTGGTGTCTTCTTTGCCTCCAAATAAGTCTGGACTCTCCCAGCGAAAGAACAACAGTTGGCTGTTTCCAGATTTGTACAGAGTTCATATTCATAGAATCCTTAATACCCTACCAAAGAGAAATCTCTAAACTAAAATTCCTCTTTTATGTCCACAGCTGTGAAAATTCAACATGGTAAGACTAGTCTTGATGCCAGTTCATAAAAACACACAAAATGCTCACTGCTCAGCTTCCAAAAGCCTTCTGTATCCTTTCCAGAAGAGGAAATCTGGTTGGTTTTGCTGTTTTGAAAACCAGAAAAGGACAAAATTTTCAGAATAACTCCAAAACACACATATTAGGTATTTTTAGGAAATTTCTAAAGAAATATAAAATCATGCTCAGTTTAATTTTACTAAGTACATTTATTAGATTTCAACTTTTTGAAAACTGGAAATTATTATATGATATATAGGATTAATTACTCATCATTCAGCCATAATCCCAGGAACTTTTTTCCACAAATAAAAATAAGGTTGATTTCTTATCATATTCATATTTGTGCTTCCTGATCTTTCATCACATTTGTAAAATTTGGGCTTAACCTAAGGTTGAAAATGTTTAAAACCAAAATATTATCCACATTTTGCCATAACTCTTCCCCTTTTGTTAAATACCACTAATATGATATGGGTGAGCCATATTAAGGTCATACATGATTGAAAATCAATTAAAAATGAATATTGGCAAATCTTTGGGACATTACTGAATTCTCTTTTTATTTAAAAAAAAAAAACACAACCTAAAGCTTTAGGTTTAGAAGCAAACATTTAATTGTAATTGTATTTTTTATAACACCAATCAACTGTAAGAACTGACAAAGCCAATTACTAATTCTTTTGCACATCTCTTTAGTTGAATTAATAAGGAGAAAGTCAAATTCTGAAAGCAAAGTGTCTCTTATGTCCTGAAAAGAAAATGACTGACTAAAACATTTAATATAAAACAAAAAAGAAAAAAAAAATATATGTATGCACACATATGAGCCTTTGGATATAGTTCTGTGGCACTGTTCACAACTTGTGGTCTTCCTCTAAGTCGTAGTAACTACGGTCTTGTACTGCATAGTGACATTTCTGTCTAGAATGGGTCACTTGTACATATCACCTAATGACATCACATCATCTTGGTTTGTGTACGTGCACCCTATTACCATCATGTCACACCCATTTATCCAACCACATTTCCACATGGCTGTCCTAAGCATAGTGCTTGGCATGGCGGTTCATGCCTGTAATCCCAACATTTAGGAGGCTGACGCAGGAGGATTTTGAGTTGAGGCCAGCCTGGATTACAAAGTGAGTTAAAGCCAGTCTGGACTCTACAGCAAGACCCTGTCTCAAAACAAAAACAAAAAAACTCCTAAGCATAAAAATGGAAAGTTCTCCCTGGGTTTCTGGGTCTTTCTTTCTGAATGCTCTCAAGTCATGTAAAATGTGGATTAAATAAAACTGTTAAGCTTTTTTCTTGTGGCCCTTTTGTTGAAGTAGTGTCAGCTGTGACCTTTACTAGAGTGAGGTCTTTCTACCCCGACACTAGTAAATGGTCATTCTGAGCTCATCCCGTTGTAGTTGAATAACTGATCTTACAAGCAGACTCACCTTCCCTGGGACCCTCAAGAGCACCTGTTTTGTCTGAAATGGACAAGGCTTCTAAGAGTTGCTTATGTGTTCTTATTTCCTTCCCTCTCTCTGGGCAGGAAAGAAGTAGGGAATCGGTGGAGAGTAAACTAGCAAGCTGGACCAGCAGACAGGCAGAGCAAACACATACCAAAGTATTTTCCCCCAAAATAAACCCAACCTAATCTGATCAAAAAATTCTATAAATGTCTTTTAAGAGTTTTCTTATAGTCAAGGTAAAACTTCAAAATGTGTAGCAGGCTAAATTTTATATGTACATATGAAAATGAAACTTTGTCTGCTCTATCTGAATAATAATGGACAAAAACCTTTCCAGTTAAAGGTACTATCCCTCTGATTTAAAACTAGATGTATGCTCTCAAGTCAAGGCCAGATGTATAGCTCAGGAGGACAGCACTTGCCAGCGTGCACAAGGTTCTGTGTTCAATGCCCAGCACCAGAGAGAATGAGAGAGAGAGAGAGAGAGAGAGAGAGAGAGAGAGAGAGAGCCTTCAAATAGTATCACTTTATATGTGAAGTAATTCCTAGGGTATTTATCCTTAAATCCTTTCCCTTTCTCTTCCCTTCCTAATCTGCACCCAATCAAGTCCTATCCTACAGTGGGCAGGATTTCCGAATCACACATCTTTTTCTTTCTGTTCTCTTTCTTAATGATCTTCGCACATTTTTATGAAGCCAGCTTTTCAAACTTTCAACTAAACAGTGGAAAAATAAGTGTTCACATTGTGCCATCTGGTGGGAATTCATTCTTTTCCAGGCAGAAGCAAACGAGAATTTTTCTGGCCTGTATTTTCCTGGTTCTGTTCTTATGTTTGGCCTAATCACAAGGACATTCTGATAAATTTTACAAACAAGCATCTGAGGCCAATCTCCATCCTTCCTATGGACTTTATCGATTCAGTGTTTTTCCAAAAGAAAATTCTTTCACCTGCTCTGTAATCTTTCTAAATTAAATAAATAAAACCTAAACCAAACTTTCTGTCTCATAAACATGTATCAAATGAATGTGTTGTTCTTAAATCTGTTCCCTTTTATCCCAAATAAGTTTGTATTTTAAGTAAATATTATAATAGTTTTGATATAGGGAGAAATTTAACTCCCGACCTGGTAGATGTCAAATGTGCCACGTTCGTGGTCACACAGCATCGAGGAATGAAGCTGCAAACCAAAGGAAGAAGTTAGGAGAGTTTTATTGGAAATAGGGAGAGAAGAATAGCTCCTGGATTTCCAGGAGGTGTACCAAATGGCATGGCCACTGAGGCCCTCTGTCAGGGGTAGTTTATACAGCAAAGTCAGAATGTGGGTACAACGTCAGTCAAACTACAATCAACCCCTAGGATTACAAGTACAGCCATTTAGCTAATATTGATCCAATAGGGAAACAAGTCACACACAAGGGCACATGGAAAGCACAAAGGCATTGTTGGGAAGGGATGGGTACAGATGTTCTGGTCACTCATCTGGGCGACGGATGCCTGCCTGGACTTACTGGACCAGGAGGTGCTAATTACAGAATAATCTCAAGTTACTGCTTATCCCTTAGGGAGGCCTTCAGGCCTGGCCATTGCATCTTCATCCCGAGACCTGGCCTTCTTCAGATGTGCTCCCAGCGAAAATTCTGATGCCTTTATTTTTGTGCAGACTTCCTTGAGAGCCCAGTCCCTCTCTGACTGTTAATTTCTGTACAACTTAGCTGCCTACAACTGTTTTATAAAGCCATTCACAAATGGCATTTTCTTCTGGTGTGGCTTGCCAGGGTACTTAACCATGCCATCTGAACTCCAAGCAGAGTAGGACTGTCTAATGTTCTTACTTATTTTTACAGGATGCCAATTCCACAGACTCACATTGATAGGATGTTCATTTCTTTACTACACATTATTGCTGTATTTATCAATGAATAATGCATGGTACATCAGAATTCAAGAATGATTTGAAGATTCTATCTCTCATTAATTACATTAATTATATCCTCTACACTAAAGCATTGGTTGAGGGAGTGATGTCTTAGTTTCTTTTCTCGTTGCTGAGACAAAATACCTGACACCCAAAGTTAAAGGAGGAAAAGTTTATCTAGCTCACAGTTCATGGAGGTTCCAGTCCATAATTGGCTGGATCCAAGGCAGGGTAGCTGGGCAGAGGGGCATCACAGAGGAGAAACAGTTCATGGTGGCAGAAGACAGCAAAAGCAAGCAAGGGAAGGGGGAGACAAGCCTCTTTCTGTCCCTTATATTGTATCCAGTCTACCGGGATTAGGGCGGTGCCAATCCAGTCAGTGGACTAATCCAGCAGTCACCCACCCTTAATCCCAGCACCCTTAATCCCAGCATTGCACTGCAAATCAACCACACACTCAGATTCAGCCACCTCCAAAAAAATCCTATGACGGCATGAGACTCTGGGGGGACATCTAGACACAAACTACAACAGGTAGCTATTTTCTTTTTTGAGACAGGATCTCACCACAGTATGTTGCCCAGGCTGCCACTGAACTCCTGGGCTCAAGTGATCCTCCTGCTTCAGCCTCTCAAGTAGCTAGGACTATAAGTGCACTGCCGCCATCCCCAGATCAAGGATGAATTTCTATTAAGAATTTTTTTCTTGGTTTCTTTTCTCATCTCAGGTTGGAATCCCCCACAAGGAGTCTCAGCATGGACGCGCCGAGAGGCGTTCATATCAACACTCGTGCTGGTAAGATCGAGGCCCTTTCTCAAATGGACATCATTTTTCAAAGTAGCGATGGAATGGTGAGTCTAACAGACCCAGTCCTATTGTGTTCTGAGGATCTTGCTGAGGATCGCATGCAAGAAGGCATAGGCATGTGGAGTTTCTGGTAGTTTGTGAGAAGTATTGTCAAAGGCATAGAATAGAAAACATTGAAAGGACAGCAAAAGGCACCGTAGCCTCAGAAGAAGGGCCAAGAAATATTGAAGTTATTCTATATTAGATCTGCACAACTTTCTTCCATATTTGAGCTATCAAGACACTTGTTATTTTCAACTCTGAAAAACGCCACAGACTTTCAGAGCTTACTGAGAACATCAATTTTGCCATTTCCTAATGATCCACGTTCTGTCTGGATGGCTGTTCGTAGGAGTTATCTGAAAATGACACCCATCCTCTGTCATCGCTCAGAGTGCTTTGTAAGCTCCCACAAAAGCTAAATGTAAATAAAAATGAAAGATGAAAAATAAGAGCATTTTTGAAAGTCAAGTACAATAAGGATAAAAATCTAGAAATTCAAACCTAGCACATGCTACTCAATGTCAATGTTGGAAACTTGTTTATTAAAAAAGGAAAAAGCCTGCCAGAAAATCAGGCATTTGGGGATATTCCTAAAAGTTTTGATCTAAAAGCTGATTCCAATCATATGATGCCATATCACAGATTTGCACAAACAACCGATTTCATCTCAGCCTGGTCCTTGGTATCTCCATATGTAGAAATGTGTTCAAAATAAGCATTGCTCCTTGAATTTTCTTTTAAAGAGCTCCAGCTTAACAATTTGCCATGAGTGGCTTGAAGGGTTGTACCTGTTTATACCTCCAATGCCTGGCCACGTGGATCGAAGTACACATCTGTGTACACGGTTGGTACAGTGAGTGGGCACGTGGATGCTCTGCTCCTTGCCAGCCCTGTCCCTCATCACACAGGTGACAGTGCACAGACCCTGCTCAGGAGGCACGGCGCAGTGGGCTGAGGATTCATGGAAGTGAGGAAGCCCAGGTTCTATTGCTGGATACATTCCCGAAATACCTATTTGAATTCTAGATTGTAGTCTGTCTCCTCCTCATTTATCAGGGAAGATATATGCTTAACTAGATCACAGGGTTCTGAGACACTAATGTGACATTTTTTTTTTCTTTATGTGGGTACCAGGAACCAAACTCAGGACCTCATGCTTGCCAGGCAGGTGCTTATGCCGCTGAGCTATATCACTGGCCTAATATGACATTTTGAACTGACATTAACATTAATAGGAAGGTGTAGCTGAGATGCATGTAGATGTATCCTCCTCAAGCAGGCCAAGAGCAGCCACTCCAGATGTGTGGATGGGACCTGCCAACGGCAGCCTGAAGGAGGGACATGAGAGGCATCTGGAGAAGCCAGTGCAAGCTGTAATGTATGAGGTGATCATACAGTGTAAGTAAGGAGCAGAGAAAGGCAGAAATAGAAATCAGGAATTTTGGAATCTCACCAGTAAGTCATGTCACTACATGCTTAAAATGCATTAACTTCAAAAAACCTAAACTAATCTTAATTTTGAAAAGATACTACCAATTTCTATGAATTAGCTATCATTTTTACAAGTAGTGCATAGCCAGTCCCATAAATAAAGGCGATGTTACTTATTACTAGGGACTAATTCAAAGCAAAGAGGCAGATGTCCGGCCTCTCACCAAATATTGTCCCATTGTTATGACTTGTGTCTAGATGCACCTCCAAAGCTTCATGCAGCCACAGGTGGGGCTTTTCAGAGGTGGCTGGATCTAGGGTGTGTACTGCTGGGATCAAGGATTCGATGCTAGGATTAAGGGTGTGAGTACCACCTGCCCCAAGGATGGGCAGCCTAGATAAGATATAAGGGACAGAAAGAGGCTTGTCTCTGGTTGCTTGCTGCCATGCTGCCATCTGCCTTCTGTCTGCCCTGTTTCGCCATGAACTGTTCCTCCTCTGTGATGCCCCTTTGTCGTGCCACCCTGGTTTGGAGCCAACTGATAATGCACTGAAACCTTTACAAACTATGAGCCAAGTAAACCTTTCCTCCTTTACCTTTGGGTGTTGGGTATTTTTGTCTCATTCATAAATGCAGATGAATATAAACAAGAAAGTAGTGTGGGCTGCCAGTGGCTACAGCTTCCTGGGAGAGTAGGGGGAAAATGATAACTAGAAAAAAAGTGGCCATTTGACCACAAGAAAGGGGAGGGGAAAAGCCAACACGTTAAAAGCCTGCTAGAGAAAAGCAGATGCACAAAGGACCCCAGGCTTTGGAAGATAACCTGGGAAGATGCTGTGTTTTAAACAGTAATGTCCACTTGACTTTCCCTGCTCTGACAGTGTGCCACAGGGGGAGCTCTGCCTGTCATGCTGCCAGCACTGGGCCCCCACTGCATGTGGCAGGAGCAACATCCCAGGGCAATGCAAAGGGCAGATACCTGTAGACTGGAGTAGACTGGAGCTCATGGGTGACAGCTATGTAAAATAAAGGAAGACTGACTGTCTTAGCAAGGCAGAAGATTATCCCTACCCACAACACACTTTAATTCCTTCTAACAAGGGAACACCCTGGGACAGCTGCTAGGATCCGTGTGACAGTTTTTATTTCCTTATCAAAAAGGTTTCCCAGCCTTCACCAATGGCTATTTGTTTGCATTTCAGTACCACTAAGTTATATGACCAGAAAACCTAGTCACTCGCATTGTACGCTACTTGAACTGGCTTTAGTCTGTGTCTGTTCTAAGAGAAGGCGGCGGAGACCTGAGCAATATTTAAAAGCTAAGGATATAGGTGACAGCTGATAAGGTGAATTTAATTGCCTCTCGCAGGAAAACAAAATCACAAAATCAGAATACATTCTGACATCCACAGGAAAAATTTTCTATTAAGATGAATTTATTGCTGTGGACTGTATGTTATCCTAATGGGGAGATGATTTAGTATGAAGCCAAAATTCATCACAAGATAAATGTGAATCAACAAAATTGTTATTTTTTTCAAATAACTCCAAAAGACACTTTAGAAGTATAGCATCATAAAACTGAGAAGCAATCCAGTTTATTGAACACAACTGGCCAATTTTCCCAGCTGAACTAGCTAAGTGGGTAAACGAAAAAGTGGCCTCCCTTCAATTTGGAGGAGGAATTGCCAAGCCTCTGTCTACATGCAAAATAGGACTTGGCTTTCAAAGAGCCAAGGTCAGGTGCTTATTTCATTTGCTATGAAAAGAAACTGATTTTCGTGGGACACTTTAAGGATACAAATTTTCGGCTGAGCTATTTCATTCCTCCTTTACATCTCATCTCTCACTTTCTCCCGAACAGCTCGTGCTGGACGCCGAAACCGTATGTTTACCCAAGGTGGTGCAGGGGACCCAAGGTGGCTCTGGCAGCCTGCAGGGACTCTATGAAATCTGCGTGTGTCCAGATGGGAAGCTGTACCTGTCTGCGGCTGGCGTGGGCACCACATGCCAGGAGCACAGTCAGATCTGTCTCTGAACTGCTGCCTCTTCCGAGACCACCTGCTTCCTCCCTTTCAGGGTGCCGAGACCTGCAGCCTGGAGCCTTCACACCTAGGAGTCGCAGGCATCCACTACGACTAAGACTGGAGATGGAGGATGGCTCATTTCCAAAGGAATCCCCGAAGAAAAGTGTGCCTGAGGGAGTGCTTAGACAGAACGTGACACGTGGATGCTAGACACAAAAACTGAAGAAATGTCGAACGTGTTTATTTCACTGGATTTTGATTACTTTTCATCAGAACAACTGAGACTTTTCTCTTCCTACACTCCCTCCCCATCTTTCCTACATGTCAACTATCACGGGAATGTTGCCCTGCATGTGGAATTAGTTTATGATGCTCATCAGTGGCTCTATAACCCCACTCGAAGTGGGGCCAGTCGGTGCCAACACACCTTGATATCCAACCTCAGTTTAAGGCAGTGTCAGGTTTCATAAGAAAATTTTCAGATTGTCAAGAAAATTTAAGGTTCATCTGATTTTTAATATGTAATCAAGGCAATATGCTACTCAAAATCAGTCGTATGCAATAAAAATCAACCTACATTTTTCACAGAATTCAGTTTAAGAGTCTTACTTTCTTTAGTCCTCACAACTCTTATGTAGTATTTTCCCCCAATTTACTGGTGACAGATTCAGGCAAAGTCTCAAGGTCACAGGTGACTACTGAAGCTTACCAAAAATGTGAGCTTAAATTTGCATAGCTGCTTTCACTTGGAAGAACTTTGATATAATATCTCATTCCACCTCAAACACCAAAATATATGAGAACTGTGTAGCTGGGATACAGTTAAACTGACAAAGGAAGACACTGAACCCCAAAGGGCCATTTTTATCTCCTGAGATCAGACAGCTAGAAGTAGTGAGATTTCCACCAGCTCTGCCCAGGTCCTCCGCTTCAGAGCTCAGAGGGACTGAGTGCAGCACATGGAAGCACACTTTTACTGTCTGTGAAAATACGGGTAGTGCCAATTGTGTAGAAATGGACCTAAACCAAGTAGGACACACCAAACCTGTGAAACAGGGCCATTTCATGCAGGCCACTCACTCACCTTGTAAAACGTCCCCCATCCCAAAAGTGGTGGGTTTGCTTGTTTTGTTCTAACCGGTTCTTACAATTCCCAAAAAGCTAGATATGGTGAGACCAACAGCACTGCAACTTTCTAATTATAGGCTTTGTAATGCAAGTTCGGATTTATTTTCTAGTCTCAGAATCGAGAAATTAGAGAAGTAAATTTTAGTTCTAGTGCTGCTTTAATAAGGTGTTCATTTAAAGTTTAACCCCCTCATAACACCCTGAGTTTTCAGTTTCTATTATACAACATACAAAATTACAAAATAAAAACACAGTGCTTCCTTAAGCAGGTTAAGAGCAAACTCAGCTCGAACTGTAACATTCCTGAAGTTTCACAGGGGCTTGGATGCTTTTAATTATAAATTGGTATTCACTTTTTCCATTAAGTCCTGAATTTTAAAATTAATAAGTTAATGACTTTCCTACTGCAACATGCCTGTCCTAAACCATTGTCTTCTCATAGTCTCCTGTTTCATGTTTGTGCAAAACAAACGTCTTCAAGCCTGACTGATCTAACACAGCATCACTGAACATTTACAAATTAGCTTGGTTTTCCAAAAAAATGGTGTTTAGATGATAATGAGGTCAAGAAAAAGAATCAAGGAGAAAGTATAAAGAATAGAGAATAGAACACTTTGAATAAAATGTACAAATTTGATTTTTTTCTCTTTATAGGGAATCATTCTGAAAGGAAGTTGTGGATCACTGCATTCTCCAAATAAGGAATTTATCCTTCATTAGACTGAAAAATTAGATAAGCTGTATCCTAAAATTATAAATACTCTATACATATAATTTCAATTTTTATTAAAGTTCCAAGATCAAGATGAGGAGCTTATCTAATGAGGTGCATCGACCAGTACTATTAGACTAAATGGTCACACACTGAGGAGTGTTGGTATTTTAAGGATTCAAAAGTACCACTTATTTCTTTTCAAATTTATGAACCCACTGAGAAGACATGAGTGAAAAAGATGAAGATGTGTAAATTTTAATAGTAAAGATATTTTGAGTCTGTAGCAAATGGAGTTCCTAATACTTCACAGCTGAATACAGCACAACTTCTGGGCTAACAGGCAGAACTGCAGGTTCCTACAACTTCCTACGTGGAGGGGGAGGGGCCTACACACCCTTTTTTGAAGGCCACCAACTTCCCATTAAAAGAGTAGAGCCACATTTGTGGAGTCCTTCCCCCAGTTCACCTGCCAGGAAGTCCTTCTTTGAGGAACAGCAAATGAGGGTGGAAAATTTCTGAAAAGGCAGAACCTTTGACACTGAGGGTTTTATATTGTGTCCGTTTTGTGTATTTTTGTCCCCTAACAGCACATCTTATTTGGTTTTGGCAGCCTTCTCCATATTTAAAATTCCACTTCGGCACCACTGCAGTACAGAAGTCAAACATGTTTCCTATCAAATATAAATGAGACTGCCAGGCACTGCTAATACAAAGCACATTTGCAACTCAATGGACAGTGCCACAGGAATGTCTTAGAGGCAGGGCTTTGTCCTCAGGGCAAGTGGGGTCTTTCCAGAACTATAAGTACACATACATTTTAAACACAGTTTTTATTTTAAAAATGTAATTTGGGGGCCAGTGAGATGGCTCAGCGGTGTAAGCGCCTGCCTGGCAAGCCCGAGGTCCTGAGTTCAACTCCCGGTACCCACATAAAGGAAAAAGGGGCCAGTGATATCGCTCAGCGGCACAAGCGCCTGCTGCCAGGCACGAGGTCCTGAGTTTGACTCCTGGTACCCACAAAAAAAAAAAAAAAAAAAATGTAATTTGGCTTTAGACTGAAAGTGGACCAATTTATAATGTTAGGAGATAAATCACAGCAGACTGTGGTTTGGCAGAAATCCAGAGCCAGCGCGGAATGTGCCCACCATGTCCCCACTGCTAACCGTGTGTTGATGCTACTTTGTCAGATCCCTTGAAAATAAGACAGAGGGGGTGGAAATTAGAAACCAACGTTTTAAGGAATTCTACCTGCAGACTGGAGCTCCCACTAAGCATTTCCAGCCTATAGGCCTGTGTGTAGATTTTGTACTTGCCAGCCCCCCACCCCCAAAAATCATGAGTCAATCAATTCCTGGCATAACAAATCATGTGTGTGTGTGGGGGGGGTCTGATTCTGTTCCTTTGACAGAACCCCGAGGGACACATGACTAGGATCTACGACTGCTATTTTCTATGCATTACAGACTATAGATGTTATTCTTGAGATCTACAAGTGTCAACTGGCACCACTGGAAGAAGCAGATCCCACCCACCCCCAAGTCAGACCTGTGAAAAACTCATCATTCTGCTGAACATTAATACAGCATCCTGCCTACATCATCCTGGGGTCTGCAGCACTCCCTCTCTCTGCCCCCACCCCTGCTTTATTAACTAAGAGCACGGTGTAGGGTCCCCCCCTTCAGGGCGGCTCACAGAGACACTCCGCCCCCACCCCCGGGAGGGCCGGCCCTGCGCCACCCCTCTTCTCAACGGTACTGACTCCGGAGCACCTAGTCCAGGCACCCAGTTTCCACTGTCTTTTTCAAAAAGGAAATAAAAATACAAGGAAAATGTGCAAAATAATAAAATACATAAATTAGTTCCCCAAAATTCTTTACGCTTTTTTTCAAAGTCTAAAAATACATGAAAAATAAAAATTTCAAATGTATCTGCTGCAAATTAGTGGTGACAAAACCTGACCTGAATTTGTGTGAGGAGTGTGGACATTCGGACTTACTACAGAAATATTAATGCACTTGCAGGGTGCTGCTCAACCCCTGGGACAGTGTTTCATGAAAAATTTACATGCCTTCATATTAACTTTCTATTATCAAATTCAAAAACACATCTGAATCCAAGTGTTTCACAGAAGGGACTGCGAACCTGTGTTTCTAAAGAGTGTAGAAAAATAAATTCAACTAGGTCCACTATCATCAAGGCAAGGCAAGGCTTTCTGCATAAATTTAAACACTGAAAAACAAACACACTGTAGGTGCTGAATATGAGATTCAAAGTAGCAAGCACTTTTTATTATATATATATATATATATTTTTTTTTTTTTTTTTTTTTTTTTTTTGGTGTTTTGAAACAGGGTCTCAGCCTCCCAAGCACTGGGATTACAGGCATGTGCCACCATCCCTGGCCAAAATCCCAGAATTTGGGTAGCCCTAGAACAGAGAACTCTTAGCCCTTGTCTGCCTGACTTTGAAGTCTTGTATCCTAGGTATAAAGATGACTTGTTTTTTATCAGTTGAGGCTCAAGTGTAAATTAGCCTCAAATATTCAAGCTATCCCTTGAGGCAAAGAAATGCAATTACTGATATTTCCAAAAAACACACATATACCAGTACATGCACATGCAAAATAAACATAGGAAGAAATTGTTTGATTTCCAATGAACTATTCCTCAGGAAATTCCAGTTACAACCATTTCATATGTACATTTTGCTTTATTAAAATTATGGCACTTAATATAACAGCAGAAATAATTACATGATTTCACATCCAAAAGCAACACCAGTGTGAAGCCACAAACATTCCTTATTACCAATAAAAGTAAAAAAGTTTAACATGGTCTGTAAGCCCTTAATTGCATAAAATATTATATTTAGCATCATTTACAGTCACTTATATAAACTAATTATTACTCCTTGATTTTGACATTCTGCAAAAGGAATAAACTAAATAAGCATGGCAGGACACTTGAGTATGATGAAAATCAAATGTGACTTCTGACTCTTTCATGGGGAAAATGCAAGCTGATAGTTCCTCTTTCATAAACTATTGGAAATTACCCTAATGACTTTAACAAGTTTTAATGTTTTTAAAGTAAAATCCAAAAACTCCACTAAGTGCCATTATTGAAAGATATATTTTTTTTTAAACTACAGCACCTTTAGACACAAAAGATTGTATCCTGTTCAACCACACTATATAAATTAGGACAAATGTGGAAAATATGTACAAACATAAAGCAAATGTTCTAACCATAGATAAATGTCTTTTGGTAAGCAGTTTTTAGAAACAATATTAACATCTGGTAATGAGAATTGCCACTATGTTGTTTTCCATAAGTTGTTTTCATGACACAGGAAGCTTGTAAACATAAGGTATAAAAAAAACACTGAAAGATGTGCAGTGCACTCAGTGCACTCTCAGTACTGCCTTCATACTCTTCATCAAGTAATAGGATTAAAATACTGTACCATTTTTTAAATGTACCAAGATGTAAAATTGCAGCAAATTCATAATCAGACCCAGCTGATAAGAAAATAATCCAAGAGGATCCACTTTAAAAAAATGATAGAACTCCAATGACTTAATTCCCCTTATATGTTCAAACCAATGATATGTCCAGTGTTTCATTAGACTCCTTCGAAAATCCCTTTGAAACATAAAATTAACTTCATCCTAACTAGAGACATACACTTATCTAACAAACTGCTAAGCTTTGGTTACATAAAGTGCAGTTCAGTAATGCGCCATCGCATCATTCAAATACATGTACCAATTTTGCAGTTCACTACCATCTTCAAAATAATTCTCTTTTAGACTCAATTAAGGTTTTCTGTTGGTATTCATACTAGTAACAACTCCAGAAGTCTTCTAGAACAATTTACAATGTGCTTCACAATTCCTAGATAACTGGCAATGAAGCTTAATGAAGTACAGCAATTCATATTTGTGCTACAACACATTCAAGATCTGGCTCTGCTTTTTGTCTTTACTTTCACACCTTTTGTTGTATAAAATTTTCGAGCTTTATTATGATACAGGCAGTACATTCCATCACTCTCATAGCAACCTCAGAAGTGAATCTGTCATTTGGGATCTGTGGGAAAGGAAGCAAGTCAGGGTATCTTGTTTTTAAACTGTCTACACCGTAAGCTTCCAGTGTGTGAACATCATTCGTCAGTCCTTCAAGTTGCTGACTATATTCTTCTATTTTCTGTGCAAGTGCAGTTGGTTTTACATCTTTATCAGACTTCCCCCTCACGGCATAGTCAGCTGCAATCAAGGCTAACTTGGTAGAAAGGTAACACTTAAAGCACACCCATTCATTGGCATTTTTATGAAGGTCATTCCTGGCAGCTGAAAAATTTGCTCTAGCTTGTCTTAACCATCTCCGTGCTTCAACTGGATTCCCAACTGACTTGAATGTGGGAGGAACAAAGAACTTTTGAGAGTAAGTCTGTCCAGCTGAAGGAGGGCATTTTTCTTTGTTTTGTTGCTGCCTTTCAGATTTATGGCTTGTTGCTTCTTGATTCCATGAAGTATAAAACCTTTGAAAAGAACACTTGTCAGACTGAAATCGAGATGCTGATGTTGAAAATGGTCGTCTGGAAGCTCTGTCTGCATTTTGATCTAGAAAAGTCTGTTTTTCTAATCTGCTGATTTCATTCTGCAAATGTTTAAACACTTCATTAGCAATGTCATGGTTCTCTGGATTCTTGTCAGGGTGCCACTTCAAATACAACCGTCTAATAATCTTTTTTCGTTCTGATTCTGGAAGCTTCCAAGCTTGTTCCACCACCGATGTTACTTCTTTTAAGATTTCTGGTAAAGAGTTAACTTTCAGCTTTTTGGGGGAATGATGTTTTGAGGATGAAGTCTTGTGGCCCTCTCTACCAGAGAAAAGGGGAGGAATGCTTCTCAGACCAGGGGCGAGGAACTCTGTGGGGCTGGTTGGTGTGGAAGGAGCACTATCTCTGCTTTGAGAGCTCTCATCGGGCCTTGAAAACTTATACAGATCAAGAGAGCTGACTATTTTATATTCACTATAGCCAATATCAATCTGATATATCTTTCCTAGAAAACTAGAATTGTCAGCATCTTCTCTTTCAACCTCTTGTACAATGATTGCGTATGTGTATGTTGGCTGATACGACCCATAGATATCACCTCCTTCAGCATCCACGAGGTACCCAACATACTCTCCTGGATAGAAAACATTCATGGGATCCATTAGCAGAGTATAATGAATCTCAGCAGGGATTGGTGTGCCAGGCATTGGAAGTTCCAGTTTTGATGGCTCTGAAGAGTCGTATTTCACTCCTAAACTGTCAAGTTTCTCACTGATCCTATAAATATCATTGCATCCCAGCATAGCAATTAAATAGGAAGTGTCAGATATCAAATTGTCAGTTGCTGATTTAAGTGTCATTGCTAATGCTAAAAGGAAATTAATGTCTTTACTGTCTGAATGCTGAATGTAGAGCAAGATGACTGCATTACCAAATCTCTTCAGAAAAGCAAAAGTTTCACTTCTGCTGTGGGGAATAGGATTAAAACCTTTAACTCTTAATGTTGTCTGAAGCTTTTCAAAACAAGACACTTTTAATCCTTCTCTCAGAGCTTTGCAAAGTCTTATGGCTTTTTCTTCATTGGCTAGGAAAGCATTATCATTTTCATGCTTCATAATCCTAATTAGTCCTGTGATGAACTGTTCAGAAGACAAGAGTAACTGTAATCTTCCCTGAAGAGAACACAATGCTCCAAACTGACAAACTTTGGGCGTTTCTTCATCTAATTGTTCTTCAAGTATACTGCTCAGTAGACGAGGTCTAAGCTTTTGAGGAAAGAGCATTATCAATTTAGTATGAAATCCATGGTCTTTCCCTAAGTAGCACTGGCTAAGATCAACCAACATTTGCACACCAATATTCCCCTGAATCCTACTTTTATAATGGGGTGCGTCATCAAAGACTAAGATACTCGACTTTACCAACCTGCCATCCTGGCTAGGAAGGTACAGTGCAAGATCTCGAACATTTTCAAGATCACTCCTTACCTTGACGGAGTCATTCTGTAGACTCCTGAACAGACCAGAAACTACTCTCTTAACTGTTCGCATTTCGTTAGGATCTAATTGTTTTCCTTCAGAATTTTTGAATATGCGGCTCAACACTTCAACATATTGCTTAGTTGAGATAATATCTTCAGTGCCCAAGTGTTTGAACAACTGATGAAATGTGCCAAGCTCTAAAGGTAGCTTGTACAAATAAGGTTTAAAATCAGATTCATATTCCAGGTTTATCACTACCTCCTCAGGTTTCAGAAGTTTCCAGCCATCTTCTACCATCACAAAAGCAATCCCCCGCAGTTGAAAACGGAACTCCCTTTTTTCTGCACTGAGAAATTCATATATGCTCCTTAAGACCTTTGCTCTAGTTTTCACCATTTCTTCATCCAGAGTTGTTATGTTGCATATATTTCTGCAGTTATTAATGACTTTATCAAGAGGGGGATCTAGGTTAACATTAAGCATATTTAAAACTTGTTCAAGCTGTTCTTGTGGACCAAGGTCACTACCTTCCTGTTCTTTGATACTCAGAGGTGTGGCTTTCTCTGGAAGAATAGGGCAGGATGTCCACAACAGCTGGAGAACATCACACTGCTTGAATTTTGGATTTACCTGCGCTCCGTTGAACTTTATAAGAGGAAGTGTTCCATTTACTTCTTGATATTGAGGATGAAATCTGATGTATTCAGCAGGGGCCCGCTCAGGACACAAGAATGGTATTAAAGACAGTTCTTTCAGAAAATTTCCAGATAATAAATCCGTTCGTTCTTGGAATATATGATGAAGAAGGATATCAACGGTATTTTGTAATGTTTCTTTCGACCAGTTTTCTGTATTAGCTCTCATACTGATTTCCTTAGCAAACTGTAACAACTGCTGCTGAGACAGTATATATTTTAGTCCAATATTTCTTAAAAATTCCACCCAGGATGTCATAAATGCAGCCTGGTTTTTAGGTTTTATAAGTTGTTCCAATTTTTTAAAAAAGTCCTTAGGAATAAACAATTTTTCAGGAAGCATAACTTCAAAAACTCTCACAGTTCTATCATAGAAATGTTTTGCCTGCTTTAGTCGACTGTTAGCATCATGGATAATCAGTAAACTTTCTAGTTTTTCAAAAAGTTGTTCCTTAATCTCTGATACTTCCTCAATACTTGATAATCTATTCTTAAGGTAGATCAAGTGCTCTAATTTTGCATCATAAGAGAGATTTTCAATTTTTGGTAAGAGATGTTTCAAATACACCTCAAGATCATCTACAGGCACACAACCAAGCACCTCATATAATTCTTTTAAATGTATTTTTTCTCCAAGAAATGCAAAAGAAGATGACTGTGTCCATTTTTCCACCTCAGCTGAGGGTATACTTTTTGTTAGCACATAGCAGGTTCCAAATTTGGCAATGCTCATATAGCGGCCACTGATGGATTTGTAGCATGGAAGCGACTTTAAAATTTTTATGTCATCTTGAGACATCAAGTGATTCAAATTGCAGTTGAAATACATCAAAAGTGCTTCGAAGTCACTTTCTACTAGTTTTTCAGTTCTAAATGTTGACGTTTGGACCATATAATGTACAGCCTTTAAAATGCTTGTGGGGCTCTCTATGTTTGCTGTGTGACACGACAACAGAGGAACAAACGCACTGTCTTTGGAGCAGATTTTGTTCAGAGCAAGCTGGATACAGCCAGCTTTCATCAGAGCATGAAACACTTTATCACTCTGGGCATTTGGAAAAACTGCAATGTGCATAAGGCTTAGAGGAAGCAAGACATCACCTTCAGGAACCACAAGCTGATTGGCTGAAACAGTAAACTTTGTCCCTGGAAGCAAAGCCCAGTCTTTTAGGGTATCGACAACAACATCGAACGTTGGTTTTGTTTCTTCCTGATCCTCTTTCACACCTACAGATTCACTGATAAAATGCCAAGCATTCTTAAGCCAAGATTCACTTGCAAAATTATCTTTCCACCTTGTACAATTTTTGGTCTTATATTCACGAGGCAACACAGAGGATAACAAGTCAGCAAAGCTGGAAATGTCAAACACTTTTGCAACTTTACAGTTCAACAAAATACTACTGTATTTCAAATATAATGTATTCATAAACAAGTCTTTGCGGGATGGAATCAATTCATGGTATGTTGTTAGGAATTTGGGCCGTTTTGCATCAAAAGTCTGTAAAACACTGTCCAGTGTAATGAGAAGGGGTAATCCCTCAACTTCAATCTCGTTTTCTTCTGCATCTTTAAAACAATAATCAACTAAAAGTTTTAAACTATGAAAAAGTTTCAGGTTAGTCTGTTGAAGACGACAAGGCAGCTTCCCAATAATGCAATTAGTATCAGGAGAAGAGAATGTCATCAAAAAGGACCTAACATCAGTAGGAGTCACATAACTAACAGGAATATCTGCATCTACGAGGCAATGGTAGAGATTAGCAGTTTCATCACAGTTATAAACTAAGTTGAAGCCAATTTCTAAAAGTAGGTGTTTCAGCCTATAGACATTCTCTGCTACTGTTTTACGGGTTGTGATATTATAATCTGCATTTTTAAGGTGTTGCAATTCATCCTGCAGTAAATTGTCAAAAAATGGTCTAGTTTTACTTGAAGTAGACATATTGATCCAAGTTATTATGACTGCAGAGTGCAAATCAGAGCCATCAATATTTGGAGCCCGAACAACAGGTAAAAGACGTTTCATTTCTTCATGTATACAACTATAAAGTGCTTTCACTAAGCAATATAAATCTGGCTGTAGATCAAGCCTGTTAACTGGGAAAAATGACAAAAATTTCTTTAATGTGTCCTTTACTACATGAATAGGTGTGTTCTGTAAAACTGATAATGTTGGGTCAGAACCAGGGAAATACCTTTTTTTTAACTGGATTAGTAATTCAACATAGGCAGGAGCTATCAATGCTGTCATTAAACTGTTATTCCAGTCACTTCGAACACCAACCCCATTGTCATCACGCCACAGGTTTCTTCTGGCTGAATCTAATGCAAAGTGGCCATTCACATGAAATGGCAACCCTGTTTCCAAAGACAGAGGCAGAAAGCAGAAGGCTCTGTGAGGTTTCTTATAGTTGTGAGTAATGCAGGCAGCCACTCCACCACGGGGGAAGAGAGTAATGTCTTGGTTCTTGTGAGCTGAAATAACACTCTTAGACACTTTGTCCATACTTGAAAATCCTGACCTATTACAAATCAGCCATGTGGTAAGATTTCCTTCAGAGTCTTCAGTGTCCATAGTATAGGTTATCTGTTGAACTGGGATGTCTTTGAGCTGCCTCTTTTTAGTAACACTATCAATTACAGATGCATGAAATTGTTTCCTTTTCAATCTGTCTCCATCAGTGATTTTGCCCTTTACTGAGTACAATATGTTTAGAGCTCCTGTACCTTTATCAATTTCACAAATAGAAATTTTTTCCATGTGATTAAGAAACATTAGAAGTTCTGCCCCATCTGAGCGCAGTTTGTCTAGAAGATTCTGGACCATTCTGTCTGATGATGGAACTGAAGAAATTTCTGAAACTTTTGCCATTTCTGCATTACGAAGAGGAAATCTAAACATTGTACAATTATCTAGCTTAAAGTGGGTTCCCAGGTAAAGATCAAGAACGTCTGAGAACTGTGTTCTAAAATCTGCATCCAAATCTCTAAACATGCGCCCAGGACTAACAGATGTGGCTCCTGGTGCATATCTGGCATGAGGATCAAAAATACACAGGATGTCATTGCCAGAAATAAAAGAAGGGCAGTCTGTAATGTGATACACAGAATTGAACCCTATTCCATACTGTCCGGTTTTATAAGGATTTCCTTCTTTGGTACCTTTCCCAAGATTCTGAATTCCTCTAACATCATCTTCTGTAAAAGGCTGGTTGTTATACACACAGAGTGCTGGCCCTTGCAATGGGGCCCACTTGTCATCAAATATTCTATCAACTGGATGCTGTCTAGGATCAAACACAAAGCAGATTTCTGTGGCCTTAGCATCATCAGCATTTTGAAGAAGTTCTTTCAACATTTCCTTTTCTGAAGGATAGGCGTTCAGGATGCTCTTAATTCTGCTAGTCAATTTTTCCTTCTGCCCAAATTCTGTGCCAAGCGTTGTAAAACAGATGTTGGATGCGTATCTTTCTAAGGCTTTATGTCTCTTTGGTACTGCTCCTAGTTTCACAGCTACTTCCCTGGGTATATCAGCATGACAATATTTCACAGTGGTATCCTTCACTTTTATCCAGGGACAATCATTGTAGCATAAAGATTTAGCAGGGAGAAGCATAAGATTAGTATCAGGCAATAATATTTTGCCGTAATTTTTCTCACAAAATTCTTGTTTCTTTTCTCTAATGAGATTCCATATTCCTTCACTGATTATTCGTCTGCAAAGCTGAAAATTCTCTTCTGTTATTTGTTTCTTTCCTCTTTCTTGATCAATAGATTCCAGAACTAGGGCAAAATCTTCAACCATAAATGACTGCCTCACACCCACACTTTCAAAGAGTTCACGGAAATTATTTTTATATTTATTAGGTAACTGATAAAGGTATGGGGCTGCTTCAAAATTCAAATGAAAAGAAACTTTTTCTGAGTCAATGTATGTATTTTCAACTAGAATGAAGCTAAAAGGCTTTAACTTTTCAGTAATCGATATCTTAGTTAGTTCACTTTGCATCATTGCTTCATGAAGGTATTTGTAGCAAGCATTGGTGATATTCTCCTGGTATAATGTAATTCCATCATCAACTGATTTTGCAACTTCTTTCAACTGGCTTATAACCAGATCAAGTGTTGGCTTCTTTAGTAATCCTAAAAACTCTTTAACAGCTAGTGAAACTGAACCACAACCTCGGAAGGAATGGGAATTTTCATTTAGAATTGGTTGCAAAAGACAAACTATGTCTTGATGCTCAGCTGTATAAAGATCAGTTGCTGCAAACATGGTTTCAGGCTTAAAACTGTTACCTTTCCACTCCAAAGAAAAGCCAGCTGGCTTTGTTAGAAATGGAAGGAAGGGGATTGTTTGATATTTTGCAGCAAAGTCCTTTGCTCTAGGATCCCTTATTTTTAGTTTTTCATCAATAAGACTTAATAGGATACTGCTTCTTAGACAAGCAGCAAGATGATCACTTTTGTTAATTTCAGCTACTGACTCTGCACGTTCTAGCATGTCATCCCATAAAATATCATCTTTTGCCATACCTAACTGTACTAGTTTAATCAAAATAATAGGATTGAGGTAATCCTGAGTAGAACCATAAGGGAACCGTCCATCTTTAGTATCAAATAACTTAGCAACTCGTCCTTCAGGGTGGATCAATCTTGATGGTAAAACCAAAGGATGCCCCTCCAAAGAGCAAGGAATACATGGAGTAACCCGAAGAATTCCTGAGAATTCATCAATTTTCTCATTGAGAACAAAATTCATTAAAGGATCTCTAAGACCTGCTTCAATTTCTTGAATATTCGGAAAAAACACTTCTGAAAAAAACTGTTTCTCTGAAAATGTATTTTCAAGCAATATCTGTTTGCAGCCAGCTTCTTCAAATCCTAGTTTTACTGAAGAAGGAAGTTCAACAGCACATAGATTTTTGGACCCAGTCTTTTTGAGGTATTTCAGAAATATCTTGAAAGCTGCTGGACCCACATCTTTTCTCTTAAGTATTGAGTCATCTAGAAATCTCACATTCTTCATGGAAACCCACATGGATCCATCAGAGAAGACTCTAGTCAAGTCTTTCCCTTTTCCGTGAGCTATATCTTCATAGAATCCTTGACAAATTACAGAAAAGTCATCATGAACTAAATCAGGATCAGGCCATGTTGCATAGTAAGTATAATCAGTTAGCTCCCCACTAGAGGCCAGGTCACGTAAGACACTGAGGGCCTGTAAGTAGGCTTTCACAATAACATGTCTCATAAATGTGGTATTCCATCGTCCTTTCGTATCTGTCTTCCAGATTTCTTTTCTATTTGAAGTAACGGCAAAACACCCATTGATGTGAACCGGCAAGCCTGTTTTAATTCGTAAAGGTAAATAACAAAATACTTCTCCAATGTGTGGTTTCACTGTCCACTTCTGGTCCTGGGTTTCAGACAGCAGAACCCCTACTGCTCCACAAGGAACCAGCCCTAGTCTTCTTCCACTCTCACTCAGGGAAAACTTGAGAGCCTCTCCCGTATCCATGCAAGAACATATAAGCCATGTGGTAGAATCCAATGTTTTTTGTGGCAATTCATCTGATGGCTTTTTTGATTGGCCAGACTTGGCCATTTCAAAGAGAGCAGCTGGGTCATCATCTGGACCTCTGAACAGTGGTGACTGTAAATCAGCAATCCTTCTGAACACATGGTGAAATTCTTCAACTGTGATCTGAAGAATGCAAGATGCCTTTGGTGCATCACTGGGAAGCTTTTTATTACTGCTGTTGCAAGTCTTCATGAGCTTAGCGGCTTCTTTTAAAACACTTAGAACAGGTGCATTCAGTACTTTGGAAGAACAGCATTTTTTTTTAATTACGATTGTATCTTGTGCTAAGCTAGGATTAGTTTCCTCAATCTTTAAGTACTTCAAATACATTGAGTTTACACTCTGAGTGAAAATGATAAGTCTGTGTCCACTGAGACTAAATTCATCCACAAGGGAGTAAATATCTGCTGTATTATAGCAGGTATTGCTAACTTCACTCACTTTTGCTTCCTGTTGGGTCCTAAAGGACAGTCGGAAAAGAGTTCCATTGTAGCTATAAGGCGCTTCTACAGTCAAAGGTAACTGACAGCCAAATACATCTATAAATGGTTTGAACTGATTAGGAAATTTCCTAAGTCTTTTCTGCTGTTTACTCCAGTTGATTTTGATCCCAGGATTAGATTTATCTTTAATATGCTTACTGATATGGTTTATGTTTGGATCAAACATTATCATGAATTCTCGGCTCATAATGATGGGAATATCAGTGATGTGGTACACAGAATTAAACCCAAGACCAAATTTTCCAACTTTGTCAACTTCTGCCCTTTTTAAAGACTCTCCTAACCTAGTAATGTTGACAAAATCTGAATCTGAGAATTCAGAATTATTGAATGACCACAAAGCAGGTCCATGGCAAGCTGCCATCCCTGGGTCTAGAAGATTCTCTCTTATGTCCATATTTCTTCTCATATCAATCATGAAACTGCATTCTGTTGCATCTGCATCATCAGCATTTTGAAGTAGTTCTTTAAAAATATCTGACACTGAAGGGTATTCCTCCAGAATATTTTTAATTCTGACAGTAAGTGGTTCTCTTTGTCCTGACTGCTCAAACCCCATGTTTTCAGGGTTGATCAATCTTGTACTAAGGCATGGGACTTTCAGCCATTCTGCAGTTTTCATGGGGATGTCCTCATGCACCAAAATGATTGGTTCCACTGAATCTTCAAGTAAGTCATTGAGATCATCAACTTTGATATCACAGTAACAGCATTCATGAATCGGCTTCATGATAAGTTTAGAAGGATTTTTGCTGTGATGTATAGGAACTGGTGTATTGGGGCTTGCTGGGATTTGATTACTATATAGCCATCTGATAATATTCAACATAAGATGAAGATTTTGTTTGCTTTCTTGTTCACTGAGATCTTCATCACTTTTGAGATATATCTTTTGAATGACCATGGAAATATGATCTGATGACAACTCTTCTATTGAACCACAGACCTTAAATAGTTGGTGAAATTTTGCCATGGTTTTAGGCACATTATGTAAATAAGGCTGAAGATCCAGATCATGGATTGGTTTTATCACAGCTTGAGCAAGAGGACAAAACTTTTTGCCAGTCCAAACCCACGGAAATTTTAAGGCCCTAAAGGAATCTTTCCCTTCATTCAAATGATCATGCATGAATCCATAAATTTCAAGCAAAATATGTTGAAATTGGTAGTAGTCTTCATCACTAAAGGTTTTTGAAGTATACCAATCAACGACAATTTTAAAGTGTTTTAAAACAGCACTGATGCTGGGTTTTGTGAAAATACCTAGTGCTTTTTCCAAGTTTACATGGAGAGTTTCAACAAGAGGAAGTGAGGAGCCCACTAGAGTCGCATGGGCCGCGTCACACATATCTGGCGGTGCACAGAGATTGCAGAGATCTCCTTTCCAGACCAAAGAACCTGGATAGTTGGGAGGCCTCTCCTTGCAGGCTGGGACCCACTTTATTTTCTTTAATGTTGTCTTTCCCTCAGAGGACTGCAAAAGTGCATGATTCTTATTTAAAACCAGTAAGAGTGTTTTGGCTTTCTTCAGAACACGCTGATCTGGACAAGAACTGGCCTGTAAGTCTTCAATTTTTTTTGCCACTTGCACGACATCTTTCTCTTCAAGACTCGTTTCATTTTTTAAACCAATTTGTCTTAAAGAATGAAGAATATCTGGCGAGGTAAAAACTGAGGGTGGGAAACAGGTTTCTTCTTCATCACAAAAGAGATCTTTTAGTACTTCTATATCGGGATCAAAGAGTTCCCCGGCTGATACCATCCGTTCCTGTGAAATCTGAATGAATTTTAATGGCATTAACCAATCAAGCACATTTGGATTCTCATTTTTAAGAGAGGAAAGATTCTCAAGGATCCATAACATAAGATGTGTTGCCTCATCATGTGAATAAAATGCATTTTCAAGATCTTTTAGAACAAGCTTTAAGCAGCTAGTGGTCTTTAGTTTCTCTATTTTCAACATGTTTGCCAAGCGAATTGTAGCTTCGTCACTACTGTCTATCACTGAAATAGAAAGCCGCAGACTTGTGGGAAGCTTGGCAGTATGGTGCAAGACCTTGCAACCTTTCAATTTTGTATAAGAGGAAATTCCCTGATCAGATGAGTGGTTAACTCGTTTGAATACTGTCAATTCTTGAATTATTCTTTTCTCTTTTTCACTGATATCAGTTAAGCTAGCCAAGAACTTCCTCAGAGCATCTTTGTGTGTTGGAAGTAGTGAAGCTATTTGATTACATAATTTCTGCAATGGTATCTTCTCCATTATCTGCAAAACAGCACTTGGTAATGGCGGGTGGATGTATTTTTTAATGAGTGGGTGCTGTATGGAAGCATCTAATTTTTTCAGGACAATCCCTCCAAGTTTTTGCACAATTTCTGCTAAAAATTCTGGAAGCTGTGCTTCAGTTTCATCATCTAAAATGACTAATGATGGAATCCTGAGTCTAATGAGTTCCACACATGGCTGACATTCATCTAGTGTAGTTCTCGGAATAAGTGGCATCTCATCAAATAAAGTCAAATCCTCTGAAAAATGTATATAGAGATTTTTCCAAACCATCTTAAGCCATGAAACAGATGGGTAATTTTTGTCTTCACTGAATGGATACCACTGAACAATCAATTCTCTGCCAGGCCAGAATGCATTCAATACTTCTTTAATAAGACGTGCAAATCGTTCTGGATTTAGAAGCTGCAGCTGAGTACACGGTCTTCCTGTAATCATATACAGAAATGTTATAAATACACACAATTTTACTGTAATAGCCTATTCTCACAGATATGACAGTAGTAGAAAGCTATTTAAGAATTTTAAGTAAATGTAAACATTCAGCTTAACTGGAATAAAATTATTTTTTAAATAACAATAGGGAATTTATACATAAACCCGTATCATAATAAACTATAAGAAAACTAATTCTCTCTAGAAAGTAATTATTTGAAGTAAATATATAAAATGCATCAAATGTATTTTAAAAAGTATCCTCTAATATTCTCCAAATGGAACCAACATGAAAAAATATTTTAATGCTTATTTGTCCACAAATCAAAGTACCAAAGAAAATGTACATAAAGTTCACATAAGTATCTTTTCATTTAAGGGTAAAACTTGGTAAGCAAACCCAATAAGAGTATCTTTTTGTGTTAGTTCATGTTCCCAGGAGCCACATGGCTGCACGCGTGGGGAGAAGGGTGTGAAGTCAGGGCATGAGACTGGAGCCTCTACCTCAGTGAGGCTCCAGCCTGAGGCCCAGGCATCAAGGAGACCTACAGTTTCCTTTCAACCACTAACCAGCTGTGTTCTTCAGGAGTCATTTAATCTTTCTAGAACTTGAACCTTCATCTGAAAAACAATGGGGGTGCAGTTCTAAGTATAAAGACTGCTCTACGTGCATACCAAATAAGGAGTGTAGCTACAGCTTTTCCAACACCCAGTCACTTAATACTACTTATTAAAGTGTATTTTGCAGAGCCCTGGGATTTTGCAGAAATGCTTCAGGGCTAAACAAAGGGAGCAAGTGGGATGTTGCTATAAATGAAGGGGCTGTCTCCCACTGAAACAGTTCTACTTCTGGATGTTTATAAACTAAGAGACAAGTGAGTTGTTTTGTTTTGTTTTGTTTTGTTTTGTTTGTGGCAGGGGAGGTTGCTGATTTTAACCACTGGTCTAGAAATTCACATTTTCTAAGTGCATTGTGTGCTCCAGAGTATGTGTAATATCAGTAGGAACAAAAAATAAATAAATAAATAACCCTACAAACCTATTGGTATGTATGTGCTCGTACAGGGCAATAAAAAGTATCCCTAATTCAATCCTGTGAAAACTAATATTCAATATTTGCCCTATGTACATATGACTTCTAGACTCTTAGAAGAACAACTTTGGAAAACATTATAAAATGAGGTAATTTAGCCCTTGGCACTTTTGTGTAACATTATATTTTAACAGAGGAAGAGCAACCTTATTTCAAAAGCTTCTCATTGGAAAGATAAGTTTATCTTCTACAAAGAAATTATCTCTCATGTTACAGCAAGACATTTCAAAATTACTGCCGTGGAAATTTAAGCAAGGGCACACTTCTGAAATTAGGAAGGTGATAATAATAAGTACCAGATTCAAAATATTTTCACTTTCTACATTGTGTGACTTAGGGTAATTCAAGTAATACTATTTTAACAATTATAAGATCTTGTATCATCAGTGTAGTCTATGGTCTATGAATCACAGTAAAATACAGTTTTATAACAATATTCTTTAAAATGCTTACTGAATTTATAACAGAATATTCAAACCATCAGTAAAGCAAGGATATAATACTAAAGATATATAATAAGAATTAGAAATTAAAACAAAACACTCATAAAAGAATTAAATATGCACCAATTTATGTTCTAAGTCAACTGCCACATGACATGCATTCTATAGAAAATCCTACCAAATATCCTTGCATGAGATTCGGCAATTTATAAAATATACACCTACCTTCAGGAAAACTGCCTGACATCAATGCGTACATAAAATGCCACAACACACACACCACAGACAGCATGCAACTAACACACCAGTCATGCTCAACTGAAGGAAAATGGAAAATAAAGGGGAGAGGTAATGCAGTACATTAAATACATTAAGTTCATTCAAGCTGAAGTCCTATATACATTGTATTAAAGTAGAAAGAAATTTAGTGTTTAACCCTCAAATATAAATATTAACATGGAAGAAGTCTCTATGTCATGGATTACCACTGAAGCACCTCTAGTAAGATCAGCAAAATCATTCTTATAAACGTTAATAAATGATTTGTCATGGGTTTTGTGGCCTTTAAAAATTATCAGCACTGTCAAAAGGTTAGAGACAGAAAGGTTTCATCTAAACTATTACCAAATATGAGCACTGAACTTAGAGGAACTCTTCTCTGAGCACTTTTTGCTTTACTACAGATGAATCAATCTCTTGTATGCTGAAAACAATAACAGCACACAATGAATCACTATCTGAAGGCTGCACTATGTTTAATTGTTTATATTTATATATTCCTATTTATGTTTAGTGCTAACCTTAAGGATAGGTTCGACATAGGTAGAAATAGCAGTCTACTTAAAATTTTAGTTAACCAAGAAATCTCAGTCCTGGATGCTTTAATTAACTGAGAGTTTATCATGTTTAACCAGACAACTCCAAAGTCACACCCGACTGGCTGATGCAAGGCTCTAAGCACAGGTGAGCTTTTATACTTTTCAGCACGCGAAGTGGCAATAACAACTCTGACAGATGGTGAGCTCTAACCATGTTCCACTGTATGGAGATCCCAGTCTCCTTACAGATACACATGTGATACAGTGCAGGTACAGTTAATGGTGTACTATGGATCAGTTAAATGCTCAAAGAAATAAAAAGACAAAGAAAGTAGAGAAAAAGACCAAACAGAAGAAGGAGAAAAGGCAGCCTGCCTTCTCGCCAAGACTCCAGCTGGCAGGCCACAGACCTAGCAGCGGTGCGGCAGTCAGCAGGGCTTGTGAATACTGCCCTCTCGGGTGGTATGGGCAAGGGGGTTCAAAACCAGCCCCAGTGACCAAGCTGCTCCCCCAAATCTCAGCACTAACACTGTGCTACTGACTTCCTAGCTCCAGTCTTAAAAGGAGAAGCAACAATAGCTAGAGAATCACTACTGATTTACGTTCCAAAATAGAAGATATATTCATAATGCTTTAAGAAAAATTTTGCAATAGTAGCTGTGAATGATTAGGCACTCTTAATATAATCTAGAAGCCAAACTAATATTTATATAAACTATCAGGTAACAGTGACTCAGTCTCTAAACAAATTTTATATAAGTTTGGCCTGCTTTAAAGAGTAATATTTATCATAAAATAGTTTCTATAAAGCAAATCTTGCATCTCTAAATCTCCAAGAGAAGAACTTGGGAAAAATAATACCCAAGTTGAGTCAAAAGTTTCTCGTTAAAAAATAAGGGAGTCAGTAAAATGACAGCTGTGCGTCCCTAATGAGAGCTGAGTAGGCCACTTTGCTGTTCTGTAGGCCCAGGATAGAGACGGGCTCCTCCTTATCACCAGCCTCAGCACTAAGCCAAACTCCAAATGGTTCCTTGTGAAGCCACTCACTTCCTGGTCCCAGACCTCAGAATTTACACCCCTCCCTCTTTTTCAATCTGCATATTTGTATATATCATGTAACAGAGGTGCATTCCTTGATACACTTCCCCAATAAATACCACAACTGAAATTCATATTTCTACATCTTTCATTTGAGAGTAAATATTCTATGAAATGGATGCTTCCAAGTCAGTTACATATGGTTTTATGGAAGTACTTATAACAGCCAGTGCCAGGATTAGTAGTTTCCTCTCTCCTTTAATAGTTATTACCAACAGAAAAACATTATTGTTATAATTTCTAGCTATATAAATAAATGAAAAACAAAGATTCAACAAACGAAATGAACAAAAATATCAGGCTTCAAATGAACACAACATTCAGTCGTTGTCCTACCTGAATATCCCCAGAGAAGTTGTTGTGCTAGAATATAATTAAATCTGTTCTTAGCCCAGAGTTGTTGCAGATTTTACATGAGCACTATGGAAATTATGTTAGGACAATGTTGTCTAGAGAATCTTTACACATTGTTATGTAAATGAAAAGCTGTAAGCAGAACTCCAAACACAGCAGAATACATACATTTAAGATTTTAAGACTTATTTCAATGCAAACTAAATCCCTACTATGTAAGGGTTGGAAAGCTTAGTTTACAAAGAAAGCAAAGAAGAAAAAAACATACTTTATATGCACAAATTATATTTTATCCACGTAAGGTCATTAGCTATGCTACTAGGGCACTTTTTGCACAGACAATCATATAATATTCAGAGATTCTAAGTAAGAATTGAGAAAGAGAAGAAATATAATTTTTTAAAAATGTGTAAATATCTATCCAAGTAAATGTACTATTAATTCTGAATTCACGATAAAGAAAGGGAGATTCATGGTTTGTTAATGGTAACCATCAATAATTATAAACTTTTAAGAATTGCTCCAAAGACATCTAACTTTCCTCTGCCTAAGTCAGGTCTTTGGTCAAGCAGACTGCTGCAACTCAGCACGATGGTTATGCGTTCAGGTATGCTAGGCTCCACTTGGCAGCTGAAATAGGGACCAGAGGTCTAATCAAGGCAATTTAAGTTACTAAATTAACATCCTTCCAGTTAATTTAGGGGCAGGCATTTGTCAGCAGCAATACTGAGTGCTAGAGATGCAGAAATGAACGACTAGACATAGTCCCAGACTTTGTCTATATCTAATGGGCATGGTAGTTATTAGAAAATTAATTACAAATAACTAAAGTGCAGATGCGTGAGAGCTGTGGCGAGCCCAGTGGTGGAAGCACATACAGGCTGCAGGGAAGAGTACCAGGCAAGTGAGATGAAGGGTGCTAAAAGAAAAAAACATGCACCACACCTGAGAGGAGAAAAGAACATTCCTTCCAAATATGAGAAAGATCGGGGGAAACAACGAAGCTCAGCAAGGAGGAGGTGAGTACCAGCAAACCTTCATATAACATTTCTATATACCAGGTATCTTTATTACCCCAGAACATAAGAGCCAGATAGAAAATGCCTCATAGGGAATGTTAAGGATTCTGGCCTTTGTGTAAGGAAAAAGGAGACCCTTTGAAAGATTTTCCAAAAAAAATGGGAAAAATAAGTTTTAGAAAGACAATCCTCGTAATGCACCATTTAACTAGAGAGGCAAGAGCGGATATAAGGAGATACGCAAGGTCACCTCTGCGTTTGGGGGATGACACTGGCCAGAATGAGGGTGGGGATGGGAGGCAGAAAGAGCCACTTCCTAAGACACAGCCCTTCTGCCCAATAGTTAATGGCAGTGGTAGCCAAAGCATCTTCGCAGTACAAGTCTTGTGCCAAAATCTTCAGAATACCACTACCTGTACACCTGAGGCAGGCACCTAAAAATGCTACATTTTCTGAAGATTTCTATGTATGTATATGAGATATCATTACCTCTGTAGTAAAAGTGTAAGTTATGAGAAAAGGTGCTGAAATGGGCACTGAAAATATGCTTCTCCTCCAGACATAACAGCTGCAGTCTGTGCCATGTGTGTGCAAGATGCAACACAAGCCACTCTCCCTGACTTGCCCCACCTCAGTACAGGCCACTGCAATCTCAGTATTTCACACAGTGCCTGTCACACTAAATGACAGCACTGACTTACATCAGTGGCCTCGTTCTACTGGAAGCTTGTTCAGCACATCTCTATATTAATTGCATTTAACATGATGCCTGCTACATGTGGGAAACTGAAACAAATATTTATGGAAAATAAATATTTATGAAATGGAATAAGGACATGACATCTAATAAATACATGTGAAAATTAAAATACATAAATAGGATCCTTGCACCAATCTGTTAGGCATTTGTCTCACTTCAGTGCTCTTTATTCTATGAGTTTCATCCAAAACCCGTTTCTCTACTTTTCTAGTCCCCATTCACTAATTTCTCATAGTCACCCATTTACTCATGTAACTTGACAAAGAAATAATCTAGGGGCCGGTGAGATAGCTCAGCGGCATAAGCACCTGCCTGGCAAGCACAAGGTCCTGAGTTCAACTCCCAGTACCCACATTAAAAAAAAAAAAAGAAAGAAAGAAAAAAAGAAATAATCTAAATTTGCAAATTAAAAACAAAAACCAAAACTGTGGTTCCAACTCTGCAGTTCACGCAAGTCATTTAGATCCTTCAGTTTCTTTGAGTTTCTGTAATAGAGATAATACAGGTTCTGTTCTCTCACAGTTGTAGAGACCACACACTATAATAAAAGACACTGATATGAAAAGAAATACCGAGTCACAGGCACAGTGGCAGGACTTGCCTTTCACCTTCATAGCCTTATTCCTGCCATCCTGGCCCAGACCAGGACACGGATGTTATCAACATATCCAACAAACCCATCACCCAGGCACCTGGCCAACCCCGGAATACAAAAATAAAATAATGACTGCCCTTGCTGTCAAGGACTTCGAAGTTCAGCCCAATAAGGGTACAACTCTAATAAAGCAGAGTGGATCACGTGGACTACATCCTCAGTTCCAAGAAGAGGAGAGGCATCAACCCACGCTTACATGGCAGTGGTAGGCAAAGATGTCAAAGAGAGCTTCTTGGAGGTGAATGATGAGCTGAATATTAAGACTGATAAAAATTAGCTAATTGTTGATAGGGAAACACAACAAGATGGTGGCTAAGATCCTCTAATAATCAGGTCCCCACAGACACCAATCTGAACAGCTATTCACCTACCAAACTGCCTTCACAGGAGCAAAGGGAGCCAGATGAAAGACCAGAATACTGGATTTCAGAATAATAATAATAATAATAATAATAATAATAATAATAATAATAAATACATTGAGGAAGGAAGAAAGGAAGGGAAGGAGTCGCCCATCTTACCTCTCCTCTGACTCTAAGCAATGCAGTATAGATACCTCCCACTTGGAGGGGAGAGGAGGAATTAAGATCTAGCACTTGAAACCAATTATCAAGCCTGCCACGATGAGACCTAGTGTACACAGAGCCTCAAGATCCCTGCTCCCTAGCCAGTAGGCGCAGTCAAGGCCTATGGAACCACACTTACTAGGTGGCCAAGGCAACCCTTTCCAACTCCCAGGCGTAAGACAGGAAACCAAGACTCCAGCCACTAGAGAACAGGGCAGGAAAGCTACCAAATAGATAAACATAATACAACATATAACCGAATAAAGGAAAATCGCCATATTGGTTATCTCAATAGATGCAAAAAAGGTAGCATTTGGAAAGATTCAACATCCCTTCATGACAAAAACTCTCTATCAATTAAGCATAGAATGTACCTCAACATAATAAAGACCATTTGTAATATACTAACAGCTAAAACCATACTGAATTTTTAAAAGCTGAAAGCTTTCTAAGGTCTGGAACAAGACGACAATGCCCACTGTTGTCAACTACATTCAATATAGTACTGGAAGTTCTACCCAGAGCAATCACACACAAAAAAGCAATAAATGGCATCCAAACTAGAAAAGACAGTAAAATTGTCAGTAGGCGACACACTGTATACAAAGAATTCCAAAGACTACACCAAAAACCTATTACAATTAATAAATTCAGCAGAGTTGCAGAATACAAAATATGTAAAATCAGTAGCACTGAAAAATGCCAACATGAATTATCTAAAACAGAATTCAGAAAAGCAATCTCATTTACAATAGATATAAAACCTAGGAATGAATTTAAGCAGAGATAAACGACCTTTACAATAAAAACTATAAAACACTGATGAAAGAAATTGAAAAAGACACCAAAAAAAAAAAAAAAAAAAAAAAAAGAATGGATATCCCATGTTCATGGAAGAATCAATACTGCTAAAGTGTCCTTAACACCCAAAGCAATCTACATATTTTATGCAATGACATTTTTCCGCGTTAGGGGAAAAAAACCTAAAATTTGTATATATAAACACAAACACTAAATTGCCAAAGCCATCTTAAGCAAAAAGAGCAAAGCAGGAAGTATCACATGACCTAACTTCAAAAGCTGTGATCGGCAAGACAGCATGGTAATGCAATAAAAACAGACGCATGGGCCAATGGAAGAGAATACAGAGCCTAGAAATAAATACGGGCATCCACAGCCAACTGATTTTTGACAAATGGCCTAAAAATATGCCTTGGCAACAGGATAGCCTTTTCAGTTAATGATGCTGGGAAAACTGGGTATCCAAATGAAGAAGACTGAAACTAGACCTCTCTCACCAATTATAAAAATAAATTCAAAACAGACTAAAAGACACATACAAGACATGAAACTACTAGAATAAAGCACAGGGAAAATGCTTCAGAACATTTGAAGGGGAAAGGATATTTTTAACGAGATCCCAAAAGCACAGAAAACAAAAGCAAATGTAGACAAATGGGATTTATCAAGAAGTTTCTGTACGCTGAAGGAATCAATCATGTGTGCTTGCACGACTAGTACAGAAGAGGGACCCCAAATGAAGCAAAGCCAATGCGGCAGCACTTCACAATCATGAATGCTCACAATCATAGAAATTCGCTATCATGGAAAGTTTACAATCATGGAAAGCCACCCAGCCCATAACAGCAAGAGCTGATTTCTCCTGACTAACTCAGGATCCAGTGGAAAACCTGCAGCAGGAGTGTAACAATCAGACAGCAGTTAGCACTGAAGGCACACACAGCAACTGTCAGAGCTTAGCTAAAACAGGTAGTATAAAACGGACTGACAGAGAAAAAGCCCAGGGACAAATGAAAAGGACCTGCAAACTGCAAGACACAGAAGACAAATCAAGTGTTTATTCTGGACCAACCAGGTGGGTAGCAGCACCATTCTCACCAGGATCACTCAAAAGCAGAAAGGGGACAGGGTGAGGACTAAAGTTTTGAAAATGTTTATTTTGAAATACTTATGAAACTCCATGTACAAAATCATGATAATAGCTGCTATTTATCAGTATTTATTATGTGCTAGGTATTGAGTTAACATTCTGTATACATCATTTGGTTTTCAGAGGAATGCCTGTTATGAGTAAATACTAAAAAAAAAGGCTTTGTATTAATTTGCCCTGCTCTGATTATGCAAATTTGGATAAATTCAATTGTCAGTTGTGATTTTTACCATCTTCCACTGAAACCTTATTCTCATTTCATTAACCTTTTGATAAAGCAGTCTTGCCTTTCATGTAATCAATCCTAGGGATCTCAGATATACTCTATGAAAAGATGCCAGTGTACTACCATGCCATTGATGAGGAAGTGGCAGCTCAGAGAGTGTAATTTGCTCAAAAGATTTAAAATGCGTTACATACGTGAACCAACTCCCCACAATGAATATAATCATTATGTACTACAAACAAACTCATAAAAATAGAAATTTTTTAAAAAACAAATTCACACAGTAAGTACAGGAATGAAGTTTGAGCCTAGACTTGCATGACAACAAGCCCAGGTTTTCAGTGGTTATGATATATCACCCCTCAAGGATGGGGTGCTGTGGGATTCATTAGCACATGACTTAAATATACTCAGAGAAAGTAAAGAACAAAATAAAGAGCTGAGGAAGGAGCCATCAAATGAATTCGTATTTAGTGAATGAACTAACAAACAAGGATTCAGAAATAATTCTGAGAAGCAGGCAAAGAATGAGGAGGTTACCAAGAAAGAATGGTATCATAAAAGCTGAAGATTCAAAATGTAATGAGCAACAGTATCAGACTTTCAGGGAGATCAGATAAAAGGAACCAGAAAAGTCCATTGGATATAATAACACAGAAATCATTCGTTGGTGGCCTTGGCCAAGTTAGTCAGATGACAGTAGAAGTCTGAAGTGATAATGATGGTGATGGTAACAGGACTACTTTTCTATAAGCTGGACTGTAATAGAACGCAAGAAAGGACATCAAAGTAAAGGTTTATTTTGTTTTCCCTGAAATGGAAGATACTGAAGCATTTTTAATTGCTAATGAAATAGGGGCAACAGAAGTAAACACTGAAAACAGAAGCAGTAACTTAGTATTCGGCTAAGGCATTTTAAGTAAAAGGTAAAATTATCATATAATGAGGAAGACTGAGCTATAGAATTAGAAGAGAAGTCCCCACAGCAGAAAATAAACACGTTTCGATTTCATGAAGTGGTACTGTACTTTCTAGGCTGTGCGATTAGCTTGTACCCATCACTGATAAACAGAACCCACAGTGCTTTCTGTCACCAACACAATGGAGTAACCATCACAGAGAACAAAAAGTACCAAGTGTTACTTTATACATTTGTGCTATTTCCTATCACATGAAGAAAGCTCCATAAACACAACACACTTAGCTTCTCTTCTCTCATACTAACACTCACGTACAGCCCACACCTCTAAGAAAGGCGAGTCACTTATCTAGGAAATTTAGAATCTCCATATGCTTGGCAAGTTTTTAGGGCAGGATCCTCATTTTTTTATAGGGTCAGGACCTCTGTGAAGAAGCTTGTGGTTTTGCAGCACTACCTCTCACTAGATTGTGAGCTGATTCATTTAATTCTGAGGTTCAAGAGAAAAAGACCATTGCCTGCCATAAGCACACACTATGACTGATGAACAAAAGGACAATGAATGAATGAACATCTAGTGAACTGTCCAAAGAAAACTAACCAGGGTGGGAGAGGGATGGAAAGGAAAGTAAAAAGAATTAAGATGTGTTATGTACAAGTGCCAACTCCACACAATGAATGTCATCACTATGTACTGCAAATATGTGCTAATAAAAAAACTTTTTAAAAGAAAATTAGCCAAAAATCAGAGATGAAGTGTTTATGATATGAACCCAAAATAACTAACTAGAATACACAGTACGTAAGAAAATGAAGACACAGAAAGAAGGAAGATTCAACTTTGTAAAGACAAAACTACCTAAATTAACTTATAAATTTAACTCATCTCTAGAAGTGCACCACTAAGTGTGAACCCCCCCATCCTCCCAGGCCTAGAAAAGCAAATTGTGGCTATGTTCTGTACTGCAGGATATTTGGAAATGTTCTATACCTGTGGATATTTGCTTTTTTGAGCAAAAGCAGTAATTAATCTCTCTTGAATGACCAGTGATGTTAAACATTTTTTCATATATTTACTTGCAGTTTCTACTTCTTCATCTGAAAAGTATTTATTCATTACAGATGTCCATTTTCGGACTGGGTCTTTAAATTTGGGGGGGTCTGATTTTTTTTTATTTCTTTATATATTCTAGATTATTAGTACTTTGTCTGAGGAACAGCTGGCAAAGTTTTTCCCACACTGTGGGTTGTCTCTTCACTCTGTTGGTGGTTTCTTTTGCCGTGCAAAAGCTTTTTAATAAGATGAGATCCTAGCTGTTGACTCTTAGTAATATTTCCCATGCCACTGGGGTTTTGTTCATGAAATTTTTGCCTACACCTATGTCTTCAAGAGTTTTAACTAGTCTCTCTTCCAGGAGATTTGGTATTTCTGTTTTAATATTTAGATATCTGATCAATTTTGATTTTGATAGTGAGAAACATGGGTCTAGTTTTAGTCTTTGGCATGTGGAAAGCCAGTTTTTCCAGCAACATTTATTAAAGAGGCTTTCTTCCAGTGAATGTGTTTGACCCTTTTGTCAAAGATAAGGTGTGTTTGAAGTTGTTTCTACATCTTCTAATCTGTTCCACTGATCCTAAGGTCTGTTTTTTGTTTTTTTTTTTTTTTTTTTGTCAGTACCATGCTTTTTTAAATCACAGTAGCTTTGTAGTATAATTTCAAGTCAGGGATTGTGATGTCTCCCACCTTGCCTTTGTTGACCAGAATTATTTTTGCTATTCTAGGTCTCTTCTCGTTCCAAATAAATTTTAGGAATGTTTTCTCTAGTTCTGTGAGGTATGCTAATGGTATTTTGATTGAGATTGCATTAAATCTATATAACAATTTTGGGAGTATGGCCATTTTCACTATATTGGTTCTTTCTACCCAAGAACAAGGGATATCTTTCAATTTTCTTATGTCCTCTTTGATCTCCTTTTTCAGAGTACTATAGTTTTCAATATAAAGATCTTTTACTTTGTCACATTGATTCCTAAGTATTCCATTTGGGGGGATGCTATTGTGAAAGGTGTGGTTTCCCCAATTTCTCTCTCAGTGAGTTTGTTATTTGTGTACAGGAATGCTATTGATTTTTGAGTGTTGACTTTGTATCCAGCTATGATACTGAATTTGCTTATTAAATCTAGAAGTCTTTTGGTGGAGTTTTTGGGGTCTTCTATGTAGAGTATCATGTCATCTGCAAATAATGATAATTTAACTTCTTCCTTTCCTATCCTTATTCCTTTTATTTCTCTCTCTTGTCTAACTGCTCTGGCTAATGTTTCCAGAACTACATTGAATAGGAGTGGTGACAGTGGACATCCTCATTTTGTTCCTGATTTTAGAGTGAAAGCTTTCAGTTTTGGGCCATTTAGTATGATGTTGGCTGTTGGTTTGTCATAGATGGCTTGTATCAGATTGAGATAAAGACCGTCTATTCTGATTTTCTGTAGGGTTTTTTATCATGAATTGGTGTTGGACTTCGTCAAATGCTTTCTCTGCATCTACAAGTGAAACCCAAAACTCATAAGAGGGAGGAAATTATAAAGATCAGAGCAGAAGTTAATACAATGGAGACTAAAAAAAAAATACAAAGAATCAATGAATCCAAGAGTGGTTTCTTTGATGGGCTGGTGAGATGGCTCAGCGGCATAAGTGCCTGCCTTGCAAGCGCGAGGGCCCGAGTTCGACTCCCGGATCCCACATACGAAAAAGGTGCCGGTGATATCGCTCAGCGGCACGGGTGCCTGTTGGCACGCGAGGTCCTGAGGTCGACCCCCCAGTACCCACAAAAAAAAAAAAAAAAAAAAGAGTGGGTTCTTTGAAAGATTAAATAAAATTGATAATACCTTAGCCAACCTTATCAAAAAAAGGAAAAAAACTCAAATCCACACAATTAGGAATGAAAACGGTGAAATCACAATAGATCCTGCAGAAACCCAGGTCATCATCAATACCTACTTCGAGAACCTTTATTCTAATAAGAGGGAAAACAAGAGAAGAAATGGACAGATTCCTACATACATATGAATTACCAGAGCTGAATCAAGAAGATACAAAAATTCTAAATAACCCAATATCAGTCAATGAAATTGAAGATGTAATTAAAAACCTGCTAACAAAGAAAAGCCCACGTCCTGATGGAATCACGGCTGAATTGTACAAGAAATTTAGAGAAGATCTAATGCCACTGTTCCTCAAACTCTTTAATGAACTTGAAAGGGAAGCAATACTCCCAACTCACTCCTAGAAGCAAGTATTACCCTGATATCAAAACCAGAGAAGAACCCAACCAAAAAAGAGAACTACAGGCCAATCTCCCTAATGAACACAGATGCAAAAGTCCTCAATAAGATACTTGCAAACGGAATACAGCAAATCATCAATATTATACACCATGACCAAGTAGGATTCATCCCAGGGATGTAGGGTTGGTTCAACATATACAAAATGTAATACATCTTATCAACCGAGCCAAGGACAAAAATCAAGAAAATTTAATACCAAAAATATAAATAAACCAATCAATGAATGGACAAATGAACTAAACTGACGCATCTCAAAAGAAATACAAATGGCTGATAAGTATATGAAAAAATGGTCAACGTCATCAGCCATCTGGGAAAAGCAAATCAAAACTACATAGACATTTCATCTCACCCCAGTCAGAATGACTATCATCAAGAATACAAAAAACAATACTGTTACTGTTAGGATGCAGGGACAAAGGAACCCTTTTACACTGCTGGTGGGAATGTAAATTAGTACCACCACTATGGAAATCGGTATGGACAATCTGCAAAAAGAAACTAAAAACAGGGCTACCATTTGACTCAGTTGCATATATCATTGCACAACATATTAACAAAATAATTAAAATAAGTACACTAAAGATACACCTCCATACCCATGTTTGTTGAGGCACCATTCACAGTGGCTAAGCTACGGAAGCAGGCTAGGTGCCTATTCACTGCTAAGGGGATAAAGAAAATGTGGTAACAGTGGAATATGATTCAACCCTGAAGATGTAATAATGTTGTTTGCAGGAAAATGGAAGGAACCAGAAACCAGCATGTTAAACAAAATAATCCAGATTGATTATTTTGTCACATGTTTTCTCTCATACGTGGAAACTAAGGGGAAAAAAAAGAGAAACAGAGATTCCCCGAAAGAAAAAGGGAATAAGGAGGAATGGGTAAAGAAAAGCAAGGAGGATAATAGTGGGTAGCAACTATCATCACAGTATGTTATATCCATGTAGGAATATGCCAAATGAAACCCATTTTTCTGTACAACTAATATGCACTAAGGAAAAAGAAAGGAAGCCAAGACACAAAGTACATACTGTATTCTCTTGTGCCAGTACAGAAACTACCCAAGTTACTCTCTGCTGTTGAAGACCACAGTTCCCTGGGTTGTAGAAAATGGAGGGCTCTGGTGCCGGTAACGTCCTCTTTTCTGAGCTAAGTTTCATGAGCGTGTTAGTTTACACACACTAAACATATGCCTGCTTTCTGATACATGCAGAAGCAAGTGCCTTATACTTCAATACAAAATTTTAAAACGAGAATAGAACAGGCAATCTGAAAGAAGAAGGAAGGGAGGCAGAGGGGGTCCATAACATTGGAGCAAAGCATGGCAGGGTTAAAGGAATTTTGGGAGTTAAGACTCCCAAAAAAGGCTATTTTGAAGATGACAATTCACAATTAAATGAGTAATCTAGACTTTGGAAAAATCAATCTCACCACGACTATCTGATAGTTACAGATACCTTTACCTTACAGTAAGCAACATTCACATATTCACTTTTCTTAGTCTTTCTTTAACTCCACCCTAATGTGCCTCCCTCGTTCTAATTCCTTTCATGTATATTTTAATGAAGATGAAAAATTATTAGCAACTTTTGGAGCCATTACCTTTGAAAAGAAAAGAGCACTGCTATTCAAGACATATCACAGAGAATATGTTTTACAATGTTCACTAATAGGACAAATCCAGATCTAGAATATTTCAGGTCAGTATCTAACTTGGAAAAAGTGCAAGCAAACAAACAGTTTTATAAAAGAAAGGATGCCTGCAAAAGTCGAAAGATGGTATTAAAGTTAGAACCATGGTGATTTTTCCCCCAAATTACTCTTTTCCTAGAAATAATTCTCAAGCTTTCCTAAGTACTCATAAGTCCCCTTTCCTGACTCTGTTACGAGGCTCTATTTATTAGTCCCCATTTCTTGGACGCTTATCATGACCAATGCAAACCCACAAAGTTGTGGAGGGGGAGCCCAGCAAGCAGGACCAGGTGGAAGACCTAATCCCAACTACTCAATGACCTTGAATTTAACCTTTCTCCCACCTGGTAAATTTAACTAACAACCACTGTCCTCATTACCACGCAGAATGCAAGGTGTGAGCGTGGAAAGCTCAAATAAGAAAAGAAATGGAAAGCACTTGAAAAACTGTATAGTGCTGTGCAGGATAGGATGAGATTTCCGAAATATCCACCATCAGACTGCAAAGGGAGAGGGTCTTAAATACAACACTACCTCTGGATTCTTCTAGATGCTAGAATGGCTGCTGAAATAGCTTGAAGAATAATAATTCTATAGTGCTGACTCATACAAAATTGCTAATTTACAAATCTCCAATGGGTAATTATTAACAGAAAACTTTCATATTTTTGTAAAAAGGTTTTCTAACCAACCATAATACCTCGGGTTTGGGCAGCTTCCTTTAAAGCAGCTAGAAGGTGAGGCTTCAAGTTATCCAAAATAAATCTTCCTTCAAGACCTGGGAAAAGGGACCTAGAACATGAAAGATACACAGCAATTACAATCTTCTAACAATTCTAAAATAAAACTCTGGGCTGGGGTGTAGCTCAGTGGTAGAGCACTTGCCTAACATGTGCAAGGCCCTGCAAGGCCCTGGGTGTTCAATCCCCAGCACCACCACCACCCCCCAAAAAACTACCACGGTACTATATAACTTCTAGCCAGTTAAACTTATCATTTTATTTTACTTATAATGTACACATTAAATCACAGTACTTTTTGATCAAATAGGCTTTGCTCATAGGGCATCATATATCATATAAATCCACAAGTATTCTTAATATCCTAGGATAAAATTTATTTTTTGAAATGTCAATACAAATCCTGAGTTATAGTTACTTATCATTTTAAATTTCATCAAAACAGTTCATTAGTGACTTATATGATGTAGCTATGATTAACAATTATAATCATTGTTTTCAGGGTTACTGAAATTTCTAAGAAAAATAATTACTTTCATAATTTTTTTTTTTTTTTTTTTGAGATAGGGTGCTACTATGTTACAGAGGCTGGTCTTGAACTCTTACGCTCAAACAATCCTCCTGCCTCAGCCTCCCAAGTAGTTGGGACTGTAGGTATGGGCCACCACGCCCAATATTAGGTAACTTTTTAAGTGATAAAGGTTAGAACGCTTTTTCATTTTAAAATATAAAATGTATTCTTTAGTATCTTAACAAAGCATTCCTTTAGAAGTGCTCCTAAAACCTACATAGATAACTCATGAATTTTCTAAGAAAGGGCCCCAAGTGTGGCAGGAACAAAGAGCCCCTAAGAGTAAGCCAGCATTCCAGTACCTTGGGTACTCTTCTGAGGTAATATAAACAACATCTTGGTCTGACACAGATGAGGAGAAGGGGATAAAGTTTCCATTTTGTAAAGGTAGCAGCTCCAGGCCAAGCAGCTCACTGTAGGCTTGGTCAGAAAGCACGAACTCTAGCAGGTGGAGCTTTTCCTCCGTGCTGCCCATGTGTGCGCACTTCCGCAGCACCTGCCGCACCCACATGGGTGTCACCTTCCTCACAGGGGTGGCCATGGGTGAGGCAGCAGCACTGAGCTGAACAGCAGCAGCCAGATTTCCTGGCACCTTGGCAATCTGCTTCCCTGAGCTCTGGAGGTAGTTCAGCACAGATTTTGTGTAATCCAAGTTTTCATCAAGTTCGGAGAAGTATGCCTGCTCCAACTTGACCCAGTCGCTGCTGACTGAGTAAATAACGGCATGCTGGAAGAGTTCACTAAACAGGGGCGCCAACACCGGCTGCCAGTGCACCTTGACTTTGCTAGCCTCGGGCCAAAGCTTGTAGATGAGGTCAACTGACAGAGGGAAATCAGAGCTCTTTTCTGTTTCCAGACGTTTTATGGAATCTAAGATTAGAGTAGCATAAGCTTTTGGGACAACATTCACAACAAGAAATTCATTCCATAAGGCCGCAGGATCTCTCCACTGGTCCAGCTCTCTCCATTTTATGCTCCTGCGGTTGTCAGTCAGGCCGAAGAATCCACTGACGTGAACTGGAAGCCCCGTTCTGCTCTCCTCACCCGGTGGCAAAGGAAGAAAACAAAATGCTTTTCCTGAGAAATCAGACACTGCTCCTTGTTCTTCGTCATCTCTGCCTGATAAAGGCATGGCAATTCCAATGATTGGGACAAATTTCAATTCATCAGCTAAAGAGTCAAGTTTACTGCTAATCCCTCGCCCACCCACACTGTTACACACCACCCAGGATGTTTTCTGTGCATCCTTAGTACTCTCATCTTCCAAAACTATATTTATATGATATGTTACACAAGTGATGCTATTGCTTGGGATCTTTTTACAGTAGTTACTTATAGCAGTTCCCAGAATCTTTATAGAATTTGGCCTTTCATGTTTCAGGGCCTTATTCTCACTCGCAGTCACTCTGAACACCAGTTTCTCCATCCCATCGGCCTCTCTGACATGTAAAGAGACGTCTTGCACGCTTTTCAGAAAGAGCAGCACTGTGTCTGCATCTGCCCTGAAAGACTCAAACAACTCAAGAACCTTCTGTTTATTGTAGAGGTTGCTACTAAGCTGTGAAGGTTGCAGGCGAAGAGGGAAACGAAAAAATGTTCCTGGAAAATTTCCATTTATAAACGTCTCCTTGGTGCTTCCAAAGACGCCAATAAAGGGTGCAAACTGGTCAGAAAGCTCACTGATTTCTTTGCTGTCATCTTTGAGATTCCAACACTGGCCTGATTCTTGGGGGCCAAAAAGTGTTTGATGAGGATCTAACATTCCAATCTGGTCACCACTGAAGATACATGGAACATCTGTAAGGAAAATTTAAGTCATGATCAACTTTGAAACTTACTGCACAATTATAATTACACCTATAATGAATTTATAATTACCTTCAAAATATTACATATGAAAAAGTATGAGCCAGGATTCAAAAACTAACTTAGCTTTGGGAATATAATCCACTGAATATGAAAAATAATGATTTTTCTGAACAGACACTTCCAATCCTAAAATTCTTTTGGAATCAGAAGAGATCCATAATACCAAAAACAATTCTGGGCAACAAAGGCAAGGCAGGGGACATCACAATCCCTGACTTAAAACTGTACTACAAAGCTACTGAGATAAAAACAGCATGGTACTGGCAAACAAAAAAAAAGACTCAAGGATCAATGGAACAGATTAAAACATGAGGAAACAACTTCAAACACGCTCAGCCATCTTATCTTTGACAAAGGGGCCAAACACATTCACTGGAAGAAAGATAGCCTCTTTAACAAATGGTGCTGGAAAAACTGGCTTTCCACATGCCAAAGACTAAAACTAGAACCTTATCTTTCACCACGCACTAAACTAAAATCGAAATGGATCGAAGATCTAAACATTAAAACAGAAACATTAAATCTGCTGGAAGATAGAATAGGTAGAACTCTTGATGACATTGGTGCAGGCAAAGACTTTATGAACGAAACCATGACTGCATGGGAAATATTACAAAGAATCAACATTTGAGATTTCATCTTATTAAAAACTTTTTGCACAACAAAAAGAAACCACCAACAGAGTGAAAAGACAATCCACACTGTGGGAAAAAATTTTTGTCAGCTGTTCCTCAAAGGACTAATATCTGGAATATATAAAGAAATCAAAAAATCAGACACCCCCCAAATTTAAAGACCCAATCCAAAAATGGGCATCTGAGATGAATATACACTTCACAGATGAAGAAGTAGAAACTGCAAATAAATATATGAAAAAAATGTTCAACATCACTGGTCATTCGAAAGAGAAAAATTGAAATAGCACTGAGATTCCACCTCACCCCAGAAAGAATGGCTGTTATCAAGAAATCAACCAATAACAAATGCTGTTGGGGCTGTGGGGAAAAAGGAACCCTTCTCCACTGTTGGTGGGAGTGTAGACTGGTGCAACCACTGTGGAAAGCAGTGTGGAGATTCCTCAAAAAACTAGGATTAGAGTTCCATCTGACCCTGCCGGTCCCCTTCTTGGTATCTTCCCAGAAGAATTAAAGGTATCACACCACAGAGATAAATGCACGCCCATGTTTACAACGACACAGTTCGTAATAGCTAAACCTTGGAAACAGCCCAAATGGCTATCAACCAATGAATGGATAAAGAAGATGTGGTTTTTTAATACAATGGAGTACTACTCAGCCATAAAGACTGAGGATAAACTTGAGACATTTCTAGGTAAATGGATGCACCTTGAGACCATACTCTTAAGTGAAATAAATTGGACACGCATGTTCAAATATCGCACTGTTTCTCTGGTGTGAGAAACTGAAAGTGTAAATAAGAACCAAGATGTATAATACATATTGGGAAATGGTATGAAAATGTTCAAATGAGAAGGGGAACAAGAGGGGTTTGATAAGAAGGGACATAAAAAAAAAGAATAGAAGGATAAAATGGAAACAAAGCTTTTGTAAGTAAGGGGAAGAGGGGCTGAAGGGAGGGGAAGGGATTGGGAAAAAAAGACGCAAGATATATGATGTACAGGTACAAATTTCACATGATGAATGTTTTCGTTATGTGCATCTAAAATGAACCCATAAAAAAATGAAAAAGACAAGAAAAAAAACCTTCCATGATTACTGTGAAAGCTAGGATACATTCAAATATTCATCAAATGGAAGATGTAAAGAGTATTTGAATATTTACACTCACCGCCATAATCACAGAACCCAACTAATTAAAGAAGAGTTGTACCCTTTGCTCAAAATTAAACAATCAACTGCAGACTCTGACAAAAGAGAGAAACACAATGCAGGCAGTTCCACAGGCCCTAGAGTGAGCAAGAGGGCGTAAGTGCTTCTCATGCTGGGTGTCTCATCAAGCTGGTCTGATGACAGGTAGGTTTTGGATAATATGGCCCTTGAGTTGATAGATATAGGGGAAATAATATAACTCCCAACCTGTTAGATGTCAGACATGCCAAGTTTGTGTTCCCCAAAACCAGAGAATGAATTTTAAGGAGCAAAGGATGTTAAGAGTAGGGAGAATTTATTTAACAGAAAGCTCCTGAGAGACAGGAGGGGACCCAAACATGGGTTCCCACTTTTTAAAGGAAGCTTTATAGAGCAAAATCACAAGGTGGGTACAACGTGGGTCAAAACTATGATCAACTAATAAGATGACAAGTATAGCCACTTAGGTAGTATTGGTTTAATGGGGAAGCAGGTCACATAGCAAGCATACATGGAAAGAACAAGGACCTTCTTTAGGAAGGGATGGATCGGGGGTCCTGGTTACCCACTGGGGTGACTGATGTCTATCTAGACTTTATTGGGCCAGGTGGCAACAATTATCCCCTGGGGAGGTATGTGGGCCTGGTCATCCTGTCTTTATCTCGAGCCTCGCCTTTAACAGATGAGCCTCCAGCCATGGGTGTAATGGGTTCTCATCTTCTGCACTGACTTGTTTGAGGGCCTCGCTCTGTCTGACTGCCTATAATATTTCCACCTAACTTAGCTGTCCATAGTAATAGCACTTGCTTTACCTGCTTCTCAATTAAAGACAGAGTGATACTCTCCCACTGGCAGAAAAAGGAGGTATGTCAGGGTTACTGAACTGAAATTCTGATCCACAGTGCCTCTCAGAGGACTTCCCAAGGGCAATTCTGTTTTGCCTCACATGCAACCTTCATCCTCTAAGCTTCAGGGAAGTCAATTTTTTTTTTTTTTTTGTGGGTACCAGGGGGTTGACCTCAGGACCTTGCGCGCCAGCAGGCGCCCGTGCTGCTGAGTGATATCACCGGCCCTTTTTTCGTATGTGGGTTCCGGGAGTCAAACTCGGGTCCTCGCACTTGCCAGGCAGGCGCTTACGCCGCTGAGCCATCTCACCGGCCCCTCAATCCTTAACAGCTGTTGACCGCTAACTCCAGGTTCAACTGTCACAATCAGTGATTCGGAAGCTCTTGGGTATTTTACATAAGTCTTTTTTGTTTGTTTGTCTGTTTGTTTTTTTGAAACAGCGTCTCCCTATGTAGTACAGCCTGACCTTGAACTCAATTATGTAGCTCAGGTCGGCCTTGAACTCCTGCCTCAGCCTCCCAAATGCTGGGATTACAGGTGTGCGCCACCTTGCCTGGCCTCTCTTGGGTATTTTAAGTAACAAACACAATACCTACCTACTTCCCAGGTGAATCCATCAACAGTGTGGTCTAGGGCACACCTGTCCCTGCTCGACTACACAGCACCATACCCCCACAACTGAAATTGGGTCAGGGAGACTCCTAACATTGCAAAAACATGACAATGACCTTCTCAAGTCCTCAGGGTAGAGAATAGCCTCCCAGATAATGTCCCACATCAATGTTGGGCACAAAACCACATGGAAATGCTGATGCTGGGCAATCAGCCTGCTTCTAACCTCACGCTCATTCCTTAACAAGCCTCCATACTCGTATAGGTCACATCTGTGCTCCGTAACACTTACTAACCCTATGTTGCCGTCCTGAAGGACAGAATGCAAATAAGTGAACCATGAACATTATTATGCATGTATAATAGTTACATTTGAATATATAATTTAATAACTTCAATATATAGTAAAGATTATTTAACAGATCAATATTAATATAAATACAAATAAGTTTACTAAAGTTCAGCGATAGCTAGGATGACCTTACTTTCCACTTGCCCCGGGCAGTCCCAGTGCAGGCCAGCTATCTGAGAACAATACCACTCTCTTTTGCTATCAAACACGTCCCAGTTTGGATGATAACTTACACTGTGCCCCTAGCTACTGCCATACCCCAGCCTGCTCGTCTCTCCTTCAAGACACAGTTTCAAACAGAACCATAAGAAGGACCAATTCCATAAAAAAAACTTTTTACCACACACATATAGTAAGGAAACAGTGATTCTGGAAGAACAGCCGCATATTTGTAGGGATGTCTACATTGAGGGATATTTATACTGAAGTACTTCCTATTGTACCTATGAACCAGAAACTTCATGTTCTAGATTTGAAACATGACTTCAAAGTAATCTTTAAAGTGCATATAAGTCTTTCAAAAAGTAGAATGTTTATATGAGGAGAAAATGTACAGCTACTGGAACCACTTCAAAGATCTTCATTTTCTCAGTTACTCAACACCATGAAATATTACACTCTTTTAACCTTATGATACTTAGAAATACTGTATGTCCAAGAAAATCAGTAAGAATCAGCCTGACTCCTAAAGATTTATAGTGTGACAATTTTTCCTATAGTGACAATCTTCTGCTTTCCAAAAGCTACATTTTAAATCTCACGTCAAATGACAAATGACACCAATTCTACTAGCTCATAATTTCAACTTTCAGCATCACATAATGAAGCAAAACTTTGGTATGTTACTATGGTAAGTTTAGAAAATTCAAGACACTCTGATATCTCCTTGACATACTTCTTGCCACTGCAAAATGTGGGGAAAATGCCTTTAAAACCATTTCATCTCTGAAGTTAACCAAATAAATTACAGAATACAGGCTAACATTTTTTTCCATTATCGAGACTGAAAAGCCAAATACTACACCTGTTATGTGGTAGACAGAATTAAACCCAATTCCAAATCTTCCAACCTTCAGGGGGTCATCCTTCTTCCGGCTTCGTGCTATCTCCTGAATGCCGTGCCAGTCCTCGGGGGTGAACACTGCATTGTTGTACGCGTACAGAGCTGCCCCTGGTGAAAGCGCACAAGCAGGGATTCAGAAAGAAATGAGATCTACGACTCCATTCTACGTGACAACTCCAATCATTTTCACCATCAAAACTAAAACAGATGAATGGCAAAATTAGCAGCCAAAGAATTACATTATTGCTGGCCAAAAATGCAGAAAGGAAAAATTAAGCGCTTAGACACCCAAAATATAGGGCAAACAACGAAGTTAATCCTAGTACACTACAGTGTGAAAACCATTCCAGACAGCAGACTAAATCATATTTTGGGTAGAGGGAACTACCTGAAAAATATATTAAGACCTGTTACTAATGAAACTTTATTAATGTATTATCTCATAGAGTGAAAAATAATCCTTTAATAATGTTAAATCAGTAACGTTAATAATCACCTGGCATTTAGAGTCTTGCTTTTATTATTTTTTTGTTTTCTATGCAAGGCATTATTTGGATAATTTTAAAAGTCACTAATGTGACAAGTGCTTACATAAGTGTTCTAAAATTATACTACTTCTCCTAACTAGTTTCTTTAAAAAAAAAACTATATTTATAATGATGCACAAATATTTTAGAACCCTATTTTAAGACCTATATTCAAACATATTCAATATTAACTCTTCCAACTTTAAAAATTATCAATTTAAAAAGTTGCTTAAGGGCCAGTGAGATGGCTCAGTGGCATAAGCGCCTACCTGGTAAGTGTGAGGTCCTGAGTTCGACTCCTGGAACCCACATAAAGGAAAAAAAAAGGGCCGGTGATATCGCTCAGCAGCACAAGCGCTTGCCCAGCAAGCGCGAGGTCCTGAGGTCAACTCCCGGTACCCACATTAAAAAAAAAAAAAGTTGCTTAAACCTAAAATACACAAAACGTTGGGCCAGTGAGATAGCTCGGCGGCACAGGCGCCTGCCTGGCAAGCGCGAGGTCTTGAGTTCGACTCCCGGAACCCACATACGAAAAAAGGGCTGGTGATATCGCTCAGCGGCACGGGTGCCTGCTGGCGCACAAGGTCCTGAGTTCGACCCCCAGTACCCACAAAAAAAAAAAAATACACAAAACATGTACAGCTGGGTGGACTCCTACAAAGTGAATGGACAAGTATAAGTACCATGCAAATGAATTATATGTGGATTCCTAGCCCTGCCAGAGGTTCTCCTTAGGTACCTTTAACTTCAAGCCCAGATATGTGGACGCTGGCCTGGTTTGTTTTATAAAAATGGCGTGACCACTATTTCTAAAACAGTTAAAATCAGGGTATGAAATGGGTCAAGGCTGCAAAGGCTATTTTGAAGACAAGTCCCAAGTGATGAGAAAGGACTCTGGAGTCAGGCGAGGTTAGGGTCACCAGTTTGACCATTACCAACTCCAGACACATGCTTGGTTTCCTCATCTGTGCACCAAGGATGAGAGCGGTATCTACCCACAAAGGAGTAGTGAGCATGTGATGAGACAGTACAAGTAAGGGGCTCAGCACAGTACCGGCATATCTACAAACGTCAGATAGCACTATTTTAAACAGTTTTAGTGTATGACACTGTCAGTCCTTAATATGAGACTATTATTCTTTATGTAATATTACAAATAATGTTATATAATAATATTACAGGCATAGTAATAAAGTAAACATCCTATTACCCAACAGGTAACTACAGCTGTTTTGAAAGGCATCTCCCAAGCATCTAGGTTCTGCAGGGATGCTGCAGACTGTCAGCCCAAATAGTCTCCTCCCCTCCAGTATCAACGAGAGCGCTGGCAGCCAGCCCCCCACTGCTTCACTGCCTATTTAAAACATTTGCTAAGTTACAAATGTTTTCTGACAAGTTCAAATAAAGAAGTGGAACACATAAAAACAACTCCCCCTTGAAGCCTCACTCACTCTGAGGTTTTTAGATGCATCAAAACTGCTGAAGGAGTGATGAAAGTGAAAACCATCCCTGTAAGTAGAGCTACCCTAGACTCTGGGAACCGGAGCTTCCTGACACCCTGGCTACTCAGGGCCAAAACCAGACAAAGACACACAAAGACAAGGCCACCAAAGCAGGGAGGACTAGAGGGAAGTCGGCCAAATACCCCATTTCTCAAAGAGTCTCCGCATCTAGCAGGGAGAGCCCGTCATCGCTCCGTGTTTTTAGTCTTGGCACGGTTCAGATCATACTCGTGCTGGAATTAGGAAAGCAGCTGTGTACTCCACCTCTGCCTCAACCAACCTGGAGTCTCGCTGGATCCCCTCCATCTCCGACACTGATGTAAATTTTAAAATACCCCACATCTATCCTGACTAAAAGGAGGTGCTCTTGCTTCTGAAACTGAGATATGAAAGAAATAAGCATCCTGAGAAAAAGAAAAGGTAGTCTGGGAATAAAAGGGCTAACGCAGGCTTGTAGCTTACCTCCTCCCTTTACCTCAGGAATACTCAGGAAAGCTGTCCCAGCCAACCGCCTTGTAAACATGCTGACTTTGGGCAAATACTCAGTGTTTACGAGGAGGGGAGTCCTCGGCTATCAGCTACCTTCAGAAGGCTGTGCATTGCTAACACTAACTCTGGAGCTTACACATTTATGAGGCATGATTCCCTCACAAGCTATGTGATTTTTAGAAAGATAAAAATGTTTTATGATTGAGATAGCTCCCTGTGTGTAAATAGTGGTCTACACGTATCACCCGGGGACCACTTTGGCTAACCCCAGGCCAAGATGTATCCTAATACAGCACAAAAGGACCTAGTAGAAGGTGCCAAGGGTCCCAGACTTCACCTGTGTGCCTTAACCATATGCTTGAAATCCTCAGTAAAGACCTCTTATGATTGTGCATCTGATGTGACCATCCGAGCCTCTTACTTCCTTATACAAAAAAGAACAAAAGCAAGTTGGACACAAAGAATTCTCATATGCAACACTGAATGTCAGTAAACAGGGAGAAAACTGTGACCCAGGAAGATGACTGTTCACATCTGAATGCCGAAGAAAGGACATTTGCAAATAAGCCAGAGCACAGAGGGCCCTTGATCAATGTCTAGTAAGTGCAGATAAAGACCTTGGCCACCTCGCTTTACACACCCATTTTTATTTTACATTGGCTAGTCTGACATTACTTTCCAAGAGCCTATCTATAAATATGCACAAACTCAGCTAAATAATCTTCTTTTAAATACTGTTTAATAAGGTGAAGCCAGGACTGAATGCAAAAACTCCTAGACATTCAGCAGAATTTGGACGCAAAAGGCTCCTAGGATCCCTTCACACTCTCTCCTTTAAGCTTTCACGGTGAGTACGTAACACCACCAGAACGACACCAGACAGAAGCACCACCGCATCTGTGACCTCGTTTAACCCTCAAGCTTGCCAGAGACAGGCTCTGCCCCACACCACTTCCAGATGAGCAGAAGGGAACGTGAGGGTCAGAGGTACCACCAGGCACACCAGTCTCTGCAGTCCTACATATTGACAGTTTGTGTAGGACCAAGACGTAAGCCAAGCGCCCTTGAGTCCAAATTGGACAACTTTTCACAAATCATAAAAGTTGGAGCCAAGCAACCTTATAAGCTAATCTTCCCATTGTAAAATGATATGACCTCTGAAATGACCAACCTGGACTCAGCCAGGTGGCAGGAGTTAGGATCAGAAAGCAAGCCTCCCGATGTTACCACATCTCACACATCTCATTTTATGGACTGAAGTACAGCTTTCTAATCAAAAATTTGATCTAAAAATGACTATAATATAGTACATGCTAATAAATATTTAAGAATGATGATCCCTCTACGATGATAAAGCATCTTTTTAAAACTACATGACTTATATCTCTCTGAAAATTTGCCGAGGGAACTGAACCTGTTACAGAAATCTGATATCGAACCAAATGGAAGACTCTTTGCACCTGAGGAGTTAAAGGCAACTTTTATTTTAACTCTAGCAGGCAGATGGGAACCAGGTCGCACATCATCAGCGCTGTCTTGGGGTAGGGTAGTTTCTTACACAGGTTTTCAGAAGGAAGTACAAAAGGCAGACAACATGCTATTTTACAGCTGATTACATATGTTTTGTCATACGTTGCCAGGCAGGTTTGGTTCAGGCAAGTTAATTGGGGGCTTTCTATCCTATAACAGGGAGGTCAAGGCTGGGGTGAGCAGGAGGAATCACTCACTGTCCTAGACTGAGTCGAGCTGCCCTTGAAATGATGAGTCTCTGGGACTTGAAAGTAAGCAAAACATCACTGCATGGCTGAGTTACACTTATCTTGCAGCTGGCACCTGGAATGTTAAGGCTTGCTAAGTTTTGTAGCTTTCTAATTATGGGAACAGGCTGTGTTTTCTCAGTCTTACCCTTGAGTAGTGTTAGAAACATACTAGTATTAGAAATACAAATTTTTAAAATTTTCTTTACAATTCAAATAGCCTCTACAAACCTACCCTTCTTTTTCTCAGTACCTTTCCAACACATACAAGTCTTCACAATCATCCTATCAGCCTCAGAGCTGCACTAAAAGTGAAGGGCATTCAGTGCAACACTTCCAAAAGCACAAGTAAGCTATCAGGAGTCCAGTGGTCACGGTTCTCTTACTACCGTTACTTTCATTTTCCTTGTTCCTCCTCCCTCTAATATACAGGTACCCCTACAGCAAAAATTAGCACACAAAAGCACAGGCTCTTACAATTTCTTTGCAAATGCAAGAAATTATCATTTATACCGAAAGGGTGCCCCTTTATGTTACTGATAATATAAAATACAAGTTGACTGAATAGAATAAAGGAATAAAAAAGAGGCTTGTGTAATTACACTGCTTGTCATTTTGTTTGACATTTTTATTTGTTCCCTCAAATTACCAATTGGTAGACATCTTCCTCCAAAAGTAAAGAAAAACACCCAGAGAAGTAGAATTAAAACATACCACGAATGAAATACAAATGATAATGAGGTTTTTCATTAAATGAAGCATTGTAAATTACTTAAAAATAACCTGGTAGTATATAAAAGTATCTCCTAATTATTGATTCTTACCCTGATATGGTGCCATATCTTTTGACCAAAGAGTATCTGTTCCATATTGAGTTTCATCATATAAAAATTTAACTTCTGTGGCCCCAGCATCTTCTGCATTCTGAATTAATTCCTAATCATGAAATACACCAAAAGTAACATATTTAATAATGTAGCAATCCATTTCCCACCTTGGTATTTACTTAAAATATTTAAAAAGTAAATATATTTAAGTAAAGAAAACCCACTGTTATCTATCATTAACTTTAAACTCTGGTGAGGTTACTTTTTTTTTTTTTAAATGTGGGTACCAGGAATTGAACACAGGACCTCACGCTTGCCAGGCAGGCGCTTATGCCGCTGAGCCATCTCGCCGGCCCGAGGTTACTTTTTAAAGTTACTGCTACATACATATGAAATTGTGGTTGAAAAGTCCTCCAATTATATGCACCTGAAATTCATCTACATTAACTACCAACCACTAAACACAAATTCTAGGACTATTTATAATTCTTTCTCTTATTTACAATCTGCCTAAATCCTCTATTCAAAAGAAATTATTCCCCAAAATTGCACATTGTTCTCTGTGGGGAGATAACCTCATGCTTCAACCGTTTCCAAAAATTGACCTTCAGTTAGCATTTGCTTACCAAACTTATCTTCTCTTAGAAAAAAAAGAACAAAAACCAAAAAACAAACAGTATCCATCTGTATGTACCCTTCGATAGGCTCTCTTCTTAAGGTCTGACACACAAACAAGGCTTTCTCCTGCACTAAGCAGAAAGCATTGTAACGGTTAGAACTGATTCGATCCTTTCATGAAGAATGCAGTAGTGTCACTAGTTTGGTGGACGGTGCGTGAGTGGATGGAGGTCAGACCCTGTAACGTAAAAAGGAAAGGGCAAACTACACAATTTACACCCATGAGTAGTCTCAACAAGAGTTCCAGTTCCAAAACCCTAATCACTTCTGGACACCTATCAAAACATGCTGGGCTCTGGTCAACTGGAAGGAAGCCGCAAACTGAAATAAGATTCATTCCTTAGAGCTATGATGGTGAAGCTTTAGAGCTTTCATGATACAAACAGCCTGCTGTGGCAGACGTACGTAGGTTCGCCACCACTGCCCTACAGCCAAGCTCATCAAAACTTGAACTGAACTGCAGAGACATCATCCTTTTCTTATTCCTCAGATCTTAACTAAAGTAAGTAAAATCAATAGATAATTTCCTGAATGATCTCTGAAACAGACCAAACCAAATCAAAGGCTTACGTTTTAAATGGACGAGTCATTAGAAACACAACAAATCACCCCGTATGACTAAACTCATAAACCTCTGGCTTTGGGGAGATGTACCTTATCTCCCCAGAACCCTAAGCACCCACACTGACACTGCAGCAGTGACTGCAGGGAAGCCTTCCTCAGACACAAAGGTGGTACCTTGTCTACATAAAATCCAGCAACTAAAAGGAGACTGAGGGAATAGTGCAGAAGGGAAAAGCCAGGTTTGAGATCAGGCTTGTAGTTCACCAAGTGCATTCCAAAGGGCTAGGGTGTGCTGCCTACCAGCTGTGCAACCCAACAGGAACACCTGAACCACACCCTGCTAATGCCTCTTTATCAGCTGGGAATTCCTATTTATACAACTGTCCATCTCTGAAATGATTTTCAAATTTTAAAGCCACATCCCAACTCTATTCAGTCTAACAGAATCCCTAAGAATGAGCAAATTTATTTACACTAGGATAGTATAATAATACTAGGATGAAAGTAAGAACTAGGGGGCCGGTGAGATGGCTCAACGGCATAAGCGCCTGCCCAGCAAGTGCGAGGTCCTGAGTTCAACTCCCGGAACCCGTATAAAGGAAAAAAAGGGCCGGTGATATCACTCAGTGGCACAAGCACTTGCTGGCAAGCACGAGGTCCTGAGGTTGACTCCCAGTACCCACATTAAAAAAAAAGTAAGAACTAAATAGGTAGAAAAACACAATGTTAAGTTATAAAACGGTAACACTTTAGAGGTTATATCTTGTCCTTATTCAAATATCTGTGATTTATGTGTATTTTAGGAAGCAAACATGGAAAAAATTGAAGATAAAATATTAAGTTCCAGGGCCGGTGAGATGGCTCAGCGGTACAAGCACCTGCCCAGCAAGCGTGAGGTCCTGAGTTCGACGCCCAGAACCCACATAAAGGAAAAAAAGGGCCAGTGATATCATTCAGTGGCACAAGCGCTTGCTGGCAAGCGTGAGGTCTTGAGGTCGACTCCCAGTACCCACATAAAAAAAAAAAGAATATATCATAGAGACAAATAAATAATTAAAGCAATTATCCTATTACACAGACAGTCTCAAGAAAGCAAACCTCCAAATCCAGGGCCCAAATAGGCATGTCTTCCTGGCCTCCGCTGTGGACTGTGTCGTTCGTTCGTTCATTCATTTGCTGAGGGACGCCCCATCGATGTTCTACACAGCTGTGCCTGGAGCGACTGTGCTTACTGACAGCCCCCCGCAACTTAGTGCACTCCTCTGCCTGGGAAACCTCCTACGGTCCCGCTGACTGCGTCCCAAACCCATCCCTTCCAGCTAAGCACTGCGGCCATGGAAGCAAGGAAACACGGGCATTTAGATTTAGACAAAATCTTAAAAACAGAAACACTAAGAACATTTCTAAGGAATTTCATTTAGTCTCACTTTCATTGAAGTAAATCACACATGAACCCAACACATACCCTACCTTAAGAATCTGTCCTCCTTCTGGATACCTTCTTAAAATGTCCTTGAGAAAATCAACAAGTGGTGGAGTCGTTTGTCCAAATCGACCTGAAATACAGAACATATTTTAAATGATTCAGGGAAAAACCCCATGACCTATGTGTGATTTGGTTCCACCACAGTATAATCATACAAGTCAAGGTTTCACATATCTCACTGTAAAACCCTGGTACGAAAATCTACCTGATTAAGCAATTTATTAGACGGTAAAGCAGAGTCAATTTTGTCAGATCTCAAGACTTTTAACAGAACTACCCACTAGGTTTTGAAAACATTTCTAAAGCTCTGTTATCACAGAAGATTGTTATTTCAAAAATAAAAAGCACTGGGTGGAGGGAGTGGAAGAATTACTAGTTTCCAAAGCAAATTAAGTAAATGGTGCTATTTTGTGGTGCTTTACTGATGAACAGTGAGCCAGTGATAACCATGTCTACTGTCTGATGGGTCTGAAATTCAGCAGTCCCAGTCTCAAAGGATATCTAGTTTAAGTACTCCTAAGCCTTGTGTACGCCAGATACTGACCCGGTTACCTGTAGATAAGGGACAGAAAGGTGTAAGAAGAAAGGGGAGGAAGGAAGTAATTCTTCAGAGGCACAGAATTTTTTAAATCTGCATATAAGTGATCTGTTCTTAAAAATTAAAAAAAAAAAAAAATCAAAGCAAGATGAATATTACTATCAACTAGACAAGGGACCAGAACTGTTTCTGAGACAAGAAGTGCTTCAGATTTCAGATTCTAGAATATTTGCATATACTTCATGAAATATCTTAGAAATAAAAGACAAATCTAAACATAAAATTCACTTATGTTTCATATATACCTTAATATACATAGCCTGAAAGTAATTTTATATACTTTTAGTGTTTTGATTACAAACTGTTGAATGAAGTCAGATATGAAATTTTCTGTTAGTGGCATCACATGTGCATTTCAAAAGTTTTGGATCTTGGATATTTTGGGTTTCTGTATTATGGATGCTCAATCTGTACAAATTAATTTGCCTAACTTGGGTACTACTACCAAGACCAAGCCTAAATAAATCTATTTCCACAGACTTCTCTCCCACTTGTCACTCACCTAGCTCCATCTACCCTTGTTTTCCTCTGATTCTGATACTCCTTCATTGTATCCCAACATTATATGCTTTCACCTGACTTTCAAAACAGTCTTTGTAAAGATTTTTATTCAGGTATGACTGAGATACAAAACGCTACAGATACTGAACAAATACAGCTCAATTAATTTGGAAATAAGTGTACTCCCATAAAACCACCAAAGCATAACGACCATCAATGCCATCTTATCTGTCACCTCCAAAATTTCTTCCTACTTCCTTTTTGTTTCTCTTCTCCTTTTGTGGAAGGGCTCTTAATTTAAGATCTACCTTCTCAGTACATTTTTAATTACTGTTACGGTTAATATGAAGATTTCCTCCCAAAGCCTCATGTGCTCGTAGCTGGGGCTTTTGGGAGGGACTGGATCATGGGTGTGTGATACTGGATTAGTTCACTGATGGATTTAGCACAGTTCTGAGTGTGGATGATGGATCTGCTGAAGAGGAAAGACCCCCCCCCCGGGTGTGGGTGGCACCAACCAATATGCTTGTAGCCTGGGTGGAAAAGAGAAACAAGAAGGAAAGCTTGCTGCTTCCTGCCTGCCATGCTATGGACTGTTTCTCCTCTGCCACGTCGTCCTGCCTCAGAGCCAGCTGACTATGGTCTAAAACCTTTACAAACTGTAAGCTGAAATAAACCTTTCCTCCTTTAACTTACGAGTGTCGGGTATCTTGTCCCAGCAATAAGAAAAGTAACTAAAACAAGTATACAATACTGATAATCATAATCAGACCTTATATTTTACAACAGTAGACCTCCATATCACATTACTTTGCATAATTAAAATTTTATACCTTTCAATCAACACCTTCCCATTCCTCCCTCCCTTGCATCCCCTTGCAACCATCATTCTACTCTCTACTTCCAGTTTAAAACACAATCTTCATGCAACTAAATAGGGTATCTACCCCGGTAAAAATATTATACCTCCCCCTTTTAAGCCTTTTGATTGAAGGTTTACAAAAAGATGACAACTTTTGTCAGTCAGATCTCCAATCTTGATCCAATCAGGTAACTGAAAAGAAGAAAATGCATTAAAAGCAAATAATCTCTAATACTATAAATTCAGAAGTTTACCTCAAAATTTTTTCATTTAAAAGTAATGTTTGTTAATTGTTCTTATCAGGAAATAAACTGCCCTAGAAAACTGCGATAATAGTCAAATCTCTATTTAAAAATTTAAAGGATTTATATTTAAAAGACTTAAAGACTTTCCATAAATACTTAACAAAGATATTAAGACACACATATTTCTGCTGTCAAATAATTCACTTTTTTTTTTTTTTTTGGCAGTGCTAGAAACTGAACCCATGGCCTCAAGTACACTATGCAAGTCTTCTACTGGTGAGCTACATCCCCAGCCTACATTCATATTTTTAAATGATGAATCAGGATTACTAACATAAACAAAATCATCCTTTTGGTTAACATTTCCAAAGTGTACTTACTGCTTAAAACATAGCTCCATGAGACCTCAATAGTATTTAAGGACAAAAAAATTCTTTTTGAATTTCAGCAGCATGTTTTTTCTAATTATTTTCAAAGAGTAGCCTATAAAAAAAGAATTTCTTAGAATACACTTTGGAAAACATTACCACAGATGTTACTACAAAACAAAAACAAAAAACGGTGATGTGGAAAGAAAGAACAAATAAGGCTTCCATTCCTGAAGCTGTTTTAGTCCTTAAGTTCCTTGAAAATGACTCTCCTGATAAATATACAGATGTTTGCTTTCCTTTTCATGATTTTTCTGCTTCTCAAAAGGGTAGGGTACAAGATGTATTACCGTGACCCATAAGAATAGTGTAACGTGTGCCTTTTTTGAAAAATAATGCAAAGCCAGATCAACCTTCTCCCCATCCTGGTCCACTCTTGAGTCTTCCTATCTGGGGTGACCTCCTACAGCTCAACAGTCTTCAAAACATTCCTCAAAGCTCACCCAAAAGACCACCTTTCTAACTTACACTTCCTGGGCAGGGGGTGAAGAACATCATTTACCATTTTAAACTTTCAACATTTCCAACTGTCTACTGTACATCTCACACTACTACCCACCAAGGTTCCTAAATCCAACCTTTGAAAAGGTAAACTCACTAGCTTTCCTCCTAACACCATCCCTCCTCTTTATTTCATTACTAAGTTAACAGTGTTGCCATCTACACAGTCACTTTGCTGGAGAGCACAGGAAGGTATCTAAACCACATCTCCAACTAACTTCTAAGTCACAGCATGTCTACCCCCCAGTATCTCCAGTCGAACCTGCTCTTCTCCATTCTCAATCAAACAGACTTTCTACATCTCCTGGATTTTTACATCCATCTCCTACCTGGTTTTCTTACTGTCTGTATATCACCCTCATTCCATTCTCTTATGCAAAGTACAAATCTAAGCACACTTACCATTCTCGGTTAAAGAACACTTTCTTGTACACATTCCCCGTGAATCTTACAGCTACCCTGGAAAAACTAGTTCACTTGTTGCACAGCCAGAGTGGCTAACATTATTCATAGGAGGGCAGTTATTAACATGAAAAACTTAGAAACTATCCAAATTCTGTGACATATTCATAAAGCAGCATTAGTAAGAAAAGAAAAATTTATTTACTAAGCTGCCACACAACCATACAGACATATATATGCAGTAAAAACGTACACATATACACACACACATCCATTTATGAAAACAGCAGGCTAACACACAGAGATAAAAGAAGACAGACACAAACAGGCTGGGAAAAAGATGCACAGAAATAAATGTAAATCACTGACAGCATTTGTGGAGTCCCTTGCGACACCCAACAAGTCAGTGTCTGCTCAAGTTGACTTGGGAGGCAGAAGACTGCTAATTCCGAGGAGCCGGAATGCCTTGAAGACAAGATTTGCCAAGTCGCGCAAATGGACCTCACAGGGAACACAAGGAAGTTCCCGACGGGACTATCAGATAAAAGTTAATTATTCAGCCAAACTGTCACCATGCCTTGCTACCTAAAACAAACATGTGCACTCAGCAGAACTCTGTGCCTTGATTGTTCCTCAATAAGTCTGGGGGTTTGAGTCAGTCCAAGGCGTCACTCCATTCTGGTGAAGGCCCCTGGCCCCTAGACAAAGATATTTTCTGTCTCTCACATCTTCATTCATCTCTCTAACAGGATTTGCTGTTAGATTTGCTGGCCCGAACCTGAGAAGTATTCTAGTCCTCCACTGGTGATGTCATCAGAGGTGTGCATTCTATTTCTGTTTAGGTCCAATACCATCCAAAACCAATAAATTATGAGTTTTCAACAGCTTTCATTCCCTGCCTTCCCTAAAATATTCAAATTCTCACCAATAATTCAAATCTAGAAGGTTCTTGGCAGTATAAGAATTAAGAAATGGAAACACCAAAGCTGGGTGTGGTGGCACATGCCTGTAATCCCAGCACTCAGGAGGCTGAGGCAGGAGGATCGCAGTGAGTTCAAGGCCAGCCTGGACTACACAGAGAGACCCTGTCTCAAAAAAAAAAAAAAAAAAAGAAAGAAAGAAAGAAAGAAATGGAAACACCAACACTCATGCTTATACACAAGACCCTTTTTGATGGCACACATCCAACTTCTTTGTATCAAAACTGTGCCCTGCACTTATTTTCTACCTGAGCTTTATTGTTGACTCTTAAAGTTCATTTTTTTTTTGTGGGTACCGGGAGTCGAACTCAGGACCTTGCGCTTGCCAGCAGGTGCTTGTTCCACTGAGCAATATTGCCAGCCCTTTTTTTCCTTTATATGGGTACCGGGATTCGAACTCAGGACCTCGCGCTTGCCAGGCAGGCGCTTACGTCACTGAGCCATCTCACCGGCCCTGTCCTGTTTTAAAGAGCTTTGCATTTAGCTTTTATTTATCCCCAGGAACACCTTGATAGAGTCTATGTATGAAATAGTAAATAGTCAACAGATTCGAATCACACAGACACAGGTTGAACTCCGTCTGATCTCCCTGAAGCTCAGCTGTACTGTTCTGCAGAACAGACTAGTAATAACTAACTCATGAAGCACTTCTGAATATTAAATGGTATGTGAAAAGCTCCTAGAACACTGTCTGGAATTCAATAAATCTTAGCTAATAAACGTTAACCATATGTAAAATCCAATACATTTTACCAAAGTACAGAAAGAGAAAGGCGCTAAGCCTCAGTCACTTCCCAAAATTCTATCTCCAGCTCTGAGTTTTCTCCCTTGAGTTTCAGTCTAGGATCTGCAGCTACCTGTTGCATTTCAATATCCAGTAGAAATCTTACGATTGGTAACAATTAACTTTACTACATTCGTAATAGAAATAGGAAAGCAAGAATTACAAGTGCATTAATTTGGCCTCTGTTATACACAGAGCAGTACAGCAAGCAGGATCCAGATCACCAACTTTCGTTTTGTACATTTTCCCAGATGCTTCTTTTATGCCTCACCATCAGCTGAACCGTGTAGAAAAAGCAAACTGATCACCACACTTCTCCCAAAATTACCTGCCTTCTGTACCTGTTTATCTCTGCTCACTGGAGCCCTTGTTTTCCTGGTCTTACTCCAGGCTTCTAAACTTCCTTGGCTTTCTGCCTAACCCACACATCCATATGGTCCCAAACCACTACAGTTCTGTTTTCTGCAGTCTCCTGAGCATCTTTCCTCTCAAGTCTCCTCTTCACAGCCAGTCTAGCACCTCGTGGCCTCATACCAGTTCAGCGTCCTACCTGGACGCCTTCCACCCACCCAAACCCCAACACTACCACACTGCAGCCTTCACGGCTGCATATCCAGGCTGCGCACAGACATCTGCAGGAACACTCCCAAGGGCAAGACAGAGCCACAATGAGAGATGAGCAGCCAAAGGAGGCAGCACAGAACCAGCACAGCAGACCGGAGAGGGAGGTTAAGAGATAAGGTCTGGAATGATAAAGACAAAGATAGGAAAGACAGAATTTGTTCCTTTTCAATTTTTTTCTAAAGGCCCCAATCAAGTCAAACCCCCACAGAACTGAAAAGGAGGACTGATACATCTGTGGAGGAGCCTAAGAACAGATTAATCAAAAACCTGCTTAAACGGGCAAGAAACCAGAGAAATTACCCGGGTACATGGAAAGCCAAGCGTACTGAAGGCTAAAAATCACCAGTACCAAGTACTGTGCCACGATTTGTCCTGGATAGTAAGCGAAGCAATCCAAAGACGTCATTCTGTATCGCTCAGGCGCTCTGACAATCTATCTACTCAACTTCTTTCACTCTCTCCGATCCCGACAATCATGTTCTTCACCACGGAAAAACGCAAGGACAATTTATTAACAGCAAAAGGACAATTTAAAAAAAAAAGTCTTCAATTAAACGCCCCTTTTACGAAAACTGCAGAATTTTCGCCAGTCTTAAAGGATATACATGACAATATGAAATGTTATTTTCCAAAGTTTTGATCTATTCAAGTAATTTATTTGCAATTCATAAGTCTTAATACGTTTTCTCCTCAGAATAAGAAGTCATATTCTAAATTATGTCAGAAGATGCTTTTCAACCCTAAATCTCTGGGATCCACGCACTGGGGAAGACTTCCAAGAGATAAATGGTGAAGATACTTAACAGCAGTCCAGTTAGATTCATAAGATGAATAGAAAACTATGAGTAAGGACTCGGTCACTTCAGTGATGAGGTCTCTAAACCAAAAATTCTCCTTGAGTTATGCCATCAAAAATGTGCGTTCATTTCAGGAAGTGAAGACTCAGACAAAACCAGGGGCGGGGAGGACAGGATGTAAAGGCTGGAACGGTAAATCGTGACGAAAGTACAGCTAAGGGCAGGCCCGTCCCCGCGCCGCCCGCCGCCCGCCGCCTACCTCCCTGTCGCCGCGCCGCAGCCGCTGCTCCGACACCGGCCACCCCGTCTCCGCGAAGATGCGCTCCTTCAGGTCGCGCGCGGTCCCGGACGCCCGCACCGCCACGGTCCTGCAGCCCACGCAGCCGGGGAGCACGGTCACGCGGACCCACCTGCGGGGACAGACAGGCTCAGGAGGCCGCCCGCACCACGCGGCCCTCGGGCCCCGGCCCGCCCGCTCACCTGTCCCCCATGGCGGCGTCCTCGGGCCGCGCCGCCCGCGCCGCTCACGCCCGGCCCCGCCGCCCCGGGAGGCCCCGCCGCCCCGGGAGGCCCCGCGCGGGCCCCGAAGGCGGCGTCGTCATGGCGCAGGCCGGCGAGCAGCGGCGAGAGGAGCCACGGCGCGGGCGGGAGGCGGCGGCGGCGCGCGCTCTCAGCCGGCCGGGCCTGGCCCTGCAGGCGCCGCCCACGGGCACCCGCGCCCGCCCGGACCGTTACCGGCCACGCCCCTTCCAGAACGTCACGCGCAACACGACCCTTAGTGGAGGAGCCTTCTGGCCCCGCCCTTGTCCCGCCCCTCAGGCCCCGCCCAGCTTGGCCCAGTCCCCTTCCTGCAGCCGGCACCTGGAGCACATGGGGATGCTATTTGCTGAAAGCACATCTAGAGAAAAGAAGCATTTCCCTTGATAGAATCGAACAGTGCATTGAAACGCAGAAACACACATTTCCAGGCCTACGTCTTCAACTCTAATGCTTCTATGAAAGCACCTCCAAATAAAATTTATTGAGGCCTCATCATGAAAGCGAAACACTGTGGTTGTAGAATATTCGTATGGTTTTGTTTCAGGTTTGTTGCAGTGATTTGGTTCGCTGGAATAAAAAAGCCAACAGCAAAGCAACCCAGTACATGAGAATACACATAAATATACCCTTTGACATGTTAAAAATACGTGTAAATTACTTGGGCAATATTATCTTACAGTGCTGGAGCCCTGGGTCTTCCCATCACAACAGCAACCACCTTGCAATTGGGAACACGAGTTGATGGAATGGCCCCACAGTTGTGATTACAGTCGCCTTCTAACTGGAAAGTGGGCAAGGCTTGGGAAGGCTCCAGTGAGTACAGACGCTTCCTTTGGCTTGTTTCTTAAAGATGTGAATGTGATGCATTGGAAGAACAAAACCTACATCTATTAAGGCAACTCAAAAGCTACCTCATTGTATTAGCTCTGGGTCTCTAGAGAACCAGAATCAGTAGAAAATACGTGTTTAATTATGCAAGGCATTTATTAGGTTTACAGCCAGCGTCAGAGGCTTGAGAGTGTACAGTGCCACCTAGGCTTTGGAGAGATGGAGAATCCAGTAGCTGCTCAACCCAAGAAGGAAGCTGCAGAACAAGAGGTATCAAGGACGCAGCGCCAGTTCAGGTTCGAAGGCCTGGGTGCTCCCTGGAAAGTCAACAGTGTTGGAAGGCCGAAGAAACCGGAGCCAGATGTCCAAAGGCAATGGCAGAGACTGGAGACTTTGGAAACAGGCTCGCTTCCTTACTTCCGGGTTTAGTCCGTCCTGCTGGAAGCCTATTGGTCGGTGTCAACAGATCAGGGGCGGGTCTTCTTCCCTCGGTTTGTTGTCAGTCGTCCACAGACACACCCACAACTGCATTCTACTAGTTGGCTGGGCATTTCTTAATCCATTCAAATTGAAATATCATGATAAATGGGCACAATCATGAACAAATAAACTTATGTGCTTCTTATTTTATTTATTTATTTTTTTTTTTTTTGTGGGTGCCGGGGGTCGACCTCAGGACCTTGCGCTCCAACAGGCGCCCGTGCCGCTGAGCGATATCACCGAACCCTTTTTCGTATGTGGGATCCGGGAGTCGAACTCGGGCCCTCGCGCTTGCAAGGCAGGCGCTTATGCCGCTGAGCCATCTCACCGGCCCAATGCTTCTTATTTTAAATACTCTGAATAGAACTAAATTTTAGAGTTGACCCTTAAAAAGGGTATTAAATTACTACTTCTCCCTTCCCCCAAAAAATATTACTGAGACCTCATCATCGGTAATAAACAGCCTTCTGGCTGTTGCATCTGCCTTTTTTACTGTGCTAAAAAGCACTATGATGTAGGTCATGCATGCTTTTCCCTACTTGGAAGAGGTGAGCATGTTCAGTCAATTAGAGGAGAACATGATAATCCAGCATAAAGATCAAGCCAGAAAACCCTAATAGGCCACTATTTCTTTAGTTACACGAAGCTGTACAAGCAAATGCACTAGAATGTCAATAGAATTAAATATTCCTCTATCAAGTGACACCTGCCTCTGCTCAGTCGCCAACAGCTGGAAACGGCCCCTGCTACAGTGTCACAGCACACAGACTTGAGTACATATCCTTTGGTTAAAATACTCCAGTGTGAACCCTTGATTCTACTGAATTTCCTTGTGCATTTTTCTCAGGAGCCAAACAGGATGTGTGGACAATGGAACCTAGGGGCAGGGTTGACGATTTGACAGACAAAAGAATGACCTCAACCATGAGTGAGGCAGATTTAGGGAGAGACTGGTCAGAAGAAGCTTTGGACAACTGGTGCTTAGCAACCTAGGGTACATTTTAAAAGGCCAATTGGCATGGGAAATACGGAACTGGATCTCACTCGTGAATATGGAACTCAGGAGAGATGTCGAAGCTAAACAGATTTTGGAGTCATTTGTTTAATTATTCAGATAAGTTATTGCATCCAAGCTGTGCTTTAGCCAGATAGCGTTCTCAATCCCAGGGATACAACGGTGAACAGGACAGAGTCCTTACATAGCTGTTCAGTGAGTGCAGAGTGTCAGCTTCACGGGATAAAAAGAGATCTGGAGAGGAATGGTGGTAACAGTTACCCAATACTATGAATGGATTTAATACCATTGAACCGAGTATTTAAATAATGGCTCAACCTAATAATCTCAATAAATCTAAACATTATATAGCATAAACATGAGCTAAAATGTAATGATATCAACAAGAATGAAAATGGAGAAAGGAGATTTAGAGGAGGAGGAAGGTGGGAGGGAAGGGGATGAGAATGAAAAACAGAACCATGCTGTATCATGTCCACGTACTCATGCCGCAGGGTGATTGTAAACAGCATGTACCACAAACACATACTAATAAAAAATGGTTGAAGTGTAAATCTTAGGTTGTGTGTATTTTACCACAATAAAAATAATAATTTTTTTACAAGTAGGTCAGAAGCACTAAAGAGGCTGATGAGAAGAGCTGCTGATGGCTGGCAGAGGGGAAGCTGTAGGGCATCTAAGAGCCAGCGAGACACTTAACATTATACCCTGTCAGGGAGGTAACCATATGCCACAAAAGCCTGCGAGGCCAGGAAGAGCGAAAATGAACTTAGCAACTAATAGCTGAGTACAGAGAAGGTGGCAAAACATTAAGAAGGTATTCGCAATTGATGTTAGTCAAAGAGAGCCCCCACGTTCTGTAAGTTTTGTGTTCTAGTTTCTAAAAGCACAAGGAGGGTTTCCGATCTATGTTATCTAAAGAAATGGCAGGATTATTTTGACAAAAGCTATCACTAGGATATGAATTCAAAAGAAACAAAGAAAAAATGAGCAAAGTAGGAATCCAACTTTAGTAACAATCTTGAGGGGTTCGAGGAGTGAAATGATTTGCCAATGTCACACACCTGGAAACTGCACAGCTGAGACTAGAACCCAGGCCTGACTCCAAACTATCGGCTGTTTCCATGCTGGAGGGCACTGGCCTGATGACTGTTACTAGAACATAATAAACATCTTTTTATAAAAGTACAAAAGATAATCAAAACCCCTAATCTCATGGTTATATTCTTAAAAAGAGAAACAATAAACAAGTAGACAAATGATACATAAATTCTTCCTATGATATCAGATATGGATAAATACTATTTAAGAGCCAGGGGAGTGGGTTAGAGCAAGATAACAGAGCAAGGAAGACTGGTGGTTTTAGAATTCCTTTCTGAGATGTGGCCTGAAGGAAATGGAGGAAGCTGAGATTACACTGAAAAAAAAAAGTTTATTTGAGAAGAAAGGAGGCCCAGAACAACAGATGTCCTTTCACACTTTCATGATCTTTGACACGGATGGCAAAACCCCCTCCTGCCCCATCAGCCACCTCCCGTTTCTTCCTCTTCAATTCAGTCTCCAAAATGCCACACATCAGATTTGGAATTGGTGTCTATTTTGTGTATCAATGGCTTCCCATACTTGAAAAGAAGTCTTAACTTAGAAGAGGTGCTTAACAAAAAGTAAGGATAAAAGGGGAAATAAAAGAGGAAAGAAGGAAATAGGAAAAGAGGAAGGAAGCAGAGATGGGAAGAAAAAGGGAGGAAAGGAAAGAATTTCTGGAAAACAGGAAAGCAGAAAGAAATAAGCCTTCACGTTACTCGTAGTTCTGTTGACACAAGCAACATTTTGTACATTACTATTAATTTAAGGGCTTTAATATGATTGTCATTTTTTAAGGGTACACACAATCATTCCACATTTTTATCATTGTAAAAACCTCTTTTCTAATTTCTGTTTAATATTCCACAAAGAAGAAATATCCAGGCCTACCTAACCATATTGATGTTTACACGGGCATTTAAATTTTTCAAAATTGCATACACTTCAATAAACATGTTGGTTCATGAACTTTTAGCACTACCTATACAAAACCAATATATTCTAAAGAATGTTTAGCTGAACTTTAACTCATTCTGCAGGAGCAGATACACAAGCACATCACATGAGACATCAAAACCTTGGGCGTCTTTTTTAGAGTGAGTCCCGGCTCACAGCCCAGTGGGAGGACAAGACCTCCCTGTAGCCCATACAGTTAAAGGAGGGATGGATAAAACTGTTTTATTACACATGGTGGGCTCCACAGGATAGCAACAAAAAACCACTCTGATCCTTCTTGTGGTTCCCCATTTTCACCTGTGACTTTCCTTCTGTAACTCTGGATAAAGCATTGGTGGGAACCAGAGGCCTCATCATTCCTGCATGAGGAACTTTCTCTAATCCCTAAAATGGACTCACTTTAGTAACTAGGGAAAAAAAATCCTATCTAGGGTAATAATCAAAGCCAGTCTAGTTCAATGTAAAAATTATTAAATAACTACTGGGCTCTCCTTGCTCTGGTTCATGCTCAGGCACATAAATCCCATGTTGTATAGTTTAAAACTGTAGCATGAGGCTCAGTATGAGCCCCCAGAAACAAGACTTTTATTGCTTGTGTCTAGATGTCCCCCCAAAGCCTCATGTGGTCATAGGTGGGGCCTTTCAGAGGTGGCTGGATCTTGGGTGTGTGATGCTGGGATTAAGGATGTGATGCTGGGATTGATTCATGGTGCAATACTAAAATTAAGGCTACCCTACCCTGGGTGTGAGTGCTTCCCGCCCTAAGGGTGGGTAGCCTGGATAGGATATAAGGGACAGAAAGAGGGTCATTGCTTGTCGCTTTGCTGCTTGTTGCTTACTTCTTCTTCACTGCTTTGCTGCCTTCTGCCTGCCAAGAACTGTTTCTCCTCTGTGATGCCCCTCTGCCATGCCACCCTGCCTAGGAGCCAGCCAACTATGAACTGAAACCTCTACAAACTGTAAGCTCAATAAACCTTTCCTCCTTTGAGTGTTGAGTGTTTTGTCTTAGCAACAAGAGAAGAAACTGAGACAAAGGCATTGTGATATGAATAGAATGTGTCTTCTAACAGAAGGAATCAACCAATTCATCCTGCTTGGAGAATATTCAATACTGTTCCATAAAGACAAAAGTGGAATAATTACTGTATTATTCCTTTGTTTAATGAATCAGCATAAAACTGTTAGTTGGAAAAAAAAGTGAGGATATTGTACACATGCAATTCAGTTAAATCTTAGGGAATGAGTAAAAGCACAGGACCAAAGACAGAGGGAATAATCTTTAAAGAAAGGAAAATCATAGAATCAAAAATACCGAAAAGATAAGAAACTCCCAGTAGTTTCACGTGATGGAAACAAAGGGTAAAACTCGTGTGATGGCTTAAGAAACAGAGGTCCTGGAGAAGTTCTGCAGAAACAGTTCTGCAGGAATGTGGTCGTGGAGGCTCCCTTACGTCATGCACAGGGCTGTCTGAACCGGCGGGGCAGTCACTTTCAGATGTTTGTCCAGTCAGGTGATCAGAATCGCATTTTACAAAGATTCGTCAGGCAGTGATACTGAGGATGACTTGGAAAAGACTTAAAATATGGACTGAACCAAGAAAAAGATTTGGTGAGATTAAGCGAGAAACTTCAAAACACAACAGGCAATGCTAAGTACCACTTAGGTAAAGTACCCCAAGGATTTGATAACCAGAAGGCCATTGTTGGCTTAGTTCTGTGCTACAGAACCTTCAAGAATTTTCTAATGACTGCAGGATGAAGTTCAATTTATTCTGCCCAGCATGGAAGACCCATCACAACTTAGCACCAGTCAACCTCCTCAGACTGACCTCAAGCTCTCCCAGTACCCTATGACACATCCTGTCTCCATGACCAGTCGATAACCATATGGAACATTTACGGAGCGTTTACTATGCGCCAAGCACCAACTAAAACCCTTCCATGATTTAGCTCGCTTGCTCTTCCCAATAATCCCAACAAATATATAAAATCTCAATTTTCAGATAATAAGAATAAAACTAAACATCTTATCTATAGCCCCCCAGTTATAAATGGGAAAGACAGGATTTGAAACGAGGTAGCCCAAATCCAGTACATGAGCACTATGAAGAAGTAAATATTAAACTATAAGGTGCTGTTTTCCATGGCCTGGTTGTCACTACATACTGCACTGGAGTTGTCCCCACTCACCTGCAGTCCTCTCTCCAGTCCTATCCACCTGATAAACCCAAGTCCTAGAGAAAGAACCACCACTGTCTTAGATTCATCTGGGCTATTTCTTCCTATATATCACATTTTTGTTCATTATAACTATTTTTTATTAATTGCAATGGAATCAACTTTGCACTCTTTTATGTTTTAAAGGCTTAGTACATAGAAACAGTCACCAAATGTTACCTAAGACATTTGAAAGTTGAATGAATGATTGTACATAGGTGGATACTAACTTTACTCCTGACATCAGGCAACGATATTTTATTTTGGTTTCAGTTCCCTTAGACATGATTATTAGGTTGCATTAACTTATTTTCTGACTAGCAATAGCTAAATCAATAAGGGCTTGTTTTTCCCACATGTCAAAAAGTAGGTAGAGTTGAGCATAGCATGCATGAGGCCCTCGGTTCCTCTCCCAGCACCAAAAAGAAGAAGGTGGGAGAGGACTATTCTGTAGGAAGGCTGTTCTTCAACAATGTCAAATACAGCCATGGTGATATTTTGGGTCGCTCTCTCCTTAGCCTAAAAATGGCTAATACAGCTCTAATATACCCAAATTCAATGTAGGAAGAAGGGGAAGAGGGTGGACATCAGTTACATCTGTCTGCCTCATCAGGGAAACAGGAATTTTCCCAGGAGACTTCTCTCTTATTAGCCAAACTTTTATCACATGGCCAACTTTTAGCTGCAAGGAAAGCAGACAAAATGAATATTTAACTTTTTAAGCCTCACAGTCAAAGGTTTCAGCAAGAAAGTAGGAATTTGTGAGTGACTGTTGGATCATTCAACAATACCATCTACATCATTACTCTAATGCACATAGTTAAATTATTTTTAAATTGCAGAAATATTAAAAAGCAATAACTAAGTTTTAAAGGCCTACTAGTAACATAATCAAAACACATTTGTTAACAGGATATTAGAGGTGGGAATGGGGGTACTTCATGCAAGAAATTTTTCTCTGCCTTAGGATGGAAATTTGGGCAGATTCCATACCTTTTTTGTTCACTCCTATGTAATGAAAGTCTTAAGTCGATTCTATGATTGGAGCAACTGCACCCAAAGTCATCAAATAAAATTTCAGCCTTCCATCTCCATTGCAAGATCACATGGCTCTCCGTCTCTCCATCTTTACCCCATACTTGCTTTTCCAGGAAGATGCCATGGGCAGTTTCTGCTCTTTCCATGGTCCCAAAAATCGCTAGCTGCAATTTGACCCCACACAGGACAATGCTAGGAAAGGAAGAACAGGGCTTTTCATAGCTGACTGAGTGGCTTGGAGCTCAGTGAGTCTGAAACTCACACCTCTTGTGATGTGCTTTGGAAAGCCCTGCCAATGGGTACTCTGTGGTCCCATGTAAGTACATTTCTATACCTGATGGCCACTCATGAATCCTTACACAACCTCTAGGAGTTTCACATCATCTCCCACTGCATGTTGCCAAGGCCCCTCTTCCCCTCAAGCAGACCTTCCTGAAAAAGCCCCAAATCAACCCCATCCTGTCATACTCTTCCTTGGCTCAGGTGAGTTCTGTGGAAAATCCTCTCATATGCCTTACCTGAAGCAGCTCAGGAAGTCCAGACCAATGCTAATACAGTCCTCTCTCCCTGCCTAGAAGGGGAGGTATAGCCTTCAGCCTGAGTCCAATCTGGCCCCCAGGAGTCTGTGTGCCCCACTCAAGTTCTCTGAGTGGTTCCCCAGGCTCAATGGGGGGGGGTTACTCCCCCTATTCTTGTCTACCTGACATCATCTTTCTGCAAATCATCTCTCCCTCTCTGTACTCTGGCTCAAGGGTATCAGTCATGAAATTTGCATTGAGACAGGAGGAGGGAACTGTCACTCCAACAAATTGAGTATACAGTATCAACTGTCAAAATTGAGGTAAGATGTCTTTTATTTTAGAAATTTTTAATCTTAGATACACATTGGCCATCAGCAATTTTTCTTTTAAATGTTTTAATTATGGTAAAATATACCTAACATCGAATTTACCATCTTAACCTTCTTAAGTACACAATTCAGTAGTATTAAATATGTTCATAACATGCATCATCCATCTCCATAATTCTCTTCATCTTATAAAACTAAAACTCTCTCTACCCTTTATACAGTAAGTTGCTATCTCCCTTCCCCCAGCCCTTGGCAACTACATTCTACATTATTTCTCTGAGTCTGACCACTCAAAGTAACTCATATAGGTGTAATCATACACTTCATGTGTGTATGACTGGCTTCTTTTACTTAATGTACTCAGGTTTATCCATGTTGCACCATATAGGAAATTTTCCTTTCTCTTGAAGAACACTCCATTGTACAGATAGATTATATTTCACAGACCTGTTCATACTTTGATGGACACTTCCATTGTTTCCATGTCTCTACAACGTTGCCAACATTTATTATTTTCTGTTTATTTGATAGTAGCCATCCTAGTGGGTATGAACAGTATCTCATCATATTTTCATTTGTATTCCCCTAATAATAAATTTATTTTTTTATTTTTTGGTTTTTTGAGATAGGGTCTCACTATGTAGTCCAGGCTGGCCTCAAACTCACAGTAATCCTCCTGCCTCAGCCTCCAGAGTGCTGGGATTGTGGGCATTCACCTCCAGGCCTGCATCACCTAATAATGAGTGATGCTGGGTATTCTTTCACATGCTCGGATTCTTTATTTTTGTTGTTGTTGTTGACTTGCAGAAATTTTCTTTATATTTTGAATGTTAATCACTTATTAAATTATAACTTACAGATATTTATCACATTTGTGTTTTAATTTCTTACTCTGTTGGTAATGTGTTTTAAGGCACAGAAGTTTTTAATTTTCTTAAAATCCAATTTCTCTTTTTCCTTTTGTTGTCTGTACCTTTGATGTCATATCTGGGAAATCACCACCAAATCCAACGTTATGAAGCTTTTTGCCCTATGTTTTCTTCCAGAGTTTTAAGTTTTAGGTGTTACATTTAGGTCTTTGATCTATTTTGAGTTAATTTTTGTATGGTTTAGGTAAGGTTTCAACTTCATTTTTTGTATGCGGATATCCAGTTGTCCCTGCAGCTTTTGTTAAAAGTCTGCCCTTTCCCTATGAAAAGGGGATCAGCACTCTTGTCAAAGACTCTGACCAGGTGTTATGGCTTGTGTCTAGATGTCCCCCAAAGCCTTCTGTGGGCATAGGTGGGGCTTTTCGGAGGTGGCTGGATATAGCGTGTGTGCCACTGGGATCAGGGATGTGAGGCTGGGATTGATTCACAGCGTGATGCTAGAATAAGGACGTGAGTGCTACTTGCCCTATCCTAGATAAGATATAAGGGGCAGAAACAGCTGCTGTGAGGGTTGCTTATAGCTTGTTGCTGGCTGCCTTCTGCCTTCTACCCACCAAGGACTGTTTCTCCTCTGCAATGCCACTCTGCCACGCCACCCTGCCTTGGAGCCATTCAGCTATGGACCGAAACTTTTACAAACTGGGAGCTAAATAAATCTTTCCTCCTTTAACTTGGGTGTTGGGTATTTTGTCTCAGCAATGAGAAAAGTAACTAAGACACCAGATATTTATAGGTTTGCTTCTGCACTCTTTATTCAGAATAATTTCGTTGGTCTGTCTTTATGCTAGTATCATCTGTTTTGATTACTGAAGCTTTGAAATAAGTTTTAAAATCTGGAACATGAGTTTTCCAGCTTTGTTCTTTTTCAATATTCCTTTGTCTCCTTGGGATCCCTAGAGATTCCATATGAATTTGGGGATGGGTTTTTCTATTTTTGGAAAAAGCATCACTGTATTTTGATAGAGGTTACATTCAATCTGTAGATCACTTTGGATAGTAGTGACATTTTAGAAATAGTGACTCTTTCCATCTCTGACCATTTATACATATCTTTTAGATTTCTTCCAGCAATGTTTTGTAGTTTTCGCTGGATAGACTATCAGCACTTTTATTAGCACTTTAAAATCTTAAATATACATTAGCCAATTCAAATTGTCTTCTCATTGAGCCCAAGAGAGGAAAGAACACAAATAACACATAAATCAACAAAAATATTTATGATATACATTCATTAATTCAAAATTTAAACACCAACCATATGCTAGAGTTTGGCAGTTAGAAACAGCTCCCATAATCCCAGCACTCAGCAGACTGAGTCAGGAGGATCACTGCAAGTTCGAGACCAACCTGGGCTACATACTGAGTTCAAGGTCAGCCTTTACTATATAAGGAGACCCTGTCTCAAAAACAAAAGGAAAAATAAAACAAACAAACAAAACCCAGCTCCCAGCTTGTATGAGTCTCCCATTTTCATAATGCAGATGCAGACAAAAAAATAAACGCACATGGACATAAAATGCAAAGTGATTTTATAGCCTGTGAGAAAACATAGTGATAGAAATTGATGAGGGTTAGGGTGCTATAATGAGGGATGTCACCTGAAAAGAGACCCAAACATGGGAAGTGAGAAAACATATTAGAAAGCATTAGAATGAAACTGGTGATCTAAGTAACATGGCCCTTACCCAAATGTCGATTTCAAGGATATGAGTTTTCTCCATAAAAAGGAAAATCAGCTGTTCTAGTTCATTCTCCTTAACTCACTTCACCTTATTACCATAACCTCTGCTTAAAATATTTAAAATTGAGATGACACTCATATCAGAATCCTTCCCACTACAAATTTCTATGCAGAACATCAAATTTTCTACCCACTAACAAAATTTTACATGAAATATCTCTTCTAAAGTCAAACCAACTTCTCAATTAAGGCATTCTTCAAACTCATGAATATTTTTGTATAATACTGATTTTTTAAAAATTGTCTACTACTTTTTACAGGGAAGTACTTCATTTGTGTTTATGTTCCTATAAGACATCTGGCATGTGTATGAAGTTGCATGCGTACAGTGCGTGTGTGTGTGTGTGTGTGTGTGTGTGTGTGTGTGTGTGTTGAGCTTGGCTCTACAGAAAGCAACTGTTATCATCCTTTTAACACACTATAAGACTCGATGACACTAAGCAGTAATGAACCACAGGACTTCCAACCACCTGTGCCCCGAGACCCCCCATAGTCCCGCTGGTCTCCTGCCATAGCCTGAAACGCCTCAGGCAATCAAGTGAGAAAGAGGCCCCCCAGGTGCAGGACAGCAGGGCAGAGTAGGATGTCATATGGGGCCACTTATCACACTGTTGTCACAGCTAGTGCAAAGCCATACGTATCTAAGCTCACAACATCTTCTTCCTTTCCTTACCCCTGCGTTTCTAACCTCAGTTGACAAACCTCTCCATTGCAGCAGCTTCCCGTCAGGTTCATCTGACTGAGAAGGAACAGACAGTGGGCTCTCCTAAGTCAGTTTCTCCCAGTACTTTCCTGCAGCATCCCACCCAGCTCTCTGCCTCCCACATTCCTCTCACTCCCTGACTGCTCTTCCTGGCAGCACCTGATGGTGGCATCTCCTTCATCCTCTCCCTAAGCATTTCTGGGAATGAATATGTGGACAAAAACCCTGTTTGCATGTTATGGCTTGTGTCTGGATGTCCCCCTAAAGCCTCATGCGGTCATGAGGGGCAGGCTTTTCAGAGGCGGCTGAATCTAGAGCTGTGATTGGCCTATTGTCTAGTGCTGGGATTGGGAGTGTGAGTGCTACACCCACACGAGGGCGGGTAGCCTGCCTACAATATTAGGGAGGGAAAGAGGCTTGCTCCTCCTCTTTTGCTCTTGTTGCTTTTGGTATCTTCCGCCGCTATGAATGGTTGCCCCTCTGCCACGCCACACCTTGGAGCCAGCTGATTATGGACCGAAAACTCCACAAACTGTGAGCTAAATAAACCTTTCCCTCTTTAAACTTTGGGTGTCAGGTATTTTGTCCCAGCAATGAGAGAAAAGTAACTAAGACATTGCATGAACAGCTTTGAGGTCAATATGTGATTACACATGAAGGGAGCTGGCAATCCAATGTCCACCAAAAGAGGACTGCAAGTGACAGTCAGGGTCTTGTGGACCTGGTGTGGCTGGAGGGAATGAGGGCAAAATCCATGTCAAGGGAGATCTGATAATAATAATAAAAAGGCACATACTGATAGCTTTCCCATGTCACTTAGAGAGAGTCAATAAACTTAGTGACAAGCTCTTAGTGGCCAATACCCCCCTTTGTCCCAGGCCTCATCTCCTCTAGACTCAGTATCCCCCCTGCATCCCCTGACTCATCTTCCCCTGTCTCACTCAACTACAACCACACCTGTGACCCTTCGGTGCTTGAACACCAAAGCATGCTCCCCTCACCAGGCTCTTTACACTTGCTCTTCCCATCTTTGAACTAATCTTCCAGGTAGCATTTCTTACTCTCTCACCCACACTGTGCTTAGGTGCCATCTTTCCTAGGAGCCCTTCATGATCATCTGATAAAAGTGGTAACACTTCCACATCTACCCCAGTTCTTTTTGTCTCCTTACATTACCTGGTGCTCTCCATCAACACTTATCACCAGAAAAATATTTAATTGTTTACTTGCACAATGCTTGTCTTAGTTACTTTTCTCTTTGCTGAGACAAAATATCCAACACCAACAAGTTAAGGGAGGAAAGGTTTATTTAGCTCACAGTTTGTAGAGGTTTCAGTCCATAATTGGCTGGTTCCAAGGCAGGATGGCACACAGCAGAGGGGCAACAGTTCATGGCAGTGGAAGACAGCAAAAGCAACAAGGGGAAAAGCGGGAGACAAGCCTCTTTCTGCCCCTTTTATCTTATCCAGACTGGGATTAGGGTGGTGCCAATCCAATCAGTGGACTGATTAAGCAATCCCCCCCCTTAATCCCAGCACCCTAAATACTAGCATTGAACTACAAATCAATCACAAACTCTAGATCCAGCTACCTCTGAAAAAGCCCCATCTAAAAGTGCATGAGGTTTGGGGGCACATCTAGACAAAAACCATAACAGTGTTTATCTACAATTAGCCTTGTATGGAGCCTGATATGTCAGCGCCTCAGTCTGCTTGCAGTGCTGTAACAAAATGCCATACATGGCAGGGCTTCTGCTACAGACAGTTAATTTTTACACTTCTGAAAGTCCAAGATCAAGGCAAAGTTACAGGACCTCTTTATTGCACAAATATGGGCAGAAAGAACAGCAACATGTCTCTTTTTATAAGGGCACTAATCCCATTTAAGGAGCCCCACCCTCTTGACCTCATCTAACCCTAATTACCTCCCAAACACCTCATCTCCTAACACCATCACATTGGAGGTTAAGGCTTCAACATAGAAACATTCAGTCCATAGCACCATAGGTACTCAATAAATGTTGTTGAATAACTGGAGGAATGAATGTTCATTCCTGCCTGCAGCCTGCATTTTCAGGCCCAATACACTGGGTATCCATGCCTCTGCACCCCTCCTCCATGCTCTAGTCTTGTTCTCCTTGATGGAAAAACTATAAACACATTGTAGAGCTATGTGGAGTTCAGTCATGCTACAAGGAATACCCAGAGACTGTGGGAAGTGGGAGTGAGGCGTGAGTGCCAATTGGTGTGGGGTTTCTCTTGGTAATGACGAAACTGTTCTGGAATTAGTGGTGAAAGTTGCACAAGCTTGGGAAGGTCCTAGAAACTACTGATTGTACTCTTTAAAATGACACATTTTGTGGCATGTAAATTACATCTGAAATTTCAGAAGGAAGTTAACAGCTTAGTTGATGTGAATGCCAAGGCTTTTCTTGTGCCACCATGTATAGTATCCCTCTGGGAAAAAAACACACTTGAACGTGGCTGCATTGGCTCTTCTGGTGAACACAGAGATGTGCTATTTAACTCAGTTCACTGCTAGAATGGTTAGAACAAGCATCTTCGCTCCCTAATGCACTCCTAGAAGAGATTAAAGAATCTATCCCAAGGATAACCTTTTCTCTGCCAGAACAAAACTAACCAGTAAGAGCCTTAAAGACAGTCATGCTTACACATCACTGAGGGACCCAAGGGACTTTGCAGTAGGAAGGAAGGACGTGACTCAGGCCCTAGAATACTGTGAGGTGACACATCTTGAGTTGTATTAGCCACTTTGGAGAATACTGAGCCACATGTGTTCGCCAAGCTCCTCTTACATTGATGAAGACCTTTGATTAAATGTTGTCTTTTGCAACCTTTTATATAAAATATGGAAACAGAGTGAGCTGCCTATAGCAGTATTACATTAAAAGAAACATAACGTGAGCTAATAATTAGTGTATCATAACAGAATCCTCAGCCCAAGGTACAAAAGTAGGAAACTTACAACATAAATTCCTAAAATAGTCCATCATAAAACTGATGACATGGAACACACACAAGCGCACACACACACACACACACGGAAATAGAATGAGCCACGCTGCCATAGTGCATTTCTTTTTCCTATATCTTTCAGCTATTGCTATTCTTCCAGCCAGGCAGCTGTCCAGGCTTTGTCCTGTATTTCCCCTAGTCATTGTATTAGTAACTTTCTTGTTGCTGAGATAGCTGACGGCCACAGCTTAAAGGAAGAGAGGTTTAATTTGCTTGGTTTCTGTCCAAGCTCAGCTGGTATCAAGGCAGAGACGTCATAACAAAAGGATGTGGCTAAGCAAAGATGCTTCGTTCCTGACAGCCAGGAAGCAGAGTAGGAGGAAAATGCCAGAGGAGAAAGGGATCAGACACAGACCCCAAAGCCACACCTCCATGACCCACCCAGATACACCCCGCTGCGTGCTCCACCAATCCCCAGGGCAGATCCTTGATGTCAATCAAGTTGAAACTCCACCCTAACCCCCAGTCATTGTTCTTTATTTTTTCCACTTCACCCTCCTCTGCCTCTCTCACCGGTAGTGAGTAAGGGTGTGGCTCACATCTCTCACCTGCCTTTGGAAGTTGTGGATGAGCCACCCCTCTCAGCTCACTTTCTCACTTGTACAACTGGACTTTTAACACCTTCCTGCCAGGACTATTGTGAGGGGCAATGAGACCATCACTGCCTAGGGAGGTGCTCGTTTATCTATGTGATAAGAACATGAGGCGCTCACTGTTACTGTGACAAAGGACCACAGTTCTGGTACTTGGAGATGGCATCACTTCCTGGGAACAGTAATGAAGCAGAATGAGGATGGCAGACACCATACTCTGTTCTCAATTTCAGCCTCTTCCCTCCCCTTCTGTCTTGCTTTGTCATTTGACCAGTCAAGGCCAGTGTCAGAAAAAATATGTCAAGGAGACAAAGGGTGCCTTGAGCATCCCGAACCTCTACGTGAGTCAGCTTTCCATCACTGTAACACAATACCTAGGATAATCAACTTATAAAGAGAAAAGGTTTATGTTGGCTCACAGTTTTGGAGGTTCCTGCCCATGGTTGATTGGCCTCATTGCTTTGGGCCTGTGAGAGGCAGTTCCTCATAGCAAGGCACGTGGCTGAGCAAAACTGCTCACCTCACGACCAGGAAGCAAATGAGAAAAGGAGGCTGGGGCTCCAGGGTTCCTTTCAAGAGCACACCTATGACTTAAGACTTCCAACCAGGCCCCACATCTAAGGAGCCACCACCTACCTCCCAGATCATCACCCTGGGGACCAGGCCTTACACAGACTCTCAGCTAGATCTTCCCATCATGGGTGATCGTTGGCTCTAAATGATTTCTCATCCACAACCATGCCTCAGTTCCCTAGCGCCCCACCTGCTCAAAAGCAAACTCTCCTGCCAAAGTGGCCCAGGTATCTCCTTTTGTGCATTTCTATGCATGCATGTACAAACAGAACTGGTTTTTTCTTCCATTTCTTGGGCCCTTTAGAAAGAACAATGCAGACTGGATAATGTCAACAGCACTTACTCTCAGTAAATAGCTAAATCTCAGAAAACTCTGTATGTCCATCAACAGATGAATGGATAAAAAAGGTGGTATTTATACACAATGGAGAATTACTCTGCCATAAAGAAGGATAAACTTGAGTCATTTGCAGAAAAATGGATATACCTTGAGACCATAATATTAAGCGAAATAATTCAGGAACACAAGCTTAAATATCATATGGTTTCTTTTATAGAAAAAAATATATTTATATATGAAATAAAAAACAGATAATAGGGAAAAAGAGAGAGAAAAAAAAAAAAGAGGTATCATAATCCAGTAATCCACTGCAGACAATGTATCTGAAAGGTACCTTGACTGAGTACAGTTATCTTACATGTTTTGTATGTTCTTTGGCTTATTGGTCTGGTTTTCAATCTGTATATTTGATAATTAACTTTATACAGTTTTATAACATAAATAAATGAATCTGATGCTGGAAAAATAAAATAGTTTTGGAGGAGGGGGGAAAAAGAAGGGAATTGAAATATGTTATGTACATATACCAATCCTCTACAGTGAATGTAATCACTGTGTACTGCAAATATGGACTAATAAGAGTCAAAAAAAAAATCACAAAAACAACAACAAAAACAGCGCTCATTCTCAGTAGCCATGATGGTGCCCTTTCATCTCTGATCACTCTACATGCATGAAGGCAACGGCCAATACCTTTCTCAAGTATATTTGTGTTTTAATGGAAGATTTTAATTTCCACAGTGCATGGTACACTGTGTTTATATTTTGGAAAAGTTAATCACCCAACTGGCTCTGAAATCATGTCACAAAGATCTCTGTTTATTTCAGGCAGCATTTGATATGGTGGGAAACCCAAAGCCAAGCCAATAATCATACCAATAGTATAAGAATACAGGCCACTGATGGAGAACTTAGTAGGCACCAAACACTTCTTATTTAATTTTAAATGTTCTACTAACACTGTCTTGTTTAATCTTCACTAAAATCCTATAGGGCATTTTCATTACTATTTCACAGATGATGGAACAGAAATTCAGAAAGTTTACAAATTCCCAAGACCACATACAGGATAAGATCTAACCCTGCCCTGAGTGAATGCAAAACTGGGTTTTTAGTCACTGTACATGTCCCCTTATGGCTTGGTATGACATGTAGCTAGAGAAGTTTATCCTGCAGAAAAGATGAGTTGCTATAGTTTGAATGCCTCTACCAAACCCATGTTAAAATTTAGTGCCAATTTTGAGGGATTAAGAGGTGGGACCTGCTGGGACCTGATGACTAGGGCATGGGGGTTCTGCCTTCATGACTCATTTAACCCATTCATGGATGAATGTGTTAATGGGCCGATGAGATATCTCAACAGTGTGCCCGTTATACTTTTTTTTAAAGAGAAAAAAATAAAAATAAAACACTTTCAAAACAGGCTGATAGGAGAGTAACAATAATTAATACATTGCATATTGCTGTCTTCATAGCAGTTACTCAGAGTACAAGATATAGGCATGAAATATTGTCCAAACAATATTAGCACAAACGTTTCTTTTCAATGAACTAAGAGAAGCTAGCTGTACAACTATCTAACTATCTTGTGTATATATATATTTTTTCTTTTTCCTTCCTTCCTTCCTTTCTCCTTCTACCCATCACAGTTTCTCTTTTCTTTTGAACAGTTTCTTCCCAATTCACAATAAGTGTGTCTGTTACAAAAGCCAGTTTGATCCCCCTGCCCCATTTTGTGATACCCTGTGCTGGATTGGGGCTTTGCAGGGAATTCCCACAACAAAAAGACCAACACCTGCAGGCTTCCTTCACCTTGGGCCTCCTGCCCTCCACAACAGTTAGCTGAATAAACCTCTATGCTTTATAAGTTATCTGGTCTCAGATGTTTTGTTACTGCAACAGAAGATGAACTAAAGCATGAGTCCAGGGGATACAGTGTACTACTCAAATAGTATACGACTTTCACTTATAAGTTCCTGTGGCTCCAGAGACAGACAAATTCTGAGTTAGTTATAAGGAAAACACCTCAACATAGAACAATGTTCATTCTCAATCATTCATCCCTAAATGCAGGCAAAATCCTTACATCCACACCATCATATTTAATTCCCAGATAATCTTGCAAAGGATTATCATCATCCACAACCACAGTCAGGATTCAGGACCCAGAGAGGGTTGGGGATTCATCTGAGGTCCTCACAAGTGCAGGTGTCGGCCTTTGACCCAGGTCTCCTTCCCAGATGAATGCACGCATACAAAGTGTGCAGTGTGGCCAGAGAGATTAGCTGGTCTCTAAGCAGTCCTGTGGGTTTTAAAATGTGTTTTCTGAGCTACATTCTCTTGTTGTAAATGGCTTTTTACTGGTGAGTTCCACCTGTACATTACATAGCCATTATATTTATAATAGTTATGGAGACAGTGAACAATCATGATTTGCTTCAATTCATCCTTAAATGAGTTCTGAATAATATACATTTGAATATTATTTGCTTTTCCTATTTAAAAATTGTATCCTTGGTGCTTCGAAAACATTCATTTTGACAACCAACAAGTAAACAGACATCTCCTCTTCGGACCGTATAACTATCCAGTAAAATTCTGGCAATAGAAAGTTTGAAATGTTTTGTCTGGTCAGCAAAATGTAGGACTTTAAAAGATGAAGCATCTATCCAATTGTAGTAATTATGTAAAGTCCAGTCACTTTGTTTTTTATGGATCCAATTCAAATTTTCCTTAAAAAAACTCCCTTGACCTATTTCCAACTGGCCTTTTCTTTGTGTCCCCTCTAGTAGTGGACACCTGCCAGCTACTATTCTTGTTCTATAAGAAATCAAAGGCACACAGCCACTTATACTCTTCTATACAGAGAAAGAAGACTGCGGCATGCTCCTCTTTTAATACAAGGCAAAGAAAAACATTCTTCACAAGTTTACAGATCTGTAATTCTGGGGACATGGTTTCCATGACTCATCTTTCCAAGTTATTGTGGGGTTGGCTCTGCACAGAAATAAAATAACGATAATCCTTTGAACCATTCATTGGAATACTATTCCAAGTCCAGATCTTAGAAATGGGATACATAAATTTTTTTTTTTAATGTTTAAAAATCTAGCAAGACCTGGGGATGTATCCTAGTGGTACACCATTTACCTAGCATGTGCAAGGCCCTGGGCTTGATCTTCAACACAGCAATAACAAAACAAATTTAAATCTACTTAAGTGAATTTTGTAAGAAATAAATGTGAGAAATAAGTCTATCAAAATTAACCTTTTTGCATAGAAAGCATTATATATTGGAAAATGTCAATCATTCCATTTTCAGGACCTTAAAGTAAAAATAAACCACCAACAACAAGGCATGGTTTAGAGTGAAATTACTGGACACAGAAGGTTAAGACAATTTAATCCATCCAGAATCCTCTTTCTGAATCAATTCAGTGGGCTGAAGCTATAACCTAACCCCTGTGCAGTCCTCACTAAATGATCAAGTCAGGAAACAGTAACGGTATTTACTTTTAAAATGCTTAGTAACAATTCCCTGTTCCAAAATAGGAAATGAAAGTTACTAACAATCTCTTTTCTATAATCGTGTCTTTATTGTAACAATCTCTTTACATGTAATGTGATAGTAAGGTACCATTAATTAGTAAAATGTGAATAGAAAGATGATTCTTGGAGTGATTACCTTTTCCAGTGACCCTTGTCAGTGGGCAGAAAGCAAAGACAGTTAACCCCACACTTACCGCAGTCTTTACAAAGCACATGTTCTCTTTGCCATACTCTGTCCTTCTTGAGTTCAGAAAGATCTGATTCCAGAACTCAACTGAAGGATTAAGCTAAATCTTCTCTAATAAAAAAAAAAAAGTTGGTATATATGTACAAGGGGTATATAGTACACTACTCAACACATTTGCTTCTATTCTCGGCAGATAAAATAAATTTCTGTCTGAAATCTTTTTGGACTCTGCACTTAGCTATCTTTCTTCCAACACAAGAAGGGTCAACTTCCCCTCCCTTCCCCTTCCCTTCCCTCCCTCCATTGCTTCCTTCCTCCTTTCCTTCCTTCTTTTGAGGTGACGATAATAGTGATAAAGGAGAAGGAATCACTTTAATTTTACATCAAAATATCAAATTGTTTGACTGTCCCTAAGTCTGTCAGAGGTCACAATAATATGTAATTTCTTTTACACAGCTTTTCTGATTTTTTATATTTTCTGCAATTTTTCAAAAATTTGTCTATTCTATTATTCTTTCTATAGAACCTATTTACTTGTTCTAGAAGCTGCAAAGTGTGTAGGCTTCAAATTGTGCTTGGTTCTGCAGAAGAATTAGCAGTTGGTTTCTGTGCTGCTCTCCTTATGACTACTGCTTTAAATCATAACATACTAGAGATGAGAACAATTTATAAGTTCACATATAAATCATTTTTCTTACTACTTAATTTTTTAAAAACTTGAGTCCACTTGGCTTTGAGTTGCCATTTCTAAACAGGATTCCCCATCCCCCAGGAGATTCAGTAAGTGAATTCATTAAAATTCTAATGTTTTTGCCTGGGTAATACATCGTTTTTTGATTTTTCAAGCAAAGGCGACCATCCTGGGTCATAAAGAGTGAGGATCCCCACACCCATAAATGTTAACTAGCAAATGTGTACATGTGGCTCTTGCTGGCCCTCCCCAGATGTTAGCCCTAAACTTGCTGCAGCGCTGCACCCAGGAGTCCCTCCTCAGCACACCTGCCTGCTGTGGGGGCTTAGGGGCCTCTGGGTGACCGCCATGTTGTTTAAGAAGTGCCACCACATCACTGTGCCCCAAAGGGCAGACGCTACCATGGGGCCTTGCTACAGAGACCAAGGTAATGCAGGATGTCTAGGGTTTGCTTTAAAAGACTGAGACAAAGAAAGGGCTATAAGCCAATTCAGCAGAACTTCAATAGAGTGGAATCTGCACAATAGATACACAGATGCTTCTTGTAATACGTGACTCCACTTAAGGACATACCTAACATTTCTTATAATAAAATTTTCAAAAGAAGTCCAGAGGCACCAAGATCAAGCATAGGGTTTTTGTCAATTATTAAAAGACAGCAAAGACCTGAGCAGCTCTCCACATTTTCCAAATTTCTCCCCTTTTCCCAGTAGGCCCCTCTCCAGCTTGTGCCCTCACCCAGGCTGAGCTTCATGGACAACAGGGACCCTGGGAACACAGGCTGCAGGGGGAACTGGCCCATGTGGAGCTCCAGCAAGAGGCACGAAGGGGAGGGAGAGTTAGGAAGTTCCCAATACTCACAGCACCCTTGCTATGGCTTCACCCTTCAATACCTTTCTTGACAGGTCCTGCTCCAGCTTACTATTCTTTGACCTTTGGAGTTGACCTTTACAATTCAAGTACAAGTTGAGTATACTTTATCTGAAATCCTGGGGGCAGAGTGTTTCAGATTTTGCATTTTTCAGATTTGGGAATATTTGCATATATATAATGAGAGTTCTTGGGGTCTAAACATGAAATTCATTTATGCTTCAGATACACCTTATCCACATAGTCTGAAGTGGATTTTATGCAGTATTTTTACCACAGCTGCGTTCTGACCCTGCCACATGAGGACAGATGTGGAATTTTTCACTGAGGGCATCATGTCAGGGCTCAAAAACTTTCAGATTTTGAAGCATTTCCAATGTTGAATTTTTGGATCATGGATCCTCAACCTGTTCTTGTTCCAATGCCTCGTCCCTCAGGGGTCTCAGCGGGTAACAATGCACAGTGGCTCCCCCAGGCTCCAGAATGCTTTCTCCTGGTTCCTTTTCACCCTTTCCACATAACCTGTTGATTTACTCTGATTTGACGGTGGGGACCCTGACTGATCATTCTTTCAACACAGTATGATCAATCATCTACGTATCCTATCCATGAGAGAGAAACGTAATCAAGCTCACTATTGCGCCAAGGAGCCGCAGGCCTGATTGGCAGAAAAATACCGTCAAGTGCTAATCACTGCCTCACGTGCACACTGAAGACAGCACTCAAACCCTCTGAAGTTGACAAAGGTAATAATGAGCCACCTCTTGCAGTCCAGACACAGGCCACAAAAACCGAACAGAAGGGCTTGGAATCACGCGTGCAGGCTATCTTCTCTCTCTCTCTCTCTCTCTCTCTTGCTCTCTCTCTCTCTCTCTCTCTCTTTCTCTCTCTCTCAGAAACTAGCAAGATTTTGTACTTCCTATATAATGGCCAATAACACTCGAGAATCCCCTCCCTGAACAGGTCATAGCATACTGGATCACACAGAGTGGATGGCATGGATAAGAAGGAAAATCACTGGAACCAAATTAGAGGGAGTAGAAAACCAGTTTGCAACTAACTGCTCATTTGGCTAGAAGGGGAGTGGGCAGCACCTTTTTTATAATATCTGCATAAGAACAGATAATTTACGGTGAGGAAGAGATTTGCACTCAGAAAAGCACAAAGCCTTTGATGGCTACACTGCGCTGGCTTCTGGAGGATGCTCTCTGGGTCAGATACCACGCTGAGTGATTTACACTCATGACCTCTAATATAACACTACTATAAGAAAGCCCCAGGGCCAGCAAGCAACAAAGCTGAGATTCCAACCCATATGTCTGGCTCTAAAGTTCACAGTCTTTCTATGACACAATCTGTTTTGTCTTATAGGAGGTGGAAGAATATTTGTTTTGCTTTGCTTTATTTAGATGCAGAGGTATCTCAGGAGAAGAGGAGAGAGGAAAAAGACATGGGGACAAGACAGGTCCCACACTGTTCTCTTCTGGCCACACACAGGACTGGTTCTGAGTCTATGAGAAAAGGTGAAGCCACAGAGTTCATGAAATCCTGGGCAGGACTGAGTCCATGCAGTGCTGCCTCCTCCCAGGGGACAGGATTGGCACAAGCTGAATAAGCCAGTCACCTCCCCTCCCCTCCCACCCACAGGTCTTTGTCACTCTGGATTCAAGGGGCCCTTAGATGCATGGAAATAGCATCTACCTAGGGCACCAGCTGCAGAGGCATGGCAAGGCCCCCAGGCCAAGAGGTTCAAGTGGAAAGAACATGAGCAAACTTGTTCCCAAGCCCTTGTGAGACGTCACTGCCCCGAGGATGCCCAGAAATAACTGGGGAAGATTTCAAATAGACATAAAAAGTCTGCTGGTTAAGGTCTTGTTGAACAAGTGCAGGTTTGGAGCCATGGAGACATGTGCATAAATATTAATTGACCTTGTTTATACTCATGAAGTCCTGAAACCTAGGAGGTGTGGAATAATTGTTAATCCACTGGCTCCATCTTTGCATCTTGGCTCTATTTCTGGGCTACTGCCACTAGATCATGGCTGTGAGCCTGAATCCACTCCTGTCCCTCACCAGACATGTAGGGCTGGCTGGTTTTCCTGGCCTGCTACTGCCCACCTGCTCTTCCCTGCCTGTATTTGTTTTTGTACACTTGGACTCTGCTGTTTGCCTGCTATCTTAAAGACTGATTCTGCTCTGCCATCCGAACTTTTGTTACATCCATTGTGGAGATATATAGATATAGATGATATAGATATAGATAGATACAGATACAGATATAGATATAGACATAGATATAGATATTCCCTGACTCCTGGAACACAGCACCTAAGTTTGATGTAACAGGACACTCTTAAATAATAGAAATGTCTTCCGTGATTCATAAGAAGCCCTTTTTCACCTCATCTGAGTTGATGTTAATTTTAGGTAAATGGATGCACCTCCAGACCATAATATTAAGAGAAATAAATCAGACATGCAAGTTTAGATATCACATTGTTTCTCTTGTGTGAGAAACCCAAAGTATGAATAAGGGACAAAACAGAGGATAGATACTAGGAAGTAGGAAGAACATGTTCAAATGGGAAGGGGAACAAGAGATGGAGGAAGGGGAGGAAAGGAATGGAAAAAGGATTTAAATTTGAAAAAAAGAGTTGAAGGGAAAAAATGGAAATAGAGCTTTTGCAAATGGGGAGGGGAAGGAAGGTTGGAGGGAGGGGAAGGAAAGGGGACAAAAAAGAATTAAGAGGTATTATGCACTTGTACAAATTCCCCATGATGAATGTGATCATAATGTACTCAAACGTGTACTAATAAAAAGTGTTCTATTAGCCACACTGAAAAAAAAGTCAAAAGAAATAAGGAGATTATGAAATTAAACCAAAATTTCTTTAATAAAAGTGACTCTTGGTGGCCCCTAGACAACTTCAAGATAGGGGGTGACTGCCAGAGAAACCATTAGAGACTTAGAACTTTCACTCCCACCCCCTCAACTCCAGGGAGGGGAAAGGGGCTGGAAACTGAATTCATTCACCAATGGCCAGTGCTTTAATCAATCACTTCTATGTAATGAAACTTGACTGCAACTCTGAAACAGCAAAGCTAAGGTAGCTTCGAGGTTGGTGAACAAAAGCTCGAAGAAGGCGAGGCGTGGAATCTCCATGCCTGCCCATTTCATCACACCTTACCCTGTGTATCTCTTTCTTTTGGCCATACCAGGATGATATCCTTTAAAATAAACGTAATCCTAAATCAAGCGTTTTCTTGAGGATTAAGCCTTTTCAGCAAATCTAGCAGAGGGGAGACTCTTAGGCACCCTCTAGTTTGTAGCTGGATGGGCAGAAGTACAGGTAGTCTGGGGCCCCATTTGTAGCTGGCATCTAAGTTGTAGCAGTCCTGTAGGACTGAGCCCTTAACCTCTACGGTCTGTGTTAACTTCAGGTAGTTAGTGTCAAAATTGAATGGAACTACAGGACTACTCGCTGGTACTGGAGAATCCAGGAATTGATTATTGCTGTTAAAACAACACAGTACCTATAATGTTATGGTTTATATCCAGATGTCCCACCAAAGCCTAATGCACTCATGGGGGGCTTTCGAAAGGTGATTAGATTATGGATCCTCCTCTGATGAGTTCATAGCTAAATGTGGCGCTGGCAGGTGAAGCCTGGTTGGAGGAGGTGGGTCACCAGGGGTGTGGGATGGGAAGGTCTCTCTCCCTCCCTCCTGCCTTGACTACTCTCTGCTTCCTATCTGCCATGCCATAAGCAATTCTCCTCCGCTTTGTCACCCTGCCTTGGGCCCAGCTAACTATGGGCTGAAATCTTTACGAACCGTGAGCCAAAATAAACCTTTCCTCCCTTAATTTGTGGGTGTTGGGTATTGTGTTTCAGTGACAACAAAGCAACTAAGACATAATAATCAGGTTGTCAATATTCATTTGAAATGTATGCAACATTCCTACACTGCCAAATGGTAAGGAAATACATGTTTACTGGAAAGATTGACACTGTAACAGGACAGGGCCACCAGGTAAGTACCTCCGACACTCGACTGTCCGGCCACCACTGTTACAACAACTCGAGACAGGTTTCCCTATTTCTATCTTCCTCCCTCAGCAGAGCAGTCACGGTAACACTCAGAGAACACAGTCAGATCGCGCCATTTCACACCACCTGTGACGGGTCCCTGACCGCCACAGTGACCTGGGGCCTGGTTAGCTCTTCGACTGCACCTTCAGCTTCCTTGGTTTCATTCATTTCTCTCCTGCCAGGCTGGCTTCTCCTTGTTTTGGGGACATGCCATGCAGCTCCAGCGGAGAGGCTGTGTCTGGCACATCCTTCCCCTAATAGTTCATGACCAAGTCCCTCACTGCTTTCAAGTGTTTACTCAAATTTCACTTCCTGCATGATGATTACTCTGCCCATGCTATTGAGAACAACAGCCCACATTTCCACTTAGACTCCTGGGATTCCCACAGCCTTTTCTTTGCTTACTTTTCCTTTTGTCCAATCATATAATATGCCATATAACTTCAGTATTTATAAGATTATTGTTTGTTTTCTGTCTTGCTTGCTAAAATGTAAAATTCATGGCAATAAGCATCTATATTTCATTTCTGGATATAGTCTAAGTGCTGGCACATATGAATGCTTAATACATGTTAGCTGAATGAGTGATTTCGAGAACAGAAGCTTGACCAGGCGCAATGTTGCACACCAATTACTCAGGAGACCAAGGCAGAAGGACTTCAAGTGTAAGAGTTCAAGCCCAGTCTGGGCAACATAGGGAGAACCTGTCTCAAAAAAATAAAAATACAGAAGCTTTCCTGGCACATTGCAGTCCCTGGGTTAGGTGTAACTGCAACCCAAAACCCAGTTATTTATCACAGAGTGCCAATGCTGTGATTAAACCTCAATCCTGAGGTTTTAGTTGAGAAAAAACAACTCATACATTAACATCTTTTGTCTTGAAAGAAAAACAAATAGCAGCCATGCCATAGGTTCACCACCATTACTCCACAGGCTGGGTTAGAGCCCCAGGCAAACAGAGGCTGAGTGAGGGCCTCAGGCATCTCTGTCCAGGGACCAGAGGCTGGGTTGGGGTCCCAGGCTTCTAACAACGTGCAAGCTGCTATTAGGTAGGAATATGGAACTTCTCAATGGACTGAACCTCTTCTTCACCCCTCAAATCCTTGATGGCTATTTCGGCACTCATTTTGAACCCACCACTTCGGCACTCATTTTGAACTTGTGGCATGATTTTACTAGGGATAATTTACAACCCCTTTGGCTTTCCCCCCAAAATTTATATAAACCAGCGAGTATTTCTTGCATTACTATATTGATCTCACTCAAGGATAAACTTTTAGAATTAAAGCTGTAAGGTCTCTATTTGTATCTGTCTATATGTTCATGTATGTTAAGTATACATGATATCTTTCTACACCTGGAAGGTATTGCCAAATTAGTTTATGAAATCCCTTAAAGGATTCTATTCACATTTGACTAACAGATAATCATGTATATAAATTAAGTATTCCTAAAACCTCCAGAAATAGAGAAACTAACCCAAATATTTTTAAGTTCACATGATTTGAGGAAATCTTTAATAAATAAGACTACCATGGATGTACTGCTTTAATAAAAATGAATAAGGGTTCTGATTTATCAGCATTAAGTATAATACCAGAATTATATTTGGATTTACTAATCAAATAAATTTATATTATAACCAAATGTTAAAATTATCTTTTAACTTATGAATTTAACCTATGAACAAATGCATAAGTCAAGATGAAGTGAAAAATGAACTGCTTGATATCTACTACTTCATATATACCAAGCACAGCAGTAAAACTAATCAAAAAATCCATGTATTTGACTTTTCTGGGTTTGTTTTGTTTTCTTCTTTTTTCTGTGCTTTTATGATATTTATCATATGTATAGACTATAAAAATAGTTAACAGGGAAATAACATGACATGATGGCCAGCTTTGTTTCATGTCATAATATGTCCACTAAAAAGTTTTCAAAATTTTTTGGTAACCTGTGTCTTTAGAATTTTATTAGGTAATAAGTATTCATTAGTAATTTCTAAGTAAGATAAACCACTGACATTAATTATTAAGCATGAATTTAAATTTATACAATTTTGGCTGATTTTTACATGGTATAGAGAGGCAAAATATATCTGGTTCTCTTAATAAATATAAAAATTATACTACAAAGTAGCTTATAGAAACTTTGAAATAATATATTCATAAAAATTTTCTAGTCTGCTACAGAATACTGACATATGACTGTTCACAGTTGTGTACATTCTACTGTTCTCAGTTTAAAAAGTTACCAATCATGGGCCGGTGAGACGGCTCAGCGGCTTAAGCGCCTGCCTTGCAAGCGCGAAGGCCCGAGTTCGACTCCTGGAACCCACATATGAAAAAGGGGCCGGTGATATCGCTCAGCGGCACGGGTGCCTGTTGGCGCGTGAGGTCCTGAGGTCGTCCCCCCGGTACCCACATAAAAAAAAAAAAAAAAAGTTACCAATCATTAAAAACCATTATCAATATATGTAAATGAAACTACTAAGTAAGGGTGAAGGAAAATACTTTGTGTACAAAATATGCAAGGTATGGTTTCACTACAAAAAACACAGCAATTTTATTCTAGAGTAAAATGATTTAATAGTTCCATAATGAGAAAGAGGAAAGTATAAAATAAAACCTGAATAGATTTTTTTTTTATAGCTGTAGAAGTCTTGTGGAAAATATCACAAAAGTAATCCTGTACCATGTGGGCTAAGCTGGCTAAGATGGGATGGATTTATTTATAAAACAAATTATTGGAGTTTTCTTGGATTATTGGACTGCTCTTAAAAACAGTCTTTAAAATAAATTATCAAAGTTTTCTTCTGAGGTAATCTACCTAGGAAATAAAAAATTCTATGTCTTATCAGAATGATTTCCTCTGTTAACATTTTTCATGTCCTTGACTATTTAAGAGAACCAAGTATTTTTACTTTTAAAAGAGCTAAAGTTTTCTACAGCTATCTTACCTACTTTTGAATTCTTTTATTGTCATTTTGGTTAAATAGGTATCTAGTTTCATAGAAACCCAGAATCCAATTCAGTCAGATGTTCAAACCTTTTAATATTTTTGACAATTTTCTGTTCTAAAAATCTTATCATAAATGAAATGTTGATCTCAAACTGACCTTGAGATTTCCCAGAGGGTCTCTGGAAAATTCCAAAGAATTTGTTCTTTCACTTTGTAAAATGAGTGATATTAAAAAATAATTACATTTACTTGATATGTTGGATTGAATACAATACATTGTCAATTTTTTAAAAAGTACTTAGCTTTTCTTTTTATATTCATATCACTAAATAATATTAATATAAATATTTCAGAAATCATGTGACACTCCTAGAAAATTTGTCAAGACTTTTGCAATCCATGACACTTCACTGTATAATGTGATGATCATAATTCTGGCTGTTATTTTAAAACATTGTATGCTACAAAAACAGCCAAATCTTCAGGTCAAATAAACTCTTGTCTGCTCTTTAACTTTAGCCATGTTAGTCATTCACGTGTAGTTTTTGTCACACTCCTTGATTCTTCTTTGAAGACACCTGTCATCAACTGCAGCTGAAGTGCTTGTCCTCATCCAACTGGAGGGACCTTAGTGGGTATCTTTTCAGACTTTCACCACATCCCCATGCTCTGCTCCAGGAAATGGCCATGACTGTGACACTGACATCTACAGCATCTCCCAAAACATCCGAACCAAGAAGTCCATTAGGTCGCCACTGTCATACTCACTCCGCCACCTGCAGGTGCTGCTATAAGCCCAGCATCTAGAAGTCTTGTCAACTAGCAACCCTCCAGACTCAAAAATTGAGTTTATAGTCTGTTACAATGATTAATCTTTGGTTTTCTTTTTCTTTTCATAAAAATTCACCCCCATTAAATGTCTGTCTTCTCAAACCATCCAGCAAAATCCTCTAGTAACAAAAGACAAGCAAAAGACGATGGAAAGGGAAATGGACTTACACTGTTGAGAGAAAAGAATGTCTCTTTCTTTCTTGAATAAGGCAAGGGGACTGAAAAGGATTCTCTCCTTAATCAAATCAGAGTCTTCTCTTGGGCATTGCCACCAGCAACAATCAATCCCAAATGTGTCACATTCCTAGGCACACGGTAACTAGAGCTGCTGCTTCCTTGGGCTGTTCAGGGGGTTGGCCCAATCTGGTCCAGATCCGGAATCCCTCTTGGTGCTATCACACACCACTGTCCCAGCATCTTCCTGATGGCAACAGGGAGGCACGAGTCTCAAAGCAGCCCTTACCAAGGAGATCCTTTTTACTGCAACTTTCGGCTTAACATCTCAGATGGGTGCATTCAACAATATATTTGCTTTTATTTAACATACATAACACTTTATATGACTTACTAGATAGACAATTTAACTTCTCCCTCAAATATGTGCATAAATCCAGTGCCTGGGAAGGTCTCGTGTGTTAATGCTGTGATTCTCTGGAACACACCTGTGAACTCAAATACCAACTCCCTAGAGTGCAACAAGCCCAGACCAGACCCTTTTCAGCCTTAAACATAATCTTTCTGAGAAACAAGGAGACCAGGCAATCAAATTTTAGATATTTACAGCCTTAGCTAGACGAGTTTTACAAGTCTTGACAAGAGAGGGTTTAAAAAAGAACTTTAAATTTAATGCTCTCACTGTCACACACTTACTCTACATATTCATAAATGTTGCTATATCTACTTAATGATAATTTTAGCTTCAAGTAAACTGGGAATTTTAAAGCATTCAAAGCCTATATAATGGAAATCTCTGCAAAAAAGCAAAGTTAATTCATATTTCTTTCTAATTATAAATAGAATTTGTCACCTAGGGATTACAAAGACAACATAATCTGTTGGTTTTATAACACATTAGGTGCTTCAAATCAATTCTGATTATTGGCAATTCATAGCATCTATGATTCTATATGATTACTGCTCTTTCAATTAAATGCATAAATGAAATTACTTATAACAGATTAGTCAACCAGTAAATTTGAAAAATCATCCACTTCCAAAACTGGAGGAGGGAGCACTAATGTGGAAGTAGTTTAGAAGTTTAAAAGCATCCACAGAAATACTGCAAGGTAATATCAGTAAGGGTAGATAAGTATATTTCTCTGATATTTAAACAATTTAGTATCAGTAACAGTAATAAAATTAATCTCAAGTGACTTCTTACAGTACTAGAAAACACAGGAAAATATTATCTTTCAATTTTTCAATAAAAATCAAACCCATAAAGTAGTTTCAATACCCTTGTGTATCCATGTATCTAAAAATAGTCATAAAATTAATTCTAGTATGCTAGAAGGCAAGTTCTACTGCAAAAGTAACATAATTCCTCTAATGAGGAAAAATATTAAAAAGTAAGGAGAAAAATAGTGTTTTTCTTCAGTGTTACAAGTTTGGAAAGGCAAAATTGAAAAGGTCTTTGTATCTGTTGATATTATTAGGTTACAAGATGCGAGATTTTCCCTGACCCTGTCGTACCAAAAGTTTCATTTTTCAATATATTATTTGAATACATCAGTCAAAATTAATTTAAAAAGTATTCTGTTATGTTTTCAGAAGAAAAAGGAGCATATAGAAATTATCCAGTAACAAATATACATTTTTTGCATTAATTCTCACACTTGCAAAATAAGCATATGTTCCTATAAAATAACAACTGTATTTGAGAAAGTAGTATTATCTTTTATCAGTTTAAAAAGGAAAAGTAACACTTCTCTCTCTTTCTCTTTCTCTCCCTCGTTCCCTTCCCACCCTGTCTCCAGTTATTCAATACAATTCCAAATGCTTCACAGTTGTGCATTTTTATATTTTTGCAATAATCTTATGGTAATGAGAAGTACATTACCATATGTAATGTATTATGTTACCAAATGTAATACATACATTTTTAAGAATGAGAAGATAGAATATTGTTACGAAGAATGTAGTCAACTCTGCATCACAATAGCCCTGTTAGGAAACAGAAAATCCAAAACTATCTGGACAAACATGCAGAAATTATTTTCAGCTCTTGCATTGAAACATTATACACTAATTCATTGCCAACTGAAGTATCTATATATGTAGTTAATTCACTTTTTCCTCTAGAGATCATTCAATTGTTTTTGCCAAGACACATTTCATTTCGTAAAACCCAACAAGACTTAAAATCTCAAAGTGAATCGTTATTGAAAACACTAACTCATTTACCTATTCTCCTTGGTCTGCATTGTCACCTCTTCCAGAATACTTGTCCTTGAGAACGATGAAAGTATTTTTCTTCCTTCTGTTGCAGTCCTTTGTTTGTGTTTTCTTTAAACATGGACTCCAAGTTCAGTTCTTCCTGGCCAATAAAAGCCTGTTTTCCCCGTCAGCATCCGTTCATCATCTGATGTCAGAGAACATTGTCATGTTTTGTGTCTGTGTTCTTTAAAGTATGGCGCTCCTCTCTGATAATGGTTGCCTTCTGATTCAGCAACCCACGGAAGTTCTTAAGGTAAAACAGTATTGATTGGCTAAGAGTTTTTGGCTTTTCCCCAAAGCAAAATCAACTTATTTTCATCTGAGCGCTTCCTGTATTTCTTCGTGAAGGTGCAGGGGAAAGATGTTGCAGCGGTCCGTGGACTTGGTGTTTCTCCCCCTCATCTCAGCAGATGTCAAATACTCATGGATGAGAGCCCTTCTTCTGGCTCTGGTGACGTGTGTGTCTTACCCTCATTTCTGGGGTCCTGAAAGAAAAATCAAGGAAAGGTTAAAAAAAAAAGAACAAAGAGACGTACTCAAAGTTGATGCCCTAAAAGTGTAATTCCACGTAGAAGACAGCCATGGTTCCTAGCTCTGGAGACCTTCTAATTAAAAACCCCAGTAGCACTATGGCTCCTCTGAGAGTGAGCACGCCACTTATCCCTGCCCTCCCAATGAGCAGTGCCACCGACAAACACACGTGCATAACTACATGTGGCGGTCTCTAGCAATAAAAAGCATATCTGCTTATCAGCTTAGCTCATGTCCTCCCTATCTCTGGGTTCTTCTAAGTGGAAATATGTTCCTCCCGCACATTCATGTCTTTTTCAGGAACAACACCCTTAAAATACAAACCTACAAATTTACATATACAATAATTCATATTAGGAAGAAAACATCTACCTTAGAGAAGGCAGGTAAATGTGTCTATCGGAAATGTGTGGAGTCACGTTCTTAACAGCCAACTGGGTCTGCAACAGTTTAATATTTTAAAAGTAAATAGAACAGGGGAATGACTAACTTTTGCAAGAATGATAATCCAGAGGGAATACATGAGACTGGATTTCTGTCCATTCACGTAAATGTCATGCTTGTAAAATACTTGGTGAGTTTAGGCGGCGTCTTAGACATGATTACATACAATGGGTCCTTGAAGTAGTCAGAGTAAGAGCAATAGAACTGCAAGTATGTTAAAGAAATCTGGACCCAGGAAAATAAGAAATAATAGACTAAGCCTGAAAAAAATCAGCTTCCAGTTTCTTCTGATTGAACCCAGGACCTTATGCATGCTAGGTAAGCACTCTCCCACCAAGTTACATCTCAACAATTTTTCCTTGTGAACAAAAATCACATAGGGATGATAACCTATTATTCAGAGTTAATAACATCTCTAACATTCTATAATCTAGACAAGTATATTTATTTTAATATCCACCAATAATTCTGAGAATAAGAAGTCAAACAAATGTGTGTGTGTGTGTGTGTGTGTGTATGTGTGCGTGCGTGTACTAGGGATAGAACCTACAGCCTTGTGCATGCCAAGTGCATGCTCTACCATTAACCTACACCCCAGCCCCAAATATTTACTTTAAATTAAAAATTTTTGTTAATTAAAATTTCATTTTAAATAAAATAAATGGACTGCAGAATAGATGCAGGTTTTGCATGAATCTTTAGGATAGGGGATGAGATTAGTGGGAAATCGGGAACCAGTTATACTTGTAGCAAGACCCTCCAGGCTCTGCTCGCGAGGTGCTCTGTCCCTGTGGGACCATTAGAGTGAACTGGAGAAGTACTGATCTCCCTGGCCCACTGCATGTCCACGCTCAACCTCATGAATCTCTAACTGAAGTTTTTCAATACCTTCTAAAATAAGCTTTCTGTGATCTGAAATATTAATTAATGTTATGTCACCAATCATGTCTTATAAAATTGCTAAACAGCATAGAGCCTTGTAGCAAACAATTATAACTTTCCTCTTACGAGATAATTCATTACCTGACACAATCTTTGAATGGTGTTTCCCAAATAACTCCAAACCCTTGTAAATACACTATCATCAATCACATTTATTTCTGTCATTTTTAAAGGTACATGATGACTTTGTCCAATATATTACTAAAGCCACAATGGAATCTTCCTCCTTATTTACACCCACCTGCTAGTCGAATAACCTTCTCTGATAATAACAGAAAGGTGGGTTGACATGACATGTCTTGCCTTAATGAGCCCATCCTGGGTTACTGTGCCCTTGTCTAACACCTCCTGAATTCAATCTCTCTCACATGACCCAATTGTTAATTTTAATGCCCCTTCTATAATTAGCATCTAACCCACAATTTAGAATTCTCAAAACACTACTCTTTTTTTGGACACTATGTGTGTATGCCCATCTCCCCAGGATCTGCCTTGGTCTCCATAATTTTCAGAAATTACCCTCTGTGGTTAAATAATCACATGGGCAATAAGATGCTGCAGTGAATGAAACAAGGTAGCACGTCACCTACAACATTAGTTTCCCGAACAATAGTCCCTGATAAATCACCCACGTAATATTTTTTTTCGTATTTGAGGTACAACATACTGCTTTGGGGCTCTCTGGCTGATTTTTTCCACAACTTGCTCAATTATTTACCTAATTTTATTGTTTGTTTGTTTGTTTGTTTGTTTGTTTTTGGTACAGAGGCTTGAACTCAGGGTCTTTGCACTGAGCTTTCCACCCAGCTTTTTTCTTTTTTTTTTTCAAGTTTGAGACAGGATCTTGGTGACTAAGTCACCAAGTTGCCCGGGTTGGGCTGGAACTGCCTCAGTCTCCCATAGTCCTGGGATCACAGGTGTGTGCCACCGTTCCTGGCTCTATTTAGTATTTTCTTTGAAATGATTCTGCTATGGTTTGAATATGGTTTGTTCCTTCTGAAACTCATGTTGGAATTTAATCACCACTGTGAGATAACAAGAGGGAGAAGCTTCATCCGACTGTATGTGCAGAAGTGGGGCCTTTGGGAGGTGACAAGGATTGGGTAAAGTCATCGGGGTGAAGTCCCATGGTTAAACACTGGTGGCTTTACAGGAAGAAGGGGAGAGACCAGAGGAGACTCATGCACGCTCCGTCCCTTGCCACATCGCACCCTGGAGAGCCTTGGGATTCTGCTGGCAGAAAGACCATCAGCAAGTATGGCCCCTTCACCTTGCACCAAAACTGTGAGCCTAAACAAAGCTCTTCTTTAGGATCGTCCCAGCCTGGGATACTGTGTTATTAGCAATAAAGGACTTGGATACGCTCTGCTAAAATAAATGCATTATGAAAAGAAATTTTCCATCCCTACCATAAATAGAACCCTAGTACCAAATGCCACAAATAGAGAATAACTCTAAAAATAACAAAAATGAATGCAAAATGACTCAAGTTCTGATTGGAGGTAAGTGCCCACCAAAACTAGAGTCGTTGACTTGCTCTTTATTAAAAATGGGGATCTGTAAATTTATGAAAAAATTTATAGCCTTCAGTGATCTTGCTTAATAAGAAGAAAGGTTGAAGATTAAATTAAGTCTCAATTTCAAGTATTCAGAAAAATGTCATGTGGATACACTCAGAGTAAATAAGAAATGAAGACTAGAGAATAATTAATGAAGTGAAAAAGATAGATACAATGGAAAATACCAGCAAAACCAAAAGCTAGTTCTTTAAAAAGACTATTAAAGTTGGCAAACTTCTAAAGACTGACCATGATAAAGCAAAAAAGTTACAAAATATGTTGAGAATGAGACATGAGATGCATCATAAATTTAAAAATATTATAAACAACTGTGAGGTAATGTACTTGAACATTTTGGAAATGGACAAAATCCTACTAAGTATAAAGCACCAAAACTCATTATAGGTCAATTCTATTAAAAAGTTTCAATAACTGGTATTTAGAAACTCCTCACAGAGGACAGAAATAAGAATAGCTGGTTTTCCTAGTGAGTTCTAACAATTATTCAAAAACCAAGTAACTCTAATATCATACAAATTCTACCAGAGGCTTTAAAAACGGACAATAGGCCTAGACAATTTCATGAAATTGATAATATATCCAAATAATATATCCAGATTGAGACAGTATAAGAAAGGAAAATTGCTGACCAACCTCAGGAACATAGATGCAAAAATTCAAAATACATATTAGTAAGATGAACCCAGAAATGTATAATAAAAATAATATCTTAATCTAAATTGGATTTACCATGGGAGACAATTCCATATCAGTTTACGCCCCAGAAAAAAGAAAGAAAAGAAAACATTAGTAAATAAGCAGATGGGAACTTCCTTTACAGGCAAATTAGAGATCACATCTCATAGCTCACAGTGATACAGATACTTCGCTTTCTCAATTTTTATTCACTATTTTACTGGAGGTGGGAGTAAATATGACACTGAAGAAGAAAGAGAGGAACCAGGAGGAGGAGAGAAGAAAGTAGAGGAACAAAACCATCACAAGTTACAGAATATTTGTATAAATTCCAACAAACAATTAATAAAGAGTACTGATAATAATCAAGCATATTGATATAAATTCAACTCCATTTCTACATACAAGCAAGAATTTTTTTTAAAAGGTATTTATTTAAACCTAGCCATTTATAAAAGCAATAAAAAATGGTTCCTTAGAATAACTATAATGAAACAATTTATATAAAAATTTGAGTAAAAAAATCTATAAACTTTCACAAAAGATAATAAGGAGGTCCTTTAAGAAAGGATTTACATACATGACGTACAGAAAGCTTTTATATCACTGAAATGTCAGCTCTCCTCAAATGGATCTTTTAATTCCGATCAAATGAAAACAAAATCCCAACATTTTAAAATAGAAACTTGACCAGCCTCTTCTAAAAGTTTTGTAGAAGAATAAAGGGACAAGAACAATAAAAGATATTCCTTCAAAAGAGTAAGGAGGAAGACTTGTGTTACTAGATATCAAGCCTTAACCTAAAACTGAAATAATCAAGTTAGTGTGGCATTCACACAGAAGTTCAGGGTCAGATCCATGTGTTAACAGAAACTCAATCCATGGGAGAGGTATCAGGGAGTGCAGGGGGAGAGCTGGGCCATTCCAAAAATGTCACTGGGACAAGAGCTCATTGACATGGCAACAAGCACAAAGGACGTAGCTGTATGCCACTCCATGCACAGACGCAAATTTTACATGGTTAGGGAGGAAAAAAGGAGAAAACCAAACTTTGAAACCCACAGAAAGGAGCGTAACATAATACCTCTAGGGCCTCAGGGTAAAGGAGAATTCCCTAAACAATAAATACAAACCATTAACAGTAAAGGAAATAATTACTAAATTCAAAGTACGTTAAAATTAAAAACTTCTACATGCTACATAAATCAGAAAATATTTGCTACACAGAAAATTAACGAAGATTTTTTATCAAGAAAGAACCCTTGAAGATAAATTTTAAAAACAACCTGAAAGAAAAGTGGTATTAACATAAGCTCTTTTCTACACATATTTTCATTAATATATTTAAATATAATAAAAATAATAAATATAGTAAAATCAAATTGCATTGTGTACATGGCATAATGCTGAAAATAGATGGCTCTGTGGACACAGCCCCCACAGATCACACTTGGTAGGGTACAGCTCCAGCAAAGCTCCAGACCCGGAGTTCAGAGAATTTCCCCCAATAACCAGATCACTTTTCACACAGCAGAAAAGAAGTGAATAAACTACATCAACGCCTGCTGAGCAATTATTATTATTGCTCTATCTATTCTTATGATTGGTTTATGCCAATCCAAGACCAAAATATAAGGGCAAAAGAAAAGTTAAAATGTCTTTCTAAAAGTTTTCCAATTCATGATTTCATGTTGACACAAACCTTTATTGAATTCAACAAATGTAGTCATTTCCTGGTTTGGTTAGACATTCCAAATATGTAAATATGCAAAGAATATCATTGTTAGTAATAATATACATACATACATACATATATATATATTTAGTTCAACTTTATTTTTATTATTTTATTTTTTTACTGATTTTATGCCTAGCACTATAAAGGATTTTTATACTTATATATTTAATGTTTCCCTGGTACATAAATCACCCTCTGATAATGTAGCCATTTTTAAACATGTCAATATATGATACATTTATTTTTATAAATCCTTAAAATGATGTTGTATGGAAGATAAAAGCTAGTAGCCTTTTTATGGTATCTGAGGTGGTTTAAAAGTTTTTTAATGCAATTTTTAAAATATCAAAAGTGAACATTCAGATTCTCCATACTAATGAATTTAGGTCCATTCCCCCAAAAGACAATCAAACTAACCATGATATATCCGTTATCTTTTACCACTTCCACAGTAGTTTTATGTTTATGTAGTTCTTTAACAGGGTCAAGAAAATTAGTATATCCTAAATTTTGTATATAGTTGTAATGTTATTGATGTTTAACATTAAAATGCGGTATAAGATTACCTTGCACAGGTCTAGTATATTTAATTCATTAAGGTGACTGCATAGACTTTACCTTATCTCTGTCTCATAATATCCTGGTGAGTGGGTAAGGAAATGTTAATTTTATTTCACAGATAAGGAAGCTGGGGCCCAGAAGAGTCAACCAACAACCCCACTGAGGGATTTAAACCCAGGCGTCTGACTCCCAGCCCTTCCTTTCCTCCCCAGTACTGAATGCCTGACATGAGTACAGCTGCCCTCCACCCAAATCCACGGGTTTCACATCCACAGAATCACCCAACCATGCATCCAAAATATTCAGAAAACAGATTGCGTTGTACTGAACACACACAGATATTTTCCTTGTCGTTATTCTCTAAACAATATAGTATAACAAGTATTTCCATACCATTGGCACTGTATTAGGTATTATCTGTCATTTAGAGATGATTTAAAAGTCTACAGGAGGATGTATGTAGGTTCTGTGCAAATACCATGGTATTTTACATAAGGGACTTGAGCTTCTCAGATTCAGTGTCCACCAGGGTCTTGGAACCAACCTTCCAGGGATGCTGAGGGGCAATTGCATAAGTATTCCCTGAGGGGAAGAAAGCCTCTTCTACACGCCAGCTGAACAGTGAGACATAATGGGCCTGCCATTGTGAGCCTTCTACTCAGCTGACTTGAGAATCTCACAATCTCTTTGTGCCCAGCTTTCCTGGTCTGTAAAACAAGGCTGGGCCTTATCTATGAAGCAAATCACCGTAAAGACCAAAGTGAACTGTGTCTAAAAGCACATAGTAAAGAGCAATTTTTGCAAAAGTTGGACACCACTATTTTTGCTTATGCAATATGTTTTAACCCATAAAATGACATGAAATGTGTGCATGACAGTCACTGCTCACTGATTCCTGTCCTCCACCCAGGGACTGGGGCCCAGAATGATCCACGCCATACAACACAGTCAGGGGATGTGATTCAGACTCCCATTCTCGCCAGCTTTGGGATCAAGGCCTGGAGCCACTGCTCAAGCCTGACACAAGCTCAGTACGTCCACTCGGTGACCTCTTTGCCTTCCCCGAGAGAATATCCTATTTTGGCAACCTGGGCCTCACCCACACCAGAATTTGGCACGATATACGATCTCATTTAAGGAGTAGGAAGAGAAATATGCCAGCTCGTTATTCACTGATGTGAAAATTCCTTTGAGTTACAGGACTTGAGACAGAAGCAGTGGAAGACCCCAGGCTTCAATCCTGACCTGGTATAAACAGCTGGAGATGTTCTCTCAACCCAAAGTTGCCCTGGGGTGGAGGCGGACAGGGGAAGAGTGTTGGAAAGGAAGCGGTTTCTAAGGTGGAATAAAGACAACTGCAGCAGAAAGGAGGAGGACAAAACAAACCTCCAGGGAATCAGAACACAGACACCTGACTGTCACCCAAGAAAGTGACAAGCAAAGCTTTCCCTACAGGGATGGGATAAAAATGGCAGTAGCAGCTCCTCCTCTATTACCTTATCCTCTTAAGCCTGATGTCCCTTCTGTTTATTTAAGAGTGTCTGTCAAATTTCAGAGCCACATCCTTTCTACATGTACTGAGGACTGGTAACACCCGCTGCTCATGAGGCTGAGTGGGGAGGAAGGGCTATGTCCAGGAGGAAGGAAGGACAGATGTGGGGGGCGGGCAGCTCCTTCTCTCTCCCTGTGCCGTGCTGCAGTGCTTACTGGCACAGCCCTCTGCAACATCCCCCAGCAGAACAGCTCTAGTTTCTCTAGAAACACCCTTTTAACTCCTTCCAAGCAAAGAATAGACAGGCATTGTCCTCAGCTACCCCAGGGTACACACTCCTCTCAAGGGGGAGATGAGAAGTAGAAATCCACATTATTTTCAACATGCGTGACTTCTGCAGTACAGTGAAAACTTACCCCTGAAAGTCCCTAACACTACAGAAACAAGAAGCCAAAGGCAGGCAGACCTGCAGCCCACAGAAAGCCCCACTGGAAGTACCAAGACCGTACGCATCGCGTCCAGCATCAGGGCGAAGTACAACATGAGTCAGCGAAGACTGAATCACTTTAAAATGGAATTTCTGCAAAACGGAAAGGTCAGACTAATTCACCCTATAAATCAATAGACCAAAATCTACAGCATAGCAAGCACTGCAGGATGTCATTAGTGATGGAAATATGCAGGCAAAATACATTGTAGAAATGGTCATGGTTGCCATAGCCCTTACTTGATCTCAAATACACACCTCTGTGTTTGAATATGCACATAAAATGCGTTTCAGACCACATTATAAGATGAGTGCTACTCATTGTATATGAGTGCGTAGTTAGAGATTTCCATGGCAAATGTACAACAGTAAAGATACTGTATTCACGTTAAATAAGAAAACACATGAATTCTTTCCCTAGTGTTCCAAATCCCTCCTACGTTATACAAATCTTTCTCATCTACTTTGTTGAAAGTCACTGAAGCAGGTCTCACTCACCTTCGACTCCTCCACTGGTTAGGTTCCATCCAGACGGAGGATACAGATGATATTCAATAAAAAGTGAACAATGTAGTCACTTTGGCCAATTTCCAGGTAAACAAAAACCCTAGACAAAAACACATATACTCCTGTAGCATATCTTGAATTGAGTTGCTCCAGCCACAGATTTCAGTCTACTCAACTATGGGGTGAAGAAGTTTTGGGGAGGGAGGGGGCTTTGCTGGTGTAGAATCTCCTTGGGGTTTTAGGCTTACTTTTAAAACTCAGTCTCTCCTCATAGATAAAATTTTACATAAAAATAATATAACATGGGGAAACTGTGTGGTATGTGAATTATCTCAGTAATGCTATTAAAATAGATATACTTAAAATATATCTAATTTTAAATTAGCTCTATTATCTGGCTCTTGAAGGGAAAAAGTATTCATTTCTTTAAAAATTAATTCTTTTTTTTTTTTTTTTTAATATGTGGGTACCGGGAGTCGAACTCAGGACCTTGTGCTTGCCAGGCAGGTGCTTATGCCGCTGAGCTATATCACCGGCCCAAAAATTAATTCTTTTTTGAGGGAGCCTACCATGTACACCCATGCCACAGACTTACTCTCCCACCTCCTAGTCCATGACATTCCGATGGTTAACCTATTATTGGTCCCATTTAACAAGGAGGAAACAGAGACTTTCCCAAGATTAAGTATCAGAATTAGTATAATGTAGAGTTAGTTTCAAAAGCAAGTCTGTCTGAGTCCATATAAATTCATTTAAAATCTTTGGTATTATTTTGTCATTCTTAGCAGGAATTCTGGGAAATATGAAGATGAGTTGGACACAAATATGTTCTTCAGCATCAGAATTTTCTTAGCTAGCCACTTAGCATAAACATTTAATAAACAAAAACATTAAGAAATAAAACTAGCGGGGTGTTTGGCATAATTCATGGAAACTGATAAAGGTTGGCTGTAATGTATGTGTTATGCTTAAAGATCTGACGAATTAATATTCTTAAGTGCAAAGTAACAACTATTTAATTCATCAATTAAGCTTCTGTTTATATAGTGCTGCCAACAAATAAAAAATTATAAATATAAACATTTATGCCTGTTTAGATCTGAATTTCAGATAAACAACAAAATTTTTAGCTTGCATTTGTCTTATGCAATAGTTCTTGTATTTTCTCTCGTAAAGCATTAGACGTTTTTCATGGTTAAATTTATTATTGTATTAAGATCAAGGAGAAAAGCTAACCTCTGCTATTACATAAAAAGGTGCACAAATTGCAGACACCTATAAAATTCAAATAAAGATTCCTTTCTAGTAATTATTTAATGAAATAAAGAGATCAATGAATTCTAAATGATCTTCCATAATGATATTTGGGTGACTTATTTTAAAATGTTATCATTTCAGAACACTAGAAAAGGCTGTGTGGACTGCAGAGCCCTTTTTTTCTGGCCTATGTAACAGACCCATGGTCCAATCTGGAGCAGAATCTTTAAAGGAATGTCTGGATGAAAACTTGCTAGAAGCAGATCAAAGGTCACTCCTTACAAAACCAGGAACCACCATGGCATCCTGGGTTTCACATCCCCATAAATCTAAGGGCCATGAGAGGGGCACCTTGGCCAGACACAGTACTGCATGACTATAATCTCAGTACTCTGGTAGGCTGAGGCAGGAGGATTACAAATTTTAACCCATCCTGGGCAACTAGCAACTTAGCGAGACCCTGTCTCAAAATAAAAAATAAAAAAGGGACTGGGGATGTAGCCCGTGCAGAGGCCCTGGGTTTAATCTCCAGTACCACCAAAAAAAAAGGAGAGGGGAGAGAGAGGTGTACTGTGGTAGGGAACAGAGTTCAAGGTTTGCAGGCGAGAACTTACTGATTTTCAGCAACAAAAGTGAATCTTGACATCACCTACATCTAATTAGCCTCTCATTTTACAAAGAAGAAATAATTTGGCTTCTACTGTCTCTTAACCTTACATTTTATAATCTGCAAAATAAGACTTCTTGTACCATGAGGCTATTGTGAGAATCAGAGGCAGCAACATAGGTGAAAGTATTTTATTTGGTCAAATTCCTATAAACCGAAGATAGCTCAAAGAGAACTATCTGAATCACAGAAATCAAAGGAAGCTTAGCAATTCTCTCTACCAGACCTCCTATCTTGAGATGAAATTAAATGTCTTTCACATTAACCACTTACCAGTCCAATTATATAAATACAGGATGACCCAAAATTGCATATTTTTTGTTAATTTTTATAAGGTAATATAACAGGAAATATACAAAATGACAATTTTGTCAAATTTATTCAATACAAGAATCAACTGGTTGAAATGATACCTGCCCAAGCTACACTCAGGATAGTACACAAACAAATGTGCTGCTCAAGAGACACTGTTACATGGTAACACAAAGAGAAGCCAAGGCAAGCTAGAGCCACACTCTTTGGCCTGCAATCCAACGTTTTTTCCAAATTCTCTTATTTCCCTCTTTGGTAAGGATGCAATCCTAGAGGTGAGGCTCTATCCTAGATTTCAAAATCCAATACAATGTGCTAAGTGTAGAATTTAAGGAATGAAAAGATGGCAAGAAGGAGAAAGACACACAAAATAGAAGTTAAAATAGCAGCAGGATTGGCAATATAAACATCGCATTGCCACCTTCGCTGTCCAAGATCAGAATAGCAAGGGGAATTGTTCCGATTTCCAACTTGGCATCTTCTACACCAATCACATTTAGTGCTCACTGGGACTCATGGCAGGAGAAATCAATATCATCATCACTGCGTGGACCACAACAGATAGGGAAGAGTTGTACAGAGGAAGCGGCCTTCCCTCCTCCAACAGAACCCTCCTGTGGAAATTTCAGCACTACTTTTATAAAGGTGCTAGCATAGTGTTTAGCCCCTAGCAAGAGCTAAATATGTATCCAAACTGATTAAGATGCACCCAAAAGTTCATTTCAAGATTCATTCTTTGGGGGAATTAATATGATAAAACACTTTTTCCTGTTTCGTGGACAGGTAGACAGGTAGATGAGTAGACTAAATGGAAAAATATCAAGACACTTAATAGCTACATTGTGCCAAGTACGTGCTAGGTGCCTTCACATGCATTTCCTCATTTCAACTCTAAAACAGTTATGTAAGGAATGACTGTCATCATCTATTTGTGACAGAAGAAGAAACAGGCTCACAGAGGTAAATGAATGCTCACTGCTGCAGAGTAAGGATATGGAGAACTGAGACTTGAACCTAGGGCTTCGGAGGGCAGATGCAACATAAATTAGCAAGGGTACAGGAGACGCTTCTGATATAATCTAATCTTGACCTTAACAATTTGTCATTGGGCTTTTCTTCCTATGATGTAAATACTAGAAAGCATCATATTAATCTCGGGGAATTTCTTATGAGTCAAGCAAGAAACAAGGAAAACATGGAACGATGGAAAATCTGCCCTGATTTGTTTTGAAAAGGTCGCTAAAGAAGTCTCGAAGATCCCAGTCCAGGAAAAGGAGAAACATGAAAAGGAACTGAATATTATTTGCCATAACATGAGGTGCGCCATTCTGGGCAAGACTGAGGAAAGAAAGCTGGGGAGTCATCAGTGAGACTGCAGGGGCGTCAGAACCGTGCATTGACCTCGCGTGCGTGTCTGGTTATCAGTGGGCAGCGTACACAGCCGTGTGGTGATTCGCTGGCTGTGTGACAAGTCAGATGCGACTGTGAACGATTTTTATCTGCGTCGATGCAGAAATAAAGCGCTCCCCTTTCATGTAACTGCCAGACAGCTTTTGCTCAGGGTACCCGTGGAAGCCACCCGCACTTTGCCTTTTAGTTAAACGGAACAGACTTAGCATCCTTAAGAGGCCGACAGAATGAAATTAAAGCCGAAACAGTTGTTACCTTAGAAACAAATCCAACCCTCTTCTCTGAGATGAAACCTTGTTTTAAGGAAAGAAAGGGAGGGAGGGAAAGAGGGGGGAGGGAGAGAGGAAAAGAAAGGAAAGGGAGGAAGGGAAGGAGGGAGGAAGGGAGATGGGAGAGAGGGAAAGGAGAGATTTTCTTGATAAAATTGCAATGCTCTTTCTAAGAATATACTCATCAGTGATCAGGATAAAATTAAGAAAACCACGTTTTAACTAAGGATTTCCAAGCATTACTACAGAAGACGACGAACACGCGCGCGTTGAAGGACGGGCCGTTTGAACCGAGGACGAACGCACCGGCCGGCAGCGCCGCGGCACCCGGGCCGCCCACCCCCGCCCCGCGGGCCCGGCCCCGGCCCCACCGCCCGCCCGGCCCCGCTCACCGCGGCGCCCCCGCCTCGAGCGCCCCGCGCCGCCGCAGCCGCCCAGGGCGCCGGCCGGCCCGACTGCCGCAGTCGGGAGCTCCCCCGCCAGGCGCCTTTCTTTTTTTTTTCCTTTTAAAGAGACAGGACTGCCCCAACCTCAGAGGTCGGTAATGCCGCGGGCTCAGGACTGCCCAGGGCGGGCCGGCCCACGCGGGACGGGGCTGGCGGACACCTGCCTCAGGGGAAGTGAATTGTGACCAGGCCAGGTCCAGTCTGGAAATCCTGTAATTTACTAAAAATAAAATAAAACACCAGCAACCCACTCGCCATAAAGAACACGGCAGGGCCGGTGAGATGGCTCAGCGGCTTAAGCGCCTGCCTTGCAAGCACGAGGGCCCGAGTTCGACTTCCGGATCCCACATACGAAAAAGGGGCCGGTGATATCGCTCAGCGGCACGGGTGCCTGTTGGCGCATGAGGTCCTGAGGTCGACCCCCCGGTACCCACAAAAAAAAAAAAAAAAAAAAAAAAAAAGAACAACACGGCACATTTATACTGCAGAGCTCAGAGTGCTTTTTTATGTTGTTTAGATTTGGGAATGAGGTCCTAAAGGCTTGTTTGGGTTTTTTGTTTGGTTGGTTTTTAGCGTTCACTCAAAATGCTTTGCAAACTGTAAATGCTACACAGATGCAAAATGTTCTGCGTGTTTTGCTGTCTACTTAAATAATGAAGGTATTATATATAGCAATACGTCAAATGGAACCAAGGCTGTGCTCTTCCTCTCTGCACATGGGTGTGTGAGCCCCGCCCTCCGGCCCTGGGTACCCACATCCTCGTTATGCACACTTTATCCATATAAATCTGGAGTTCAGGCTTAACCAGAACCGCTAGAGAGTGGAAGCTCCCTGGGGAGCACGAATTTCAGCTCAGCCGGCCCCAGGCATGAACAGGCTTCCCGTGCCCTTCCCTGGGGCAGAAGCTGCCGGTGTGGGCACTCACTTCGGAAGGAGCTGCCCGCCTCTCTGCAGCCCACCCCGCCTGAGCTGCCACTCAAGGCGCCCAGTCCAGCAGCATTTCTTTTATTTTCTTTTTTCTTTTTTCTTTTTTTTTTTTTGTGTGTGTGTGTGTGTGTGTGTGTGTGGGTACCGGGGGTCGAACTCAGACCTCGTGCTTGCCAGGCAGGTGCTTATGCCGCTGAGCTATCTCACCAGCCCCCGGCAGCATTTCTTCACATCCAGTGGCCTCTTAGTTTCTGTGGAGGACTGTTTCCAGGACCCTGAGGATACCAAAATCCATGGACACGCAACTCCCTTGTAGAAAAATGGGGTCGTTTTTGCAAAGAACTTGTCACAATCCTCCCAAACACTTCGAATCACCTCTGGATTACTTATAACTAATACCAGGTGGCTACTGTGTAAATAGTTGTTATACTGTATTGTTTAGGGAAAAATGACAGGAAAAAGTCCGCATATGATCAGCACAGGTGCAATTTTTTAAAAATATTTTCTATCTGCAGTTCGTTGAATCCCCGGAGGCATGCCCTCTAGATCTGAAGGGAGGGCTATAAATAAGTTCCTGGAGATAACAGAGAAACAACTTATTGTAGCAAAATCACCACATAACGGGTACAACTAGTTTCTATAAGAGAAAAGTGGAATATGCATTTCTATTGTTGTTTTGTTTTGCGGTACAAGGGACTGAACCCCGGGCCTTGGCGCTGAGTTACATCCCCATCCCTTTTTTGTTTTTTTATTTTGAGACAGGGTCTCACTAAGTTGCTAAGTTGCCTAGGCTGGGCTTGAACTTGCCATCTTCCTGCCTCAGCCTCCCAGAATAGGATCACAGGCCTGTGACACCATGCCTGCCTAGAATTGGTGTCTTGAAGGGACCCTTTTATAGGACTCTCACCAAAGTGCCGTGTTGGCCACCAGCAGTGTGGACCTTGGTGACATGCCCCTGTGGAGGTGAACCTGCCCCCTCCCAGTCTAACTCAGCTCTAATGGAACCATTTCAGCTGCCATCAAATTAATTCAACACGTTATTAATTTGAGTTATGTGTAGGTATAATCCTCCCGGCCTCGCCTTCCAAAGAAAGCAGGTCTTGAGGAAGATCATTTTGTTTTGCTCACTGTAGCAGTGTTGTGGAGATGTGCAAGATAGAAGCCAAGAGAAGAGGCCTCCAGTAGACGCACAGGGAAGAGCTAGATCCTGCTGCCCAAGAGGGCTGCCCAGCTGGAGAAAACACCTGGAGCTGAGAGGGGTTCTCAGGACAGTGAAACTAAGGCAACAGGGAGGGCCTGAGAGGTTGGGGAGAGGAGGGAGAAGGGAAGGAAAGGCAAAGTATTTCTGCGATGAGTGAAACTTTGGGGAAAGAGATAGGGAAAGCAGGTTTTTAGAAATTTCTCCTGTGGGTTGTGCAATGTAATTCTGCCTTCACTACCCTCACCATGAGAAAGGCTTTAGTGAAACTTCCAACTTCTCCCCCACACATCGGAGCTTGGGTTCAGGACCCTTCTGAGTGTGGTTATGTTATGTTTCAGTCTGTTTCTTGTTGCTATGAAAGAACACCTAAGCCTGGGTAATATATGAAGAAGAGGTTTGTTGGTTCGTGGCTTTGGAGGCTGGGAATCCCACTTCTGGTAAAGGCGATGTGCTGCTTCCACTCATGGTGGGGTGCGGGGGAGCCAAACACAAGGGCATTTTTATGACAACCCAGTCTCACCACAAGTCAGTCCGATCCCACTGCAGCAGGACCTCACTCACTATCCTGAAAGGCCTAGCCCATTCATGAGGGCTCCACCCCGATCCAAAGGCCTCCCACAAGTCCCCACCTCCCAACACTGCCACACTGAGAAGCCAAGGCTCGGCATGAGTTTTGGTGGAGAGAAGCCATATTCAGACCAAAGCCTAGGAAATGTAGATCATAGTTGTACCACCCAAAATAACTACTCTCCATCCTGTTTTAAATTTTTAACTGTTACATTAAAATTATGCATAAATGCATTACGCATTTTGTAGTACATTAAACGGATACATGTACACATTTTGTAATGCTTAAATCAGGCTCAGTGTGCTTATCTCAAGCATTTTCATTCCTTTATGGTGAAAACTTTCAAAATCCTTCCTTTTAGATTTCTGAGATGTACAATATATAATTGTTATTTATAGTAACACGACTGTGCAATAGCACATCAGAAATTCTGCTCCTTTCTAATGATAACTTAATATCCTTTGATCAATCATCTTTTGAGATATACATATGTAAAGTATATTTACATACATATACATATGTGTGTACAAATATATACAGAAAGAGGAAAAATACATTGAATATACAGTTTGGTATCTGTTGTTTCCAATTAACATTATACTAAGAATATTTTCTTCTTTCTTTAAGAATGTGACCCTTCTTATAGGCATATCATAATCTGTCCAACCAATTTCCTGTTTTGGATCTTTCAGATGACACATATTGCCTTCCGGAGGATTAGACCATTTTATCTACTTATTCACACTGCGTATGAGTGCTGGTGATACAGTACTGGCTGTTCACAGTCAGTCTCATTACGTAGTTTAAAGCTTACCCCATGAGCACTGCACATAATAAATTACACACCTCTCCATGTGGTTTAAGGTGTTCTAAAAGCGTCTTCATGTGCACCGCAAGCCATGGCCTACGCATAGTATCACACTCAGTAACCATCTGAGTTCAGTTACATTCATGGCGCTATTTATGGTATTTGAAAATTATGTCAAGAGATTTAGTCTCTGTCCTAAAAATGTTAAGAAGGCAATGGTTTCCAGATAATGAGTAAATCTTATATTTTTCATGTACTAGACAATGATTGTTGATGTACCCAGGACACCATGCCTGTGATGGCTCCTTTTATGTGTTAATTTGACTGGACTAAGGAAGACCCAGATACCTGGTAAAATGTTATTTCTGGGTTTGTCTATGAAGCTGTTGCACAAAGAGATTAACATTTGAATCAGCGGGCTGAATAAAAAAGATCTGCCCTGTGTTAGTCAGCTTTCCACTGCAATAACAAATATCTAAGATCATCAACTTACAAAGAAAAAAAGGTTTGTTTCACCTCGCAGCTTTAGAGGTTTCAGCCCATGATCTGTTGGGCAAAGTATCCTGTTGGGTGGGCAAAGCACCCATCATGGCAAGAGCGCCATGCCAGGGAGTGAAAAAGAGAAGAGACAGAGCCCCACAGTCCCCTTCAAGGGCATGTCCCCAACAACCTAAAGGTCTTCCACTAGGCCCTGCTTCTTAAAGGTCCCCAGTAGCTCCGCTGGGGGCCAGCTCCTTAACACACAGGCTTCGGGAGACACTGGAGAGCTAAACTGCAGTAGCCCTCATCAGTGCGGGCAAGCATAATCCAATCTGTTGACACCCCAGCTAGAACAAATCAACTGAGCATGAAGGGATCCTCTCTCTCCTTCTACTGGCACTAGGAAATCTGTCTTTTCTTGCACACGGACATCAGAGCTCCTAGTTCTTGGGCCTGCAGACTCCAGGATTTATGCCGGCAAACTCTCTCCTAATCCCACTCTCAGGGCTTTGGCCTTGTACTGGGACTGACACCATCAGCCCTCTTACAACTAGTGTCCACGTTCTTGCCTCTTAGGTCCGTGTGACAGCCTGCCGAGCGGAGGAAACATGGAGTGCAACTGTTGGATCTGTCAAATTATAATATGTACTATTTAATGACTCGATCAACGTGAAGCACTTGCATCAATTTAAAATTCCACCAGGCGAGTATCCTTTGCAGAATTAGAGCCACAATCTGCTTATTGTTAAACGACATCTTGTCCCACCTAACAAAATACTGTGATCATTTTTCCATGCGTTTAAGTGTTCTTTTAAAACTCATAGAGGAGTATGATTCCATCTCCTTAGTTATATTACAGTGTTAAGTATTGGATACTCAGCTATCTCCATTTGTGGCTATAAATCTTTGTATGGATGCTCCTTGAAGTTACTACTGGGCCAAAGTAGATGGCTGTGTTTCAGGTATCTTATACAAGACTTGCCAAACGGCCCTACAGAAAGACTTTGACAGCTCACAGTCCCACCAGCAGGAGATAAGAGTAACCATGTTCAGGGCCGGTGAGATAGCTTAGCGGCATAAGTGCCTGCCTAGCAAGTGCAAGGACCTGAGTTTGACCCCTGGTACCCACAAAAAAAAAAAAAAAAAAAGAGTAACCACGTTCATTTTCAGATGAGCATTTTAGAGTGTTTTCAGGTTTTACCCAAGGGGAGGAAACTGTGGAAGACTTTGAGAAGCTGCCCAACCTTCCACCTATGGATGAGGCCCTATGCATGGTGTGCTGAGCACAGCAGCATCATTCCAAGAATGAACCAACTCTGTTCAAGCCATGGCTTCCCATGAACAACTGGTGGGCCTTGAAAAACTTACTTGTCTGTACAACTCAGCTTTGTCAAATGTAAAATGGGAATATATGCATAATCTGGAGAGTGCGTAGAATAAATGAGTTTATATACATGAAGCTTTTGGCACAGCACCTGGTTCAAATATTCACAAGAAATTATTGTATCATTGCTGTTTTCCATGCTGAGTGTCAGCAGCTTAAAGTCCAATGTTCATTTATACAATTTATTTATATGCCTGATGCTGTGATAAGTAAGACAGGCAATATCTTCACCCATGTGACAAACTTATTTGAGAATTTATTAGGAAATTTTCTACTAAAAGAAGTCCTTTTTTTGTAAGCAATGGCACACAATCAACTCTTGGTATCCACAGGGACTCACTTCAGAACCCGACATCAGAAAATACCCAAGTGCATTACGTTAAATGCAGCAGTATTTATACATAGCCTACACATATTCTATGTTATTTAAGTCACCTCCAGATGATTATAATACCTAATACAATCAAGTGTAATGTAAATAGTTGTTATACTGTATTGATTAGGGAATAACAACAGGGGCAAGTTTATAAATGTTCAATGCAGATGCAATTTTTTCAAAAATTTTTAATTTATGAGTACATGTTTGTGGTACATAATGTTTATGTCCCTTGTGGGGAGCTGGTAGATGTACATAATACACCTTAATTTGTTCTTTCATCCCCTTTCTATTCCTTCCCTCCCCGCTCCATCCATCTCTTGATCCCCTTCCCCTTCAAGAAAGATTTATCTCCCTTCTTCCTTTTACCTGTCAAACTCTACTCAGAAGTGACTTTCCAGCACCTGACCTGTTTGTCAACAGGGGCATTGTTCTCAGAGAAAACCCAGCTCAGCACAGGTGCTGCTGCCCTTGACAAACACAGGACGGGATGTCACAAAGAAGAGATAAGACAGGACACAAACCCTTTCAAGCACTGGGACATTCGAAACATCTACACGTTTACACCAGATGCCCTGGGGACTTTGACCACTGAGGCACCAGAGAACTTTGACCATGGATATTTGCCCAGATCTCATCACCTGAGGTCCCTTGCCTCATCTCCCACTTGACTTCCTTTGTCCAAACCCTATAAGAAGGCTCCATTTTTCTCTGTACCACACAAATGTCCTTTTTGCCCTCTCTGCCTGCAGCCAGACACAATAAATTCCAGGCCCTGTTGCCTTGACGCAAGCCTGGTGGTCTCGCCTGGTCTCTGCCAAACACTATTCCTTACTATTTATCTTTTATTTTTGAACCAACTATATATATGCCCATATATATGCTTTTCGCCTTTGTTCTGGGGAATCAGAGCTCATTTTGGCATAGGGAAAAATGTAAATCCCATCCTGCTAGGTGTCAGATATGCCAAGTTCATGTTCCCTGAAGTCAAAGAATGAATTCTAAGAAAAAACAGAGGTTAAGAGTAGAAAAATGGGGCCGGTGAGATGGCTCAGCGGCATAAGCGCCTGCCTTGCAAGCGCGAGGGCCCAAGTTCGACTCCCGGATCCCACATACGAAAAAGGGGCCAGTGATATCGCTCAGCGGCACGGGTGCCTGTTGGCGCCTGAGGTCCTGAGGTCGACCCCCCGGTACCCACAAAAAAAAAAAAAGAGTAGAAAAATGTATTGGGGAATGGAAATGGGGAATAGGAATAGCTCCCGAGAGACAGGAGGGCTCCCACGTGGATTGCCAATGAGCCCACTTCTCTGAGAAAGTTTTGTAGAGCAAAATCATGAGATGGCTACACTGCAGGTCAAAACTATAATCAGCCAGTAAGATTACAAGTATAGCCACTTGGCTAATACTGATCCAATATTAGCAAGGGCATATGGATGACATCATTAATCTTGGTTGATAATTTATAACTTAGTTTTGTCTTTAGTCTTAATTCTTAGTCTAAATCTAGTAAGATAATGGTTTATTTATATGGGAAATCTCAAAAGGGTGGTATCAATAATCTCAAGCTTCCTACCCTTAGGGAGCTGTGTAAATCTGGCCATTGTGACTTTAATCTTCTTCAGATGCGTCTCCAGTCACAGTTGTGATGTGTTCTCATCTGCATGGCTTCCCTTGAGGGCCTACCCCTGTCTGACTGCCTATGATATTTCTACCTAATTTAGCGGTCTATAATAATTTGAATAATACTAATGCTTTTTATTGTCCATTTTAATATATTGGACATACATACAGTTTTAATTAAGTCCCTATACAATCTGAGTTATGAGTAAGGAATCATGTCATTTAAATAGATATAGATGTTTCAGGAAAAGGATCAAAAGCAGAAAATATAACACACTACAAAGAATACTGAAAAAGAGGGGACAGAGTCAGTTTTGTGAGGTACTGTATACCTGTGTAAATTTGGAAAAGATAAAAGGGGGGTGGCTCAAAACTCTGGCCTTCGCTTTCCTGGGTACTGAAGCAACAAAATGGAGGAGGTTGATTGAAATGAAGAATGGAATAGGTAGTGTCTTAGTTGCTATTCTCATTGCTGAGACAAAATACCTGACACCCAGAGTTAAACGGGAAAAGGTTTATTTAGCTCACTGTTTGTGGAGTTTCAGTCCATAATTGCTGGCTCCAAGGCAGGGTAGCATGTGGCAGAGGGGCAACATGGTGGTGGAAGACAGCAAGAGCAAGCAAGGGAAGAGAGAGAGGGAGAGAGAGGACAAGCCTATTTCTGTCCCCTGTATTGTATGAAGGCTACCCGCCCTAGGGTGGGTGCAGACCCACACCCTTAATCCCAGCATTGGACCATGAATCAATCACAAACTCTAGATTCAGCCACCTATGAAAAGCCTGTCCCCCATGACTGTATGAGGCTTTGGGGGGACATCTAGACACGACCCCAACATTCCACCCTTGGCCCCCCAAAGGCTCATGTACATTCCTCTACACAAAAGGCAATTAGTCCCTCCCTAAGAGTTGCCAAAGTCCTTAAAGTTTCAGCATTTCTTAAAAGTCCAAGTCCCAAGTCTCCTCTGAGATTTAAGGCAAACTGTTAGCTGTGATCCTCTGTACAAATGAAAAGAAAGTTAAACACTTCCAACATTCAATGGCACGAGATAGACATTACAAACAGGGGGATACAAAGGAATAGGACTGAAGCAAGTCCAAAATCCAGCAAGGCAGACATTAAGTCCCACAGTTCCATGTGCAGCATCCAAGGCAATCTGACCAGATGTGTGCTCCAAAGGGCTTGGGTGGCTCTGCCCCTACAATGCTTCTGGGGGTTGTAGCTCCCATAGCTTCTTTTTTGGGCTGGTTCTGCTCCCTCCTTGCAGGTTTCCTCAGACAACCCATGTTCCTGACTTCTCCGAATTTCTGGGGTCTCCACTGCACCTTTGGCTTCACACTCACAGCTTCACACACTGCCCTCTCAAGGGCACCCTGCCTGGCCTCCCAGGCCTTCTGAAATTGGGGTGGAAGTCTTCTCAACGCCACAACTCTTGCATTCTCCATGCAGTTAAAACCAGCACCACATGGGTGATGCCAAGGTCTGCTGCCAGCTGGAGCAGTAGCCGGGCTTTCCTCTCTTTTGGCTCTAGGGGTCGAGTGCCTGGCACTCTGAATCCAGTTCTGAGGAAAAAAAGTTTCTATGCTTCCGCCATTCTGGGACATGGCACTCTGTGGCTTTCTCCTCAAAGCAAAGTCTTTCACTTTTGCAGTTTTGAGGCCGAAAAGGATGGAGACTTGCTGGTTCTTGTGATGCCCTGAAGCCATCTTTTCTGTTCTCCTGTTCCTTCTCAGCAGTTGAGATCTCATCAGCTCTATCTTTGCAGTCCACAGCTTTACTGGAGCTTCCTTTCTCGCCAAACTCGCAACATTTTAAATCATCCTGCTGGGCTCTTTGCTCTTGAGTCTCAACATAGATCTGGCTAAAAGCCCCCAACAATTGCCATGCCACCACCCCAACATTTGGCTCCCTGGCCTCCCAGGCCTTCTTCTGAAATCAGAGTGGAAGCCTTCCTGACACCACAACTCTTGCATTCTGCATGTACCTAAAACCAGCACCATGTGAATGATGTCAAGGTCTGCTGCCAGCTGGAGCAGTAATCAGGATTCCCTCTCTCTTGGCTGTAGGGGTCAAGTGCCTGAAACACTGGGTACTCGGGGTCCAATTCTGAGGAACAAATTCTCTATGCTGCCACCATTCTGGAACATGGTGAGGCCACTGCCATTCTGGAATATGGTTCTCTGGGGCTTTCTCCTCAAAGCAGTTTTTCACCTTTGCAACTTTGAGACTGCAAAGGGTGGAGTCCTGCTGTTTCTTGTGATGCCCTTAGGCCATCTTTTCTATTCTCCTGTTCCTTCTCAGCAATCAAAATCTTCTCGGCTCTATCTTTGCAGTCCAGCTTTACTGGTGCTTCCTTTCTGGCCAAACTCACAACATTTTAAGTCATTCTGCTGGCCTCTTTGCTCTCGATTCTCAACATAAATCTTGCTAAAAGCCCCCAACAATAGCCATGCCACCGCCTCAACATTCAACTGCCTTAAAATTTCTTCTACAAGATTAGTTAGTCCTCTACCCTTAATCTCAGTCTCAGGCAAAGTCTCTAGACACAAGCAAAATGCAGACAAACTTTCTGCCAAGCCATAACACACATCATCTGGAGTCCAATAGCCAGTGCAGTCCTTCTTCTCAGCAGAAACCTCCAGAGCCTGGTCTTTACTGACAGGATTTCTATCAGCCTTCTGGTCTTCTGAACTCTGACCAGAATCTCCCACACAGAATAGCCTAAGATATTACAGCTTCTACTTTTTCAGCCAACATCTCTAACTCTTCCCACAAGCAAGTCCCAAAGGCTCCTGAAGCACATGGTCAGGTATAGTCACAGCAACGACCCCACTCCAGTATCAAATTCTGTCTTAGTTACTTTTCTCACTGAGACAAAATACCCAACACCCAAAGTTAAATGGGGAAAGGTTTATTTAGCTCACAGTTTGTGGAGGCCTTAATCCATAATTGCTGGCTCCAAGGCAGGGTGGCACATGGCAGAGGCGCAACTATTCATGGTGGCAGAAGACAGCAAAAGCAAGCAAAGAAAGAGAGAGACAGAGCCAGAGAGAGACAGAGAGATAGGACAAGACTCTTTCTGTCCATTATATTGTATGTAGGCTACCCATCCTAGGGCTGGTGTAGCACTAACACCCTTAATCCCAGTATTGGACTATGAATCAGTCACAAACTCTAGATTCGGCTACCTATGAAAAGCCTGCCCCCCATAATTTGGGGGGACATCTAGACACAAACCATAACAGGTAGGTAGACCTTTTGTAAATGGGAAAGGGATTTAAATTTGTAGGGAGGGCAGGAGAAGGGGAGGGGAAAGGGAAGAAAAAAGAATTAAGATGTTATGTACATATACCCACTCCCCATGATGAATGTAATTATTATATACAAATTATTTGGAAATGACAAAATCTTTTCTTATTCCACACATGGGTCAGGAAAAAAATGAAAACCAAAACTATAAATACCTAAATAACAATGATGATTTAATCATCATGTGTCAAATAGAAGGATTGGTTAGAGCTGTACCCAGAGGCACATTACCTTAACACATATATTTATTTAAAAATAAATGAATATAAATGAATAAAGCATTCAACTAAAAAAGTTAGAAAAAGGAAAACAAAAAAGTCAAATGAAAACAAGGAAAAATAAAGATAATCATAGAAATAAACTATAAAACAGAAAAAAGAATCAACAGATTCAGAAATAGTTCTTTGAAAGATAATACAGATAAACTTCTAGTTAGTAACCAATAAAATGGGAATAAACACAAATAGCATAGTTGTAAATAAGCCAAGGAAATAAACAGTGATACAGGGAAAATCACGTTTATGGAACTATCTTGTAAAATTCTGTGCTTACGGTTGAGAACTTTTGTGACCAAACAGCATAACTAAGCCTAAAAACCACCAAAAGGGATATTATTGTAGGTTTCATGTAGATACTGAGCACATAGTATTTTACTACACTGTGCTCTGTGTGGGCTGAGGGCAGGGCAGGTAACATTCTCGAATAATAAAAGAAAAATATCCTGGATGAAACATCACATGGTGTAGATTCTAAGCAGGGTGACTGATGGGGGCGACTGGTTCATGACTGTCCTCAGGGAGTGATTAATGCTGGTCTCTAGAGTAAGTTAGGTCTTATCTGAGAGTGTGTTGTTCTAAAAGGCCAAGCCCGACTCCCTGGGCTCCTACTCCCTCTCTCCCTGCAGTGACATCCACTGCCACCACCCGATGCCTCAGCCATGTAATGACATAGCACCACGCCCTGTCTGACGTGGCTGCCCAGTGTTTGACTTTCAACCTCAAGTACCGTCAGCTAAGTAAACCTCTATTCTTTATAAATTTTACACAACTTCAGGTGTTTGGTTATTTGCAATGAGGACTGGACTAAGACGATGCTCTTATCGTTAGTCTACTTGCCATGGTCAAGAGGTGAATTAAAGTTTCACATTATTACTATGTTTCTTTTTAGTTTACCTTGTGTTTCTTTCCATTTTTGTTCATATTTTATAATATTATTTTGTGCATAAGGATTAAAGATACTTGGTAATTACAGTTTTCTTAATTTTTAAGAGTTGTTTTTTATCTCAGTTAATAGATCTTGCTTTGAATTTAATCTGATGTATTATCAATATCATTAACCCAGTGATGTTTTCTTTTTTCCTATCATTTGTTTGACCGTTCTAAGACAATCTACTTAGACTTGTATCTTGGTCTATTGTTTGGATTTAGCATTTTACTTATTTTAGTTTTTCTCTTTTTTTTTTTTTTTTTGTGGGTACCGGGAGACGACCTTAGGACCTTACGCACCAGCAGGCGCCCGTGCCGCTGAGCAATATCACCAGCCCTTTCTTCGTATGTGGGTTCCGGGAGTCGAACTCGGGCCCTCGCGCTTGCCAGGCAGGTGCTTACGCTGCTGAGCCATCTCACTGGCCCTTTCTCTTCTTTTAGTAGGTGAGTTTATCTTATTGCTACTTATTCTTGTAACAAATTTTTCATTCAAATCCTCTGAGCCTACCTTAGTTTTGGAAAGACAGTAGGAAAATATTACATAAATTATTCCAGTGTTTATAATTTCCATACAGAACTAAAAGACGGTCATGATAAAAAGTAACTGGGATGGAGAAATCCTTTAGCGAAGATGTTCAGAGAGGTTTCTCCAAGGGAGTGATATTTTAGCTTGTTCAATAAATTTGACAAGTAAATTCTGATTGTCTGCGGTAGACACTGATTCAGTACAGGGCACATGCCAATGTCTAACATTCCCACCCTTTACATGCTGATGCGACCTGTACAACGAGACTTCATTGCTGAAAAAGAAGCAACTGTGTAAACATCTGCCAACAAAGAACCTTCCAAAGCTGAAATTGCATATGCAAAGTCCTGGAAATGGAACAAGTAAAGAGTGTTAAAAGAAAAGAAAATCCTTGTGAGAGTACAGTGAAGAGAGCAGAGTAGAGGAGATGAGCAGGAAGGGGCCAGGCTGCAGAGGGACTTGGCAGCATGGAAAAGAGCAGCGTTTATTCTGATGCTACTGGGAAGTGGTGGGTACAGTTTATACTTAGGAACCATCACTGGCTTTTCTTTGCACAGCACAAGCATGAAGCTCTGTCAGCGAGTTTTGAATCATTTCACACGAAAAATGATGGTAGCTTGAATTGGGGTTGTAGATGTGAGGATGAAGAGACACTGATTAATTTTACTGGTAGGTTGAACGAGACATAAAGAGGAATCAGGAATGACAAAAGCCACCCCTGAGCCCGCAAGCACTGGAGCTACAGTACATGAAACAGGTTGTGGGTGAAGTCAGGGAATGCGGACAACAGCTTGGCTGGGGTCACAGCTGGGTGTCCCGGCTTTAAACTGCTCCTTTTTTACTCTGATTTTCCTCTTTTCCAATACAGTCCTCGTTTTTCATCCTCTCCGTACTCTGAATTTGGGAGGTTTATACTCTGCTTTTGAGAAAAGTGGTGAGGTCAAAATTACTTGGAGCACACAAGCCCAACTTTCTCAAAAATACTACTCTTAAGGTGGAATGAAAGACTGATCGGGAGGTACGTGTTTATATTAATTAACATCAAATAAAACTCGATCTGTAGGGGAGAATAAATATATTGCAATCCATGTCTATGTGGATGCTTTTGATGGGGTCTCATTGTGTAGCTCAGGCTGGCCTCGAACTCATGAGCCTTCTGTCTTAGCCTCCTGAGTGCGGGGCGGGGGGAGGCGGTTACAGGCATGCACCACTACGCCTGGCCTATGTGGATGTTTTTGAAAATATTCATACCTCTGCATTCTCAAGTGTTTTGAAAATTATTTGTGATCTTAAAAGTAATGACCCATCCAAAGATCAAATCCAACAGGTCAACGAGGTCACAAGTGATAAGATTAAATTCTTTATACGATTACACATCCCCTTGGAAATGATCCCAAATTGAAAACCTCATGCAGTGGGTTGGAACTCTCAATAGCTCTCAAGTTCCTGAGTAATTCCGTCTGTCCGAGACAGAATTCAACCAGGCCCGTGGGAGATAAGCACAAAGAGGTTTGTTGGAAGAAGAGGCTGCGTGGTGGCCCCAAGGTCAGCACAGGTGGACCCGCCAGGACAAGTGAGTTTTCTTCTTCCTCAGGGAGGCCACAGCTCTGCTTTAAGAGCTGTCTGAATCTGGCCACCAGATTATTTAGGTCACTGCTTTGGACTTCAATCACATCTACAGCACACCTTCACAGCAGCACCTAGATCGGCACGGGATTGAGTAACGGGCATCAGAAGAATCATCATCCCTTCCCTGAGTACCAGTTAGGACATCTTTAATGTTGCATTGCTGGAGTCGGTGCCCTCAAGCTGTTTACCAGCTTTTCTCCCCCCAGTGAGGACGGGGAACCTGGGGCCTTGCGCACACTGGGCAGCATTTTACTGTTGAGCTACATCTCAGTGCCTATTTCCTGGCTTTCTAACCCAAAAGCCATTTTTCCTCCCAGAACTTCTCACCAAGACCTCATCACTCATTGTCCCCTTAGAAGCACATGATTTGGAGTCCAATACAGACAGAGACTTGGTTAAGAATAGCGATGATAGGTTGGGGAAAATCTGACAAAGCTGTATATTAAAAGGTGAATGTCAAAATAATCCCGTGATTCTTTTCACCACCACCCCCACCAGAGGCAACTTTTCAACTAAAGAATGGAAAGGTAATTTTCATTTCCTTTTCTCAGGAAGGATAACTGTATAACTGATGACTTGGATCCATACACAACACAACATTTTTATTTTTGAAGGCTAAACATAGAGTTGCTACACAGTGAAAAAGTCAAACAGAGTCAGTTCTTACCAGGGTGTTCTGTGTAAAACAGAGGCTACAAATTGGCAGTGGTTGGCATGGAGGCAAAAGCCAACCCACCAACGAATGTAGAGCAGAAAGATGCAGACAACTGGGCTCCAAATAGTGTCACTGAACAGTCAAACCAATGCCAACTACTACAGGCCCCTGGACTTCCAGTTAGGTACAAAAAGCTCTGAGATATCATTGGGTAAAGCCATTGAGGGTTTTCTGTTATTTGCAGGATAAGAAATGTGGCTGGTCAGACAATACCTACCCCAATATCTGTCCTGTCTCACTGAGTTAAATGAAGTAATGCAAAGATATTAGAATAAGGGGTTTTAACAGCCCAAAGCACAAACCTTTACATGTGACAGCTATACATGAATTGTGTATTTAATTATAGCACTACATACATTAAACACATGGATTACTTCTTTTTGTTTTTTCTCATGTAAAAGCAAATACACAAAAATTATTTGAAATAAAAATATTTGGAAAGCTATGGTAAGTTTACTTTTTAATTTTTTCATAGAAATAGATATCATTGCTATTTATAAATTTGCAATTTCACTTAAATATATATTTCTACCTAATAAAAGATTTTTAAAAGGGGATTAAGGAAGTTGTAGATATATTCATGCTGTCCATGCTAGTCCACTGAACTTCAAAAGGCAGGCACGACTTTGATCAGCTCATTGGCTAGCTGCTTTCATGTAAACCAAGACAACACTGAGGATCCGTGAGACAGGGAAACTAGAGAAAATTATGTCATGTCCCCAGTGAAGCTTGAAAGGTCATCAAAGACCGTCGCTCTGGTTTAGGCTAGCTAAATGTAAACCACCCCTGAGAGATGAGCATTAGCCCAGCCTGTCATGCCACCTGCTCCTCATTAATCAGAAATGACATCTGGAGGGGAATGCACCCTCTGGAACCCAGGAAGGCATCCAGGTACACGGTGACAGTGCGTTTCCTTTGATCACAAAAGGAAATAGGGGGCTATTGATGATTCCTACATCGAGAGCTGTCTACTCCGTGACATTCTTATCTGTGATTTCATTTAAGGTGGAGTCACGGAGACAAAAAGACACATACAAGAGTCTCAATTTTTTCTTATTCTTATAGCCTACTCTCAACTAAAGTGAATCTATTTAATAAAAAAGAAATTATTTATATCCAAATATTGATACTTGGGTTTACTTCCTACTATAGTTTGTCCTCACCAAAACTCAAGTTGAAAATAATCCCCATTGTATTAAGAAGGTAGAAACTTAATCCAACTATGGTATTTGGAGGTGAGCTCTTTGGGAGGTGACTAAGTTTAAATGAAGCCCTAAGGGTGGGGCCCTAATCCAATGGGACTGTGGCTTTATAATGAGGAGGAGAGAACGGAGGTGGGATGCTCTATTTCAACACAGGGTCCCTTGTGCCACCCCAGATTCTGCAGGATCCTCACACATAGGAATGATCTTTCTGGATGGATCTGCCCTATCTTGACTTCCTGTCATTCAGAACCAAATGAATCTTTATTCTTTATCATTACTTTCATGGTATTCAGTTATAGCAACAGAAAATCAACCAAGATACTCCCTTTGGAACAGTAAAGAAAGCTGTTATTACTTCACAGTCCACTTTGTCAAGGAGATAGTGACTTCCAGCAGCACAAGAGCAGCTGCATCAGGTCATGGACAACATAATTCAGCAAATCCATCTACAAATGATGACCAAGCAAGTGTCGCAAGCTCACGGTGGATGAGCACCAGGAATGTGGAGAAGGGCTGCTGATCAAAACACAAAGCCCAGCTCCAGGACACATAACAGCTGCAGAATCACACAGGGCTGGAAAGAGAGGCAAGTGGAGGCCCAGCCAGGCCTCCCTTTCTCTCTCTCTCTCTCTCTCTCTCTCTCTCTCTCTCTCTCTCCTTGAACTGGGATATCCATCTTCTCTCACCCTCAGACCTCAGACCACCTGGTTCTTGACTTTGGACTCCAAGATTTATACCAGCTGTCTACTATGTCCATCCCTGTACCCCGACCTCAAGGCTCAGATTGAGAGCTATGTCATTACTTCTGTGGTTCTCAGGCCTTCAGATTCAAACTTAATAATACCACAAGGCTTTTCTGTTCTCCACCTTGCAGATGGCAGATGGTGGGACTCCTTGACCTCCATAATGGCATGAGGCAATTCCTATAACAGAGCATCTCATGTGTATATTGGAATATCTATAGTCACACTACCAGCTCTGTCTTTTTGGAGAACCCTGACCCACACAGGCACAAAAGTCTTTTCATTCTCACTGCAAGACTGAGTTATTTACTGCTTCTTTCCAATAGCAAAATAAGGGAGCAAATTTTTTTTTCTGTGGGTACCGGGGGGTCGACCTCAGGACCTCGTGCACCAGCAGGTGCCTGTGCCGCTGAGCGATATCACCGGCCCCTTTTTCATATGTGGGTTCCGGGAGTCGAACTCGGGCCCTCGCGCTTGCCAGGCAGGCACTTAAGCCGCTGAGCCATCTCACCGGCCCTGAGGGAGCAAATTGAGATGCAGAGAAGTTACCTGGCTTGGCCAAAGTCATGCACCTGGAAAGACATGGCTGTTGTGATTCAAATGTTGATATTCTTTGCTCAGAATCATTGGACCAAGATCTATCAGTTGAAGTAATTCCAAACATACCTAATTTCTCTTTCAGATCATAGACTTCATACATTCAGACACAGATCTAAGTTTCCCATGAGCATTTTCTACTTCTAGGTAAATATCCCCTAGATTAAATTTGATGCATCTGCAGGCTGGGTAAGCAGCTCAATGATACAGCATTTGCCTAGCATGCACAAGACCCTGGGTTGGATCCCAGCACAAAAAAAGAAAAAAAAAAAAAGATTCATTGATAAGTCTCTATACTCTTCACCATTTTTGCATCTGTGTCTACTAAACGTAGTCAAGAACTTTAAAATTCACACCAAAATACAAGACAATAGGAAAGACCAGACTAGTACAAAAGAAAGCAGAGCCCCTTCTTCCCCCTTCCGACCGTTACACACTCAGTCATCCAGCCTAAGTGACGACAGCTTTTCTCACTTCCACAGCAACATGTTAAGCTGCATGCAGGGCCATCATGGGTCCCGTTTTGCCCAGGACAGTCCCTGCTTATGCTTGTTGTCCTGGCTAGATTATTAGTAATGCTCCTTTTTACTCTCGAATGTCCCAGTTTGGATGATAAACTGAACAATCTCCTCCTACATATGAAACAATGTCAACCACGTCTTTCCTACGGATGTTATTGCTTAGGTTTGTCTTGGGAAAAAATGTGGACCCAAAGTAAAAACCGTCTTTGGTTCATCTATCGCATTGGGTACATCTTCTTGGACTCAGCCTACTTTAGAGTGCCCCAAATAAGCATCCTCGTTCTTCTGTGCCTTCTGACCCTTCCCATGCAGTTTGCCGTACCCTTACCCTGCGGAGGTGGTATAATCCTCCAGCACGTGGAAGGGCCCTGTGACTTGCTCTGGCCAATGGGAAGTTAATAGATATGAGAACCAGATTCCTAAGAAGCATTTTTGCTGGGTGTGGTGGTGCATGCCTGTAACCTCAGAAATTCAAAGAGGATGAGGCAGGAAGATGCCAAATTCAAGCTTACTCTGAGCAACTTAGTGACTTGGCAAGACTCTGTCTCAAAATAATAAATAATTACATAAATAAATAAAAGAGCTGGGGGTGTAGCTCAGTACAATGGCCCTGGGCTCAATCTTCAATACCACCAAGAAGAAGAGGAGAAGGAGGAGGAGAAGGAGAAAGAGGAGGAGGAGGAGGATTTTTGGGAGTGGATTTTTGTGACTGTCCTTCTACTGCCATGAGATGGTGCCATCTAGGTAGTCGCTGATTCCCTGAGGAAGACGACAGATACGGCGCCAGCTAAACCATGTGCCATGGCCTGGAGCTGAGGTCGGCTGACGATAAGTGAGTGGGTGGTGGATTTGAACGCAGCTGTGCACAGCCTACTGCTGCAGTATTACAGGATGTGGGGGCTGACTCTGACATCTCGGGTGCTCGCTACTGCTCCTGCTTCATGTCATCCTGAACACAATGAGCGTGTGAATCATACGCACACCCACTCACGTCCCTGCTAAGCTGCTGAGTAGTATAGGACCAAAGGCAGAATTTGAAGCTCCTGGGAACTCCATAACAGGTTCCGACTGATAAAGTAAGAAGCATTCTTTGATCAGACGACTTAGTTATAATGCAATATTTATAATAGCCTGCTTTTGTTGAGTACTTACTATTTTCAAGGCCCTGCTTAAGCATGTATCATACAAATATAATCTTATGTAATCTTATATAATCTTATGTAATCCTCTTGTCTCTATGAGGCAAATGTTATAATGCTCATTTTATGATGAGGACACTGACAAATACAAGGGTTCAGAATGCACCCAAAGTCAAGCTGTGGAGAGCAGTCTTGATTCTCACACTGGAAGTAAGATTTTGACCCCCATTCTGCAGCCTCTTAATCACTAACCCACAACATTTTGATCAGATTTGGTAAATGGTATTTGGGGAACTGAGAAACACACTTCTCAAACCTTAGCTGGATATCTCTCATTTAAAAGTAGTCAGCGTGATATAGATAAAGAGAACACAGATTGGGAGGTGGGGACAACGAGGGTAAATCTGTGCTCCAGCACTGTACTATTTGGCATGAAGTGCCAGCTGTACAGCCTGATGCCACCCACTTGATCTCTCTATGATGCGCCTTCCAGATGGAAAGGAAAACGCTGACTTCACAAAGTGCTAGCTCAGCCTGTAGCTAATTCAAAGAACTCCTAGTTCTAGCCTCCGGTTAGGTCGGAAATGGGGAGGGTCCAGCATGCTTGTCCTGTGCTGTCATTCACACCGGAGTCTGTGCTCTGGTCCTCCTGCCCTCGCTGGCCAGCTGCACTCTGTGGTAGGAAGCTAATTCCCTGACCTTCACTCGCCCCTGGCCACTTGCGTCCTGAGGGTTCCGGCCAGTCCTGAGGGAACCAGTCCTCTTCCTGAGTTGGTGCGGGGAGACAGAAAGTCAGGGAGTCGCTTCTTCTGAAACACGAGATTCAGAAACTGGAAAACGAGTCAAAGAAAGCATCTCAGGAATGTTAACTAGAACAGAAGATGGAAAGCTAATTTTCCAATTTGGGAAACCAATCTGTCATTTTGACTAAACTTAGACCTGATCTCAACTTTGGCACATGCAAGACTGCAGAACTCAGGCTGGGCAGATTCTGAGGCATTGCCTGTGGCCTGTTTTCAATGCAGATAAAGATAACAATCCCAGATTTCAGTCCTGGAAACTAAGCTGGCTTACCAGCTAGGGGATCTGGGGCTGGTTTCTTCTGTTCTGTTCTGTTCTGTTCTGTTCTGTTCTGTGGTGCTGGGGACAGAACCCAGGGCCTCATGCATGGCTGGGGCAATCACTCTACTACTGAGCTAAGCCCCCCAACTCCTGGACAGGTTTTTTACCCTCTTGAAATTTCAGTTTACTCACCTGGGGAAAATACATTAAAATAATGCCATCTTGTCTGATGGCAATCAAAATTAAAAGAATGATGTATAGAGAAACTTTCATGCATAGTAAACTCTCAAATATATGAATTAGAATTTTCATTACAAATCAATTTTTTTAAGGAAATGCATCTTTGGAAAACATTTTCTTGATTTATGTAATACTACCTCAATCCAAGACAAGGCTACAAGAAATATAAGGAACTAGGAAAAAAGTTATTGATCTGCCTTCTTAAAAATGCCTTGTTTGGTATCTCATACTGCTACCTTAACTTCCTCTCTCTTTCTACCTTTTCCTCCTTGTCCTCTTTTCCTTTCCCTCTCTTCTCTGAGAAAAAATTCTAACTGGGTACTGAGGAAGAGGTTGATGAAGGACAGGGTACTGACTTAATACCAAATATCTCCTCCCAAACACTAATCAAATACAAAGTGAAAAATGGTCACTTTTTGTCATACAGCACCTGGCAGACTTCAGCTTGATTATTTAATGAAAGGCAGCACTATGGCAAGCAGAAACACTGAAATGACACTCAGATTTGGAGGCAGTGAACCGCTTTATTTTACACCGGTGGTCCTGGCCAGGCTCGCTCCCAACAACAAAGAAAGCCAGGCCCCACCCTCTGGTGGCCTGGGATTTTTATAGGATTTACAGGCAGGAAGTACAGAATCAGAAGTGTAGGTTTTTGGTAGGGCGGGACAGGTCCCGTGACTTTGGGGAACAGGTGGGTGGAACGGGAAATGGAAACATAGTGCCCAAGATGTCGGGGTGGATCAAGAATCAGGAAGTGGGGCCGGTGAGATGGCTCAGTGGCATAAGCGCCTGCCTGGCAAGCGCGAGGGCCCGAGTTCGACTCCCGGATCCCACATACAAAAAAAGGGCCGGTGATATCGCTCAGCGGCACGGGCGCCTGCTGGCGCGCGAGGTCCTGAGGTCGACCCCCGGTACCTACAAAAAAAAAAAAAAAAAAAAAAAAAGAATCAGGAAGTGAATTGCAGGCATCTACAAACAACAAGTGAGGAGACGTGGCCGGTGTGATAGCTCAGCGGCATAAGTGCCTGCCTGGCAAGCGCAAGGGCCCGATTTCGACTCCCGGAACCCACATACAAGAAAAGGGCCGGTGATATCGCTCAGGGGCACGGGCGCCTGCTGGCGCGTGAGGTCCTGAGGTCAACCCCGGTACCCACATTATAAAAAAAAAAAAAAAAATGAGGAGGCCATATTATATGGGGCAGGTTGGAAAAATAAAAATAGAAAAAAAGGGGCTTTTCCGCTTTAGTAGCATCTTAGAGGCTGGTGAGAGGAATACAGTTGGCCCCTGAAAAGAACTCAGCTTGTTTTCTGGGGTACTCTTGCCAAGAATATGTGCACTGAGTCTAGTCATGAAGAAGCATCAGATGGACCTAAGTATGAATCCTCCTGGTCTCCAAAGGGTCTGTGCCTTTTAATGCTCTCAAGGGGTTGTTCTGGACCGAATGTGTCTCCCTCAAAATCACAAGCTGGGGGCCGGTGAGATAGCTCAGCGGCATAAGTGCCTGCCTGGCAAGCAGGAGGTCCTGAGTTCGACCCCCAGTACCCACAAAAAAAAAAAAAAAAAAAATCACAAGCTGAAGTCCTATCTGCTAGTAGCTCAGAATATGGTTGTATTTGAGGATAGGTTCTTTAAAGAGATAAATTAAAGTGAGGTCATATGAATGGGCCCTAGTCCAACCCAACTGGTATCCTTCTGAGAGGAAATGAGGACACTGCAGTGGAGACCATGTGACCACGCAGCAAGAAGATGGCCAACTGCAAACCCCATGGAGAAAGGCTTTTGAAGAAATGAATCCTGATGACACCTTGATCTTGGGCTTCCAGCCTCGAGAATTATGGTTATAAGTTTCTGTTGTCACCTAGGCAAAGGCATTTTGTTATGGTGGCACCAGCAAACTAAGAGAGGTGAATGTAAAGGGGAGGAGAGTTGACAAACTGTCTCAGAAAGAAGATGTGACATCTAAGTGCACATGATCCTGGTCATAAGCCAAAAGTTAAAAAATAGATCACATTGGGACAGTCACAGAAATGCGAGTGGAGGCTCCAGTGATGCTGATGGGTGTTGATTTCCTGCTGGGAGGACGTCTGTTAAATAATGGTGTGTGAGAAAACACCTGGAGACAGAGAATGTGGGGAAGATCAGGTTTTACTCCACCTATGTACAGGCAGGCTAAAATCGGAGTGATATCAGCAGCTATCTGGAGGGGAGGCTACATATATATAGGTTTAGGGTTGGGGGTCACAGCCTCAAAGAATCTGGATGGAATGTTTGAGGTCGAAGCTGCAAGGACAATCAGCACAGGTATATACATAGAGCTGGCATCAGTCAACTCTATAGGACTGCAGGTACAGTCCTAAATTTCCTATGGCTCTTAATTCTTGTTTGCTGAGAGCAGCCTAAATGCCTCTTGTTTGTAGAGTGCTGCATGAAGTTCTCTTTCAGGTCAGGCCTGACAGAGTGGTGGCTTTGTGGGAGGCACCCTTGGTTGTAGGAAGGGTCACACTGAAGTCTTTAGGGGTGATGAACATTGTGTCTGGAAAAAATATGTGCGTGTATGAAGACAAAAGGTGACAGGACAAATGTGGTAAAGTGTTAACAGTTGGGGAAGATGGTGACAGAAATAGGAGTATTTTTTGTGCTCTTTTTTGAAGTTTACTGTAAATTTGAAGCCACTTTTTTTAAAGGTTAAAAATAATAAATTAGGAGACTTCCAGGAAGATGGTGGAGCAGTAAACAGCAACAAATCAGCCTCTCCAAAATTCAGAATCCAGACACTGGAAAATAACACCCTGGGGAAGAAAAGAGTTGGATCCCTGGGACCCAGAAATGATCTGATGGGAAAATTGGAGCCTACAGAGAAACTGAAGAGACAGACTACAACACAGAAAAAGGAAGGGGCAATCTGCACTTTTTTCCTGGCTCTTGGCTCATGACTTGTGGCTCATGAGAAAGCAAGATTGAATCTATAGAGACACAGTGAAAGCAGGTAACTCCAGAGGACTTCAGAGAGAAATACACCAGTGGAACAGAGCAGCGGATGCTGTGTATTGCAACAGCTGGTCGGTGACTCCAGTTTGTTCAAGTGTCTGCCATATCCCCTGGGCAGAGTGCTTGGTCAGACACCACTCTAAGGAGCTGCAAAGAGTTGGCTTCATCTCAGGGCTCCCAGTGTCAAACTCCCACAGTGACTGGGTGAGGGACAACCACACAGGAGACCCTGATGGTCAGGGAGATGTGGTCAGTGTGATGGCCCCTATGACTGTAAAGTCCCTAGACAATAAAAGTAAATACCACGAGAAAGTAAACTAGGTTACTTACCAAAAATGGACAGAACTTGCTGTGCTATTCATTTGCAATTGCTATGTAGTCTTGTTCTCTGGTCAACTTGCATGAAACTAAAACAGTTGAAACTATGTAACCGTAGCCAAACAGTTAAAACTATGCGACTATAGCCAAAACAGGTGAAACTATGTGACCGTAGCCAAAACAGGTGAAACTATGTAACTGTAACTGTAGCCAAAACAGTTGCTTTCTGTTCCAATCAGGATGTGGTTGTTCACTTTAAATTCTGTGTGCTGCACAGACTCGGGGCTGATCTGTGATCTCCCTGGGTGGAGTGAGCAGTTCAGTCAGCTGGCTGGCTTAATAAAGGCTCATCAAAATTCTAGATTGGCTGCCTGGCTTTCTATTATGAGTTTGAACCCATAACATTTGGAGGTTCCACCGAGATCCCAACTTATGGGAACAATAGAGGCCAGATCGTGTTGAAACAGTAAGTTCTACTTCCTCAGGGGGACCCTCCGAGAAGACGTTCCTCACCCCCTGAGGAGCTTACTGTTTCAAAGCGAAACTAAATTTAGTCCGAACACCCACTGGAATTGAGCCGTCAGGATTCTTACCAGTAGACTGCTTCTGTTTAGTGGGGTGCCCCTAGGGAGTCTTTGGAGGAGTTGGACACAACATTATCCCCAAGACTCAGCCCTAACCCATGACGGTGGTTAAGTGGCATCAGGTTTTGTCAGTCTCGTTTCTTGTTTTGTAGGTCGTTTTTGTTCAGTGTAATGGGTCAGTCTGCTTCAGCTTCGTTGTCACCCTTGCAATGTATTCTTACCCATTTTCAGGACTTCAGGAGATGAGCTACTGACTATGGAGAGATTATCCACCCTGGCAAGCTCCGAGCCTACTGTGAACTCGAATGGCCATCTTTTCAAGGTATCCATTGGCCTTCTGAAGGCTCTTTTAACCTGTCTTTACTCCAACAGGTCCATCAAGTCATTTTTGGGCCACCTGGCCACCCGGATCAAATTCCCTACATTCAGACTTGGATTGATTTGGTTTCTAACCCACCTAAATGGGTTAAAACATGCCGACCATCAAGTCGATCCTCAACTCAGGTTATAGCTGTCACCGAGCCCTCAGGGCAAAAGAGGCAACCAACTCATCAAAACCCTCCCATTTTGTCTTCACCTCCTGATTCCCCCCTTACACTCTACCCTTGACCCCCTCCCTATCGCCCACAACCCAAAAGACCCCCTGAGTTAAAGGAAACCCATACCCTTTCATGGTGTATGTCCCCTTCTCAACTAGTGACCTTTATAACTGGAAATGACAGAATCCTTCTTTCTCTCAGAATCCTCAAGGGTTAATTTCTCTTCTTGAGTCTGTATTTTTCACTCGTCAGCCCACCTGGGATGACTGTCAACAATTGCTTCAGATTCCGTTCACTTTGGAGGAACGTGAACGCATCCGGGCCCTAGGACGCAAACTTGTGCTGGGACTGGATGGTCATCCGACTCCAGATCAAGCCCACATTGACTTTGTTTTTCCTTCCACCTACCCCTTGTGGGACCCCAATGATGATAGAGGTAAGGAGGCTTTGGATCGGTATCGCCAGACTCTCCTAGGTGCCTTAAAGGTTGCCGCCAGCAAGCCTACAAATTTGTCCAAAGTGACTGAGGTAAGTCAGGGTCCTGATGAGGCTCCATCAGCTTTCTTAGAGTGCCTTCTAGAGGCTTATCACATATATACACCTATTGACCCGTAGGCACCAGAAAACAGACCTGCCTTAAATATTGCGTTTGTTTCTCAGTGGGCCCCAGATGTTAGAAAAAAGCTTCAAAAGTTGGAGGGATTCGAGGGAAAGACACTATCTAAACTGATGGAAAAAATTAAAACCATTCTAAGGATTCCCACTCCCAAGACTAAGCGCCAAGTCAGAGAATTCCTGGGGGCACTTAGTTATTGCTGGCTGTGGATCCTTGGATTTGCTGAGCTGGCCCAACCCCTTTATGCCTCCACGAAAGGAAGTCAAACTGAGGGATTAAATTGGACTAAATTAAAAGAACAAGCCTTTCAAAAGCTAAAAGAGGCCCTATCCTCGGCCCCGCCTTAGCTTTCTTTACCTGACCTGACCAAGCCTTTTCAGCTGCATGTGGCTGAGACCCAAGGGATTGCAAAGGGTGTAATGACTCAATATCTGGGCCCTTGGAAGCAACCTGTGGCCTCCCTCTCTAAGCGGCTAGACCCTACAGCTGCTGGATGGCCAACATGTCTGAAAGCCATAGCTGCTACTGTACTATTGGTCAAAGAAGCCACAAAATTGACTTTTGGACAAAATGTCCTCAATACATTAAAGTTAACCCGAAAAGGCTTCTACCAGAAGAACGAACTCGTAAAAAAGAAATGTTCTCTGGGTATCATCGGGAAATTGATTTTACTGACATTGGCCTAACAAGAGGAGGATATAAATATCTCCTAGTGTTCATAGACACTTTCACTGGGTGGACTGAAGCCTTTGCTACCCGAGTTGAAAATGCAAACATAGTTACAAAAACTTCTTGCTGAAGTAGTGCCTTGATTTGGTTTGCCCACATCTATGCCCACAATGGCCCGGCTTTCATAGCCCAAGTTACTCAAACTTTAGCCAAAGCTCTAAAGATTAATTGAAAACTCCACTGTGCCTACCGTCCCCAAAGTTCTGGTCAAGTAGAAAGGATAAATCAAACATTAAAAAACAATAGCTAAGATGGCTCTTGAGACTGGTGAAAATTGGGTGAGTCTCCTTCCTTTTGCCCTTCTCTGTGTTCGTTGTACCCCTTACTTGTTGGCTATCACCCCCTTTGAAGCTATGTACGGGCGACCACTTCCACTGGTTCCCAAAATACATAATGCTCAGTTGGCCTCCCTGACTAATAGGGAACTTATTAAGTCTCTACAGGTATTCCAGCCTCTCCACCAGACCACCCACTGTCTCTTTGACAACAATAGGCAGTTCCAGAGAGATTAGACCCGAGTTATGTATTCTGAGCCACATTTTTGCTCAAGTGTAGTATTTTCCTGGGGAAGGTGGAAGATTATACTTAAAATTTGCTAATTCAATCAGGGCAAGGAGGGCAAGCCCTGTCCTCATCCCAGCCCTCTTAGGCATCGACCTGGCAGGTTCCACTGCTTTGGGGACATCAGCCCTTATATTATCAGAAAAGGGTTACAAAGACCTAAGATAACAGATAGATCAAGACTTAACAACTCTAAAAAATCAATTAATAAGCTGGAATAATCTTTAGGATCTTTAGCTAAAATGGTGTTACAAAATAGGAGAGGTTTAGATTTGCTATTCCTAAAACAAGGAGGTTTATGTCTTGCTTTAGGAGAAACATGCTGTTTTTATACAAATCACTCTGGAGTGATTAGAGAGAGTTTAAGTCAACTCAGAAAGAAACTAAAAGACAGAAAAGAACAAAGAAAACAAGATCAAAGCTGGGACTATTTACCATGTCACCTTGGTTAACCACCTTGCTGTCAGCCATTGCCGGCCCATTGGTGTTATTGCTACTAGGTGTAACAATAGGACCATGTGTTATAAATTGTCTTATGAGTTACATACAAAAATGTATCCAAGCTGTAAAAATGTTGATTCTCAGTGCTCATTACAATCCTTTACCAGATGAGACAGAAGATGAGGAAACAATGATTTGATTCCCCGGTAAAACCAGTGGGGAATGTGATGGCCCCTATGACTGTAAAGTATTAAAAATAAATACCATGAGAAAGTATAACTAGGTTACTTACCAAAAATGGACAAAACTTGCTGTGCTGTTCATTTGCAATTGCTATGTACTCTTGTTCTCTGGTCAACTTGCATGAAACTAAAACAGGTGAAACTATGTGACCGTAGCCAAATCAGGCGAAACTATGTGACTGTAACAGTAGCCAAAACAGTTGCTTTCTGTTCCAATCAGGATGTGGTTGTTCGCTTTAAATTCTGTGTGCTGCGCAGACTCGGGGCTGATCTGTGATCTCCCTGCGTGGAGTGAGCAGTTCAGTCAGCTGGCTGGCTTAATAAAAGGCTCATCAAAATTCTAGATTGGCTGCCTGGCTTTCTATTATGAGTTTGAACCCATAACAGTCAGGTGGGCAGTGGACACCAAGTGTGTAATAAGCTAAGTGACTCAGGCCGCACCCCCATGACCAGAGGCCAGGTTCAGCCTGAATTTCTGTGGATTTGGAAGTCCCAGAACTAGCACCCCACTGCAATCCTACTGCCAGCTTCTTGGTGATTACCCAGCATGGATCTGGGCTCTGACTGCCCCCTTCGTCTATCAGTGAGATCAGAGTCATGCCTTGAATTGGACACTGCCGCAAGGCTGTAGATAACCACAGGCTTGAAATCACAGAGAAATTTCCTCTTTTTTTCCTTTGCTTTTGGTGCTTTATTTTTGTTTGGTTCACTGGTCTTTTTAAATTCCTTTTGGATCTTTTTGTGAGTGTGAACATTCTTTTTAGTTTTTTGGTTTTTCCATCTTTCTTACTCTCCTGTCTTCTTCACCAGTTTTATGAGGCTTGAGTAATCTTCCTTTGTCCTTCAGCCTCGCTTCTAATCTTTTTCTTCCTTTATTTCTCTATTTTTTCCTCTTATCCCTTTGAAATTTTCTCCCCTTTCTCTCATTTTTACTCCCTGTATAATTTTTCTTTTTTCTCTCTCTTCTTCTTTTATCTTCTATTTCTTGCCAGTTTTTTGTCTTACCTTTAGCCAATTATATAGACATCTTTCTACTCTGAAATAAGATCCTTTGTACCACTTCTCTCTTTTCCTTCTCATATCGTAGAGTTTAAAGTTTGAAAGTTTTTTTTGCATCTCCCCATTCCCAAACCTTAAATCTTTAATAGTATAACCATAAAGCTTAGTTAATATTACAGAAGGTTAGCTCTGTAAAATTACTATTGAATTCTCTTCTACCATTAGCAAAGAAATAGCTGTTGCACTTAGTACATATAAGCTGTAAGTCAATACCTGGGTTGTCTTAATGTTTACATCATAATTGATGTTTTTTCTCAAGGAATAGGGTGGTACATAACTGGTTTTTATGGTCTGTTAATATTTAATTTGTCCCAGGCACTAGCACTGTAGCTATTTCACTTGATATTAACAGGGTCACATAATTGTCACTATTTCTCTGTAAGCCAACACTCAGATTACCTTTGCAACATTAGCAACACTACAGTACATTCCCAGAGAACTTGGTTGCTGGGCTAACTACACTGCAACCTCCTTTCCCAAAATAATCAAAGTGGTTGAATCTTGGGGCTGTGAGGAAGGATTATAGTTAGGCATGCCCAAAGTACATCAGTGAAAAGCAATTAAAGATACCACTATACTAGCAACACAGTCTTTATACCATAAGCATATAAGCACAAACCTCAGCACAAAACAAATTAAACAAACAAATGAACAAAAAAAATAGAAACATGGGAAGAAAAGGCAATAAAATGCCTCTAAAAACCCCCAATGTCCCCAAAGTCAATACAGGGGGCACCAAGGAGAAGAATAGTATAAGCCACACACCTGAATTGCTCAAAAGCATAGCAGAAGAGGTTAGAAAACACCTTAAAGAGATACTCAGTGGAAGAAGAGAAGTTATAGCTAAACAGTTAATGGAAGTAACCAAAAAGATGAAGGAACTCTCAGAAGACACTAATAGAAAGCTAGATGAGTAAAAAAAAAAATGATGCAAAACATAGTCCAGTTTACAAAAGAATTAAAGTGCATGAAAAAGTTTCAGGCAGAAATCCAGGAGATTAAAAATCACATTGGAAGTATGGGCAGCACGATGGATAATATGAGGACAGAATTTCAGAACTAGAAGACAATGATGCCTTCATAGATGAACTACTCAAAGACACCTTCAAAACAGCAAGACAAAATGAAAACTTCATTCAACAACTGCTAGATGATGCAAAAAAGACTAACCTAAGAATAATTGGAATGAGTGAAAAATCAGAAGACAACACAAATAGCATAAAAAACTGTTCACAGAAATAATGGCAGAAAACTTTGCAAATATAAGGAAAGAAATAAGCATACAGATAAGTATACGTGCTGCCAAAGCAAGCACAAACATACAGATAAGTGAAGCATACAGAACCGCAAAGAGCCATGACCAAAAGAGCACCTCTCCATGCTACGTTATACTCAAAATCCCAGAAGTCCATCACAGAGACAAAAATCCTAAAAGGTGTTAGAGAAAGGCAACAAATCACATACAACAGTTAAATCCATTAGAATCATAGGAGACTTCTCTACATAAAACTTAAAGGCCAGGAGGGTTTGGACTGAAGTGTTTCAAATCCTAAAACATAATGACTTCCAACCCTGACTTATGTGTCCTGCAAATTTTTCTTTCAAAATTGATGGAAAATAAGGTATTTTCATGACAAGAAACACCTCAATAAGTTCATTACCACCAAACCAGCATTACAAAAATTTCTCAAGGATATCCGAGAAAGAGACAATGAAACCAATAATATTGATAAGTCAGAAAGAATGCATACACCTGGCAGGATGAACAGCTAAGAAAAAAAGGGAAAATGAGGAAATCAGCAACAATAAAATAATGCAATGACAGGAACAAGTCAGTACCTCTCAGTGTAACTCTCAATGTGAATGGTCTCAATTTCACAACCAAAAGACACAGATTGGCAGAATGGATCAGAAAAGGAAATGCAACAATATGCAGTACACAAGAAACACATTTAATTCAAAAAGATGCTCACAGATTAAAAATCAAAGCATGAAAAACAATATTCCATGCAGTGAGATCCCAGAAAAAAGCAGGAGTTGCTATCCTAAATTCAGACAAAGTGGATTTCAAGCTAAGACTGATCAGAGGAGGCAAAGAAGATCACTACATATTAGTTGAGGGAACAGTTCAACAGGCAGAGTTAACAATTATAAACATATGCACCAAATACCACTGCAGCCAGCTTCACAAAACAAATACTAATGGACACGAAAAACCAGATAAACACCAATACAATAGTAATGAGTATTATGGTTTGCACCTAAACATCTCCCCAAATCCTCATGCAGTCATGGGGGGTGGGCTTTTCAGAGGTGGCTGAATCTAGACTTTGTGATTGATTCATGGTTCAGTGCTGGGATTAAGGGCATGAGTGCTACATACAATATAAGGTACAGAAAGAGGCTTGCCCCTCCTCCTTCTGTTGTTGCTTCTGCTGTCTTCCACTGCCGTGAACGGTTGCCCCTCTGCCATGTGCCACCATACCTTGGAGCCAGCTGATTATGGACCAAAGCCTCTATAAACTGTGAGCTAAGTAAACCTTTCCTCCCTTAAGTTTGGGTGTTGGGTATTTTGTCTCAGCAACAAGATAAAAGTAGCTAAGACAAATGAGGAAACCTCAATACCCCACGTCACATATAGACACATCCACTAGACAAAAAAATCAATGAAGAAATATCAGAGTTGAACCAAACCTTCAAACAAATGGATTTAATAGATATTTACAGAGTGTTCCATCCAACAACAACACAATACACATTCTTCTCAGCAGTACATGGGACTTTCTCCAAAATAGTCCACATAGCATGATAAAGTAAATGCAAAAGAACTGAAATTATCCTGTGCACATTATCAGATCATACTGTAATGAAACTGGATATCAATGGCAAAAGAAACCACATAAACTATGCAAACAGAAATTAAACAGTACCTCTTAAATAATCAATGAGTCATAGATGAAATTATAAAGGAAATTAGACAATTTCTGTAATCAAATGATAATGGCAATATGATATACTGGAACCTATGGGACACAATGAAAGGAGTCCTAAGAGGGAAGTTCGTAGCAGTAAATTCCCACATCAGAAAAACAGAAAAGGCTCAAATAAATAACCTAATGATGCACTTTAAGGTCCTAGAAAAACAAGAACAATCTAAACCTGAAGCTCATACAAGGAAGCAAATTATAAAGATCAAGGCAGAAATTAATGAAACTGAGACTAAAAAAATACAAAGAATCAATGAATTGAAGAGTTGGTTCTTTGAAAGGTTAAACAAAATAGACAATCCCTTAGCTAATCTAACTAAAATAAGGAAAGAAAAGACCCAAATCCATGCAATTAGAAATGAAAAAGGTGAGATCACAACAGATTCTGTTGAGATCCAGATGATTGGTAACTACTTTGAGAACTTGTACTCTAATAAAATGGAGAATTCAGAGGAAATGGATAAATTCCTAGATACATATGAATGATTAAAGCTGAACCAAGAAGATACAAAAATCCTGGCTAAGCCAAAATCAGTCAGTGAAACTGAAGAAGTAATAATTGAAAAAAAACTACGAACTAAGAAAATCCCAGGTCCTGATTGATTCACTGCTGAATTCTACAGGAACTTTAGAGATCTCCTCAAACTTTTTAATGAAATCACAAAGGAAGTAACACAGTACTCCCAAAATCATTCCTGGAGCCAAGAATTACACTGATTCCAAAACCAGAAAAGGGCCCAACCAAAAAGGAGAATTACAGTGGTACTTCAGTTCACAAATTTAATTCTTTCTATGATTCTTGTCATGAACCAAATTGGACAAGAATAGAATGAAATTTCCCTATAATGTCAACATTGAACCTAACCATTGAATCTGATTTGTTTCTCATCCAATTCAGTTTGCAACCAGAATTGTGGAAAGAATTAAGTTTGTGAACCAAGGTACCACTGTACAGGCCAGTCACTTTAATGAACACAGATCCAAAAAGCCTCAATAAAATACTGGCAAACAGAATGCAACAAATCATCAAAACAATCATACATCATAGCCAAGTAGGATTTATTTCAGTGATGCAGAAATGGTTCAGCACACACAAATCAATAAATGTAATATACCACACAAAGAGAAGCGAGGACAAAATTCACATGATCATCTCAAGAGATGCAGAAAAAGCATCTCTTGCTTTTTGACAAAATCCAGCATTCATTCATGATAAAAACACTGAAGAAAATAGGAGTAAAAGGTCTTTATCTCAACCTGATAAAAGCCATCTACGACAAACCAACAGCCAACATCATACTAAGTGGAGGGAAGCTGAAAGCTTTCCTTCTAAAATCAGGAACAAGACAAGGATGTCCACTATCACCACTTCTGTTTAACATAATTCTTGAAACATTAGCCAGAGCAATTAGACAAGAGAAAAAAATAAAAGGGATATGGATAAGGAAAGAAGTTAAATTGTCACTATGATCCTCTAAATGGAAGACCCCAAAAACTCCACCAAAAGACTCTTAGAACTAATATCCAAATTCTGCAGTACAGCAAAATACAAAGTCAACACCTAAAAACCAATAGCATTCCTATACACCAATAACAAACTCACTGAGAGGGAAATTAGGGAAACAATACCCATCATAATAGCATCAAGAAAAATGAAATACTTAGAAATTAACCTAACCAAGGAAGTGAAAGCCCTCTACAATGAAAACTATAGTACTCCGAAAAAGAAGATCAAAGAGGATATCAGAAAATGGAAAGATAAATCCTGTTCCTGCATAGGCAGAATCAATATAGACAAAACTGACCATATTTGCAAAAATGTTATATAGATTTAACACAATCCCAATCAAAAATACCAGTAGCATACCTTACAAAACTAGAGAAAACGGGCCGGTGAGATGGCTCAGCGGCGTAAGCGCCTGCCTTGCAAGCGCAAGGGCCCGAGTTCGACTCCTGGATCCCACATATGAAAAAGGGGCCGGTGATATCGCTCAGCGGCACGGGTGCCTGTTGGTGTGCGAGGTCCTGAGGTCGACCCCCCGGTTCCCCCCCCAAAAAAAAAAAAAAAAACTAGAGAAAACAATCCTAAAATTCATGTGGAACCAGAACAGACCTAGAACAGCGAAAGAAATCTGGGCAACAAGGGCAAGGCAGAAAGCATCACAATCCTGGACTTCAAATTATACTACAAAACTACAGTGATAAAAACAGCATGGTATTGACAAAAAAATAGGCTTGTTGATCAATGGAATGGAATAGAAGATGCAGAAACAACTCCAGGCACACTCAGCTATGCTGTTTTTGACAAATGGGCCAAATACCTATGCTGGAGGAAAGATAGCTTCTTTAACGAATGGTGCTGAGAAAAGTGGCTTTCCACATGCCCAAGGTTGAATCTAGACCTATACCCCTCACTATGCTCTAAACTAAAATCAAAGTGGATCAAAAATCTAAACATTAGAATAGAAACAATCTGCTGGAAAATAAAATTGATAAAACTCTTGAAGACACAGGTATAGGCAAAGATTTGCTGAACAAAACCCCAGTTGCACAAGAAATAATACCAAAAATCAACAAATTGGATCATATCAAATTAAAAAGTTTATGCACAGCAAAGGAAACCACTAATAGAGTGAAGAGACAACCTACAGAATGGAAAAATTTTGCCAGCTATTCCTCAGGCAAAGGACTAATATCTAGAATATGTAAAGGATTCAGAAAAATTAGACCTCCCCAAATTTAAAGACCCAATATAAAAATGAGCATCTGAAATGAATAGATGAAGAAATATAAGCTAACAATAAATACATGAAAAAATGTTCAACCTCACTGGTCATGCAAGAGCTGTGAGTTAAAACAACACTGAGATTCTGTCTCACTCCAGAAAGAATTGCTACCATCAAAAAATCAACCAATAACAAAGGTTGGTGAGGCTGTGGGTAGAAAATAACCCTTCTCCATTGTTTGTGGGAGTGTAAACTGATACAATCAGCATGGAGATTCCTCAAAAAAATAAAAGGAGAAATTCCATTTGACCTAGCTATTCCCCTTCTAGGTATCTTCCCAAATGAGTTAAAGACATCATACCATAGTGATGTACGCATACCCGTGTTTATAGCAGTGCAATTCATGATAGCTAAATCTTGGAAACAGCCTATATGTGCACCAATCAATGAATAGATTAAAAATGTATTTATACACAATGGAGTACTACTCTGCCATAAAAAGGACAAACTTGAGTCATTTGTGGGAAAATGGATGCACTTTGAGACCACGATGTCAAGTGAAGTAACCCAGGCACACAACCTTAAATATCACATTGTTTCTCTTATGTGAATGGTTTTTCTTATGTATTTTATTGCACACTAATAGGGAAAAAGAGGAAAAGAAGGTTTTGTAATCCAGTACGGACAATGTGTCTAAAAGTGTACCAGGACTTAGTACAATTGTCTTACATGTTTCTTATGTTCTTTGGTCTATTAGTCAGGCTTTCAATCTGTATATATGATAATTAACTGTATAAGGTCTTATAAGATAAATAAATAAATCTGATGCTGAAAAAATACATGGGTGTGGAGGGAGGGGAAAAAAAGAATGGAATTGAAGTATGTTATGTACATGTACCAGTTCCCCACAGTGAATGTAGTCATTATGTACTGCAAACATGTATTAATAAAAGTAAAAATAAATAAATGAAAATAATAAATTAAAAATAATCTCCGGAAAACCTCAAGAACTGCTGGTGAGAGTGCAAAGTGGTACCAACACTGTGGAGAACACCGTGGAGATTCCTAAACATTAAACATGGGCTCACCGTCGGATCGCTGAAGTATGTATCATCAGGCACTGAACACAGGACTCGAGCAGAGATTTTTTTTCTTTATTTTTATTTTTGTGTGTGTGTGGGTACCGGGGGTCGAACTCAGGACCTCGTGTACCAGCAGGCGCCTGTGCTGCTGAGCAATATCACCAATCACCGGCCCTTTTTTCATATGTGGGTACCAGAAGTCGAACTCAGGACCTTGCGCTTGCCAGGCCGGCACTTATCCCCCTGAGCTATCTCAACGACCCCATGAGCAGAGATTTTAAGTCTTGTTCTAAGCAGCATTATCCATCATGGGCTGCAGTGGAAGCAGCATCAGTATCCACTGACTGATGAATGGATATGCAAAATGTGACACATTTGTGCAATAGAAGATTATTCAGCTTTAAAATGAATGAAGTTTGACACATACTACCACAAGGATGCACCACGAGGACATTATGGTGAGTTAAATAAGCTGGTCACCAAAAGACAGTTACATGATATCTCTTACAGAGGTCCTGAAAAAGTCACATTCATCAAGACAAAGTAGAACGGTGGTCGTCAGGAACTGGGGAAAGAGAATAGAAGGACTGCTTAACAGCTATCGAGTTTCAGTTTTGCACAGTGAAAAATGTTCTGGATGCTGGTCACCCAACAATGTGAATGCTTGTAATATTATTGAACTGTACACTTAGAAATGATGAAGATGAGAAATTCTGTGTTATATGTGTTACAGCAAAATTTAAAATTTTAAATACTATATACTCGCTATTAACTATCTCTTTACACATCTCCCTTTTCTTCTTAGTTACAATATACACCTCTTGAAGGCAAAAGAAAAGAAAGAAAAAAAAAACAAACAAAAAACAAAACAAAATAAAAGCCCCATTTCTTTTTTTTTTTATGTGGTTACCCAGAGTCGAACTCAGGACCTCGTGCTTGCCAGGCAGGTGCGTATGCCGCGGAGCTATCTCACCAGCCCCCTATTTCTTGAATCTATAGTATGCTTTAGAGCCCGGGCCAGGGCTCCGGGTGGGCCAGGACAGACTCCTTGCAGGAGGGACTCACTGGGTGCTTGCACCGCGGCATCTGCGAACACCTGGAGCGCAGGCTGAATTCTTTTTCTTAATCATCCCCGTGGCCACCACCGCACCCTGTGGAACAACGCACTTAGTGAACGCTCTCTTATGATCCTGGGAACGCAAGTGGTCTTCACCTCTTTTCCCTCCCCTAGAGGCGACTCACGGGGACTGTACACGCTGGCTGAGCTGCCAACCTTCTGACAATCGAGGAGTGTCTGATGCAGCACCTCCTGAGAAAGCTACTTAGACTTTGACTGGAAACTGAAGCTCAAATTTTTTGATGTGCCATCTTATTTGTCATTCTATAACTTAGGTAAGTGCCGTGCTTTGAACGTGGTCCCTGAAGTACACGTGTTGACAGTGCAGTCTCCAGTGCAGCAGTGTTGGGAGAGGGGACCCCGAGGTGTGACAGCGTCACGAGGGCTCTGCCCTCAGGAGTGGATTGATGCCATGATCATGATAGCAGGTTGGCTGTGGGGGAGTAGGGTTCTTATAAGGATGAATTCGCCTCCCTTTCTGTCTCTCTCTCGCCACAGGATGCCCTCCCCCATGTTATGATGCAGCATGAAGGCCCACACCAGATGGTCCCCAATCCTGGATTTCTCAGACTCCAGAATGGTGAGCTAAAACATTCCGTCTCTTGATAAGTGACCCAGTCCGTGGGATTCTGTTGCAGCAGCACAAAATGGCCTAAGACAGTAAATCCATCCTTTTCATTAGTTCCAAAGAATTGGTTACATGAAAGGAGCCCAGGAATATCTCTGAACACCTTGAGGTGTGAGTGTGAACCTAGAACTCATGGCTGGGGGTGGGGGGGCTGCATTCGTTATTTCATTTCAGCCTCACAATAAACCTCACGATCAAACTAGACTCTGGATGGAGCGCGGGGAGGCCTGTAGAGCCTGGCTTTCCCAGGAAGAGGCCCAGCCTGAAGGGTAGGACTTAGCCTGAGGACAGAGTCTAAGCTCTCTCCACCACACCGGGCTCTCTGGGATGCTTGGTGGAGGTGGCGCTGTGACATGCAAGTTGTTGGCCAAGCGCCAGTGCAGCAGCATAGGTGAGTCTGTGGCTCTTCCAGGAGGTGTAGCACCTGCAGGATGGCGGCCGTGGACAGCCCCGCTGCAGACTGCTGCATGTCAGTTTGGGAAGGTGATAGCAGCCAAGCCCGCGAGGGGCAGGGGCTGTGACGGAGCTCTTGCGAAAGTGTGTGAAGTCCTGGGTTCCATCCTCAGCACCACAATGAGGAAAAAACGGACGAGGAGAAGAGGAGAAAGGGAAGAGTAGCAAGGAGAGGGTTGTCAGCAGTGTCGCAGCATGTGCGGAGGGCTCCGTCTCCTTTCAGGTCACCCAAAAAGAGGTGGGGTTCACAGTATCAGACCCGCCTCCCACTTATCCTTTGCAACCGGTCTGCACAGTGATTCCGTGCTTTCTAGAAGGGCCGATTTGTACCGTTGTCCTTGACGGTCTGAGGGCCTTGGTTCCAGGGCACCCACAGACACCAAGACCCGTGAATACTCACGTCCCTCTACAAAATGGAGGGGTACATGCATAGAACTTACCCGTATCCTTCTGTCTTAGTTACTTTCTCCTGAGACACAATTTTCAACACCCACCATTTAAAGGAGGAAAGGTTTATTTTGGCACACAGTTGTAAAGGTTTCAGTCCACAGTCAGCTGGCTCCAACGCAGGCAGGCATGGCAGAGGGGCATGGCGGAGGAAGCTTGCTCACGACGTGGCAGACAGGAAGCAGAGAGGGATTAAGGAGGAGGAGGGAGGGAGACCCAGCCAGGCCACCAGCCCCGTCCCCAGTGTGAGCCACTTCCTGCAGCCAGACTACCTCCCAGCATCAGCGTAAACTCATCAGCGAGCTAATCCAGGGCTGAGCGTCACACCCTCATGATCCAGTCGCCTCCCCAAAGCCCCGCCTGTGAGCACATAAGGCTTTGGGGGGACATCTGGATATAAACCTCGACGCCTTCAGAAAACTTTAAATCATTTCGAGATTACTTTTATTTAATACCTACATCATGTACATAGTTGCTACACATTGTATTGTCCAGGAAACAGTGATAAGATAAAAGTCTGTAGATATTAGTGCAGATGCAGCTTTTCACAAATATTTTTGACCCAGAGTTGGTTAATTCAGGCGAAGGGGTTTATCCCGGGGTGTTTCCTGGGAGCCCTGCGGGACCCGTGAGCAGCCGATGACTTTGACTTTCAGCCACAGGAGGGCGCAATGGTATCGCTTTCTAAAAGGTTTCCCACGGGTTCCCGGGAGGGCCGGGACGGGAGGGCGAGCGGCTTCGGCCCTGGATGTCAGCGCACTCGACGTAATGGGGAAGCGCGGTGCGGAGCGGGGTGCAGGCGCGGGGCCCCCGGGAGCGCGCGGAGCCCAGCCGTGCTTGACTGAGCGCAGCTGGGTGGCGCCGCCCGGGGAGGTCGCCGGGGAGGAAGCCGCGGGCCCCTCTGTTCCCGCCAGCTGCTGACAGGGCTTCTGCTCCCCGGTGATGACTCCTAGTTACTGTTGTCTGTGTAATTTATTAATATCTTTTTCTTAAATAATGCTCTTCTCAAGACTATTGCAGTAAATACAGAGGAAAAGACTTTAGAGACTGAACGCTGCTGAGAGCAAGGAAGAGAAGTCTTCAGCCTTCAAACACAAGATGACTGGCATGGAGGCCAGCAAACAGAGGGAGGAGACTCACCCAGGTCATGAGTGGCACCGGCCAACAGGCTTATAGCCTGGGTGGAGTAAAAGGGAGGAACAAAGAAAGCTGGTGCACATTTGAAGAGCTCCAGTCTGCTTGAGCAGGAGCATCTTCCGCTGCTCTTGTCCATGGACATCAATCTCCAGTTTCCGTGGCCTTTCAATGCAGGCTCATAGCAGCGAGCTTTTGGCCTCCTCCCTGGGATGCACCCTTGATCTCTCCTGTTCTGTGGCTTCCAGCCTCTTGGGCTGAGCAGCTACTGATCTTCCAGCTCTCCAGTCATGGATGGCCACTGTGGATTCTCCTGCCTCCAGTCTTCTAAGCCTGCAGAATAAACCCCCCTGCATAATTACTATGTTTGTGTGTGTGTGTGTGTGTGTGTGTGTGTGTTTTGTTTTTGTTTTTGTTTTTGTTTTTTGTGCGTACCGGGGGTCAAACTCAGGACCTCGCACTTGCCAGGCAGGCGCTTATGCCACTGAGCTATCTCACCAGCCCTATCCATGTATTTTCTATTGATCCTGTCCCTCTGGCAAACCTAACATAAGAAGCCAACTCAGGAAAGTGATAGGGAAGAATTCATGTTGTTTCTTTGTGACAATCATTCTTCATGCCTGAAAGAAGAAGAAGAAAAAAAAAACTAAGTGTCTCACTCTTCTCTACTTTCTTCCAACTGATAAATATTTATCCAGATCCAAATTCACTCCCCAAATTTAACTATGGTTCCTTATTTCCTGTTAGATCTTTTAAAAGAATCTTTGCTTAAGCTGTTGAAGGCTGAGTGAAGAGTAAGAAAGTCTTGCCCATAAACAAAACACTAGGACTGCACAGAACCAGCAATCAGCTCACGAGCTCATCATCTCAACATACAGATTCCTGAGCACATTCTCAAATTCTTGTTTTTATCCTGCATTGGCAAACTTCCACTCAACCTCATCTTTCGTGCAGCGGACGAGGCACATTTCTCATCGTCACTAACCCTGTCTTTAGCCAGGCGTGCAGCAGGGTGAGGTGAGCACGCTGGGCAGTGAACTTGTGCAGGGAGTTCCAGCCCCGACTTCTTACGCAGCTGCGTCACATCACAGAGGCCCACGCGGTCAGAACCAGAGTACACGAAGCTGCCCTAAAGGTTGAGGTTGTGCCTAAGAATATAGCACATGGGAGCTTTGATCCACGTGCGTAGTACACACATGCTGCACATGTGTGGTCAGGCTGGCTAGCTATGGTTATTAACACGAGAGAAGAATTATAGCCTCTGTGATTATGGTTTTTTTGAACATTCATCAAAAGTGCAACAAGCTACTAAAGAAATCTTTATTTTTTTAGGGAAAAGTATTTTTATCTTTCTGGCTTTTTATGATCCCTTTTTAATTTTTTCACTTTGAACTAAATTGAAACTTGCAGAAAAGTTTCAAAAAGAGTACCAAGAGTTCTCATATCTTTCTCCTTATTCCACTGTTAACCTCTTGTTAATAGGATAATTAATAATTAATATATAACCTCTTAATAGGATAATTAATAATTAACAATTAATGATAACCTCTTGTTACTAGGATAATTATCAAGAATGAAAAATTAAAATTGGTACAATATTATTAACTGAACTTCAGACCTTACTTGAATTTCACCATTTATACCATTAGTGTCCTTTTATTGTTCCAGGATCCTACCCAGGACAGCACACTGCATTTAGGTTTTATGCATATGTGTTTTGTGATTACTATGGAGGAAAGGAATAAACACTCGCATTACCAACAACATACCGCTGGTAGAGTGGCTGCCAGGTTCATCAGCCTGCCAGTCCCATGGGGACACCTTGAAGATCCAGGGCCAGAGAATTGTCATAGCAGAGATCTAATTTAATAAATAAGACCTTGTGTTCAACTGCAAGATCTCCTGTAGACACTGATGTCAGCCCTTGTCAGAATTATATTCTACTCTGTCTGTTTCACATATTTCAGATACAAGGGATCAAGACTGATAATGACCAGCTTTTATTCAACGCCACCGGAAGCCTTGTTCCAGGCAGTATGGATGAATAGGGTGATAAACAAGTGACCGCTGTCCTTGGGGCAGTCACTGTTTAGAGGGGAACTCTAGAAGCATTTAGAAAGAACTGTCCTAGAGAGGGTCTCCCTGAAACACAATCCAATTTTAAAGATAAATTGGGCGAAGGAAGGGAAGGAGGAAAGAGAAGGAACCAAACAGTTTTGGAAGATGGACCATGCAGAAAAAGCAAATAACTTGGGCAAAGGCAAGACCACATAGGAAGCCAGAGCTTTCGGAGAACTGCAGAGCATTTCGCATGACTGAGTACAGGGAGCCAGAGAGCGCGCTTTGAGAAGCGCCGCTAGAGAGGCAGTGAGCCGCCAGATCGTGTCACACAAAGAACCCCTTATGCCACATAAAGGAATTTAGATTTTCCACCCTTTAAACATAAGGAAGGTATTGAACATTTTTAAAGGGTAGCAATGTAATCAGATTTACCCTTTGGAAATAAGATCTCCTGATCAGTTAATGAGCTCGTATTTCCTTTCTTGTATGTTAACCATTGTTTTATTGTTTGGTCTTTAAATTCTGTGATTGATTGAAATACCAAGGTGATAGGAGACAAGAGGCTGTGCCACTTAACCTTACCAAGCCTCAGTTTTATTTGCTTTTAAAGTGGTGATTCTGTTATCTGCTTTACCTGATTTGGTGTAAGATTAAAGTAATATAAAAGCAGAGAAACTAGTTCATAGAACTATTGCCAGTTATGGACAAAGTCAGAAAATACTAGATCTAGCACAAGCTTTATAAGCCATTAAGACTTTCATTTTATTTTGCATTTTAAAATGATGACCCCTACGCTAACCCAGAAATTCTGGTTTCACTCTTCAGTAGTACGGCCTATGCACTGGGAATTTTAAAATCTGTCCACATGATTTTAATTTGTAGTTAGGTTTGAGAACCACTCTTCCAGTTGTATGTGGTTTTACAGATAAAGTCCTTTAAATTCTGAGGTCATACATAATTTACCAGCTGTGTAGACCGTGTCAAGCCATAAGAAAACAGATAAAGCCAGCTGCTGATCATTTATGAAGCCAACAACAATCTTAGCAATAAAAGATAAAAACCCAAGAAAACACACAAAGCTGTATATTAACCTTTTTATGAATGTAGGTATAGAATCATAAAGAAAATATTTGCAAATATCTAAACTGTATATTAAAAGGACCAAGTAAAATTTATTTCATGAGTCGAAGGATGGTTTGATATGAGAATTTGTTGTTGCATGCATCACCTTTTAAGTATTTTTGAGCATCGTTATGGTTTAGGTCTACATTACTCCCCCCCAAAGCCACATATGTTTGAAGGTGATTGAATCATGGGAGTACTGAGTTTACCCCTGGATTCATCCATGGATGAGCTTAGTAGCTGAATGTGCTGTTAGAAGTGGGAGGACCTGGTCAGGGGTGGTCACTGGGGCATCATCCGGAAGAGTAAGCTCCATCCCCAGCTCTTCCCTTTCCTCTCTACTTCTGTTGCCTTGAGATGAGTAGCTGTCCTACGCTCTCCCCCAGCCTTTCTGCCATACCATTTCTGCCTTGGAGCCAGCCTGTCATGGACAGAAAATGTAAACTAAAATAAACCTCTCCTCCTTTAAGTTGTGGGTTTCAGGTATTTTGTCCTAGCAATGAGAAAGTGACTAAGACAAGCTCTACAAAGTGGTAAGTACTATGCAAGACAGTGGGTACATAAGACTATCTCCATTCTCGCAGAAAGTTCTCATTATTTAAAAAGATAAATATTAAATTAACTGTATGCACCAAAAGGGAAAATAAGAAAAAATTAATGACTGCCAAATGATCAGTTAATAACTGGACCCAAAATCTCCTACATGTCAAATGGTAGTTTTGGCATTACATCAAAATGGAACATATTTCCTATTAGTAACAAACATCCTGTGAAAATCAGAAACAAAAAGATGCCTATTGATATCATTATGATCTGACATTGTTCATTAACTTGCAGATAACCATCCATATCTGCTAAAGAAATTGTATCTACAATAGACAATGCTGATAACTCCATAAAAGAAGACAAACAATTCAACAAGGAGTGGGAAAAAGTTTGAACAGAAAATTCATCAAAGAATATATTATGGATAGCAGATAAACATATCCATAGTTGTTTGGCACTGTAAGTACATTATTAGGAGAAATGTCAACTAAAAGCATAATGAGATCCCACCACGTATATACCAGACTGCAGCTAATCAGAAGGACCGACATTGTCAAAGCTGGATGGGCTTCATACCCAGGTGCCCCATGCCAGGGAGGGCTTCATGAACCACCTGCGCTCATCATTTCAAAATTTCCAATCCACTGCTGACTGTTACTTTTTAAAATGCAATAAAAATAAATTACTAGAAAGACAATATTTAAAAAGCAAAGACATACAAAACATAAGCCTTCCTATTCTATTATCAGACTCAGAAAACAAAAGGTTATACTTCAATCAAATGTAATCCACACCAACTTAAAATAGAAAAAAGAGAATTACACAAATGGCACGCAGGGCCGGTGAGATGGCTCAGCGGCATAAGTGCCTGCCTGGCAAGCACGAGGTCCTGAGTTCGACTCCCAGAACCCACATATGAAAAAAGGGCCAGTGATATCGCTCAGCGGCATGGGCACCTGCTGGTGCACAAGGTCCTGAGTTCGACACCCGGTACCCACAAAAAAAAAAAAAAAAAAGAATGGCACGCATGTAATGAAAGTATGCATATCAGTCATGAAAATAGGAAATCATTATATTTATATATATATATTTGTGTCATTCTGCAATACAACTGAACAAAAGGTGATGAAAGAGATAGTGATTACCTGTATCAAAAACCTGTGTTTGGGATAAACACCAGAAATAAATATATTAAAACTTTTTATTGTAGAAAATGTACCCGATTGTTGCTTTTTAGCTTATTTAATCTACATTGGGTTATTGACAATGCTACAAACAGAAAACATTGTGTATCTAAATTGTTTCTAATGTAATTTCTCTTTGACCTTTTGAAATATAATTCATATACCATAAAATTCTCCAATTTCAAGTGTACAATTCAGTGATTTCAAGCATATGCACAAGGTCTGCAACCATCTTCATCCACTATTTTTTTTTTTTTTTGTGGGTACTGGGAGTAGACCTCAGGACCTCGCGCTTGCCAGCAAGCGCTTGTGCCACTGAGCGATATCACCGGTCCCATTTTTCCTTTTTATGTGGGTTCCAGGAGTCGAACTCAGGACCTCGTGCTTGCCAGGCAGGGGCTTATGCTGCTGAGCCATCTCACCGGCCCCATCCAGTACATTTTAATCACCCCAAAAGGAAATTCCATGCTCATTAGCAGTCATTCCCCAATCTCTCCTTTTCCCAGCCCCTATCAACTACTAATTTATTCTCTTTATGGTTTTGCCTATTCTTCACATTTCATAGAAAAGGATCTTTCCTGTGATCTGGCTTCTTTTACTCAGCATGGTGTTTTCAAGGTTCGTCCTTGCTCTAACCTGTATCTGTGACTCATTCCTTTCTGTGGTTGAGTAATATTCCTAGGAATCGATATATCGCAATTTGTTTATCCATCCATCTGGTAGTTGACGATCGAGTTGTTCCCACTTTTTTGGCTATTATGAATAACGCTGCTATGATCATTAAAACACAAGTTTTTGTGTGAGCATACATTTTTTGTTTTCTTGGGTATATTCCCAATATGTTGAACTATTTCAAAAACTACCAAGCTGTTTTCCACAATGGTTGTGCCCTTTTCTAGTCTCACCAGCAATTTATGAGGATTCCACTTTATCTACATTTTTGCCAACACTTGTTACTTCCATTTTCAAAATTATTATGGTCATCATAGTGTATGTGAAATGATACCTTTTGTGGATTTGATGTGCATTTTCCTAAGGATTGATGATGAACATCTTTCAATGTGTTTATTGGCCACTTGTATATCTTTGGAGAGATGTATGTTCAAATTATTTACCTATTTTTACATTGGGATACTTCTCTTTTTATTGTTGAGTGGTAAGACACCTTCCTTCTTTTATTCTGGATGCTCATCATATACATGATTTGCAAATACTTTTTTCATTCTGTGGGGTTTCTTTTCTTGAGGACGGTTTCTTGACAGTGTTCAATGCACAAAAGTTGCTGATATTGATAAAGTCTAAAGTCTATTTTTTTTCTGGTTACTTTTGCATTTGAGGTCATATCTAAGAAAACATTGACTAAATCATGAAGATTAACATTTTTAAAAGAGTCTTGTATATTTCTCTCTTAAAGCTGGGTGTTATATCCATTGAGTAAATGTTTGAATATGGTGTGAGGTAGGGGATACAAACTCATTCTTCTGTATTTGGATATACTATTTGGCAAATATTTCTGTCTTAACAATATTAAATCTTTCAATCCATGAACATAAATATCTTTACATTTATTTATGCTCTAAATTTCTTTCAACAATGTTTTGTAGATTTCAATGTATAAAGTTTGCACTTCTTTTGTTAAATTTATTCCTACATATTTTATTCTTTTTGAAATAAAATTGTTTTCTTAATTTATTTTGGGGAATCTTTATTGCTAGTGTATAATATAACTGATTTTGCTGTATTGTTCTGGTATCCTACATACTTTCTGAACTCATTCATAATACATAACAGACTTTTTAAAATGCAGATTTTTTTCTCTCAAATGTATATGGATTCTTTAGAGTTTTCTTTATATAAAATATATCATCTGCAAATACAGATCATTTTACAACTCCCTTTCCAATGTGAGTGTCTTTTATTTCATTTTCTTGTCTCATTGCTCTCAGTAGAACTTGTACTCTGAAATGGAAGAGGGAGCTTTTAGCCTTGCACCATTGAACATGATTAAACATGATTAAACTGTGGATTTGTCACACATGTCCTCTATCAGGCATCTAAGTAGGTAAGGAAGTTCCCTTCACTTCCTGTGTTGAGTGTTTTAATCATGAAAGAGTGTGATTTTTGTGAAGTTATTTTTTCTGAGTCAATTGAGATAATCATGTGGCGTTTGCCCCTTCATTGTGTTAATGCGCAAAGTACCTTGACTGCTTTTGAATGTGGAGCCACCACTGCACAGCATTACTGGGGTAAATCCTACGTGGCTATGGTGTAAAATGATTTTTATATACTGGTAGCCTTGTTTGGCTAGTATTTGTTGAAGATTGTCATCTATATTCATAAAAATATTGGCTTCTTAATTTTCTTATGACATATTTGCGTAAGTTTGTTGTCAAGCTAAACTGGCCTTATAGAATGAGTTAAGAAGAGTTTTGTCCTCTTTTTTTTCTGCAAAGTTTTTAAAGGATTAGGATTAATTGTTCATAGTATTCCCTTACAATCCTCTTTAGAATATAACATCTATAGTAACAGCCATTCATTTCTGATTTTAGTAATTTAAGCTTTCTTTTTTCCTAGCAAAAATTGGTCAATTTTTTCCTCTAATCAAAGAACCAACTTTTGATTCTAACTTCTTTTCCTTCTCTGTATCTTCTTCATTTCTTCTCTGTGGTAGTATGTCCTTTATTCTGCTTGCTTTGAATTTAGTTTGCTTTTCTTTTTACAAAATTTTAGAGTTGAAAGTTAGGTTATTGATTTAAGACCTTCCTCTTTTTACGATAGGCATTTACAGTTATAAATTTCCCTTTTTCAGTGCTTTAATATGTGCCATACATTTTGATACATTAAGTTTTCAATCTCATTCTTCAAAGTATGTTCATGAATGTCTACATGTTTGTAAAATCCCCAATTTACTTATGTTGTTGATTTTTAATTTCATCGTAGTCAGAGAACACACATTATATTAATTCAATCCTTTTAGACTCATTGGGAATTGTTTTAAGCCCTAATATATGGTCTACAATGGAAAATGTTCTAATTCACTTGAGAAGAATTGCTCATTCTGCCATTGTTGGGTGGATATGTATGTATCTATTAGGCTTAATTTACTTATAGCACTTTTTCAAGTTTTCTATGTTCTGTTTTCTGTGTAGTTCTATCAATTATGAAAAATAGGGAACTGATGTTTCCAACTATTCTTGTTGACATATCTATTTCTTCTTCCAAGTCCTATTAGTTTTTGCTCATGTATTTTGGAAGATTTATTAGGTGAATATATGTTTATAATTATATATTCCTGACAGATTAACCATTTTATCATTATGCAATGCCTTCCTTTGTCTTTAGTAATAATTTTTGTTTTAAAGTCTATCACTTCAGATATTAATTATAATAACTCCAGCTCTCTTTTTGTTGTTGTTTGCACAATATATCTTTTTCTATTCTTGAGCTTTTAATTTATGTATTTATTTATCTAAATCTTAACTCTCACAGACAATATTTAATTGAATCATTTTTTAAAAACATTTTCCCAATCTGCTTTTCTTTTTACTGGATTTCATAGTTCATTCATATTTAATGTAATTTATGAGAAGCTAGGGTAACATCTACCATTTTATTCTTGTTTTGTACATTTATTACGTGTTTTTCATTCCTGCATTTTTCCTTTGTGTTAAATGGGAATTTTCTGGTATGCCATCTTAGTTGTCTTATTATTTCTATAGCTTCAAGTTTTTTAAATTGGTGGTTACCTTAGTGATTCCCAGTAATATCTTACTTAATAACAATATTGTTCAGATAATGCAAACTTAATTTCAATAATATATAAAAACTTTGGTCCTATATAACTCTGTTTATGCCTCCTTTACAATGTTAATGCTATGCATTGTACAATTATCAATACAGATTTATAATTATTGTTTTGTGTAGTTGTCACTTAAATCCTGTGGGAAACAAAACATGAATTATAAACAAAAAAGTACATGTTATTCTGCTTTTGTATTTTCCTCTTCATTGTTTACCAGTTCTTTTATTTCTATATGTGGATCTGTATATTCACAACTATTGTCTTTCGACTTTGGCCTGAAGGACTTCCTTTAGTATTTATTGTACAATAGGTATCATTTTATGTACCTAGAAGTGGCCTAGTTTCTCTTTCTTTTGTGAGGGATGTTTATGACGGATGCAGAATCATTGATGGGCAGCCCATTCTCATTCAGTGCTTTGAATATGTCGTCCCAGAGTTTTCCACAGAGCTTGCAGACAGCTCAAATTCCGCCGAGTCTTTGGGAATGAGGTTTTGAAAGAGTCCGCTTGTGCTGAGCCCTGACTACCTGGAATGTTCTCATTTTGGGAGGCTGTTGCTGAGCTGAAAAATGGGAGATGGAGCTAGGTGAGTTACAGTGGCCAGGAAAAGGCTCCGTGGCAGATGGAGAATACTTGCCATGCATGAGTGAGGTTCTGGGTTCTATCCCTAGCACTTCCCCTCACAAATAAAGCCTACTGCTCAATCTAAGATTCAGGTCTTTTCCTTGAATGAATGCTTCCTGGGTAGCTGAATGGTATTGGTTAATTTTAAGAGAAATGAAAAAGTGTGCTCTGGTTTTTTTCCATTGCATTATGTAGGAAGAAGGTTTTGGATGTCCTTGATCTGCCGTTTCCACTGACACTTGCTCCTGCTTTGTTTTTACAGGCCGTGCAGTGTAAAGCCATTCTCTGCACAACTGTGTGGATGGAAGCAAAAGGAAGGATTTTAGAGAAATGTCAGTAAGCTTGGAATGTTTATATTTAACTTTCATTCAAAATGGTGTAAATGATGCTAAATGTCCAGATTCATCTTCTACCACTCATTAGATGCAATGATTTATTTATTTATTTATTTATTTATTTATTTATTTTTGTGGGTACCAGGAGTCAACTCAGGACCTCGCGCTTGCCAGGCAGGCACTTATGCCGCAGAGCCATCTCACCGGCCCCAAATGATTTATTCTTAAATTATGGTTTGAAGTTAAATTATCTTTTGAAGAAAGAAATGGATTCTGAATTCATAGATATCCTGTGAATAATTTTCTTTTAGTAGAAAATTAAATTCACAATCTTTTGTCTAATTCTAAGATGCTTTGAGGTAAATTTTAGCAGATGTGTAGCATCAATATCATCAGCTTTGTTGTCGATACATTACAGAACACATCAGTAATCAGTAGCAACTCTGTTCTTCCAACAACCTAAGTTCCGTTTAGTCCTTTAATTTAATATGCATTATAAAATATGTTACCTTCCTTGCATAGGGATATGATGATCATTTTAAACTACTGAAGATATTGAAAAAATCATTAAGACTGATTGCCAATTCATATCTCTTAAAAGTTGAAGCAGCAATGGTTTTATGTTAAGCGCTAAAAGCTCATCTTAGTGCAAATATTTTCAGCAGAACTTTTCTCCCTCTGTGACTGTAATACTGAGCAAGTATTTGTACTCATCTATAATCAACACCCATTTAATTAAGTAGTTAAAAAATCTCAGATTTAACACATTAGCTCTTATATAATTCAAAATGGTTCCCAAGTATAAAGCAAAATTAGATAAGTGACTTTTAAAAAATATGAGTAAAATGCTTTTTTCTCATTGCAGCTGAGCCCTCAGACTGTACTGATGTCCAAAATTGAAACCACATCCACAGATATTAAGCATGCTGGCTTGGGTTCCAGGCAAAAGCATTAGACTGTTGCCGAAGTTATCTAGAAGAGCATTCTCGATTTCTCTACTTATCTCATTGTGGACCAGGGCAAAGTCTGCAGACCAGATGGATTTAAGTCTACTGAGAGCGCTGTGGTATCACTTTCCTGTCACACCTGAGCTCCAGTGAGCGTGAGGCCACTCAAGAGAGAGGCCAGTGGGCATGGACACACGTGAGCAGGAGCCAGGGTTGCTCAGACCAGCTCTTGAGACAAATCATGACTTCATTCATTCACACGCGAGTTCAAGAGAACAATCATACCAGCAAAATTAAAACACAAAATAGCCACAGAAAGTAAACAGGGCAAGAGGTATTCAAGTAAAAGAAAGAAAGAAAGAAATTCAAGGAATAGAACTCTTTAAAAGAAAGTTTAATTGACTCAGAGAGAGCAAAAGAAATTAAAGAATTTATTTGGTCCAACTAAGTTTTCACTTAAACCGTGAAAAAAGGGGAGAGGATGTGTTGAAAAAGGAACAGAAAACAGAAAAAGAGTTTGGAAATGAAAACTACGATTGCCTCTTGAAAAAGATCTTTCTTTTTTTTTTTTTTTTTGTGGGTACCGGGGGTCGACCTCAGGACCTCACGCGCCAGCAGGCGCCCGTGCCGCTGAGCAATATCACCGGCCCCTTTTTCGTATGTGGGTTCTGGGAGTCGAACTCGGGCCCTCGCACTTGCCAGGCAGGCGCTTATGCCGCTGAGCCATCTCACCGGCCAGAAAAAGATCTGTCGTTTATCATTTATACTTTCCTGTACTACTTTAATTTCACTTATTCATGTGATTATTACTTCAATCCACTATTAAAATCTTTTTAAACATATTTGATAAAAATAACTAAGTGAGTACAAACACTGGAAAAGTAAAGAGTGAGTCAGGAAATTTTTCTTTTAAACTACAAAGAAAAGATAATCCAGTATGTCCAATATCTGACTAACAGAAGTTCTAAAAAGAAATAGCAGAGACATGAAGAGGGAAATCTTTTGGGCTTTTTTGTTTGTTTGTTTTGGTTTTTGTTTTGTTTTGTTTTTTAAGTGTGAGAAGGCAAAACTTTTGTCAGGACTAAAAATGCTATGTTTTCAGACTGAATGGGATCATTGAATGCCAAGCAAGGTGACATAGATTAGAAGGCTTGAAATATATCTTTCTGAAATTTCAGAACAGTAACTAATAATACATAGAAGACACTAAAAATCTTCCAGAGAGAAAACACAGGCCATCAACTAAGTAGCAACAAAACAACCGTCAGATTTTTCTTATTAGCAGCATAAGATGGTAGAAAACAATGAAGCAATACTTTCAAATTCATAGGGAAAATATTTTTAATTTGTCTTTTTCCTTTTAAGTAATGCATAATAATTGCACATACATATAGGATACAGTGTGAGAATTCAATACAATTCATACAATGTACACTGAAGATCAGGGTAGTAAGCATTTCTATCTCCTCATCATTTCTCCATGTCTGGGGCCTTCAAATGCCTCTCCCAGTTCTTCAAAAAATACGTAACAGATTGTTATTAACTATCGTCACCTCGCTGTGCAGTGGAGCACTAGAACTTATTTGTCCTATGTAGCTGTGTTTTGGTACTTGTAACCCAGCCTCTTTCCATATCTGCTCCCCTGCCCTTCCTAACGTTTAGTAACCACTGTCATACTCTCTCCTCTCAGGTCAATGTTTTTAGCTTCTACATACAGTAATTACATGCAGCCTTTGTCTTTCTGTGCCTAGCTTATTTCCATCCATTTTGCTGCAAGCTACAGGCTTTGTTCTTTTTGTGCTGAATATATTCCATTGTTATATGCCACCTTTTATTTATCCATTCATCTGCTGACAGATACCTTGATTGATTACTGAATAGTCAATAATACCTTGATTATTATGAATACTGTTATAATAAACGTGAATGTCATAGTGATGTTATTTCCTTTGCTCATGTACCTAGAAGTGGGATTTCCAGGTCACACGGCAAATCTCTTTTTTGTTTTTTTTGAGTAATGCCCACACTGTTCTTCCTAATAGCTGTACTTACTTACTTTCCCGCTAACAGTGTACAAGAGGTCCCTTGCCACCAATATTTGGGTTTTGGGGTTTAGGGTTTGCTTGTTTATTTTCTTTTTTGGTAATAGCCATCCTGGCTGGCATGGGATGAGGAAAATGGTATTGAAAGTTCAATAATAGGTCCAGACAAAAAATCATCCATGAAATAAATGTAAAAGCATATTATTTACAGATACACAGACAGCCACAACTCTAAATAGAACTGTTTACAAGAACTATCTAAGAGCTTCAGGACGATGTAGAGACTGTCGTTTATCATTTATACTTTCCTGTACTATTTTAATTTCACTTATTCATGTGATTATTACTTCAATCCACTATTAAAATCTTTTTAAACATTTAGATTTCTTGATGCTGAAAAATTTGCCTGCTTTTAATCTTTTAGAATTCAGATATGAGTAATAACGTCCTCTGGATAAATTAGTCAAATTTCTTTCCTTTCTCCTAAAGACCAAATGGGAAACTCTTTTACAAGCCACCACCGGTAACTTAATGGGCACAAGAACTCAACTGGGCATGGTCAAAAGTCCCAAAATAGAACTGAGGAAAGGAGACGAAGCAACTGGTTGTATCAGGAGTGACATTTGGTACAACTGTGCTAAGCGGTTGCCATGGAGTAATAGAACAAACATAATTACTCCTCAGGGAAGCAAGTGCTCCAGAAAAAACGAAGTTGCTGATGTTATCAGCTGTCATCATTTGTTGGTACAAGAACACCGCCAGAAGAACCCTGGCCATGCCCGAGTTTCTGAGCCCCTGATATAATCGTCTTAACCTGAACTAAAATGATAAGGTGGCAGGTGAGAGGTTGTTGACTATAGAAAACACATATTTACAAGTTTTTCAGACACAAAGTAATGTGGACAGCCCTTGAGGACTTCAAGCTACAAGCCTTACTAGTGGTTTAATAAACAAATACCAAAATTACCCCAAAGGGAAAGGGGGCTTTCGGTACAACTTTGTTGGATAAGCAGAACCTTCAGGCGTGGACTCCCTTTCATGTAAAGTGGAACCTGAACAACAGCAACAAAGCAACCAGAGAACTCCAGACAGCCAAGCAGACACGTGGTTTCCACTGTTTTACAGAACACAAGCAAACTAGAACTCAGAACACACGCCTGTCTTTCAGTCAAATCCATCCAACAGCGTATTTCCCACAGAAGAACAAAACCAAACCTTTGATAAGTCTGTTAGCTGCCTGAGTCTCCTCTATTTAGTACAGTTGGCCCTCTGTATCCACAGGATTCACATCCTCTGATTAAGTCAACAGCACACCAAAACCATTTTTTTTTTAAATTGCCTCTGTATGGACATGTACGGACTTTTTCTTATTACTCCTTAACCAATACAGCATAGCAACTGTTTACATAGCTTTTGTATTACATTTGGTACAGTAAGTCATGGGGTGATAATGGAAGTCCATGGGAGGATTGCATGAATTCCTTGCAAATACTACACCACTTTATATGAGAGACTTGCGCATGGGCAGAGTTTGGTGTCTGCCAGTGTCCTCGAACTAATTCCCTGTGGATACGCAGGGTGACGGTGCTTACTCCGAGATTTGTCTCACCACCTGAATGTGTAGTGAGGAGCCGCTGAGGTCAAGGTCGGGTTGCCCTTACTGTCCGCATCCTCCCAGGTCTGGGCTCCAGGAAGGAGTGAGCCAGCAACACCGATGGGAAGAGACCGCTCAAGACCAGGCGCGCACAGCACTGTCTTCCCATTCCCCAGGCACAGGCTGGAGAGAGGACTGCAGTGCGCAAGTCAGGGGGAGCTCTATGCTGCTCCCCACTGACTAGGGAGAAATCAACTTACTCTTTATGTAATTTTAAAATGATTCAAAAGAGAAAAAATGGCCAGCATCTTCTAACTAAGGCAGCACTATTTAGGCAGATGTTTAAAATGCAGTAACCTATTCAAGGCAGAGAAAGCTACGGTTAGACAAACATCCTAAGACAATTTTAAACTGAAATGTAAAATTAAAAATACAAATGTAAAATCATACTTGCAAGTCTTTCTGTAGCTGTCAAGAGTTGGTATAGGTGGTAGCCACCCATATGGGCTTCACACAAACATCTTTAAGTATCATATATAATTTCAGTGTGTAGAGAATCCTGCAAGAATTTCTTACCAATACAGTTAAACATCCTAAACATTTCTCACTGTGTTGAAATAGACACATCTTTCTTTTAATAAATGCAAATACAGACGGGAATTCCTTTTACTTCTGAAACCAGGAGCTGTTCCTACAGACATCTCACTGGGTCCAGGTTCCGCCAGGATTTGCCGCGGATTATCTGAATCTTCACGCGGATGCTTAGTGGTTGCGTGCCTTGAATCCATGCGTGCACTCCAAGTAGTAGCTCTGTGAATGTCCCACGCACTGTAGGGTCTTACAGTCTGTAAACTATCAGGCTTTCGTCTCCTCCTTCTCTGCACTTTACAGGGCTGTCGTGAGCTTCAGTGAGAGCACACGTTCCATCCCGCGCAGCAGCATCTCCAAAAAAAGAAGCAGCCAAAGCATAGTAAGAACTAGGTGTTACTGTCATTGCTCCTGTTTTACAGTTGAGGGAACTGAGACCCAGAGAAGTGAGAGGGCTCGAGGTCATAAAGCCGGAGGTCACACAGCTGAGGCCTCAAGGCTGGTGGCAGCAATGCTGAGCATAATAAATGAGTTAATTTATGGAAAGCAATTAGAAAAGTCCTGGGTATGAGAAAGCACTGAGATTAGCTCTTTTCTTAAGACTTCCTTTCCTTTCATGCCATTTAAACCCTTTTCTTTAATTTACTTTTATTTAAAGACCGAGAGAGGGTTGGGATTGTAACCCATTGGTAAAGTGCTTGCCTACCATACACAAGGACCTGGGTCCCATCCCTAGCACTGCGTGACAAAACAAAAAAGATGAGGGTCTGGTATACACATTTGTATAATCTTAAACTGGTTATATTTTGAACTTATTCCATTTCTAGGACCTTGTAACTCAGGCTGCTAGGAAATTTGTATTTTCTGGAGGGAGTGAAATAGAGATGGTGTGGAGAAATACAAGCATAAAAATGACTTTTCCAAATGGGCGTAGTTACAAGTGAAGAAATAGGTCTAAATCTTTGCAAGCCTCTTGGGCATTCTCATTGCTTACAAAATAAGGTGTGTCGGAGTGTTTTTTGTTTTTTGTTTTTTTATGAAATGTGATGACTCTTAAATTTTTGAGCCTTCTAGAGTTAAATCACCCAAGTTATTATGTGCCCTGTAATAAAAGAGAAATGGTATATGGAAATTTCTTTAAAAGGAATGAGAGCTTTGTTTACAAGGTGAAGGTTTGTCACGAGGTTTACATCAGCAAGGAAAGGAAAGAACACTGGACTTGGGCGTGAGAAGGGCAGAGAATTCCGATACTCTCTTCACCACAGCAGACACCGCGATCCTGTTCCCTGCGGGGCTTTGATGCTGCTCCTGCGGGCTTCTGAGGAGCTATAAGGAGTGAGTAGGTCACAGATTTGGTTCTAGCACTAGCAGTTACAAAGCTTTGGGCCCTGTGGCAGGTTTCTTCTCCTGTGAGAGGGGAGTAATGACAATGACAACCTCTCAGCTCTGGGTGGGGATTAAATGAGACACTGCCCAGTAATGCAAGGAAAGTGCCTATGAAGTGCCTGGCTGCTTTCCATGGACTGTTACTTATCAGTGTCTCTCCCCTCACCCTCACACTGGGGCTACTCCACTGAAGCAGATAAAAGCAAACTGAAGAGAGACCTTGGGGCCTCAAATCCTCTGGTGGCAGGGGCTTCTCACACTGGCTGCCCGGCCATTGCCTGGGGCCTATCTGCTTCCAAGAGCTGGCGTGGAGTTGAAGCAAATTCCAGCTCCATTAGCTCCATTTCCTTTGAAGTAAAATGTGGAACATAATGCTATAAACTCTCTCAAGCTAAGTGTTCATTACATTAAAATGGAAATTGTTTTTGAAGCTACTTCAGAAAATGCTTATTTCCTTAGAAAAAGTCTATTCTAATACAGTTCAAACGAAAATACCAGAAACATTATTTTGATGAGGAAACCATCAGGATTAAAGAACAATATTTAATTATGATAGGGACTTGGTAGCAACAGTCTTTGTGTGCTTGGGGTTCTTTTTTGGTTCCTTTCATTTTCCAGAATCTTATTTTCTGTTTAAATCTAGCCTTCGACCATCACAGAGCTGCGTGAACAGAGAAGCCAGTTCTGAGAGAGAAGCGGGGTCCGCATCTCCCCAGGTCTGAGGGCGAGCATCCCTCTGCTTTCCGGCCTCTCTTGGCGTTGACACAGCCCTGGAATGCAGGCCCTCAGCGTCGCCCAGCGTCGGCCCTTGTCAGTGACAACTCCCAGCCTCTGGCTGTCCCCAGGCCACTCCTTCCACTGCTTGTGGCTCTCTTTATCCTTCTTTAACTTTCCAGATGGAATTCTTTACATAATCCATCTCTCATCATGGTTTACTAAAGTCACAAACTAACTCATTTGAGAAAATCTCACAACAATTGGGTAGGAGAAGCGGGCGATCCAGGAAACTCCAGTGATGAACTGCATGGGGTCTCTCGACCCCCTCTGTGTGTGACGGGAAGTAGATTCTGTAACGGCTCAGAAGCAGTTTCACTGTTGCGTGCTGTGCTGCTTCTGTCCCCTAAGGGCCATGCACCGGAAGTTCTGGCCCTAGTGTAACAGTGGTGAGAGGCGGTGCGCCTTCCAGGCCTGGCTGAAGGTGACAAGGTCCTGAGGGCCCCACCGTGGGAAGGGGTTAATGTAGTCCTCGCGCCACCCACTTAGTTTCTGTGAGAGTGGGTCGTTCTGAAAGAGCAAGCGTGGCCCCTCCCCATCTCTTGCCTTCTGTCTCATCATGCCACACGTGTCTTTCACACACACTCCCTCCATGTGACGCCATCTGCTATGCTGTGACAGTCGGGGCCCTCGCCAGAAGGCTACATGAGATAAATGCCTTATATTCCTCAAGACAGACTTGGACAATCTGGTGACACACCAGCTGGGCATGGCTAACCCCTTCTAGCTTTCTCTCAGACTGAAGGAGAAAACAGAGGATGTCATCACCTAGTACAAAATGAGTGAGCGTGTAAGTGGAATGCATCGTCAGGATGCAGGGCATTGCATGAGGCATAAAACAGTGTTTCCGTTCTCAGTGGCATAGGTACACAGCGTGTGTTAATGAAGTGATAAATAACAATAGAGACTAGTCTACTGCAGCAAAGATAAGAGTGCTATGGAAATGGGCAGACATGGAGTTTTGTTCAGTTTCTCATTACTGTTGGTTATGCAAACCCATCAACGTGTAGGTATGTGTGTGCCTGAGAAGATGGCAGTGAGACTGAAAATCCTACCACAGACAATGCCATAAGAGCCGTGCTCCCTGACAATTCACCCGGCCTAGCACTACTTAGAAGACCTAAGAGGACACATTGCTCACCTGTAAAGCCACACAAGTAGGTGAAGAAGATGGAGAAAAAGATGATTACCTCCAGGAAAAAAAGAAAAAGAAGAAAAACTTTGTACAGAAATGAAGAGGTTATTAAATTTTATTACAAGGCTTAGCTCTGAATAACATTTACACAGTTGCAATGATGTAAATACTGAACATCGTGGTAGTTATTTTACAACACAACTGTTTTGGGAGTGGGGAAAATAGGAAGAGTACACAACAGTAGAGGTGGGGGAGGAAGCACAGTTAAATAATCAGCTTTTATACTGGGAAGATAACCTACAATTGAAAAGGGGGAAACTGGAACTAAAAGCATGCATGCCATTTAGAGAAACAGAGGTCAGGGTAAAATGTTAGCTAGAAGAGCTAGAAGGGGTATCTCGAAGATTGAAAAATTGGGGCACGAGGATGGAGCCTATTATTTTTCACATCCAGTTCATTGGCTTAAACTATGGGCATGCATAACTTTGATAAAAATTTAAACCAAGACAAGCCTATGCAAAAACAATCAAACTAACAGAACATTGGCTCCTGATACCATAAAATCAAGAGAATCTGGAATTTCCATTGGCAAAATTGTTCCTCAAACTGGCTTTCACTAGGAAGGAGAAACTTTAGACATATATAAAGTCAATGGAATTAGAAATTAGAATTTGCTACAACTGCAAACTTTTACAACTATAAAAATTTAGATCTTAGAAGTGGAAAGTAGTATGAAACAGAGAGTTGACTTTGAAGAGCTCGAATGGAAGGCGAGTCACGCTACAGGTTATTTCCATCCACAGTAAACAATGCCCTTGTGTCCAAATAAGAAGAGGTGATGTGAGGCCTTGGGCTATCCTGGATTTAATTCTTATTTGTGGTTGGGAATGATCTAAATTCCAGGACCGCACAGTTTTCAAGACAGAAAATTCAGTGAGGAAACAGTCAAGAAGGAGTCAGGGATGACAGAGAGGCTCAAGAAGAAACCACCCGGAAAATGTGATTTCCTGGGGCGTGTGAAGAAAAAGTGAGAACCACTAAGCACCCGGAGTCCACAGGAGATCAGACGGGCGCACCTTAGTAAGAGGTGGTAGGAAGGAGGAATGAAATAGAGCTCTGCCTGCAGTGACTGACAGCGCATTCTGCTGCCATCTGCTTGGGTTTACTGATGTGTACTTTGCCAGCAAAGTTGGAGAAAGGCATAAAAACAATCTGACCTCATCTGTGGTGGGCAGGATAAATAGAAAGAGAATAAAATAAAGCAACTCATGCGAATGGGAGGAGAGAATCCTGTAGAAATTCAAAGCCACATGAACCAGGATCGATTCCTTCAATAAAATGTTGCTAAGATTCCCAGGACAACATCCTGACAATTGCTTCCCAGAAGCATTCCAACCCAAAATGCTCTGCAGAGTGTCCTGGGCCAATTTCCTAACCTCACAGATTTTCATCCACATCCAGAACCATGCTAAACCGTTAATCAGTGAAGTAATCAGTATCGCACACCCATGATCCAGTCCTGGTCACCCATCAGTGAGTGCGTGAGACTTTGGGGGGACACAGGCCATAACAGAAACCTTCGCTGGTAGAGGAGGCAGCCTCAGCCCAGCGCAGAGTCCTCGCGAAACAGTTGCACTCACTCGAGGAGCCGAGGACACAAGACAGTGAAACGCAGTGTGGTGTCCAGAGTGGTTCCCGGGATGGAAAAAGGACACGAAGGGGAAAACATGTTGAAATTTGAATAAAGTCTAGAGTTTAGTCAATAGTAACGTAACGATGTTAATTTTCAGGAATTTCAAATTTATAACACCCTAGTAAAAGTTCAGCTATTGATACTTCCCATTTTATCTAAAGCAAAGTTTTAAAAACATTAGTATGATCCTAACTTCATTGAACTAATGACAAATGATGTTTGGGAAACATGTTGCAAAATCTATGTAAATCTTTCTGCTCATTTTGTGTACAGTGAACATCTGGAGGTTTCTGTTTACTTTACTGAATTAAAACCAGCTCATCCCCCAGTAAGAAAGAGTAACTACCATATGAGTCAATTGGCAAATAGTTACATAAATAAAAGCTCAGGTAAAATGTCTGAAATTTTCTTTGAACTAAGAGTAAACAAAATGAGTTCTTGATAAGCAGATGGCTGATAAGTTCACCCTGGGAGACATTCCAGAAGCCCTGAAGAAAGTCTCTACTTTCTCAATAAATTTCATTCTATTGCCCTTGGGAAATTTTACTCTGAAGTGATAAAAGCTTTTGACTAATACACAAAGTTCTTTGTTAAAGTTCAAATAACAAGGGCCGGTGAGATGGCTCAGCGGCATAAGCGCCTGCCTTGCAAGCACGAGGGCCCGAGTTCTACTCCCGGATCCCACATACGAAAAAGGGGCCGGTGATATCGCTCAGCGGCATGGGCGCCTGCTGGCGCGCGAGGTCCTGAGGTCGACCCCCCGGTACCCACAAAAAAAAAAAAAAAAAAGTTCAAATAACAACTATTTGGGTAATTTGAGGTACAATGAAAAAATTAGGTACTGAAATGGCAAATGACTTCGGATGTTGGTGAAAGGAAGCTATGCGCTCACACACGTTTATGAAGTCTTTTTTCTTTTCTTTCTTTTTTTTTTTTTTGTGGGTACCAGGGGTCAAACTCAGGACCTCGCGTGCCAGCAGGCGCCCGTGCCGCTGAGCGATATCACCGGCCCTTTTTTCGTATGTGGGTACCGGGAGTTGAACTCAGGACCTCGCGCTTGCCAGGCAGGCGCTTACGCCGCTGAGCCATCTCACCGACCCGATGTCTTTTTTCTTGATGCATGTCACGGTCCTTTACACACAGCAGTAGCAACACACTGTGTGTCCCTATAGGTAGCTCCTTCTGGAGACAATGGACTGATTTGGAATAGTTCTAGCTAGAGCTCATGTATCCAGGATAAATTTTCAGTTATAAATCTCTTTCTTCCTACTAAGGAAGATATTTTCTGAACATTTCTCACACATTGGAAAGTGGTTTGGGAGAAGGAGGTACGTGTCTCCCTCTTTGGGCATCTCATCTGACAGAGTGATCAGTACGTTCAATCACAGCAGATGTCTATCCAAGGTGTTCAGAAGGACTGAAGAGGGGAGAGAGGGGAGGGGGGAAGGGAGGGAAGGAGGAGGAGAAAGAGAGAGAGAGAGACTGTTTCAAAAGTACCAATTCATGTTCTTCATCAAGAACCCGAAACCTTTCAGTAACTGAGCAAACTGAGCACTCTACAGCATCCAATAGCATCTTCGTTTCTTCTCTTTCATACCAAATACAGAGTTTTCATTTCACCCTAACCAAAATGTCCTTTCACTTGTTCTTTTCAAATGTCCCTATCACTTCACAACGTGATGTTCTGAAGCCTCTCCATTCACAGCTATTCGTCCTTTCAGACCACCTGGGGAGCAGAACCAGATATTCACCTGAGGGACTGCTGAGTGCCCTACCTACATCAGGGACTGGTATGTGCTGCTATTCCATCAAAAGCCTCGCCTGGAACATTCTCAACATTACAGCAGGAGGTTTCCCATACTTATTTGGTAACCAAAACATATTGCTCGATAAACATTCATTTGATAGCTGGACGGATGGAAGTGTGGATGGATGGATGGATGGATGGATGGATGGATGGATGGATAGATGGATGGATGGATGGATGGATGGGCAACAGTATTTGATCATCCAAATCCCTTGCATAAAGTCTAACATGACCCCTTCCACATTGGGCATCAAAAATAGTTATCTCAGGCTGGTGATATAGCTCAGCAGCATAAGCACCTACATGGCAAGCACGAGGTCCTGAGTTCAACTCCTGGAACCCACGTAAAGGAAAAAGAGGGCCGATGATATCGCTCAGTGGCACAAGCGCTTGTTGGCAAGTGCGAGGTCCTGAGGTCGACTCCTGGTACCCACATTAAAAAAAAAAAGTTGGGGCCGGTGAGATGGCTCAGCGGCGTAAGCGCCTGCCTTGCAAGCGCGAGGGCCCGAGTTCGACTCCCGGATCCCACATACGAAAAAGGGGCCGGTGATATCGCTCAGAGGCACGGGTGCCTGTTGGCACGCGAGGTCCTGAGGTCGACCCCCCGGTACCCACAAAAAAATAAAAATAAAAAAAAAGTTATCTCATTAAAGAAATTTGTATGCAACTTTCAGTAGAATGATTTAGTCCATAAAGCTTAAATTTTTTGCCATGGCTGCCTAACTCTGCACCAAATTCCATGTTCAATCTTTATACTAAATCAATAACTATCCTAGCCCTCATACCAATAATATTTTCAGCATAATGACACAAAGCCATTGTTTTTAAGTTGCTTAAGCTAAATATGTTGAAAATACAAGTCAACCTCAATTTCTTGACAATAAATTTTGAAGTTGTAATACCCTCTCAGTATGAAGGTGACGCTTTGTGGCTTTAGGTGTGTCTCCTAATTTTTCTGGATGCTGCACACCATGGGCAGGCAGACAGTGGAGACAGAGATAAATAGCACTATGTGTAGGCTGAGAAATGCACGCACCTCTTCTGTCTGGCTGTTGTGCGGGGTTCCGCTTGCGTTGGTGGTTGTTTTCATAGTTTCTGTAAGCGGCTATGACCTGTGTGTGCAGCAGGGTCTGGCATGCTGGAGGGACTTCCCAGGTTCCCTATGCCGCCTTCAACTCCCAGCAGCCCCCAGAAGGCTGTGCCACAGAGGGGTCTCTCTCCAGGCTTGTGCCCCTCCTCTAGGGTTGAAGGTGTGCTCTGGTCCTTGGTGTAGGGCAGCGTGGGGCATGGAGGGCTCTCTGCTCTCTCTCGGAGGTTGGGGCTCAGACCCTGCTCCTAGGCCTCCAGCAGGAGTGGGCTCATTACCCTTGTCCTCTTCCCAGTGGCACAGAATGCTGCCTTGGATCAGGCCAGGAAGGGAAACTGTTGGTCCTTCCCATACAGTAACCACTTTCTGCATTGATCATGGTGCCGGCAGATCCAGTGTTCCTGGTTCTCAGATGGCTGCCTTCCTCATGGGGGGTGGTCTGGTCTCTCAATCTCTTCTAAGGGCACTAATCCCATTCATAAAGCCTCTATTCCCATTACCAAATCACCCCCCAAAGGCCTCCCTCCTCATGCCATCACTTTAGGATTTAGACTCAACACACGAATTTGTAGTCCATAGCAGGTCCTTGCCCATCTCTGGGTAAAGGTTTTGCTCCCAAGCTTCAGCTTTTGCTTGGTAGGAGGAAAGGAATGACCCAGGCTCTCTGCCCACTGCCGAGGGGGTCTCTACAAAGTCTTCCAACCCACCCCCTCCCTGTGAGTAGCTAAGGCCAGCTGTGGGTGACACCATTAGAGTGAGTGAGGGCCTCCCTGCATGTATGGGCTTCCGGCTGTTGTAAGTGGATAGCCATTAGGGAAGTGTTCACATCTGAACTCACTTCTTCCATTTGGGTGTTGGTTTCTTCCTGTCCTACACTGCCAAAGGTGCGGCAGTTCAGTTCGTGGGTCCACTGGGCTCTCTTTGGAGGAACTAGTCCCTCTCTGTTACACAGCTGGCTTCATGGCCTCATGACTTCAGTTTTCTGATAGGCTCCAGCAAACTTATGATTTTGTCAATTATTGTGGGAAACTCTGCCCCGAGGAATGCTTGATATGAATGTAGGATGAAGGGACCTTGGCGACACCAGTTCCCAGTCTTGTGGAGTGCATGGTTAAAGATTAGAGCAGATCTTCAGGGCAACATTCGGCAGGACCAACAATAGGTTATTCTCAGAGATGCTTGCTCTGGTCATTGTGTTCCTCCTGCCCTTTGATAAGCTCTGCGCCTGAGAAGCTCGCTTACATGAGGTTAGCACACATCATGCGACAGGCCATCCCTTTCCATCCCTGTCCTATGACCAACATTCCTACACAACTGTTGCAAGTGTTCTTCTGCATCTTTCTTTTTGTGCCCTTTAGTTACAAATAAAAAGCCACGGAAGTTTCAGTTTCCTTGTCCCTCCTCCTTCCTTTTCTTCTCTAAGGCTGAAGGAGCAGCCCCTCTGTGCTTCTTGATGATTGCACTCAGTCTCATGTCTGAGTCACCTTTCATTCTCTACACTGCCACAGTCACACACTGTGACACATTATCCAGCTTCTCGTCCGTGATGGAATGGGAGCAATGTCTTTTGCCAATTTCTACATCTAACACACTGACTATCTTGCCAGTACCATCCTAGCTATAGATTTCCCTTTCCTCACCCCAGAACACATTTTCCTCCTTGCACCCCAGAACACATTTTTCAGTCATCTGCAGGGGGCAGGGCTCTAATTGTCTGCTGGGGTTCAGTTGCCAACCAGACCTGTGACGTGGGTTTAATCAGCACCAAACCACAGCCCCTGGGTAAAGGCCACCCCGATGTTAAATCAGACTGCACAAAAGAGGTGGAGAATCTGAGCCTCTCACAGGGTTATCACTGTCCACAGCGGAGTTGTATTTTGGAAAGATCTCATAAATTCTCACAGCAGAGTTTTTGAAAAGCAATGTACAAGACCTACACAGAACAAAGAGAATTTGAGATGAATTGACTTAGTGATTAATAGTTAGTAACCTGATCAACGTGTCTGACCCAGATAATTTAAACCTCTGTGTTATTAGCTATCTAAATCCCCAAGATTAAGTGTGGATCAGCAATGAACAGGCTTATATTTCTTTTTGTGCTTTATCAACTCAGAAAAATACATAACACGATCCATACAGAAAACGGAAGTTTGTGGGCTGGAGACATAGTTCCGCGGTAGCGTGCTTGCCTAGCATGTACAAGGTCTGATCCCCAGTACTACCAAAACAGGAAAAGAAAACGGAAGCTTGGTACCTTCCCAAAGGTGGCTTTTCTTCACTATGAGAACATCATTAAAATATCTTTAACAATAAGCCACTTTGTTATTGTTGTTATTGCTATTGACTTGTCCTTGTAAAATTTAGGTTTCTGGTTGGTGTTTATACCAGGCCTGGGGGGGGGGCGAGGCAGGAAAATACCCATCTGAGCAATCGTACTTTACCAATGAGATGAATTCCAGCTTTCATTAAGCTCCTTGAAGATTGTATAAAAATTACAGTATTTCATGTTTGAAAGCAAGTTGTCTTCAGTTTAAAATAACTGCGGAGGACGATTTTCTCCTAATGAAAAGGCTGTAGATAAAGTTTGTTATAAGGGCCAGATGCCGCTATTATTTCTGGAGCAATATGTTTTGTAGTTTAAATAGTAAACACTGGAAGCCAAATGTTTAGAATCAAAGCCTTGGATTCTGGTATCACAAATTTCCAGAAGGCCAAGCAGGGATCGCATACCTTCCTAACTGACTATTGTGGCTGGGGCCCTGGGGACAGAGGCAGGGCATGGTCAGATGTCAGGCCTGCGCTGCAGCTTAGTTCCCCAGGCCTTCTCCTCAGTGGTGAGGCTGTGCCCGGCTCAGAGGCAACAGCTTCTTCGGAAAGAGCAGCGCGTTCTGATCGCAAACGCACTCGCTTTTGGTTCATAACTGTGTTACTGCAATAGCACAAAGGTTAGTCTAACTTGCCCCTAGGTCAGGCTTTGCAAATTTGCTTTTTCCAGAACAACACAGGAAAAATGTGTTTGTGGAAGCCGACCAGTCCAAACCCTTCTCAGAGAAGAGATGAGTGCCATTTTTATGTCTAAAATGAAAACAGCAGCGAATCATTTGTTACTAAAGATACACTTTGAAGAATGCCAGATGGATACTGTCTTGGTTACTTTTCTCTCGTTGCTGAGACAAAATACCCGATGCCCAAAATTAAGGAAGGAAAGGTTTATTTGGCTCACAGTTTGTAGAGGTTTCAGTCCATACTCGGCTGGCTCCAAGGCAGAGTGGCGTGGCAGAGGACAACAGTTTATGGCGGCAGAAAACAGCAAAAGCAACAAGAGCAAAAAGGGAGGAGCGGAAGAGCACGAGAGAGAGAGAGAGAGAGCCTCTTTCCCTCCCTTATATTACATGCAGGCTACCCGCCCCAGGATGGGTGCAGCACTCATAATCCCAGCATTAGACCACGAATCAGTCATAAACTCTAGAAGCCCGCCTCCATGACTGTATGAGGCTTTGGGGGGACATCTAGACACAAACCATAACATTCCACCCCTGGCCCCCTCAAAGACTCATGCACATCCCTTTATGCAAAAGCCATTTTCGTCCATCTCTAAGAGTTGCACAAATCCTAACAGTTTCAGCACTGCTGAAAAGTCCAACTCCCAAGTCTCCTCTAAGATGTAAGGCAAACTCTTAGCTGTGATCCCTTGTACAAATGAAAAGTTAAGCACTTCCAACATTCAATGGCACAAGATAAACATCACCATCGCAAAAGGTACAAACGGGGATACGAAGCATTGGGACCAAAGCAAGTCCAAAATCCAGCAGCGCAAACATTGAGTCCTATAGTTCCACGTGGAACATCCGAAGCAATCTGTGGTAAGTTGTGAGCTCCAAAAGGCTCGCATGACTCTGCCCCTATGGCACTTCTGGTGGCCGTAGCTCCCATGGCTTCTCTCTTGGGCCTGCTCTGCTCCCTCCTTGCAGGTTTCCTCAGACAACCCATGTTCCTGACTTCTCCAAACTTCTGGGATCTCCACTGCATCTTTGGCTTCACACTCCCAGCTTCACACAGTGCCCTCTCAGGGGCACCCTGCCTGGCCTCCCAGGCCTTCTTCTGAAATCTAGGTGGAAGCCTTTTTAACTTCAGAATTCTTGCATTCTGCACGCACGTAAAACTAGTGCCACGTGGATGATGCCAAGGTCTGCTACCAGCTGGAGCAGTAGCCAGGCTTTCTTCTCTCTTGGCAGTAAGGGTCGAGTGCCTGGATCGCTGAGCACTCTGAACCTGATTCTGAGGAACAAATTCTCTATGCTGCCGCCATTTTGGAACCTGGTGCAGCCGCTGCCATTCTGGGACATAGGGTGGCTGCCGCCATTCTGGAACATGGTGCTCTGTGGCTTTCTCCTCAGAGCAGGGTCTTTCACTTCTGCAGTTTTGAGGCTGTGAAGGGTGGAGACTTGCTGCTTCTTGTGATGCTCTTGGGCCATCTTTTATATTCTCCTGTTCCTTCTCAGCAGTTAAGATCTTCTCAGCTCTATCTTTGCAGTCCACAGCTTTACTGGAGCTTCCTTTCTGGCCAAACTCACAACATTTTAAATCATTCTGCTTGGCTCTTTGCTCTTGATTCTCAACATAAATCTGGCTGAAGGCTCCCAACAGTAGCCATGCCACTGCCTCAACATTAGACTGCCTTGAAATTTTTTCTGCTAGTTTACTTAGTCCACTGCCATTAATCTTAGTCTCAGGCAAAGTCTCTGGACATGAGCAAAATGCAGACAAACTTTTTGCCAAGCCATAACACACATGTTCTGGGGTCCAGCAGCCAATGCAATCTTTCTTCCCAGCAGAAGCCTCCCGAGCCCAGTTTTTACTGGCAGGATTTCTATCAGCCTTCTGGTCTCCCAAGCTCTGACCAGGATCTCCCATACAGAACAACCTAAGGCGTTCCAGCTCTACTCTTTCAGGCGACATCTCTGAACCTTTCCAAACTCTTCCCGCAAGCCATTCCCAAAGGCTTTGGAACCACATGGTCGGGTATAGGCACAGCAACGACCCCACTGGTACCAAATTCTGTCTTGGTTACTTTTCTCTCATTGCTGAGACAAAATACCCAATGACCAAAATTAAGGAAGGAAAGGTTTATTTGGCTCACAGTTTGTAGAGGTTTCAGTCCATACTCGGCTGCCTCCAAGGCAGAGTGGCACATGGCAGAGGGCAACAGTTCATGCCGGTGGGAGGCAGCAAAAGCAGCAAGAGCAAAAAGGGAGGAGTGGAAGAGCACAAGAGAGAGCAAGACTCTTTCCCTCCCTTATATTACATGCAGGCTACCCGCCCCAGGATGAGTGTAGCACTCACGCCCGTAATCCCAGCATTAGACCTCGAATCAGTCAAACTCTAGAAGCCCACCTCCATGACTGCATGAGGCTTTGGGGGGGGGGCATCTAGACACAAACCATAACAGATACGTATTTTACCTAAGCCAAACTATACCTCAAAATATAACTTTGGACAGATTTAAGTATTTATAATAGGTCATCTGAATTCACAATCTCACTTCTTGTGCTAACACTTATCTCTTAGCTGGCTGTATACTCTTTGATAACAGTTATTCGGAATGTAAATATCTTGAAAATTCAAATTGTCTTATATGACGTCTCTCAGATTTTCATTCACTTAAAATCACTTAAGACTTTACTTCATTCTGGAGGTTCTAATTGACCAAAATATGTAATTTTTAAAGAAAATAGTCTCCTTGTAATTATTTAACTTCTATGTCAAAAAACTACTGGGATTGTCAATCACTTTGCATCTTTCAGATTTGTTAAGAGATTTCAGAATGCTGTCATCTTTTACATTAGAGCCTTTATTCTAATTATAACTTCACTCAATCATGGAAGGATTGCAGGCGATCTAAAGCTACCAAGCCAGAGCAGCATTTCTAGTGGGATCCACATGGCTGGTTCACTGTGTGTTGGCTTTTCCTCAATATCCATTCTGTTTCATGGATTTATCTGAACAAAGTTATGAGTCTGGAAGACATTGATGTTGCCATGAAATGTGAATTCAGCTCCTCGCTCTCTGAAGAGCTTCCTGAGATGCACTCTACACACTTGGTTGCCTGTGTAACCGCTTAGGGAACTCAAGAAGACTTCAAGGCTAGTTCAAAACTGTCTTCCCGGACGCCACTGTAAAATAACAGACAAGGGTCTGCAGCTTCCTTCACACATTTAAAATAATGCTCATCATTCACAGTTCCAGCACCTGCTGGTGAAAAATACTCGTGTGTTTATTTCAGAAGTCCATGGATATATTGGGCACCTATCATGAGAGAGTTTAACAGACTGCGACGTGCCCACGCTCTGTGGTCCTACTTCACCACCAAGTCTGCATGCTAGGAATGAAGATGGTGACAGCAAGAGGAGACTGGGGAAAAAGTTTCACTTGAAAAACATAGATTTAACGAAGTCAGTAAGAAAGAATGAAGATTCAAGGTATGGATTACCTTTTAGACATTTCGGCTTGGTTCTCTTTTGGGGTTCTCCTCTAATTCGTGCAGCCAGAGGAGAAGGATGTCATCGGGATGAGGTGTACCAGGTGCTTGTCTTTCACCCAAAGTAAATGTTAGGTAATAAATGTTGGCCTCTAAATAGGGAATGATACATGCATTCTTTTTTTTTTTTATGTGCTGAGTTTTATCATATTTACTCAAAAGCCACTCATTCATATAAAATAAAATTTGCATTCAGAGAAGAGAGAAAAGGAATATTTTTGCTCTAGACTCTGGGAATACCTGGAGCTCTTTGCTTATTCCTCATCCCCCAGCATGGGTTTCCAGCTGCTGAATATCAAACAACAGTGGTGGAGAAGGGTTGAATCTGAAATAGTTTTGGGGAGAAGTCTTTACTCTGTTTGACACCCCCCCATGAATTTCGCTCAGACTTTTCACCCCCACAGAATAAAAGAAAAGCCAACTTCCTTTAAAATGACAAGATAAAAGCACAATAAAAGTATTTCAATATGTTCTCTGAAATCTTACCCACAAAATCCATCTCAAGGCAGAACATGACAGTCTTGTATTTTTCCAGATGTGTAGCTCAGCTACAAAAATCTGAATGGTTCCTTGGCAAATAAACAAATACCTTAATAATGTTGCTTCTGTGTTTTCAATTGGAAGTAGTCTAGAAATGCTTTCCCAAAAGAAAAAAAGATGAATTGTATGTTAGACAGAAGTACTAGATATACTGCATCTCCTAATCAAGGAAAATAATGTTCTCTTCCCCACTGACATAACCTATAATGATCTTCTCATGCTATTTTGACATTCTCAGAAAGAAAACACCTGTGCAAACACCTGGCACAATTTACAACTTGTTAGCAAGCTGGTGACAAGAATTGGAAGCTGATTGGCAGTGGTAGCTACGTGTTCTCCATACACACAGTGTTTTTGCTCCCCCAGCCTAGCTCACCGTCAGTGTAAATACTCCGCTCCCCTTTGGCAAGGTGGGGATCACAATGCTTTGCCAGCAGGTGGTGCAAAAACCATGTTGTAAAGCCATGGCTCACAGAAAAGCAATAGGACACCTCGAGCTGGTGACTCACAGTGCTTGGGGACATTACTTCTGGAAGAAGTAGTGGTTGGACTCCTTATTAACATCCTTTTATGCTACTTCCCAAATGGATCACCCTTTCTCCTCACCATCTACTTTGCCAATTCGGTTGACATGGAGTTATGCCACTTTGACAGTCTCAGATTTCCTATTTGGGAGCACTGATCTCATTCCGTTTGCTTTCCCTAGGTCCTTGAGGTTGACACTAGACCTGCCCCGCATCATTGTTCCCAACAGAGGCAGGTCATCTGTGACTCACCAAGGTGCCTTTTGCACACTCCATCTGGTAGACTCAGGATTCAGTCAGGCCTTGGGCTCTGCTGGGCTTTCTGGGTTGAGATCCAGTGCAATTGAAATCATCAATTTACTGTTGTTATTATTAGAGAGAGAAATATTGGATTATGGGATGCATTGTTGGAAATAAACAAAATCAGTTCAAAATGTAAAGCTTTTTGTAAATAAAAATGATCATAGAATTTTGAACATGTTGAGATCCATTTAATTATTTTCCACATGATCTCATTTAAAATATTTCCTGATTTACTGGGCACAGACTACTCTTAGCACCTGACAAGAAAGAGTATGGGTGAAGTGTAAGCACCAGAGGAAAAAAAAGAATAAACTAGACTCAGATTTCATACTTCTCCTCTGTGCCAGGTGCTGTGCCAATGACTGTCTCATACTTTAATAAAAGAATTCAAATCCAAGTCTTCTGTCTCCCAGTGCTTTGCTCGTGGTACGTGGTTTCATAAGTGCTAATTCAATCCTAGCTTACAGGCTCTAGTATTCAGGTCCTAGAGAACCACAGGCTGAAAGGTGACCCTTGGTTCTGTGATCTTCATTTGCTGCTGAGAACGCCCCACGACAGGGCTGCAGACAATGCCGCCAGTGTTACAAACAAAGAAACAACCCTTGAAAGACAGGACGTTCTGCTCCACATCACAGAGACAGCCGGCTGCCCAAGAATCCACAGCATGCTTCCTTTCAACTTATATCTCCATAGGGCCAAGTTCTCAGATTCAAGCACAAGTACAGGCAAACCTCCCCTCGCTCCTCACTCTTCTGCGATAGTCAAAGATGTCCTCGGGTGGCCTAGTCAGACTTTAAGTGACCTCACTACTGGGGAACCACTTCTAAGGTCTCCCCTTCAGCTTCAAAGACTGCACTTGAGCCCCAGGCCCTGCTCATGTCTCCCATCTGCACCATTCCTGCACCCAGCTGCCCTCCTCCCCTCGCTCACTCTCACCACCCAGCCTGCTCAGGAGCCTGCATGCAGACCTGAATGGTCTGCCTCTTTCAGCCCGAGACTCTCAGGTTCTCAGACTAAACCCTGCTTCCTGAGTTATGGCGTGGGTTCTCCCTTCTATTCCAACAACTTACCTTTCGCAAAGGATTTAAGGCAGCTCAGATTCCACCCCAGAAGTTACTCCCTCCAGCCTAACTCTGAATAAACACAGAATTGATTGTCATCTCTCAGTATCTGAGAGGGACTGGTTCCAGGGCCCCCACTGGAAACCAACTCCCTGGTGCTCAAATCCTTTGTATAAAATAGCGTAATATTTGCACAGAATGTATGCACGTCATTCTGTACACCTTAGGTCATCTCTACATGATTTATAATACCTCATGAAATACAAATGCTATGTAAATAGTTGTGCATTATTCAGGGATAATGACAAGAAGGAAGGCTGGGCATGCTCAGTGCAGATACAAGTGTAAAACATTTTTTCTTCCTCAAGTGGCTGAATCTGAGGATATGGAGAATTGATTGCATGTGTCCTATAAATGCAGTTTTTAAATTTACCTATAGCATGCATATATGTTTTATATATAATCCTCTAAACTTGTAGTAAAAAGCATAATTTATAAGACACATCATCCCATTTATTCTCATTCCATTTGTTGATGGCTTACCTTAGGAAACATTCTGATGTTCTATTATGTTCTAATATCACACTTGATGCAAACACTGATATTATATATTTTATAATTTTCATTGCCAATTCTACTTGTGCCTTCTTTTTCTACTCATTATTTACATTAAGTTTATCAAATGGATAATCCAGCTGATAACAGAGCCCACTTATCATTTTTCGAATTACCACATTTACAGTAGGTAGTTACCAAATACAGGTCACTGAGATTAGCAGAGGACTAAAAAAAAAAAAAAGAAAGAAAGACATTCTCAGCCCTCAACAAGTGTATTATCTAGAAAAGGGAAAAGATTGAGAGGAGAGTTCCTTAAATGCAGAATGAAGTCGGGCTGTCTCGGAGGCATAAACAGAGGGGTGTAGAAACACAGAGGAGGGAGAAATTTTTCTGGCCCAGTGCAGGACTTGAGATTAGAAAAAGAAATAGCAGACACAGTAAGATCCATGCTACCTGGGGACAGTGGCATCGGCCAAAGCAGACACTGTAGGCAGGGGCACAGTGTGGCTGTCAGAGAAGAGGAGAGGACCCAGCATGTCTCAGAGTGGCCCTTTCCTCCTTGCCATCCTTACCACCGTGAGAGACAGACGCAGTGGTCGGGGCCATGCGGGGGTAGACACTTAGAGAAGAGTCATCGGCCCCTGGTAAGTGTTTAGCTATGAGAATGAGAGTCAAGAGCACCTTTTGAAAGCACCAGGCACTGCATCGAATGTGTTAGATGTGTTAACTATAAATCCTGAGGAACTAGGAAAACTGAAGAACAGGTGCTGGTTGAGGGTTGTCAAACACCTTCAAGGCTCTAAGAAACTGAGACAGGATTCTGGAGGCCAGGGGCAGTGAGTCCAGCTTTGAGCAAGAATGTAGTCCAGTGACAGTGGGCAGGCCCGTCGGTCAGACCACCCAGGCTGGCGTGCTCGCCGTGCTACCTACTCGATGTGGAAACTTGGGCCAGGTTCTAAGACTAATCATAGTTCTACCTGCTGAGGCTGTTGTGAGGATTAAGTGAGTTATCACATGCAGAAAGTTTAGAGCAGGGATTAGCATCTTTGGAGCTGGGCCCCAACAGCCTGGATGGCAGGGGTGCAGGGCTGCATGAGCCCAGCCTGGGGCCAGCACTCTCAAGGCTGCTGGCTTGACACTCCGACCACTGACCTCAGAAATGGGCAGGCCCAGGGGGTGTTTAAAGAGAAAATCTCAGGTCTGACAGTTGGTGTGACACTAGAAAAGAGTCGAGAGTGTCTCTAAGCCCAGATTACAGGGGAGATGGGCTGCCGGCAACTGGTACAAGAAAGTTCTGAAAAAGACTCCGAGATTAGATGAGGACCACATGTGTGTGGTAAGAAGATAAGAGAAGATCGGATTGGATATGGATGTGTTTAATTTGATCCCTAGTGAGATAAATTTAAACAAAGAGATGCATAAGAAGTGGCTTGAAATCCTTTCTGAAAGACAGGAGAATGAAAAATCTCTAAGGCTTGTCATTATTCAGTGATGAATTTCTACTCATCTTCAAAATATAGCCCAAAGGCTGACCGGCCATGGAGACCACCGCATTGTGCCACCATTGTAGCATTTACCAAATTGTACTGTGCGCATTTACACATCTGTGTCATTGAGCAGAAAATAACAGTGTCTCATTTTCATCTTTGTATGTACACTCAACAATATTCAGTTTATTATAGACCACTAAGTTAGGTAGAAATATTATAGGCAGTCAGACAGGGCCAGGCCCTCCAGGGAGTCAGTGCAGAGGATGAGAATACGTTACAACTGTGGCTGGAGGCGCATCTGTCAAAGGCCAGGTTTCAAAATAAGGATGGAATGATCGGGCCCACATGCCTTCCCAAGGGAGGTGTCACCTGGTTCAATAAAGTCTAGATAGACATCAGTCTATCAGCCACCAGGGTGACCAAGACCATCCTGATCCATCCCCTCCTATGCATAGAAAGCCTTCGTTCTTTTTATGCATATTTGCTGCCTGACCTGCTTCCCCATTGACTCAATATTACCTAAGCAACTATACTTGTCATCTTACTGGCTGATGGTAGTCTTGACCCACATTGTACCCACCTCATAGTTTTGCACCCACTTCATGATTTTGCTCTATAAAAATTCCTCTGAGAAGTGGGCTCCTTGACAACCCATTTTCAGTTCCCCTCCTGTCTCTCAGGAGCTCTCTCTCTCAATAAATTTTTCCTACTCTTAATTTCCATTGTTCCTTAGAATTCATTCTTCGATTTGGGGCGTATCTAACATCTAGCAGGTTGGGGGTTACATTATTTCCCCTATATCATTTGGAGGCCCAGGCAAGCTAACTGGAAGGAGGTAAGGGTTTGGTTATCTTTCATGGATTCTGGACTGTGACTCGCTTAGGTAATCAGAAATTGTCATTCTCATTTGTCAGTTGCTTATCCTTTGAATTTTTTATGTGCTGCCCTTTTTTTACACATTGTTTTTTGTTAAAATGATGTTAAGATGGGGGCCGGTGAGATGGCTCAGCGGCTTAAGCGCCTGCCCAGCAAGCGCGAGGGCCCGAGTTCGACTCCCGGAACCCACATACGAAAAAGGGGCCGGTGATATCGCTCAGCGGCACGGGTGCCTGCTGGCGCGCGAGGTCCTGAGGTCGACCCCCCGGTACCCACAAAAAAAAAAAAAAAAAAAAATGATGTTAAGTTTAAATTGAGAACATAGGAAGATGGCGATGTTTCTTTGGCGGGAGATTTTACTTTTGCAGGCGAGGTCGTGCGTTCCTGTTTTGTACACTGCGTTTGGACTCACTGGCTGCTGAATTCGCTGGTGCTCTTTGCTGGACCTGTTTGACTTACTGTGACTGTTTTCGTTTGTTGTCTTACCTTCGACAGCAGCGCTAGGGAAAGTGATGTTAGAGCGTCCCCTAGAGGACTTTGAGATTAACCAAAATTTATGAATTTATGAAATGCTGTAAAATGGGTCTTCTTATGAAATCTAATGTATATTTAGGAAATATACATGCCTATCAATAAAGCATGGGACTCTAACTTACAATTAAAAGGCAATAGGCTGGCAGCCATTCTTAAGACTTGAAGGACAGGTTTCGCAGGGACATTCTGGCCTGACCCTCCCTCTACACTCTAGAGGGAATGTTGAGCCTGTTCTGCCTCTGTTTCCTTTCCTGTCTGATCTTCCACTGGAGAGGAGGCCATCTTAGCTCTTGAGATTCCACTCTCGCCTTTCCATGCTGAGGGTGACGATTCATGGGCAAACTGTCTCAGTAACTCACCATGAGCCTGAGAAGAAAAGACTTCCTTTTTCTGATATCTTTCTGATCTTTTCCTGTCACTCTGTACTTTCCTTTTTTGGAGGCACGCTCCTGCTAAAGATTAGAGAGGGAGGAACCCTGAGCTGTCTCACCTTTCCCTCCTATCCAACAACTAAGATCTTTAAACCGAGCCCACAGGAGATGAGTGCTCGCTAACTCTACCGTGTAAGCTGTGGTTGCCGGATAATGGGTGCAGGTTTTAACCTGTGAGCTTCATAAGGGTGTTGCAGATAGAGACACGGACATTTTAGAGTGGATTTTGAGTAAAACTTAGCCTTGTCTGCTGCCAAGGAAGACTGTCTAGATGATTAGGCAGAGAGCACAAATGTCTTGGGGACCTCTTCACCCTAGGGCCCTGGGCAGGATTTTTCTGAGCCATTACTTGCCTCTATCTATCTCTAGAGGTGATCTCTTTTGCAGGCTGGGAAGTGCTCCAGCCACTTCCAATTTGCCTTTTGATTTTTTTCCCCCTCACTCTCTTTCAAAGAACTGGAAAGCAGTTGTTCAGGTCTCTTGATTATTGGTTTAATTTTGCTAGCAATGCTTCCTCCTTTAAACATGAGTTATGGCTGGAATCAATTGTAGCTTGTGCTTTCGGAAATACATGCTGGAGTTAGGAGTGTGAGTTTCCAGAGAAGATAAGGGTATGTGTTGGTAAGGGTGGCTAATCTGACCAGACCTACCTTCTGGCCACTCTCCAGATAGCAGCCACCTGCTCGGGAGCAGGTCACTTCAGGGGATGCCTGGAAAGGATCCAGAAACCAAGTAGAGATTAAAAGGAATGCCTAGTTTCCCCTTGTTCTGCAGATGGGAAACTCAATGTTGAATTCTCTTATTCCTTTGGAATGTATGTTTAGGCACTGGAAATTGTTCAACCCTCACATATTGAGAAAGAGCTGTTTTTCTGCATTCAAGCATGGCCTGCCTACCCCCTAGAGGCAAAATGGAATGCAGAAGGAAGTATTGATTTTTTAAATTTATTATTTATTGGTACAATTTTTATATACATAATGATCATATTCATTAATGGGAATTTGTACCTGTATATGCTATATCTTAATTCCTCTTTTTTCCTATTCCCCTCCCCTCCCTTCGACCCCTTTTCCTCTCCTTATTTACAAAGCTTTGTTTCTATTTTATCTTTCTTTTATCATTTTCTTCAAAAGTATTGATTAGGATACTATTTCACAACTAGAATTATACTATAAGAGATGGGAAAATGGTCAGAATTACCTTATGTTCAGACTTTCTTTGCATTAAGAGATAATCCTTATTTGTATTCACAATGTAAATGTAAGCCACAAGAAAGTCAGACTCCTCTGGCCCTTAAGACACAGACGAATGCATCCACTATCACTGAGCCTGAGGTTCCCCTCCCTTCCCCTCTGACAAGGCTTCCAAGCCAACTTTAATTGAAGCCTCTACTGGACTAGATTCATCCCTATCTGATTTTATTCAAGCTCCTCAAGGACAGTATCTCTTACAGGAGGTAGGCAGAGAGTTTGACCCTGCCCATGTCCATGTGTCCTGTTCTCTCAGTGACCTCAAACAGATCAAACAAGATCTGGGAAAGTTTTCAGGTGACCCTGATAAGTATGTTAAAGACTTTAGGGGACTTGCTCAGACCTATCACTAGAATGGAAAGATGTAATGTTACTCTTAAATCAAACAATGACTTCTAATGGGAGATAAGCAGCATTACAAACTGATATTACATTTGGAGATGAATATCATATTGTTAATTTTAATAGGCCAGAATACAGGTATCCAGGGGGACAGATGGCTCCTACTGGAGCCCAAGCAGTCGCTACACAAAATCCCAGCTGGCTCACCAACCAGATGAGAGATTAAAATAAGAAACATCTTCAGACACATATTCTTGAAGGTCTAAGAAGGACAAGAACTAAGCCCTTAAATTATTTTAAATTGTCAACTATTCATCAGGAGAAAGATAAGAGCTCCTTTCCTTTCTTAGATCATTTACAAGAGGCATTGATGAGACATACATACCTGGCTCCTGATTCAGTAGAAGGACAGATTATTCTCAAAGATAAGTTTATTACCCAGTCAGCCTCAGATATTAGGAAAAAGCTACAAAACATGGCTTTTAGTCTAGATAGTTCACTTGATACTTCAGTGAGAATTGCCTCCTCGGTATTTTATAATAGAGACCAGAAAGAGGCCAAGGTGAGAAAACAAAGAGACCAAGAGAAAGTGGCTGCCTTGGTTGTGGCCTTAAAAGGGATAGACTCTAATCTGATTCTTGGGGCTCCAATAAGAGCTCAATGATTAAACTCACCTGCTACTGCTGCCAAAAGCCAGGCCACCTTAAGAGAGACTGTGATAAGAACTGTCATGACAAGAGGCCCCTGAGCCATGCCCTGACTGCAAAGGTGACCACTGGAAGTCAGACTGCCCCCTGAGGTGGAGGTCCCAGGGATCAGACCCATCTCACCAGCTGGTCCAGCAAGACTGAAGGGCCCTGGGGCACTCTCTGCCTTCTCCCTCTGGCCAGACTGTTATCTCCATGGAAGAGCTCAGAGTAATCATGATTATACAAGGAAAAGAAAACAGCTTATTGCTGGATACCAGCTTATTGTGTCTCTCAGTCCTTCTTTTCAACCTGGCCTGCCTTCCAGCGGTCATACTTCAGTGAAAGGAATCCCTGGAGAGGTGCTAACTCACTATTTCTCATAACCCTTAGGCTGTGACTGGGATGGCTTTCTCTTCTCCCATTCCTTTTTTATTATGCCTGAAAGTCCAGTTCCCCTCATGGGGAGAGATATCTTATCTTGTTTGAATACTGTAATGTACATGCACCCAGGTCAGATGTGCTACCTTCCCCTCGTGGAGACAGAAATAAATCCTGAGGTATGGGCAACTAAAGATAAAATAAAAATAGCAATAAAAGCTGTCCTGATGCAAATACATCTCAAAGACCCTGCTATATTTTTCCTCACTGGACCCTGTAAGGCCTGAAGTTAAAGAAGGACTACTGAGTATAATCAATAATTTAAGGGCATAAGGTTTACTTAGACCTTATAACAGCCCCTGCAACACTCTGATCTTGGGAGTTCAAAAACCCAATGGAGAGTGGAGGTTGGTGCAGGACATTAGACTGGTAGATGAGGCAGTAGTGCCAATCCACCCAGTGGTACCTAACCTGCACAGTCTCCTTTCTCAGATCCCAGAAGTTGCCAGTTGGTTTTCAGTGTTAGATTTAAAAGATGCCTTCTTTTGTATCCTTTACATACAGATTCCCAGTTTCCTTTTGCCTTTGAAAAATCCTCATGACCAGGCCTCTCCACTGACTTGGACCGTGCTTCCTCAGGGGTTCAGAACAGTCCTTGTCTTTTGGCCAAGTGCTTTCCCACGACTTGGCAGGTTTTTAATTTTTCCCGAGTCACAGTCCTGCAACATGCAGATGATGTGCTGCTATGTGCTCCCTCAGAAGAGCTCTCCAGCCAAGGCACCCACACCCTGCTGAATTTTCTAGCAGACAGAGGGTATAAGATCTCTAGGTCTAAGGCACAACTTTGCATCCTTGAGGTAAAATACTTGGGCCTTATCATATCTAAGGGAACCCAAAGACTGGGAGAAGAGAGGATTAAACCAATACTTTCTTTCCCACAGCCTAAGACCCTAAAACAGCTAAGGGGGTTTCTAGGAATTACGGGCTTTTGTCACCTTTGGATAGCGAGTACGGTGAGATCACATGACCACACTATCAGCTTATAAAGGAAGCCCAAAAGGCAGATACCCGTATTTATACCTGGGAACCTGGTTCCCAAACTGCATTCCAGAAGCTTAAACAAGCTCTTCTAAATGCCCCAGAACTGAGCCTACTGACAGGACACCATTTCAATCTATGTGTTGATGAAAGGTGGGGCATGGCTTTGGAAGTGCTTATGCAGGATAGAGGATCTGCTCTTGGGTATCTGAATCATAAATTAGACGTTGTAGCAAAAGGATGGCCTGCATGCCTTAGAGCTATGGCTGCCATAGCTCTCCTCGTACCAGAGGTATCCAAGCTGACTTTAAGCAAAGACCTCATTGTATGTACACCTCACAACGTGTCAGGACTTCTTTCTTCCAAAGGAGCCTATGGCTATGAGACAAGCAAATTCTTAAATACCAGGCTCTACTTCTAGAAGGGCCAGCCATTCAAATAAAGACATGTTCTTCCTTAAACCATGCCACCTTTCTACCAGAAAGGGAAACTGAGGCTGAAAGACATGACTCAAACAGGTAATTCTCCACATGTACACAGCCAGAAAAACTTGTTGGACACACCCCTTACTGATCTCAATTTGATCTTCTGTGATGGCAGTTCCTTCATGGAAAATTGGGCAAGAAAGTCCAGGTATGCAATCATGACTCTACATCAGATGCTTGAAAGTTCCTTACTTGCCCCTGGGACTAGTGCCAGCTAGCAGAACTCATAGCTCTGACAAGGGCTTTACAACTCAGTGAAGGACAGAAAGTCAATATTTATACTGATTCAAAGTATGCTTTCCTAGTGCTGCATGCTCATGCAGCCATATGGAAAGAAAGAAATTATCTAATAGCCCACAGATCTCCCATAAAGTACCATAAGGAGATAGATGAACTTTTATCATCTGGCTATATGCCCTTCAAAATGGTGGTAATTCACTGTAGAGGGCACCAAAAAGGAGTAGATGAAGTATCTCAAGGTAATCAACTGGCTGATACAGCTACAAAAGAAGCTGCTCGAGAGCCCTCCCTTCAGGCCCTTCTGATCTGGGAAGGGTCCCTTGATCACACTCAACCCAAATACTCTCAGTCAGAAATTGAATGGACTGTCACCCATCAGACTCTGTCCCTTCCATCAGGATAGTTACAATCACATGGTGGTAAATTGTTCCTTCCTGGTGTTAATCAGTGGAAAAATATTAAGTCTTTATATCAACTTTTCACATGGGAAGAGACAGGACCCACCAGATGGCCCCAAAGTTACTCATAGGAAAGTGACTTTCTCAGACAATACAACAGATAGTTAAGACATGTGAGCTCTGCCAAGAGGACAATCCTCTTAAGCAGACCCTAGCTTCTCCAGGTATACAGAGACACAGTAAATACCCTGGAGAAGATTGGCAGCTTGATTTTACTCAAATGTCGAAAAGGAAGGCACTCCAATACCTATTTCACAAACTGGCTTGAGGACTTTCCTTGTAGAACAAAAAAAGCACAAGAGTTTGTAAAGGTTTTGGTCTTAGAAATTATCCCTATTTGGACTTCCTAAGATCTTACAGAGTGATAGTGGGCCTTCTGTTCAAGCCAGAGTCACACAGGGTATCTCTCAGGCACTGGGCATTCTCTGTCACCTTCCTTGTGCATGGAGGCCTCAATTATTAGGAAAAGTAGAAAAAAATGAATGAGACCCTAAAGAGACATCTTCGGCAAAATGGCTCAGGAAGCCAACCTACAGTGGCCTCGCTTGCTACCTTTAGCTCTTATCAAAGTAAGAAATACACCTCAAATTCTAGGCCTCAGTCCATTTGAAATGCTTTATGGATGCCCTTTTCTCACTAATTATTTTCTCTTCAATAGAGAAACAGATGCCTTACTAAATGATGTCACTTCACTGGCTAAATTCCAACAGACTCTGCAACAGCTAACAGAAGCTCGGCCTAAAGAGAAAGGAAATCCCATATCACACCCAGGATATTTAGCACTGGTAAAGTCTCCTCCCACACCATCCCCTTCCCCAGGACCAACTCGGGAAGGATCATACACCTCGATCCTGTGAACTCCATCAGCTGTCAAGGTAGCAGGTCTGGACTCCTGGGTACACCACACCCGACTCAAGTCCTGGGAACCAGAGGCTGTTGCTGAGTGTGAGCAACCATCCAAATACTCCTATAAACCCAGAGAAGACTTAAGATTCTTGTGCAAAAAAACCAAAGTCTTCAGATAAGTAATTGAAGATGTACTTTAATCTTACCCCTTTTACTAATTATCACATAAAGGAGAGTACAATTCCTTTCTAATGTGGGCACAGGAATATGACAGTTGTTACAACAAACATCTTGCTGGATATGTGGCCTGCTCCCCTTGTCAAGTATATCAGGACTTCCTCAGTGAGTATCCCCACTTCAAGGAGATGACTAAAATAAGGTATAAGACTACATAGATTAGACACAAAGAGTTCAGTAGTTCATAGTTTAGCCTACCATTACAAGGTAACTAAGTGGCCTATAAACTTCACCCTTAATGATCCTAGACATAATTGAATTTTTTTCTAAAAATGTCACTAAAGCCTTTCTACAGACTCTAGTAGAACCCCCATTAAGTAAGAGTAAGGGTCCTATCATGAGATCCAACGATCATAGATATCAAGATGGCTACTTTCAGATACGGGATGATTATATGTGGTTAACTCCAACTATAGGACTACTTAGTAGAAAAGCCCCCTTACATTGAAAACAAAAAAATCACCCTTATTCTCATTGGCCTACCTCTACGAAATAGTTGGGATGGACACCATCCAAGCAGTGTATACATAGCACAATTTTACAGGTCGAAGACTGGTTTACAACAGATTGGTTTAACTTCCCTGGAATTAGATGGGAAGTTCCCAAGGGCACTCACTGGTCCTGTGGAATCAATTTATGGCCCTGGCTACCACCTGGATGGATAGGATGCAGTCTGGGAATTGCGTGGTTACAAGGCACAAGTGTCAAAAATATCAACAAACCAACAAACTTACCCCATCCATGACATCAATGACGGAAGAGTGTGTTTCACTAGTATGATCATTTAGCTTCTATCTTTATCCTTTCCCTAGGATTAGAGGATGGTATGCAGCACATCAAAGCCTTGGCCAACTATACTCAGCAGGCCTTAAACAACACTTCAACTAGTCTCTCTCTCCTAAATGAAGAATTAAAATTAATGAGGCAAGCTGTCCTCCAAAATCAGATGGCATTAGACATCTTAACAGCATCAGAAGGGGGTACTTGTGCAATTATAAAAGCTAAATATTGTGTATATATTCCTAATTCTTTGCTAATATCTTGATGGCTATCCAATATATTACATAACAGGTTAATGCCATGTTGGATTCTGAAATTCCCTGGACTTTCTCCATACCCTCTTTGTAGGAGGCTATTACTGGCTCTTCCTGGTAGAAACATTTGTTAGTTGTATCCATAATAATCTTATTGATCTTATTATTTGGCCCATGTATACTTAACTGCTTCTTTGGCCTTGTCTCCTCCAGACCTAAAGCTATACGCCTACCCGAGATGAGAATACCAGGCATCTATCAAGGGCCTTTAGATAAACCCTCTGGAGAATATCTCTCACTGACAATCACAACTATGACCCCCTTCAGCCAGAAGTAGCCAGAATGGTCATTGCCTCTTGCCCCCTTGTGGCAGTTAGGGGTACCTTTTCCAAGGGGGAATATTGCAAACAGCTAAGTTAGGTAGAACTATCATAGGCAGTTACACAGGGGTAGGCCCTTGAGGGAGTCAGTACAGAGGATGAGAACACATTACAGCTATGGCTGGAGGTGTACCTGTTGAAGGCCAGGCCTCAAGATAAGGACAGGATGACCAGGCCTACATACCTCCACAAGGGATAAGTGGTACCACCTGGTCCAATAAAGGCTAGACAGACATCAGTCACACTGGTGGGTGACCAAGACCTCCTGATCCATCCCTTCCTAAAAAAGTCTTTGGTCATTCTATGTATGCTTGCTACCTGACCTGCTTCCCCACTGGCCAACATCACCTAAGCAGCTGTATTTGTAATCTTATTGCTTGATCATGAAGCAGAAAATGCCCCCCCCGCCAGTATACTTCAGTGGCCCAGGTAATAGTTCCTGTTACAGTTCCTGTTACTACTGTCTCCTAGAAACAACTGGTCACCGTGATGCACAGCTGATCACTCTGATGCATATTGTAAGAACCAATCAAAGGCAGCCAATACTCTGCTTCTGTAAGTCCTGCTTGCTTATCCCATATAAGCCCCAAATTACCAAGGATCAGGGCCTGACATTTTGAAGGATAATTGATTCCTTATCAGTGTCCATCGACGTTAAATAAATCTGCCTCCGAAACCTGGGCGTCATTTCAGTGTTTCTGTTGCTGCAGCAATCATAATCTTGACCCACGCTGTACCCACCTTGTGATTTTGTACCCACCTCGTGATTTTGCTCTTTGAAAGTTCTTCCGAGAATGGGCTCCTTAGCAACCCAATTTCAGTTCCCCTCCCGTCTCTCAGGAGCGATCACTCCCAATAAATTTTTCTTATTTTAACCTCTGTTGTTCCTTAGAATTCATTCTTTGGTTTTGGGGAACACAAAGTGGACATATCTGACATCTAGCAGGTTGGGAGTTACATTATTTCCCCTATATCAGATTGAACATTTGAATAGATACAAGCATCATTTTTCGAGTATCATTCATTTAAATCATGAAGATGTAGGAGGTTCTAAGGCAGAGTGGAGAGAGGGAAGAGGAGACCAAGGGCAGATTTGCCTTTAGGGGACATCTAAGTTTGAAAAATAGGAGAGGGAAGAAAGGGAAATTAGAGGAGGACACAAAAAGAGAATAGAAAGGTACTGAAGAGTAGAGGTTGCTACATCCAATGAGCCAAGAGTTTTCAAAACACAGAGCTCATTGTCTCATATCCCCTAAGATGGGCAGGGATGGAAAACTCGCATGCCTGCAGCTGGCTGATGAGACACCACAGGGAAAGCCAGACTATGGCTGCTTCCTGGGAGCAGCCAGGGCTCGGTTCTAGGCAGATGTTGGCTCCATAAATGTAAACCTTCTGAGTGTCCAGAGAAAATCAGAATTAGAATGTACATCAAACATAGAACCCCAGCAACTAGCTCAAAACAAACAAAAATATGATGGTCAACTTTATCTGAGTCAAATTCTGCCCAAGCCAGAGCCAGCTAGCTGACCACCTCCAGTCGAGAAAGAAAAAGACGAGGGCAGAAGAACAGAAGTGGTCTGAAAAGATGTTGAGTGGTTAACGATTCTAGCAGTGGGTTGGCTTTGAGGAAATGGAGCCTAATGGTGTCACGGTCTCCTGGCCTTCCTGACCCAGGAGGAAAGGCCACCCTGGGAGAGACTGCCTCCAGGGCACAAGGCAGAACCACGCAGGCAGTGCCACTCGCTGGTTTAGGGAAGGCTCTGTATAGAGGAAGACAAAAGTTATTGTCTCTCTAAAGCCTTACTACAGTACCTGCAGGGGCCAGAGAGCTGTGACTGGATTGAATCAGGTGAGGGCATCCCCATTACACCCATTAGGTTACTGCCATCCGCAGTGTCTTTTGACACCTTACAGAGGCCCAGTAGAGTCTTTCAAACCCTGAAGTGATATTGTCTTCCTTGTTTCCTGCTGGGAAACCAACACACAAGCCTCAGGCAACAGAAGACAAGAGCATTGGGTGACCACCCTCACTCAGCAATGTCACCAGGAAGGGCTCATCTGAGCTTCTCCAGTGAGCAGCCTGGACTACTCTGAGGATTATTCTTCCACTGAAGACTAACGGGGCCACGAGGGCAAGTGGTTAACCGTTCTAGGACTCACTTAGCTCATCTATAAAATGGAAATTATAAAATAAGGCTAAGACCTGGTGTGGGTGGTTTCATGTATTTATCAGAGCATGATGTGAATTTGAGTGCTTAGTAAGTGTGCATGTAGCCAGGGGTGGTGCACACCTGTGACCCCAGCTTTCTGGGAGGTCAAGGTAGGAGGATCACAAGCTTGAGCCCAGCCTTGGTGACTTCACAACTTAGCCAGGCTCTTTCTTGAAAAATAAATAAATAAATAAATAAATAAATAAATAAATAAATACTGTAAAGAATGAGAGCTAGAGATGTAGCTCAGTGGAAATGCACTAGGTTCAATTTCCAGTGTTGAAAAAAAAATGTGTGCATGTGTGTGTTTATAGAAGGCATCCATAAGAGAAAAATTTTAAAAACTGAAATTTCTTTTCTTTTAGTTCATTATTTCTGAGTGACAAAATAGATAGACGTCAGACTTCATTGGATACCTTCATCGTGTTTCACTTTAAAGACGACGGTGTTTAAAGGTTATGAAGTATCTTATTGGAAAATTCCAGTAAACAACATTTTATTTCACTGAAGGTTTCTAGAAAGTTCCTTCAGAATCACTGCAGGTGGTACAGGACATTCTTGCCTCCTTCAAAAGAAGAAAAAGGGGGCTGGTGAAAGAGCTCAGCAGCATAAGCGCCTGGCTGGCAAGCGTGAGGTCCTGAGTTCGACTCCTGGAACCCACATATAAAAAAAGGGCAGGTGATATCGCTCAGCGGCACGGTTGCCTGCTGGCATGCAAGGTCCTGAGTTTGACCCCCGGTACCCAAAAAAAAAAAAAAAGAAGCAAAGGGTGATTTATTGCCTGTGGGCTGAAATTAAATAGTGTTGCCAAAACAGTGTGAAGACTTGCTCAGGACTTCACTTCAACCAACAATGATAATTCTCATTTTCATCAAAGTTAAGTACCATTTAGAGTTTCTGAGATTCTCTCTTACTGTGCAGTCAGTTCATTTAATGTTTAATCTTTTCCATTGCTTTGATGTAAGGATTTATTTTGTAATCATCTTCTTTAAAGCTACTCTATGGTTATTTGACTCCAAATAACCATGGCTACTCTTTCCATCGTTGGGGTTTTGAGAAACGACGTGACACAGGCAATCTGTAGGACCATTCTGTCAAAATGGGATTCAAATCCCCCACACAGGCAAGGAGTATCTAGGAATATGGTGGGGTCCATGTGAACATATACTGAATAGAGAATAATGTGTCAAATAAAGCGTAGATGCAAGTTCATCCCAGTCCAAGGCTGGCATATGATAGGCACCTCTTTTCTCTCGCTGTTGCTGCTGGCGACAAGAGCTGGTCTTGGGTGGCCCTGAGGACAATTACATTCTTTTGGATATTTCCACCCCAGAGAAGGGGCTGGGTGAGACACAGGCAATGACACACTGCTCTGACATATAAAGAAATATCCTTCAGAGAAAACTGACCTGATCCATTTCCTCTGAGCAAAACTCTTCTGCCCTTAACAACACTGTTGCTCACACCACAGGCCCAGTTCCAAGGCCGGGTGTTGCTCTGAGGGATGAGCTCCAAAGAGGCGTGTCAAGGGTGAAGGCTGAAGCTATTCCTGAACCGTGATTTTCCTTGGAGAATTTTATGCATTTCTCATTTTGCCACTTTCACATTAAAATACTAAAGTAGAGAGAAATCCACTCAGGTTTCTCACGAGTTTTCACCATCAAAATTAGGATATGAATTAATTTAATGTGCTTAGTGTGTAGGTGTATTTAAAAGAAAAGCAACCTCTAGAATATCATTGTTGTTATTATAGAGTTTGTATGCAAAGCATTTCCCTACATTTTAACTCACTGGAGCCTAGGATGGAGATGCCACAAGAATGATGACAGTGAGGAAGAAGGTAATATTATTTATCTTAAATAAGGACACTGAAGTTCAGAAAAGTCCAAAATAGGTAAATGTCAGAGTCATCATTATTCTGACTTCCTAAAAGACCATTCCCTCCCACTCCACACCGCTACCTTATGTTAAAGTGTGGACGAGTTATTCCTATTATGGAGTTCTATGGGCAGGATAAGTTTCTTGCCTTCTTAGTTGGAGGACCTGTAAACCCACCTTTGTGTCCTGAATGTGATAGGCTCCTTTACTGTGATAACGTACTAAGCATTCAGCATCTCAAAGTTCCAGAAAGAACTCGCTGGAATATTGCTCTGTCACATGTATACCTGCAAACACATGTCTGCAGACAAGTTAATGAAATGTTAATTTTCTCTGGTCATAGCAACTATGTTCTCTACAAGCCTTCTAGACCCAACGGCTAGCATAGTGCCTAGCAAAAGCACGCATTTTCTTTACTGAATGCTTGTAGGAACACAGTATACACCTCTTTCTAAACAGTGATGCTTGTTTGATACATTTAAAACGTCAAACAGGCATGCATCACTGAACACACGAACATACCGCTCCTGTTAATAAACAAAATGCCCGCAAATTAAGTATACTTTTTCTTTTTATACTGACTCACTTTCCTATAGACCAGGCAGAAGTCCTCTCTAGTATTCCATGTGCATTGTTTTGAAGCTCTGGTGTATTCCTGGAATCTCTCCTAACAGTTCAGTTCAATGAATCCACTATATTATTTATTTCATTCTTTATCTAGCTGCCCCTACTTACAGTAGAACAAAAACTAGCAAGTGGGGCTACTGCTTTGACAGTGTAAACTAATCAAATGCTCATGAATGTCCCATGAGGACTTCAGTGAATATTTAGCAAGCTTTTGTAAGTACATGGTGATGTTTTTACCTGCTTATAAAGTTGCTTTCTTTGGTGGTACTACTAACAACAATCTTTCTTTAATAATTCACTCTTTCCCTTTTCAAACACTTTGAGCCATTATTTTATCTCTTCTCGTTTGGAACGTATCAAAGTATATTGTTTCGTGAGCCTCATTTACACTATTAGGTGTTTAGCATGCAGGATCTCCAACAATCCTTCCAAATTTGAGGCTTGGTGCCAGCAGGTAAGTGAAGGTACCTACTATGAGTTGACATTGTTTCATCTTAAGAAAAAAAGAAAACATCAGTAGTGTCACTTTTAATTATTATTTCTAAAGTCTTCAAAGCATGACCTTGGCCTTAGTGACAATGATGTGAGAGGGAGAAAGAGAGAGAGACAGACAGACAGACAGAGAATTGGTTTAAATCAGTGGTTCTCACAACCAGGGCTGCTTTTGTCCCTCAGGACATATTTGCAATGCCTGCAGATGTTCTCTGTTTCACCTGGGGCATGGGCCAGCTGTCGCTCTGATCTTGTGGGTAGAGGCCAGCAGTGGTTCTGAACACCCCACAATGCACAGAACAGTTCCCCACAACAAAGAAACATCAGTTCCCAAATGCCAAGCCCCGGCCCAGGCTGTACCCAGAGTTTAGGGTCTGTCTTGTTTTTGGTCTGGGGTGTCGAGCCCAGGGCCTGCCACATGCTGAGCACACACTCAGTCACTGAGCTGTACTCCACACCCCTCAGAGTTTGGCTTCTGACCACCATTTATTGGGTAGGCCCTGAACTGCACTATTAGCAGAATCCCCCCATCTTTTGAAAAAGAAGAAAAGCAGGGATACATGGGTGATAATGAGTCCCATGCTTTTGTCACCAGTAGCTGACAATGGGAGACAATAACACCCTTACTCTGTGACTGCACCCACATAAATCTGTATACTGAAGACTCGTCTAACCATAGGCATTAGGAACTGAATAGCTTTCCTTTCTATTTTCTGAACTGATCTGCCTGCAGATTAATGTTATCTTCACTCTGGCTTTAAAGCCAAAAGCGATGACAGCTCTGCAGAGCATACCATGTGTCATATCAGTAAATAACCACAGTTGTCATCAGACAGGCAACAGGACCTATCTGCTCACTCCGCCTTGGATTACACAGCCCACAACAAGTAAATTTGAATTGAAAAATGTTTTTCTTTGAGTTTATATAACAGGCTTTGACCTGCTTGGGCCAGCAGGAAGTAAGAAAGGAAAACTTTAAATAGATTTTAAAAGCATTTAAATTTAGTGCAAACAATAATCTACAGTCAAAGTATGACTTTGAAATTCCAGGAATTTTGAAGGTTGTGTAATGTTTAATCACCCATTATGTTAAATTCTACATGCTCAAGTATTCAATTGTTTTGAAAAGTGATGCTCATAATTATGCCTTTTTACAAGATTTTTGAATAAATCTGTAAAGCTTATTTCACTCACTGTCAAATATTGCTGCCTTTTAGAACTAGTACCTTTAGAACTATAGTAGATGGCAGTAAGTCTGCCAGGAACGAGTTATAGATGGCACTGTATGGTGTAGCACGGAGTCACATTTCCTGGATTCAAACTGTTTTAACCCTTCTTTTGGGGTGAATGTGTACAGGGATTATCCTGCCAGGTCACTTAATTTCAATATGTCTTGGTTTCCTTGTGATAATAATAGAATTAGTCTCCTAAGTATTTCCTAGAACAGCCTATATGAATAGGTTTACTTGCAGTTTTTATCAGTATTTGTTTAGTGAATGTTGCTATGTGTAGCAGAATTTTGTTTGAGAATGGCTTTCATCATTCCTATTAAGGAGATTATGGGGTAATAGCTAACCTCCCACCTCAAACTTTGCAGGGATTATGGTTTCCTCTAAAGCAGTAGCTAAAAGTTATGCATGGCTAAGGTTACATAGATCAGTTTGTAATTCACCAAGTTGGGTTTATCTCTACAAAATTAACCTGAGAAAAATATACCGATGTGAAGCAACTCATTAATAGATAAAGGGAGAAAAATTGTATGGTCATCTTAGAAGATGTGTCATCATTTTGATGTACGATTTCAAACAAAATTCATGATTTGTAGCAAGTTGAACTACTTGGACATAGAAGGAATCTCTCTTAACTTGAAAAGTGACGTACCAAAATGTAACAATAAACAAAGCTACAGAATAAAATGAAAACTATAGAGGTAGCATTAAAAATCAACGAGAATTGTACTGGTATAAACATGGGTATGCATGTAACACTGTAATATGATGTCTTTATCTCTTTTTGGAAGATCTCTAGAAAAGGAGGGGCTGGTGAGATGGCTCAGTGGAGTAAGTGCCTGCCTGGCAAGTGTGAGGGCCCGAGTTCAACTCCCGGAACCCACATACGAAAAACAGCCCGGTGATATCACTCGGTGGCACGGGCGCCTGCTGGTGCGCCAGGTCCTGAGGTCGACCCCCAGTACCCACAAAAAAAAAAAAAAAAAGAAAGAAAAGGAATAGCTGGGTCAAATGGAATTTCTATTTTTAGTTTTTAGATTTCCATAATGGTTGTACTAGCTTACATTCCCACCAACATATATCACACACATAAGCTTTAAAATCACATGGTTTATCTTACATGAGAGACCCAAAATATGCATAAAGAGCAAGATAAAAGATAAATAATATGAAAAAGGAACATAGATCTTTTGAAAACAGAAGGGGACCAAGAGATGGAGGAAGGGGTGGGGCAGAGTTGAGAAAAGAATTAAGAGGTGTTATGTACATGTGCCAACTCCCCACAAGGAATGTAATCATTATGTACTGTAAACACATACTAATAAAAAATAAAACTGAAAAAATGAATGAGAAAAACATAAACTGCTAATTTGTTAGTTATGCTTATTTTACTACCTGAAAGGAATCTGACAGTTTTTTCTACAGTCCACAAGTTTTCAGCCACCTTTGATGAAAAGTCTGAACTGCTTTAGTAAAAGTCAAAAAGCTTAACTGCCTCATATTTTATTAATAATATTTCAAATACAATCCTATTGTGTGCAAATAGTTATACTGCCTATACAGGAAGAATTGGTTGTCCTCCAAAGGAAAAAGAAATCTATTCCATTCCTTACATAAAAATAAATTCCGGGGCCGGTGAGATAGCTCAGCGGCATAAGCGCCTGCCTGGCAAGCACGAGGTCCTGAGTTCAACTCCCGGAACCCACATACGAAAAAAGAACCGGTGATATCACTCAGCAGCACGGGCACCTGCTGGCGTGCGAGGTCCTGAGTTCAATAGCTGGTACAGAAAAAATAAATAAATAAATAAATAAATAAATAAATTCCAAATGCACTTCAACATCAAAGTGTGAAAAGTAAAAAATTGAAAACTAGAAGAAAATATTGGAAAATGTCTTTCCAATCTTGGAATAAGGAAGTATTACTTAAGACAGAGAAAGAAAATACCTTATCAACTTACCGAAAAGATGACAAATTTTTATTACGTGTTAGCTTCAGTGTATTTGTTATTTAATGTCAGCACAGGAAAATGATATCTAAGAGAAAGATAAAAGGCAATTACTTATTACATGTATAACTAGCCACAGATCAGTATTCAAAAGTTGCATACAACATTTAGCAAATTAATGAGTAAAAGACAAAATTAGGGGAAAAGTGGCAAAGCATAGTGAACAGCTAGCTCACAGAAGTAAAAATATAAGTGGCTGATAAGTATTTGAAAAGACACTCACCCTCACTAATACTGCAATGTAGCTAAAAATGATAAGATATTATTCCTTACCCATTAGCTGGCCAAAGTCTCAAACCAAGCATTGGTTGGGGGCTGAAGAGAAATCAGAACTCATGGAGACTGAGAACTGAAACAGCCACTTTGAAAACCGTTATGGCTTGTGTCTAGATGTTCCCCCAAAGCCTCATGGGGTCCTAGGTGGAGGTTTTCAGAGGTGGCTGGATCTAGAGTGTGTGATGCTGAGATTAAGGATGAGATGCTGGGATTGATTCGTGGTGCAATGCTAGGATTAAGGGTGCCCGAACCTGGGTATGAGTACTTCCTGCCCCTGGATAGAATATAAGGGACAGAAAGAGGGCTACTATTGTCACTGCTTGGCCCTTGCTGCTTGCTACTTCACTCCTTTCCTGCCTTCCTGCCTTCTGCCCACCATAAACCGTTTCTCCTCTGCCGTGCCACCTTGCCTTAGAGCCATTCAACTATAGACTCAAACCTCTACAAATAGGAGGAATAAACCTTTCCTCCTTTAACTTTGAGAGTTGGGTATTTTGTCTCAGCAATAAGAAAAGTAAGTAAGACAGAAAGCAACATTAGTATGCTTGGAATATCTCTAAATTCTGTGTTTAGTTTCTCTATCATGTGTTCTTACGGTCATACATAAAGATGGTCAATGGCTGTCCATTGCAGCATTATGTAATACGGAAAAGCTGAAATAACCTAAATGCTCACCATCATAGAAGTGACCAAGTTTTAAGATCTCTGTAGCAGAAATGTTTGTCTTTTTTGTCCTTAAATCCCGGCACCTGGAACAATGGTTGGCTCATTCTGGCCTTGTTAAATGCAGAATAAGAAAATTCTAGAACGTTTATACCACATTACAGCACACAGCAGATAAAATAATCAACATGCATCAACATTAATGAATTTTAAAGAAAGTGGCCTGCGAAAGGACTGGTGGGGTGTAATTCTCTATATAGGAATTTTCAAAGTGTACAGAACAGAGTCAGATGTTATCAACGCAGACTTCCGGTAAGATGGCGGAGTGGTGAGCAGCAGACAAACAGCTTCGCTGAGATGTGGCGTCCAGACACTGGAATACAGCAACATGAGGAAGAGGAGGAGGGAAGTGGGTGCCCTGGACCCAGGAAGGATCTGAAGCAGGAATTGAAGCCCATGGGGAGAGTGAAGAGAGAGGCTTCAACAAAGAAGGAGGTGGCAAGAGGTGCCTTCTCCGAGTCCAGACTCACTGCATGGGAGGGGCAGCCTGCACCTGCAAGTGCACAGTGACTCCTGGCAACCCCGGAGGCCTCCACAGAGAAGCACACCAGTGGAGCAGAGTGGTGGATGCAGCGGACTGCAGCGACTGGTGAGTTGTTCCTTATCAAACATCCTGCAAGAGAGGGCAACTGGCCAGGAGCCACCTTGGAGAGAGGCCAACTGAGCTCAGGCCTTCAGGTGAATGCTGGCTGTACCTAGTGGATCCCAGCTGAGATCAAGCCCATGTGGGGCATGGGGACTGCTGCGGGCTGGGTGGGTCTGGTTCTAGCCTTGCAGCAGGAAGGCAGCCTGAATTTCAGTGCAAACAGGGGTGCAGGCTCTCTGGGATTACCCACTACCCCGCGTGGAGCTGCTGTTGGCTTGCTGGACTCTGTCTGCCCATGTTGTCTACCAGTGGCAGCAGAGACACACCTTGGACATTTTTTTTTTCTTTTTTTAATTTCCTTTTTCTTTTTTCTTTATTTTCTTTCTCTCTTTTTTTTGTTTGTTTTTTCTTCATTGTTTGTTCTTGTTTTTATATGAGCGTGAACATAGTTTCTAGTTTTTTTGTTGTTGTTCTGTTCTTGTTTTTATTTTTTCCTTCTCTTTCCCTCCTGTCTTCTGCACCACTTTCCTAGTTTGTGTGACCCTCCCTTGTCCTCCAGCCTTACTTCTAATCTCTTCCTTTTATTCTATTTCTCTATTTTTTCCCCTAAGCCCTTTTAAGTTTTCTTCCCTGAGGGTAAAATTGGCACATTGAGGGCTTATTTACTGCATACAATTTTCTGGTTCATTTGTTATATAACCACAAATCTAGTTCATATGGTTACAGGTGGCAAATTAAGTTGTCTCAGTTTGTCATTTTCTAGGCTGTGTCTGATGCTATTGTCATTGCTGATTGTACCACTCTAGCCAAGGTGACATAATTGTTCTAACCAGCTGTTCTTCCTGGTATTCCAAGACTGAAATTGCCTAAGGGTTATAAAAAATACTATAGGCCAGGCCAAAGAACCAGGAGCTGGGCCAAGTAGGCAGCAACTTCTCACCCCCAATAAACTGAAGAGTTAGGATCTTGCAACAGACTCAAAACCCAAAAGCCAGCTACACCTGGAAGACAGCTCTTTTGGGCAATGCCCCCAGTGACCCACCTCCTCCAACCAGGCTTCGCCTCCTAACATTGCTCATAAGTGGACAAATCCACCGGTGATTATCATGGCCCCATAATCCAATCTCCTCTCCCATGAGTATATGAGGGTCCGGGAGGACATTTAGATATAAACCCTCGCACTCGCTTTCATGAATATCTTTACAAGGTGTGAGCAACAATAGGGTAAGTGCTGCTGCCCGTGCTCTCCAGTGGAAAGGTAGGCTCCTAAAAACATTATGGTGTGTCTTTGTCTATCTTAGTCACTGGATCTGGCACCAAGTGATTTCTGGCTCTTTCCCAAAGGCAAAGTGACTGTAAATGTTTTGAATCAATTCAGGATATCAAGGTGTTCACAACAATGTAATGAAAGACACTCATGAAAAAGGACTTCCAGAACTACTTCCAAATGTGGCAGGGACGATGGGATAAGTGTGTCCTAAGAGAGGAGCATTTTGAGGGGAATTAATGACAGTGTGCTTTGACAGCAATATATTCGTTAAATTTAAACACTTATTGGATTTTTCAATCACATATCATTTAAATGCTCCTAAGGACCATTCCTCCCTCTCCCCCACTTCTCTCTTTCCTTCCTTCCTTCCTCCCCACTCTCTCTCTCTTTTCCCCACCCATATTGTAATATTAACCTCAATCTACCTGGCAGACCAACATAGAAAAAAATCTGTAGGTCCGGTGAGCTCAGCGGCATAAGCGCCTGCCTGGCAAGCATGAGTTCCTGAGTTCGACTCCCCATACCCACATAGGAAAAAAGGGCCGGTGATATCGCTCAGCGGCACGGGCGCCTGCTGGCGTGCCAGGTCCTGAGGTCCACCCCCGGTACCCACAAAAAAAAAGAAAAGAAAAGAATAGAATCTGTGCACTGATTCTGCTCCCTAAATGCTTCCCCCTGGCTGTCTTGGTGCCAGCTTTCCAGGCAGCGCCTCCCTGCAGCAGCGGTGGTGCAGGTGGCGTGCGGGTGGCTGGGGTCCAGGGCCTGGACGGAGCCCAGTTCCTGACCTTGCGGGGTCAGGAACCCGAGCATCAGCAAAAGGTCGTGAGGCTCCTGATCCACCCGGGTCCAAAAACATCCACCTGGACGGTGCAGTGCAGGGTGGTCTCGGACGCACACCCGCGAATTACAATACCCAGTTCCGCTTCTGCCTGTGATGAATGCAAGTCTTGCTCCTTGCCCCATCAGCTTCATGGGGAGCCGAGGAGGCAACAGAGCTGCTCGCGTTTGATCAGCGCGCTGAGAAGGCCCGGCCCCTGGCCCCCAGCAAGGAAGGAGGAGGGAACGAGCGTTCTGCGGGGCGTGCTTCGTGGGCTTCCCATCCCAGCAGACTTACATCCCCAACTGTTGCCTGGGCAACAGAAGGAGGAGATGAGAATTAAAGTCCACTTTGTGAATGCAGAAAAAAATGTCTTCTCAGAAGGAAACCGCACCTGCCAGGACGTCCGTGCCCACCAGCGGGAGACTCTAAGCCCTGCGTTTCAGTTTGCGGTCCGAGGCCTGTGGGGTTCCAGACTGAGCCTCATCTACGCGCTTTCTATTGACTCCGCAGTTGCCAGCTTTCTCTGTATATGGATTTATATTATCTATGTGCACATCTGTCTGTCACCAGATATAAGCTTCTTCAAGGGCAAGACTATACGTCACGCTCTCCATGCCATAGAATTTTTCTAAGAAATGCTCAATAAATAACTTTCAACTAAATCGGCACCTAGAACACCAACATGAAAGTCCTTTCCTAAACATGTTATAGGTGAAGAACGACTGCTGCCCCCTTAGGAATGAGGACCACTTCCTGTTGGAAAATGCCCTCTTGGAGGTACAGTGCGTGACATTGCAGAATAAATAGGCAGAGGGAGAAAACTAGGTCTTTAACTCAAAGTCTTTACACAGAGTGAGTCTTTTAAAAGTTGTCTGGTAGATGCCATGGTAGAAATCTCTTCCTTTGCAATTTTCGCTGGGAAATTCCTTCGGGAATTTCCTGCATTTCATGCGCAAACTTTAAGAGAGACCGTAAGTGATGATGTCTGCTTTGGAAAGTTAGACGTGCAGAGGTCTGGAGTCTCCGGTCTCCAACAAAAGCCTCCTGTTTTCCTCCTGAAGGTAACTCTGAGGGGTTGATTTAATCTACAAAACGCATTGTCCATTGTCTAAAAATTCCGTGGACGTCTCTGCTGTCCTTTGCTTTTAACCGCTGTGGTGTTACTGCTTATGAGGCAAACATTAAGCTCCATGAAATTTACTCTTGAAGAAGATAATACCTAAGTACCAATAATATTATTTCACAAAGCAAACACAATTCTGATTAACATCCAGTCTGTCTTTTTATGAAAGATAGAAACCAGGACTGGGTAGGCTAGAAAAATCTGTAAATGAAATTGAGAAACGTCATGAGAAACAGATTAGAGAATAATGCCAAATAATTTATAAAGGAGGAAACTAAGGGTAACATCCTATAATAAAGTATATCTTAGAAAAAGAGAATACACGTTAATCCAACAGAATCAAGGGGATTAAATTTTAGAAACATATCATTCCTAACAGACATGAGTCATTTCTTTATTGGACCTTTTTTTTTTTTTTGGCCCTGCACTGTGCCACACCTCAATGAGATGCCAAGAATGGGTCCCTTAAATAAGACACTGATCCCATCCCCTAAGGTGCCTAGGAGCATGGCCGGCCCTGAGCCAATTTTTGAGAGACACAGTATTTGTCTTTAGTTTTCCTACTCTTTGTTTTACAATCTTCTTCCAGCCCTACTTTTCACTGTAGGGCTCATTTTTGGATTCTAGGCACCAAAATTTAAAACTTGCTTTACAAATGTTATGTCTAGCTAATGTGGCTGTACCTCACTGAAAATGTAAATGAATATATCCTCTCCATAGTGGTCAGCTTGTGACACCATAAAGTGCCAAAAACTAGGTGGTTTGAACAACAGAACTTTATTTCTCACGGGTCTGGAGGATGGGAACTCCAAGATCAGGTGCCGCCAGATTTGGTGCTGGGGAGCATTCTCCTCCTAGGGTGCAGGCAGACGCCAGACTGCTGCAGCTCACACGATCTCTCGGTACTCTCTCACACAGAGAGAAAGCCAGCTCTCATCATCAAGGCCCCTAATTATTCCCAAAGGCACCTGCTCCAAAGATTGAGGGTTAAAGCTTCAGCATATGCATTTTGGGGGGATGCAAATAGACATTCAGTCCACTGCACTCTCCCAATAGTATTCATGTTTTCAAACTCACCCGTTTTGGTTGAAAGATTTGGCTGATTCCAGTTATGCAAATCAGAGAAAGATGGCGACAAATCCATCAGCAGAAGATGATGCTTACGGGGCCTTTCTTTTACTTTGTAAGTAGAGCTACCCCACATTTTAATACTGTTAGGAATTTGAGGTGCTACTTACTAAAGTGTAATTTTTTTTTTTTTTTTTTTTGGCACTGGGAATTGAACCCATCACCTCACACTTGCCAGGTAGGCACTGTGCCACTGTCATTTTTGTTGTTGTTGTTGAGATATGTAGAGCAGGCTGGCCTTGAACTCATGGCAATCCTCCTGCCTCAGCCTCCCAAGTGTTGGGATTACAGGCATGCGCCACCACAGCCGGCTAAACTGTAATCTTTTTGAGATGAGAGTTTCGCTATTTTGTCCAGGTTGGACTTCAGCTCCTGAACTCAAGCAATCCTCCCGCCTCAGCCTCTAGAAGTAGCTGGAACTACAACCATGTGCCACTACACCCAGCTTTTAACTATAATCTTGAGATGCTTTAGTTATAATCAAAAATAAAGTCCTGAGTTGAGTCAGACACTCCAGGGATTTACCACCTGCTTCTCCAAAGACTCCTACTATGATGCTCAGAGTAATGTTTGTAAGAGAAGTAAGTAGTTGTCGCTGAGGAGGTCCACACCAAGGCACCAGGATGATCAAAGGAGTGACCTAGGCCTTGAGATCAAAAGAACAGGCAGTGTAGGGCAGGTAATGATGGAGCAGGCACCCGGTTCTTGATAAGATTATACAAATATTGGAAAGCGTTAACACTTCTTTCTCCTGCTTGGAGGTGACACAATGTGAAACAGTAAAGGTAAGACTGAAGACAGAATGATGGAGCCAGAAGGTTAGGAAATATCTGACAAAAACAATTGAGGTTTTGCAAAATTATACAATGTGAAGCATGAGGTCTACCATGTCCACAGCAGCCTGAGGGCCTCCCCTGGTCTGCAAACCACTGTCTTACTCTCTGTCTTGTTTCTATTAGCCCATGACTTACCAGCCTGTCTCCTTCCACCTGTTACCCAAATATTTTCACCTGGTTATGGGTCCCATCTGTGGCACTGTAACTACTTGCTATGGTGTGGATATGCTTTGAGTGTTCCCCGCAAAGAGTGTGTGTGTTGGAGCCTTGGTCTCCACAGTGGTGGAGTTGGGAGGGGTTGTGGCACCTGTAAGAATTGGATCCTATTGGGAAGTCACTGGGGGCAGGTCCTTTAAAGGAATTGATGTACAGTACACCCCAACAAAATCCCAGGTCAGAGTTCATGGCCTCAGTCATTCTCCTGATTTTTCTTTAGAACCTAACTAATAATTGTTCATGGAAATCCCTCTGCAATTTCGTGGAAACCACAAATATCCTCCACGATTTTTTGGGGGGGTTGCAAGTAGCCAATCCAAGAGCATTATTCAGCTCTCCTTGCTGCTGATTGGCTGCTGCCCTGTAACCCATTGCAGGCAGATGCACCAGCATTCCCGCATCCTAACAGATTGTGTACCACTTGTAGCTATCTTAAGTGTTCTCGGTTTTATTCTTCTTAAAACCCTAAGATCCCTGAGATGCCATCAAAACTCCCTGTACCTTCTAAGGCTTTATTAACACAGTATTTTGTTAAATCAAATTACATAACCATGGAAGACATAACACATTTAGGGTTTAAACTATAAAAATAGGCATTTATAGTCATTTTTCTGGCCATATCTGAAAATTGCGGTTCTTCACAATTCGCAGGTGCTCTAGGAATGTAACCCCTGCAAATTTTGGGGGCCCATTATAATTCTTGTGGGACTCTAAGTTAGTTCTGATAAGCCTAAACCCACCCACCCCCCTCTGATGCCTGGTTCAAGATGTAACCACGAGCTCCTATATGCATTCTCACCACAACGTGACGCTACCCACTTCCACAACAGAGGCTGACCCACGGCGGCCATCCAGCCTTCTCCTCTGAACCTCCAAACCTATGCTCTAAACAAGCCTGATTTCTTCCTAAATTAACTGTATCGAGGAGCATTTCATTGTTGTAACACAAAGCCAACTAATATACTACATATTTGAGCAGAATATGATTTGAGTAGCAAAGTTACGTAGATGTAGGCAAACAGGAACGCATTTGAACAGTTGCCATCCCTGTATGGATTTCATATGTATACTTCATGTGCTAATCTAGGCATGTACACTGTAGAGGCATAGTATTTTAAGAAACAGAGGTGACCCACTTATAGCAGACAGGCTTAGATGACTTCTCCAAAATGTACAAGCCAAATGGCCAGGCAGATTAAAACCCAGGTCTTCATCAAAATGGGCTCTGATTATTATCAGAGAGCATTAACTTCTTTTTTAAAAAATTTGCAATAGTTTCAATTTGTTTTCCTTAAAAGCCATGACTAACAAATTTTAGGGCTTTCCCCCTTTGTCAGAATTTCAAATTTCCTCTCTTTTATCATTCTAGCAATGGATTTATTTAATATAGCAAACTAGGTTGGTTACTGGCAATGCATTTGTCCCAATGGACATGAACTTGGAGCGAAGGACAACCCATCCAAGAGGGAGATGCTTGGGCAGAGAGGTGTGTGCCCCTCACACAGGAACCAACAGCTCTGCTCAGTCCAACTTTTTTGACCTAAGAACTTCTAGATGATAGATAATTGTGGAGTGTGGATAGTATCCATACTGGACAAAATACCCAACACTCAAAATTTAAAGAAGGTGGGCCGGTGAGATGGCTCAGCGGCATAAGCACCTGCCTGGCAAGCGCGAGGGCCCGAGTTCGACTCCCGGAACCCACATACAGAAAAAAGGGCCGGTGATATTGCTCAGCAGCATGGGCACCTGCTGGCGCGCGAGGTCCTGAGGTCGACCCCCGGTACCCACAAAAAAAAAAAAAAATTTAAAGAAGGAAAGCTTTAATTTGGCTCATGGGTTCAGGGGATGCAGTCCATAGTCAGCTGGCTCCAATGCAGAAACTTCCTGGTGGAATAGCGTGGCAGAGCAAACCAGCTTAGTTCACAGTACCTGGGTCACAGAGCAGGAGAAGGGTGTCAGCAGAAGAGGGTACAGATATAGTCCCCAAAGCTATACCTTCATGACCCACTCAGACACACCCAGAAGTGTATTTTACTAATCCCCTAGGCAGTTCACAAGGCAATTAAGTTGACACAATTAAGCTGAAACACCAAAATAATGATTTTGTTTTTCGCCCTGGATGCACATTCCACTGACTACCTATGTGGTCCTCACGCACTGAGCTGGAATCAGGAACACAGAGATGAATATGCCATGGTTTCTGCCTTCTGAGAGCTCAGGGCCTAAGACACAAAGTAGAAACAGAAACCAATTTACGGACTGTGCTACAATAGAATTACTTAAGTGCTGTGATAGGTCACTCAAAGAGCAGAGAAAGGAGACACCAAGCCTGGTGAGGTTAGCCTGTTCTAAAATAACAGTGTTTTCCAGGTATTAAAATTTCCTTTCTGTTCTCTTACAGACATCTGAAATTTGACAAAGGAACCAAAAACATACTTTGGAGAAAAGATAGCCCCTTTAACAAATGGTTCTGGGAAAACTGGTTATCCACATGCTGGAGATTGAATCTAGGTCCATATCTCTCACCCTGTACTAAAATCAAATCAAAATAAAACAAACACCTGGATATAAGCCCCCAAACCTTGAAACTGCTGGAAGAAAACATAGAGGAAACACTTGTAGCTGTAGGTATAGGCAAAGATTTCCTGAATCAAACCCCAATAAAACAAGAAATAATATTAAGAATCAATAAATGGTACTACAGGGCCGGGGATATAGCTCAGAGGCATAAGCACCTTCCTGGCAAGCGCAAGGTCTTGAGTTCAATTCCCGGTACAAAAAATAAAATAAAATAAATGTACTACACCAAATTTAAAAAGTTCTGCACAGAAAAGAAAACAATCAATGGAACAAAATGATAGCCTATGAAATGGAAGAAAATCTTTGCTAGCTACTCTTCTTCTAGAGGGTTAATATCCAGAATATATAAAGAACACTTGGGATCATTGGCTGCTTTGCCAGTCTGTCGGGGAAGGTTTACCCAGGGCCCTTGGAGGCTGATGTACACTTGGTCTGACAGCACTCACTGGAGGGATGACCTTCTAGAAGGGCCAGTGTGTGGCCCCTCTGGGGAAGAAGGTGCCAGCCAGCAGAGAACCCCAACTGCAATGGATGTAGGGGCAGCCTCACTGGGCCTTCCATACCTTCACCAGGAACAGAAAGACACCCCTGTCTTAGTCTGTTTTCTGTTGCTATAACAAAACACCTGAATCTAGGGAAATTACAAACAACAGAAGTTTGGCTCACAGTTCTAGAGGCTGGAAGTCCAACAGCCTGATACTGGCATCCACTGGGCCTCTGATGAAGGCCGCATGCTGCAGCATAACATGGCAGAGGGCATCACCCAGCTGAGACAGAGCAAGTGTCCGAATTCAGCTCCTATCACAGGAGCCCCACTCTCATAGCCTCATCTAATCCTCTTACTTCCCAAAGGCTCCAACATACCACTCCCATATGAATGTCGCAGATGGAGTAGGAAGCTGAGAGTCGGTGTCTAGAGCTGTTCATTTGTTCACAGAATTCCCGCCTGCTCTAAACAAGCGGGGCACTGTCTCCCCATTTGGTCCTTTGGAGGACAGCCTCCTCTCCTCTCCCAGTGTTCCTGCCTCTGGTCCCCACAACGTCTCAAGAAAGTGCATCCAAGCGATGGGCACAGACACATCTTTGGCTGGTCCCCAGTGCAGCCTTCACTGCTTCTCTGGAACATGGAGAAGCCCTGTTCCCCGGGGGAGGGTGGACAGAAACGAGCACCTCTTGATGTTTCTCCACCAGCGGAGTGAGACTGGTTACTGCACTCAAGGACCTGAGAAAGACATCATCTGTGACCAAGCCTCTGTCTCCTAGCACCTTGACTAAGATCCTCTTCCTCACATCGAGCTGTGTCAAAGTGCATCAGCCTCTCTTGGCCTGATTTCTGTTATTGCAGTCTCCGTGTCAGCAGAGGACACCCCTGCACAAGCCACCGGGGCAAGTGCACCACAAGGAATGACTTTGCTTTGATTTGCGAGTTTCTCCAGTGGAAAGAAAGCTGAACACACCATTTCACCCGCAGCACAACAGTGGACTCCCGTTCATGCTCCTTGCACATATAAGGCGCAGTCCCAGAGCCAGAGTGGGTAAGCACAGCTGTGCTGCTTTGCACAAACACGTAAGCCCACCACTTATGGAAAGCACACACTTCCTTTCCCGAGGGAGGCGTGGTTGTTTGTATGTGGAAGAAGGGCTTGACAGCTGGGGCAGAAGTAGACAGAAGAACAAAGAGAAGAGGAGACCAGGGCTGCTGCTGGAGGAGACAACGACAAAGGCACAGGGGAGGAGGGACAGTATGTGAGGAGCTCAATACATGCATCTGTGCACTTGCTCATTTAAGGGCTTAGTTTATGCCAGCATTGGGTATTCACAGTGCCGGGCACCACGCGAGGCATTGGGTGTTCTCTATTAACAAAACACAGGGTGTGTGCTACTGGAAGACAAAGCTCATAGCTTCAAAGGGGTTGAGCTGGAAGCCCGGGGGGTGAGGTGGCCTAGCCCGGTAAGGGAGCTCAGGTCCACCTTGTAGATAAGAGAGGAACAGCATGATCACATGGGTAGTGTTAGAGGATCCAGACTTAGGACTGTAAGGAAAACAGATTTGGGGCCAAGACTTCATGAAGAGAAATGATTGTTTGCCTTCTGGGGACAGGTGATGAGCTAGCAGACTTCTGAATCAAAGATGAAGGATTTGTACCAAAGAGCAAACCCACATTTTCACGGTCACATGTGAAGAAATTATACCTTAAAAATAATTATTGTAAAAATATTAACACACTAAGGCTTACACACCTTACAAACCTTCCTCAGGAGAATTACTCGAAAGCGTCTTGGTAGCATGATGTTGCTGCTAGAAACAAGAAGACCCCATTCAGAGAAGTCTGGCTTTCTTAATCCCAATGTGAGACCCAAAAGTCAGGGAAAGCAGAAAACGTGAGTGTTTTCATCCGCATCACAAGCATAGATACTGAGGAAAGGAAATAGGAAACAAAATTAAAAATGAGAATAGAAAGAAAGCATGTTATAAAATAAAAAGAAACAGAAGATTCTCAAATAAGCAAGAAGAGTGTGTGTGCCGATAACAGTATGCCTGGGCTGAGAACGATCAACTGGAGTGAGTGACGTGCACGTACACACAGGCTTCGTGTGATGTGGAAACACACAGAACAGCAGATCTGACAGTATTTGCAATGTATATCATAGATAGATCACTACTTACAAATCTTATTCCACATCAGTAGGACTATGCTAAATAGTAGAAAAAGAGACGGCAAATCCTAATAGTGGATATGACAAGTACCTATGTAAAAAGTGTCTGACTTTGCTTATAACCTAATCAGGAACACAAATTAAAACAAAGAGTAATATTTTTCACCTAAGTAATTGACCACAAAACACAAAGTGGACAAAATTCAATGCTAGCTAAAGGGAACTTTTGAGTAATCAGCTTATTTTCATTTTCTTACACCATTAATTGATAAGACCTTTTCGATAGTGAGGTAACGGGACTATAACATTTTTAATGCACTTACCACTGACCTAACCATCTTCTAGGAATCTTTCCTAAAGCTTTAGTAGCACACAGAGGCAAAAGTGTTAACTATGGTAGCTTCACTATAACAATGGTAGGAAGTAACTATATCTACCAAGAATTAAGTTGTAAAACAATATAGCAGAGAATAACATAACCATCTTTTGTTTAAAAATATAAAATGTGGGCCGGTGAGATGGCTCAGCGGCGTAAGCGCCTGCCTTGCAAGCGCGAGGGCCCGAGTTCGACTCCCGGAACCCACATACGAAAAAGGGGCTGGTGATATCGCTCAGCGGCACGGGTGCCTGTTGGCGCGCGAGGTCCTGAGGTCGACCCCCCGGTACCCACCAAAAAAAAATAAAAATAAAAAAAAAAAAATAAAATGTGTGTATGTGCTTGAACGCATGTGTGTGGTACGGGTGTCTACGTGAGGTGTGAGGTGTGGTGTGTGTGAGGTATGGGCCTGTTGTCTATTAACGTGTGTGCCTCTGTGGTGTACATCTGTGAAAGTGTGTGTGTGTGTGTGTGTAAAAGCGTCTGTGTGTTGGAGGGATGATAGTTACTGTGCACGTTTTTATGTGAGGTGTGAGGGGGTGTATATCTTGTGTATGTGAGCATGTGATGTGTGTGTGAGGTATGCGCACAGTGTATGTGAGGGGTGTGTGAGATGTGTGTGGTATGTAAGTATGTGAGGTGTGTGTGGTGTGTGTGTCTGTGAGAGGTATGTATGTGAGACGGGGTGTCTGTGTGCACCTGTGAAAAGTCTGTGTGAGGTGTGGGGAGTGTGTGCGATACAGACAGAGTGTGTGTGAAGTGTGTTGGTGTGGGGAGGTGTGTTTACAGGGGATGTCATGTGTGTAGTGTGTGTATCTGTGTCTGTGTGAGGTGTGTGTGGGAGGTCTACAAGGGATGTCTGCATGTTTCTGTGAAGTGTCTGGGTGTAAGGTGTGTGGTGTGTCTGTGTCAGGTATGTATGTGTGTGTGTGAGGTGTGTGGGAGTGTAGTATTGTATGGGGTGTGTGTCTGTGTGCATGTGCAGTATTGTATGGGGTATGTATCTGTGTGTGGGGAGGGAGATGTGCGGGAGCATAGTATTGTATGGGGTGCATATCTGTGTGTGTGTGTGTGTGTGTGTGTGAGTGTAGTATTGTATGGGGTATGTATCTGTGTGTGTGTATGTGTATGTGTGTGAGATGTGTGGGAGTGTAGTATTGTATGGGGTATGTATCTGTGTGTGTGTGTGCATGTGAAGTGTGTGGGAGTGTAGTATTACATGGGGTGTGGGGGGGGAGTGTAGTATTGTATGGGTTATGTATCTGTGTGTGTGTGTGTGTGTGAGGTGTGTGGGAGTGTAGTATTGTATGGGGTGTGTATCTGTGTGTGTAAGGTGTGTGGGAGTGTAGTATTGTATGGGGTATGTGTGTGTGTGTGTGTGTGTGAGGTGTGTGGGAGTGTAGTATTATATGGGGTGTGTGTGTGTGTGTGAGTGTAGTATCGTATGGGTTATATATCTGTGTGTGTGTAAGGTGTATGGGAGTGTAGTAATCTATGGGGTATGTGTGTGTGTGTGTGTATGATGTGTGTGGGAGTGTAGTATTGTATGGGGTGTGTATCTGTGTGTGTGTGAGGTGTGTGGGAGTGAAGTATTTTATGGGGTGTGTATCTGTGTGTATGTGTGAGGTATGTGGGAGTGTAGTATTGTATGGGGTGTGTTTGTGTAGTGAGGTATGTGGCAGTGCAGTATTGTATGGGGTATGTATCTGTGTGTGTGGGGAGTGTAGTATTGTATGGTGTGTGTGTGTGTGTGTGTGTGTGTGTGTGTGTGAGGTGTTTGGGAGTGTAGTATTGTATGGTGTATGTGTGTGTGTGTGGGAGTGAGGTGTGTGGGAGTGTAGTAGTGTATGGGGTATGTATCTCTGTGTGTGTGTGAGGTGTGCGTCGAGTAGGCACAGCGCCGGCACAGCGCGCAGAGTCCTTGCCCAGCGGTGTCCCCTCTCCAGGCCAGGCCTTCGCGGAGGACAGGGTGCAGTTTCTCTCCTAATCCCAACACAAGAGACCTTTTCTTACGATCTCCTTTGAGGGCCCTGTCTCCCCCGTGTCAGAGATGTCCCCCATCAACGGGTGATTGTCACAGGCCTTGTTTCCTGAAGCTCAGCAGGTAGATGTCACAGTGAGACAGACCCGAGGCACAGTCCTGCATAAACACCCGGGAAGGAGCCCTTCGGGCACAAGGAGAAGGTTAAACAAACAGGACAGGAAGAGCTTTTGGCAGCACCACCTGGGGAGTGACCTTCTCTATTCAGAATTTTCCAGAAGGAAGGGGGAAGCGGCAGGAGCGAGCCCAGTCAGTTGGTGGCTCCCATATCAAGGGACACTGTCTGGAGCCGTGGGTGGTGACTGGAGGGTCACCTCCGGGTACACGAGACCTCTGCTTTAATTACTTACCTCTGGCAAATTTTAAAAAGACAAATAAATTAGAATCACAGGTGATGTGACTGATTTTTTTAACCTGTTTTTCTCTAATGATGCTTTTTGTATAATAATTATAGGCTGTGTTTGTAACCAGAAAAAAGAAACAGAACTGGGAATTTACCATCGTATGGCAATATAAATACTTATCATACCATTATTTATTATAGGAAAAAAATATAAATGCTGAAAAGAAAAGGAAAATGCATTGCAGAATAAGGTACAGTGTGCAGTTATTTAAAATGATGTAAAAGAATAGCAACACTGGAAAATTATCACCTATTATGAGAACAAAGTAGTTAACAAACAACGCAGTGTAAAAGTACATTCTGATGCACAGACAGGTAGAAATTTCACATTTTTAAAAAGAAGGTGCCTAAGCATCCAGCCGGAGATTCCTGTGGTCCAAGAAGCCTGGTTAATTTACAGGAGCTATTAACACTTCAGCTGGCAGGGCTCCCTACTTGTGAAAACTAAAACCGCATTTTCGAAAGATGTTTAATTCACGAAAAACAATCATGAAACGGGGTGATTTTTAGTCTTAGACTCCTGTGGTGGATTTTAGCCAAGTGGCCTTGGAAGCTGACTTAGCCTTTCTAATCCTGAGTTTCCTGGCCTGGGAACTTGGAGGAGTTGATTAAGAACCTAGCAGAGAAGGGCTGGAGCGGGGGTTGGAGCTCAGCAGTACAGCACTCGCCTGGTATGTGTGAGGCCCTGGGTTCAATCCCTAGCACCGCCAAAGAGAAACAAACAAGAATAAAAGGACCCAGCACGGCATTAGGTGGAGGCAGAGCTGGTTAACAGAGAACAGGATCTCTGCCAGAGCATGCGAAACGAAGAGTTCCACAGTGCTGCTAGCCTCTTGGGGACATCAGACGAGCTGACGAGGTCAAGGGCTGAATGTGTCCCTGCCTGTGTGTGTGCTGGCAGCGCCCTCAGCTCCCCGCCCTGCCTGCTGCTCCCTCTCCTTTCCACCAGCCGCACCTCCTTCATCTTCTGCCAACTGGTAGCCTTGTCATCCACCCTCACCCCACGCAACCCTCTGCGAGCACATCTTAGACTCGGCACAAGCAGTCCCGTGCCTGCCCATTACCTTCAGGTCTCAGCCCTTGTTTCAGGAGGCCCATAGCATCCAGGACAGAAAGGTCATGAGACGCCGCCCCCACCCCCAGGGCCCTCCCACCCCCACGAACACAGCCCATCTCTGTGATGCAAGTCCTCCTGCAGCCCCCATGGAAACTCCTACTTTTTATCAGAACCTTTGCCTGGGTACCCTTGAAGGACCGACTATTGTCTGTCTTTGGGGCCTTTCTGCCCTTCCGACAGGGGAACACTAGCTCACTATCTAGCTAACTGTGCATAGGAAAGTCCTCGTCAGTCACTACAGTTTATACACCTGCACACACACGCCACACTTCATTTCTTATTTTGAGAGACTCTCATCTATGGTTCCTTTGTCCTTTAAAGAATGGTACATACTCAGCCTTGAATTCTGACGTAGACAAAGTACTCTTCTAAAAAATGTCATAGCTCACTTTGGTTTTTGTTGTTTTTTTTTTTGTGGGTACTGGGGGTCAACCTCAGGACCTCGTGTGCCAGCAGGCGCCCGTGCCGCTGAGCGATATCACGGGCCCTTTTTTCATATGTGGGTACCAGGAGTCGAACTCAGGACTTCGTGCTTGCCAGGCAGGTGCTTACACTGCTGAGCCATCTCAACGGCCCCCTCATAGCTCACTTTGAATTCCTCAACTGTGCAGTACTATAATACCACAACCACAGTTTTTAAACATCAAAGTTTCAACTTTTTTTAAAAAAAATCAAAGTTTCTCTAAAATAAATAAATAAATAAAAAATAAAAAAAAATCAAGCTTTTGGGCCAGGGATATAGCTTAGTGGCACAGCACCTGCCTGTGTTCTAGCCTAAGAGTCAAAGAACCCTATGAGGTAAATATTCTTTGTTATGGTTTGGATCTTAAATGACCCCAAAGGCTCATGTGTTAAATGCTTTGTTCCAGCTATGGCACTGTTGGGAGGTGGTGGACCGTTCAGGAGTAGGACCCATGGGAGAGGATGTTGGGTCACTGGGAGTGAGCCCCTTGAATGGGGAGTTAGGACCCCAGCCCCTTCTTCTTCTCTGTTTCCCAGCTCCCATGAGGTAAGCAGTCTCATCCACCATGTACTCTTGCTGTGATGTCCTGTGCCATAGCAGCCTCAAGGCCACAGGGCCAGGTGACCATGGACCAAAACCACCAAAACAGTGAGCCGCAGTAAGCCTCGCCTCCTTTCAAGTAGATTTATCTCAGGTGTTGGGCACAGTAATGGAAAGCTGATTAACACAATCTTATTGTCCCCAGCTCAGAAATCAGGAAGCTGAGGTTCCAGCTGACTTATTCACCCACAGACTTTGTCCTGAAAGTCCTGGAATTCCAGCCAAGGCAGCCTGGTGCAAGGCCAGTGTGGCTCTAGCTAGGACATTAGAGAGTGAAAGTTGACCAGAAGTTTCCTTTCTCAAAATTCCTTGTGTCTGTTTCCAACTCTGTCTATATCTCTTAGTTGCTTTACAGTTGTCTATAAAGCTGGAAAATAAATAGAAAATAAATTAGAAGAGAAAAATAATTTGGCCTTAGAAATTTTGTTTGAAAAGCATACTAAAAGCTGTAATTCTAAACATTCTCTTAGCCAATTTCTCATTGTCTGAAAGTAAAGGATTCTCTACCATCTTAATTTGTAATCCAGTTTTACTTAGCAGGACTACATTATAATACCTTTTTCTCTAAAGTATGTTTTGTATTTTCCTGATTTTCATCAGGAGTTGTAATTTTTCTGTGTTTTATGCCCTGTGCTACGTGCTCTTTCAACTGCATATATAGTTGCATTGTTAAGTATTTCGGCTTTAGATCAGTATTTTTTAAGGTAGGGTTTTGAGAGCAGGCCCATCTTCATCTCATATTTTACTTTCTAACAGTACCAAAATCTTTTGGGGGTGGCATTATTCTAAAAATGTGTATTATTGTATTTTATTGTTATTCCACTAGCAGTTTTGTTAGTGTCATAAAATTCTACCAAGATTCATAATGAATCTAGCATGTTAATCAGGATAAATGCTGAACAGGCAGAAAGGAAAATGGGAAAGTGTTCATCAATTTTAAATATAAATTTGATGGCTGTGTTGATTACATTTCTCTTGTTGCTGGGACAAAATACCTGACGCCCAAAATTAAGGAAGGAAAGGTTTATTTAGCTCACAGTTTGTGGAGGTTTCAGCTGGCTCCAAGGCAGGGTGGCATGGTACAGGGGCAACACCTCAAGGTGGCAGAAGACAGCAAAGCAACAAGAGCAAAAGGGGGAAACTAACGTCTTTTCCTCCCTTATACTGTTTTTTTTTTTGTGTGGGTACCGGGGGGGGGTCGACCTCAGGACCTCACGCGCCAGGAGGCGCCCGTGCCGCTGAGTGATATCACCGGCCCCTTTTTTGTATGTAGGTTCCGGGAGTCAAACTCAGGCCTTCGCGCTTGCCGGGCAGGTGCTTAAGCCGCTGAGCCATCTCACCAGCCCTTCCTCCCTTATATTGTAAGCAGGCTACCCGCCCCTGGGTGGGTGTAGCACTCACACCATCTCCCTGCCCTCCTCTTGCACAGGCTGAGGATGTTCAAAAAGTGAGGGCCCTGGCCCTCTGCTGTGTGACTTAATTAAACTTCTAGACTTCTCCTATTGACACAGTGTATCAACCATTACAATGGCCTATCTGAAGGTCAACCTGGGCTCAGGAAAATATTGGAAAGTGACATGGTGGTAAGAATGCTCTTTGTTGGGCCGGTGAGATGGCTCAGCGGCTTAAGCGCCTGCCCGGCAAGCGCGAGGGCCCGAGTTCGACTCCCGGAACCCACATACGAAAAAGGGGCCAGTGATATCGCTCAGTGGCACGGGCGCCTGCTGGCGCGCGAGGTCCTGAGGTCGACCCCTGGTACCCACAAAAAAAAAAAAAAAAAGAATGCTCTTTGTAACCTTGGTAAAGTGAGGATTCCAGAAGATGATCAGTTTTTTCCAGTGAGAAATAGCAATTGTGCCATGGTAGGTACATGTATACAAAGCAAATTTTATATATTTTTAGTTCTTTTGTAAATTTAAAGTTGTCACAAAATGCTATTTAAAATTATCACAGGGCCAGTGAGATGGCTCAGCGGTGTACGCGCCTGCCTTGCAAGCGCGAGGGCCCGAGTTCGACTCCAGGAACACACATACGAAAAAGGGGCCGGTGATATCGCTCAGCGGCACGGGTGCCTGCTGGCGCGCGAGGTCCTGAGGTCGACCCCCCGGTACCCCCCCCAAAAAAAAGAAGTTATCACAAACCACAGTAATCCCAGCACTCTGGAGGCTGAGGCAGGAAGATCACCGCAGGTTCAAGGCCAGCCTGAGCTACAAAGGGAGTTCATGGCCAGCCTGAACTACATAGTGAGACACTGCCTCCAAAAAAAAAAAAAAAAAAAAAAAAAAATTATTATAACAAATTTTGTTTTTTCAATGGTACTTTTAAGGGTGAATTAAGTGTGGGTATGCCAGTTAGAACTTTCACACAGTGTCTGCTGCGTTAAATCCTTGCTGCTTTGGCAGGATCAGAACTGCTATATTAGAGAAAATTTTCCTTCATTCACCATCAACCTTAGAGCCTTCTGAATTTCACATGTTATTTAAATCACTAGTTGCTCTACTGTCTTGTAAATACAGTTAATTACTTCTAATTTCTAATTTTACACGAATAGCATTTAAGAATTGAAACTAGTAGTGCTGTAGCAATCAATGCCAAATAAATATAAGATTTTAAAAATTAAAGTACTGGGGCCGGTGAGATGGCTCAGCGGTTTAAGCGCCTGCCTTGCAAGCGCGAGGGCCCGAGTTCGACTCCCGGAACCCACATACAAAAAAGGGGCCGGTGATATCGCTCAGCGGCACGGGTGCCTGCTGGCGCGCGAGGTCCTGAGGTCGACCCCCCGGTACCCACAAAAAAAAAAAAAAATTAAAGTACTATAGCAGGGCATGGTGCAATGTGCCTGTAGTATGAGCTACATGGGAGACTGAATCAGAATTGCTTGAGCCCAGGAGTTCGAGGCCAACACAGGCAACATAAAAAGAACTTCCCTCAAAACAACAAAATTTAAATACTAGCACCAAGAATCAGCAAAATGAACTTTGTTCTGATAGCCAAGAATGCACAAGCTTTTCATTAGACCCATGCATGGTACAATGATATTTTATTCACATCCCAAAGAAAGTCACAATAAATTAACAAAAATTAAAATAACACAATTCACACTCTCTGGTCACACACTTTTAATACAAATAGAATCAAAGTGAGTGATGACTACTTGGAAATGAACACTTTTTGTGAGCCACATATGGCTCAGATGAATCAAAATGAAAATTATTGAATTATTGATTATAAAATATTACTGAGCTTAGAGGCCTTCTGGTTTCAACTTCTATATGTAAATCACTTGGAAGTTATCTCTCCATCCTTACAACAGGGAGAACAAAGCAGAATAAACTAAAAATCAATGACTTTTCCAGGCCCGTCAGTTAAATTCATAGGCAAACTGCCTCCCCCAAGGCTGGAGAGCGGGCCGATACAGAGGATTACAGTGTGACGCGGCTAACGGGAAGCAAAAGCCGACCCCGGACCCGCTTGGTTTTGGTGACATACTGCAGGCTGATTGTAGGCTTGTGCTGGGGACCAGTCTGAGGGAGACCACTGCACTTTCTTGGATTTTTACCTCGAGAAACTCCACCAGGTTCTTACCATGAAGATTAGAGGGAAAAAAAGAAGAGAAAAAATAGAAAACCTGTGTTTTGGGAAGAGGGAGAGGGAAAGTAACCATTTTAAATACGCACTGAATATTTCCCATAACAAAAGCCTACTTTCTAGAGGAAGTGCTATTCCAGAGCCTTTCCTGACTCAGAGGAAGAGCTACTGGCCAACTCCAGCCCCAGCATTCCTGTCTCCCAGAAAAATAAATAGAAAAATAAAGGCTAAGAAGCTGAATTTTAATCATGAAATCATCATAAACTGGCTGCTACATCAAAACAGTGTAAGTAAAATGACTGGATTATAATCAGAAAACTACAAAACAGACTCTATCTAAGGAGAAGTTCACAGGGAAACCCAACGCAACAGGGGAGGAAAAACAGAACAGGAAATAAAGGAAACTGTGACCTCTGGCAAATGCAGTTCCAGTACCCAGTTCAGATCCTAGCCAGACTGACACGAAGCCTCACACTGAAAGTCTATTCCCATCACCTCACACACTGTGTCTGGCATTCAACCAAAAAATTATAAGACATACTAAAGAAAAAAACACAATCTGAACAGACACGGCAAGCATCCGAACCAGACTGATATGACACAAGTTTTACAGTTATCAGATAGGGAATTTAAAAGAGCCATGATTAATACGCTAAGGACCCTCATGGAAAAAGTAAACAATATGCAAAAACAGGGGGGTAATATAAGCAGAGAAATGGAAACATGACAAAAAACTAAACACTATAAAGCAAAAGCAAGATAACAAATGAGGAAGCCCTTGGGGACTCATCAGAAGACCGGACACAGTGAAGGGAAGAATCATGGCTGAAGAGATGTGGACAAGAGATGTCCAAGACTGCAATGCAAAGAGAAAAAAGAATCTTTATGAAACCTGTGGGATAACTGAAAAAATTGTGGTGCAAATACTGATAGGAATTCAAAAAGGAGAAGAGAGAGAAAAAAGCAGAAAAATATATTTATGAGAATAATGTCTGAAGATTTTCCAAAATTAACAACAGCCTCCAAACCACAGATCCAGAAAGTATTGCTGACGGTTGGCCCGGAGGGTGTCCCCACAGGCCCTTGGGGTCCTGAACAAAAAGTTGAGCAAGACACACAGAAAAGGCAGCGAGGGTGTAGATTTATCCAAGGTGGAAGAGAAGGACGCTCTACAGGCAAGGGTGGGCCAGCGCAAAGGCTCACGGGCCCCCGGGGACAGAGCAAAGGGGTCTGCAGCACCAGCACACCTAGCATCAACGTGCTCCCGCTCATACGAATGAGGCGATGAGACATCTGTCCCACCAAAACTCTCTTGGTCTCTCCCCAGATGTAAATAAAGGATAGGAAATGGTGTCTTAATATAAGTGTATATAAATATAAATAAATATGAATATAAATGTAGGACTGAGAAGAGCATCTTCCGATTGGTCCTGGGAGCAGTGCCAGCTTCAACTGAAGGATTGAAAACAGCGCTTTCCTGATTGGTTCACAGTGCTCAGGGATTTAAGCCCGACACATTTTGGGTCCTGAGCTCTGCTCATGTCCTCCCTTTCTAAGAACCGTCTCCCTCAACCTGTTAGCAGGGGTTTTTATGACTTTTGACACATTCTGCCCAGTTGGTTGTCTCCCTTGCCCCAGCCCTAATCTCCTACATGGGAAGCTCAGAGAACACCAACCAGAAAAACGCACCAAACATCTACACCCAGGCATAGCACATTGGCATTGCAGAAAAACAAAGATCAAGAGAAAAGAAAACTGAAGGGAAAGACCAATTTCCCTACTGAGGAGCAAGGATAAGAACTGCTTCAGACCTCTCATTAGAAAAAAATGCATCAGGCATGGTGGTGCATGCCTGCAATCCCAGCACTCGGGAGGCTGAGGCAGGAGGCTTGCTGCGAGTTCAAGGCCAGCCTGGGCTACAAAGTGATTTCAAGGCCAGTCTGAACTGCATAGTGAAACCCTCTCTCAAAAAGACAAAAGGAAAAAAAAAAAAAGAAAGAAAGAAAGAAAAGGAAGGAAGGAAGCAAGAAAAGATGCAAGCCAGAAAAGAAAGCAGAATGAAAAATATCAAGTGTTAGAAGAAAAAAAAAAAAAATGTTAACCTGAAATTCTGTATCTAACAAAATTATTCTTAAGAATGCAAAAGAAATAGACTTTCTCAGGCAGATGAAAACTGAAAGAATTTATTGCTAATAGAACTGACTTGCAAGAAATGTTTAAAAAGCTGGGCATGGTGGCAAATGCCTGTAACCCCAGCATTCTGGGAGGAGGAGGCAGGAGGATCCAGGGTTCCATCCGAGACTGGGTATCTTAGCAAATTAGCAAGACCCTGTCTCAAAATTAAAAAAAATAATAATTTTAAGAAGGACTGAGTATATAGCTCAGTGCAAAGGTCCTGGGATGTATTTCCAGTACAGAGAGAGAGAGAGAGAAACAGAGAAACAGACAAACAGACACAGAGACAGAGAGAGAGACAGAGACAGAGAGAGACAGAGGAAGAAGATGGGGGAGGTGGAGGAGGGTGGTGTGGTGAAGCAGGAGGAGGGTGGAGAGGAGGGGGAACAAGAAGGAGGGAGGGAAAAGAAGGAAGAGGGGGAAGAAAGAGTGGGAGAGAATGAGAGAGAAAGGAAAATGCTAAAAGAAGTTCTGCGAAGAAAAGGAAAATGAATGACACAGGTCAAAAACTTCTACATAAAGACAGGAAAAGTGAATCAATGAAGGTGAAATGAAATCTCTAATTTTCCTAATTATTAACTGATCTAATAGATAACTGATCAAAGTAATAACAGCAACAACATTTTGGATGATTATAGCATATGGATTAGTGAAATAAATAGTAGCAATGTTGAATAACACCACTCACGAAGTGGTATAATGTTAAATGAAAGGGGACTTCAGTTAGTTTTTAGTGGTTACCTAGAATTTGCAGTATATTTATAACTAATCAACAGACTGGAAAGGAAGAAATTAAACTGTTCGCAGATGACATGACCATTACGTAGAAAATCCTAAAGATTTAATAAAAAATATTCTTGAAACTAATAAGTGAACACAGCAAGGTTTCAGGATAGAAAGTTAATTTTTAAAAAATCAATTGCTTTACTGTGATCGAATCACTGAACAATTGAGATCAGAAATTATAAACACAATATCATTTGTATGGACACCAAAAAGCTCACTCACAAAAATATACATTTATTTGAAGACCACTACAAAACTGATAAATCCGTATTTGTGGATGGGAAGGCTCGTTATTGCTGGGATATCATTTTTTTCCAGTGTGGTCTGTAAATTCAATTTAATATCAGTCAAAATCCCAGCAAGTAATTTTGTGAATACCACCAAACTTTGCATGGCAATTCAAAAGACAAGAGCTACAATAAAATGAGAAAACTAATACTACCCAATTTTAAAACTTTATAAAGCTACAGTAATGAAAGCATATTATCAAAAGAATAGGCAAATATATCGATGGAACAGACTACAGAGCCTAAATATAGATCTACAAAACTGTAATCCTATGATCTGTGACAAAGGGACAAAGGAAATCCAATAGACAAAATGTAGTCTTTACAGTACATAGTGCTGGAACAACTAGACACAGACACGCAAAAGGAAAAAAAGCAGGTGAATCTAGGCAAGGACTTCACACCATTCTCAAAGGCAAAATGAGAAACTATAAAACTTTCAGAAGAAAACATAGGAGAAACCGTAGGTGAGCTTGGGTTTGATAATAACATTTTAGATACAACATTAAATCTAAAAAATAGATAAGTAGACTTTATTAAAATCTATAACTTTTCTGTGAAGACACTAGTAAGACAATGAAAAGAAAAGCCACAAACCAGGAGAAAATAATTAGGCCAGCCTGTAAGCATAGGGGATACATTCCGAGACCCCAGTGGCGCCTGACACCCTGGATAGTACCGAGCTCTACACATCTGGTTTTTCTCCATACATATGATAAAGTTGAATTTATAAATTAGGCACAGTAAGAGATTAATAATGACTAATAACAAAATAGAAAATTATATCTATACACTATAATAAAAATTGTGTGAATGTTGTATGTGTCTCAGAAATATACTGTAGATCTTAATAACCTCAACATATAACCTTTTTTCTTAATAAGTCAAGAACTTGGGGGCCGGTGAGACGGCTCAGCGGTGTAAGCGCCTGCCTGGCAAGTTCAAGGGCCCGAGTTCGACTCCCAGTACCCACATACAAAGAAAGGGCTGGTGATATCGCTCAGTGGCACAGGCGCCTGCTGGCGCGCGAGGTCCTGAGTTCGACTCCCGGTACCCACAAAGAAAAAAAAAAAGAACTTTCATCTTTTCACTTAAAGGAAACATGTTTTGGCTTCTCTTTGTCATATTCCAATTGCCAGCATCACTTCTTTTGCACTTTGGAGCCTTTGCTGCCACAAGTAAGGGTTACTTGAACACATGCCCTGTGATACTGTGACAATCTGTGTGACAGCTGAGACAGCTACTCAGCAACTAGTAAACAGGCAACATATACAGAATGAATACGCTGGACAAAAGAATGAGCCATGTCCCAAGAAGAACAGAGCAGAAGGACTCAAGGTTTTGCCATACTAATCAGAATGGCATGAAACTTAAAACTTAGAAATTGTTTATTTTTACACTTTTCCATTTCATATTTTCAGATTGAAGTTGACACAGGTAACTGAAACTGCAAAAAGCAAAACTTTGGATGGGGGCTACTACTGTATTTATAAAACATGCATCTGGTATACAGCACACGTAGCCAAAATATACAAAGAACTCTTAAAATTCAACAGTAAAAACACATACTATCCAGTTTTCAAATATGCAAAATCATCTGAAGAGGCACTGTTCCAAAGAGGATGCCACCACAGACAGCAATAAGTATATGGAAAGATGCTCCAGACATCTTTTAAGGCACTGCAGATTAAAACAAGGAGATGCCATTACCTACTAGAGAGGCTAAATTTTAAAAAACTGATGACACTAAAAGGTGACAGGAATGCAGGGCAAGAGGAGGTCTTGTTCATTGCAGGTATGAATGGGGAAAATGGTATATTTCTTTCACTGTATTTTTGGATGGGTTTTTTTGAGACAGGGTCTCCCTACATAACCCAGGCTGACCTTGCGTTTGCTGGCCTCCTTCTCCCTCGGCCTGCAAGTGCTCGAATTATGGGTGTGTGCCAGCACGCCTGAGGTTTGTCATAGGATATGGTAATCCTGCTCCTAGGTATTTATTGCCTTTGAGTTAAAAACTTATATCCACACAAAAACCTTCATAATCACAAAAACTGGAAGCAACCACAATGTCCTGCTATCGGTGGAAGGATAAAGAAACTGTGGCAATCTGGACAATGGGATATTATTCAATAAGAAGAAGAAATTAGCTGTCAAGCCACAAAGAGCCACGGAAGAACCTTAGAAGCATCCTGCTAAGGAAAGAAGCCGCAGGAAAAGTTGCGCGTTCTGTGCTCCAAACTCTGAATGGCCTGGAGAAAATAAAGCTATGGAGATGGCAGAAAGATCAGTGATTTTTAGGGGCTCTGGAGAGGGACATGGAACAAATCTGTGAAGCTCAGGGGATGTTTAGAACAAAGAAATTCCTCCGTATGACACTACAGTGGAGGGCACATGACACTACGCATTTTCCAGATTCCATAGAACTGTGCACACAGAGAGGGAATTTTAGTGTAAACTATGGGCTTTAGTTGATAATGCCATGAATGTCAGTTAATTAATTGTTACAAATATACCATAGAAATACAAGTTGCTAATAACAGGGGAGACTTGTGGGGCACAGGGGGCATATAGGAAATCTGTTCTAACCACTCAATTGTTCTATCTAAAACTGTTCTAAAAAATGAACAGCGTGTGTGTGTGTGTGTGTGTGTGTGTGTGTGTGTGTGTGTGATCTGAGTGGTAGCTCAGTCCAATTCCTTTCAATTTATGCAATGAAGCTGTGTTTATATGATATAATCCAGAGTGTATCCTCTAAACAGAAAGTTTAGAAAAGATAAAATTACAAAAGCAATATTAGTTAGCTCTGGTGCTTACCTTGTCTCCTGATTGCCTGCTTTGCTTTTTTTTTTTTTTTTTTTTTGTGGGTACCAGGGGTTGACCTCAGGACCTCGCGCGCCAGCAGGCGCCTGTGCCGCTGAGTGATATCACCGGCCCTTTTTTCGTATGTGGTTCCAGGAGTCGAACTCGGGACCTCGCGCTTGCCAGACAGGCGCTTATGCCACTGAGCTATCTCACCAGCCCTGCTTTTTTTTTTTTTTTTAAGAGAAAAAAAAAATAGAACAAAATTTCAAAACAGCATAATAGGAGGGTAACGATTGTTAATACATTGTGTATTGTTATCTTTAAATTAGTTACTCAGGGTACAAGATATCAGCACTCAATTGTCCAAAAAATATTAGCACAAACCTTTCTTTTCAACGAACTAAGTGACATTAGTAGTGTATCTATCTTAACTATCTTGTATATATATATATAAATATTTTTTCTTTTCCCTTCCTTCTTTTCTCCATTCCCCCATCCCAGTTTCTCTTTCCTTTCGAACAGTTTCTTCCTGTTTTACCATATCTATCGTACATTTTGGATCTTATTTACCCTTTCAGTTTCTCACACTAGGAAGACAATATGATGTTTACACATGTGTGTCCGGTTTATTTCACTTATGAGTATTTCCTCAAGTTGCATCCATTTACCTATAAAAGTCTCCAGTTTATCCTTCTTTATGGCTGAGTAGTACTCCATTGTATAAAAATGCCACATCTTTTTTATCCATTACTCGGTTGATGGGCATTTGGGTTGTTTCCAAGATCTGGCTATTATAATTGTGTTGCTATAAACATGGGCGCACATATATTGCTGTGATACGATGTTTTTAATCCTACTGGGGAGATACCCAGAAGAGGAATAGCTGGGTCACAGGGACCTCCAATCCTAGTTGTTTTTTTTTTCAGTGGGTACCGGGGGTCGACCTCAGGACCTCGCGTGCCAGCAGGCGCCCGTGCCACTGAGCGATATCACCAGCCCCTTTTTTCGTATGTGGGTTCTGGGAGTTGAACTCGGGCCCTCGTGCTTGCCAGGCAGGCGCTTATGCCACTGAGCTATCTCACCGGCCCTCCAATCCTAGATTTTGAGAAATCTCCACACTGATTTCCACAGTGGCTGTACCAGTTGACACTCCCACCAACAGTGGAGAAGGCTTCCTTTTTCCTCACAGCCCCTCCAGCATTTGTTATTAGTTGATTTCTTGATAATAGCCATTCTTTCTAGGGTGGAATCTCAGTGTTGTTTTAATTTACATCTCTCAAATGACTAGTGATGTTGCACGTTTTGTATATTTATTTGCCATTTGTATTTCTTCATCTGAGAAGTGTGTATTCATCTCAGATGCCCATTTTTGGATTGGGTCTTTAAATTTGGGAGGTCTGATTTTTTTGAGTTCTTTGTATGTTCTCGATAGTAATCCCTTGTCTGAGGAACAGCTGGCAAACATTTTTTCCCACGTTGTGGGTTGTCTCTTCATTCTGTCGGTGGTTTCTCTTGCTGTGCAAAAGCTTTTTAATAAGATGAGATCCCACTTGTTGATTCTTTGTGATAGTTCCTATGCAATTGGGGTTTTATTCATAAAGTCTTTGATTACCCCAATGTCTTCAAGAGTTTTACCTATCCTACCTTCTTCCAGCAGATTTAATGTTTCTGTTTTAATATTTAGATCTCTGATCCATTTTGAATTTAGTTTAGTGCATGGTGAAAGACATGGGTCTAGTTTTGATCTTCGGCATGTGCAGGGCCAGCTTTTCCAGCACCATTTATTAAAGAGGCTATCTTTCTTCAAGTGAATGTGTTTGGCACCTTTGTCAAAGATGAGGTGGCTTAGAACATCTGGAGTTGTTTCTACATCTTCTAATCTGTTCCACTAATCTTCAGGTCTGTTTTTTTTGCCAATACCACACTGTTTTTTTCACAGTAACTTTATAGTATAATTTCAAGTCAGGGATTGTGATGCCCCCTGCCTTGCCTGTGTTACCCAGAATTGCCTTTTCTATTCTAGGTCTTTTCTGGTTCCAAATGAATTTTAGGATTGTTTTCTCTAATTCTGTGAGATATTCTGTTGCAATTTTGATCAGAATTGCATTAAATCTGTATAACAATTTTGGAAGTATGGCCATTTTCACTATATTGGTTCTTCCTATCCATGAGCAAGGGATATCTTCCCATTTTCTGATATCCTCTTCAATCTCCTTTTTCAGTACTGTAGTTTTCAGTGTAGATGTCTTTTACATCCTTTGTGAGATTGATTCCTAGGTATTTCATTTTTTTGGATGTTATTGTGAAAGGTGTTGTTTCCCAAATTTCTTCTTCAGTAAGTTTGTTATTCATGTACAGGAAGGCTATTGATTTTTGAGTGTTGACTTTGTATCCAGCTACTACTGAATTTGGCCTCCTTTGCTTTTGAGCTTGAGCTAATCCTAAATTGTCTTGCTCATCATGTCTCCTATCTATCTCAGATACCTAGGTGTGTGGTAAATGTTATATCTAGATTTGCGTAGGTATGCTCTGTGATGTTCACGTGACACTTTTCTTAGAAAGTATCTTATTAAGTGGCACATGATTATATGTGGACCATAGTGACAAATTTCTTGTCTCCAGAACATCACATGTAATCTAGGCTGCTTGGAGAAGAAAGAGAAAAGCTTTGCAATAGTTCCCCTCATGGTGCTGTGCAGAAACAACGGTCTAGGCCTCATCTCACAATGAAGGAGCGCAGGGAGTCGAATACAATGCTAATGAGCTTCAGGTCGGTGTTTCTCTTGTTGGAAGCCAGCCTTTAGCCACACTTGTGTATCTGGGGAAAGATGGGGCCTGCCCTCTGTCCCCTTTCATCTCACATGGGGGGAGTTCTTGGCCACAGGAGGATCAATTCAAAATAATTTTCAGTGACTTGGTGAATAACTTCTTCCACGGATGTTGATTTGCATCTTGAACAACCAATCTTTCTTGATGAGACGTGTGTAAATTGAGGATAATTTGACAGGTGTGTGCGTATGTGTCCTTGCTTCCAAATGTCTCCTGTAAACTTCCAGGAAAACTATGAGAATCCTAACCCAGGTCCTCACCCATTTCTATTGGTGTTAAACTCTGGAAAGACATACAGCCCACTTGCTTCCTCAGAGAACTCACGGAGTTGTTACCATTTGGTGAATCAACCCATTGAGAAAATTTCTTTCTGAGTGCAGGCTGATAGAATACGGATTCTGTGTAAGTGGAAAGGTTGGACTACCTCAAAGAGAAATGAACACATACTCACCTGGACATATTTTATTCTTATAAACTTTCCTTTGTAGTCAGGAATTCAGGGAGCTCAGGAACTGTGTAGAGTCCAGGTGTCACAGGAATTTTCCTGGTCTGCTTCAAGAAAGCCACAAAACATCACACCCATGAGTTCAAGTACCGTCTCAGCTCTGTGAAATTTATCAGCTTTGAGAAATGATGCACCAAGTAGAAAAATTATGAGAGAAACACTAGGGCTTGGGGTATAGCTCAGTGGTAGAGCACTTGCCTAGTGTACTCAATCTCTGGCATTCCTCCCCCCCCCCGCAAAGAAAACATCAAAAAATAAATGGGACTATTCAAATGTTACATTGAACTCATACACTGATCAGACCAAATATTTTGCTATTAAAATTTGTTCAAGAATCATAGAAGTCTGGAAATAAATCCATCATAAAGTACATTTTCAAATATTACATCAGGAAAAATTAAATGAAGCCAATTAGAGAAGGAACTTAGAAAGATTAAATTCTACTCTCCTCTAAATTTTGCAAAGATATTTTTCACTGACCATTTAAGAGTTGATAAGTTGCCATTATAAAACAGATAATTTTCCTTTTATTCTATGAAAGAACTAGCTGGGATTCAGAAATGTATTGTATTCTGGATTTCAGTGAAAATGAAACTTTTTCATCTCTTTTATGTATATAATACTAAAAAAAGTAATTTTACTGTTTTGAATCTGGCATTGTTCAGGAAAAATAGTAAGAAAATTCTAAATAATGTGCAATAGGTTAAGTTTTAAAATGTGGAGAATTAGACTAAAGTGGCGATTTTTCAGTTAAAAGTCCAAACTATGGCTTTGGGAGAAGCTGGAAAGACAAGGAACGCGGCTGTGGAGTAATCACAAACCATGTGCTTTCCTCTACGTAGTTGTTTTCTGTTGTGAATTCTAAAATGCTCAAGAAGTATTTGTGAATCATGCCTACCAACCAGACATCTTAAGACTGTATTTTCAGAATCCCCAGTTTAGATCTCAGATTAAGCCCTTGCCCGAGGTGTTAAGGGAAAAGGTGGCAGATATCTGTCTCCCGATGAACTGCTGGTTTTCTCCTCCTTAACTAGTTTAATGAAAGCACCACTATTTGATTGCCAGTCAAATGTTAATAATTTACATTCCAAGGAAAACAGTTTACTTAAAATTGTTAAAGATTTGTCACACTGGAAACATAAACAAGAATTTAAAATATTGTGCTGTCCCTCTGGCAAAGTAACCTAAATGTTTTGAGGGAATGTTCTAATAATTCAATATTGCTGTTCAGCTCTTGTGAATATTTGATATCCGCTCTTTGTAGGAAATTCTGATTTGTATCAACCAAAAGGCAATTAAAGGCTGTCATTTGGCCCGACCCCCATTCATCGGGGATCTTATCATCTAAGGGACGTCCACAGCAGCGCTGTCCCTTCCAGCTGGGGACAGATAACAGAAACTGTCCTGTGTGAACCACAATAGACTAACGTGATTAGAAATCAGGCGAACTCTGGTTTCTCTTGGGCTGAATTATAGCTCTCCTAAGTCCCACGGCGCTGAATGATGTCATGGGATCTGCAGTTCAGCGAGATGAAAGGAATAAAGCGGAGCCCGCTGGCACTGGAGAAAGCTCCCGGCGCGCAATCCACAGCACAGCTTGGGAACCTCCAGAGCTGCGGATCCGGCCGCCCAGCCCCAGCATGGAGGAGCCACCGGCAGCGCCCCGATGCAAAAAACAAGAGCAAAACAACGTGAGCCACGTTTAACAAAAGAATGCGTGGCCCGGGAGGCGGGAGGCAGCTACCTGCTGAAAGTGAACTTTCTGGATATCCCTGCATACATATAAACTCAGCCCTGCCTTTGATGTGCAGCAACCGATCACTGATCAGATTACAGGCATTTCATCTCCCTGCTCGTCTGCCTTTGATCTGCATGGTTAATTTCATTTTCCTGGATTTGCAGTTTCGTCTGGGCTTGTGCTGACACACATTTTGGGGAGGTGGAAGCATTTGGCATAGAGGCGCTGCCAAGGAGAAACTAAGCTGCCCGAGGGTGCGCTCTGGGAAGAGCGGGCAGTTGCAGGTACTGCGTTTTATGTTTTGTTGTAGCTTTCACTGTGTTTTTCACATGTGTTCTGGGAAAAAAAAAAAAAAAAAAAAAAGATTTTAATCATTTAAGAGCAGGCATTTCTGTAGCTGAATTCTACATTATGCTGCATGTATGGATCAGGGTAAATTTGATAGTTGATGCAATTTTTTGGTAGTTTGTACAAAAGGGTTTGCAATCTGTCGTGCAAGTTTTACTTGGAAATAAGTTGTTCAAACGGGGCAAAACAGCACAGTGCAAACTTTAGCATGCAAGCAGTGTTCCAGCCTCAGATCTGAGCTCTACAGCTGCTCCAAGTATTCACAGGTCACTTTATTTAGTACACAGTCACTGAAACTGGGCTTATTGAAAATGCTTTCCTTGTTTTCTCACATAAAAAAGCAAAACACATCTCTGGTAATCCCATTTCTGTAGTTTATTTATTCTCTCACCTCCAAGATGTAAATCTATCAAACACATTTCCTTATGCAGTTTGTATACTCAGAGGAATCTCTGAAAAGACATTTGAGTATGATTACAGCCTTTTATGTGTAAAACTGAAGAATTTAAAAACAGAGTAAAGTTGCAGTAGATCTGGCTAAAAATACTCTAGCGATTTTCTGTAACTTCTGGAAATAGCACAAGCCTTGGTTACAAGGCTGATGAAAGTTCACGTGGTTAATATTCCTAAATTAACATTTACTTTCAATTTATAGTGACAGCTGTTTTAAGTTACAATTTGCCAACTGTTTATGAAAACTATCTGAGTAATCAACAGTTATTATGTTACAGAAAGTAAATTACTCACATTTTCACTTTAGTTAATGCCCTTAAAACCAAATTATATTGCTGCACTGAATTTGAAAGTTAACTGTTATTTCTTTGTCAGTTCAGTGATGGTTCACACAAACACACACACAGTAAAAAACTTTTTTACACTGAAATGCAAGAATGCAATACCGTGGAAAGGGTGCACTCTGTGCTCACACTGGCCTAATGTTTTTAGTCCTAAGTTTACTTAAGCAAAATATTTAATTATCGTCACAATTGTCTTGTTTTATGCTAGCTGAACCACGGAGACATGATAAATGATAAGACCAGTTGTTCCTGACTGTGAAATCATGATGAAACAGGAAACAGCTAATGAGTCTCATTTCATATGTAATTAATTTTTCCAGAGCCAATTAATTAAATTACTTTCTAAACTTTCTTCCTGATATTAGAAGGATAATGAGCATTGTTTGCTTAGTTTTAAAGCTTTGATGGTTAAGTGAAGATTATTTAGAACCATGCTAGATTGACTATATTTTTCAAGTGTCAGTAAAAACTTAATCTAAAAGATTTAAGTGTTGTTTTTAGTCATGCCAGGAAAGAATTTAAATTTTTTTCTACTAATAATGCAACAAATCGTGTTCATAATATCCTGATTTTTAAAATTTGTTTAAAAGGTCCTCTTTCCATCCGAAAAGCACCAGTAATGTTCACATTCAGAGAAGAAAAATTAGCTTTTAAAGTAATGTCCAGAAGTGATGCCTAAAAAACAGCATGCTTTGGAATTTGTTCATTTAATACAGATTCAGGGTTTTGCATTTTTTAAATGACTGTTTATTCTCCCACTAGGTTCATTTTAACAAATAGGCTCTCTAAGGAGCACGAGACAAAGGAGAGAATTAGCAATTATCTGATTAATTTAGGCTTTGCAGAAAACTAGCTTGGGCAAGTCAAGTCCCTGAAAATCCACTTCAGTGTCTGAATTAATTCAGTTAATTGTTTACTTCTTGTGCCTTTGTTGAGAAGTGAAACCCAGTGCATTTGACTTTAAGAGAAAGATGACTATGGCTAGAGAAACAGGTACAGTCTCAAAGGCATTTCTTAATTAATCACCACAAGATGACCCTGATTGTGATTTAGTAGACATACCCCATAATACTTCTACTGAACAAAATGTTTATATTACGTTTTGTCAAAGCACTCCCCTATCTTGCTTCAATGGCGGCTTTGTTTCGGCAGAAAGGCCAGCTCTTCAAAGGACTCGTTTCTGGTTCTGACTCTGTCACTGATTAGCTATGTGACCTTAAGGGAGCCACTTCACTACTCAGCTTTCTTCTGTGGCACTCGAGGGGGTTGATCAGATCATTTTCATGAAATAAGCGTGACTGGAATGTTTATAGCCATTGTACAGATGTGGAAACTGAGAAGATAGAACAATAACTTGGCTCCCTTACTCAACGACGCACGGCTGACTTTCTGAGCACTCACCCAGTGTCCTTTCCATTCTACTGTGCAGTCTATTTTCTGACAATTGCTACGACAAATGCCCTGTGGAGCAGGTCAGAGAACAATGCTAGCTTGAAAGATAAAGACAGCCACTTCCTATTGCTGTCTCTCCTTTTGTGTCCAGGATAAATATGGGAGTCACCTGGATGTGTCTGATTATTTCCCAACTATTCCTTTGTGTCTATATTTTTAACCTGTCTAAATGTAATTACTGCCACACATAATTTACCATGACATTTTAAAATTTTTTCATAAAAAATTGAATGTATCAATGCCTTATGAAATTGTATGTGTGCATGTCTCCGTACATATATACAGCAGTTGGCATTATACAAGCACATCTTTGTGTGTTTTTAAAGAAATGGAGGTGCCAGTGAACCATGAAAAATTAAATCATTGATTCAAAGTTATTATTCCTCCTCAATGGAGAGTTGCAGTGGGATTTTGTGAAATTTCAGTTTATAATTTCAATAAGGTTTCATCCGTGACATGTGTTACAGTGCCATGTTTGATTATGCTAAGAATTCTTGAGTGCATTTTCATGAACTCTTCTGTTTTCTTGGGAAAAATATTTCCTGTGAAAAATTTTAATTTAGTTATTGATTAAATTTTGCACCTCTATACTGCTTTGAAGGCCAAATAGCCATCCCTCATAATTTGTCTTATCGCTTGCAAAGTTTCATATGAATCTTTACATATTATTAGCATTCACTAATATTTATTAATTCATTCATTATTTAATGTAATTATTCATTAATTTAATATGTATTGAGTACTTCTGTGTCAGGTATGATAACAATATATTTTTTTAAACACTATCTCACTTAAATTCACAACTAGCAAGTTTGTCACCCTCCATTATTTAGATGGGGAACGTGAACCTCAGAGGAGCTGACCTGTGAAGTAAGTTATCCCAGGGCCCATTACGGCAGTACTAGAGTCTATCTGATTTCAATCTTAGCTACTTTCTCTAGGGCAAAGCAGTTCATTTTGTCTATTCTGAGAACTGCATAGAGCTGAATTGGACTGTCAGCAAACATTATAACCAAAATTTTGCCAAATGGACTTTGTATTTTTCTTTCCTTTGGTATATTTTATTAGAATGATTACACATTTTCAATGGCCTAGAATTGTAAGCCAGAAAGGACCCTCAAGACAGAACACATGCGTCCTCTGCCTTAGCCCTGGATTGAACCAAGCACCTGCCGTTAGTGGATCAGGCTCTGTCCCTGCGAGGGTGGCACCAGTCCAAGCCACCCCAGGAAAGCTAATGGTGTGGTGCCTTTTAAAGAGTGATTCTGTAGAGCCAGGCGAGGTGATGCAGGCCTGTAATCTCAGAACTCTGGGAGGCTGAGGCAGGAGGATCCAAAGTTCCAGCCCAGCCTGGGCAACTTAGTGATTTACCCAGAGGCTGTCTCAGATTAAAAAAATAACAATGGGCTGGGGATGTAACTCATTGCAGAGGTCTTGGATTCAATCCCAGTACTGGGAGGAAAAGCACTGTGTCGGCCTGATTGAGAGGGCCGGCCGTGCTCTGTGAGGAGAGCGAGGGCGGCCTGCTGGCTGTGTCTTGTCTCCCGCACAGCACAGACCCTTTGCTGTGCCTCTGAAGTTGTCCCTGCACAGCCTCTCGCTCACTGAAATCAAGACTCACAGCTTGGATGGAGAAGGCAGTTTAACACCATCTGTGGCAACTTCACTCTGCTCTTGGATGAGGGAAAGAGAGGTCAGGTGAGGGTACAGTGACTTTATAAAGCCATTCCTCTCAACATAAGCCACTCTCTGAGAAGCATTCTGATCGGTACACTTCTCTGTCCTGTTCAGTGTCCCCGTTCTTCAGCCTTGCACCGTGCACTGCTGCCCAGTCAGCCTGCTCCTTAACAAGTTCTCATGGTGTGGTCCACCGCCTTGACGGCGAGGGAGAGCAGCGAGTCAGAGGTGGTCTCTTCACTCATTAAACTCACAAAAACCGCCCATCCACGGGGCTGCTCCAGCCAACATGTGATGAACTGACGAAGATCAGTGCGAGGGCCCTAATTCTCACCTTTCCTCTATCCACACCGCGAATTTGACGCTACGTAGACTAAACAGCCTCTTTGGCCTCCCTGGTACATTGGTTTATGTACGGTGAAGATTATATTAGGATTCCCACATTTTGATCCTAGACTTATTACTAACTTGCTGGGTGACTTTGGACATGTCACTCAGCCTCTGGCCTCACGGCCTTCCCCAGCCCTTTACTGACTGAAACTGGCAGCGGCAGGTGGTGAGAATTACCTAAATAAGGCTTTTCCTTCATTTTCTTAAGTCTTTGGCAAGCATTATTGCCTTTTGAGAATCTTTCTCCCAATTATTAATTCATTCCACAAAATTTAATGAGTACCAACTATGTGCCAAGCACTGCAAACTAATGTCAATTGCATTCTATTCCATTTTCCAAGGAATTGTGACTTACGGTAGACATTACTGGAAGTCAGGCAATTTTCCATTAGTGATTCCAGTAAACTAGTTTATCAATGAAACTCTTTTAGGAAATATGTCATTTCATTAGTTCAACTTTGGGGAGAAAAATATCCTAAACAAATGCATTTTGTATCAATCAGATGCTATGAAAAACCAAACTTAAACATAATCTTAGAAACACACACACACACACACACACACACACACACACACACACAAAGTAAAGATCCTTATACCAAGTTAGCTTTTCCAGTAAAAATTCAGTTCAGTAATGACACCCAGTACTTTAAAGGGAGGAAATGCTCCAAGCCCTGATTCTAAGCATCACCTTCATTCTGAATGAGCCCAGGAATCATGCATTCTCTTAGAACTGCCCAGATCACATAAACAACCAAAGTGAGGTGAAGTGGAGAGTATTTATCTAACCTAATGAGGCCTCTTCTCTTCAGAGTAAGAGACATCCAATAGCTTAAGGACAGAGGTTCTTGCTCTTTTCTCCACTGTCAGTCATCATTTCGATGATCATTTATTGACTGATGCAGGCCATCACGTGCCCCCAAAAAAGTGCTATACTCCTGAGAGTGGTGCTATTTAGTGACCACTTACTTTATGCCGACTGTTAGCCTAAGTGCTTTATGTATCTTATGTTATTTAACAACCACCAATGAAGCAATTCATTTTACAGAAGAGCCGGAAATCTGGGGAGATTAACTAACTTTTTCAAGGTCATACAACTAGTGAATGCCAAGTTGGCATGAAGGCCAGATGGTCTGATGCCCAAGCCTGTGCGGGTTCACAATAGGGTCTCTCTTTACCGTGAGCTAACAGACTAGTGATTTAAGAACTAATGAGTCAAATAAAATGTTACTGTCCCCAAGTACAAAAAGAGGTCAGAAAGGGAAAGAATGCTTGGCTGAAGTCAGAGAAGGTGGTTCCAAGTTGTCAGATGGGGTTCTGCACAGAAAACGTTGAATGAACATTTGTTTGAATGGTTGATACTATCAGAGATACGAGTCGAAACAAAATATGCCCCGTCCATGAAAGTGTTTTTAACTCCCTGAGAAAGAAAAGACTAAATCCAGACATAATCCTGACACAAGGTAGAATGTGGCAAGTGCCAGACCACCATGAACCTTGGAGAGAGGAATTACAGCCCCAAATTAGTGGGAAACTCGTGGGAATTGCAGCTTTTGAGCCAGTTCTGAAATAGGAGTAAGGAGACAGAGGTAAGGTAGATGCGTGAGCATACAGAGGCAGCTTCGAGAGCTGAGGAAGGGCAAATTCAGGGCACAGTTGAGGCAAGGCAAGCAGACCAGTTTGGTAAGAATATAAAGCATGAGGACCAGAGGAGAGAAAGATAAGGCTGGAAATGTGGGTGGAGTCCAAACACAGAGAGCTTTGAATGCTAATCCAAGGAGTGAGGAAGCCATTTTTACAAGGAGGAACCTCCTATAAATATTTTAGCCGACAGACAGCAGCAGCTATGAAAGGCAAGAGAAAAGAGGAAGATTGGGAAATGGCCAAGACCTTGCAAAAGAGGAGGCAGTGGTTCAGCATGTTGAGGATAAACTGAGTATCCCTCCCCTATGTGCTAGGCTCTAGGATGTCAAGGAAATAAGTTGCATCCTCAGGAGAAGGACACCTATTTGGGGAAGGGAATTCTTTAGCATAATCTGGGAATGAGTGCCTGAGAGATGCACATGGAAGAGTCTAGAGGCAAACAGAATAGAGAAACACATACAGGTACTTGCCTTGAGGTTCAAGCATGAGTATGTATGCCATTTGTAAGTCATCTACAGATAAGTCATTGCTGTGATTTATGTTCTGGATGTGTTGGATATGAAGTATACTTCGAAGTATGATCTAAGAACGATACTATTTTTCTGGTATTTTTCACAGGTAGCTAGTATAGCATTAATGCTATTTGCAGTGTGGGATCAATTAATGATAACCTATCCATCCATCCATTCATTCACTCAAAAAATATTTATTTAGGGTCTACAATGGGCCTTGGGATACAGAAAAGAAACGCAGGTTCCACCCAGAGAGAAGTGCAGATGACTCCAGAAGGCAAAAGCAGCGTGAGAAATGTCACATCAACGTCAGGCACAACCTCTTGGGTTTGAAAGAAACAGCCACTTCCTGGACAGATGTGACCATAATCGCTTACATTTCTGTAGCTTTCTAATATATGCGCAATATGCCATCTTAACAAATGGTAAGGTAGGCACTGTTAGCTCCACTTCAGAAATGCACACATGAAGCTCAGCTATATAGATAACCTGGTGCAGCACTAAGCAAGCCGCAGAGTCCAACCCTGCTCTGCACTGCCCCCTGCCCTCCGGCCAGCTGTGCGCTGCTCGGTGAGGCTGCGGCTGGCCCTGGGCAGGTAGGAGGTGGACACTGTAGGCTAGGAGTTCCCCGGCGGTGAGCGAGCCCTGCACAGTGCCTGCTGAGAAACTCCCTCAATGCACCCGTGAGGCGGCTAGTAGTGAGCTCCGTCGTCATGATCCAGACCGACATGAGCTCAGACGCCGAAGCCCAAGATCTGGCCTTCGTTTCTCGGGGCCTTGGTCCTGTGCAGAAGCGGGCTCGGGGTGGATGTGAGCAGCACGGGTGTCCAACTCATGTCCTGGGGGAATGGCCGGGGAGGAAAGGCAGGCTCCCTCCCTTCTCTGAGGGACCCCACTGACACAGCCAAGATCTCGATGACGTGGTTTCCCAGCCCAGCCCCGCTCCGCACCCGCAATTCACCGGCTCCTGCAGCCCCCCCACGCCCCCACCCCCGCTCTGGACTCCGGCTCCTCCGAGGTGGCTGGAGGCCGGGGGCGGGGCCTCGGGGCGGGGGCGGGGCGGGGCGGGGCGGGGCGGCGGCCGTTGCGGGGCTACGAGAGCGCGGGGCCGGGGGCGTGGGGCGCTGTGGGGCGTGCGCGCCGAGGGACCGCAGCCGACCCCGCTCCCCGCGCCCGTGCCCAGGCCCTCCGCAGAGCCGCGGCGCAGGACGGACCGCCGGCCGCGCAGCCGGTGCCGGGAGGTAGGTGCCGGGTCCCGGGTGCGCCCGGCGGGAGCCGCCCCGCGCCCTGAGCCGCCGGTCCCCGGGCGGTGACAGCCGGGGAGGCGCCGCGACGCCGGGCTTTGCCCTCGTCGCGCGGGGAGGGTCGGGGGCGCCCTCCTCCGGGTCCCCGCGGCGCCCGCGCCCCGCAGACGTCCTACCCCGCCCTGGGAGCGCGCGAGCGACGGCCACGCCGGGAGCTCCGGGCCGGCCCGCCGCGCCCCGCAGCCCCGGAGGCTCGGTCGGAGCCCGCGCCGGCGCCCGCGGACTCCCGCCGCACGGTGAAACGCAGAGCGGGGCAGGTGAGGCTGAGAAGCGCGGGCAGGCGGCTTCGCAGCCCTCGTCAGTGTCCCGTGCCGTTTCGTGGAATAGAAGTTTGGCTGGTATGTTCTTGGAGATCAAGTTTGGCGGGATCAAAATTCTGTGACTTTTTTTTTTTTTTTTTTGTAACTACAAGGCATTAGCACACAGCTACACCCCCAGCCGTTTTGTTTTGTTTTGTTTTTGAGACTGGATCTTGCTAAGTTGCCAAGGGTGGGTTCAAACTGCCATCCTCCTGCCTCAGCCTCCTAGAGTACTGGGATTGCAGATGTGTGCCACCACGCCTAGCCTATGATCTGTTTTGATGGTCATAAACTAAGCATAACCCAACGTCTACCATTGCCAAAAAAAAAAAAGCCATGTCACTTTTCTATACATTTTAATAACAGGACTTGATTTGCAAACAAAACTATAAGCATTAGTCAGTATTTCTTTAAATGAAAGTTTAACTCAATATATTTATGAGGGTGTAGTTTTTATTCCAATGACAGTTTCTTTAACTACAAGACAGTTTCTTTATATAAACAGGAAACAGGTATTGTTAAACATGACTTAGGTAAACAGAATAATTTATTTTAGTGTTGCTATTTCATGATCAGACACTTAGATGCAAAAGGGAGGATTACATTGCATTAGTTCAGGATTTACTCAGTATGTTTTCTGTGGAGGAATTTCACCTTAGGCATTTTTGCCAACTCTGCTTTCATGCAGTTTTAAAATATATTTTTATTTCCAGAACTGCTTATTATCTAATTTAAAGATGGATAACTAGAGGGGTGAGAAGTGGGCCCTCCTGTGGAAGGCAGTTTTTGACATATTCAGACATGGCGGAAACTTAAAAAGAATTTTTCTTCGTGTATTATTTACCAAGCTGTTCTGAAAATAATACAGAACACAGGAATGCATTTTGAAAATATTGCCTTGACATCAATACATGGAGTGTTATCGTAACCTGTCAAATCTTTGTAACCAATGGAAATGCCTTACGGTATCTACTTTATTACAATGGCCACACGGCTTTATTGACTTTAGAATTTTTTTCCACAGTAGGCGTTAACGCTGATGTGTCGTGTTAGCTTTTTCTGGGACACTTGTGGAAGTTCCTTGTTTCTTTGGCCGGAGTGTCTTATGACCGAGTCCAGGCCAGATCTTGAAGTTAAGGATGCATGAAGATTCCTACCCACTAGACATTGCAGTATAAAGTGCCTTTTCTATCAGAAGACTTGAGTAAGGGGCATTGCTAACATCTAAGTAGCTATTAAAGAGGCTTCTTAAAAAATAGAAGACTTGGGGCCGGTGAGATGGCTCAGCGGCTTAAGCGCCTGCCCGGCAAGCGCGAGGGCCCGAGTTCGACTCCCGGAACCCGCATATGAAAAAGGGGCTGGTGATATCGCTCAGCGGCACGGGTGCCTGCTGGCACGCGAGGTCCTGAGGTCGACCCCCGGTACCCACAAAAAAAAAAAACAAAACAAAACAGAAGACTACTTCAGATGATTAATCAGATTCTGGGCTTTGATTTTTATATATTTTAGAATGGAAAATAATTGTGACATATATTGTCACATCTTATACTGAACATACTAACTTAATTTACTAGTTATGAGCTCTGAGAAATTCTGCTGATGTTCACAAAGAGAATTTGAGTGTTCCTTTTTCACTCATTGAACTCTCAGAACCCACATTTAGCTTAGCTCAATCCCCCCGCTCCAGTCCACCCTCAAAATTTAACATGACGCAGTCACAAAGCTCCATACATCTTTACTCTCCCAAAGCCCAAACCTTTCAAATCTGATGAATCAATATTTAAAGTCAAACATTTAGAAATCGGGAAAGCCAACACACTCTCTCTGTGTTGACCTTGAGTTGAATAAGAAAGCCCACCTTGACTATGTGGACATTCCAAGTGAGTTAGCTGACCACTGCCTTGTGGTAGGAGAGGCATGCAACTGTTAAATACAGCTAATTATTAAATGTTCATAAGCTTTGTAAAGAAGACTTCTAGCTGAGGAAAAAGAACAGAACAGAATTTCTTTTCATGATTTTCTGGTCCAGCAGTGATTTCATTCATCATAATTTTTTTTTTTTTTTTTTGGTGGGTACCGGGGGGTCGACCTCAGGACCTCTCACGCCAGCAGGCGCCCGTGCCACTGAGCGATATCACCGGCCCCTTTTTCGTATGTGGGTTCAGGGAGTCGAACTCGGGCCCTCGCGCTTGCCGGGCAGGCACTTAAGCCACTGAGCCATCTCACCGGCCCCTCATTCACCATAATTTATCTGTTAAAAATGTCTGCATGTAGAAGTAAGACATTCAAACAGAACTGGATTATCTTCTAGTGCACACGCCATAAAATATGTACCTTTTAAAGTGACATTTTACAATCTAAGGTTTAAAAAGAATCACCTATGAGGTGAATTGGATGTCCAACCATTGTTATTTAGCCACTCTTCAGTCAGCTTGGATGGGTCGAATATGAGGAAATTCTAAAAGAATAGTGTCTACTAATACTGGAGAACACTCCGGCCAGAGGAAAGAGTGGTTCTGGAATCTCTCCAGACTTCCTTCTAAAATAAAAAAAAAAAAATTAGCAGCTGTGTTTTAGAGATAGATGGTTGCACACAGTTCTCTTAAAATCAACTGTGTAGGTATTTGAGGTCCCCTTGATCATTGATGCTACAATTGTCGTATTTGTGTTTTAGGATAGAGAAACACTTTACAATATGCTTGTTGATTGAACACTTTGAGAATTCTGACAATGGTTTCTCTAGGGTAAAGATGGTAGAATCTACAACTCAAAGATATAAAAATCAATCTCAGAAAATCCTAGGTGGAGTTCTGTTTAAAAAAAAAAATAGAAGCCTGACAGTGGCCCTTGATATTTTTGAACATTGGAAGAATTGGAGATATTGTACTTGGCAGCAGTTTTAAAGCTTATAGAGTTTTTGGTAGAAAATATGTCATGCTTTATAAAAGGGAAACCATTCCCCTTCCTCAACCAACAGCAATAAGTGTATTCTTATTACAGCACACCTTGGTGAGCTTAACAGGCTGGTAAAGTTTACCAACTCTGTTATGTAGGAAGAATGACTTTCAGGATATAGTGAAATTACAGAGTAAGATGCAGAATAGATAGAGGCTGGGGGTGCTTGTTGTATTTGGAAATAGCAGTATCCTAAATTTCTAATTAATTTTTTCATTCATGTGGGTTTGACAGTATTTATAAGTCATTTATTATTATGTGCCACCATTAAAATGTAAAAGTCTATATTTATAGCACTGGCTTTATTTCAATGCTGATTTTGTAAGTTGTAAGCCTGCCAGTTTACTTTGATGTTGATACATTTCTTTAAACATTTCAGCTTGGGGCCGGTGAGATGGCTCAGCGGTGTAAGTGCCTGCCTGGCAAGCGCGAGGGCCCGAGTTCGACTCCCGGAACCCACATACAAAACAAGGGCCGGTGATATCGCTCAGCGGCACAAGCGCCTGCTTGCAAGCGCGAGGTCCTGAGGTCGACCCCCGGTACCCACAAAAAAAAAAAAAAAATTTCATCTTATTGAATATTGGAAAAATGTAGGAGTTGAACATAGGTAGCCTCATTTCATAATGTTCATATAGTTTTACTAAATGAAAACTGTTACCTATTGCACTGCATCTGTGGGATAATAAACAGCTTCTAAGAGATGAAAGCATAGAAAACAAAATAACTTATTCTGAAAAAATTATTCAGATAATTCAAATTATTCCCAGGTTCATATGTTCTGCTCATTCATAAGAACAAACATAATAAAAATAATCCTCAGAAAGATTATTTACTATTAAAATTAGAAGGATAAATACCAGATCTTCTTCCAAAGTGGTGCGTATTTGGCAATACAGGTTGAGCATCCCTAATCCAAAGATCCAAAATCTGAAATACTCCAAAGAATGCTGACATGACATCATGAGTGGAAAATTCCACTTCATGCACAAATGTATTTCAAATGTATAGCATTACCTTCGGGCTCTGCGGACAAGGTACATGTGAAACATGAATGAATTTCATGTGTGGGCCTGGGTCTCATCCTCAAGATATGTCATTATATATATGCACAAATTCCAAAATCTGAAAAGTCCAAAATCTGAACCACTTTTGGTCCCATGCGTTTTGGATAAAAGATATTTGCCCTGCCTTAGAACACTATATCTAAGAAGTGGGGTCCCACTGTAACTTACATTTCAATCTTACGTAATATTTGCACATGTTTTTCACATCTGTTGTTTCATCCCTTACAAATCTGAGAGATAAAATATTATCTCTGATTAATGAATTTCTTCATTCATTTAACATGCACCGGGTATGTACTGGGTGAGTTACACTTCTGGAGTGAAATCAGGGTCTTGGTCGTGACACTCTCAAAACTCAGCCAAATGGGTAAGTGATAAAATGAGGAAGGGAGTCCAGCAGGACAGCAGGGACTGGAGGAGACTGGCGTTCCTGAAGGTGTGTTCTTCCGTGTAAGAGACAACTGATGCTCAGCCGTGGCTTGTCTGGCCTTCACATGGCATCCTGTAGTTGCCAGATTGTCTAGTTTTTCCTGGAGGTGCTTCATTTTTAATATTGAAAATTAGCTTTAAAAGTTCAGTGCTGCCATGGCAAAAGAAAATGTATGCTGGCTAAATGTAACACAAGAGCCGGAAAGAGAGAGAAGCAGTCGATGATGCGGTCCTGGATGCTGTGGGGACATCAAGGAGAGGTGCCCGTGTAGGTTTGGGGAAACCCAGAAACCTTTGGCAGGCAGGGTGGGGACAGGCATTGCAGACAGAGCTGGCGGTCTGACACCCTGTAAGTTAGAGCCTGGAGCTCCTCCTCCCCAGCAGGGCTCCTTAACTGATACCTCGGAGACCCTGCCCCTTTGCCCACAGACACACCTGCACAGGGGTTCCTGATTTTGGACAAGGGAGTGCAAGGGGTGTGCATGGATAGAACCTGTTGGATTCTGTCCCTTTTAAGAGGGGCCAATTAGGACACACCCACATTAGTTACCATTCTCCCCAGTGAGAAGGCTGAGCAGCTATATTTGATAAGAAGCCACTTGCTAGGCACCTCCACAGGGTGTTTGCCAGCTCTGTGCTCTGGGTTCGTGTCCCTTTTTTTTGTGCTTTCCTAGTTCTGATCTCACCAGCCTGCTTGTCATTGCTGAATGACAGGTAGGCAGCTATCCCATGCTTCTAGAATGCAGTCAGCCAGGCAGTGTTAGCTTTCTCTGTAGTCCTAGCCAGGGCAGGTTTCTCCGCATGCCTTCTGCAAAAAGTGGATGCTGGATTGCTAGGAGGTGTTGTCTAATCTGGATATTTTGGCAAACTATAAAAACCCCAGTGGATGGACCCATTGTACATAATCACATTAATTTGTTTGTCTCATGTTTAATAAGTCATCCCCAAATAAATAGATCTGAAACATATAAAAGCATTTTTCTGTCTTTGGGTCAGACCCTGAATGCCCAGACTTTAAAAGCAATTTCAACAAATAACCTTTTTATTGCCTTATTTTCATTTGAAATATTATTACTTAAACACAAGTTATTTCATTAAATTTTTCTTCTTTTTACGAGTGCTAAAAAAATTCATAAGGAATTTCATTTTATTCCAGAAATTCAAGGTCATACTCATAACATTCCAGCAGCTAAATTGTTTATTTCTAAAGTGCTCCTCGCCCAGGCTACATTAAAAGGTATTTGGGAGACCCCTGCCCCTGCCACGCTGTGGGCTTCCTGAGTGCCACCTTTGTGGTGGTCTCCCCAGCCTCACGCTCCTCCTCTCAGGCCCCGATGACGTTCGCTCACAGCTGGTTGAATGAGTAGAGGAACTGTAAACTCACGCTCCTCCTCTCAGGCCCCGATGACGTTCGCTCACAGCTGGTTGAATGAGTAGAGGAACTGTAAACTCCGTGACTTCGTTGGGTAGTGATTATCAGTTCTGCCCCTTGATTGCGGTGGTGTAAATGTCTCACATTTGTCAGGCGCAGTCTTCAAGGATGCTCACACTTACTAGATCATTTGATCCTCGATAGTAATGTCATAACATGAAGGACAAGCGTCACTAACACTCACAGAGCACTTACTATGTGCCAGAAGCAGTGGTATCGGTTAACTCTCCCGGAAGTGCTTGACCACTCTTAGCTCACTGAATCCTCGCGGCAGTCTGGGAGCCAGGTGCTGTCACCCACCTGATCCAGATGGAAGGAGACCGAGACTCCAGGCTGAGTAGTTTGTCTGGGCTTACACAGGGATAGGTGATATTCCCGGTGACAACAGCAGCATACACAGCAGCGGCCACCCCGATGGAGATTTATTCTTATTTAGGCACTGGGCTAGTTAATTCTCACTGTGAGATAGGTTCCATTTTTATCTCTTTATAAACGTGACATTGCTAAGAGGTGCTTCCTGTTTGTCTTCTCCAGAAGCTAGCATGGTCCCAGGAGAGCGTTCTGTCCCAACTAGTTGCGCCTCTGTGGTATGTAGAGACTCTCTGCAAGTCTCTTTTTCTCTTATTTGGTGTAAATGGTTTGGTATGACTGGTTGAAAATCTCTAATCCAAAATCCAAAATGCTCCAAAATCTGAACAACTTTGAGTTCCAACATGGTGCCACAAGTGGAAAATTCCAAAGCATGAGACTTTCTTTCATGCACAAATTTATTTAAAAATACTGTATAAGGCCAGGTGTGGTGGAGCACACCTAATCCCAGCACTCGAAGGCTGAGGCAGGAGGAGCGCTGAGAATTCTAGGCCAGCCTGGGCTACAAAGTGAGTTCAAGGCCAGCCTGAACTGCATAGTGAAACCCTGTCTCCAAAAAAAAAAAAAAAAAAAAAAAGTGCTTAAAAATACTGTATAAAATTACCTTCAGGCAATAAGGCATATATGGCACATAAATGAACTTAGTATTTCGACTTGGGTCCCATCCTCAAGATATTTCATTATATATATGGAGATATTCCAAAATCCAAGAAAATCTGAAATCTGAATTACTTCTGATTCCAAACATTTCAAATAGTGGATATTCAACCTGTATATTCTTTTTCCATTAGATATAAATTGTGCACTTTTAACTTTTTAGAAATTGACACATTTTTGAAAATTTAAAACCATGTCAAGAAATAGATAACCTGAAGTGTACATTTCAGAGAATGTGCTTTGTCTTTCCACCCATCCCCAACCCTTTGTCTGCACAAGCAGTAAGTTCCATGGCTGGACAGTTGCTGGATGACTCTGAGGTATGCTGGGGGGGAAGCTCTGACTAAGAAGCTGAAAAAGTTTGAATTTACTCAAAACGGGCCATTCATTCAATAAGCGAGTTCCTGCTGCTCTGCCCATGGGACCTGCAGAGGCAGCTGAAGTGACCCCTCTGGGTTAGGCACCTCCAGGGCCACCTGCCTGTGACAGATGGCTGTCCTCACTCCCTGTTCTCTGCTTTGATTTCTAAGTAATCAGATGATCTAGCTGTTCAGGGGTCTCTCTTAATTTTGGAAGATTCTACTTTAAAAGAAACCAAACCGTTATTTCTGATAGATGGAGCCATTTAAAAAACAAAAATGTCCTTGCTTGACCTTGTGTGTCTCTATAAAAAACAATCAGATTTGTTTCTGCATTTTAAACCATTCTTGGTGACAATCAAGACACGGGTTTATGTTTTATTAAAATGTTGGGTCAGCGCCTCCCATCGTGTCCCTTCGGACTCTCAGATGTTCTAAATGAACGCTTACTTTTCCACCAGTGAGGAATTTGCATTGTGCTGCTTTGGAGAAGAATTCACACAGGCCAGACCTTAGCTGTCTGCTTCCTGGTGGAGGTGAAGGTCCCAAGATCCAAGCATAGTACTTTCTGTTTGTTTGTTTGTTTGCTTGCTTGTTTATTTTTGTACTGAAGGTCGAACCTAGGGCCTTCATACTGAACTTCTTCCCAGCCCTTTTTGATTTTTGATTTTTTTTATATTTTGAGACAGGGTCTTGCTAACTAGTTAAATGGCCCAGACTAGGCTGGAACTTGGGGTTCTCCTGCCTCAGCCTCTCAGAGTGTTAGGATTACAGATGTGTACCACTGTGCCTGGGTCCAAGCAGTGTGCCTGTATGCAGCAGAGCACATTGGGTGACAGAGTGTATATGACACAGCAAATGTAGGAACAGCGACCCTGGAGCCATCCTGCCTGGGTTTGAATATTGCTCTGCTTCTTACCAGCAGGGTGACCTTGGGCAGGTCATGCAGCCGCTCACAGCCTCAGTTTCCCTATCTCTAAAGTGGACAGAATAATAGTGTTGATATTTTAGAGTACTCATGAGGCTCAGCATGCTAAAAGTAGTACTTTGCTCAGGGTGCTTAGCAAGTGGTTTTTTTTTTTTTAATCACTGCTATTATCCTGGTGGCACTGTCTAAATGGAAGATTTGTAAGTCACTGGCTGAATGTGATTCTCTTCTGAATGAAGTAGATTGGATACTAAAGACTTGGGTAGAAAAATAAAGGCAAGTATACCTGAGAATTCAGAGCTAGTAGGAGTTTCGCTTGTAATGTGTAGGTAAGCTAGGCATCAATTCTCATTACCTAAAGTCTAAAGGAATTATGTATTATATATCTGTTGTATCTTTTTAACATGAATAATGTTTAGTTCCTCATGTATCTAGGAAGTGGCGGACATCAGATAGCAGATACGGAGCAGAGCTGGCAAAGCGCTTAGTGTTGACCGTGTCTTCCTTCTTACCTCTGATTTAGAACCCTCCTGGAATACATTTGATAAGGGCAATGGCTTTCAAAGAACTACAAGAACAAGAGAAAACGTTCTTCACCATTCTCCTTTTATTAGGCTATCTGGTAAGTAAACGCATTTATTTCATAAGAATGTAGCACAAGTTTGATCTTGTATTATTTTTCATTCCAAATTGCAGTTGATAACTTTTGTGTATAATCAGTGGAAAAGTCTTGCTAAGCTGTGGTGTTTTTAACAAGTGTTGAAATTACTTTATTTGAATTTAGATGAAGTCATAAAATTTCCCTGTTACTTATAGCATTAGGGTAATGACATTATCTTGGATTTATAGGTACAGATCTCTCATAACACATCTCTAGCCTCTAACAAGAACATAGAGGCTAATTTGGAGCCTCTTAAAATTTAATGAAGAATTTAGAATGGATGTTTAAGAGTTATTATTTTGATAGCTATTTATATGCATCTTGGTTTCCAAAAGTATTAAAGGCAGGTGGAAAGTATTAATGTTTGAAAGTATAACCAAATATCTATGAAAGTGTCAAAAAAAAATGAAATTTATTTAATGTAGAGATATAATAAAGATCTACAATTATAGAGAATTATTTACACTGAAGACTGCCTGAATCTTGGAAGACACAGTAAGAGGAAATGGGGTCATATTGGATCTGAGATCCAGGCAGGTAGCGTATAAGGAAAGCTTCCCTTCTGTTAATTAAAGTTGTTAAACATTGAATAAATGACCTACAAAGGAGGTCATGGAGTTTCTTATTAGAAATAACAGTCTTTTTGTGGTAGAAGGCAAACTCATACCCTCAATAAAATCAGACTTCTCCAAGTCAGGAGGAGCTAAGAGAGGTGGAAAGAGAATGTTGGATCTTTATCCCCAAAGAATTCTCTAGTCCTCATCCCCACCTTGATTTCTCTCTCCCATTTGCCCTAGGGGTTCAGGCTTTAACTTTATCTAAGGATGTTTACAGACATCATTATGTGTATTCCTGCTTCAAGGTGGAAGTAATTCCTTGTTGCTTGTTACAATGAGCATGAAAAATAGTTTCCTTAGGAGAGACATTACACACAGCAGGCTTTCCCCGAGGGACCTCCTAGGTTTCTCAGCTTTCGTTCAGGAGAACACAATTATGATCAGTAATGTTACTCAGGGCATTTAGGATAAGAGTTTGAACTGAATGTCTTCACCAAATCTGCCATACCAGTAATACCACGATTTTAGATGAAATATCATCCATTAAGAAGCAGGTAAACACAGTTCTATAGGGTAATAGTGATAAGGCAACCTTGGTTTTAGTTAAAATAAGAGAATAAAACTTATTTGGGAAAATGACTTCACAAACTTTGTTTTTGTCAAAGTATAATTTTTCTATCTTAGTTCTATGCTATGAGCCAAGATATGTAGGAAATAGCCAGGTGGTAATCAGTTAAGGGTGTAAGTTTGTATCCACATAGCACTTTTGCTTGGAAGAGTTTTGGAGATTTTGGCCATGATTTTCATCCTCGCCACCATGACCACCACTGCCATCATCAACAATTTCATTGATCTCATGATTGTCAAATAGTATTTTTTGAAGGATAACCTCTAAGTAGATGTAGTGCAATGTAAAAGATTGAAAATTCTCCATCAAAGCCATTTAGATCTTTATGTCTAAAGGATAATTGCAAGTTCTTGTGGCTATAAAAATATATTATATTGATTTAGTTATTCAGTTTATTATTCTTGAATACATTTATATTTCTTGCAGATCAAAAAAGTTTTTTGTGTTTAGTTTTCTTTTGTTAATTCAGAATTTTTCAGGTAACAAAGGGACCTTGGGTTTCTGCAAGGCTGTTCTTTCATATGTCATCTTAGAAAAGATAAAAGCAACAAGGTGGCTTCTGCCCTGAGTACACAGAAGAGTCTCAGAGGAAGACAGCATTTAACTTCAGGAAAAAGGGAGACTCTACTAATGGAATGAATGAGCATTCTCTGAATACAGAGGAGAATTCGGATTACTGATTTGTTTGTTCCACTGATTCATTCAGAAAGTGGTTTTTTTTTTTTTTTTCTTGAAGTGAAAATTAAATTGACCTCACTCTGAGTTGATGTTTACATTCGGCTATTATGTGACTGACACTGAAGATATGATGCCTTTCTTGCAAACAATAAAATGAAAGTACTTTAAGATAACACTTGGTGAAACTTTTTTTTCCAGTCATGTAAAGTGATCTGTGAAACTGGAGACTGCAGACAACAAGAATTCAGAGATGGGTCTGGGAACTGTGTTCTCTGCAAACCATGCGGGCCAGGCATGGAGCTGTCTAAGGTACATGTTGGGTGCATGGTGAATTGTGTATCTGTGTTTGTAAAATGCATTCTTTTTAGCTCAGTTCTTTTAGTTAATTATTAATGAAGCTTTGGATACCATGACCAAATTCTGGGTTCATTATGTCACTTTAGCCAAACATTATCCAATTCCCCTTTCAATACTTCTGATACATGTGTCTTAATGAGATAACTAGGTTCTCAAAACCAGAATTCAACAAATGTCATTAGTTTATATAATTTAGTGTTTATATTATTTTATTGAAAGCATAGCATTTTTAAGTTTAATTTGATTTAAAACTTAAAATATTGATAACAGAAAATGTGAATGCTATCATTTACTTTTTTTAAAAAATGAATGTTACCCTTGCCAGTAAATGAATATAGTATACTTAGTATCCTAAGTAAAGTTGCTTCAAGGTAGAAATTCTTTTTCAAATTAGGATTTTGAAGTTCCTTTGGTAACACAAGTATTATTAATCTCACCACTTTGAGGGTATGTTACCCTCAGGAGTACTTTAACTATTGTTTATTAAGAAATAGTGAGTTATAACATGGGTTATTTCACAGACTTGCTATACATCTATTTACCTTATTTTCTGATCTTTTGAAGATCTTACTATTTGTGGAGAGTTGATGTAATGTTTTATTCTAAATAAAGCATCAAAGCCATCGTATTAGAAAAAAGACAATAGATTCCTTTTATTTAAAGTGACTTCTAAAAGAGAAGTCTTTTTCCCCTATAGACTACTATTATTTAAGGTTGAATCATTGATTTTTTGATCAATGATCTACAAACAGCAGGAAACAAAGAATAATGCATTCCACAAGTAGATCCTGGAGGAGGGCTTTTCTCCCTGGTTGTCATGTAAAATAAGAGGCAGCCTCAGGGTCCTGGGCTTTACTTTTGCTTGAAACTGACTGACCTTCAAGCTGTGTGTGACTGACCTTCAAGCTAGTTAATTGTAGTATCTCAGCAGATAGTTTCCAGCCCCTCTTGATTATAGTAACATGCATTTTTAGACATAGGATTCACCACGTTGGGTGGCAAGAGGTTCATTTGTAGCAGATCTACTTATCTAGCATCGGTACAAAAAAAGTTTAAAATGCCTTTGGACCCAAGAAGAAAATAGATGAAGTTCTGTTCTTCAAAAGTCCTCTACCAAAATTTCCGTGAAAGTCTAAATGAAACTTTATAAATTCTGAGAGATGAGTAAATCTTTTTTTCTTTTTCTTTTTTTGTCTTTTTGAGACAGGGTTTCACTATGCAGTTCAGACTGGCCTTGAACTCACTATTTAGCCCAGGCTGACCTAGAGCTCTTGGCAATCATCCTGCCTCAGCCTCAGCTGGTATAACAGGTGTGCGCTACCATGCCCAGCCTCAGTAAATCATTTCTAAAAAATTATTCTCTTTCCTTTATCCTTTCAATCTAGAGAATATAACCTTAAAATTGTTTCTGGAGAATCAGATCCGAAGATAAAGGTCCAGTCAGCTCTCATTTTTTTCAATGAAAAAATACTGTTTTCCAGTTTTCGTGTCCACATGTAAGGAGCTTGTAAAAAGCTGAACAGACTGAACAGCCGACAACTCTTCTTAGATCTGTAGGAGAAGCGAGGTCCCAGGAAATACTAGTTTAAAATGCTAGTGTTCCGGGGTACAGACACAGAGAATCACATTTCAGCAGAAATCTCCTGGGCACTGACACTGGGGCTGGAACACCTGACTTGGAGCTGACAAATCACCACGGCCTGGGAATGGAGAAGTCCGAGGGGCCACAATACCAGGGAACCTGAGGTCACCACACTTTTGTTTCATCTTTACAGGATTAAATTGATTCTTGGAGTAAATATCAGAGAAAAGCCACTCCATTCTTCAACTGAGGAAGAGGGAAAGGGACATTCTCAAATATCCCAGAGCTCCAGGCCCTGGGGAACAGCTAAGAAAGCGGAGGGTGACTGCTGGGCTGTCATTGGAGCCCCACTCACCTGTGAAAGGGAAATAACCACTTCCAGCCCAGTCTAGGCAGCCGGCCCCACCAGGGGATGGAGTTGGTGGGGAGACTGAAATATTTGTGACCGATACCTAACTTAGGGTGCTAGAATGCTTCCCCTTCCTGACACTCTCTGAATCTCTCCATATCACTAAAGGCCTATTTACAGCAGTTCTCTTTACCCAGATAATCATGTATCACTTCTAATAGAAAACTACAAGGCATACTAAAAGTCAGAAAACATAAGTTTGATGAGACAGAGCAAGCATCAGAACAAGAAATGGCAGAGAGGCTGTAATTATCAGACAGAAATTTAGAATACCTGCGATTAGTGTGCCAAGGGCCACAAGGAATAAAATAGACATTATGCAAGAATAGGTGGGCAGTGTGAGCAGAATGATGGAAATACTTAGAACTAGAAAGAAAGTCTAGCGATCAAAAACACCAACAGAAATGAAGAAGGCCTCTGATGGGCTTATTAGTAGACTGGACACAGCTAAGGAAAGAAATCTCTGAGCATGAAATATGGTACATCAATAGAACATAAAAAATCAAAGATTTTAAAAAACTTCAAGCATTGTAGGGCAACTACAAAAGGTATAAATGTGCATAATGGGATTATTGGAGGGAGGAGAGAGAGAGAAAATGAATGAATTTGAAACAGTAACTTAGAATTTCTCCAGATTAATGTCAGACACCAAATCACAGATTCAGGAAACTCAGAGAATACCAAGCCAAAAAAAAAAAAAAAAAAAAAACACCTGTACCTAGGTGTACTATTTCCAAACTATAGAAAAACAAAGATTAAAGAAAAATATCCCAAGAGAAATAAGAGGGGTGCACCTTATCTAGAGAGAAGCAAAGGTAACAATGACATCTCACTCAGAGAACAAGCAAGCAAAAAGAGAATAGAGTGAATGAACTATTTAAACTGTTCATAGGGGAAAAAAGTTACCAACCTAGAATTCTATGACATTGTCCTTAAAGCGAAGAAGAAATAAAAACTGATAGGTGCATTAGGAGGAACACATGAACCCACTGTGATAGTGGGAGACTTCAAGACTCCTCTGTCAGAAATGAACAGATCCAGCAGGCAGATTATCAGTAAAAACATATCTGAAGTCAATAATATCAGCCAACTGGATATAATTGACATCTGTAGGTAACTTCATCCAACATCAGCAGAGCACACATTGTTCTTAAGCTCACGTGGAAAGTTCACCAAGCTAGATGACAATGTGGACCATTTAACAATCCCTAATAAGTCTAAAAGAAATCAGACAATACTACCTGCTTTCAGACACAACGAAATAAAACAAAAGTCAATAACAGAAAGATAGCTAGAAAAATCCCCAAATATCTGAAGATTAACACTACTAAATAATACCCAAGTTGAAGAAATCACAAGAAAAAATTTTTAATATTTTTAAGAAAATGAAAATGCAATTTTATCAAAATTTGTGACATACGATGAAGCAGTGCTTAGAGTAAGTTGATAGTATTAAACATGTGTATTATAAAGGAGATCCTGAATCACCAATCTAAGCTTCCACATTGTGAAACTAGAAGAACAAATTAAGTCCAATGTGAGAAGAAAAGAAATAATAAAAATTAGAGCAGAAATCAGTAAAACTGAAAACAGGAAATCAATAGGGAAAATTAACAAAACCAAAAGCTGGATTTTGGAAAGGTAAATAAAATTAATAATCATCTAAACAGGCTAAGAAAACAAATGATAGGACACACATTACAAATATCAGAAATGAAAGAAAAGACATCATTACATAGCCCAAGGATATTAAAACAATAATGGAATACTATGAACAACTCAGTGCCTGCAAGTTTGGTAACCTAGGTAACCAATTCCAATGGTTCCAGTGTAACTTCCAATTCCATGGAAGATACAATCTGCTAAAACTTACACAAGAAAAAATACGCAATTTTTGTAGGCCCATCTCTATCAAAGAAATTAAAACAATAATTAACAACTGTCTTGGTTACTTTCCTCTCGTTGCTGAGACAGAATACCCAACACCCAAAGTTAAGGAAGGAAAGGTTTATTTAGGTCACAGTGTGTAAAGGTTTCAGTCCATAATCAGCTGGGTGCAAAGCAGGGTGGCATGGCAGAGGGGCAATAGTTCATGGCAGTGGAAAACAGCAAAAGCAACAAGAACAAAAATGGAGAGAGCAAGCCTCCTTTCCTCCCTTATATTGTATGCAGGCTACCCACCCTAGAGTGAGTCATTTATACCCACACCATCTCCATGCCTTCCTCTTGTACAGGCTGAGGATGTTTACAAAGTGAGGACCCTGGCCCCCTGCTGAGTCACTTAGTTAAGCTTCTAAACTTCTCCAGTTGATAAAATGAATCAACCATTACAACATCCTGGAGTGTAAACAGAGCCCTAGGGCATGTCCTCTACACTGTAGGATGTAGAACTGCTGAGCTACTTCATAAAGCTTCTAAACTTCTCAAGTTGACACAGTGTATCAACCATTACAACAACCTTCCAAAACTGAGAGCAGTAGGCCAAGATGAGCTTACTGGTGAATTCTACCAGTTAAGAATAAATTATATCAGTTCTTCAGAATCTCTTCCAGAATATTGAAGCAGAGAGAACTCTTTCTAACACATTCAGTGAATATTAGGCCAGCATCACCTTAAGAACAGAGACATTATAAGAAAACTGCAGAACAGTATCTCTCATGATCATAGATGCAAAAATCTTCAATAAAAAATATTGGCGAATTAAATGCAACTCTGTGTGTGTGTGTGTGTTTGTGTGTGTGTGTGTGTTTGTGTGTGTGTGTGTGTGCCATGACCATGTCTGATTTATCCTGGTTATATTAGATTGGTTCAACATTTGAAAATTAGTTTAATCCATCACATCAACACACTAAAGAATGAAAATCCCACAATCATATCAATAGCTGCAAAAGAAGCATTTTAAAAAATCCAACACCCATTCATGATAAACTGGGAATGAAGAGAAACTTGTTCAGTTTGATAAAGAATATCCATCAAAAGAAACTATAGTTAATATCACACTTAATGGTGAGAAGCTAGAATCTTTCTCACCAAGATCAGGAATATTCTTTTTTAGCATTGAACTAGGTATCCTAGCTAATGCACTAAGACAAGCAAAGGAAGTAAAAGGTACACTGATTAGAAAGGAAGAAATAAAGTTCTTTTTTTGCAGGTGGTCTGATCAGCTATGTAGAAAATCAAGAATTGACAGAAAACCTCCTGGAACTAATAAACAATTACAGTAACATTATAGAATTTAAGTTAATGTACAAAGTCTTTCCCTGTGCTGGGAATGAACAAGTAGAACTTATAATTAAAAGTACATTTACGGGGCCGGTGAGATGGCTCAGCGGCTTAAGCGCCTGCGCGGCAAGCGCAAGGGCCCGAGTTCGACACCCGGAACCCACATACGAAAAAGGGGCCGGTGATATCGCTCAGCGGCACGGGCGCACAGGCACCCGAGGTCCTGAGGTCGACCCCCCGGTACCCACAAAAAAAAAAAAAAAAGCACATTTACATTAACATCTCTAAAAATGAAATAGTTAAGTATAAATCTAACAAAAAATGTACATGATCTATAGGAGGAAAATCACAAAGCCCCAGTGAAAACAAAAATCAAAGAGTAACTAAATAAATGGAGAGAGATTACATATTCATGCACAGGGAGATTCAAGATGTCAGTTCTTTTCTACTTGATATATCTTGATCTACTAATCTATCAGGATTCAGCACAATCTGAGTCAAAATCTCAGAAATTTATTTTACAGATATTGACAAACTGACTCTAAAATTTATGTTGAGAGGCAGAAAAGCCCTCAGAATAGCCAACATAGTCTTGAAGGAGAAGGAAAAACTAGAGAAGTAACACTTTTTATGTCAAGACTTAATATAAAGTGACAATAATCAAGACAATTATTAGCAAGAGAGTAAACAAATAGACTGATGGAACAGAACAAAAGAATAGATCGACATAAATGCAGTCAGTTTGACAAAGGTGCAAACACAATATAATAGGGAAAAGATAGTCTTTCCAACAATTGGTATGGAAACTGGACATCCACAAACCAAAACAAAAAAAAAAAGAAAAAGAAAAAATGAATCTTGATAAAAACCATATACTCTTAACAAAAATTGATTCAAAATGGATCACAGGCCTAATGTAAAAAGCAGCATTACTGTAAAACTGCTAGAAGATAACATAGGAATAAATCTAGATAAGCTTGGATTTAACTGTGACTTTTTACTTATGACACCAAAGGTACAGTCTATGAAAGGAAAAACTGGTGACCAGGACTTCATTAAAATTTAAAATTTTGGTTATTCCTGGTACTAAAAAAAAAAAAAAAAAAAAATTTGTGAAGAGATGAAAAGCAAATCATAGACTGGAGAAAAATATTCACAAAGATACTTAACAAACACTATCATCTAAAATACGCAAACAACTGTTAAAACTCAACAATAACAACCCCACTAAAAAAAAAATGTTTCAAAGCCCTTAACAGATGCCTCACCAAAGAAGTTATTATAAGCATATAAAAAGATGTTCCACATTTTTCCTCATTGGTGCAGTGCAAATTAAGACAACAGTGAGATGCCACTGCATACCTACCAGGATGGCTAAAATCCAGCGCACTGGTAGCTGGGAGGACGGGGAGCAACAGGAACTCTCTCATTTGCTGCTGGTGGGATGCAAGATGGGACGGCCACTTTGGAGGACAGTTGGTGGTTTCTGACAAAACTGAACATACCTACCTTACTATTCAGTCCAGCAATTGCAGATTTGAAAATTTATGTCTACACAAAATTCTACACATAGATGTTTATAGCAGCTTAATTCATAAATACCAAGACTTCGAAGCAACCCAGCTGTCCTTCAGTATGTGTGTGGATAAACAAGTACATCCAGACAATGGATCATCTTCAACCCTAAAAACAAAATACACAGAATTATTAAGCTGAGAAAAAACACGTTAACCTTAATTCTAAATGTATGGTACTAAGTGAAATCTGAAAGGACTGCATATGACCTGGAACAAGCAAAACTATGGAGACAGTAAGAAGATCAGTGCTTGTCAGTTATAGGAGGAAGGATGAGGGAAGGGTGAAACACCGATGCTTAGGCCAGTGAGAACACTCTATGAGATTATAGTGGTAGATACATGTCAGTGTACATTTGTTCAAACCCATAAAATACACAGCACCGAGGTTGACGGGGATGGGGAATACAGAGACTATCTCTGCTTTAAAAAATAAAGTCTGAGATATAGTGGCATGGCCCTGTGATCCCAGCTTCTCTGAATGCTAAGGCAGGACAATTATGAGTTAGAAGCCAACCTGGGCAACATAGCAAAACCCTCCATCTCAAAAACAAAACCAAAAATAAAATCTATATAAAATGGAAAAAAAAATCCATCTTCTGATAACATTATTTGATAACAATTTCTGTATTTCATATTCCCATGGATATCCAGAAGAAATATTTTTCCCCATGTAGCCACTTTTCTAGGTACTGAAATAGCTATCCAACCCAATTACACTGGGGACAACCAAGGGAAGCCCCTCGCAGTTCTGCTGGTGCAGACACACCTCAGAGAGCTACCCTGTCTCCGCGCTGTGCCGTGGGGGGCCACCTTGAGCAGGCCACTGTGTCACCCAGCTTCTCATCGCTGCTGACAGAGTGCCTGGCTCCTGAGAGACACACAGGACATTTGCCCAAGGAGCGAGAGAATCACTCAACCTTGGGTAGTTTTGGGGGAAAAAGGCAACACTTAAATCTAGTAATATAAAAATTAATAAATTTGTATATATTGTAAATAATATATTTGCAGAGTCTTTATTCTTGGTTTTAGCACATAGTGAATAAAATTAGGAAGTGAGCCTTGTTTGTACTCAGAGGCAAAAAGTTTCCAACATATAAATAAAAATATATTTAGATTTCTGTTTCTCAGTTAATGGAGACAAAGTGCTTGAACTTTCTATAAGCAATTTCTTAGGAATTAGCACATTTTAAACTGCCCATTCATTAATTTACAGTCTTTTTTCAGGATTCCTTTATGTCTTCAGCAATAACATATATATTTTAGAGAAAAGTTGTAAATTTATTAAAATCAAATAACTTATTAAATTAACAATTACATTCAACTGCCTAATTATCATTTTCAAGCTTTAGACAATGAGGGAAAAATATATTCTTTTGGTATTAAGCTTGATTTAAAATTTTGATAATTATATAAATAATATATTTTAACTTGGAATACTAAGTATATTGTTTTTGATTTACAGTGAAACAATGAATCTGAAGCTTATAATTTTGCATATTCGAAATTTGAAATTTTGAAAGCTCAGTAAAAACGTTTTAAAGTCAGTTATGAAAAAGTAAAAAAGCTGGATCGAGTTACTTATATGAACAATTAAGTTTTCTTTTTCTTAAGGATAAAAAAAATACATTTTCAGCAGACCTAAAAGCCTTTAAATATCCTTTATTCTTTTTTGTTTTTTTTAAAGAGAAAAAAAATAGAATAAAATTTCAAAACAACATAATAGGAGGGTAACAATAGTTAATACATTAAGTATTGTTATCTTTAAATTAGTTACTCAGAGTACAAGATACAGCATTCAATTGTCCAAACAATATTAGCACAAACCTTTCTTTTCAATGAACTAAGAGAAATTAGTAGTGTTTCTATCTTAACTATCTTTTATATATATATATATATATATATATATATATATATATATATATATATATATATATTTGTTGTTGTTGTTGTTGCTTTTCCCTTCTTTCTTTACTTGGTTCCCCCATCCCAGTTTCTCTTTCCTTTTGAACAGTTTCTTCCCACTTCACAATATCTATTGTACATTTTGGATCTTGTTTACTCGTTCAGCTTCTCACACTAGGGAGACAATACCTTGTTTACACATGTGCGTCTGGTTTATTTCACTTATGAGTGTGGTCTTGAGTTGCATCCATTTACCTACAAAAGTTTCCAGTTTATCCTTCTTTATGGCTGAGTAGTACTCCATTGTATAAAAATATCACATCTTTTCTATCCATTCTTCAGTTGATGGGCATTTGGGATGTTTCCAAGATCTAGCTATTACAAATTGTGCTGCTATAAACATGGGTGCACATATATCACTGTGGTACGATATTTTTAATTCTTCTGGGAAGATACCCAGAAGGGGAATAGCTGGGTCAAATGGGACCTACAATCCTAGTTTTTTGAGGAATCTCCACACTGATTTCCACATTGGTTGCACCAGTCAATACTCCCACCAACAGTGGAGAAGGGTTCCTTTTCCCCACACCTCACCAGCATTTGTTATTGGTTGATTTCTTCATAATAGCCATTCTTTCTGGGGTGAGATGGAATCTCAGTGTTGTTTTAATTTGCATCTCTCAAATGACCAGTGATGTTGAACATTTTTTCATACATTTGTTTGCTGTTTGTATTTCTTCATCTGAGAAATGTGTATTCATCTCAGATGCCCATTTTTGGATTGGGTCTTTAAATTTGGGAGGTCTGATTTTTTGAGTTCTTTATATGTTCTTGATAATAATCCTTTGTCTGAGGAAAGGCAAATTTTTTCCCACGTTGTGGGTTGTCTCTTCACTCTGTCGGTGGTTTCTCTTGCTGTGCAAAAGCTTTTTAATAAGATGAGATCCCAGTTGTTGATTCTTTGTGATAGTTCCTGTGTGATTGCGGTTTTATTCATAGAGTCTATGCCTACACCAGTGTCTTCAAGAGTTTTACTTATTCTATCTTCCAGCAGCTTTAGTGTTTCTGTTTTAATATTTAGATCTCTGATCCATTTTGAGTTTAGTTTAGTGCACGGTGAAAGATATGGGTCTAATTTTAATCTTCGGCATGTGTAGAGCCAGTTTTTCCAGCACCGTTTATTAAAGAGGCTGTCTTTCTTCCAGTGAATGTGTTTGGCACCTTTGTCAAAGATAAGGTGGCTTAGTATGTCTGGAGTTGTTTCTGTTCCATTGATCTTCGCGTCTGTTTTTTTGCCAGTACCATGCTGTTTTTATCACAGTAGCTTTATAGTATAATTTCAAGTCAGGGATTGTGATATTAGTTCTTCCTACCCAAGAGCAAGGGATATCTTTCCATTTTCCAATATCCTCTTCAGTCTCCTTTTTTAGAGTACTGTAGTTTTCAATGTAGAGGTCTTTTATATCCTTTGTTAGATTGATTCCTAGGTATTTCATTTTTTTGAATGCTATTATGAAAGGTATTGTTACCCTAATACCTCTCTTTTTTTTTTTTTTCCTGTGGGTATTGGGGGTCGACCTCAGGACCTCGCGCACCAGCAGGCACCCGTGCCGCTGAGCGATATCACCGGCCCTTTTTTTGTATGTGGGTTCCAGAAGTCGAACTCAGGCCCTTGCGCTTGCCAGGCAGGCACTTATGCCGCTGAGCCATCTCACCGGCCCCCGTTACCCTAATTTCTCTTTCAGTGAGTTTGTTATTTGTGTACAGGAAGGCTATTGATTTTTTTGTTTGTTTGTTTGTTTTAATGTGGGTACCGGGAGTCGACCTCAGGACCTCGCCGCTTGCCAGCAAGTGCTTGTGCTGCTGAGCGATATCACTGGCCCCTTTTTCCCTTTATGTGGGTTCTGGGAGTCGAACTCAGGACCTCGCGCTTGCCAGGCAGGAGCTTATGCCACTGAGCTATCTCACTGGCCCCCAGGCTATTGATTTTTGAGTGTTGACTTTATCCAGCTATGCTACTGAATTTGTTTATTAAATCTAGCAGTTTTTTAGTAGAGTTTTTGGGGTCTTCTATGTAGAGTATCATGTCATCTGCAAATAATGATAATTTAATTTCTTCCTTTCCTATTGTTATGCCTTTTCTTTCTTTCTCTTGTCTAATTACTCTGGCTAAAGTTTCTGGGACTGTGGTGAATAAGAGTGCAGACAGTGGACATCCTTGTCTTGCTTTCAGTTTTTGTCCATTTAGTATGATAATGGCTGTTGGTTTGTCATAGATGGCTTTTATCAGATTGAAATAAAGACCATCTATTCCAATTTTCTTTAGGGTTTTTATCATGAATGGGTGCTGGACTTTGTGAAGAAAAAAAGCTTTTTCTGCATCTATTGAGATGATCGTATGATTTTTGTCTTTGGCTCTGTTGATACGATGTATTACATTTATTGATTTATGTATGTTGAACCGTCCTTGTATCCCCGGGATGAATCCAACTTGGTCATGGTGTATAATCTTCTTGATGATTTGCTGCATTCTGTTTGCCAGTATCTTATTGAGGATTTTTGCATCTATGTTCCTTAGGGAGATTGGCCTGTAGTTCTCTTTCTTGGTTAGGTCCTTCTCTGGTTTTGGTATCAGGGTAATGCTTGCTTGCAGGAATGAATTTGGGAGTATTGCTTCCCTTTCAGTTTTATTAAAGAGTTTGAGAAGTAGTGGTGTTAGGTCTTCTCTAAATTTCTTGTAGAATTCAGCAGTGAATTCATCAGGGCCTGGGCTTTTCTTTGTTGGGAGGTTTTTAATGACATCTTTGATTTCATTGATTGATATTGGCTTATTTAGGATTTTTATATCTTCTTGATTCAGCTTTGGTAATTCATATGTATCTAGGAATCTGTCCATTTCTTCTGTATTTTCCATCTTATTAGAATACAAATTTTCAAAGTAGGTATAGATGATCTTCTGGATTTCTGCAGGGTCTGTTGTGATTTTACCCTTTTTGTTCCTAATTGCAATGGATTTGAGTCTTTTCTTTCCTTTTTTTAATAACGTTGGATAAGGGTTTGTCGATTTTATTTAATCTTTCAAAGAACCAACTCTTCAATTCATTGATTCTTTGTATTGGTTTTTTAGTCTCCAATGTGTTAATTTCTGCTCTGATGTTTATAATTTCCTCCCTTGTATGAGCTTTTGTCTTAGCCTGCTCTTCTTTTTCTAGAAGTTTGAGGTTCACCATTAAGTTGTTTATTTGCACTTGCTCTGTTTTCCTGATATAGGTATTCACTGCTATAAATTTCTCTCTTAGGACTGCCTTCATTGTGCCCCATAAATTCCAGTATGTTGCACTCTCATTATCATTCTATTGTAGAAACTGTCCAATTTCTTCTTTAATTTCATCTGTGACCCATTGGTTGTTCAGGAGGGTGCTATTTAATTTCCATGTATTTAGGAAGTTCTTGTGGTTTCTTTTGCTATTGATTTCCATTTCATTGCACTATGGTCTGATAATATGCATGGGATAATTTCAATTCCTTTGCATTTACTTAAGCAGGTTCTATGAGCTAGTATGTGGTCTATTTTGGAGAACATCTTGTGTGCAGCTGAGAAGAATGTGTATTCTGATTTTGTGGGGTGGAACACTCTGTAGACATCTACTAAGTCCATTTGTTCAAAAGTTTGGTTCAGTTCTAATATTTCATTGTTGATTTTTTTGTCTGGTTGATCTATCTTTTTGTGACAGTGGGGTATTGAGATCCCCCAATACAATTGTATTAGTGCTTATTTGATTTTTCATGCCCATTAATATTTGTTTTATATAGTTGGGTGCACTGGTATTTGTTGCATATATATTTATGATTGTTATCTCTTCCTCTTGGCTTGTTCTCTTTATAAGGATGTAGTGACCTTCTTTATCTCTTCAGGATTGGCTTGAAATTCACTTTGTCTGCAAATAGAATAGCTACCCCTGCTTTTTCCTGGGTTCCTGTTGCATGGAGTATTGTTTTCCATCCTTTGACTTTCAGTCTATGAATTTCTTTTGGAGTTAAATGTGTTTCTTGTATACAGCATATTGTTGGGTATTGTTTCTTGATCCATTTTGCCAGTCTGTTTCTTTTGATTGGTGAATTAAGCCCATTAACATTGATGGTTAAAATGGATATGTATTGACTTATCCTTGTTATGTTATTTTCCTGTTGTTGGCTTCCCGTCTTTTTTTTCTTCCCTCCCTCTGTTTAATTGTTTCCCTTTCCTGGTGGATTTCTTCTGTTGGGGTTCCTGGAGTTGTAGTCCTTGTTATCTCTTTCTAGAATGTCCTTCAAAACATTTTGGAGTGCTGGTTTGGTGCTCATAAATTTCCTCAGATGTTCTTTGTCATGGGAGTATTTTATTTCTCCATCAGTTTAGAAAGATAATTTTGCGGGGTACATCAATCTGAGTTGAAGGTTGTTTTCCTTTAGAACTTGAAATACTTCACTCCAAGCTCTTCTTGACTTGAGGGTTTGTGCTGAAAAGTCAGCTGTGATTCTGATGGGCTTTCCTGTATAGGTGATTTGTTTCTTTTCCCTAACAGCTTTTAAGATTCTACTCTTGTATTGAATTTCTGGAATCTTGACTATGATATGCCTGGCTGAAGATTTTTTTTTTTTTTTAATTGTGGCTAACTGGAGTTCTATATGCGTCGCTTATCTGTATGTCAAATTCTTTTTCTCTGCCAGGGAAGTTTTCTGCCATGACATCTGGGAACAGTTTTTTAATATCATTTATGCTATCTCCTGCTTTTTCATTGTTTCCAGTCAATCTTAAGTTATTCTTCTTTGCCTCATCTAGCAGCTGCTGGATTGATTTCTCATGGTCCCTTGCTATTTTTTTTTTGTGTGTGTGTGGGTACTGGGGGTCGACCTCAGGACCTCGTGCGCCAGCAGGTGCCCGTGCCGCTGAGCGATATCACCGGCCCTTTTTTCGTATGTGGGTTCCGGGAGTCGAACTCGGGCCCTTGCACTTGCCAGGCAGGTGCTTACGCCGCTGAGCCATCTCACTGGCCCTCCCTTGCTATTTTTAAGAATTCTTTCTTTTCATGATCATTAACCTCAAGCCTGTCTTCTATATCTGAGATCCTGTCCTCACATTGACTTAATCTGCTTCAAATACTTTCAGTGGAACTTTTGTTCTCCTGGATATCTGCTTGAATCTGCCTTATGGATTCCATTTCTTTCCTATGCTGAGCATTCATGGCTTCCATAATTTTCTTAAGCACATCTATTTTTTTTGTCTGTATGTGCTCTAGAGTCTCTAAGCATGGTCTTCATTGTGGACGTTATCTCTGCAGTTATCTGTGAAATTATTTCTGATTTAATTTTTTCCAGAGCCTCATTCAATTGCTTTGTTGTTACCACTTCAGGGATGTCAGGTGGGTGGCTTTCAGATTGTCCCACCTCATTGCCCCTGGGTTTGCCTTTGGTGAACTGGATGTGTGGGGTTGCATCTTGTTTAAGTGTCATCTCATTTTCTTTTCTTTCTTTAGTTTAATTCCTGGGGTGATGTTTGTAAATTGCCTGTGGTAGGTCGCTTTATTGCTAGTATTTAAAACCCTTAGGAGATGACTACTTCTCCAAAGTATCTTCCAGGTGTAGCTTATTTTTGGGGTTTGAGCCTGCTACAAGATCTTACCTCTTCAATCTGTTGGAAATGAGAAGTTCCTGCTTGTTTGGCCCAGTCCTTGGTTCTTTGGTACTGTGCCACAGTATTTTCTGTGACCCTTAGTCAATCTCAGTCATGGAATACCAGGAAGAACAGCTGTTTAGAACAATTGTGTCACTTTTGGCTATAGTGGTACCAAAAGCATCAAGCACAGCCTAGAAAATGACAGACTGAGCTAACCAGTTATTTGCCACTTTTAACTGTATAAACTAGATTTGTGGTTATATAACAAAATCTAAAACAAACCAGAAAATTATACAGAAAACCAGTATACAAGTCCTTAATATGTCAATTTTGCCCTCAGGGGTTAAAATCTAAAGGGAGTTAAGGAGAAAATAGAGAAGTAGAAGAAAAGGAAGGAATTAGATAAATAATCTTTATTCTCACACTATTACTCTACTTGTTTCACCATACTAAACACAGCTGAAAGCTGTCTGCTTCCTAGTTATCAGCTCTCTCGGTGTAAAATGGCGCACGCTAAGGTCATAAGGTCTTTCAGCTGGAAACTAGAATCTGGGTTTCCAGACTAAAGCTTGGAAAGGCTTTGGGTGAGCAGGTATGGTTACACTTCCCTCTGTGGTTTCATTACTCCTAATTATTATTTTCCCCGAAAGACATTCAGTTCTGTTTTGTCTCGAGTGTCTAGGCTTACTCGCCTTTGTCAGTAGGTTTCCACCTCCTGGACCGAGCAGTCGCTTGCCAGGCGGGAGCCACTGAGTGGCGCTCCTGGGAGCCCCGTGGGCGGGTCGGGTGGCAGTGCGTCTGGCTGCGGCTCACTGCCTTCATGGAAGGACAGAGGTCTGCGTAGCAGCTCCAGGTCTGACAATCCCAGTGGTTATTTAGATCGAAATTCTTTCCTTCTTTGGCAATTTTTTAAAGATTGTTTGAACCTTTCATGAAACCTGGACACTTTATTCATCTAAAGGACATCTTTTAACATAAAATGAACTGTCACATCTGTCTTTAATGTTATTCCAGAATACATATCATACAATCAAAATAGGTGACATTGCTAACTTTTATTATAATGAGCCAACCAGTGGCTATATCCAACCTGTGGGCTGTGGGCCACTTATTTTTTGATACTATAACAAAAACTATTATTAAGATGAAGTTTTATAGCTTACATACATTAATCATATTACGTATTTTATATGCAGCCCGAGACAGTCCCTCTTCATGTAGTGTGTCCCAGACAAGCCGACAGCTGGGCACCTCTATGTGTATTAAATAACGGAATCCTTGTACCACAAGTCTTAAATAGGGATCGTCATTACTGTCATTTTATGGATGGGAAACAGACCCCCGGAAGTTAATTGATCAGTCCTTTGTCACTCTTTGTAGTACAGTGCTGGGGGCAGGAAGTGGCGGAAGCCACCTGGGGGTGATGATCTTCTCAGTTTGATGCTGCTCTAGTTCGTTGCTGTCTGATAGATCCGTGTACAGTGATGCTCTGTGCCTTTCCCACCCAAATGAGAGCCACTCATGCCTCTGACGCTTGAATGTGGCTACCCAGTGTCACTGAGAAACCAGACATTTAATTTTATTTCATTTTAGTTTATTAAATTTAAATGAAGCTTTGTGAGGTTATGGTTATCGAATTGTGTGATGCAGTTCTAGAATGACGTCCCTTCTTCCAGAAACCCTGGCTTAGGACCAATTTCTAAAACAGAAGCAGCCAGTTCACATCAGCCTAATGCACATGTAAGCAGAGCTACCTGGCGGGCCACTCTGTCTCCCCTTTCCCTCTCCCCAGATGCATGTATCCTGGCCACCAGTTCCCAGCCACAAACACCCATCTGTCCCCATCCCTCCACACTTCTCACGCAGGTGATGTCCCGATCTCTTAGCTCCCAGTCTCCCTTCCTGAAAGCCCCATGTGCCCACTCTTCTCATGGACACTCCTTTTAGTTGTTCAGCTTCATAAATAGTTAGCTTCCCTATATTTTTGGAAAAATACAACACAAGTCACTGAGCCATTTGGAGTCTGTTTGGAGGATTTTATCCCATTGAGCCATATTTACTTTATCTCCCTTGCACTACAAGATTTTGCTTTTGAAAGTTTATAAGAAAAATGATTGAGAATGTTTTTCCTAACTCAGGGTCAAGAAATATAAAATATTGTTCCCATTGCTCCATGAACAGTGCCTGCTTGGGCATTTGAAGCCATAAATGTGTGTTGAGAGTGTGACTTGGGCTTTGGGTCTTCTTAGCTCATGAAAATAACTCTAGCTTTGGGATATGTGGGGGAAGATGATTTTTGTTTTCCCCAAGGAACCACATTAAACTTAATTCTTACTGCCTAGAATTCCCCCGCCCCAGCCCCTCCTCCTCACCGAGTAGTAATGCCAACAATGTGCTTTTAACATGATCGCCTCACAGCAGTAAATCAGGAAACTAGTTTTTGCATGAACCACTTGAAACAGGTTTCAAGCTTCCAGCCTGGTTTTCAAAGCAAGCTTTTCTAACCGATTGTTGGGATGACTTTAGTTAATATGAAAAAATTAACTTTTGTAAACAAACTTTTCTTTCCAGGGTGCATGTCCAACTTCATATTTTTAAAGGTGTCTAATTTTTGAAAACTATTTTTATCCCTGTGAAGAAAGTCACCAAAAATATATATAATTTGCAAGCATAAAAAAAGATTCATTTCTGCCACTTAATTACAGTGTTATTCTCTTTATTTATGTTTAATTATATCTGATCGAGCCCAGGGATGCTTGGCAGATATGAACAAGCTCTCACTTGTCATTTTTCTTTTCAAAAAACTCCGCTACAGATTTTCATAAACTGAAAGTTGGGGGAAATATCACTTTGGTGGTGTTTTATTAAAGGAAATTATAAAGTTGATTTCTAAGCACTGGCCACATAAATCTAATTTGTCATTTCCGCTGGCATGCCCTAGATTTCCTCCACAAGTAACTTCTTCCCTGTCCAAAGATGGAATTTAACTTTTAAAGTTCAAAGAACCAAATTGAATAACTTTCAGGCCGCGCCGATAAATAGCACATTAGACCAGGCCCCAGCATGTAGCTCCGGGGCTTGAGGGTCTGTGACCCCCTTCCCTGTGATTTGGGGAGCTGCTCCTCTGCCGTGTTGCTGGGAGTGGCCTGTGTTTTGTTGAGTGTTGGATTTGCGGAGAGAAGGGGATTTGGGGACTATTGACTTTGAGTCATTTTGCTATTGGAGAGCCACCAAGTGTGGCTTCAAAATTTTGGGCAGAGTGACAGGGTGACTGCTGTCACCAGCTGTGGTAGAAGCGGTGCAGCTGGATCCAGAACCAAGATAAGGAAGACTGCTCACCCCACCCCACCCGGGTCCCACCCACCCACTGCCCAGCAGCCAGGAGGACCATTTGGCCCAACCCAGGGGGAGCCATTGCTGCAGCTTTCCTAGGCTTTTGATCCCTGGAATTAAAAATCCAAAAGGTCTGTAGGAAATACTGCCTTAAATGATCCTTGTGCATCCATTTGTTTATCCAGCAAGCATTATTTCTTCCTCACTGGTCCAATGTGCACCAGTTGGAAGGCAGACTTTAGGGCAGGGTATTTTAAAGCCCAGATGCGTTCCTACTGTTGTTATTGAGAGACCAATTTGCATAAAAATGAAACATCCGTGTCTCAGCCCAGGCCAAGGACAGACAGTTCTTTCCCCTTCCCCGCACATATTCCTCCAGATAAAATGATGGGAAGAGAACGCTAACGCATCCTGCAAGGTGTCTAAGAAAACCCAGAGTGACTTAGGACTGTAGCAGTAGGGTAACCTGGCCGGACCGTATTCCCACTGTGACAGGCCAGGGTGATTAGACATCTGCTGGGAGATGAGGGCGAGGGCCCTGATCACACAGGGAGGATGACCCGATGTGGAGGATGGGGGCTCCGGCTAAGTCAACTTTGCAGGATTGTTGGGCACCCAGACTCTAGAGGACAAGGTCCGTTAGACAAGGGGCTCAGAGGAGCCTGTTTAGAGTTTGGCCAAGAAGACTAAGCCCAGACATAGCTTATTCCCGTGCTTGTTTACTTACCTGTCTGCCTGCTGCAGCAAATGACATTCCCAGAGAAATTATCCCTTCTATCTGAAACTTGTGGGGGGGAGGCTGTAGAAAGGATGTGAAACTGTTTTCATCAGATGAGCAGTTAGACCATCGGATCACTGCAAGCGCAGTTGGCCAACCATGTGGATTCGCCCTCTGGCACTCAGCAACAGTGAGCAGACAGCTGCAGTCAAACTCAGCTGCATCTCTACAGGAGAGCGCTGCGTTCACCGACGGGCGCACTCCCCAAGGTGCAGTGAATGGGAAAAATAAAAAAGGCTGCGGAACGGCGCTTTTAAGAGTGCACAGCACGCACACAGTGGCACATGCACTTAGATGTTTCTGGCAGGTTACCCCAAAACCTGGAACAGTGTTTACCTGTGCAGAAGGACTAGGAAAGGAACAGAGAAGGGAAAGGAAGATGTACTATTTAATTTTTAAGACTCTTGTGTGCATACTAGTTTTCAGTATACAAAATGCTAAAAAGAAAAAAGAAAAAGAAATGGTCTTTAGCCAGAGCGGCAGCATGCAGCATGTCAGTCTCTGCCAGCCCTCACCGCTGTGCCCGTGGTCATAGCTGTCCCCTCAGCTGTTTTGCCTCTTTTCTCTTAGTACTTACTTATTGAACTTAGTGAGGAAGATTTCAAGGCATTTTAACCACCTAGTTTTACTGAACGAAGTAAAAAGATCAAAGTAGGCATTTATATTGGGGGTATTTAATATTTATATGCTGCCTAGTTTATAGCCTGGATTACAAATAATTATAGATCCTCTATGTTTATGATGCTTTAGAAGTAAGACAATCAGCTCAAAAAGTGATTGCTGCCGTAGACACTGTCCTGTAATTTGAGTCCTTGGAAGTGACTTCTCTGAATTTCTAGTTAATTCAAGGTTTCTGGTTAACTCAACATGTAGAATGGTCATTTCATTAATTTCTTAGATTATCATGAACTGCAAGCTATTTTAATACGTTTAAAAATACTAGACTGTTTTTCTAATCCTATCTTTTTGAAAACGGTAAGTACTTTAGAAAAAATATATTTTAGATAAAGTTCTCCCAAATAAGCAATCCCTATAAAAGTTCCCAAGAGAGTGTATCATATATGCTCAGTAAATTTTATTATTTTGTGAATAGTACTAATTGCAAGCTTTATGTCTCCTAAACCTCAGCAGAAATTACCGTTGTTGCCACCAAAACATATACACTCCAAGCAGACATAGGAAGTTGATATCCAGGCGATGACAGCAAAAATGAGGCAGAGTGTGGCTTTGTTTTGCTCTCTATATATGATTTAGTCTAGTGCAAAATGGACAAAAAAAAGCTTTGCGAGATGCTCATTCTACAAAATATGATGATGTATAAATGACAAAGAACGTTAGATGGTGAAAGCACCTTGGCCCACATGGTTCACACACAATACAAACTCTGGGAATCACAAAATAAGCACAGAACCTCCCCTCCCCTCAACTGTAAGTTTTTGGGGGTTGGTTTTTTGTTTTGCTTTGTTTTGTTTTCAGAAGAAGCACCATCAGACTTTTGATACTTATTAATAAGTTCATGTCTGCTGGATCGAAGAAAGGAAGCCCTCAAACTCGTGTTGACACTTGCTGTAAGTTCATGTCTAGTTGGATTGCTCACCTTGTTTCTCCATGGAAGGAGAGAGCGGATTGGTGGAGACACAGGGACTCAGCGGGAGCCGGGAGGGAGTGTAGACTCCCTGCTGGGACCATGAACCGGCAGAGCCGCCTGTGTAGACACCGGTCCCGTGGTGTTTGTGTGACAGCACAGTGTAGCAGGGAGTCAGAGTTTATGTTCAATTACTCTTGTGTGCCATTTAAACATCTTTTTAATTAAAACATTGCAGCTCATTTTAGAGTGCTTTTTATTCAATAGAACTATTTTAGCTGGACACTGGTGTGTTTTCAGCAAGCTGCCTAGAAGAAACTGGAGTCAGAGGATCCCCATGTTCCCTAATGAAGCCTCCTTACACTTGAATCAGGAAAGTTGGTTTATTAGTTTGTAGAAAGTCCAAAATAATAACAATGATAGGTATAATTTATTTCATGAATGCCCACTCTGTGCTTGAGGTAGAGTTTATAAGTTGACTCTTTTATTCTTCAAAATGACCCCGTAGGGCAGGATTGTTGTTATGCCCACCTCACAGATGAAAAGACTGAGGATTAGTTCCCAAAACACCGTAGTGAACAGTGGCATAGTGAGCATGGAGACTCACACGCTTTTGGATCCCATATAGGAAAATATACACACACACACACACACATGCACGCACCATATTAACTTAGCCTGAAAAAATTCAAACCACATTTATTTCCAGTTAGTGCTTCTCTTCTTCTGTGTTCCCTTCTCCCTTTCCCTTTGTGTTCCCGTCTTCTACTTCTCTTCCTTTTCTCCTTTCTTTCTCTGTTGTGTTTCAACTTGTACACGAGTCTCCCTCAATCCAGGCTGCCTGGATCAAAGCAAGATTCTGAAACGCTCTGCTCTGCCGAGGCTTTGACGAGGATGCTTAGCCCGGAACAATGCTGCGCCTGCCCCTGAAGGTCACGCGCTTGCACTTTGATCCGGGAGGCTGTGTGTGGGAGGCGCGCTTCTGAAAGGCCCAGAAAGGCCCTGCACGCTCACAGAGCAAAAGCACACATCTGTCCCTGTGCAGTCACAATGATGAGCACAGAGCGGGAGAGCAGTAACTGTGACCTTGCCACCGAGACTGCACACAGGTCCAAAGAAGTTCTTCTGGAATATGGGTCTATATCGCTTTCTTGATTATGTGGATATTGGATGCTTTTTGCAAAAAATTAAATTATTACAGAATTATGAAAAATGAAAACACCTCATAATTCCACTAACAGCCAAGAGGTCATCTGTGTTAACAGTTTTAAAGAAGTGCTAATTCGTGACTTAATCCTTCAGTTCTCTCTCTCCCTCTCTCTCTCTCTCCTCTGTCTGTGCCTTTGGCTTGGAGCACTGTGTAGCTGGAGCGCTGAGGATTGAGAGAGTAGTGACCTTGTGCATTTTTTCTCCTTTAATCTTTGTGAGGCTTGTTCAAGATGTGCCTTTGAAAGACAGGCAGAATAACTGAGAGGAGGGAGAAGGCACCCCTAGTCCACTATGTGAGTGAGTTAATTAGTAAGATATCTAGGCTGAAGCGATCACTCAGTATATCCTTTATTGTTTATGGAGTACAGGCAATACTACCCTTTGTGTTGGTTTTAATTTAATTTTTGGCCAGTAAGTACTACTCTGTTGATTTTGAATGTAAATATGAATGAACAAATTAAAATACATAAATTTTATAGAAAAATGGGAATTTTAAACTGGCTGGGACTTGCATCCTAGCATTCAGGGTGAGAATGTAGAGGCTCTAAGAGAGTTCGTGTAGTCCTGCTTCCTGCGCCCCATCCAGCCTGTATTCGTGGGTTTGCTGGTGCTCTTCTTACGGCTCTCAGACTTCCGTCTGTTTCTATTCATGGCCATCACAAAGCACAGATGACCAGTGTTAGGTGTACGCGTCTCGTAGACATCTTCCTAGTTATATGTAGTTGTGTATGAGTACCTGGCGGATATTGTAGGACAGTGGTTATAAAGCCTGGTCCTAAAACTTCTCTGAAGCTCCATCACCCAAAACCGCAGTGGGAATAGTGAGTATTTCCCTCGCTGAGAAGGCGTGTAGCTTATTGAGATCACGTGTATAAAGTTCTTGACATGTCGTTAACACCCACTAAAGTTAGGATATTTTTTTCATGATTGAGATTTTGTTCGTTTGTTTTGGTGCTGGGTTTGAAGGGTTCACACCAGGGCCTCTCACATGCTAGGCAAGTTCTCTACCACTGAGCTACATCCTTATCCTCCATAACTGAGATTTTATTTGTTAAAATGAGAATACGTACACAGATGTTTCAATTTGTACAGTTTTTAAAGTACATACTGAAAGCCTAAAAGTTATTTTTAGATTTTTTTTTTTGTGGGTGCCAGGGGTCGACCTCAGGACCTCGCGCACCAGCAGGTGCCCGTGCTGCTGAGCGATATCACCGGCCCTTTTTTCGTATGTGGGATCCGGGAGTCGAACTCGGGCCCTTGCGCTTGCCAGGCAGGTGCTTACGCCGCTGAGCCATCTCACCGGCCCCTAGATTTTTTAAAATTTTATTTATTTGTTTTGTGTGTGTGTGTGTGGGTACCGGGCGTCAACCTCAGGACCTCGCGTGCCAGCAGGCACTCATGCCACTGAGTGATATCACCGCCCCTTTTTTCGTATGTGGGTTCCAGGAGTTGAACTCAGGCCCTCGCATTTGCCAGACAGGCGCTTACACCGCTGAGCCATCTCACCGGCCCCTAGATTTTTTTTTAAACAGTTATTCCACTGATTTTCCAGCTTTCAAATTGGAAGGCAGATTTTCCTTAAGAGGTTATCAAAAACCAGTATCTTCAAATAGTTGATAAGTACTGACATGAATCCCACCAATTCACAGTTCAATACCATATATAGTACATTCTGTAATTTTCAGTCTTTCACAGCCCATTAACAAAAGTATTAGGAAAACTGGATTACCACACCAAAGATGGTACAGAGTGTACACAATCCGAACAGGGCAACTACAAAGAAGTGGCTTTCTTAAGGAAATAATTGCACTAAAAACAACACGAGAATAGGATTATTAACCTGTTTGTAATCAGTGGCACCGTACTTCTAACTCTGTTATAACTTATTTTTTAAGGCATTGTAAACATGACACCGTTTTTAGGACTATATTATAATCCTTGTATGATGTGCTGTGAGCTTTTCCCATCTTGAACCCACGGAGATGATCATCTTCCAGTCAAAGGCCATTTCCTTCTCCCGTCCTCGAAAAGCATGCTGTGTTTTCCTGTCCACATCTGGAGATACTTGAGACCATTAGCACCAGAGAGTTTTGTCTGAACAAGAATTTAGCATTCTTTTAACAAATGCATAAAAATCTGTCTACTCTCAGAAGATACTGAGTTCCTCAGCATTTCAAGGAGCTCTCCATTCTGCAAGCTTAGGAAGTCTCTTATACAGCTATGCTCCCTTTCGACGATACCACCCTCGCGTGCGCGTACTTATTTTCTGCCTTGATCCGTGAATGAGTGTCTGAATGTTGCTATGACTTCAGCTTCTGAACATTCACATGACTGCCTTAATTAGAAAAGAAGAAAGTGGCATAATTCTGCCATAAGCTAACAGTAATGCCACAGTGGGAGTCCAGGAGGCCTTTTCTCATGGCTTCTTGAATAAAGTGGATGACTAAGTATACTTACCGCAGTAAGAGAGATTATTAGCAGTGGAAGACACATTTGAACTTGCTGAAAAGGCCGCCTTTGTGTGGAGGAAGGGCGACACTCGGGCATTATTAAACCGGGTCTTCGTCTTATCCCAGCAGTCTTTGCTTTTTCACGCTTGCGAAGTCTGAATAGCTTTCTGTCACCCGTTAATCCCTGCAGGAATGTGGCTTCGGCTTTGGGGAGGATGCACAGTGTGTGACATGCCGGCCGCACCGGTTCAAGGAGGACTGGGGCTTCCAGAAGTGCAAGCAGTGCCTGGACTGCGCGCTGCTGAACCGCTTCCAGAAGGCCAACTGCTCGGTCACCAGCGACGCCGTCTGCGGGGACTGCCTGCCGGGGTGAGTCCGTGATTCCTTCCCCTCCCGTTTTTTGAGACGTTTCTCTCGTTCCCTTCCAAACTTGAATGCGCACTGATGCTAACCCGCAGACTTCGGCAGCGCACTTGTGACTTCTTGTCTCAGCAGACACCCTGGGTCTCTGTGCCCACCCTATGCCATGCTGGCTGTCCATCCCCTGAAATCAAGTGATGAGGATTCTAGCAAAGGAGCAGCTCCAGGAGAACTGAGAGTCTCTACAAACCAGTGGGGAAAAAACCTCGGGTAGAGGGAAAAAGGAATGGACAGGCAACTGATGAACGAGAAGACAAGGACCAGTGACCCCATGAAGACGTCCCTCCTCGTTAGCGGTCACCACAGTCACCCATTTCAGCACATACTTGCCAAACAGCACTACGAAGCACTGCTCTAGGTCCTTGGCAAAGCTCGCAGGACAAAGTGGCAGAGAGAGCTCATATCCTCATAGGGTTTCTAAAAATAACTCACTAGTAAATAATGAAGAAGTAAAGTGTGCAGAAAGATAGATGAAAATTGCTATGAAAGAACATACCTGAAAGCAGATAATGGTGACTGGGCCCACAGTTACAGTGTTCAGTTGGAGTTCAGGGCAGGCTGGATTGCAAATGTGAGAGCTAAGCAAAGACACCAAGTAGTCGAGGCAATTAGTCAAGCAGGTATTTGGGGGGAAAACAGTGCAGATAGGGAGCACCTAGGGAGAGGCCCCAAGCTGGCCATGAACTTGGTATGTTTTGGAACTTGCAGGGTGAGCTGGGCACATGGCGCATGCCTGTAATTCCTGCTGCTTGAGAGGCTGAGGTAGGAGAATCATAAGTTCGAGCCCAACCTAGGCAACTTAGTGAGACCCTGTCTCAAAATAAAATTTTCAAAAGGGAGGGAGGTTTGCCCAGAGATAGAGTTCTTGCCTAGCATGTGGAAGGCCTTGGTTTCATTCACAGTACCACCAAAAAATCAAAGAACCTGCAGGGAGGATAGGGAGGGGCAGGAGGAGGGGAGAGCAGGGAAGGCAGAGAGAGGAGCAGGTACAAAGTGTAAAAGGCACAGATGGACACATCATGGGTCACATCCTAGACAGGATTATCCCTTATCACATATGTGATTTGCCAATATTTTCTCCTGTTCTTTTTTTTTGGCAAGGGGGAGTTGAGACAGGGTCTCACTATGCAGTTCAGGCTGACCTTGAACTCAGTATGTAGCCGAGGCTGGCCTCAAACTCTTGGCAATCCTCCTGCCTCAGCCTCCTGAGTATTGGGATTACAGGTGTGTGGCACCACGCCTTGCTTCTCCTGTTCTTTAAGCTGACCTTTTACTTTCTTCATGGTGTCCTTTGAAGTGCAAAAGTTTTAAATTTTGATGAAAACCAGCATCACTATTTTTTCTTTTATTGCATGTGGTTTGTTGTTAGCCACTTTTTGTGTTGGGTCTACTGTAGGTATTGGGTCTGTGCAGGTCACTCTTGACTATTCCCTAGCCTGTTTGGAGGGGACAGTGGAAAGGAGGGGGACACCTGGGCCTGGTGGAGTGGGAAGCAAAGGGGAGGGGTGCTCCAGAGTATCCCTGGGGTCCAGACTGTGTTATCACATGGCAGTTGGTGCGTGGAGTCGGTGTGAAAAGCGGCCCTCTGAGCTGAGGGTGACTGTATGGAAGTGAGTGGAGAAAGAGGGGAGGAGGCAAAGCAGAACATTTTGAGAACTTAGGGGCAGAGGGTGGAGCCAGGGTTACTGATCAAGGACGGAAGAGAGAAACCAAAACTTCCAGAGCCAGGAAAACTTCCAGAGCCAGGCTGATTGCAAAAGTAAGAAACAACCATGAACAAAAGTATTATAGAAGCAGCAAACATTCATTGCTTGTGATGAGCCAGGCTGAGTACTATACATGAATTATTATTTTCTATAATTTTACGGAGTTTAAAAAATGAAGATACTGAGCCTTTGTGAGGTTTATGGTTATTGTAGGTAAGACTGCCCAGCTTGCACTGATGAAGGTTGGAGTCACACCCAAAGAGTCCTACTCCAGGAGGACCTGAGGCCCTGCAGACCGAAGACTGCCTGGACTCCACAAATAGGGGGTTGACCAGATGTCCCAGTGGGACCCCTGCTGAAAATAGAAGAAGAGAAAGTTCTGAATTTGAGAAGTAGGAACAGAAAATAGCCTGGTGGATCAAATAGACCTTCTGTGGGGACACAACACTTAATGAGCTGCAAAAAGTAAACGTAACATAAATTCAACAAGAGGGAAAAATAGCTATGTGGGACACTTATCAAAATTCAGATTTGCGTTTCAAAGGACATCACCAAAGAAGTGAAAAGACAACACAGAGAAAGGAAGAAAATATTGGCAAATCATATATCTGATAAAGGACTATCTTGCCTAGAATATATGAAAAACCTTTTCCACTCAATAATAAAAAACCAAATAATCCAGTTAAAATAAGGGTTTAAATAGACATTCCTCCAAAAAAATATGAACAATTGGCCAAAACACATAAGAAAAGATGTTCAATACTATTACCTATCAAGGAAATGGAAATCAAAACCAAAGTGAGATGCCACCTCATACCCTTTAGATCTGTAGCCAGAAATACAGACAGTAATGTGTTGGTGAGAAAATGGGAACCTTCGAACACTGCTGGTAGGAATACTGTATAAAGTGGCATGGCTACATTGGAAAACATTCTGGTATCTTCTCAAAAAGCTAAATGTACAGTTACCATATGGCCCAGCAGTTCTACTCCTAGATATATGATCAGTAGAACTGCAAATCTATCTCCACACCAAAGCTGTACACTACCAATGCTTGTAGCAACATCATACAGCCACAACGCTGAAATAACTCCGCTGCGCTTTGAATGCATCCACTCCAAAATTCAGCCATTGCCAATGTGATGGTTAAAGGTAAGGACTTTAAGAAGTTGTTAGAGCTGGCCAAGGTGGCTCATGCCTGTAATCCCAGCACTCAAGGAGGCTGAGGCAGGAGGGTTGAAAGTTCAAGCCCATCTGGGGCAACTTAGTGAGACCCTGTGAGAACGTAAAAAAATAAAATAAAGGGCCAGGGATGTAGCTCAGTGTGAAGGCCTAGGGTTCAGTCCCCAGTACTATAAAAAAAAAGAGTAATGAGGTCACAAGTACGCCTCCCCTCGTGAATAGGATCTGTGAGGGATTGACAGAGGGCATTTTTCTTTATGGCCTCTGGCTTCTGCCATCTGCTGGCCCTCCCCTCTTGAAGCTGCAGCGAGAAGGCCTCAGCAGATCCCAGGTGTGACTCCAGAGCTATGAGTGGTTTCTCTTCTAGATGACCCAGTCCGTGCACTCTCTTACCGCAGCACGAGACAGACCAAGACAAACCCAAATGTCCATCAGGTGATGAATGAACCAAGCGGGTGTATTCAAGAGATGGAAATCATTCAGCAGAAAAGCCTGACACATGTTACCGCACTGGTGACCCTAAAGAGCATCATGCTAAGTTCAGGAAGCCAGGCACAAAGACTGCGCGGTGCGTGGTTCCATCTGCGCAGTGTCCAGACTGAGCAAATCTGTGGAGACAGAAAGCAAGTTAGGGTTGCTGAGGGCTGGGGGGTGGGGGTTGGGAAGAATGGGGTGACTGGGAAAGGTTCCAAAGTTTCTTTTTGAGGTAATGGAAAATGTTCTAAAACCATTTGTGGTGATGTGGACTCAAGTCTGTGAATACACGAAGAACCATCAAGGTGTACACTCTCAGTGGGTGAATAATATGGAGCGTGAATGAAATCTCAATGAGTCTGTTGTGAAAAAAACAGAAAGTAATGGTCCATACTCTGATACCAATAAGCTGTCTACAGATATCGTTACCCGGAGTTTTGATCTTGTCGAACTTAATCGAGGAGCACGACCGGACATCCGACGTGTCTCTGTGTTCACACCGCAGAGTTCTCTGATAAGCAGTCTGTGCGTGGCTGCTGGTCATCTGGGGGCAGGGGGAGAGGTGGTCCCCAGGACACACCCGCTGAGGTGGGCAGAGCCGGAGGGAGCGGGGAGAGGCAAGGCCCCAGGACTCGGTTCGTCAGAGGGACTTCCTGCCTTTCACGAGACAGCCCACAGGTGACTGCTGGTCTCCCGGGGTTCCTCACGATTACCCAGTCCTTGTCACTGAGCCAGACTTTCGTTTCTATAGTGCTAGTTCATTCTTAAAGTAAGTACTTAGATGCAGGAAAGCTGTAAATGAGTAGACATTTGAATAATGTTTCACAGTTCATACAATTAGTTTAAAATTGCGTCCTTTCTAAGCCAGCTTTAACATATGAGGCAGGTGATAACTGTATGACTTGTACCTAGGTCTTTTCAGAGCATTTTAAAAAAATACTCTTCCAGCTTGACTATGTTTCTGTGAAGAAGGCAAAGCATTGAAACCTATTTTGCAGACAGGAAACCTGAAGCAGAAAGTAAGCAAAATGACCGTTGCTTCCAGGAAAATGATGTTAAGGTCCAACGTGGGGGCGGTGGGGGAGCATTGTCATTTCCAGCGCCTGCTGTCCCTGCCTTCTGCAACCTCAGCCTTGCTACTGCCCTGCCCAGGGCCCAGCCCTGCAGGAGGCCAGCTGCTTCCCCCCGTAGCCGGCAGGTGTGGAAATTGTCCTCAGTGCCCACAGTCGGAGGGGTAAGAGGTCAATCCTCTCGTTCCCAGAACATTCAAGGACTTCAGGCCAGGAACTTAGCTTCTCTGACTCCGCTTCTTCTCGCCAGCAAAACTGTCGTCCGATAATCAAATCAAGCTGCGGACTTGTTAGGAGGATCCACAGTACAAGGCACGTGAGGCACCTGGCAGAGTGTCCGGTCCAGAGTAAGCACTGAGTTGATATTGTACGTGACTGCCTACTAATGGCAGCGGGGCCTGTCAGAGCTGTGCGTGACCTCCCAGTGTGGCAGTTGGACCACCCATGCCCATGCCTTCTCTGCTAAGGGGATGGGAACCCAGCCTGAAAGCGTAGCCTGACCCTGCCAGCTCTTCACTGCTTCAAGTAGCCAAGGTAGCACTGGAGCACTTACTGTGTGCTAAGCGCTTCCTGCAGATTAGTCTAATTACCAAACCACCGTGTGAAGTGGGAAGGACTGTTGTCCCTCTTTGCAGAGGAGGAAACTGATCCTTAGAGTGGATTAATCCCTTGCCTAGGGCTCCCCAGCTTATAAACAGGGAGCTTCAGCACACTTCTGATTCCACCCGGAGATCCCACAGGGGTCTGTGCTCCTCGCTCACTCCACCCTGCTGCCGGCACCCCACCAGTGTGAGGTCTGGGCTCAAACCCTAATGACTCATCTTGTCGTTAGCATTTGTTCAGTTCCCAATAAAGCACCATTGCTGTGGATTGCTGAGGAGGAGGAACTAGCCACTGTGAAGCCAAGAGTGTCAGAGAACCAAACCCAGTCATCCGTCATCTCGCAGATGCACTGTGCAACATCTGCCGTGCCGTGACCGTAAGACCCAGGACAGAGCATCTGCGTCCCGTGCTGCGTAAAGTGCGGTCATTATAAACCAGAGCTGGACTGTGGAGTGGCATCTCCTGGGAGAAATGCTTTCATGGAGGAATTAACGGTCAGCAGCAGGGTTTCTTGATATAGCAGTTTTCAAACAGTACTCATTAGGCTAACTGGTGTCACTTGGATTTAGTTCAGTTCAAAAAATTCTCTTTAGATACACTGTCAGAAGAATTTGCATCTATAAAATATGTATTTATGTGCTGTCTTTCATCAAATAATGATTAAGTAAAATCAACTGTGGTTTTCTTTTGTCTTTTTACATTATCTATCTGAAAGCCAGTAGTAAAATTCAACATTCAACTTTAGAAACCAGTTTAACCAGACACTTCGTATAATGTCCTTGTCCCCTTTTATTTTATTTCATTTTTAAAAATTTGTGGCTTATCACAGTTGGACAGGAAATGGAGTTGCAAATGTTCCAGTGTCCCTAAACCATGACACTCTAAACAAAGCAAAGAGAAAGTAAGGAACCAGGGCTGGAGCTCAGTGGTAGTACAGTATGTGCTAGCTTTCGAGGCACCCTGGTTTAACCCCCAGCATCAAAAAAGAAAAGGAAGGGCTGGTGAGATGGCTCAGCGGCGTAAGCGCCTGCCTGGCAAGCGCGAGGGCCCGAGTTCGACTCCCGGATCCCACATACGAAAAAAGGGCCAGTGATATTGCTCAGCGGCACGGGCGCCTGCTGGCGCGCGAGGTCCTGAGGTCGACCCCCGGTACCAACAAAAAAAAAAAAAAAAAAAGAAAGGAAGAGGAAGAAAGGAGAAAGAGGAGGACAAAGAAGAGGAAAGGGAAGGGAAGGGGGAAGAAAGGAAGGAAGGAGAAGGGGAAAGGAAGGGAAGGGGGATGAGGAAAGGAAGTACAATAGTTAAAGATCTACATATTAATTCTTTTTTTAAATTTTATTTTAAAGAGAAAAAAATAAAACTATTTCAAAACAATACAATAGTAACAATGGTTAATATGTTGCATATTGTTGTCTTTAAATTAGTTACTCAGAGTACAAGATATAGGCATGTAATTGTCCAAACAATGTTAGCACAAACCTTTCTTTTCAATGAACTAAGAGAAATTAGTAGTGTAACTATCTTAGCTGCCATATATATATATATATATATATATATATATATATATATATATTTTTTTTTTTTTTTTTTTTTTTTTTTTTTTTTTTGCTTTTCCCTTCCTTCTTTTCTCCTTTCCCCAATCCCAGTTTCCCTTTCCTTTTGAACAGTTTCTTCCCAATTCATAATAGCTATTGTACATTTTGGGTCTTATTTATTCTTTCAGCTTCTCACACTAGGGAGACAATACAATATTTACACATGTGTGTCTGGTTTATTTCACTTATGAGTGTGGTCTTGAGTTGCATCCATTTACCTATAAGAGCCTCGAGATTATCTTTCTTTATGGCTGGCTGAATAATACTCCATTATATTAAAAAAAAAAACTTTTTTATCCATTCCTCAGTTGTGGGCATTTGGGTTGTTTCCAAGATTTAGATATTACAAATTGTGCTGCTATAAATGTGGGTGCACATATATCACTGTGGTATGATGTTTTTAATTCTTCAGGGAAGATACCCAGAAGGGGACTAGCTGGGTCGAATGGGACCTCCAATCCTAGTTTTTTGAGGAATCTCCACACTGGTTTCCACAGTGGTTGCACCAGTCTGCACTCCCACCAACAGTGGAGAAGGGTTCCTTTTTCCCCACAGCTCCTCCAGCATTTGTTATTGGTTGATTTCTTGATGATAACCATTCTTTCTGGGGTGAGATAGAATCTCAGTGTTGTTTTAATTTGTATCTCTCTAATAACCAGTGATGTTGAACATTTTTTCATATATTTATTTGCTTACAGACTAATTCTAAGTCATATTTTAAAGCTCTAATTTCTGGATACTTATCTTCATGTTAGATTCTAATTGTGTGTGGGCTTTTAAATTGTTTTGTTTTGTTTTGTTTTGAGTACTGGGAATGGAACTCAGGACCTCACATTTGCCAGGAGGCTCTGCACCACTGAGCTATATTCCCGGCCCTGAGGGCTTTTAAAAATTAAAAAAAATTTTTGATCATAAGCACTTAGTAATTTAGCAGTTATCCTGTGCTTTATAATTCTGACTCTAATTTTACTTTGTACTGATTGAAAAAGTGAAAATTCTATAGCAATTTTTTAAAAATCTTAGATTCTGCCGGTTAGCCACTGGGATAAAGACGGCAGCCCACCATGTCGTGGATGCTGTGTATAACCGCTGCATGGCCTCTGACACCACTTCGAGAGTCCCCACATACAACGCTGTCCAGGAGCTGTGTGGAACTCTGGGAGTTGTGCTCACTCAGCCTTTCTACTAAGTATTTAATGGTTATTTAAAACATGCCCTGACGTGTTCATCTTCTAGCCTCATTTGTGTGAGGGTCCTCAAACTCATCTTATATTTTAATAAACATGTTTTTGGCAAATTGATTGTTTATTAGGGAAAGTGCAGACCTCAGAATTATTTCACTGCAAGATAAATTCGTTATTTTAAAATGTTAAATCTATATTTGATTTCCAACACCTCTCATTTCCCTAGCATTTTAAAAAGTTTTATAGGATGTATTTCTCTATCCTCAGTATTTGCCATTGAAAAGGATCGACATTATATTTTTTACTTTTTTTACATAAAATGAGTTTTAATGTATAAAAAACATCTAGACTTTACCAGTATTTTATCAACTATAATTTGGTAAATTTTCTGGCTGAAACGATAAAAAATAACTGTCTGCAGATGTTACAAGGTTTGCCAAGACATATTGTTCTATTATTTCTACTTTAAAGTTTTATATGCATTTTTCTGTTGTGGTTAAAAAATACATAAAATTTACCAGCTGAACCCTTTTTAAGCATATACTTTCGTAGTGTTACATACATGTACATGACTGTGAAACAGACCTCCAGACCTTTTCAGCCTCCCAAACGGCGGGTGTATACTCCTCAAATAACTTGCTTCCTTCCTTTCTGCCATCCCTGACACTTTCTGTGAATTTGACACCCTAAACACCTCAGATAAATGGACTCGTATAGTATCTATTTGTGACTGGCTTGGTACACGTAGCATAATGTCCTCAAGGTTCATCCGTGTTATATTCTGTGATAGCATTAACCTTCTTTTTAAAGCTTAATAATGGGCTGGTGAGATGGCTCAGCGGCGTAAGCGCCTGCCTTGCAAGCGCGAGGGCCCGAGTTCGACATACGAAAAAGGGGGTCCCACATACGAAAAAGGGGCCGGTGATATCGCTCAGCGGCCTGGGCGCCTGCTGGCGCGCGAGGTCCTGAGGTCGAACCCCTGGTACCCACAAAAAAAAAAATAAAAAAATAAAAAAATAAAGCTTAATAATATTCCTTAGTATCTCTCTACCGCATTTTGTTTGACCATTTATCTATCAAGGACATTTAGGTTTCTTTCATCTCTCGGCTATTGTGAGCAGTGCTGTAATGAACCGGAGTGTACAAATATCGCTCCAAGATCCTGCTTTGGATTTTTTCTGTGTGTACCTAGAAGTGGGATTGCTGAATTAGATGATAGTTTATTTTTAATATTGAGGAAATGTCATGTTTTCCATAGTAACGCCACCATTTTATCGTCCCAGCAACAGTGTACATAGTTCCAGTTCCTGCACCCTCTCCAACATTTATCTCCTTCTTTCTTACTGTTATTTTGCTTCGCTCTCTGATAGTAGCCATCCTAATGATTGCAAAGTGATGTGTCTCAGGGTGGTTTTGATTTAGAGTTCCCTGATTATTGGTTACGTTGTATCTTTTTATACACTTATTGGCCATGTGGCTGTCATCTTTGCAGAAATGTCTATTTAAATCCTTTGCCCATTTTTAATCAAGTTATTTGATTTTTGTTGTTGAGTGATAGATCTTTATAGATTTGGAGTATTAACTTTTTATCAGATATATGATTTGCAGATATTTTTTCCCATTTCATAGTTTGTCTTTTCACGCTGTTGAATTTTCCTCTGATGCACAGAAGTTTTAAAGTCAAATGTAGTCTCATGTGTTAAATTTTTGCATTTGCTGCCTGTGCTTTTGATGTCATGTCAAAAATATTGTTGCCAAATCCAATGAAAATTCCCCCTATGTTTTATTTTCAAAGTTTTATAATTTTAGATCTTATTTTCGGGTTTGTAACTTATTTTGAGTTGATTTTTATATATGTTGTAGGAGTTTACATTCATTCTTTTGCATGTGGGTTTTCCCAACACGACTTTTTTAAAAGAGACCGTCCTTTCTTCATGAAGTGCTCTTGGCACGTTGTCAAAGATCACTGAGCACATATGCAGGGTTTGCCTCTGGGCTTTCTTATTCCATTGGTCTACCTATCTGTCTTTATGCCAGAACCCCACTGTTTTGACTGTTATAGCTTTCTTTTCTTTCTGAGACAGGGTCTCACTATGTAGTTCATATTAGCCTTGAACTCACTATGTAGCCCAGACTGGCCTCGAACTTATAGCAATCCTCCTGCCTCAGCCTCCCAATTGCTGGGATTACAGGCATATGCCAACATGCCTGGACCGTTGTAGCTTTGCAATGTGCTTTAAGAGCAGGAAGTGTGAGTCCTCCAATTTTGTCCTTTTTTTATTTTACTTTATAAATTGCAAAATGAATAATTCTTTCCCAAGTCTGATGGAAAGTCATTGTGTTGTGTATCATTTGGACAGATTCTCAGGGTCAAGTGAAAATAGGTTGAGCCATTACTGAATGTATCTGGGCATTTGAGATAGCTTCAAGTGAAAATTTTGCTTCAACCATACATTATGCTGATTTGCTAGTAAAGTATCCATTTTCAAAAGATAATTGTATCTGGCAATTATATGTGCACATATTTGACTGGAAGAAATAGCTTTATTTGGACTCGGATGTGGAGAATGAGTGGGACCTGACATAGTATCTTTTTTTTTTTTAATGTGGGTACCGGGAGTTGACCTCAGGACCTCGCGCTTGCCAGCAAGTGCTTGTGCTGCTGAGCGATATCACTGGCCCTTTTTTTCCTTTATGTGGGTACCAGGAGTCGAACTCAGGACCTCACGCTTGCCAGTCAGGCGCTTATGCCACTGAGCCATCTCACCGGCCCCCATGAGATAGTATCTTGAGCTAAGGAACAGAGATCACCTTCTAAAAGGGCAGTCAGAGCTCATCAGCCAGATAGACTCTACAGTAATCCTCTTTCATTTCCCCTAGCCAGTCAGGGCTGAACAGCAGGGTAGGGCTCAGGAAAGGGTGGGTTGGGGGCACAAGGGTTAATTTTCCCAGTACAACCCAGCAGCCCATGCTTGATGGGAGAGCAGAACTGGTGAGACTGGAGGGGAGAGTCCAGGCCCTGTGTTCACAGTCACTGCTGGAAGAGGAGGAATGCTTGCCGTGCTTGGGCTGTTTCTGCATCTTTCTATGAGATGTCTTCATTTTTTTCTGCTTCTTGTCCATCATCATTCCTGGGCCCACCATGCCAGGAGCCAACGGGTTCACAGGAAGCATGCTAGGGGCGGGTGGTGGCTATGGAGGAGGACAGGGACCTGAGGATTAGTGTCCCGGATACCCTGGCTGGGGCACGGAAGAGGGCCTACAAGAGGGAAAGCTCCTGGGGGTGCCGAGGGCCAGGAGGAAAGGCTGGATTGTCAGGAGGTGGGTGTATGGGATGGTACCTCCACGGCACCCGACGTTGGGTGGATATGGGCTTGGCCCTGGCTGCCCAGTATTGGGATTCCACATGTTCAGGGGTTTCCCCCGCCTTTCCACCCTTTCCTAGGCTCTGTTCGTCGTCTCCAGTCTCAGCTCCCTGGAAGTTATACACTTGGAAGAAAAAGAAAATCACTTGAATTCCCACCATCTAGAAATAGCCACTGTTAATATTCAGTATTTAATACCATCCCAAACTTTTTCCAATGCAAGTATATACACAAATATCTTCATATGCATTGGTAAATAAGTTGAATCTCTATGAAAGTTTGTGTTTGTACAAAACAGAATCATATCGTATACACTGTTTTTCTTTCACTCAAACAGTTTAAAAACTGTTTATGGTAGATCCAAACATCACTTCTGAAGGCCAGCTTGTGCTCTGTTGTCTTGAATCTACCATGTTGGTTATTTCTACTGTTGACACTGGGGTTGTGTCTACTTGGCTGTATTTTCTGTTATAAATAATGCTGCAATTGTATTCATACACATGCAGCTTTACCCAGGTGATTATTTCTTTAGGATAAATTTCTAAAGATGAAAGTAGTAGGTGAAGAGTATAAAGTATTTTATTGAGCTCCGATGATATATTGCTAAATTGCCTTCTTTAAACTGGCCATTTATATTCTGCCTGTGCTTATATCAACCCTTTTCCAGTTCTATAAATAAAATGATACATTTTTTCTTCAACTTGCACTTACTTGATTAGCCATGAAGCTAAGCATTTTAATATTTTTTAAGACTTTTAATTTCATTGGTCATTTTAATTATGAAATTTTATAATTACAGAATGTTCTTCTTTGCCTGTTTGAATTGTAGCATTCACTTTTGCTGTAATGACTCCTGTCTTCCCCTACAGACTTACGTTACACACAGTACCACAACTAGAGTAATTTTTTCGAATTTTCGTTGCCCATTAATTATGTTAATGATGCTTTATTTTTGCCCTCGAGATGTCTTCATAAATTTTTCTTTTGTCAAAGCTGTCAGTCTCTTCTACTCTGGCTCCTGGGTTTCTTGTCCTGCCTAGAAAGAAAGTCCAATGGCAAGATTGTACGAGTCTCTGCACTTTTCCACTGCTTTTATGGTTTGCTTAGCTTTATCATCCCCCAGATTTCGAATGTAGAAGCAGCAGTTTATCTATAAGATGCTCTGTAGTTTAAATTACAACAGAATCACTGAAGACACAGAACTTCGTATTCCCTCCTGAGCACCCCTCCCCAGTGTAGTTAAAGGGTGGACTGAGAAGGCTCTGCGATTACACGTGGTGGAAGTGATATTTGATAGTTTTGAAGTGGTCTCTGCCTGCCAGAAAGGCGCTCTGAGGTCCTGCCTATCTAAGACACTGTTACACTTAAGCCTTTGGGCTGTTTTATTCAAACGTAGAATTGTAATGGAGACTGCTGGTAATTTATGATGAAGAACTTATTTGCTATAAGTGTTAAGCTCGGATGGCAGAGCTAACCAGGCTTGTTTTCCTTCTCTTCTAGATTTTACAGGAAGACCAAACTTGTCGGTTTTCAAGACATGGAGTGTGTGCCCTGTGGAGACCCCCCTCCTCCCTACGAACCACACTGTGAGTAAATGCACAGCAAGTAGAGCAGAAGGGGCAACGGGCCTTTACATTTTTCTTTTAAACCTTTCTTTAGTTGGCAAATGGAGCAAAATCAGCCTCTGCTGTGGGGCTCATGGTGTGTACTCTTTATCAAGCCCTCATGGGACAGAAAGCTCTTTCTCATGTGCCTCCATCAGCCAACTACCCACTGGTTTGAGTCTCCCAGTGAAACACGTACCCTTTGCTACTGCTATCTGCCTTTCAGTCCTTACCATCCATTCTAGATACATTCTGCAGCAACTCCAGCCAACTAGGTGGTCCAGATCCTAATGAGCATGGCTCTGTGCACATCCATGAATTCTCAGTTTCCTTCCCCAGCCTCCATACAGGATCATGGGGTGCTGTCTGCCTTTCCAAAGAAATTTCTCTGGGTGAATCTCCTGCTCTCATTAAAGTATCATAGATAGAATCCTAGTTCCCATCATACATACCTTCATTTTTCTCCTTGAACAACTAAATGGGAAGAGAGGACTTAATGTGGGCTGTGTATACAATGCTGGATGTGTTAACACTAGTTAATTCTCTTGACCATGTATTTTCCTTAGATATAAAAGGTATTTGTTACAGATTATCCTCCTGCATGGATTTTGAACAGGAAGAAGAGTGGTTGCTCACCCTTCTTAAGCCTAAGTAGAAAATAGCCAATGAAAACCCACAGACGGTGGGAGGGGAAGCAGTCAGCAAGGGGGCTCCCCTGAGGGTCCAGGGCTTTGGGCACCTGGGCTTCACACCACAGGGAGATGGATGGGTCCAGATGGGAGTATGGAGGAACGTGGTTTATCCCATGCATAGGTTGCTGCAGCCTTTCCAATGAGCGTTGTTTTGCTATAACTCCCAATACATGGGCTCTGTCCTCTTGCTTCGTTCTGTAACAAAGATTCCCTCCAAACAAATTGACGGTTATTGCATCATTTCATAAGGCTACGTAGTACTACTTGTCTTTCTAAGGGTGCCATGGAATTTTGCAGCCCATATTATTATGTCCTTTACCAAAATGCATTATTTTTTATTCTTCATTTGAAATGATAGAAAAGCAAAAGAATTGGAAGGCTTTTCCTAACTCTCATGGAAAATATATATTTATTATCACTTTCATAATATGTAAGCATGCACCAAATAATTTGCTGCAATTGACAAATGAAGTATTGAATGCCTGTTAGTTATGTCACAAAACACCTACTTTACTTACTTGTTTGACTTACTTTTCTCCGTAATCCTATCATCAGCCCAGATTTGTCAATGAGAACACTGGTCCAAGAATTTAGTAACATCCTGCTGGCTGGTAGATAGCAGATAGTACTCAAATGCAAGTCTGCCTAATGTTAAACATGGTGTGCTTTCCACGCACTCGACCATCTCTCTACGAATAACCAAACTCTCTGATAAGTCCTGCAAGTTGACTTTCTCTTGGTTTGCTTGCTTTAATGTTCATAATTTACCTGAACTCTAAAAATCTACCATATAAGACAGAAAGATCCTCTTTATGCAGCTGCACACCCCATAAAAAGATGACTCTTGCCAGTTAAAATGCAGTGACCTTGTCTTGCCTGGGGGTCAGCTCAGCCATTATTTGGAAAGAAAGTTAAGGTTATGCAATTCATTCTAAGCTACCATACAGAAACTTAGTAAAGAAATCAATATTGCCCAGTTTACAGTTGTAAAGTACTAAGAGTTTTTTCCGACTTTAATTTATTTGGTTTAAATTTAATATACTCCAGTCAAAAGTCTGAGACTTTGGAATGTTTTGCCTTCAGGGTCTGGTTAAACCTAGATATCACAAATTTGCCTTTGAATATAGGTCTCCCATGCAACTTTCCATGTTTTGTGAAAGTCCTTAGTTAAACTTTTGAAAAGAAAATTAATTTTTTAGTATACATGTATGTATACACACACACATATCCATGTGTGAAACTTTTTAGGAAGCGAAGAAAAATGAATTATCAAGTAAGAAAATGCAGCCTGCACAGCTAATAGCTTTTCAAATCATAAAGCAAGAAGTCTGGTGGTCTCAAGTTAGCGTTATTCCTTATCTCTGTTAAAGAAAGTTTGCTGCCTTTGGCCCCATTCTCAGGAAAAATTCCAGAACACAACTAATCTCCTCAAAGGAGATCTTGAAGTCTTTGGGGGAAATTATGCAAGACTCCTTCTGTTTTCATTTCTTCTACTCTGGGCTTTTCAATTCATCCACAAAGAGCTGCTTCTTAGTGATTTCCCCCTGAGGAGTTTCTATACCACTGAGAATCTTGCTATCAGAAAGGAACAGCTTTCGTGCTTTCTTAAATAATGGTGTGTGTTTGAAGGGATTTTGGTAGTGGGAGAAGCTGGGACTTCCCAGAATGCAGCAGTAGCCCTCCTGGGTTCCTCCTAAGGGCCAGGGCTGCTCTGCAGCAGGGGCCCTGCGTTCCTGGGCTCTGCACGCAGCGAGGTGATTTATCTGCCCCCTCATGCGCCCCATGGGTCACTCTGTTTCGAATTTGCCTGTTCATATCCCTCAGGGCAAATTGGACTGGAGGTCCAGTTAAATAACATCATCCTCTGAGGCAGGACTTTTCTCATTGACCTCCTAAAGAGTACAGTCATGTACCACATAAGGAGTCTCAGTCAGTGACAGAGCCCATGTACAGCAGTGGTCCTGTAGGATTGTAGTGGGACTGAAAAATTCCTGTGGCCTGGTTATTTTTTACTGTACCTTTTCAACATTTAGACACATAGTTACCACTGCATTACAGTTACCTACGGTATCGTCAGTCACGTGCTGCGCAGTTTGTAGCCTAGCCATGTAGGATACTATGTCTGCGCTGTGACAAAGTCACCTTACAGTGCATTTCTCGGAATGTGTCTCTGATGTTAAGCAGTGCAGTGACTCCTTCAGGGTGTCCACCAAGTGCTGGGTATCCATGGAATACAGAGAGACCCCAGTCCTTTCCTCCTGGGTTCACAGCCTAGTGAGGGAGTTGTCACATACCGGTTCTGAATTAAGCAGCATGTGCAAACTCCACACAGTGATGTAAAATGTGTCCATGGTCAGTTCTGTGCCCGGCAGGCCCCATGGTGCTGAAAGAATGTGCCGTGAGTGGTGACGTGCTGAGCCAGGGATGGCTTTCCTGGCCAGTGGCTGCAGAGCTGTGATCTGCAGGGTCAGCCGGGGAGGGTACACCTGAGCGGGAGAGTGAACAGGGCCGGGAGGAGGGGCAAAGCGAGTCCCACAGCTCCTCATGTTGGGCACAGGCCAAATCATTGCACACTGGAAACGTCCTGTAACCCTGGCGTCCCGGAGCTCTGTGGTGACACTACATTTTGGTGGGAATGGAAGCCAGACCATGATACAGTGAGGAGCTATGGTAAGGGGAGGAGTGGAGACAGCGGCCAGAGACAAGTCAGCCTGATGTTTGCATGTGGAAAAGCACCACCATGATGGAGGGAGGGAGCTGTGTGGGCAACAGAGGACCTCTTTGTTTTATAGTCATGTGTCACTTCACAACAGGGACCTGTTCTGAGAAGTGTGTCATTAGGTGATTGAATTGTTGTGCCGACATCGTTGGTGTACTTAGAGAAACTAGGGTGCTACCTTGTTGCTAAGCAGCACAGTCTGGTGGACCACCATTGTATAAACGGCCTGCACTGAGCGAGAAGTGGCTGCGCGGTGTGTGACTGTCCTTCATTTCTTAGGTGAGAGACATATCTGTGCACTTGCAGATTGGAGGGGAGGATCCAGTTGAGAGAGCCTGACCATTTTAATGAGAAGACGATGGTGTGTTCAGGTGGTTGGGGAAGGCGCCAAAGCACAGGTGCAGGTTGGCCGGATAGGGAGGGAGGGAGCCTCCTAACGGTAGCCAGAGGGCAGGAAGGTGGGGCCGGAGGAGGAAACAGCGCTTCTTCCTCCTGAAACGGGAGCATGGGGCTCTGCATCTGGGAGCTCAGAGACACCCAGAGGGAGATAGGTGCGGAGGAACTCTCTGCTTGAAGTGCACAACAGTTTGGCGTTTGCATTACAGAGAGGTGAAGGATGGTTTGAGAAAATAGTGGGTTTCCTGAGATACCAAGAGCCCAGCTAAAGTTGGTGGTCAAAGCACAACATCGATTTGCTTCTCATGTGACATCTCTCTGGGCCTCTGCTGTGGGGAGGACCCGGGCCACCTCTGAGACTTCCCCAAGACATATGTAGGTTACTCCCTAAGTGTGTAGAATCTACAAGCAGATCTTTAGAGGGTGGTCTCCTGAGTGTTAATAACACAAGCATTACTTTAATGAAAGTGCATTTTCTTTTATTTATGTAATATTCGAAGCACACCAAATACCAACCTAATAGAAAATATGAGGTTGAAAACTTCCCGTGTTTCTATCATCTGCGCAAGGGGCCACCCTTATTCTACACTTAAGGATGTTGCAACGGCTAGCAGAAATACCAAAACAACACCCAGGATTTGGAGGCAGATTTATATATGTTGATAGGTGTTCCCAAAATATCAGGCCCTGATCTCTGGTGGTCTAGGGCTTATATGAGATAAGCAAGCAGGAAGTACAGAGGCAGAACGGCTTGTCAGTTGGGGATTGGATTATACAATGCGCATCGTAGCTATACATCACAGTTACCAGCCATTTCTAACAGACAGGAGCAGCCGGATCTGGAACAGGAACTATTACCTGGGCAACTAAGAAACTGAAGTATGCTGGCTGGGGGAGCATTTTCTGTTACATTTTCCCCCTCTTTTAGTTTCCCTGGCAAATCTTTGCTGGGCATGTCACATGTGATCTCCTGAGACAAGGCCCAACTAGATTTTAGGCCTGTCTGTCTGTAACGTTACTCTGGCAAGGTAGTGAGGGAGTTAATCTGACCTAGGAGAGTGTCCAGTGTGTCTTGGATGCTTATCAAATCTTGGTCAAATATCTGATTAATTGTTTTATTTTGCTGGGGCAACTGTCCATGAGTTTAAGGCAAAAAAACACAGCTAGCAGAGGGTGGGGAAGCAAGGACTGGGGTAAACAGAATGCTGAAAAGACTCAAAAATCTTCTGTCTTTCCAGCAGGCAGCTTGAGTGTCATCAATCAGAGGTGCTTTTTCAAAGAGGAAACAAGTTTTTAAACCTCTGGAAGGTTGAGTCCAGATCAGTTGGCTTTTGAGTCCAGAACTGGGGTCTTTCCATTTAAGGGCGAAGAGGGGCTGGCTGGCAGGAGCCAATGGAAGGCAGAAGAGGGCATTCTTTAGGTCCAGGCAGGTTTCTTCCCCTGTGAGGTGGAACATCCCAGCTGCTCAGGTGGTTGTCCCAGGTGCTCCAATCACACAGGTGAGCTGCCAGCACAGGGCCTGGCAGCAGCAGGCTTTCCAATCTGTTGACTTCCCTCCTTGCTCCTTCTGGCTCGTAGTGCTCCTCAGATGCCTGGGTCTCCTCCGCTAGTGCTTCTGGGGAACTGCTGTCTTGAGGAGGGAGCAGGAGGCTCAGTGTTTATCAGGGCCAATGGTTCAAAGGAAGGCAGTGACATGAGCATTGCGTTTGTGCTGCTTCACTCAGTAGGAAATGACATAAACGGAGACTGGAAAATTCAGCCATCAGAGACACGTAAGTTCTCTGGGTAGAGCACGGTGCCTAAATGTATGATCAGGGATGTTGAAAGCCAGGCACAGGGGGACCTGGCTGTAGGCCCAGATACTTGGGAGCCTGTGGCTGGAGGATTGCTCGAGCCTAGGATTTCCAGACCAGCCTGGGCAACACAGTGAGGCCTCATCTCAGATAGGCTGCGATGTGACTCAGGAGGCGAGCACTTGCTTACCGTGGACGTGGGCCTGGGTTCCAGCTCCAGCATCACAAAAGCAGGAGACTGTCTACATATAAATATGTTTCCCCTCTTTGTGGGCCATACCTGTGTTCCCTAGTCAGTGATTTCAAAAACAAGAAAGCAGTTGTCGTCCCTCATGACTGCCCATGTTGGTGGAGTCCTACGAAGTCCTGGAAAATGTGGCGTGAGCAAGAGTTGGTACAGTGGAGTGAACCCAGCTGGGACCCATTGCCAGAGCTACAGGATCCCCACCCTGGCTGTGCCCTGTGGGGGAGCCTTGGGCAAATTGTCTCCCCTCTTTGAACATCTGTTTACTCTCCAGAAAATGAGGATAATGAGGGGGAGAACTTGGTGAACTCTTATCTAGTAACATGATACCTGCGAGGGTGGCGTCTTCCGAGCACCATCTACACAGTGGCCTGGCTTGTTACGATCAGGAGATCAGGACGGTGCCTCACCTGCCCTCCACCCTGGCCCCGGTCCCCACCCCAGGCAGCTGTCTGAGGGTGGTGGGGGGCTGTCTCTTCCTGGAAGATCTCTTGGCTTTGCTGTTTGGCTTGCCGCAGCTTTGCCTCTACTAACAAGTGAACAGTGAAGGACACTGGAAAGGGTGCCATCGAGTTTGGGGTCACTGAGCTGCCATGGCCAGGCTACGTGGCCGAGGAAACCGTGGCTGCTTCTTTACTCTCTATCCTGTTCCCAGGCCTCTGCTTGACCAGATGAGCGCCGAGCCCTACCCCGAGAACAGTGATGGGTCTGTGATGATAGCCAGTGTGGCCACACCCCTCTGTGAGATCACCGAGGACATACACAGTGATACTGACTGGTGGGGCATGAAGCATGGGGCTGGTGGTGACATTACTGTAAATTGCAGATAAATTTTCTTTAAAAATGGAAATCTCAGGTGTGGGCTTTGCTCTTATTGTATCTTCTGTTCCTAATAAGGTATGACCATTTAGAACATTCAGGAGAAAAAGAAAAAAACACACAAGAAATTTTAGAACTGTATCCTGCCTTGAGTCTGATAAGGAGTACAGATTTTGTGCTGTTTCTTTGAGCAGTGTTTACTTGTTTTGGAACAAATACTGTGGTTAGAGCAAATAGTTTTGAAAAAAGTCAAAGCAGTTTTCACCATAGTGTAACTTTATTTAAGTGTTTAACCTAGATGTTTGCTTTGTTCTTGGGGGCTCTGTAAAACCAGCCGGGTTGGGCCGGTGAGATAGCTCAGTGGCGTAAGCGCCTGCCTGGTAAGCGCGAGGGCCCGAGTTCAACTCCTGGACCCCACATACGAAAAAAGGGCCGGTGATATCGCTCAGCGGCACGGGCGCCTGCTGGTGCACCAGGTCCTGAGGTCGACCCCCGGTACCCACAAAAAAAAAAAAAAAAAAAACAGCCAGATGATTCTAAGGAGATAGCAATCAGAAAAATCACTGCATGGGAGAAGAAAAAGCAGGGGCTATGGGGGCTATGTTGACCGGCAGCCATTTAGGAATTTTACATGGCTTAGTACTACTCCAAAGATAGCTAACAGTTCCTTGTTTCCAAAGGAAATTGGAAATGTCTCTTATATAACAGATACAGGTGATTTAAAAATGAATTATTAGAAGAAATATTTGCTGAGCAAAGATAACTGGAAAAGTTTAATAGAAAAAAAGGGGTGATGAATGTCAGTAGTCTCCTAAACACAACATTTTGAGCATTAGAGTTACAAAATACAGCAAATAAAATTCAGCATTTTGAGGTTTCTCTTTCTACTCTTTTTTCTATCTATACTGTTTTTAAAAAATAGTTGTAGGGGTTGGGGGTGTCGCTGCGTGGTAGAGCCTGTGTATAGTATGTGGACCTGGGTCACATCTCCAACACTGAAAAGCAGGGTATGCTGTGCATGCTACTTGCATCCTCTTCCCACATCAGCTATGACTTACTCCCTCTGTGATTTATAAGCCTTACTGTAAAGACTTTTGTGAGCAACGTGTCATGGAGGTTTCTGGACTCGGACCTCTGACGTAGTCTCCATTGCCATGCCCACAGTGTATGTGGTGTCCAAAGATTCTACTATTCTCTCTTGACATGCAGTGCTCAGTTACTTTATAGTGAGAGTGCCTGGCAGACACCTCGTCTAAAGAAAACAAAAATAAACTTAAAATGAAACAAACTGGGACTTATTTGAAATTAAGGCCAATATGAGCTTCAGATTTTCTTTAAAGTAGAAGGGAGGTGAAGGAGAGGTACAGGAGGAGGAGAAGCAGCTTCCTGGTGGAGGGTTCCAAGTTGCTTTCAGCTTTTTCCTGACTACAGTACCAGCTGTCCCTGAGGCTCAAGTCCAGTTTCTGGTATCCTCCCTGCACCTAGTGTTCACCGTCCTCGGGGACCTCAGTGCCTGCCAAATCTGATCCAAGAAAATGACTATAGAATGCGATGCAGAAGAGATACATATAATCCCCAAGTGTTTTACACTTGCTGGAAATGTGATTTTATTATGTCGTACTTATGATTTTTTTGTTTCTGCAGCAGTTTTTCTGATGAGTTTGCTAATACTTAATGGCCTGATTTTCCAGAATGCTCCCCAGCGCCTCCGCATTATGGGACTATAAAGCCACTGTGCACTAATGGAGGGCTCCGGTTACTGAGGGTTTTGAAGTTGTCACGGCCCTGAGACCAAGACTCCTCAGTGTGCAGCCAGGCGTTCCTGGCAGGGCTGCTGAGTGTGGTTTGGGGAGCAGATGATGGGTACCCTCCATTTTATTTCTTTCTTTCTTTTTTTTTTTTGTGGGTACCGGGGGTCGACCTCAGGACCTCGCGCGCCAGCAGGTGCCCGTGCCACTGAGCGATATCACTGGCCCTTTTTTCGTATATGGGTACCGGGAGTCGAACTCGGGCCCTCACGCTTGCCAGGCAGGCGCTTACACCACTGAGCCATCTCACCGGCCTGGGTACCCTCCATTTTAAACCAAGATCTACTGCAGTAGAAGAGGGGAGCTTCCTTCAGGAAAGTCTGAAAAATTTAGCTCCTTTCTGCCAAACAAAAATTTTCGTGTAGGGGAAGATGAAGACAGTGACATCAAAAGAAATTCAGGCAGACAAACAGCCACCGGCTGCGGAAGACCAGGTTCAAAGCCAGCTCTCCCTGCTGACACGTGAAGCAGAGACGCCCTCCAAGACTCTCTCATTCACCGGGAGGCACGGGGGCTCCTTCTCCCCTCCGTCCATTGTCTGTGATTCCTGGCTTGTCTCTAGTGTGTCTCTTTCTTTTTGTCAGTCTTATAGACTTTATCATTTTATTGAAAAATAATCTGAAATCATGATAGTCAAAGGTTGCTTATATGGAAACCGTAAACACAGCTGCCAACCCCAAAGCCGACCAGGTCCCCTACAAAATCCCAGCACCCTGGGTTTCTGTGTTGCCTTTGAAGCCTTCCTTTGGGAATCCACTTATATTTTTGGTGTAAGCATTGCTGTCCCAAACCAGACCAGCCAGGGAATTGGAAGAGAGGGAAGAGCCTAAGCCAGGCTGCAAGAAGTGAAAGGGCAGCCGCACAGGGAGGAACAGAACCTGCCAGGAGCAGCCACAGGGACTCAGAGCACACTGTAATTTTGTGACATTTGGTGTTGAACAAACAGGCCCGCTCATCCTAATAGCTGACTGCTGAGGTTTTCTTTCTAACGTTACTCAGTAAGAATGCTAATTCTCATTATTATTCTGGACCCTGAAAATGGTGGGGAGGAGGATGATCAGGTTACATTTGTGGAAGTCCTTTTTGTTTTTTTGTTTGGTGGTAATGAGGATCCTAGGCAAGTGCTATACCACCGAGTTATCTTTTTAAGAAAGCCGGAAGTCATTGAAATTCATTTCCAACGAAAATGAGCCATCTCTTTTTAAAGCTTATTTGACTATCATGGTCAACAATTGTTTCCTGAAAGTTTATTACAGCAAACTTCTTATATCCTGAGAATCTTGAAAACAGTGGCTGGACAGTTTAAGTGCCCTGGGCTCTTGAGAGAAGATATGCATCATCGGTTATCACTGCCCTGTGTGATTGTTTAGCTGTTTCAAACCTGTGTCCTCCAGTGTTTCACCTTAGCCCTGAAGTTACAGAATCCGAAAATTCTTGAAAAGCTTCTTACACTCTGCATTCATTCTTTTCTTATAGTATAAGAGTGCTAAATGTTTGCAAGGCATTCATTTTATCTGTTGCCAGTGGAGAAAAAAAGAGAAGATAAATTAAATGCCCGCACTAAATTCATGGCAACTCTTGAATCTGGTGCTTTAGAGAGTCCCTGCGTGCCTCGGACCACCTGGGTGGCTGAAGGCTTGGGAGACCAGAGACTTGGACCAGGCACTGAGAACAAGAGCGGTCGATTATTACCCAGTCACCAATAAATCTAACTTTTCTGGCTTTTATCTTCAGGCGCTTTTAGACATTGAAAGCCAATGAGCTGGTTTAAATATTTACTTACAAAGAAACAGATTATGGTTGTTAAAGGGCATCACTAAATTAAATGAATTTTAGATTTAGTACAGTTTATCTGAAAAAAAAAAAAAAAGTCCAGCATGCCTGTTTCACTAAGTTGTGGACTTTCGCAAATGGATCAGTGATTTGCGTGTGTGCTCAGTAAATGCCAAAAATAAATAAATGTGAGCTCATGGGGAAAAACAGATTAACAGCCAATGCCAGCCCTGGAGTGGGGAAACTTAGTGCTTAGGCTCAGAGATTAGTCCTTTTCACAAGCGAGCATTCGTTCTCATGAGCTGGTGTGTGCCGGGGACAGCTCTTTGTCCCCTGTGAGCTCATATTCCAGAGAGGACCAGGTTACGTGGCCACAGCCAGTGATGAGGTCCCGCTGTCTTTAAACCTGGGTGAGTGTCTGGCCACGACTGCGTCAACTCCCAAAAGGTTTAACCTGAGAAGGTCGTTTTGAGAACAGAAAAGAGAAAGTTACCGGGAGACTGTAAAAGAGCAGCTGCTTTGAATTCAGAAAGGTGCAGCACACCTCGGCTGCACCTCTCAGTTGGCCTCGCAGTACTTTCCCGCTGTGCCTTGCATTAGAATCTCACTACACAGCCAAGGACACAGTCACGTGAAAGAGGAGACGTCCACCTGGCAGCACAGGCAGACCACATGCAAAACTGCCTCTCCAGGTGACCTTGCAGGGACCAGAATTAACAGTTTAAAAATACAGTTGGGCTCAGTGGTAGAGCACTTGCCTAGCATGTGCCAGGTCCTGAGTTCAATTCCTAGCACCACGAAAATAAAAATAAAAGTATAATCATCTCTCAGCACTGCAGTGGATTAGTCCCAGGGCCATCCATCCATCCATCCTTCCAAAATATAGGCGTCTCTTCTAAAACAAACATAGCTTTTGCAGAGAACCTAGTCATATCTGCCCATACACTTTAAATCATCTCTAGGTTACTTATAATACCTAATATAATGTCAATGCAATGGAAATGATTATACTGTGTTATTTAGGGAATAATAGCAAGGGGGAAAAGCCTACACATGTTCAACATGCATGCATTTTTTCAAATGTTATAATTTTAAAATTAAAAAGTTTGAAACTATAAATGAAATGTAAGAGTCATCCTACTTGAAAAACTAAGCTAAAATAGAGTTTGAAAATGTATTAGAAAGTTAAATTTCAAACAACAATTAGTTTTTAAAGATAATATCACACTATTATTTGTTATTTTAAGTGTTTCATTTATTTTGACCATCTCAGAGAAAACATTTTAAGAATGCGTGAGAGTTTTATCTAAATTATGATTCATGTAGCCATTTTCTTAAATATTCAAGAAACATGTTTTTCTTAATGCACAGTGGTAATTATAAAAGGGAGAAAGTGATTTTTTTAACCGTTTGAACATAAATTTTCAATTTTATTGAAACATACAGACTAAAGAATGCACCTATTTTAAGTATATACTTTGGTAAGTTTGGGCAGATGTATATACAGTTCTGTAATTGTGTCGCCTGTCACGATACAAAACATTTCTGTCTCCTCCAAAGTAAGGGATTCCTTGAAAGCAGTGGTTTTACTGGAGGGGTCTCAGAAGTATCCACCGTTTGAACTCTCTCGAGCATGTGATGTATACATCCTTCTATTGCCTTCCTATTTCAGAATTCACATACAGATTTTATTGTGTTCTATCCATGTGTCATTTTCCATCAAAAGACAGTGATGGTCTGAAATTTTTTCTCTAAATGATTTTCTGCAAACATCCCAGTATTAAACATTAAAAATGAATAATTCATGCAGAGCTTGCCAGTGATCATAGGAGGCCTGCTTTTCTTTAAAATGAGAAAAGATGCTTCTTGAAATTATTAGTTATTTGGCTGCTTAACTCAAGAAGCATATCCAGGAGTACCTTTTGAAGGCCAAAATGCAGTATTTCATAAAGACTTCTTTCCTGGGCTGGGCAGATCAGCTTGCCCTTCTGCGGGGTGACAATATCCCCAGCTCAGATGTGGGCAGGAGGGACACCAGCTGAAAACCACATCCTAAGTTCCCACCCTCAGGCAGTTGACCTCCTAATGCTCTAAGGCAGGATATCGGTTATAGTGAGTTGTTGAGAAAAGACCTAAAGATGAGCCTGGGACAGAGCCCAAAGGAAAAGAGGAAGCAACGCCCTCAGGAGAGTGTGCAGCCAGCATGCGGGGTAGGGATGGGTGGAGATCAAGCCGTCCTGCAGGCCATTGAAGAGGCCACCGGAAGCTGCTGCTCAGGGTGGACTTGTGCGGTGCAAAGGAGGGAGGGAGCAGAAACTCATTATGCAGAATGTTTGCCGCTGACACAGAAATGTACACACTTTGAAGTACAGTCCTTCCACCCTGTCTCAAGATTTGATTATGTTTAATTAATGCAATTTAATTAAGTTAAATAAATTTCATTTCATCGATTTAATTACTATCTTTTTAACAGTGATATTAGTCATACTGTTGGCCCTCCGTATCTGCCAACTCAACCAAGCCTGAAGAGAAAATATTAAAAAGGAATGTGTTTGTAATGAATGTAAATGGCATTTTTTCTTTTTTATTATCATTATTCCCTGAACAATGCAGCAGAACTATTTACATAGCATTTATATTGTAGAAGGTCATCTAAAGATGACTCATGTGGGCCGGTGAGATGGCTCAGCGGTGTAAGCGCCTGCCTTGCAAGCGCGAGGGCCCGAGTTCGACTCCCGGAACCCACATACGAAAAAGGGGCCGGTGATATCGCTCAGTGGCACGGGTGCCTGTTGGCGCGCGAGGTCCTGAGGTCGTCCCCCTGGTACCCACAAAAAAAAAAAAAAAAAGATGACTCATGTGTACCAGGAAGATGTGCACAGGCTCTGTGACAATACCATTCCATTTTATGTGAGGGACTTGAAGAGCACCCTCGAATTCTGGACTCTGAAGAGCAGGATGGAGGGCAGTGTCCTGGAACTAATCCCCCAAGGGTACTGACTAAGTGATGAGTACATTTTTTTTCCTCCCTGTGATGTCAGTGAAAATTACAGAATAGCATTTGATTGATTTTTTTTTTTTTCCTAAACTCAGGCAAAACACACACTTTGAAAAGGTTAACAAGATTTTATATCGTAAATGTTTTCTACTACTTTCTGGTAACACAGAGTTCTGCAGTTAAAATCAGAGAGCTGGGTATGGTGTGCGCACCTGTAATCCCAGAATTCTGGGAGGCTGAGGCAGGAGGATAGCAAATTCCAGCCCAACCTGGGCAATTTAGTGACTTAGCGACACCCTGCCTCAAAGACAATATTTTTAATTTTTATTTTTATTAGTACATGTTTGCAGTATGTAATGATTAATTCATCGTGAGGAGCTGGTACATGTGCATAACATATCTTAATTCTTTTATCTTCTTCCTCTCAAGGAAAAATTTAAAAATAGCTGGTGATACAGCTCAGTGCAGAGGTCCTGCATTCAACTCCAAGCCTGCAAACACACACCAGGGGAGGTTCTCTCGAATCTCTAGTACTGCTTGATGCTGGAATTGATACTTTCACAACAGCCTCATTTGATCGTCCCAAGACTAATGCAGACCAGCATCGATCTGATGTCTTCCATGAACTGGCTCCTTTACCCTTCACTGTGAAGAAAGCTTGATTTTTTTTTTTTAATGTGGGTACAAGGAATCGAACTCAGGACCTCGCGCTTGCCAGGCAGGTGCTTGTGCCGCTGAGCGGTATCACCAGCCGAAAGCTTGACTTTGAGTCTTGGTCCTAACTTTCTAACTTTCAGAAAGATAATTTTATTTGTCTCCATTTCTTTATGTACCAAATGAAGATTCCAATAATTATAAAAGAAGGAACAAAGGTTGGATTAATTCCTGAACCAGCTTCATGTTTCAATTTCAAGAAAAGTGTACCTTTCCAACCAAAGCCAGAGTTTTTTGCTCTTTCCTCCAAGTCCTAGTAATTGTAAAATTGTTACCAGCCACTTAGGTTCACACACTCAGCTTCTTTTGCGCAAAATCAAAGGATGCCATTTATTCTGGTGAAAAGGAAAAAGGATTTATTCAGAGCCAGCCCCTAGGAGATTGAGGGCCCCATTTGCCTCACGTCACCGTCTCACAGTGTACAGGTGTGTTAGGGTCTTTTCTATCGAGGAACATGGCGGGAAGGAATATGTGCTCAGGCTTGTTCCCGCCAGTCCTGAACCCAGACCTCTCCTCCTCACCTAAGGAAATGAAACTGGACTGAACCTCCAGATGCGTCTGCGTATTCTCTCCTTTCTTCCGGGCTGAGGGGAGGTGGAGGTAGCTGTTCATGCATTCGGCCTGAGGAAGTTTGGAGTCGCCACTCATCTCCAAAGGAGTCGGGGGAATCTAACTTTTAAAGTTCCATTTGTGGTACCAGTTACAAAATTATAAATAAATAATAGCAACAATTCTACTAGAATAGGAGGGGGTAGGAAATGCTGTCTAATCTACATTTTTCCTTTCATGTAGACCCAATTGGTCGGATGAAACTGTACACAGATACACACTATTTTTTTTAGTTGGATGTTAATGGGTAGAAATAATCTGAGTGTCATCATCTGAGGATAATTTCACAGACTGCTTCTTTTTAAATACTGTTGGGAGGTGAACGAGAATGATCCACTTTACTGATGACAGGGAACCTGGGACTGACAGGAGGCTAAAGCATGCCATGTACTTGGCCATTGCCAAAGCCAAGGTGAAATGGGCACACGGGGGTGCGGAGCCAGGGCTCCAAAGGAGGATGGCACTCAAGGGTTAAGGAGAGTCCGTGCTCAGAACAGGGTGGGCAGCGCCCCAGTTTCAGGTCTTTGTTGCAGTTCCCAGATGGCCATCCTGCCTCACTCCCAACTGAAGCACATCTAATTTTGAGCTCGCTCTCCCTCAGCCCAGATGTGCAAGGCCATAATAACATGTTTCTTTTATGGCATCTTCTCTGTTTCTTGCTGTAAAACTTTGAAAGCTTCATTGTTTCGCCAGCCAAATAAACACTGCAAGACCTGAGAGACTGGTGGGGTAATGAAAAGAAAAGCATCCTTGAAAGCAAGCAGAATTTCTTTTAACTCTGTTGTATTTGCAGAGAAATTCAGTAGGCAATCTGCTGCCATTTTGCGGCTTATAAGTTTTTTAGTGTTAATTATGGTCTTTATGGAAATTAAAGTACAAAACAGCTATAATCCACCAAGCGCCCAAGAGGAATCTAGAGCGACGTGCTCGCTCCTGGCATAACGAGCTCTCTTTGACAGCCGTGGTGGTGGCAGAGTCTTCGTCAGTCACGTGGTCAGAGCTGCAGGCAGTGGTGGTCTCTTTGGCCGCTCACCTTGCCAGCCACTCTCCTGTGATGTGGTAATTGCCTTTTCTGCCTGTTCTTTCTTCCTTCTGTTCTTTCTTCCTTCTCCCCTCAAAGACATGCAAGATAATATTTGGTCTATAAAGTCCTGGTGGTAAACAGAACCTTAGGCCGAATGATCTGGAAGCAAGATTGAAAATAGTAGAAGCCAGGTTGCATTAAGCGATTGACCAAGTGTCAGCCCCTGTGACCTTCAGTTTTCCAGTAGCAGGATCACTGCCGTGGATGTTCTCCCGTGTGGCGATGTCTCTATCTTGGGTCACACTCAGGATCGCAGCACTCTTGCACTCCTCCCTGACCTTCCTGGAGGTGGCCAGCCTGTCCCCCAGCACTCTCAATAACCCTTCTGACTTCTGCCACCTCAGCTTTCACTCTTGTCCTGTCCTGTAGTTTTTCTCAGCATCCTGCTAGCGTTTCCTCCAGTCCATCAAGTGGTGTACACATCTTAGACAGTAGAAAACTCCTTCTGTCCTCTTGTTCTATGATTTTCTTTCGTCCTGTGGAGATTTAAGAGTTGTTGGGCTCAGCTCTTTCTACGATTGATTAATTTTCATTTTTTGGATTTAAAATTTTGCATTTTATATGAATAAATAAAACCCAAATTTCAAATTTAAAGAAAAATTTCCAGATTTTTCCCGTACTGTAGCTAACAGAGCCAGCAGTAACTCAGTCACCATGCAGTGAGTACTGAGTGCTCTGTGGGTGACAACAGGTATCACGAGGATGCTGCTTCACCTCACAGCTGTCTGTTCCTCTCCTCCCAGGACCCGCCCCCTCGCCCCTGGTGTCTACCTGCCAGTGTTCGGAACAAACCATGAAAGAGTACGCTCTCAAAATCCGTGCTTTCTGCTTATTCCCTAAGTAGCTTCCCAGCCAGTCAAGTATGGCACAGACTAAGCAGGTGCCTAGGCCAATCTGAACAGCAGAACAGTGGTGTGCGCTGTGGGCCGCTAGGACACCGGTCGCGTAGGAGGCCACAGCCAGGCATTTGAGAGAGGAGAGGGTCAGCCCAAACGGGGCAGTGGAGGAAGGGAAGGAGGGAAGGCAAGAGCTCAGGGTTTGGAAGGATGATTTCCAAAGCAGCCTGCGCTGCTGGATTTGAAAGGATATGCTGAAATCTTTATCTTCCTAGAAATTAAAATATGAAGTACTTATTATTGCAGTCAGAATGAATGATGATACTGTTGTTTTACAGCTTAGGAACAAAACAAAACTATATTGGCACGAGCCCAGTGCTTTGTAGTTAAGTTGTTAAGTGCCATCAACTTATTTTATAGTCTCAGTGTTTACACATGGTTAACACACTTGGGTGCTGACGAACAGAGCAATGAGGAGAGTTCTGGGTAGTGCTGTATCAAGAAAGAAAGAAGTTTGGCTGCCTGAGAGACTGTTAAAACATGCCGTGGGAACCTGTCTAGCTGGAGGAGGTTTGCAGGAAAAGCAATGGTCTCAGTTGCACAGGAAACCATGCCTGTCTGCACATACCAAGTAGATACCTGGTGACTTCCTGCTTATTTTTAAAAATCAGTTTTAGTAACCCTCACGTTGCTTATTCAAGTCAAAAAACGTAGCTAGCTGTGTTGATGACATTACATAACCAGAAACGGCGAGCTTTCTACTTGACTTCTTACTGCCAGCTTAGTGACAATTAAACTACCGTAAACTTCTTTGACTACTAAAATGTGCCCAGCTTTGACTGAGAGTTTGAACCTCTGGAGGTGCAGGTGGGTAAAGTTGAGGAGAGAGGAGAGGCACTGCTGAAACATCATTTTGTAGTTTTCAGGGATCGCTTCGTCCTTGGGGTTAGAAACACCGTGCTGGGCCAGACGATCTTCTGATCTTCCTCCTCGTGTTCCTCTTCTTCCTCTCCCCGAGGGTCACCAATTCCACTTGTCAAACTGACTTGTCCTTTTTTTTTTTTTCTTCCCTAAAAGCTTGTCTTAGGGGCCGGTGAGATGGCTCAGCGGTGTAAGCGCCTGCCTGGCAAGCGCGAGGGCCCAAGTTCGACTCCCGGAACCCACATACGAAAAAAGGGGCCGGTGATATTGCTCAGCGGGACGGGCGCCTGCTGGCGCGCGAGGTCCTGAGGTCGGCCCCCCGGTACCCACAAAAAAAAAAAAAAAGCTTGTCTTAGGACTAGGTCACCATTTTCATTCACAATATTCCTTGAAGATTATTTTGCTAATTGCTGCTTGTTATTCTATAGTATTGGTTCATATTACCAATGAGATCATTTTTGTGAAGTCCTTTGAGAGCCTTAGATAAAAGTATAGCATTTATGTCCTTCATAGAAAATGAGCCTTAACTTCCAGAGAAAACTATTTGGGCTTGTTTTGTCATAGTTTTGCTCCTTCACTTTTCAGTGTTTTAGGGCTGTGGGGACCATGTGCGCAGGCTCAGTTGCAGGTAGCCTCTCCCCTCAGTTTATTCGACAGTCCACCTGCATGTCGGTGATTTCAGCTGAATAAGCGATATCCCAGATCCTGACATCATCATAGCTGCAATGGCTGATTGCGAGTAGTAATAGAACACATGGCCAGCCCTTAAGGAAGTTTTATGTGCTAACCCTCTGTGTGCAATATTGATTAAGTTCTCACAAAAATCCTATGTGGTAGGTGGTGATACTGCCTGGTTTTACTGATAAGGAAACCAAGGCAGGAGGTTGCCATTGCTAGTGGTAACCCAGCCAGTAAGTGGCAAAGCCAAGATTTGAACTCAGACTTTTGACTGCAAAACTCTTAACCATTTGAGTGTGCAGCATCTTCTGGCAAGTTTTGAAGCCAGGAAAAGAAGGAAGGGAAAAGGGAAAGGGACTGATGGCCTGGTCAGGTGCGTGTGTCCCATGCAGACCAGCAGAAGGAGGCTTCCATGTAAATCCTGTTTACATTTTGATTGACATATCGTAGTCTACAATTATGAGATGCAGTATAGGATGTTTTCATTCATTGTGTAGTTTGGGATTCCAAATGCTTGTGGAAATTTCATCTGTGATCCCTCAGAAGCAAAACGCTTGGGTTGGTCAGTGACCATACTTCCAATGTTAGCAGTATCTGCCTCCACCAGCACCTCAGCAAAAGCACAATGTCAGGTCCTCAGAGTCCGTGTGTCTGCTAGTTTCCTTCTCATGTGGTAAAATCAGGTTGTCGTAAACACAACTTCAATATGAATTAATACTCACGTGTGGCAGTGACTATATTGAATCTGCTAATTCAGTTTGTTATTCTATTTATTAATTTATCTAGAAAGTCATTACTATCATTTCTACTTCATCAGTAGATCTAATTAAAAGCAGCTCTTCTTTAGAATTAAAACATAGATGTGCATCCTTTAACCCTTTGATTCAGAGTAGTGTTGTCGATACTAAATTATGAACAATCAGTTATGTACCTTACTCCCCCACCCCTTCAGAAGTGATCTTAAGCCACAGGCATTAGTTAAGATTTTTCAAGGGCAGAGATAAAAGTCATGGCTAAGAACTGATAGAATGAGCAGCTGTTGTTTTTTTAAAAAACCTATTTTCTAATAACATACCTCTTCTATTATAATAAAATCAGTAACATATTTTGATGAAAGCATTCCAAAATGCTATCAATGGCTTTGATCATGTAATTGCAAGATTTGGACCTTTCCTTCTATAATTCAAAAGATAAAAATGTGATAATGGAAACCATCTTAGAGCACTGGCTATAACAATATCTTTTTAAATTTCTTGTGGCAGAGAGTAATGTTATTAATAATCTAAAGGAAACTTTTAAAATGACTCACAAGAACTTGAGCATAAATGTAAATGTGAAGAATAACACTGTGTGCTTTAGACTTAAGAATGGATATAAATAACCTTCCAGTCTTAAGAAGGTTAATGGTTTCATCGTGATTTCCTTTCAGCACGCATGACGCAAATTGACAAGGGCAATAGAACAGTGATGGGCCAGTGGGCCAGAGGAAAATGGAAATAGATAAATTAAGATTGATGGAAGGGGAGAGGCCCAGAGATCTTCCATGGGGCCTCTTGGGGTCACATCCTCCTCTGTACCATTCTGAATAACTACCTGCAATACATAATCATCATCATCATCATCAACTGTAGTCGCCCCAGTGTGCAACAGAACACAGGAACGATTCCTCCTAAGTGTAACAGTGTTCCCTTGGACCATCTCCCTTTTCCTCTTCTATCCCCTGTCCCAGCCTCTGGTAATCACCTTTATACTCTATGACAGCAACTTTTTTGGATTCTACATGAGTGAGATCCTGCAGTTCTTGTATTTTTGTGCCTCATTTACTTCACTTAACATAATGTCTTCTAAGTTCATCCATGTTGTTACAAATGACAGGATGTCCTTTATTTAGGCTGACTAGTATTCCACTGGGTATGGATACCACATTCTCTTTATCCATTCGTCTCTTGATGGACACATAGGATAATTTCATCTCTTTCTGTTGTGAATGGTATAGGAGTCCATCCAGACCTTGTCGCGGTCCGTAGGAGTTTATAAACTGTAATCCCAGGGAAAAGTTATTGGAATTCTCACAAGTAAATTCCAATCTACCACTTCCAGTGCAACCCATGGCAAGAATAAAGAGACAAAGACATATCTGCAGTTGTGGGGAGCCAATGGGGCCCTAAGACCAGTCAGAACAATGGCTAACCGGAACAAAGGCCACGACCCAGGGCCGAACCTGGTTTTATTAATTTGTGAAGCGGGGAGTTGCTCGGGGCTGAGTGACTGTGAGAATTGTGGGAAGTACGTGAGTACAGTGAGCTGGGGAGGTAGGAGGCACAATAGCCCCTCTGCAATATGCAGAGAGAGGTCTGCGGAAAGGTACCGGATTCCAGTAACAGGTGGACTCAAGTGGAGGAATATGCATAACACAGTTTGAGGAAGTATCTTGTGTTTTGGGTCAGCTGCTTCAGCTCTGACGTCTAGCTTTTACTGCCCTGGGACCTCACTTTCTTTTTCTCGAAGCTCAATCCCAACCGGCAGCACAGTGTCTCTAGGCCTAGCTCACCCCTAGTATTGGGGAGCTGCAGGCGGGGCCTCACAGACCTGTCCCTTTGCTTCAAAGGCAACACATGGATGCCTCGGCTGAACCTATTTGCCAGTCGAGGGGGTAGAGCGATTTCCTAGCCAGCTCTGTGCATATCAGTACACGGAAGTAGGGCAAAGGTGAATCAAAATGAAGGCAAATTGTCTTTTCAAGGGAGCGTCTCAGTGGTCCTCCACAGATGGTGCTTGAATGAAAGTAGGCGTGCGATGTCTCTTCAACATACTTACTTCATTTCCTTCAGATACATTACCTGGTAATGGGGTTGCTGGATCATATGGTAGTTCTGTTTTTAGTTTACAAACTACTTTGATGAGAGGATACTACAAAGAAAGGATAAATGTTTGAGGTGAAGGATATGTTAACAACCGATGTGACCATTATACAGTGCATATATATGTGATGTTAATCTTGATCATCATCTTGACTGGATTAAGAGACGCTTAGGAAGGTAATGGATTGTAAGAGCACTAACCCCAGCAATGGGTTAACCCATTAATGAATTCCTAGGTGAATGGCACTAAGAGGCAGGTCTTTGGCCCCTTCCTCTCTGCTTCCTGGCTGCCATGAAGTGAGCAGCTTTGCTTCTTCTGCCAAGGTGTTTCTGCCTCACCAGAGGCCCAAAGTAATGGAGCCAGCAGACCACGGACTGAAACATCTGCAACTATGAGCCAAAATAAAGTATTCTTCCCTTGTTTTTCATGTGTATTTTATCACATCAATGAAAAGTTGACTAAAAAAAATGCGTTGAAACATCACCTTATATCCCGTAATATATGCGCAATTATTTTTTGTGAATCAGAAATAAAAACTAAATAACCCCATCCCATCATGCCACAGTCAAGAGCTGATTTGCCATCGCACTATACAATGGATTCTTTTTGTGCTAGAATATCCTGTCAGCTTTTACCTTTCACATTACTTACACTGGCACTGTGCCCTTAGACACATCTTAGCATGAAATACAAATAGAAATAAGAATATAGAAATGTACTTCTTAGGGGTGGGATTTGCTCATAATGAAAATGTATTGATGAATCATCCATATTAGCAGTGGAAGGAAGACAGCGTGGTGCCACCCTGGGGTTCTGCCTTGGTTGGGTTGCATTGAAAGCATGAAAGGGCTGGTAATTACAGCAGTGCCTAGCAAGGGACTGAAAAAGAGAATCAAATTCAGACTGTGTTTATGAACAAACGTTATAGGCTTGCTCGGTACAGGGGGGACACACTTGCGTGGTTGTGGTGCTTTTGATTTGTGCACAGTTCAGAAATGAAAATCAGTAAAAACAGGAGCAGGTGCTAACGTGGAAACTCAGCCGTTCAAGAGTGGTCTCCCAGGATGACCTTGCCTCTACTTTATGCGCCCGGCTGCTCGTCTAGGAACAGGTGTCAGAAGGCAGGCTCACTGGTGTCGGGTGCTGGCGCGCAGAAACAAGCCGAAGGCACACGTGTACATATTTGGGAGGAGCTTCAAAAGGAACGAAGAATAATTCCTTCGGAAAAAAGACATAAAGTCCTGGATAATCCTTCCATTGTCATTCATTTAAAGAGTAACGTTTTCTTAATTTATCTTGTGTACATAATGGATTGTGATTACAGTTTGTTATAAATTTCTCCTGAGCCTTTCCCTTCTTATTTTACTTTGTGACACTGTGTTTCCAAAGCACATTCTGGTTTCATTTTAGTTTAGATTAATACTCAATTTGTAAGCAGCCCAATGTGCAAGGTCACGGATTTCTGTAAAATCATAAATTAACCGTTTTCCACAAAGTTGCAATTTGCTTTCTGTAACAGATCTCCAAAATAAAACACCCTGATGCATCCCAGTTACTTAAGAATCAGAAAAATTCATCCAATTAAGCTTTTTTTTTTTTTTTTTGTGGGTACCGGGGGGTCGACCTCAGGACCTCGCGCGCCAGCAGGCGCCTGTGCCGCTGAGCAATATCACTGGCCCCTTTTTCATATGTGGGTTCCGGGAGTCGAACTCGGGCCCTCGCGCTTGCCGGGCAGGCGCTTAAGCTGCTGAGCCATCTCACCAGCCCCCCAATTAAGCTTTGAGTTACTTCTTTTTGGAAATGTATTTTCAGGCTTCTTTGATACTGTACCTGTTTATTTTCTCCTTATCTCAAACACTGGTTCCTCTTCTATCTGATTTTCCAATTTCAGAGCATACCTGTGTTCTATACTGGATTATTTTCTTTATCTATGCTATACATGTAGGTGATTTTATCAGCCCTCAGGCTTTGGATGTTACTTACACATTCCTGCTTTTCAAATGTGTGTCTTCAGTGACAGGGCCTTTCCTGCCCTGGTTCGCGCACCCACACAGATGAGTAAAGATCTCAAACTCAGCATTTCCAAACGAAACTTTTTATTTCTTCCCCTACCCCCACAAAATCCAGTGTCACTCAAATTGTCACCATATCCATAAATTAATAAACAGCACCATAATTTATTGGTGGCTCCCAAACCTACATGCCACCTTCGATTCTATTGCTCTTTTTTAAGTTTATTTTTATTTTTGTTCATACATGTTTGCAGTACAGAGAGAGTACGTTCCTCATTGGGAGTTGGTACATGCACAGAAAACACGTTAGTTACTTTTTTATTCCCTTTCCTTCCTTCATTCCTTGGTCCCCTTCCCTTTTGCAATAGATCCATCTCCCTGTTTCCTATCATCTTTTATTTTGCTCTTTATTTGTACTTTGGGTTTCTCGTGTAAGAGAAACCATGTGATACTTGTTTGTGTGTCTGGTTTATTTTACTTAACATTATGGTCACAAGGTGCTTCCATTTTCCCACAAATGACTCGAGCCTATCCTTATGGCAAATTGGCACTCCGTTGTATATAAACACCACATTTTCTTCATCCATTCTTTGCCCTGCCTCCCAGCCAGCCAGTGGTGGACCGCAGGCTCTGACACCGTTCCTCGAGTGGAGCCACTGGACAGCATCTCCACGGCTGTGACCTTAACCCACACCATCATCACAGCCGCCTGGAGTAGCACAGCTCCTTCCCGCTGTTGTACCCGTTTTGTGCTCTCCATTCTGCTGGCAGTCATCTTTCTAGAGTATAAGTCAGAGAACATCTCCCTCCACCCTTGAAACCCTCTGGGCACTTCCTAGCCACATTTTTTTATTGTAGCAAAATAAATATAAAATTTGCCACTTCAGCCTTTTTCAAGCATCAGGCTCAGTGGCATTGAGCACATTCACAATGGCATGCAGCCATCATAGCTAGTCTAGGCTTATGACACGTTTATCACTCAAGCAGGAACTGTACCCACTAAACCGTAATGCAGTGTCCTCCCGTGCCCACCCTTGGTATCTTCTAATCCACTTTCTATCTGTGTGACTTTGCCTATTCTCTATGTTTCACATAAGTGGAATCATGCAGTATTTATGCTTTTTTTTTTGGTCATTTCTCAAGTTTTCCTTCATTTTCAAGCCTGAATAGTGCTCCATTGTAGGTATATCCCACATTTTTGTTATCTGGTCATCTGTTGATTGCCAGTAATTAGGTTTCTTCTACCTTTGGCTATTGTGTTCTATGAGTATTTGTACAAGTATTTGCTTGAGTCCATTTTCCATTCTTCGGGGGACATACCTGTGTGTGAAATTGCTGGCTTGTATGGTAACTTCACGTTTAATTTCTTGAGGAACTCCTAAACTCTATCTGACAGCAGTGGCACCATTTTACATTCCCACCTAGCAGTCTATGAGAAAGCCAGTTTCTCTACATCTCCATCAACACTTTTTAAAAAATCATTGTCATCCCAGTAGGTGTGCTGTTTTATTATGGCTTTGATTTGAATTTCTCTGATGAATAATGGCTGAACATTTTTTCCTATGTTTATTCACCATTTGTATAACTTCTTTGGAGAAATGTCGGAGTATTTTGCCAATTTTTTAACTGGGTTGTTTCTGTCTTTTTCTTGTTTAGTTGTAGGAATTCTTTATAAATATTCTGAGTATTAAACCCTTACCAGTATGTGACTCACAAATGAATTCCCGTTCTGTGGGTTGTTATTCCATGTCCTTAATGGTGTCCTTTCAAGCACAAAATTTTTAGTTTTTATAAAGGCTAATGTATCCATTTTTTCTTTTGTTGCCTGTGCTTTTGGTATGTATTTAGGAATCATTCCAAACCAAGCTTATGAAGAGTTTTCCCCTACTTCTTCTAAGAATTTTATTTCTAGCTCTTAAATTTAGGTCTCTGATCCATTTTTTAGTTCACTTTTAAATGTGGTGTGAGATAGCACCAAATTTCATTCTTTTGTAGGTGTAATCCAGTTTTCCCATCATCATTCTTGACAACTCTTTTGTCAAAAAGCATTTGACCGTAAATGTATGGGTTTTTTTTCCTGGGCCATCACTTCTGTTTCATGGTCTATATAGCTTTTCTATCCTAGCCTACACTTTTTTGATTGTTGTAACTTTTGTAGTAACCAAAGGGAAGGGTGTGTCCTCCAGAAATGTTTCTCAGAGACGGTTTTGGCTGTCTCAGGGCTACTGTAAATGCCATATGAATTTTAGGCTGGGTTCTTTCATCTCTGCAAAGAACACTATTGAATTTAATACGGATTGCATTAAATCCAAGCAGTGCTGGTATCTGAACACGAAGTCTTCCAGTCGATGAACATTGGACATCTTTCCACTTATTTTGGTCTTTTAAAATTTCTTTTTTGTTTTTTTTTGTGGGTACCGGGGGTCAACCTCAGGACCTCGTGCGCCAGCAGGCACCCATGCCGCTGAGCGATATCACCGGCCCTTTTTTCATATGTGGGTTCTGGGAATCGAATTCAGGCCTTTGCGCTTGCCAGGCAGGTGCTTAGCCACTGAGCCATCCCACTGGCCCTAAAATTTCTTTTAACAGTGTTTTATAGCTTCCAGTGTACAAGTATTGCACCTTCTTAGTTAAATTTATTTGTAAGTGTTTTAGTCTTTTTGATGATTTTGTAGGTTAGAATTAGTTTCTTAATTTTCTTTTTGGATTCATTGTTAGTCTATAAATATATCATGATCTTGTGTGTGTACTTGTATCCTGACACTTTGTTGAATTCTTTTATTATTTCTAATAGTTTTTTGGTGACATCCTTACAGTTTTCTGCTTATAAGATCTCTCTTCTGCAAACAGAAATAGTTTTACTCTTCAGAAATAGTGTTACTCTTCATTTCCAGTATGAAAATTTCATTTCTTTTTCATGACTAATGGCTCTTACTAGAAGTTCTAGTACTGTGGTGGATAGAAATGGTTAAAAAAAAAAATGGGCATTCTTGTCCTCTTGGTTTTAGGGGAAAATGTTCAGGCTTTCACCACTGAATATATCAGCTATGAGTTTTCCACATGTGACCTCTGTCATGCAGAGAAAGCTCACTTTTCTTTCTAGTTTGAGTATCTTTATCATTAAAAAAAAGTGCCAGATTTTGTCAAATGCTGTTTTAAGCATAATTGAATGATCATGTAGTGTTTCTCTTTCATTTTATTATTGTATAGTTTATTGATTGATTTTTGTAGGATTAACCACTATTACCTGAGATAAATCTCTCTTGGTCATAGGTGTAATCCTTTAATATGCTGCTAAATTGGGTTTGTGAAGGATTTTTCCTCTATTTTTATAACAGATCTTGATATATACATTTTTTCCCTTGTCACGTTTTTGTCTGGCATTGGTATAGGGTAATGCTGAACTTATGGAATTAATTAAGAAGTGTTCTCCTTTCTGTACTGTTTGAGGAAGGTTTGAAAAGGATTGGTTTCTAACTCTTCTGCAAACATTTAGTAGAATTCACCAGTGAACCTCTCTATTCCTTAGGTTTTCTCACTTGGGAGGTATTTGATTACTGACTCAGTGATCTCATTTATTACAGGTCTGGTGGTACTACTTCTCATGTCATTTTTGTTAGTTCATATGTTTCTAGGAATTTGTCCATTTCATCTAAATTGTCTGATTTGTTGATATATAATTGTTCATAGTGTTCTTATACAATCATGAGTAGTCTTATTCTCTCTTGCATTTCTGATTTCAGTAATTTGAGCCTTCTCTGTTTTCTTAGTCCAGGTTTTATTGATTTTGTTAATGTTTTCAAAGAACCAACTTCTGGTTTGGTTTATTCTATTATTTTTTCTGTTTCATTGATCTCTGCTCTAATCTTTATTTCCTACCATCTGCTATATTTTTGGTTTAGTTTTCTCTTCTTGTCTAGTGTTTTAAAGTAGGAGGTCAGGTTATTACTTTAGGTCTTCCTGCTCAGTGGAGGCATTTGCTGCTATAAATTTCTCACTAAGAAATTACTGCTTTCACTGTATCTCAGACGTTTGGGTATATGGTGTTTTCATTTTCATTCATCTCAAAGTATTTTCCAATTTCCTTTCTGATTTTTTTATTGGACCCATTGGTTATTTAGGAGGGTGTTGTTTGATTTCCAAATATTTGTAAATTTTCCAGTTTTCTTTCTCTTATTGATTTCCGGTTTTATTCTACTGTGATTGGCAAAGATACGTTGTATGATTTTGATCTTCTCAGACTTATTGGAACTTATTTGATAACCTTTAATACGGTCTGTCCTGGAAAGTGTTCCTTCCATGTGCACTTGAGAAGAATGTCTGCTCTAATCCTGTGTACTTCCTGTAATTCTCAGGGGATGGACTCAAACTCTGCTGTGGTTTGTAAATCCCTACACGAACTGACCCTGCCCAGGTCCTCTGGCATCGTCTCCTTCACCTCTTCTCCTGGCTCTTGCTCAGGAACTATTTCTGACTGGCTTATTAATTAGTTTGTGCTTTAGTGTAATAGCAATGACAAATATTTTAATATAGGTAGGACAATTATAAGGCATCTTTGTGGAAAGTTTTTAAATATATAGAAAAAAAGCTTGTATGTGAATATTCACAGTGCCATTCTTCACCATAGCCAAAATGGAGGGGGGGACAGATATCTATCATCCGAACATGGATAAACAAGATGTTCCATATATATATGATAGAATATTATTCAGTCACAGAAAGAGATGAAGTTCTGATGCATTCTACACAGTGGATGAACCTTGAAAACATGCTGAGTGGTAGAAGCCAGCCACAGAAAGCCATGTGGTATTATATGATTCCACTTACATGAACTCTGCGGAATAGGAAAATCCGCAGAGACAAATGGTTGCTTGCCGGGGGAAGGAGGGCATGGGGGTGGACAGGCTGCATAGGACTTTGTGGTCTTTTCTGGGGCCTGATGGAAATGTTCTAGAACTAAGAGTGATGGTGGCACGATATTGTGAATCCACTCAACATCTCCAGTGGTGACTCTTACGTATACTTTATCACAATAGGAAAATTAGTCAACTTTTTAAAAAGAGAAATAGATACCAGAAAAATCTCACTTTGAAATAATATGTACATCAGTTATGGAGAAAGACAACATTAAGATCCAAGTGCCAAAGACTTACTCCTTTACACTTATCCAGTGTCAGAGTACTTGGTGTAAAGTAGATAAAAAACCCGACAGGGTTTTTGTTATTGGCAGACTCTTCTGTGCTACATCTGGAATTCATATGTTGAATGTTACCATAGATACTTTCACTTAACCAGTTTAGATTAACAAGATAAAGCCTATACCAGAACTATGTCCTTGCCTCAGTTAAGATGGCAAAGAGCTCTCTGTTAATTTTTTAATTAAAGCGTATGGCTAAAAATAGATTTGTCATTGGGTTTTAATTTTGTTAAATCCTTATTCAATTTGGACTTTCGTTGGTAATTGTGGAAGAGTACAGAAAGCAATGGCTTCTTGAATTGTAGTTTACTTGAAAGTCAAAGATATTGGGCCGGTGAGATGGCTCAGCGGTTTAAGCGCCTGCCTTGCAAGCGCGAGGGCCCGAGTTCGACTCCCGGAACCCACATACAAAAAAGGGGCCAGTGATATCGCTCAGCGGCACGGGCGCCTGCTGGCGCGCGAGGTCCTGAGGTCGTCCCCCCGGTACCCACAAAAAAAAAAAAAAAAAAAAAAAAAAAAGAAAGTCAAAGATAAAATATTTTACTGAGAAATATTTTTAAATGTCTAAATTGTATGCTTGTATTCCAGAACTGTTAATTGAATTGCATGTTCCAAAACAGAGTCATCAGCAAATAAAAGTGCTTGCATTTCCGTTTATGTTGGAGTTTCCAAAGTGACATGTTACACAGCAGGGAACCAGATGTATTGTTTTCCTGTGTACACACTCTGGTGAAAAGCAGGCATTAGTAAATCTTAAAAGCGGAAACCCCAACAGAAAGTTTAATCTATGATTTGTTCTTCCCCACTATATTCATTCAACACATCCAATTACATCATATAGACTTGAAAAATAACATTTTAAAAATAAAGTTTAGAAGTCATATGTTGTTTTTCACTGTAATAAAATGCAGTAGCCTCTTTAATCTTAGAGATAAAACCAGTTAAATTTGTGAAGCCACTGTTGTGTTTTAAGTTAGGTCAAACCATGTTGTATGTGCTAGCAGATTAACTAGAATTTACTTGCCTATACAAATTTGAGCCAATAAACCAAATTTGTCAAGAATATAGTATAATTTAAAAAGAAAAACAAACTCTAAAACCTGGGCTCAGATCTAGACCTAATCACCTAATCATTATTTGGTTTTTTTGTTTTGTTTTGTTTTTATATGCGGGTACCGGGAGTCCAACTCAGGACCTCACCCTTACCAGGCAGGCTCTTATGCCGCTGAGCTATATCACTGGCCCCCTAATCATTATTTGATGTGGGAAAATATCTATAGATGTAAGTGACTGATCTCCCAAATGTCGTCCCTTTTTTAGCTTCTTTGGGCACTCATGGAAAGTTAGCCATCATTTTACATGTGTTGCTCATTAAGATTACCTTTGCACCTAATGACTGAAGATCGCTTAGCGATCCTATGGAGTGCTAATTAAACTTGCCTAGAGAAGGCTAAGATTTTGTTCGATATTCATTCCAAGGCAGTCACTAATCTTCAGAGTTTACAAACTGGTCAATACGAGCAGCTTTTGCTCTTCAACCATAGTCAACTAATATGACAGAACAATGCATGAAAACAGAACTGTCCTTTGCTCCAGGCTGTTTCCAGCTACACTGTCAACAGCTTCATTGCCAGGGGTGATGCCACACAGCAGTGGCAAAATCTCTTCTGATCACTTGGGCAAGTTCCCATTAAAGAAACTTTTTGGACCATGCAGGTGTTCCAGTTTCTTTCATAAACATTCATTCATTCTAATATTTATCAGGTATTTATCTAATATTTATCAGGTATCAGCAACCATACAGGATCCCATAGAGGCATTGTGAACACAGTAGAGGGCAAAACCAGCCGCAGTCCCTGCCCTGTGGAACCTCAGTTTTGCTAGGACTACAGTTGGTTAAAGGATGAGCTGCTGTAATAAAGAGGCCCCAGAATACTGTGGCCTAAATAAGACAGAAGTCTCTCCCTGTTCTGTGACAACAGAGCCATCTCAGGATGGCAAGCAGGTCTGCTGGATGTATTCAGTGTCCTGCCCCGCTGCCTCACCTGTCACATTTCCACTGGGCTGCTACACCCAGCATCCAACTCGCAGCAAAAGGGAAATCAGGGGCGAGCAACGCGCTGGGCCAGCCAAACCACAGCCTGCTGCGGGAGCTTGCAGTAGTGGGATGGGTTCTGTGCCTCCCAGCTTGGGAGAGAATGACAACACAAACCAACAAGTAAATATACATAAAATGTCAGATGGCAGTGTGTGCCGTGGAGGAAAGGGAAACAGGGAAATGGGGAGGGAGTGCTGGGAGAAAGGTTGCAACTTTAATTTGGTAGGGAAGCCTCATCCAGTGGGTGACATCTGAGGAAGGGCCTGGGACAGCTGAGGGGGTGATCCTCCAGCAATGCTAGGAAGAGCGTTAAAGGCACAGGCACTGAGAGGTGCAGTTTGGCAGAGGAACAGCAGTATTGCTAGGGAAGGTGGCCATGGTGGTGACAAGGAGCTCATTTTTTGGACCTGTCAAATTTAGGACACACCTCATCCCAGTGGAGGTGGCCAGTAGGCTGTCGGATGGATGACTCCGGACTCAGGAAAGCAGTGCACATTGGAAGCCGAAATCACAGGGAAGTGAAATAGCGCATCCTGCGCAATCTCAGTCTTCCGTGTGAGGCTGTGCACCTTTCTGCGTGGAAAAACCACCAGCCAGGATGGTGGGGCACAGTACTCCAGCGCTGACACCTGGGCTCCTGGTTCCAGATGAACTCACCCTGAGGGGAAAGCTCGGGGCCTTACCCCACAGGGGGCCTTTGTGTCTGTGGAATGAGCCACCATTTCATCTTCTTTGGGAGGAAACTGAGGTTCAGAGTGGTAAAAGTCTGGTTTACAGCCAGGGTGAGAAGTGGCAAGAGCCAGACGTTGGACACCAGTTTTCTCTCTCCCTAGCCCAGCCTGTCCAAACAGGGTGCTCTGTAAGGAATGTTCTCTGTGAAGAAGGATCTTTTGTTTGGCAGGTTTTTAAACATAGGGCCCTAGAAATTCGGAGAGATTAAACACATAGGGCAATCAATGGAAAGCAGACTATAGAGCCAGAAAGCCAGGCAGGGGCGGGGTGTGGCCCTGCCCTCCCAGCAGCTGTCTTTCCACATCCTTTTCCATTTCTTTCTGAGCGGATCCCTTCCAGACTCGCTCCTCCTCTCTGCCCAAGAACGTCCTCTCCTCCCGCTCCAGCGACACCCAGACATTGCTCAGTGTGCCTGGCTGCCGTGGCCAGTTGTGGCTTGAGTGGGAAAAAAATAATCAAGATGTATCGTGTACAGGTACACATTCCCTGTGATGAATGCAATCATTATGTATATCTCAAAAGGAGGATGAAATCACTGGAGTGTGTTGGCAAGCCACGGACGTGCGAAAGCGCACAGAAGCCGTGGACTCGCGTATTCTCCTCCTGTCGCCACTCTGTCCTGCAGGTGGGTTCCTGATTCACAGCACCTCGGATGTCCCTCTCGTCTTTACCCAGGGAAGCCGCCGTGTAATAAATATGTGTCCCATGTTGCTTCGGCTGCATCCAGGAGCTCCTTTAGGAGTGAGATGCAGATTTCTATCTCGGTCACACTCCAAAGAGGGTCACCTTGGATTTTGGAAGAACACTTGCTAAACTTTGCTGGTGACTTCTGTTTTCTCTCCTTCCATTTCCTTCAGCTTATCGAATGCCTCGTGGGGTGTCATACTCACCTCAGACACTCAGGGTGTGACCGCTCGGTGGAGCGGAACTCCCATGGAGATGTGTAGTATAAAATCATTCCTGTGTGCGTATGTCATATGATGTATGTAAAATTTAAGCTAAGAAAACAGTCTTCACTCTGAAGTAATTGCCACAGGGCAGTGCTAAGAGTAAGGTGGAATCTGATAACTTGACTGGTTAGGGTAAGAGATGCCTTTGTATTCAGGACAAGTGAGAAGTTCCTAAAGAGTGTGAATGTCCCTGTTCCCCCCCTCCTGCTCTGCAGAGTTCTAAAGAGTTGTGGGTAAGATTCCTTGTGAAAATTCCACATGCTTAGTGAGCTGTAGGTAGGGAATTTAGGCAGCGCACAGGGACGGGATGAGTCTTTAATGTCAGTACATTGCCATAGCCACAGGTGAGCAAGATAATACTTTCCAGTTTGTAGTAGAGCAGTCCTTTTCTGAGAGTTCTCAGGAGTATCTCAATTGGCCAAAATGCAACAGCACAGAAGTCACTTCATAGAATACAAACCTCCCCTCCTACCCTTTTCTTTCACTGCTCAAGTCATTCCGCATGTGCCAGTCCCATTCCTGCCATTTCTAGGTACCAGCAAGGTCAACCTTGTGAAGATCGCGTCCACAGCCTCCAGCCCTCGGGACACGGCCCTGGCTGCGGTCATCTGCAGCGCTCTGGCCACCGTGCTGCTGGCCCTCCTCATCCTCTGCGTCATCTATTGTAAGAGGCAGTTCATGGAAAAGAAACCCAGCTGTGAGTTTCCAGGCCTATGTAGTTTCTCACTGTTTGGGTGAAGTGGGTTTATTATTGCTGTCACTGAAGTGTGCATGGGAGACTTGGACAGGTGTCAGCAGCTGCTTGAGGGTGGAGGGCTGCAGGGACCTCACTGGGGAAGGCACCTGCACCGGGACCCCAACGGGGCTGTGATAGCCCCTTGCCATGAGGCAAAATTAAAATCATCCTAAGCTCGAGTAACAAAATACCTTGCATTCTGGGCTGTCTTAACCAATTATTACACATTTGGGCCTCCAAGTAAGAAGAATTTCAGATAGTCCGCAACTTACAAAGGTTCAACTGAACAATCTTTCACTTCACAATGGTGTGAAAAAAAATATCCATACAGCCACTCTGGTTCTCATTTGCAATATAGTACTCAGTGAATCACCTGAGATCTCCAGCAGGGCATTAGAAAGTAGGCTGTGTGCTAGATGACTTTGCCCAGCCACAGCCTCCTGGGAGCGTTGTGAGTGTGTTGAAGGAAGCGAGGCTGTTACCTAGGTTAGGCAGAGAAAACACAATACCTGTGAGCTACAGTAGGTTTGGTGGGGTGTAATTCTGTTGTAACTCAAAAAGCATGAGTTACATGAGTTACAAAAATTGTAAGATAGCTGACTTTTTGTTTAAAAACACAAAAGCTAGCTGGGCATGGTGGTGCATGCTTCTAATCACAGCACTCGGAAGGCTGAGATAGGAAGATTGCTGTGAGTTTGAGGCCAGCCTGGACTACATAGTGGGTTCAGGGCCAGCCTGAATTACAGAGCAAGACGCTGTCTCAAATAAATAAACAAATAAAGCTAGAATAGGACCAGTATGCATTATGGTGCCAATGAGGCTGCGTCAGACAGGAAATTGGGTTCCCTGACAGAGTTCTTATCCTCCTGCAGGGTCCCTGAGGTCACAGGACATCCAGTACAGCGGTTCCGAGCTGTCGTGTTTCGACAGACCTCGGCTCGGTGAGTACGCTCACGGGGCATGCTGCCAGTGCCACCAGGACTCGGTCCAGACCTATGGTAAGTAGCCACGTTCCAGGAGGGGCAGTGCGAAGTGGTGTTAAAGAGAAAGTTCCCAGAGGAGAGCACTGTGCCTCACGCTCTGCTGGCTCCGCAGGGCCCACCCACCTGATCCCGTCCCTGTGCTGTGAGGGGGCCTGTGGCACCGACCGCTCGGCGCTGGGCTGTGGGGTGCACTCCATGGCCACCCTTCAGGAGAGGTAACTGGGCACTTCCCGTCACAACTTCATATCCCCCGGTGCAAATAAGCCTTCTACTCACATACCGATTTCCATGCGAAACTATGGGACATCTCTTTTTAAATATCATGAATGGCATTCTGCATGTTGAATGAGGGTAGTTCTTCCAGAAAGAATTAGATCATTCTCTCAAGGTTGTTAGCATCCAAGGCAACATTCTTTATACTCGTCTTTCCACTGCCTTTATTTCTGTCTTACATCCGTGACACCTCTGTCATCTGTAAATAGTGGTTAACGTGTCATGTACTAGTGACATATTAGTCTAGAATTTTAGAACAACAATGAAGAAACCTCAGCTAAGACCTAAGAAACCGGAGGAGTCCATGGGTCAGACATTGGATGAAGAATATTAATGAGAAATAGGTATAGAAGTCAGTTTTAAAGCGAATGGAGGGCCGGTGAGATGGCTCAGCGGTGTAAGTGCCTGCCTTGCAAGCGCGAGGGCCCGAGTTCAACTCCCGGATCCCACATACGGAAAAGGGGCCGGTGATATCGCTCAGCGGCACGGGTGCCTGTTGGCGCACGAGGTCCTGAGGTCGACCCCCCGGTACCCACAAAAAAATAAATAAATAAATAAATAAAGCGAATGGAATAATTGGATTCACTGTATTGAGGCAAGTTTATAACAAAAGCAACCACTAGAATTCTGCCTTCATAAATTGCTATTTCCTCTAGAAGACTTAAAATTGTAGCTGAAATGCTGCTTGGTAGTTGTGTTTTTTCTCACTGTAGAATAAAACTCCTTTTGAATGTTTGTTCAGAAATGCAGCTTCAATCGGTGAGACAATGCCGGCATTCTTTGCATCCCTGTCACGCTCCGTCTGTGGCGATCTTTCCGACGCCTGTCCTCTGATGCAAAATCCCATGGGTGGTGACGACATCTCTTTTTGTGACTCATACCCTGAATTCACTGGTGAAGATATTAATTCTCTTGGTCCAGAAAACGAAAGGTCAGCATCCTTGGATTCAGACAGTTGTCAGGATTTGGTCTGCGAAGCTGTTTCAGTTCAAGCTCACTCTGCAAACTTCACAGAAACTACTGAGTTATCTAGACACAACGCAGTGACAGGGCCTGCACCGGTTCCTGATGCACCGCCTGCTAGAAGCCAGCTAGATCCAGAGGCCAGTGAGCCCGAGAGCCTCATCACGTCCCTCCAGGTAAGGCTGTGCCTCGTTTCAGCACGAGCAAGGCATTGACTTTTGGTACCCGGGGAACGGAGCTCCGATCCCACTGTGAATGTAGGGGACTTGGCTGGGCTGAAGCTCAGTGTTAGAGTGCTTGACTAGCATGCAAAGCCCTGGCTTCTGTCCCCACCACCACGAAAGGGGAGGTAAGGCTTTTTCACTTGCACACTTTAGAAAAATGTGTTGTAAATAAATTTCAGGATTTTTTTTTTAAACTAACAGAGCTAATCTAGAAGACCATAAAAGTTGGCTGCATTCTTCCATTCTTCTCAAAAAATCTAACTACTTGGCATAGTCTCCTTCCCTGATGGAGAGACCTTAGTCAGATATGGGAGCGTCGCACAAACAATACCAGCCTTCCTTTGGGTGTGTGATACTCTCATGCCCAAAACTTCATTCGCTGTCAAGTTAATCAGAATTTGGGTGTCCTAAAACTACTTCTTCTCTCCTTCCTCTTGTACTGTTGTTTTTCAGAATGATTTGCTTTGACTGATTGATCAGTTTGGTTGGACATTGATTGGTGGTTGTGATCTGGGACCAAATGCACCCTAAGATCCTACCAGGAAGGAGAGCAGAAACTCAGGTTGGGATAGGGCCCCAGATAATAAGTGCTGAACACACACTGCGCATGCTCAGAGCATGGCCTTACCTAATTAAATCACAAACAGCTAGAAGTTGAAGTGTTTGCGAGGTGGGCCTTTTATAATCAGCACAAGGTTACATGTTGATCTGAATCTGCCATGCTTTTTTTAACTACAATGAAATTTTCTACAGAATTTATAGAAAATTCTACAGAGAAAACATTTGTTGGCTTTGGGGGAAAAGAAGAATATGGTTTTGATCTCAAAATGGGGAATATACAAAGAGGTAAATGAAGGGAAATAAAACATTGCACAGTTTAAAAAACATAAACTATATACATATGAACTCTGCTTGTGGCTAAGAAAGATTATTTACTGATTTATCCTTTCGAGCCATTCCATTTTGTGTAACTTTCATGATCACAAGTAAGAAAAATCTTAGGAATTTTCCTGGATAGGTGTAAATCTCAAGAACGGACTATGCCCCCTGAAACTTATAGGCTGAGAAGGCCCAGCAGCCACAAGCAGCTGACAAGTCCTGTGTACCAGCCAAGAGGGTGCACAAAAGAGAGTATAGGAGTCCCACCCCTTCGGCAACAAGGAACCGGAGGCCTTGACAGCTACCCAAAGTGAGTCAGCTTCCCCCAGACCAGTTGCATCCTGGGTACACATGTTGTCAGGGAAAGTCTTAGTAACAAAGGTGACTGTGTTACCACATGACAAGCAACAGCTTTTCAGAATTTTGTCAGGAAAGAGAATTACTGTTCACCTCAGTTTTGCAGCTTGTCCCCAAGTTTGTGATGTAAATTGGTGAGACTAAGGAGTGAAACATCTGGACACGGAATCGTATCGAAACAAGCTCATTGTCCACCTATTTTTGTTTGTGTTGTTAGAGGAATGAAGAAGGATTTATAATCACTAATGTCCCAGGTGCATGCATGTGGAATTTCCGAAACATATTTTAGTACCTAAGATTGGCATATATGACATATTATTCCTCTTCAAAGACAACCTGTAATAATTGTGATCTACTTAAAGATATTTTGGACACAGATCATTATGAAAAAAGTTGTAATTATGTGTGAAATGAATCTAATGAGAAAATATTATATTCAGCTTACACAATATAATTTATTAATGACAGATTTTAATTAACTTCTCAAGATGTCTTATAATTATTAGGTAATTCAAATCTATGGTTGAAATTCTGAATCCAGAAAGGGAACTGTTAAACTGTAAACCATTTCTGTTTTTCCCTTACAGTGAAAAACACTAAGTAGTATTTTGAGTCGTGTGTGTGTGTGTGTGTGTGTGTGTGTGTGTGTGTGTGTTGCTGGGGCTGGAACCCAGGACCTCGTGCTGCTAACCAAGTGCTCTACTACTGAGCTACATCCCTAACCCTGAGCCCATCTTCAGCGAATGTCTTTTCCAGATTCGGGAAAGCACTTTCTCTCCAGGAGCAGCTACTTAACCTGTAAAATGTAATCAATGAACCTTAATCTTTAAACGAAAGTAGGAGACAGTAACAACTCCAAATCTCTAGGGGCTTGAGCCTCTTCTTTATTTCAAGGGTCAGCCAAGTGCTTAACTTAACAAATTTTTTATTTTTCAGACTACTGAATTCTAAAAAAGGAATACACATTTCCCCCAACAGACTCATTTTCAAGGTAGAGAGCACATTTACTTCTTATAAAGAATTAGACTTCAGCAGCAAAGACTTCTCATTAATCTATCCATCCCTCTGTAACATGGGCTCATTCAGAATTCAGGAAGATGCTGTATTTCTGTTTGGGGATATATAAGGACAGCTATACCCAAAACAGTGCTTGTCTTTACTTGGTATGAGGCTGCGATTTAAAATGCATGATGTGTTTATTTCCAAAAGCTATTTGTACATACAAATTTTTCTGTGGGTGGCTGAAGACCACCCAGAGTCTGATTATGATACTTAGGGTTCAGGAAAAAGCAAAAAGCTGAGATGCTTCTTTAGTCTATATAACTGAGTATTAATTAACTTTTACCTCTACACCTCTCCTTGGAGAGGGGAACGGAGGTGTCTGGGGCACCATTTGTGGGGATATTTGGGAGAATGAAGCCAGCCTGTTTAGAGGAAAAGTGTTTCTTGACATTATTTTTCTAACCATTATTTTAAATATCAACATAAAGAAACAGAATTTTAGGAAAGATATGAGAGAACTGGGTTCTAGTTTTCCAATCTTTTAAAACCTCTACTTTTTTTTCATATTGGCAAAATGAGGTTAATTTGCCTTTCACCACAGGGGCCAACATGGTTATTATTACATCATTTGATCAACATATTTGATAAAACCATCTCCTGTCACTTAAAAGGACTTTAGAAACTTTTATTTCTAGAGAAGACCTTTAGACCTAGAAAGAATTTTTTCCATGAATGTATCTCTGTCATTGGTGCCAATTAGCAATGAATAAGTTAGTGGATGGTTAATACATGAAATTAAGCTTTTACTCTGTATTAGTCACCTTTCTTCGCTGGAACAAAATACCTCACATACACAATTTAAAGGAAAAAAGGTTTATTTGCCTCACAGACTTAGAGGTTTCAGTCCATGTTTGGCTGGCTCCAAAACAGAAACATTATGGTGGAAAGCCCTGGCAGAGAAAAGCTGTTCACCTCATGGCAGCCAGGAAGCAGAGTGCAAGGGAAGAGCCAGAAAAAAGACCCTTCACAGTCATGCCCCTGTGACCCATTTCCTCCAACTAGGCCCCATCTTCTGCTAGCGCACTCAGCCCATGAACTCCTCCCTGGGTTAACCCTTTGATGAGGTTAGCACTGGCATCTCTCCGGGCCCCACCCGTGTCTATTGTGCACTGGGGACACTGCCCATTTCGACCACGGCGCACTCCTTTCCAGTGGTGTTCAGTTGGTTGTTGCCTCGTCCTTTCCTGAAGTGAAGTCAGTACCTTTTGTAATAAGCAGAGGTCAAACAGTTCCACTTCGCTGAGGATATTTGCCCTAGGAAGATTCCAAGTATTCCATGGAGATCATTCTAAGAGAAATCTTATTCCCAAATGACTTCTAAATGCCCTTCAGTAATTTGGTAGAAGTTCTAAATGTAAAAACTAAGTTGGCAGGTAAAGAATGACACTATTCATTATCATCTTTGTTCTTTGAAAGAAAGTCATACAGAATCTTACAGTCATTACCTACAAACGCTTTAAAGGAGCCCAGTAGAGAAGAAACAAGCTTTAAATGTTTGAATGAGGTTGAAAATCAGCAAAAGAATTGTTCATTAATTCATTGTGATTGCTCAAGTTTACATTATCATCTTTTAAGTAATATTGGCAAATATTGAGCAACAGTGACTTATTACAAAAGCTTTCATTTTATTCTCAGAGTACATGAGTACTTAGATATTTGAATATCACTAGATGAGCTTCTTGTCCATTGTTATTAAATTCTCAGATAGTCCTAATAATACTTACGTATATTACTTTTGTACAGTGATAATGTGCCGCTTTAACTTGTAAAATACTGTTTCTGAAGTTTTCTTTCTGTCGCTGTTTCAGGAAGCCTAAAGGCCATCACTTTCCTGCAGTAGAAATGTGTGCGGACCAGAAAGGGCATCCCTCGTTAAGCTTATGGACTGAGCGGTCTGGACCTGCAAAGGCTTCTGGGGAAAAATCTGAACCAAACTGATGGCTATTTAAGCCTTTCAACCAGTTGCTTCTGAGCTAGACTAGCTGTAAGCCGAAACCTCAGTGAAAAGCAAGAAGAGACTCCAGGCAGACTGGTGATCCTGGGCATCTTCCCTGAATGAGAAGCTTCTTGGATTCAAGAGCGACTTCAGAGACCGATGCGTCGCAGTTATGAACACATAACAAGACACAGCAGGACATCTGTGCTTATTTTCATGGTGAATATGATTTTACAAGACTGGCAACCCAGAGTATACATTTTCACTGACATTTTCTTTCCAAAAATAATCTTACGTAGCCTGTTATCCTGCTAAAAGTCCATGTCAGATTCCTGACCTTGTTTTTCTATGTAGAATGGGTTAAAAAATGAATATTTCTGTCGGGGGCCTGCCTCAATCTTGTGCTTATTAGGTAAGGTCAACACCAGGAATTAGCTGTTTTGGAGAACAGCTCTTTTCCAGAATCTACGCTTCTGACCTTGGCCTCTATCCCATAGATACCCACTGGTGCTGGTAGGAAAAGGGACCTGTGTTACGCACTGTGGTCTGGAAAGGGTGGCCCTTCACCCTGATTTAAAAGCCACTAACGCACGTTTCCTAGAGCTTGGATACACAGGTTAGTGTAGACACGTTAGAATGAGTTGACATGGGAGCGTTTGTTACATCTGCCCCTGGGCCTGAGCAGAGGAGATCCAAGATTTCTTTTACAAAAAAGCGGTATTTATACACATAGTGACCTTTTGTTTGCATTGGACCTTATACTAAAAGCTTTAGGAATTTCAGCACATCAGGTTCCTCTACTACTGAAGTAGTCTTTGGCAAGAATACACTTGATATTAGACACAGAAGAAGCAGCACAATTGTAGGTGCTGTTCAGGAGAACTGGCAAAGTGTAGTTTGACCAGGACATTGCAGAGTTCCCTCTGATCTTGTAGGATTTTTTGGCACATAACCTCCTATTGTGGCCAGATGATGTTGGATGTAAGCGTCTGGTGCTTCTGTTTAAGTGCCCCATCTTCTGCATGTTGCTGTTGATGCACCAGTTTGAGAGCAAGCAAAAAATGAACCCAGTCCAGTCATGAAGCAGGGGATGCCTCATTTGCTCTTAATCTATATGCCCTAAAGAAGATTCAATTGAGCAGGACTTATTTTCCTGTTCCAACTTACATGATCAGATCTGGCCTTTGTCTTTTAACTGCTTGCTATTATCTCTGTCATGTGTACACTGAAAAAATAAATAGACCTCTAAACGTCCATGTGTGAGAGGGGCACTAAGGTATTTGTGAATTGCCCTGCCCAAATCAGTGTCTTCTACCTAACATTTAAACTGAAAGTTAAAACTAACTTGTTTTTCCTACATCATTTTTATCTTCTCATATATTACCCCAACATTTTCTGTCTTTGTAAAGATTAGTAAAACTTGATGAACCCTCTTTCTGCCCTGTGGCCATTTCTCCCACATAATTTTAGGTGCTAATGTGGGTATAGTGGTTTGCCTGTGTCTGGTTACTTCTCGATGACTTCAGTTCCTTTACCAGAAGTAGGAAATGAGAAGCCCAAAATCTTTGATGCCGTACAACTGCCCAGTCATAATTGATTGACTTTTTCTTTCTTTTCTTTCATTTTCTTTTTTGCATGAGGCAATGGTTCTTAAACTTTAGTAGTCACCAACCCTTCTGAGAATTGCCTTTAGGAAACTCTTCTAAAATATTTAGGACTTAACCACAAAGCATCTATGAAAATGCAAGTCAAGTTTCCTTGAGTGGCTTCCCTGCATTTCACATGTGTATGTCATTGTTTGCAACCTGATCATCCCTGTTATGACAAGGAGGATGATCAAAGTAGGCAGGGTTGGGTTTCTTTGTGTAACCTGAATATATTTTCCATATGTACTGCCCTGAGTCACTTCAAAGACACACTCGCTAAGGAAGCCAGATTGATAGGAATGAGACTTTGGCCCAAAATCATGAAATATCACTTTTAATCAGTAGAGAAATGTTTAGGGTTGAAAACTGATTTCATTTGAATACTGCATTTGAAAAATCCTGGGCTATTTTTATCAAGATGGAGACATCTTACCACTACCGACTCTAGAAACATACAAAAATGTTATATTTTACACTCTTTGTGAACACTTGAGAAAAAATCCAGTTTGCCTTTCCCATTACGGGAACATCCTGCCCTGCACTGTGAGCTCTGCTGCTGCAGTGCTGATGTGGGGGTCCGCCTGGAGTGATACACGGCCCGGGGCGTCTTTGCTGGTTTGCATGGTGCAGAAGCTACAAGGATTTCAAGAATAACCACGTCAGATCATGGTTTTTTAAAACCTTTTGTATATGGAATATATTTTTTATATATAGACTTTTCTGCTTTAGATAAAGTGTTAATGTCGCTGTTACTTAGATTAAGCGCTGTCATCTGTGCAGGCAAAGAAGATCAAAGGGACAAAAGCATCATTGCTTTAAGGTAGTTTGAATCAATTTAGAATTCATTATAACTTTTGGCGTCATGGAATTTTCCTATACAAGTAGTTTTGTTATACTTTTTTATTTGTGAATAAAATTGATACTTGTTGTACTTATGTGTTCATAAGAAAATAATTTTGTGGATGCAGGTATTTGTTTTCTTGCCAGAGGCTACGTGAGGGTCACACAAAGCCCAGTTCTTTAGGATAGAACCTTCTGTAGCCCCCACACTTTAGCAGGATAATATGAAATCTTTACTAAGCTGGTTATATTGCTCAGGTCTGTCAAAATACTGAAAGATGCCAAGTTACCTTGAGAAACACTGGTATCCAAAAAAAGTAAGTTAATATACAAAAAAGAAAAGAAAAGAAACCTTGGTGTCAAGGTTTCATTGTGACCTCAAGATCTCAAGGGTTTTTTTCCTTCATTTTGTGACATATACCGCTTCTCAGCCTTTTGGCTAAGATCAAGTGCATTTTATGACACAAAGAGGGAATTTAAAAAAAAAATGTTTTGTGTCCCTTCTTTTTGGAGGTCAGTTGAGTGTCCACCTGCTGAAGAGTAAACAGAAGGAAGGGAGAGAGGGAGGGAAGGGAAGGGAAGAGGGGAGGAGGGAAGGAAGGGGCATACCCAGAGAAACAGGTGTCACTGTAGGAGTTTCTTTTTCCTTCTTCATGCTACCTTCTTTCTCAACCTCTTCCTTCCTTTCCCTCAATAAAACTTTTAAGGCCATTACTAGATTTCCAAAGAGGAGTTTGAACTTCCTGGAGGAAAAAAATCTTAATTTTAAAGTACAGTAACACCACGCGCTCTTGGCTGGTGAGTCTGATGTTCGTGGCACTAGATTCCATGTCCAAAGGATGCTGGTTCCTTTCCCCTCCACACGTCCACTCACTCCCCTGCCTTAATTCCTGTGCACTTTCCTGGGATCTCCAGAGACTGGTTAAGCTGTGGGCAAACATAAATCTAATGGCTTTCTGAGAAAATGAACTCAGAGCTCATGAGTTTCTCACAGGAGGTCTGAAGCATTCTTGGGTACTGTCAACAGCATTCTTCATCGTTCCCGCCATTAGTGAGGTCTCTGCAGTTGGCTACTTGATACTCTGAATTTGTTTCCTTTTAACTTGAGAAGGTATTGCCTAATTTTTTAAAAACCAATTTGGCACCAATGAGGTATGTGAGTAGAGCTTAAATTTATCACATCAGTCATCTTGAAACTAAATAGTGGTCTGACAATTTCTAAAACCTTCTACCCTAGCTAACAAATTTCAAAAAGACCTGGTAGGTGATGATATGGATATCATTATGTTGATTCAAGTCAACAACTCACAGTAATATTAATTATGTCACAATTCAGTCACAATTCCAAGGAATGTCATGGCCTTCTACTCCACAGATGAGCAGGCCAGGCCTAGGTCATTTCATAAACCACTAGTGGTATTTGGATCAGCGTGATTTATGTTGCTTTCCAATTAAGCTTGCCAGAAGACTTGAATTTTAAAAGCTTTCCACTAAAGTCACTTTTTCTAGAACCATGATGTTCCTCTGAAGTAGATTGCAATTATTGCTTAATAAGGACAGGATTCTTTTCATCTTTCTTTGTCTTCCTTCCTTTCTTTTTCTTTTCTTTCTTCTTTCTCCTTGATTTCTAATAGCAATACCTATTGCTACTTAGGATCTACAGAACTGCATCCCTATCAGTTTTGTCTAGGGTGGAATTTCACTAGCCACCTGTGCCAGGGATTTCTCCTACTTTGGTTGGTTATTTACAGTCAACAGAAAATCTGCAAACATGGCCCTGCTTACTGTCCTTCAAGCGCAGGCTAGGAGAGACCGCCTTCCCTGCAGCGGGCACCACGGACCACCTCCTATGTCAGACACAGTGGCTTCCCTGGACCTTCTGGACACACACGCAAGTCCTCTCCAAAGGCTCATTCAAATAAGGGGTCGTTTCGCAGGCTGTCCTTAATTTGGTCATTCGACACATGGTATCATGGTGTAGTGCATTTGTTTGATCCAAATGCAATGCCAGAGGTGAAGCAGAGACCAGGAAATGGGAGAACGACAAGCCTTTAACTATATTAAACAGGTCTTAACTGTAAATACGTAAGTGCGAGTTCTCGGGCAGAGGGAAGCAGTGGTGGTCTGGGGCAGTCAGAAACCAGCCTGGAGTGGAGCAGGGAGGAGGCGCTGCCTGCTGAGGCCTTGAAGGCAGCTGGGCCTAGAAAGAGCTGGAAGTGCACAGCAAGGCCCAGATGGAAGGAGGAGAAGCGCAAAGTGCACCAGCCAGAGCGAGAGGAGCAGGAGAGGTGGCTGAGGTGTGACGAGGGTCCTGTGTGCCCGCCCAGGGCTCAGCAGTCACCTCCAGAGATGGGTGTCACTAAATGGCAGCTACTACAGGTGGGGCTGCGTTTTCTGAATTTGTCAGCATTGCTTACTCAGCATTTCTAGTCTCTGAGGACAAGGAGTACTTAATCCAGCGCACATGAGAGTCATGCTCTGTGTCTACGATTCTAGAGGAAGGGGATTTGGGTCCTGAGGACTCATGGGTAGTGCATACGGTCCTTTTTTTCCTGTGTCAGAGCACTAACTTAAGTTTCTATAGAGTTTTTACTGTTTTTAAGTCTGGCCACGAAGATACCCATTCAATGCGAGCAACAGATGGAACAGAGAGACCCATTTTCCATGCTACTATCAGTCTGGCTCGATTTTTATTTGTAGTATATTATCCTAGATTTGCTAATGTCGAAACTAGAAAAGAGAAAGTCAAGATAAATAAGTTAGCTGCTGCTTCTGATTTATTTGATGAATCTGCCAGAGGGTCAAAGTTATGTCATTCTCCTGGATTTCACCTAACTGGAGATGAGACGCTAGTACCATTTCAAAGATGTGGTTTTAGAACGTTTATGCCTAACAAGCCAGCTAAACATGGCATAAAAGTACAGATTTCTGCAGACACTAATACTCACTATGTGCTAAATGCAGAATTATGTGCTGGTGCTGAGATAAAGACAGTGAATACAACCAAACCCACCCTACCAAATCCTACAGGAGTTGTTCTTAGACTTGTGGAATGTATTGCTAGTACTCAAAGAAATACTACCAGTGACAGGTGGTATAGCTCAGTGGAACTTCTTGATGAAAGAAGAACTTGAGTGGGTGGGCCAACACCAGAATCCCGAGACCCAGGACAGCAGGTCCCAGGTGTGCGGAGTAATCAGCCAGACCAGCAATGTGGAAGTGTCCGAAGCAGCGGTGAGGAGCCAGCAGTTGGATCTTGAAGAACTCCACCAGCAGAAG